>BSBM01000289.1:23862500-25345000 GCA_027924585.1 Larix kaempferi
AAATAAATAGATAGTATACATGAATGTAAATTGAAAGGTGACGTGCCATAGAAATAATTGACTCATGAATGATACACATTCTCTCAAAACAAAATCTCATTCCTTCTATCAACAAGTCTTCTGTTGGCTCCACTCCATACTTTGTTTCCTGCAAGTTTATGCCCCATCACAAATCATACATTTAATATAAACAATTTTTTTTGTTTTATTAATTATAAAATGAGAGAAGTAAAAAAACATAGATACTTGCAAAATCCACAATTAATTTTTGATATACCAACACATACTCACAACCCTTGCTTAACCCAATGTTAATAAATTATTCTGATGGCTCCTCTTTGTATGTTAACAACTATTTGAAGACATCCAAGGATTGCTAGTGAAAACAAAACAAAAATATACAAATCACAACCACTACGAAATCTTAATTTCTTACAAGGAAATCACAAATACTCACAAATTTTGCTATCAACCCCTTTTTTCCTTGTCGTCTTGTCTTGTGTGTTGACTGGGTTCCATTTTCTTTTCTTTTCTGCAAAACAAATGAAAAATAATATTTAATGTTGAATTAATTAATGAGATGTATAACATAAACCTAAAAACCAATGATTTCCTACATTTGAAGCACATTGTTGTTGAGATGGCTTCTCCTGTGATGCAATTATGTCCATTTCCTTGACCATATCCTTGTACACTTCCTTAGTGGAAAATTTTGCATATCACCTCATTCATCCTTTGGGATTATCATAATCTTCTTGAAATTGTAAAATGACATTAAACTATTTTTTTGTTGATATGAAAAATAAATATAGCAGAATTAAAATTATTGAATGAATGTCGTTTTGTAATAGTTATAGATACATATTCTACATCAACATGTTTAGGAATATTACTTTTTGAATGATTATTTGTTTGCATTGTATATTTTTGCTATTGTAATCCTGACAGATCTCATTGACCATTTCTCTCGGAATGCCTCTTCTAGTTTACATATGACTTGATTCTTTGGATCATTTGATTGGTTTCTGTATTGTAAGTTAAAAGTACATATCTACGTTCTTTCCACTAAATCCCTCATAGTATTATAAAATTATTTGACCCTTCTATCAAATTCTATCACCACTCTAGATGAGCTAAGGACCATTTGATCATCATTTTAATCTTCCATAAAAAAAATCTTATGATGACATTGACTTCTATTGCTGTCAGTCCATGCATAACATTCAACATATGTGAATTGCATTATTTGAAACATATTAGTGAATATTCTTAACTAGATTATTACTCAAATTTGAAGAAATAATTCATATTGACTTGTCCATGGGAGGTTCAGAGGAAATCTGCATTGAGTTATTGACGTTTCAAACCAAAAAGCTAGGTTCATCATCAGGACATAAAGAAGTTGAGTTCAAGAAGGTTGTATTGGAAGGTTATAAATACATGTTTGATACATAGGTTGTATTGGAAGGTTATAAATACATGTTTGAGACATAGGTTGTATTGGAAGGTTATAAATACATGTTTGAGACATACACCAGACCGACCAGGGAAGGCTTTTAGGGTTTTTCTAATTATTATCTATTGATCATTTAGACTGTTTTTGGAGTAGGGTTTTCTATTTACTGATTAACCTACCTTAATTACAGTTTTTCAATTAATTATTAGTATTATTATTAATTGAGGATTTTTATTATTTTTTATCTATTAAAATATTAAAGGTTTTGAATAAATGTTTTAAATTAATGTTTATAATTGTTTATTATTTAAATCTTATTTTGAATTTATTATTTAATTAATTGTTTAGGGATTATGAATTAATTAATTTTAGATGTTTAGGGATATAGGCTAGGGTTAATTAATTTTTTAGTATCTTATTTTGTATTAAAGGGATCCAATGGCTACTTAATTCCCAACCCCCGTCTCTATTAATGTTGTTAGGATGTTTGATGATTTCAATGGATTCTCTGAATTTTCTTTTGGTGTAACAATCTTTCTTGGCAATCAATTTTGTGTGTTCAAGTTTGAGTTGGTGTTTTGTGGTGTGGGAATGCTCAGCGAGGGAAGAGGACTGGACGCAGTTTAATCTTAGGTCAGATTCATGTTCTTTGATTCTAGTTTGTAATGAGCAACCTATTTCTCCAATGTAGGCCATACTACATGAGCAGGGTATCTCATAGACACCCTTGTATAGGCGTGGATCAATGGGATCTTTAACTGAGTTCATCACCCCCCTAATAGCATTAGGAGGTTTAAATGTTGTAAGAACATTATTTTGCCTAAGGTTCCTAGCTATTCTATCAATAACACCTTGGATGAATGGAAGCATTAGCTTCGATTTTGTGTCTTCATTTTTATCCCTAACCCTATCCCCAGCCTTTGTTTTGGTTGCAGCCTTATGAATGATGCCTTTAATTTTGGCCTCCTTATACCCATTCTTCTTGAAAACCTGAATGAGGTGTTCTTTCTCTCTGTCGAGGTGATCCTTGTCTGATATTCAGAGGGTTCTCGTGGCTAGAGTGTTGATGACCCCCAACTTTTGAGAGGGGCGATGATGGGATTCGGCATGGAGGTATTGTTCAGTGTGGGTTGATTTTCTAAAAAATTGGTGCGAGAGGGTCCCATCTTGATTTTTGGTTATACTTACATCAAGAAAGGGGATGCTATTATTTTCTTCAACCTCCATTATAAACTGGATATGCTCTGATTGGTTATTTAGGTGTTTAACAAACTTATTTAAAACGATGTAGAAACAATATTAATCAAGATATTGCAAGAATGGGAGGCTTTACTAAGCTACTTACCTAATAGTCTCAGCATATAAACTTCCATTAATATGCTACAGGCTATGCATTACCAAGGAGAGAGGGGTAAGACCATAGCCATATAAGAAGAAATATTGTCCATGAAGAACGGCTACTAGAACATCTTCAACATATTTAGTACTAGAACATCAACATCTACAGTACTAAGTCTTCATATTTTGCAGCACTTGATCACTCGATCATCTACAACAACATCATCATCTGGATCTCTCAATCAATAGCATCATCTAGATCTCTTGATCAACATCATCATCTGGATCTCTCGATCAATAGCATCATCTGTATCTCTCAATCAACAACATCATCTATATCTCTCAATCAACAACATCATCAATATCTGCAATACACATGATCCAATTATGGGATGATCAATCCCTCTCACTTTTAGGTTGTAAAGCCAAGGATGATACAATCCTGATCCACTTACAGGATGATCAATCCCTATCACTTTAGGACATAAAGACAAGGATGATGCAATCCTTATCCACTTACAGGATGATCAATCCCTATCACTTTATGACATAAAGCCAAGGATGATGCAATCCTGATCCACTTACAGGATGATCAATCCCTATCACTTTAAGACACCACACCATGTCTAGGGATGATGCAATCCCCTCGTCAACTTAGACAAAGTCTAAGGACCACTCACGAAGACCCAAGTCTCTGGATTCATTTAGTACTAGAGTCCAGGGATGATGCAATCCACTCATCAACTTATACCAAGTCTAAGGACCACTCATGAAGACACAAGTATATGGATTCATTTAGGACTAGAGCCCAGGGATGATGCAATCCACTCATCAACTTAGACCAAGTCTAAGGACCACTCATGAAGATACAAGTCTCTGGATTCATCTAGGACTAGAGTCCAGGGATGATACAATCCACTTGTCAACTTAGAACAAGTCTAAGGACCACTCACGAAGACACAAGTCTCCATATTCATTTAGAACTAGATTCCAAGGATGATGCAATCCACTCGTCAACTTAGACCAAGTCTAAGAACCACTTCATTGACCTCATCGTTGGTATAGGAATCCTCATCATCGACCTCACCATCGATACAGGAATCCTCATCATCGACCTCATCGTCGATACAGGCATCCTCATCATCGAACTCATCGTTGATATAGGAATCCTAATTATCGACCTCATCATCGGTACAGGAATCCTCATCATCAAAATCATCGTCGATATAGGCATCCTCATCATCGACCTCATCGTCGGTATAGGAATCCTCATTATCGACCTCATCGTCGGTACAAGCATCCTCATCATCGACCTCATATTCAGTACAAGCATACTCATCACTCCCCCTTTCGAGGAGGGTCCTTTTGAACTACACCAAGCTTGTCTCGGAAATACTCAAACTTTACTCGAGACAGAGGTTTGGTCAATACATCAGCAACTTGCTCATCAGTGCTCACATACTCGAGCTTTATAGCTCCCTTCTACACCATATCCCGTATATAGAAATATCAGATCTCTATGTGCTCTGAATTATCATGGAACACTGGATTCTCCGTCATCTTGATACAACTCTGGTTGTCACACAGGATCATAATGGAGTCCATCTCTAAGTCAAATAGTCCTGACAACAGCTTCTGAAGCCATATGGCTTCACAACTAGCAGAGCTGCTATATATATTCCACTTCATCTATGATGATAGCCACACCGAACTGCTTCCTGCTAAACCATGAGATCATGGCGGATCCCAGACAATAACATCAACCTGAGGTGCTCTTCCCGTCTGAGACACTTCCGGCCCAATCTGCATCTGTATAACCATACAATCTGTAGTCATGATCTCCAACATAGTATAGACCAAAGTCTATTGTGCATTTTAGGTACATCATCACATGCTTTGCAACTACCAAGTGAACACGTCTAGGCTCAACTAGATACTAACTTAGGATGTTCACAACAAAGCATATATTTGGCCTGGTATTCGTCATATACATCAACGAACAACCATATGTTTGTAAACTATAGAAACCACTATCCATCATCCCAGATCTCTACTTCACATTTTCCTTGGCTAAGGAAAAATCTCATCTCATCTCAGCCACATATCTAATCATAAGAATCATGCCAAAATTCTTTAACTTTGAGATATACTCCCTCTAAAGTGGAGTTTTCTACATCTGAGTATTTTCCTCTCTCTGTGACTGAACATCATTCACATTCTGCATTGACCGATCTTTTGCATATCTATCCGTGCCATATCTCATCAGATGGGTCTACTGATATGAGCCTCAAGATCACTCGAACTCTATGGTGAGTTTCTTCTTGCATCCATCTATATATAGAAACCATCTTCAACCTTGTATCAAAGTTTGAAATCCGCATCACCCATGGTGATCATCAAGCTCATCAAATGACTATCGATCCTGGGTACCTGTTGAACCTATACAAATCCTTCTTAAATCATGTGGTTCTCCATCGAATCCTAGGACTTTGCTAGATATGCACTTCTTCTTCAATTACACCATTCAAGAGAACAGTCTTGTCATCCATTGGTGTAATCTATCTCTGGAAGTGTGTCTAGCCACTAGAGCAAACATCTCATCATGATCCTCTCCCTCTTTCTAAGAAAATCCTCTAGCCACAAGCCTTGCTTTGTACTTCTATAGTATGTTTGATTTGTAATTCTTCTTGTTGAACAGTCATCACTTGTTTTTCCGAACAAGTGTTCATCATCCTTCTTTTGTAGATCATAATACACAATATTTTCTACAAATCAAATTCAATTACATGATTAGTAACACTTCATAATTATCAAATCATGTTAACATTTCAATGATAACCTATTATGCATACTGATATGATTCACACAGTTATGCAACTATCTTGACCAATACTTTGGCACAACACTTTTCCATATCTTGTATGCATACATTGGCTATCTAGATGCCTTCCATCTCTACTAGAACATACTATCAAGATTGTGCACAGCTCCCAACATGTTAGAAAAGAGGTTTCATTCTAGACAAGCAACAATGGAATGTTTGTCCAACTTACCCATCATATGCATATTAGTAGTATACTGTTCAATTCTATTTGAATTCTTACACTATGCGTGATATATTTCTTGATTCTAGGAATACAAATATGCATACGAGCAATATCATTAACTTCAGAGATTCAAGAAGTAATTCAAATAACAACTCAAACACTTATCTTTTATGTTTGCGTGGTTTCCTCCCTCTTGATATCTATTTTCCCTTTATGATAGCATCATGATTATATGTCTTTGAACTTCTATCCATCCTGGACCACTATGCATGCTTAAGTGTGCACTAGTTTCATCCTCAAGATATCATACATTCATTAGTATAATCTCAATACTATCAAAACATTATAATCCTATATAATATTAACACGTGGTCATGATCATTTCATACACAGGTAATTTATCACGAGTGTTCGTATTCAAGGTTTCAGGGAGTACTTATTTTACTCATGCATATTCTTATTTGACCATAGGACTCTTCTAGTTTGCCATCATTAATCAAACTAAGAAGCATAATATCCATAAATCCTTGATTACTCATACTTATAACTTCGTGAATAATCATTATCAATCATACAAAAATATACTTATATAAGATCCTAACACAAAGTAGGATTCTAACTCGATATAGGAAAACATACCTGGATTATCATGCTTCCTAGTTATGTCTAACATACCCATACAATGTCTTCTTTGTTCTCTTCAATGATTTAGAGACCTTGTGCTAGTCACCTGCATATCTCATAAGTTAAGCATTGTAGAACCAAATCATACATACCCTGTAAGTAGAGCTTCTATGTGATCAATGACTATGGATGAGTCTTTGTCTTCATGTCACCATGGTCATATATTCTTGATCTATAACTTTGATTTGTCTTTCTTGACGTACCTTTCATGTTAGCGGACAACATTATCCTCATACAACACCACAGTGCATTAGTACAATCATAAGTGTCATAAACCTAATCAACGAATGTCTTCTATCATTAACATGCATTCATACTTTTACTAAGGTGATCAGACAAGTCAAAAATTAATCATGATTGTACTAACCTCAATAATATGAATACAAACATATCATGAACTTAATCATCAGATAAATGAAACAAATTTCAAAACATACTTGCATCTCCTCAAGTCATACCTGTCGAGATTGCTTGTAGTCTTTTCTAGAATGGTAAAACCCTAATCATCCAAGGTAGATCACTTGTAAGCCAAAGGAAACCCTCAGATTCATTGTACTGTGTGAGTTATAATCAGTACAAGTTAGGGTTTCTGCCTCTTCTAGATCTCAGTCATAATCAGGTGACCTAGGAAAAAAGGTCATAACTTGGGATAGGAAGCTCCAAATGAAATTTCATAAAAAGTGACAGATAGTGCACGGACTGTACTATCTCAAGTAACGTTTCAAGAGGCCAAAGTTGAACCAGTGACACGTGGCACACTGTACAAGTTCGCTCTCCTGTTTTATCCCATAAACATGTCACGTTGCGACACTTGGAATAACTCTCTCTCAGAGAATCCAATTCAGGTCAGATTTGTGGGGTTGGAAAGAGGACAGGTTGGGATACCATAGGAAGAAGTTTCAGACCCTGTGAATTCGTAATTTTGGAGTTACACCAGAAACAATAAGGTGCATATTTCTGTCAAAACAGATTTGGATTTTGAGCACCTTCATTCTTGAATTGTCACTACTGTGGAAAATTAGGGTTTCGGAGAAAGTTGGAATTTTTGGAAGTGAATTCCACGGCTGAATGATACTCAACAAAATCGAAATTTAGAGACCAAGATTGAATTTTTTTTGGTTGGGCAGAATATTGGGCTTGATCAAACCCCTGTTCGGGATTTTGATCGGAAAGGTGGAAAATTAGGGCTTTTGCAAAAGTTGGAATTTTTGAAGTCTGTGACCACGGCTAGAAGCTCCTCAGAAAAATAAGAGTTTAAAGCTTTGAATCGAACCTTTTGATTGGGAAGAAGGGTGGGCTTCATCAAACCCTAGTTCGGGATCCTGTCTAGAAGATCCGGAAGTTTCAAAGGCAATTTTGAGGGGTCAAATTTTGGAGATTTCAAAATTGAAGTATGCTAGTTTGATCAGATCAACAAGGCACATCTTTCCATCCATCTAGAAGTGTGAAAGTCAAAGTTTGAATATTTAGGGTTTCTCTAACAAACCCTAATCGAGCTCCAGATCCAGTTTCAGGGGGATATGAGGCCAAGGCCTTACATAAGAAGACTACAAGAAAACTCGACAAGTATGACTTGAGAAGATACAGGTATGTTTTGAAATCTAATTCTTGATTAAGTTCATAATATGGTTGTCTTCATACTATTTAGGTTAGTACAATCTTGATTAATGTAAAAGTATGAATGCATGAGAATGAAAGAAGACATTCTTTGATCAAGGTTATATGATTGTACTAATGCACCTATGGTGTTGTATGAGGATGATATTGTCTGCTAACAAAAGACAGATACATCAAGAAAGACAAATCAAGTTCTATGACCATGATGACATAAAGACAAAGACTTATCCATAGTATTTAGAAGCTCTACTTACAAGGTATGTATGATTTATTTCTACTATGCTTAACTTATGAGGTATGCAGGTTACTATCACAAGGTCTCTAAATCATTGAAGAGACTAAAGATATTGTTTGGGTATGTTAGAAATAAATAAGCATGTATCTAATCCAGGTATGTCTTCCTATGTTAGAATCCTACTTTGTGCTAGGATCTTAGATACCCATGTATTGAATGATCATGACCATACATATTCAAGATTATTTAGAATTATAGTGTTTTGATAATATTGAGATTATACTAATGAATGTATGTTTGTGTATGAGATCATGAGGATGACACTAGTGCACACTTGAGCATACACAGTGGTACAGAATGAATAGAAGTTCAAAATACATATAGAAGATCAAGCGGGAGGCAACCACACAAACATAAAAGATAAGTATTTGAGTTGTTATTTGTATCTCTAAAATAGTAAATGCTATTGCTTGTAATGGTTGTATGCATATTTGTATTTCTAGAATATATCATGCTGAGTGTAAACACTCATATAGCATTGAACAATATACTACTAATATGCATATGATTGATAAGTTGGACAAACATTCAATTGTTAATTGTCTAGAATGAAACCTCTTTGCTGACATGCTGAGAGCTGTGCATGCTCTCGATAGTATGTTCTCGTAGAGATGGAAGGCATCTAGATAGCCACTGTATGCATACAGGATATGGAAAAGTGTTGTGCCAAAGTATTGGTCAAGATTGCTGCATAACTATGAAAATCATATTTGTATGCATAATAGGTTATCATGTCAACATGATTTGATGATTATGAAGTATTACTAATCATGTACTTAATTTTGATTTGTAGGAAAGATCATGAAGAATGATGAACACCGAACAAGTGATGGATGTTCAACAAGAAGACTTACAAATCAAACATACTATAGCAAGCTCGTGGCTAGAAGATTCTCTTAGAAAGAGGAAGAGGATCATGACGAGATGTTTGCTCCAAGTGGCTAGATAAGACCATTCTCTTAATGGTGTAATTGAAGAAGAAGTGTGAATCAGGCTCTGTATGGGTACTCAGGATCGATATTCATTTGATGAGCTTAATGATCACCATGGGTAATGTGGATCTCAACCTTTGCTACAAGGTTGAAGATGGTTTCTATATACATATGACATGGATGCAAGAAGGAACTCACCACAGAGTTCGAATGATATTGAGGCTCATATTAGTAGACCCATCTGACGAGAGATGGCATGGATAGATATGCAGAAGATCACTCAATGCAAAGTGTGAATGATGTTCAATAACAGAGGAAGAATTGATAGCTTCTTGACTAGCTTGGGCTTTACCAATGTAAAGTTGATCCTAACCTTTACCTTAAGGTTATGGATGATGAACCTGTGATACTATGATTGTATGTGGATGATCTCTTTCTGACAGGGAATGAGAAACAGATCATGGAAAGAAAGAAGAAGCTAGTTATAGAGTTTGAGATGAAAGATCTCAGATTAATGCATTACTTCCTAGGTCTGGAAGTATGGCAAGGCCCAGAAGGAATCTTTCTCAACTTGGGAAATTATGCTGTGTAAATCTTGAAAAGATTTGATGTGTTGGAATGGCCACTCTCATGGGTTCCAACTTCAAGCTATTAGCTAATGAATCATCAGAGTTAGTGGATGTGACTCTGTACAGACAGATTATTGGGTCACTGATGTATCTGACGAATACCATGCTAGATATATGCTTTGCTATGAAAACCTTGAGTCAATATCTAGTGGAAACTAGATGTGTTCAACTGATAGTTGCAAAGCATGTGATGAGGTACCTAAACGGTACGATAGACTTTGGTCTATGTTGTCTTGGAGATCATGAATTCAGATTGTATGGCTACAAAAGATGTTGATTGGGAAGGAAGTGTATTAGACAGGAAGAGCACATCGGGTGGATGTTATTGTTTAGGATCTGCCATGATCTCGTGGTCTAGCAGGAAGCAGTCTAGTGTGGCTCTCAGCATAGCTGAAGTGGAATATATATAGTTGCTTTCTCTGCTAGTTGTGAAGCGGTATAGCTTCAGAAGTTGTTATCAGGACTGTTTGACTTAGAGGTGGACTCCACTGTGATCCTATGTGACAACCAGAGTTGTATCAAGATGACAGAGAATCCAGTGTTCCATGATAAGTCAAAGCACATAGAGATCTGATATTTCTATATACGGGATATGGTGCAGAAAGGAGCTACAAAGCTTGAGTATATGAGCACTAACGAGCAAGTTGCTGATGTATTGACCAAACCTCTGTCTCGAGAAGAGTTTGTCTATTTCCGAGACAAGCTTGGTGTAGTTCAGAAGGACCCTCCTCGAAAGGGGGAGTGATATGGTCGTTGATGATGAGATTGCCTGCATCGACAGTGAGGTCGATGATGTGGATACCTATATTGGTGATGCCGATAGTGAGGTTGGTGAATGGTCCTTAGACAGGGTCTAAGTTGACGAGGGGATTGCATCATCCTTGAACACATGTTCTAAAAGGATCCGTAGACAGATGTCTCCGAGAATGAAGTCCTTAGTGGACAGGTGGGGATTGCATCTTCCCCTGACTTTGGTCCCAGAATTGATCCGTAGATAGATGTCTCTGAGAATGAAGTCCTTAGTGGATAGGTGGGGATTGTATCTTCCCCGGACTTCGGTCCCAGAATTGATCCGTACACAGATGTCTCCGAGAATGGGTCCTTAGCGGACGAGTGGGGATTGTATCTTCCCCAGACTTCAGTCCCAGAATTGATCCATAGACAGATGTCTCCGAGAATGGGTCCTTAACGGATGACTGGGGATTGTATCTTCCCCGGACTTCGTTCCTAGAATTGATCCGTGGACATTTGTCTCCAAAAATTGATGATAGGACTACATCGTCCCTAGACATTTGGTTCAAAATGTACGTGATATGATTGCATCATCCTTGGACTCATGTCCTAAAGTGATAAGGATTGATCATCCTGGAACTTGATCTGGATTGTATCATCCATGGACCTATGTCCTAAAGTGAGAGGGATTGATCATCCCGTAATGAGATCTTGTGTATTGCAGAGTATGCTACTATGATGATGATGTTGATCGAGAGGATCAAGTTGATGATCCAGATGCTGTAGATCGAGATGATCCAGATGCTGAAGATTGAGATGATCCAGATGTTGTAGATCGAGATGATCCAAATGCTGATGATCGTGTGATGACGATGTTGATGATCATGTGATGATGATATTGATGATCGTGAGGATCCAGATGTTGATGTTGATGTCGCTGTAGTTGTTCAAGTGTTGTAGAAGATTAAGACTGAGTACTAAAGATGTTGATGTTCTAGTATTGAAGATGTTCCAGTAACTGCTTGAGTTACTGATGATGTTGAGAAAGCTTCCAATGATTTATAGATGTATCATGTATGATGTTGATGACTCCTTGCTCCTGCAGATGTTATAATATCCTTCTCATTAAGGGGGAGTGTTGAAATATTGTAACTTCTAAGAATATTATATTTGTACTTTATTATTACGGAGATGTTTCATTCCTCGGTGAAGACCTTATTGTATATCCGGAGATGTTTATTCCTCCGTCGGAATGTGGAAACTTGGGTTATTAGACTTCCCTAGTGGGGGTTGGCCCTATATGTGTTATGTGGGTCAAAGGGTTATTAGACCACCCTAAAGGGGTCGGCCCAGTCAATTGTAAAGGGTTGTTTAACCCAGTGGTTAAGTTGGGGCCGACCTAGTTAATATAAAAGACAAGTCAAAGATGTTTATAAATAGAGGAGGTGTGTTCCTCATTTAACACACACACACTCACTTGTGAATACCGCATAGGTGAGGGAGAGATCTGCTATGGAGGAGAAGGAGCTCATGTCTATTGTTTACATCTTTGTATTTGCTGGTCATCTATATTGAGGAAGCTTTGTTGGGTTTTCTACCCCATGAGGGTTTCCCAGGATAAATCCGTGTCTCTTGTGTTTATGATGTGCTTGTTGTTCTTTCAGTGATCCTGTATATGCTATTGTTGTGAAATGGAAAGTAATGCTGATATTTTCTATCTTAGCATATTGAATCTTAACACTTCTTGGATGAAGTAGTCTAAGTATGGAGTCCTTTTGTCACTCCAAGGCTCTTTACATGTCTTCCATGCTTTACCAAAATCCTTGCTGGCTTCATAGTTGGCCTTCATCAAATCCAACCCATTCGACTAAATTTTCATCATGTTCAATAGAGAAACCCTTCGAATTAGTGCTTCGAAAACCTTATTCGACTTGCTCGACTTATGTCTAAAAAAAGAGGTATAACTTTGCAAAAATTCTACCTATTTCATATGCCTTTGATTGAACTTGGTCTGAGTATTTAGATACCTCAGATCCTAATGATCAAACAACAATACAAATTCCTTTGGCAACAAATAGTGTCTCCATTCCTTCAATGCTCACACAATAGCATAAAATTCCTAGTCGTAGACTAAATATATTTTTTTAGCTTGGTCCAACTTTTCACTAAAAAATGCAATTGGTCGACCTTCTTGGATTAACACTACTCCAATTGCCATCCCATTAGCATGAAATCTACTAGAAAAACTTTGTTGAATCAAGCCAAACCTGGTCTCTCGGTCACTTTTTGCTTCAATTTCTCAAATTATCTTTGAACTGCTCCAGTCCATATGAACTCACCTTTCTTCATGCATGTTGTTAATGGTGCATATATGTGGTTGAAATCCTTAATAATATTCCTGTAAAAACTAGCAAGTTCATGGAAACTCCTAACCTTAGTGGCACTTCTTGGCATAGGCCATTCTAAAATAACCTTGACCTTTTCAGGATCCATTTTTAGTCATTAATGGGAAATTATGAATCCCAAATAAACTATTTCCTCTTTCATGAAGGAACACTTCTGCAAATTCATCAATAACTTTTCCTAATTCATATTCTGCAATACTTGTCTCAGGTGAGCCAAATGCTCTTCTTTAGCCTTGCTAAAGATCAAAATGCCATCTAGATACACAACAACAAATTTCCCCAAAACTGGATTCAAGACCTCATTCATCAATCTCATGAAAGTATAGGTTGCATTGGTTATAGTCCAAATGGCATAAAAAACCACTCATACAGTTCCTCCTTAGTCTTGAAGGTTGTCTTCCATTTATCTCCTTCTCTGATCCTAATCTAGTGACATCCACTCTTCAAGTCAATCTTGGTGAAGGACTTAGCTCCACTCAAACAGTCGATCAACTCATCCATCCTTGGAAATGGGAACCTGTACTTGATTGTAATTTTTTTAATGGCCCTCGAGTTGGTGCACATCCTTCAATCTCCCTCGTTCTTCGGTGCTAGTACAACTAGTATTGCACATGGGCTTAGACTTTCTATGATCAAACCTCTGTCCAACAATTCTTGAACCCGTCGGTTCAACTTGACATTCTCAGTTGATGTCATCCTTTGTCGTGCCTTGTTTGGAATACTTGAACTTGTAACCAAGTCAATCTAATCGGAAACACTCCTTACTAATGGTAATCCCGTTGACATCTCATCAACCATTATTCCCTTGAATTCATTCAACATTCATCTGACTTTAGTAGGGATATTTTCTTCATGATTTTCACACTTAGTCCCTTGTGAATGAATGCAAAAAAGTAATTTTTCTTCCTTTCCTCCTCCAGGAATTCTTTGGTTGAACACAACAACACTCTTTTTCCCCAATAATTGTTCTCACTTCCCTTATTATTTCTCCCTCTTCAAAGGAATCACTCCAATCTTCTTTCTATATTTCATCATTGTGACAGTGTTTTTATGGCCATCATATACCATGTTTTGGTCATACTGGAATGGTATCCCTAACAATTAATGACAATCATCCATGGGTACCACAATCATATAATTAGTGGGAAGAAATTTATCCTTCAGTTTGGAAACCAATCTATCCCAAACCATAATTTTATATTTACCCTTCTTCACTCCATCAACCTATACATTATCCCACCACAATGAGGCATGACCCTTCAACTTCAAAGAAGGCACTTTCACCCTTTTGGTTTCTTCAATCTACTCCATATCAAAGTATTTTTCCATATCCTATATCTAGTTGATCAACTCTTTAAGAGTTAATCTTCCTTCATAGGTAGACACTTCCATCTTGGATCTACCCTTCATCTTTGACAAGAATTTTAACAAAGTGTTTTTGGATCTTCTTCGGTTGCCTCAACAACATATTGTTTCTCATTTTCTTTATCACTGTGATCTCGGGTTTCAAAAATGAACCCTCTCTTATGGGATTCTTTCACATCAACCAACTAATTCTTCATATTTCTCATCTTCTAAATGCATTCCTCAAATGTCTCATGATCAATGGTCAGTCCAGAACGTGGCCTTTGTCCTCTACTATGGACATTCATGCCCCTTTGAATCATCGCTCACTTGAACCAACCAATCACTCATCCAACCGCAGTTGGATTCTTCCATGTCCAATCACAACTAGACTCTTCACTATTATTCCAGCAAGATGCAATCCACTCTGATACCAAACTGGTGCAAAGTAGACCCACCACATCAAGTCGTTGATCATAATGCACAACCAAATCATAATTAGAAAACACAGGAACCCCACAATGACACCAATAATGTATTTTTATTAATTTATGAAATTAATTTACATCTGTTTATTTACAATCAGGGAAAACTCCCCTATTTCAAATCCCTAGTCGATCTCTAGTATGCTTTAGTCGATGACTGTTTTTATTATTTCAAGTATATTTAACTCTGAATATGGCCAAAAGAATAAACCCTTCTTTTGGAACTCGCCCTACACTTATAGTCTCCTTCGACCACCTTAAATGATCACTTTATCTTCTTCTAGAAGCCTCTAGTCACTTCTGAATTCTCCTTGGCGCAATGTGCCATCTAACATGCTCATCTGCAGCCATTACTGCATCATTAATTACCGCAACGTCCTTTGTGACATATATGGTCTTCTTGTGCTTCGACTCTGTTCTCCAAGTTGTCTACTTGGCTTCGTCATTCATATGTTGCGACACTCCAGCTGTCCTGATTCGCATCGGACACTGTCGTCAATTATGTTTTTACCTAACTTTGTTTCGGTTTGCTAATCTTCTGAATTTCCTCTGGTCTAGAGTCGGTCTTAACCCTGACTTCCTTTCTTCCTCTAGTCGGCCTACTTTCAATTATGTCCCAATATCCCGTTGGCTCGACTCATCATTGATCTCTCTGGATTTCCACCCTCAACTGAACACGTCCTTCTAGCATTGTTCTCACTTCGATTGTGACTTGATCGGCTCGACCTAAGGAAACTTCCACCCTCTCAACTGCTCTACTTCGACTTCGACCATCTCAGCAAAATTGCCCCTGCTCCCGTCTAGAAGGTCGTCTACTCCCCTCCAAACAAATTCCAAGCATATGCTTTTGACTATGGGTCTTGGGGCCCTATGCCCCTACATGACTTACTTGTAGTAATTAAGCAAGGAAGATATGGTAGTAGGGATTCCACCCATATATTTTTCGGATAGAGTATGCCCAAGATGTGCACTTGGTAATCATCCTAAAGAAAGATCTGAGAAAGGGAAGGCATGGAGATCCTCTTCCCTTCCTTAATTAGTCCAAAATGAAATTACGGGGCCTATTCCTCACCTTTATATGAATAAATATAGATATGTATTTACCTTCATTAATGACTTTTCGATATACACATGGGTGTACTTCCTAAAGCACAAAGATGATGTATTTGTATGTCTCTAAGATTTTAAATAACTTGCAAAAAAACAGTCTAAGAAGGGATCGAGGTCCTCTGAATGGAAAATGGGTGGAGTATGTCAATAAATATGTACATCACCTATGCTTTGTAGTTGGTATAGATTTTCAACATACTATTCCTTATACTCCACAACAGAATGGGGTTGTAGAAAGGAAAATCATAACATTGAAAGAAATGGCCAATTGTATGCTTCAATCAAAGAATCTACCTCCAAAATTGTGGGTTGAGGCCATACATTGTTCAAATTACATTCAAAATAGATTACCTCACAAAAGTGTGAAAGGGGTTACTCATTTTGAAGCTTGGATTGGTCAAAAACTAGCAATAAAACACTTTAGGGTGTTTGGATCCCGTGCTTGGGCTAATATTCCCTCCAAGAAAAGAAGGGCCTTGGATCCAAAAGGCGTGGAATGCCTTTATGTGGTATATCCAAAAAGAGTAAAAGGTTATAGGATGTTGGATCCCAATATTGAAAAACATTTTATTGAAAGAAGTGTAAAATTTAAAGAAATTCCAATGTATGAAACTATTCCTCCTACTGATGCACAACTAGTTATTCAAAATGAATGTTATGTTTCTTCCTCTAATGTTTCAATATAAATTTCAGATTCAAATACATATTCATATTCACATGTAGATGATGATGAGGGTACTAAAGATGAGAATTTTTTAGACCCAAAAATTCAGCCTCCTTGGGAAAATCAAACTCTTGAAGCAATTGGTGATCATGTCAACACTCAAAGAACCCGCTCACTTTCATGTTGCCATACATGCTCTAGCAACCATAAATCCATTGTTTCCCACCCATTTCTAAATGGTGTCTACTTCTGATCCTCATACCCATGTGTAAGCGTCCAACAATCCTCATTGGGAAGCAACCATGGATGAGGAGAATCAATCCCTCATGGACAACAAAACTTGGGATTTGGTACCTCTTTCTAAGGGAAGAAAATTTATTCGATGCAAATAGGTTTATAAGACCAATATGGCAGCCAATGGACTTATCAACAAGTACAAAGAAATACTGGTGGCCAAAGGCTTCTCAATGATGGTATTGACTACACAGCAACTTTTGCACCGATTGCAAAGATGGATTCAATTCACCTTGTCCTTAGCATACTAGTAGCACGATACTGGGGGATTCATCACATGGATGTGAAGAGTGCCTTTATTCATGGGGACATTCCAAGGAGATATACATGGAGAAGCCACCGAGGTACATTCAAGACTCATCTCTAGTCTGCAAATTAAAGAAATTATTGTATGGACTAAAATAATCTCCTCGAACTTGGTATGCAAAGATGGATTCTTTTTTATTATCTCAAAAATTTTCAAGATGTAATTCGGATCAAAATGTATACATGCTTCAAGAAGTGAACTCTTTATTTCTTATTGTGATCGATATGGATAATCTCTTCATCATGGTGAGTTCTATCAATTCCATTGCATAGTTCAAATCTTCCTTGTATGATAGGTTTTCCATGATTGACTTAATACTATTACAATTTTTCTTGGACTCCAAATCACCCAATCAGATTTGGGAGTCGCTATAGCACAGTATAAGTATGCACGAGATCTCCTTGTTAGATTCAAAATTGATGATTGCAATCAGCCCCATCTCCCTTTCTTTCAGGAGTCAAACTTGAAGATGGAGGTACTACACCTTTGGTGGACTGTACCCTATATCGATAGTTAGTTGGGAGTCTTCTTTATCTTACACATAGTTGGCTAGACATCTCCTTTGTTGTTGGGGAAGTTTCCAGATACATGCATGAAACACATGAGATGCATTGGAAGGATTCCAAAATAATACCCAGATATGTGAAGGGCTCGTATGACTATGGGATCCACTATCAAGCAGCATGCAAATTTGATCTAGTTGGATACATAGATTCTAATTAGATTGGAAATGGAACTTATCGTAAGTCCACCTCTGGTTATGTTTTCAGTTTGGGCTCAGGGCCTATTTGTTGGTCAACCAAAAAGCAAGCCACTATTTCTTTATTTACAACAAAAGTCTTATACAAAGGAGTAGTAAATGGTGCAACACGAGATATTTGACTGTGACACATTCTTATTGAGTTTGGGATAGAGTTTCACAGGCCTACAATCATCGTTTGTGACAAACAGTCACGGGGTGGTCAGTTGGTAGGCAATATCCTATCACGTCCATTCATATTGGGGAATAAACTATGATGCAGAAATGAGAAAATATATTGCCATGTATTAAGGGGCTAAGGGGGCTTAATTATGTTATATGGAAATACAAATATTTATGGTATATTTTATTACATTTTGTGTAGAAGTAAGGTGAAAAAATGAAGATGGGTGTCTATTTTGGGGGGTCTCGTGAGAAAATAATTCTGGTTTTTTCATGTTTTTCAACTTCGGGCGAACAAAAGTGATATTTTTGCTAAAAATTTCACTTTGCCGTAAAAAGAAAACTTTTGTAGAATTATGTTAGCTTTCTACTCATAATTTTTTCAATTTTTTTTATTAAGATTTGATATGTCGATTTCGCAAATGTTTGACAGTGTGTTCTTATAAAATGAAAAGACTACAAAAGAGTTATGATTTGTTGCACCACTAAAATCGTTGTTAGACTTGTGTTTTGCAAAAACAAAAAATGCTACGACAATCTACACACAATGTACTAGTGCCTGACTATAAGTTTGCATCCAATGGATCTCTATACTAATTATTATATTTTTTTAAAGTCGATCAATGGGGAAACTCAGTCGATTTTCAACAACCTTTTTGTTGCACCACTTTTCTCTCAATCCGCTATAAAAGAAAAAAATCTACGAACACCCTTTTGAAGTAGACACGTCAATGAAGAGTCCCACATTTTTTTCGATTTTTTTGGTGTTGTATTTTCAAAGTTATGGATTTTTCTTTTCGCTGTTTTTTTAAAGAGCTGAATCATAACTCAACACATGTTACTAAGATAAAACTTAAAAAATATCAGTTCTTATCTATATACAACAAAATTTATACCCTCGTAAAGTAGATTCAATGATGAATCTACTGGTATGAAGTCCGACATTCGTTTTGTTGTGTAAGAGGTGGTTTTCTCCTTCCGAAAATGGAGAAACCTGAAAATTTTGCAGAGATCTGAATCTTTCATGTTTCAGAGATTATTCGGCCGAAATAATTATTCGGCCGAATAATTATTCGGCCGAATAACGGTTTTCCGTAACGGCGCCGTAAGCTATGGCGAAGGTTATTCGGCCGAATAACTAAACGGAAAAAAAATCACGTCGGCCAAAAAAAAATAAATATATATTTTTTACTCATATAAATAAACCTTAAGTTAATTCATTATTTTCGCATGTTTTAACTTCGCATTTTTTTGTCAAACTAATTTCGGAAGGAGGAGATAATTTTTGCAAAAGGAGGTTTTTACAAGGTATGTTTCTTCTTCTTTTTTACAAAAGGCACATTGAAGGAGTTTTTTTTTCTAAGGCATATTTGCAAGGAGTTTTTCCAAAATATCTCTTTTCTTATTGCATTTTTACAAAGAAGACATTTTTTGCAAAAGGAGGTTTTTACAAAGTATGTTTCTTCTTTTTTCCAAATGCACATTGAAGGTGATTTTTTTCTAAGGCATATTTGCAAGAAGTTTTTTCAAAATATTTCTTTTCTTATTGTATATTTGCAAAGAAGACATTTTTTGCAAAAGGAGGTTTTTACAAAGTATGTTTCTTCTTCTTTTTTCCAAAAGACACATTGAAAGTGTTTTTTTTTAAGGCATATTTGCAAGGAGTTTTTTCAAAATATTTCTTTTCTTAGACATGTTTGCAAGGAGGTTCTTTGCAAGGATGGTTTTTTTTCAAAGTAGCTTTGCACTTTTTATTTAATTGAAAGAGGTTTTTTCAAATAGTTGTTTTGCTAAGGTATTTTGCAAATGATTTTTTTCCAAAGTAGTTTTGCACTTCTTATTTATTTCAAAGGAGTTTTTTCAAATAGTTATGTTGCTAAGGTATTTTGCAAAGGATTTTTTGCAAGGTAATTTTGTACTTCTTATTTCTTTGAAATGGGTTTTTTTTCAAAGAGTTATTTCTTTACAATGATTTTTTCCCAAATATATTTATAAATAAGTTTTTATTCAAAGTACTTTTTTCTAGTGGTTTTTTTCGTAGATATTTTTTCAAAGAAGTATTTTTGCAAAGATTTATTTACAAGGTGTTTTTATTTTTTTCCTTGGCACAAGGTGTTTTTATTATTTTCCAAAGAAGATTTTTGTTCAGAGAGTTTTTTCAAAGGAAAGTTAATTCCAAAGAAATCTTCTTCAAAAGACTCTTATAAAATTTTTATAAGGTAAAGTAAATTTCAGTTCATGTTTTTATAAATTCCGTAAATGTTTTTAAATCTTAATTTATTTATTTTTACTATAAAGTAACATGATTCTTTAATTTATCGTCTATAGATTAAACAACCATGGGCAATAAGAGAAAACGTCAAAGAAAAGCTGATCGTAAACGTGATGATGATGATAATAGAGAGAAACAAAAACTCAGATATATTGCCAAAAAACAAAGGGTTGCCGAAACGGAAGAGAGAACTATTGAAGATATAAATACAGATTTACATGATAATGTTGAAGAAATGGAAATTGAAAATAGAGTACAAGAAGAACCAATTGAAGTTGAAAAGAACATTGTAGAAGATGTAAATAGTGATTTACATGTTAATGCCGATGAAATCAATATTGAAGATCAAGTTCAAGATCCACAAATTGGACCTAGTATGTATATATCATATATTTTCCAAATTCATTTTTTTATAATGAATTTTATTTTTTGATATATGTTAAATTAAATTTAACTTGATGTATAGGTACTTTTACTATTGATGATGAAATGTTAGAAGACATTGATTGCGACAAATATGGAGAAAAACTACCAATACATGTTGCATGATATTGTGCTACAAAAATTTATGATGAAGTTCTCAAGGATTACTCAATAGCAGGACAAGCACAAATTTTGAGATGTTTATTAGTGTCCAAGAAGTTAGAAGGTGCTACATCATTATTGGGTATTCACAAAGCAACAAAAGAGTCGAAATTGAAACAAAATGTGATGGAAAATATAGGCGATGCAATAAAAAAATTTGAAAAATCCAGGAAGAAAGATATCAGTGCTGCACGTAAAGCAATTCATACAGCAATTCTTTCAGCTAGTACTAAACAAAAGTGTTTGACAACAGAACTAGCAAAAGCAGTTGGAACATCAAGAAAGACATTATACAAACATAGCAAATTCAGAATGCAAATAGATGAAAATAATGAACTTGCTTGTTGGGCAATTATTTGTAGACAACCTTACAAAGATAGATTAGGAGCAGGTGTTAAAGATATTGTACGAGAATATTGGTTGGAACATGCTCAAGTTTCACCAAATTCAAGAGATGTGATACGCAAAAGAATATCACGAAATGTATATGAAAGCCAACCAAAACATATAATGGACATGACACAAGTACAATTGTTCAATAAATTCAAGGAAGATCATCGTGGAATTAATATATCAATCACTACATTTGTGCAACAAAAACCATGGTATGTTCGACCTATAACTATACGTGATACATGTTGTTGCCGTTATCATGTGCAATTTCAGTTATATTATGACACGTTTCTTGAATTTGGTAAAATGTTTTGGACAAATTCACCACCTCCGCCGACGATACGTGAATTCATATCTCAAATTTTATGTGAGAGAAATCACGATGAAGTATTTTATTCAAAGAAATGTGTCAATGGAAAACATTGTCATCATTGTGGAAATTTGGTGTTATTACACAATAAATATCCTATCGATAATGATCAATCGTTGTCAAATGTAAATGTTGATTGGAAGAGATACGAATACATCAACTATAATACAAGTTCTAGTGATTCACATTCCAAAAGAATTGATTTGCTAGAAGACAAGATATGTGTCACAGATTTTCTCAAAAAATTTGAAAGCGAAATTTATAAATACACCCAGCATTTACATAGAGCACGATGGCAAGATCTTCAATTCAAACAGTCTCATGAAATTTTTCCACCCGGAACAATTTTGTCGGTGGTTGATTTTACTGAAAACTATACATTTGCTGCACAAAAAGAAATACAGAGTGAATACTATCACTCTGACCAAGTTTCGATATTTGTCCATGTTGTATATAGACATTCTCAACAGGATGTCAATGGCATTGAAAGCACATGTGACAATCGAGATGTGATTAAAGAATATCACTTCTATATCAGCGATGATCGTACACACGACACACATTTTGTCCAACATTGTATAGAAAATATTTTCTATGACTCACTGAAAAAACGCGAAGTCAAATTCAAAGAGCATTGGATATGGTCTGATGGATGTGCAGGTCAATTTAAATCTTCACGATCATTTTTTTGGTTATGTCGACTTCATAAAGCGCTGAACATTAAACATCGCTGGAATTTCTTTGAAACTGGGCATGGAAAAGGTGAGCATGATGGTGCAGGAGCATGCGTGAAAAGAGCACTTCGAAGATGGCAAATGAACTATTCTTCTGCACGATTTCATTCAGCTGCAGAGGTTGTCCAATGGTGTCAATTAAATCTAAGCCATGATTATAATCAACAATCAAAAGACGTGCGCAGGTATGTCCACTATTTTTTTAATTTATATTATTTCTTAAAATTTTAAAAAATGTATATACTAACATTTAAGTACATGTACACTATTTATTGTGTAGGTTTTTTTGGCTTGTTGGGGTCCAATATATAAATAGATCAATACCATATGACGCTAGCACCATACATGGGACTAGAGATCTTCACTCTATTCAAACAAAATCATTTCACAACGTGTTTGCATTTGACAGTAGAAAGCAATCATGCTTTTGTCATATTTGCATTGAAAATGTTGAGTCTACAGAAGTTTGTGAAAAGATAACAAACAACTACGTAAAAGCTTGGAGACACACAGAGATTAATCCAAAAGGAAAAATGCCACTGGCAAGTGTTGAAGAATTAGAATCAGAAGAAATAGCAATATCGTCTGATGGCGATAGAATTTCAGATCTCGTAAGAGAAGGTAATAAACTTGTTTTTGACTTTTAAGTCAATTGTTCATTCTAATCCATGGCCATAAGTATAGTCAATTTAATTCATTTAAATACGCTAACACCAATCATAACTTGCGCAGGAGATGTTTTCGCTGTGATTGCACCTGTAGACAACAACGAAAATGTCAAATATTATTTGATGCGATGCACTGAAGGAAAAATGAAGTTATTGGAGGACTACAACGACAACGGATTTACATACGAAAGAGGATCCATCATTTTAAAAGGCTACTTTTTTCAGCAGACGCATATAACTAAAAATTATGTCTACTTTCAAGATTATGAGCCTGATGTTATATGTTGTCAATATAGTCATTTAGTATGTGCATCTCGAATAAAATTGATACAAGTTCCATCAAAAAAACAGTTAAAAACCAAAAAATGGAAACTATCCATATGTGACCATGAACGGATAGTTGAAGATGGCATTCCATTGCGATGTTTTTAACTACATATCAAAAATAAATTGATCTATATTTTTGTCCATGTCAATTGTTGTGTGCCATATATTTTTTGTCCAATTATCAAAATTGTTGTGCACAGTATATTTTTTCATTGAAATTTTATGAATATTTTCTTGAATAACAACTAACATAAAAGCTTAAATGGTTGTACTTTAACATGCTTAAAAATGAATTCAAATATAATTTGAAAATTCAAAAGTACTTTATTCGGGTCCCCATATGTCTATTAGACCACTAAAGGATGAGATAACGGATGTGGCTATCCCCACTCCGCCCCGAATTTTTACTTTTGGTTGATTGATGCTAACGAAAAATCACAAAAAGACCTATTAAATTTTGTATTCTTTTCATCCATCGAACATGTTTCTTTAATACGTACTTCACCATAAATATGATCTTAAATAGATGTCTGTAAATTGTCACCAAGTTCTCCGTCCCAAATCTTTAATTTAAAATATCGCTTGTGCAAATTCACATAACTGAAATCATGGCAAATGGAGACAACGATCATTTGATTTTTAATCACAAGCAAGGATTCCAGGATTGTGAAGCTTATGCTAAATTAGAGAAATGATTATTTACAACAAATCAATGAAAATTCATCAAATTGTTGTTTAAAATCATTGCTCTAATTTAACACAAACTTCACAATCCTGGAATCTTCGCTTATGATTAAAAAACAAAAAACCGTTACCCCCATTTGCCATGATTTCAGCCGCATCAAATGTACCTGAACATTGAAAATAAAAATTAAATTAATTAAAAATCCATTATATCAAAATTTGAACTTAACATATATTTGCTTTTAAACTTCCTAGTTCATCCATATTTCTATCAAAAATTTTAACATTCATAAACTTCTGAACATTTAAAGATAACATTTGAATATACTCTTAACATTTTAAACTTTCTAGAATTGATCCATATTTTTATTAAAACTTATATTTAACATTCATATACTTCCTAACATTTCTAAATTTCATAACATAAACCTAAACTTCCTATTTCATCCAATATTTTTATCAAAACTTCTATCATTCTCTAAAACTTTATATAACATTCCTAAACTTTCTATTTTTTCCATATTTCTATCAACTTCTAACATTCCTAAAACTTCATAACATCCTTGAAGATAACATTCAAGTACTTAAATTTCATTTTTAAACTTTATATTTCATCCATGTTTTCATCAAAACTTCAAACATTCTTGAACTTCCTAACATCTCTAAAATTTGAACTCAACATGTAATCACTTTTAAACTTCCTGATTCATCGATGTGTATGAAAACTCCTAACATTTCTAAGCATCCTAACATTCAAAGACAACATTCATTTTTAAACTACATGATTCATATAACTATCAAAACTTTCTAACAAATTATTAAACTTCCTAACATTCTTGTTCTTAATACACTCAATCTTATCATTCATTCATGTCGAACAATTATAACTTCCTCATTTATAAACTTTAAATCTATATGTGAACATCCACTTTTAAAAATTTCCTAAATAACATTTCTTAAACTTCAATCAAAACTTCCTCATTTATGAACTTTAAACCTATGTTTATCCATTTTTAAACTTCCTAAATAACATTTCTTAAACTTAATAATATTCAAGAATGTCATGTTTCTTAACATTCATTTTTACATATATTCATTCATTCAAACATGCAAATACATATTTTAAACTAAATTTAACACCATATATGTCAAATAAACAAAAATAAACTAAATCATTTAAAAACCATGATTCACGAAATATGTAAGTTCAAAATTTATATGTATATAATCTCCAAAAAAAATACTCATGAACATGCAAATTCAATGTACATCCATATATGTATATATCTAGTCCAAAAATAAACCTCCTCAACATGTCCAAGACAAATGTTTCCAATCTAAATGCATATCAACAACAAAAAATTGTCCACCATGAACTATAAAAATAAAATGTATGTGCTATCCTCCACTCGGGCCTCCCCCTCCTCCACTCGAGCCTCCCCCTGGACTCAACCCTCCCTGCAACATGTGTAAAAAAAATTATGTTCATATCATTTAAATTATTTAAACTATAATCAAAGAATTAAAATATTAAACTAATATATCAAAATACAATTCAAATATTAACAATATTACATCAAATTCTCCAAATGCTTGTCCACCACCATCCTCCAAAGGACTTTTTCCTTTGCCTCCAAAAAATTTGAGAGACCCAAGCTGCGGTCCATATATAAAATCAATTTATGAATCTCATAAATCTAAATCCACAAAAATTAAAATATTAAAACAGTAAACAAAATTAAAGCAAAATTAAAGCAATCAATGAAATTACCTCTCTACCAATATCTGCTTCATTAAGCAAAGAACCTATATCTCCACCCTAAAATTTAAATTGTATTAATAAATAAAACATATAATGCAAACCAAAAAAATTACTATACCAATTAAAACTTAAAACTAAAACAAAAAGTTTAAAAAACATTAGCTCACAATAGATGGTAAATCATTTATAAAGTTGGTATCTAAAGAAACCTGCACGGATGAGTCAAATTAACAATAAAATACATAGTTAAATTATCATTCAAAAAATAATAATTTATATATATATATATATATCAAATTCAAACATAATTACAAATATGTTGATAATAAATATGTACCTCTCTCCCTAGATTTTCGCTAGTTGAAATGTGGAAAGAATGTTCATTCATCATTCTGGAAAACTGCAACCAATTTAAACATTTACATAATGTACCTATGATAATGTAACAAAAAAAATAAAATCAAAATAAATAAAATATTTAATTCAAATCAAATCATATCATGTAGTCAACAAACCTCTCCCAAACTTGATGTGTCATTGGATATAACATTTGCTGCTAAGTCACGACAAATCTTTGCATATGCCCTGAGATCTTCAATTCTCATTCCATCTATTTCATCATCAGTTTTATAAACAAACTTTTGACGAATAGCAGAACGAGCCCTTTCTCTAACCAACCCCACATCTACTCCCACTAATACTGATGATAACCCATCGCCAACAAAATTCCTTGCTGTTGTCCCAAGTTGAGATGTGGGCTCCATCTCTGATTTTAATGCCACCAACCTAGGTGGACGAGATATCTGGGGCGGAGGTCTAAGAGTTGCAGGATCTCTATGCGCACCCTCTCGATCATATATTTGACCCTTTCCAACTCCATAAAACTTTGAATGAACATCAGTATAATATGGCTTCATATTTAAAAAAAACTCAGCATAAAAAAATCTAGCAAAATACTGAGAAACCTCATCGTTCCATGGAAAACGACCATAGGCTGCAAGAAACCGATCATAAAGTAAGTGTGCCAGATGAGGATGTTTGAAATATTGCACTTTCAACATTTCTTTTTTCATACCTTCTTTGAAATTAAACATTGATTTGGCCTGCTCTTTTGTCACTCTTTCTTTCACAACATCCCATTTGTCTGGACCCATCACTTGATCCCTTCGTCTTCACATCAAATCTACAAAACCATCTGTAGTTGGCCCGAGATTCTCATATGCTTGAATGAAGTTTTGCAATGATCCCAAAACAATCTCCAAACTTTGTTTACTCTCCGGAGGGAGATCCATAGTAGACAAATCATTTTGCAGCTTCTCATAGTGAGATCTACATCTTTCAAGAGTCATTTGATGATCACCACCTTCCCATGGAAGCTCCCGAGGTAGATCAGATGGATATGTTGTAATGGGTGTACAACCCTCAGTTAATTCAACATATTGTGTCCTAGCTCGACCATCATCACCTCGTGTCGAATGGTGAGCCTCTTGAGAACCTTGCTCTGCACCGTCATCCGTCTCCCTTGCTTGCCCTGTCTCCCTCCCTATAGAATTACGAGCATCTTACGAACCATGCTCTGCTTCAAATGACAAAGTCTCGTTTAAACACAACTACAAATTTTGCACACACAAAAAGACAATTTGCATATATAAATGTTCAAAGATTGATATTCATATGTACCAATAGAGGGTCGAGATCGACGTTCTCCCACAGAAGATACAGGGGAATCATTTGTACCCCTTCCACCTCGTTGATGCGAACTATACAATAAATTAGAGTCCCGAGGAGAGGTTGAAAACCTCCGATTATCACTCGTACCACCTACCCCAGAAGATTGTGAAGACCTCCTACGCTTTCGCCTCAAAGAATCCTCTCTTTCCATTTGATATATAATGCCTACACCTAAAGACAAATCAACTAATTACATATTCAAATCCTACAAGTTAATTCTATGAACTCTAAAAACCAACTACTAAAGAGACTAAGTTATTTAACAAGTACCTAGATTTACCTAATTTATCATCTAACAGTTTTCAAAAAATAAAGTATAGCTAATATTGTTAGATGATGAATTAATGTACCAATCTTTTAGGTGTTTTTGATGTTTAAAATGAATGGAACCAATATAGTTAAGTACTAAGTAATGGGTTCATTTTTTTATGTCAAAGTATGAGTTCATGAATCTCTTTTACCTTCTTAATACATAACTTAATACCTAAAACATAAATCATGAATCTCTTTTACCTTCTTAATACATAACTTAATACCTAAAACATAAATCATGAATCTCTTTTACCTTCTTAATACATAACTTAATATCTGAAACATAAATTACGTCTTGAAAATATTTTCATTATTGACAATAAAATAAAAATTGACAATTCATGTATTATGTTTTGAGTTGAAATGTTTTCAAAATTTGCCATTTCTGATAATCGTTTTCAGTTTCTTAGACTACAAATTTAAACAAGATATTTTATTACTCTAAACATAAATTATATCTACAAATAATCTCATTGTTCCATAGAACAAAAAAAAAATTACTGTTCAGAGTATTATGATTGAATTAAATGTCATGTTTCTCAAATTGGCCTTGTTTGACAATGATATTTAATTTCAATCTAATAACGGTAACAATTCTTGGTATTATGTTCTCCAAGTCAGCCATGTTGCAAACAAAAGAAAACACAATACCAAGATCACCACCTTTACTAGAATAAAACTCAAAACGTTGTGACATAACATCATCTAGTATTTTATAAAACTTACTATAGTACATTTAGATTAAAGCCTATTCATGTCTATAGTTCCCTTTTACATAAAATCCATTTAAATTATTGTTTTATCAAAAATAGAGTTTGTATCTAAGCTATCTATCCACATAGTTTGTAATATAACTTATATCTTGATCTCTGTCAACTAAGACATGTTGACAGAGTTCATGAACTCTGTCAACTAAGACATGTTGACAGAGTTCATGAACTGTGTCAACTAAGACATGTTGACAGAGTTCATCATTATTAAATTACATAAAACTTACTATAATACTTATAAATTAAAGTCTATTCATGTCTATAGTTCCCTTGTACCTCAAGTCCATTTAAATTATTGTTTTATAAAAAATAGAGTTTAACTGTCTGAAATTTGTTTGTATCTGAACTATCTATTCCCACACTTTGTAATATAATTAATATCTTAATCTCTGCACTTTGTAAACAGACACAGTTCATGAACACTGTCACCTTAGACGAGTTGACAGAGTTCATGAACTCTGTCACCTTAGACAAGTTGACAGAGTTCATGAACTCTGTCAACTTGGACGAGTTGACAGAGTTCATGAACTCTGTCAACTTAAACGAGTTGACAGAGTCCTTAGTAAAACAAGCCTACATACAACTTAGAAATGTTCTTTCCAAATAAAATTACTGTCCTACTTTAATTTCTTTTCTAAACACAGCCAAATACAACAATTTAAAAAAATACTTAAAAAATTCCTCTTTATATTAAAATTTAAATATTCCTCTTCATATTTTAATTTAAGACATTTTGGACATTCAATACGACCAACATCCAAGAACTCTAATGAAGTGCGCAGAGTCCATGGACTCTACCCAACTGGACAGAGTCCATGGACTCCGCCCAGTTGAATAGAGTCCATGGAATCCGTCCTACTGGGCAGAGTCCATGGACTCCGTCCAACTGGGCAGAGTCCATGGACACTGTCCAACTGGGCAGAGTCCATGGACTCTGTCCTGCTGCAGCCCATGGCCTCTGCCCAGTTGGACAGAGTGCAATATACAGAGTCTATGGATTCTGTCCGTAGACACAGCCGACACGTTATTTAAACAAAACGATCACAGATAATTAAAATAAACGAAAATTACAAAGCTATATCCACCTTACCTCTAAAACGCAGCCAAAACAAATGAGCGCAACCTGAAATCTTGCCGAGGACAACGCAATTAAAAATTTGAATCACCCGAAACAGAGCGGCCGTAGCAGACGAACTGGGAGACCTGCCATAAAAACAATAACATTTTAGACAACACAAAATAACGATAACACCTTCAATAAAATACACATTTTCAAAACCGAAAAACGATACCTTCTACCTCTGCAAACGCCGTATCGATCTGTCACCAGCCGCAGCTCCTCAACGACGATCGACCAACCGCTGGGAAGCTCTACAAGCCCAAAACTGCTACAGATGTTATCGCGTCCAACGGCCGAAACGATATTACATACAAGCAGGAAACAGAGAACCTCACTTACGTGCAGGTGGCGATACCAGACGCTTTCTGACAAACGAACAGGAGAGGCGTTGGCTACGACGAACAGAAGACTTACACGCAGGCTTACAGGTCAACAACACACGCCATCGACCAATAGGGTGGATGACAGGCGACAGGGCAGAGGGATGACGGAGCAGACGGGCCTCTATCAACGCAACAGGGGTCCACGGGATCCAGCAAAAGTGACGGGTGAAGGGCCGGGACCGAGCTTTTATGCCGAATAATTGTTCGGCCGAACACTTATTCGGCCGAATAATTGTTCGGCCGAACACTTGTTCGGCCGAACATTTGTTCGGCCGAATAAGTGTTCAGCCGAACAATTATATCCACCGCCGTGAGTTTGCCCCGTCCGGCTAACCCATGGCACATATTTTGAGGCCTCCGTTATGTCTAACAGTGGCTCGTTAAAGATTATTCGGCCGAATAAATACTAGATTATTCGACCGAATAACTTTAAATATTCGGCCGAATAATTAAAGTTATTCGGCCGAATAATTGAAGTTATTCGGCCGAATAACATACGCTAGATATCTTCCCCCGCCGATTCTCACCAAAGTGTTACCCACCTTCGCGTTTCCACCCAGTAGTGGAGGGGAGGCAGAGGGAAAATCAGGGGACAAGCACACGAGGTATTGAGTTTGATGGATACGGGATACTCAATCGGGATGTAGGATGGTTGATGATAGTGCTCTATTGAAGGGTTTTAATATTGCTAATGTGCTTGGTTGGTTAATTGATCATCAAATTGTCAATTGAATTGAGGTAATGAAGGATTATGATTTCTATCTTTTATGTGATTGTTATCAATTGGAAGTGTAGTTTAGGTCCATATTTCATGTCTAGAAATCATGTTTTTTTTGTGTCTTTCAACATAGCTTTCCTCCTTGAATCCATTTGAATTTTTTTTTCTCTAGAAATTTCCTTTTGTGTGGTCTCTAAAACCATCCCATCCATTAGAGAGAATCTAGGTTTGTGCATTGCAACGTTATACATTTCTAATCTTCCTAAAGAAATCATCATTCAATCCTTGATTGACCCCATTTACCCATTGTATAAAACACTAGTCTCCAATTCCTTCATGACTTTTATATTAAAAAAAAAACACTTTGTTTTTCTAAAGTTGCTCTTCATTTTCACCATGTGATCCATTGTTAAACTCTAGTAATCCTACCCTAGGGACTCTTTTAGCTACGGAGCTTGATCTTCCTGATTCAGAGGTCGTGTTTCAGTCGTGTTTGGATCCCAACCCATGACGGGGGGTGTGGGGGTTCTTGACCCCCCACTATAGTTTCCATCGGGGATCCTGAGGGGTGACGACTACATTTTGGGAGCCCCCCCCACCCTCGTTGGCATGGGTTTGGGGGCAACGCCTCAAAGTGAAAAAAAAAAATGCCTTATAAAATGTTGTAATTTTAGAGTCATGACTTGGTCAATAATTGGTGATTTATGGGCCCATGGTATTGTGTATCACATGGTATTTTTATATGGTAATCCCTCTTCAAAAGGAAGGCATTGTAATATGGTTGTGTATTATAGTATTATAAAGATCCCTGTGATTGTGTGAGAGAGACTGTGAGAGTGAAGATGAAGTTGCATCGGATGTGTTGCGGGTTGTATCCCTTTATTTGTTGGATAGATTAATAAAACGACTGGCAATTTCTCTGTGAACATAGCCCATATTGGGTAAACCACGCACATTGGTGTCTCTCTTGTGTTGTGTTTATGTGTTTATTTTATGCTATAGTCCTGCGATCATGTTTTTCAAACAGAGTCCACCTTTGAGCTAGAGAAGATATAACCTAAAGAGACAAAAAAAGGTTAGGTGCGGTAACAATGGCCTCCCTCTTAGTTGTCCATAAGCTATCATTGATTTTAGGAATTCAATTTTAAGATGCTAGTTTGTGTGCTAACATGGAAGAACAAGCATCTCTAAGATGATGGATATATTCTTAATGGTATAAAATTGGTGGAGGAGGTTGAAAGATACAACTATTGGGTAGGAAACACTGGCTAGAAAAGGAGGATAGAAAACCTCCTCCATTTCCTTTTAAATCTAATCATGATTGGTTGGCTAAGGAATATGTTTGACTTCTTATTACAAAAAATGGAAATTTAATGATCCTTGTTGATCAAATTTAGTTAGGCTTCAATTTTCCTCCAATCTCAAACAAGTTAAGAAATTAGTTGTAGGGAGCGCAAAGATAAAAAAGGAAGAAAATCAAGTAGACCTAGAAAAGGTAGAAGAAACATAACCACTCTTTTTGAAAATAATGTTAGAGGGTCTTCCAATGATGAAGAGTTGCTATATTTAAATACAGTAGAGGATAAAAAAAGAACTTTTAGACAAAAATGGGGTAGAGTGGAGGCTCAAAAGTAGATCCATATGGTTGGAAGAGGGGAATATTAAAACTAATATATTTCACAATTATGGCCCTCTCTCTAATCCCCCCTCTCTTTCTATCTTTCTCTCCCTTTCCTACTCCCCCCCTCTCTCTCGCTCTTACCCCCTCTCTCTATTTCTCCACCCTCTCTCCCTCCCTCCCCATGCCCCCATTTTCTCTCCCTCCCTCTCTGTATCTTTCTCTTTGTTTCCCCTTACCTCCAATACCTCCATCTCCCTCTCTCTCTCCCCCCCTACTCCCTCCTTTATGTTCCCCCTACTCTATGTTTCCTCCTACCCCATCCCCCCGCTCTCTCTATTTTCCCCTTTCCCTAATCACCTCCTCTCCCTCCTTCACCGCTCTCTTTATCCCCCCCTCCCTCTCTCTTCTCCTATGTCTTCCCCTCTCTCTCTCTCTCTAACCCCCCCTCTCTCCTTCTTCTATCTCTCTCTTCCTCTACTCCCTTTTTTTTGAAAATACATAAATATAATATATGGAAATCACACTTATTATAAAACTTATGTCTACTTATTCTTTTAAGTAATAGCTAGAATAATAACATAATTATTAATTTAATGTTCTTGATGGAGTTCTAATAATTTAATAATTCTCTTTCTTAAAATAGAACTAACCTCTGTTTCCATTGTAAAGGGATCATACCCATGGACATTATAAGACCATTGTAAAAGCGTTATTTTTTTTAAATCAAGGGACTATGTCACATGGATAATATTAATTCATTGTAAATGGTAAACCATAGTTATGGATTAAAATCCCAACTAAGCATGTTGATGTTACAAATATTATACATCCTTAGACAAATTCAAATAAATAAAAAATCTATAATACAAATATTATACATTCTTAGACAAATTAAAATAAATAAATAAATCTATAATACAAATATTATGTATGCTTAGACAAATTAAAAGAAATAAAATATCTATAATTAACCGTTTAATAAAATTTAATAAAAAAATGTAGAAATGTGATTTTAACCAAAAAAAATTCTATAATAAATGGTTTATTAACTATTTCTATTTATAAAAATTCTAATAATATAATATGAAATACTTTAAAAATAGTATAAAATATATGTTGGTATTTAAATTTTATTATTTAATTTATATTTATAATTATATCTTTTATAAAAAAATATTTAACATTTATTTTCATTTTTAAATGAAGGTAAATTAAATTTTGTGAGAGTGCAATTTTTGTTGGACAATATGTTCATTTAAAAACTCAGCATATTATTTAAGAATATTATACTTGGATAAAGAAAAAGCACTCTTGTTAACCATCGTGAGTTAATAAAAAAAACATAGATATATACTCTCAACCAAAATTAAAATAAAAACCAAAAATTCTAAAGTTCCATGACGTAACTACCTTGCATATTAGAAATTACAAAAAATATTATACATATTTGAATACTTTGGAAAAGTGCGAAATTCTTTTCAACGTCCTTTGAATTTGTGAAATATGCAATAGGTGTTTTTTTTTTCATAACGAAAAATTAGCTTCTATATTAAAGAGAATAAAAGCTGACTACAAATCGTGATCTTAGAAGCATAGACAGTCCAGACCTTTGGCTCCAGAGTTTGACAGAAACACATGAGCTAGTCATGCATGTACAACTCTTCATCAATGATATAACATAGGTCCTGAGTTTTAACCTCTCAACCATATAAACAGATATATCAAAACAACAGATAGACCAGTTACATACACACAAAGGAAAACAAAAATAAGGTGCATCCCAGAATGATAAATTAAACTATTTGCATCTCATGTGACTTAAACAACACTCCACCTCGAAATTCTTCACAATAGGTGTATTATATCATAATTATTATGTTTTGGATTTGATATCCAACTACTCCATTAATGGCATGGTTGGCGCATTAATCAAAACACCAATGAAAATGAAGTTCAATATATGTATTATATCATACTTATTATGTTTTAGATTTGATATCCAAATGCTCCATTAATGCCATAGTTGACGCATTAATCAAAACACAAGTGAACATGAAGTTTAGGCATGTGTTGTCAACCATACAATCTACTTGGCATTCCCACTCCATAATCGAGGGTGAGGATTGAAAACAACACACAATTCATAGTACTGCTCTTGATAATAGAGCCTACAACTCTTAAATGAATTAAATGAAGGTAGTTGCAGATTGCGCACCATTCCATATGTATTGTTTGTTAAAATATCTCTTCAAACACACATGCAGAGCCTTTCTTGCTCTGAATAATGGAGAGTTTGATGTTTCAATTAAACTCAACAACATTTCTCTGTGTTATAGATTACCTCTGTTATTTATCATTTGGCAGCGATGGCGTTTGTCAAACTCAGGTTCTTCCAATTCGCTACAAGTAACATTCTATTTGGTTGTTTTACTTGTAATCATTATGAACAGAGGCGCTAGCTCCACATAGAGTATGAATGAATTCAATAATTAAATCTCTAACTTATGTAATATCTCCCTTTGCTAATAATCATTATATACACTTGCAGCATGACTTGAATTGTGGTTAATCGATGGAGTAGTGGTTCAGTATTTGTTCCTGGTCTTTGTATGGATTTTGGTTTAAAGTCAACGATCCATGGTTCCATCAAATAGGATTATGGTAAGAACACTCCTCAAGCTACTTACCAAATTAATCATTGCGTGATCATGATGCTAGTATTACATTACTAATAGCCATAGAACTCTCTTGAGATTAATTACAGATTAGATTTTAGAAATTTTATGTGATTTTTTTTCTTCTTTAGTTTTCATGAGAGATATGTTTTGCCCAACTGTTCTCTCTATTATTTTTCTCCTAAATTTAATATCGAGTGGGATATTCTTTAATTAATTTTAGGTATACAATAAATCCATAAAACAATGAGTGATTGATATCTCATTATGAAAAACTTAGGATATCTTATTTATAAAACCACCTCAATAAATGGCAAGATGTGAAATAACAATTAAAAATGAATATAAGAAGCTTAATCCCAATTGCAGGGATTCTAAATACCAATTTTAGGTGATTCCATGTTTTTGTTAAAAAGTTGAATTTGATATTTTGCGAAATCAAATTGGTTAGGGCAGATTTTAAATCCATGTTTTTGTTAAAATGTTGAATTTGATATTTTGCAAAATCAAATTGGTTAGGGCAGATTTTAAATGCTTTTTCTTCTGGGATCTGCTATACAGTGGCTCCATTGTGCAATACTAGATTTTTGTTGTTGTATGTGGTTTCCTATTGTGTGAATTGACAGTTGCATAAAGAAAGAAAGAAATATGAAATAATAATAAAAGGTTAAACATATTTAAAAAATCATATAGTAAGGTAAAACATAGGAAATCAACAAAAATCACATATATATATATATAACTAGAAGATAATGTTTAGTACTAGTCTTATAAGATAAAATTGGACAGAACCAGAAACTAAAATTAACTTTATAAGTTGTACAAACATCACAACTAGATGAAGTGATTCAAAGAAGTATATTCAACTAACTTCTAACTTAAAAGTTCGAGTGTTTTTATAAGCATTTTAATCCAACTATACTACAATATTTCAATACTCATTCTTGCTATATATATATATATATATTCCTGTAGAAATTAACAATCTTATGTCTATATTTCAATATCGAGTCTTATCATATCAGTTGTATGGGCAACATGTTTGATCTTTAGTTTTACTTCACTTGTTAACATTATATATATATAAGATCCAATACTTTGTCATTTTAATACTTCCTATCTTAGTAGTTTAGTTTAATTTAATTTCATGAATTTCATATATCTTAACACTAAATAAAGTAAATAAAGGTACAAGGGACTTTCATCATACATCATAAGGAACATTTATATTTTGCACAACACTTATAATAAATTTGTACATCGTTTTTTAAAGATATAATTTTTAATTCTAAATTTTTCATAGTTTATTGATAAAAATGTATTTATAGTTTATTTATGTAATAATCTCTTAGCTAAAAGATTTCTAAATAATTTAGTTTATTTTACACTTATCAAATTATCCTATATTTAATAGAATATAAGATCAATTCTAATATGATTTACTTTAGTTTATTTCTAGTTACTTCTCACGAAAGTTTATTTATAGTTTAGTTTAATTCAAAAGTGTATTTTTTTTAAAAGATAGTTTTTAAATAGTTAGTATTTAATAAACTAGTTCTTAAAATAATTTAGTTAATACAATATAATTAGTTTTAAGAAAACGTTAACTCAATAAAAATAAAAATCATAAACTATACAATCTAATTATAAGAATTATAATTAGAGAAACTAAAATACCTTGCTTGGATTGACAATATAAAATGAACTAATTCAACCTCAAAACCTAGTCATTCTTTGAGACATATAAATTAGACATCAAGATGCAAATATAAGGAACCACAACCACTAAAGTGGAGGCAATTCATTGCATCTTATGAATGACCAAAATTCAGGTATCCGCATGATCATATGGTGTTATTGGAAAGTAGGAGGAGTTTTTCTATGTTCATTTAGGTTGAAACATCAATGATCATTGTTTTGATAGGAATGTACGGAAGTCCATCAATGAAAGGGTTTCAATTTTGCATTTTTATGGAGTTTAATTTATTAAGCTTATAGAAAACATGAGCTCTCTATGAATATAATTGTATTTACATGATATAAAATTGGTAGATTAGCAGGTTATGGTGTGAAACATCTGCAATTCTTATCTTTTCTAAGCATTGCACCGACTATTGGAGTATCAATATTTTACATTCTTTGTTACATTGATCTCTTGATTGGGTTTCCTTTTATGCATTTTGCCTTCCCCATTACTATTTCATTGGGTCTTTTAGTATCCAACGCTACAAATTGATCAGTCGCCCCTGCAATCTCGGTGGGATCATTATTAGCATTATACTATTATTTTATTTAGAATTTTGTTTGCTTATACTAAGATGCATTAGGGCTCCTGCTTGTTACAACTTGATAATATGATATAAAGAGGGTATTAAAAATGGATAAAAATGGATACCTACAATATTTGGTGAAACTAGGGGTTTTCTTAATTGGAAGGGTATATTGGGAGGGGGGTTCAACAATACAATTTTAGGAGACATTTTTCAATATTTAGTGAAATTGGGGATATTCTCTAATATACTACGAACGATCATGTTATGTAACAAGTTCACTGAGTGAACCCCTCATGCAAACAGTGCACCATAATATATCAAAAGAGCATGTTCAGTGTTAACAGACCAAGCACATCAAGGTTCATATGCACTATATAGGAGGGTTAATACATGATCGGCTCATAGATTTGCAATTATGTTCTTCCTTTAAGCAAATTGTAGATATCTTCACCAAGTCCTTTACCAAGATGTAGTTTACGGAATTGAGAGATTCTTTGGGAGTGAAGGCATATTCTGAGCAGGATTCTTAAAGCCTTCTCTTCATATTCTCTTTTATGGGTTTTTTTTCCCATGTGGTTTTTTCTCTCTTACTCAATTTTTAGAGAATGCTTTTGTTTTTTCGTACATTGGGTAACTAGCATGGTTGAAACATTATTGATACCCAAGCATTTTTTCATTTATTTCACCTAGTCAGGTTTATGGGGGGGGTTGTTCGAGCAAAAAAACCCTCTCCATAGCACCATTCTCCTACCTAGTGACCTAGACCTTGACTTCGGGAATCTACAGGCCCAAACCACATTCATTTCAACCACCCAAGTCACCCTAGAGCTTACTTATAAAATATAAGGGTCCCAAACCACCTTATCTACCATTTTTAGCAAACCCTAATGTCCACTTTTGGCTGACCTAGGTGCATTCCTAGATTTGGGGGTGCCTTCTTTGATTTGAGGAACTTTTCCATGATTTTAGGATGACTTAAGTCACAATTAGGCTAGTAATTGAAAGAAATCCCCTAATTTAGGTCTTAACTAATCATTCATGTCTATATTTAGCCATTAGAACCTTTTTTTAGTCTCCTTAGGGTTTTGCATGCTCATGCAATCAGTGCATGCACATCATTCAACCAAAACTAGTGATTGTGAAGTCTTGATTCATTGTAACTCAATTAAGGATAGTGTGCATGGATAACTAAGGGTCCTTGTCTCTAGTTAAGCTTACTTGACTATACTCTCTTGCACTGCATGAGAAGTTCGAGTTGCCTCTTGACCTATTTCAAATTTCCTTGCTATAAATATTGTTCATCTTCATTCGTTAAATTTTGATGTAATAAAACATTCCCTCTGGTTATTTGTTCTATCTTTTTGTGTAATGATCTATGTTATATCATTGTTACATGGATTGTTGATTATTGCTATGCTTTTCATAGTATATCTCTCTTGTATTAGTGCCTAGATCTATATGCTCAAAATTTACATGGTATCAAAGCTACAAGGGTGCTAAACTAGTCAGTATTCTAGTGTTTTTTTCCAAGGATCAAGCTATTACAAGTTAAATAAGTGGTTTTGCATCCATCAAAGAGATTATTATCATCCATGGATCTACCTCCCACTCAGCTCCTAACCAAACTCAACTACTTTGAATGGAAATCGAGAGTAGAGATGCACTTGAGGATGAAGTGGTTGTATCGATCAACATGGGAATCAAGATGCCACAAATGGCACAAAAATGACTTCCCAGCTATGGAAAAATGAGGGGAAATGAGGGGAAACGTGAGGGAAAATGCCCAGGAAGCTCAGACTGCGTGAGAGAGCAAAGACAATGGGTGAAGAATGGCTTGGGGAGCAATTTTGTGGGTGTTTCTTGCCCAAGGAGCCAAAACACGATTTTTAAAATTGATGTCTTGCCCATACACGAAATTGGGCAGCCATACCTCTCCATTCCCCAAGCATTAACTACCTCAAGCAAATCTTGGAAGAAATAAATGATTGGGTGCATAAGTCAAAATGGGTAGTTGAGGGTTTATGGGTTCTCTCATTGACACTTGGATTGACACTATTTGCTCAAGGGTTTGAATATTTTCCCTCCCTATTCCTTGTAAAAATCATGCCCCCATACTCTTGTTGCATTGCATAGTTAGTTGTGGGTATTTTATTAAAATGCATATTTACATGATGTTGTAATTTCTATTGTGCCTGGCTAGCACGAGAACCATATGCATCGATTTTTAATCTGATACATAAAACGCTAAATCGATGGCGGGGCCTTGGCCTTGAGCTCCTCACCACGATTTTATAACGATATTTACATCATTTACAATTTTAATGCAATAGGGTCAAAATCGGGATATTACACTCCTATTGAAGTTTGGAATATGTTGTCCACCTTCTTAGGAACACGAGATGAAATGACATTAGATATTTTTTGAGGTAAAAAATGGGCCTCAAAACAATAATTATTGTACAACAAAAATAACCAATAGGATTCAATATGATGATGTCAACCATGGGGGATGAATCACCATTTTTGGGTAAAAAGATAAAATGGTAAAAAAGAAAAAAAGTGAAAAAACTAGTTTTTCAACACGTATTTTCAACCTATCTCCATGTATATTCACTCAAATTTCTTGTAGGAGCACTTGTTGGATGGGGAATTCAATTCATCATTCAACAAGTACCCACATGACATACTTTTGATGGACCTGCTCCCCGAAAAACAAGAAATTCATGAAAAAATGTCATGATGAAATATTCAATTCCTCATCCAACGAGTACACACGTGACATACTTTTGATGGACCCGCTCCCTGAAAAACAAGAAATTCATGAAAAAATTTGATGATGATGTCATCATCACATTGTTTCATGAATTTATTGTTTTCGGGGAGCGAGGTCCATCAAAAGTATGTCACGTGGGTATTCATTGGATGAGGAATTGAATTCCCCATCCAACGAGTGCTCCTGCAAGAAATTTGAGTGAATATACATGGACATAGGTTGAAAATACGAGTTGAAAAAGTAGTTTTCTTCTTTTTTCCTCCAAAATTTGATGAGGTATGCTGATATTATTTTATTATTTCCACTATTATTTTATAATTTTCCTTTGGAGGTCCACTTTAGACCTCAAAATTTCTCTAATGAAGGCCATCAATTGTAGGTGGAACTAATGAACTTGAGACCAAGTGATTTTGACTCTATTCAATAGTTCTTCACCAAGTTCAAATCAGTCCTCTTGTAGCTCAAGATGTGTAAGATCAATAAAGAATACACACAAATTTTACTCTCCATCCTCTCCAAATTGGGTCCTAAATTTAGTACCTTTATTTATGCTTTTCATTCTACTAAATTGGCTCTTGGATCCTCCTTCACAATGCCTATATTGGATGTATTTGTTTCCTCCATTCTTCAAGAGAAAGATAACCTCTCACAAATGAGCCTACAAAATACCTCAAAATCTCATGCATTTGCAGTAAATGAGGACAAGAAGGGCATAAGCAAGCAAAGGACTCTATACAGAGGAAAAAGGGATCAAAAGTCCAAGTTTTCAGATCACGAGACCACCTCCAAAGAAGGAAAGATTAAGGAGGATCTTCCTTTGTGTCCCTACTACAGAAAGGGCCCTCATAGAGAAGAAAATTGCAAGTATACAATGTTATTTTTCAAAATATGAAGATAAATTATGCAAGCAAATACCTCCTCTCGAAATAGGACATGCACTTGTGACAATTTCTGCATCAAAGACAACTACTTGGATCCTAGATTCTAGAGCATCAAATCACATGGCCTCAAATGAGGACATATTCACCTCCATGCAGCCATGCTTTGATCAGGAATTACTCATGGGAGACAACACTCCAGTTAAGGTATGTGGAAAAGGGGACACTCTACAAAAGATGGGCAGTTTCAAGATGTATTTTATGTACCATGTTTGACAAACAATCTCCTTTTCATCTACCAAATCAGACATTCGGGCCAAGGAAAGTAAGTTATGTTCATTAAAGACTCAGCACTCATATCTGACATGGTTTATGGGACAAAGGTTTCCCTTGAGAAAGTGGACCACAAAAATAACTAATGTGTTTTCTCAAACTTCTTACCAAAATATCCTACTTATGTTTTGTTAATTCATTCTAATGATGTTAGTAGATTATGGAATGATAGGTTTGGGAACCTTAAATGCCCTTACTTGCAGCAATTAAGCAAGGAACATATGGTAGTAGGGCTTGCACCCACCTCTTTTCGAATGGAGTATGCCCAAGATGTGCACTTGGTAAACATCCTTAAGAAATATTTGAGAAAGGGAAGGCATGGAGAACCTCTTCCCTTCTTGAATTAGTACATAATGCCATTATGGGTCCTTTTCATAACTTTTTTATGAATAAATATAGATATGTATTGGCCTTCATTAATTACTTTTCAAGATACACATGGGTGTGCTTCCTAAAGAGCAAAGATGATGTATTTGTTGTCTCCAAGATTTTAAAGCACATGCAGTGAAACAGTCCGGGAAGGGGATCAAGATCCTCTACGCAAAGAATGGGGGAAAGTATGTCAATAATTATGTACATCAGTTATGCTTTGTAAATATTATAGATCTACAACTTACTATTCCTTATACTACACAACAGAGTGGGGTTGCAAAGAGGAAAAACAAAACATTGAAAGAAATGGCCAATTGTATGCTTCAATCAAAGAATCTGCCTCCAAAATTGTGGGTTGAGGCCATAAATTGTTCAAATTAAATTAAAAATAGAGTACCTCTCAAAATTTTATAAGGATTTACTCATTTTTAAGATTGGACAGGTAAAAAATAAGTAGTAAAATGCTTCAGGGTGTTTGGATCTCGTGCTTGGGATCATATTCCTAGTAGAAAAAGAAGGGGCTTGGATCCGCCAAGTGAGGAGTGCATTTTTGGGCTATCCAGGAGGAGTAAAAGGTTACATGCCACTGAATCAAAATAATGAACAACAATTTATTGAAATAAATGTAAAATTTGAAGAAATTGGTCCTCCTATTGATGCACAACTAGTTATAATTCAAAATGAATTTTATGATTCTTCCTCTAATGTTTCAACAGAAATTTCATATTCAAATACATCTTCAGATTCACATGCATATGACGATGAGGATATTTAAATTGAGAATGTTTCAAACCGAACAATTCATCATTGTTGGAAAAACCAAACTCTTCAAGCATCCAGGGAACTAGTTGGTGATCCTACCAAAGAACCCACTCACAGTTTAATGCTGCCACACACACTCTTACAACCATAGAGCCATTGTTACACCCATTTCTATACGATTTCTAATTTTGATCGGCATACCCATGCAGAAGACTATATCAATCCTCATTGGGAAGCAACCATGGATGAGGAGTATCAATCCCTCATTGACAACAAAACTTGGGATTTGGTACCTCTTCCTATGGGAAGGAAATTGATTCGATGCAAATGGATTTATAAGACAAATATGGAATCCAATGGACTTATCAACAAGTACAAAGCAATATTGGTAGCCAAAGGCTTCTCACATTTACATGGTATTGACTACACAAAAGCTTTTGCACATGTTGCAAAGATATATTGAGTTCTACTTGTCCTTTCCAAAGTAGAAACACAGTAGTGGGAGTTTCATCACATGGTTGTGAAGAGTTCCTTTCTTCATGGGGACCTTATAGAGGATATCTACATGAAGTAGCCACTGGGGTACATTCAAGACTCATCTCTGGTATGCAAATTAAAGAAATCATTGTATGGACTAAAACAAGCTCCTTAAGCTCGGTATGCAAAGATGGATTATTTTATGTTATCTCGAGATTCTTCAAGATGTAATTCAAATCCAAATGTATACATGCTTCAAGAATTGAAATCACTACTTCATAATGTGCTCTATGTGGATGATATCCTCATCATAGGGAGTTATGTGACTTCCATGGCATGGTTCAAATCTTCCTTGCATGACAGGTTTTCCATGATTGACTTAGGACTATTACAATTTTTTATTGGACTCCAAATCACCCAATCAGATTTGGGAATCACTGTAGTAGAGTCTGACTATGCATAAGATATCCTTATTAGATTCAAAATGGATGAATGCAAATTAACCCCATCTCCCTTTATTTCAAGAGTCAAGATTGAAGATGGAGGTACTACACCTTTGGTATATTGTACCTTGTATCGATAGTTAGTTGGGATTCTTCTTTATCTTACACATGGTCAACCAAACATCTCCATTGTTGTTAGGGAAATTTCCAGATACATGCAGGAACCAAATAAAATGCATTGGAAGGCTACCAAAAGAATACTCTGATATGTGAAGGGCTCATATGACTATAGGATCCACTATCAAGCAACATGCAAATTTCATCTAGTTGGATACACATATTTTGATTGGGTTGGTGATGGAAATGATCACAAGCCTCACCTCTAGTTATGTTTTCAGTTTGGGCTCACAGCCTATTTGTTGGTCAAGCAAAAGGAATCCTTATTGATTTATCGACAATGGAAGTAGAGTACAAAGGAGCAGTAAATGTTGCAACACAAGCCATTTGGATGCAGTACGTTCTTATTGATTATGGTATAGAGTTTCAAAGGCCTATAGTCATATTTTGTGACAACCAAGGTGTCATTAATATTTCAAGATATCATGTTCAACAAAAATGGATCAAGCACATTGAGATCCATATGCACTATATAAGAGGGTTGATACATGATCGACTCATAGATTTGCAATTATGTCTTTCCTCTAAGCATATTTCAAATATATTCACCAATTATTTTACCGAGAAGCAGCTCACCCAATTGAGATCTTATTTGGGAGTGAAGGCATCTTCTGAGCAAGCTTCTTAAAGCCTTCTCTTCACATTCTCTCTTATGGTTTTTTTTCCCATGTGGTTTTTTCCCTCTTAGTTTCAGATAATGATTTTTATTTTTTTGTACATTGTGTACCTAACTTGAATAAAACATTGATGAGACCCAATATTTTTTGCATTTATTTCACCTAGTCAGGCTTATGGGGGGGTGTCAGAGAAAAAAAACCCTCTTGATAACACCATTCTCCTACCTAGTGACCTAGATCTTGACTTCGTGACTCTACAGGGCCAAACCACATTCATTTTGAACACCTAAGTCACCCTAGACCTTACTTATAAATTCTAAGGTTACAAAATCAACTTATCTGATCATTTTTAGCAAACACTAATGTCCATTTTTGGCTGACCTAGGTGCATTTCTAGATTTGGGGGTGCCTTCCTTGATTTGGGGAAATTTTGCCTAATTTTAAGATGACTTGAATCACAATTAAATTAGTAAATAAAACTACTCCCTTAATTTAGGTCCTAACTAACCATTTATGTCTATTTTTATCCATTAGCACCTATGTTGAGTCTCCTTAGGTTTTTGCATGTTCACGCAATCAGTGCATGTGCATCCTTCAGTCAAAACTAGTGGTTGTGAAGTTTTGAGAAAGTGTAAGTTAGTTAAGGAGAGTGTGCATGGCTAACTAAGGGTCCTTAGCTCTAGTTAAGATTTACTAGACTCTCTTGCACTACATGAGAGAATCAAGTTGCCTCCTGACCTGATTTGAATTCCCTTTCTATAAAAACATTTCACCTTCATTCATTAAATTTTGATGTAATAAAACATTCCCTCTAGTCATATGTATTATCTTTTGTGTAATCTATGTTATCTCATTTGTTACATGAATTGTTGATTATTTATCTCTTTTTTGTAGTATATCTCTCTTGTATTAGTGATTAGATCTATATGCTCAATGTAATAAGCAAACTATATATAATATATAAATATAAATAAATATTAACAATAAATCAATAATTAATTTTCAATAATCTAATTGTTGGAATCGATTTAATACTGAGAGGGGGGGTGAATCAGTATTAGCGTAGTTATCAACATTTTTTACCTTGTTTAAAAGATTTGTATTAACTTCATCTCGATCTTTAGTTATGCATCCAATATAAACAAAATCATTAATCCATATATGCACCAATACAAAGAACACATAACAGACATGATTTTTGACGTGGAAACCCAATTGGGAGAAAACCACATAATGCTCTTTTGTGATGAAAATAATACATTCAAGGAAGCACCAACTTCTTGTATTTACCAGCGCCAACTGGAAGGAGGAACTGACCCCTTGGTTTTACAGGCACCGACTTGAAGGAATATTCAACTCCCCATGTTATCCAACACCAACTAGAAGGAGGCTACAACCCCTTGCTCCTTGCCCCGTTTTGCCGCCCAGATGTCCAATATATGATTATGCTTACTGAACTTCAACTCCGCACACTCTTATGATCTTCTGATATTATTTCTGCTACGTGATTCCTCTATATGTAGACGATTCATTATCAATGTACTGCATACATCACTTGAATTCTCATTCCTCTCAATTCTACACTTCTTCTGATGTATTACTTCATGTACTGTGTGCTTGTTGATTCAGCAGTCTGCACTAAGATATGCTCTGTCGATGTGCTTGTGCAACTACACTCACCAACTGATATTGTGCTTTCAATTGATAGTTTTATGCTCTAAGATAATGCACCAATAACATATGGAATTGGACACCTGCTGATGTGTCTGTTCTGTTTAAGTGCGACAGTCTTTTAGACATTATGACATGTCATGCATCAATTGATTCTTCCTTTCGGTTTAATGCACTTGTATCAGATAATCCTCATCATGATACGTTTACTAGATCCTTTTGTTGCTCTGTCGTTGCGCATTAGATGGAGTTCTCAACTTTTCACACTTCACTTCAGTCTTCATGCATCAGCTAGACATCTGCGCATCTTCTGATATACTTCGGTTTTGTTTCTATGCTAGGCGTGTTGTCTGTTATTCTGTCATTCAATATTCACGTAGTTGCGCATACTTCAGTGTTTCTTCCTTTCGGTGTTTGCACAATTGTCACAGATCTAAATAATCATTATGCGCACTATCATCTTCATCATTCCTTTGAATGTGCGCACTCGTCTCCTTGCTAGATCATGTTGTTATGTCCTCGCGCCCTTGATGCCCTGAATATAAATCTGTATCTTCCAACTGAAGCCCTATGATCTCACCATCAAGCTTACTTCAAATCTCCAACTTGCATCTCTTTTTATACATGTCTCTCACGGATTGTATGTCCACAGGTTGGTTGTGGAATCCCTTCTTCCATACTTCACAAATTGTTCTTTTGCCACATGTCATCTTATGCGTTGTTGATGTGTCATCCTTTGTGGGTCTTGCGCATCCATGGTCCACGACTTAGTGGGACTTACACCTTAGTGGTGTACTCTTTCACTCTTGATGTACCATTGATTTGAGGTATATGAACATCATTGCTCTTCAACTTGATGAGTTTTTTACCCTTTCTGCACCATCCCTTGCGGGTGTTGCGCACATGATGTATTAATTCTTTGTGGAAACTGTGCATAAACGAACTTCTAATTGGTGGGACTTTGACACTTGCAACATCATTATGTGTGGGACTTGCGCACCTGCTGTATCATCAGCTTATGGGATTTGCGCATAAACTTCAACTGCTGCACCCTTCTAGGAATTTGTGTGCCCTTTACTAACTGAAAGCATCTTTTGGTTGGAAAGACTTGTGTGCTTTCAAGATTATTCAATTTCTTGTTGTTTTCGCACTCCCGATATTTGACCAAGCAATGCTTGTTCATTCTAGAGTCTTCTTTCAACATGCTTGCACACTTTTACCTTTGCTTAACCAACTTCTTGGTTGCTTGTGCACATGTACCTTTTTCCAACTAGTTTTTGATTGATTCCTTGAGAGAGTATGACTTGGTGGAATTGATATCTGCACAAGTACCACATGTAGGATACATTACTTATGTGCTTCTTTGAACTAGATATGCATGATGTACCTTTCTTATGTTCTTCTTCAAACTGATCATGCATGATGTATCCTTGGATACACATCTTCAAACTGTATACAAATTCTAGATATACCTCTTTAAACTGGCATCCATATCCTTCACCATCTTACACATATACTTCTTCAAAGTGGCTTCCATATACTTCTTTAAGTTGTCATAGGGATGTTATATCCACTTTGACATTAGGTGACATCAATGAATCAAACTGAATCAATTGACATCCTATTTGGCATTAGTTTCATTTTCAGCCACTTCTTTAAAAGTTTTGAAACATTCGAATGTTTCTTATTTTTATTTAAGAAAGAACACCCACATCATTCGAGTGTAATCATCAATGAAAAGAAGGAAGTAAGACTCACCATTCATTCCTCTGGTTCTCATTGGACCGCAAATATCTGAGTGAACCATTTCCAAGTGTTTTGAGGTAGTGTACTCTTTTGTTTGGTACTTAATTCTTGTTTGTTTCCCATGTACACAATACTTGCAGAATGAGTTTGATGGCTTAGTAATTCTTGGAATGTCCCTTACTGCTTATTTCCCACAGATTCTCACCAGGTTTTCAAAATTGATGTGTCCCAATCTTCTATTCCAAATCCAATTTCATCAGTTTGTCCCATGCAACACTTTTCTTCTCTTTCCTCATCCAAAATATAGACATTGTTAGGAGTCTTGGAGGTTGTTTCCACAATCTTACCTATATCCTTGTTTTTTATTTTGCATTTTTTAGAGTCAAAAGTGAGAGTGTTTCCTTGGTCTCACATTTGGATGACACTCAAAAGATTTTGTTTCATTTTCTTGCCTAACAGAACATTTTATGCCTTGGTCCTTTTGTTTCCTAATCTTGCCAAGCCCTTACCTAAAATTTTTGCTGAGCCATTATCCCCAAAGTAGATGTTGCCTCCCTTGAGTTCTCTAAACTTTAGAAAGGCATTTTTATGTCATGTCATATGCTTGGAACATCCATTTTCTATGTACCATTTCCCCCTTTTACTTTGTGCATGTAAGGCTAAGATGCAGGCTTCCTGATGAACTTGATCCTTACGGTCTTCAGTTGTTTTAGTAGGCTGCACAGGTTGCTGCTTATTTTCGCAGTTCTGAGTATCATGTTCTCGGGTTTCACAACACTCATCTTCTGAGCTTAAAACACTAGAGGGATTGAAGTATTATTTCCATATTTCAGTCGGTTTTATGAGGATTCTCAATTTAGGATTCATCTGATTGCACAAACCATTCTTCCTGGCGTAGGATAATGCACGAGCTCTACAATTTATTGCTTTATGTACAAAATTGTGACAGTAATAGCAGTTTCCTAAGAAAATATTTTGGTACATGATAGGATAAAAACCCCAGAGCTTTGCAGAATTATTTTCCGGATGACTTGGTCTTCTATGTTCTCTCTCAAATATCTTATCTTTCCTTGACAGTGGAGTCTTGAGAGCGTCTGCATAACTTTTAACGAAATATGATTCTTCATCAATGATTTTTCTGCATCTTTTTCCATTCTCTAGATGAAAGCTTAATTTTTGGAGTTCATTTCTCAGAGACAATTTCGGCTTCCATACTTTCACACTTTTCATCCTTCAATTTCAACTGCTTGGTGGTGTCTTCCTCCAATCTTAGAAAAGCTTCCTGCAGGAGATTGCTTTTCTTTCTTGACTTATTTAGTTCATCTAGAGCACTAATTAGTTACCCTTCAAAATATACTTCATCCGTCTATTCATATTTCGAATCCATGTCTGTTGAGTTTTGCACAGGGATCTGTCTTCCAAATGTTAGTATGTTACTGAAGAAACCTGCTCTGATGCCAATTGCTGGAATCGATTTAATACTGAGAGGGGGGGTGAATCAGTATTAGCGCAATTGTTATCAGTTTTTACCTTCTTTAAAATATTTGTCTTAACTTAATCTTGATCTTTATTTATGCATCCAATATAAAAAAAATTATTCATCCATATATGCACCAATACAAAGAACACATAACACACAATATTTTTGACGTGGAAACCCAATTGGGAGAAAACCACGGAATGCTCTTTTGTAATGAAAATAATACATTCAAGGAAGCACCAACTTCCTATATTTACGAGCACCAACTGGAAAGAGGCACTGAACCCCTGGTTTTACAAGCACCAACCTAAAGGAATCTTAAACTCCCTGTGTTCTCCAACATCAACTGGAAGGAGGTTACAACCCCCTACTCCTTTCCACGTCCTGCCGCCTAGATGTCCAATATATAATTCTAAATTACTGAAATTCAACTCCGTGCACTCTTTTGATCTTTTTATATTAGTTCTGTTGTGTGGCTCCTTCGTATGTAGACGATTCACTATCACTGTACTGCATACATCAATTGACTTCTCATTCTTCTCAATTCTACACTTTTGTTGATGTCGTACTTCATGTACTATGTGCTTTTTGATTTTGCAGTCTGCGCTAAGATATGCTCTATCGATATGCTACTGCGCAATTGTACTCACCAACTGATATTGTGCTTTCAATTGATAGTTTGTTGCTCTGAGATAATGCACCAGTAACAGATGGAAATGCGCACTTACTGATGTGTCCATTCTATTTAAGTGCCATAGTATTTTAGACAATCTGCGACATGACGTGCATCAATTGATTCGTCCTTTCATTTTAACACACTTGTCTCAGATCATCCTCATCATGACATGCTTACTGGATCCTGTTGCTGCTCTGTCATTGTGCATCAGATGGAGTTCTCAGCTTCGCACACTTCACTTCAGTCTTCGTGCATCATCTAGACATCTACGCAATGTATTATGATATACTTTGGTTATGTTTCTGCGCTACTTCCTAACTTACAAAATCTATGATTGTCTGTGTGTTGTATTTAATTTTTCATTCAATCTTCATGTTGTTGCGCATACTTCAGTGTTTCTTCCTTTCAGTGTTTGTGCAATTGTCACAGATCTACAACATCATTTTGCACACCATTAGATGCATCATTCCTTTGTATGTGCGCACTCAGATCCTCATTAGATCATGTTTTTATGTCCTCGATCCCTTGATTCCCTGAATATAATTTTGTGTCTTCCAACTGAAGCTCTATGATCTTGTCATCAAGCTTACTTCAAATATCCAACTTGCATCTCTATTTATACATGTAATGTGCGGATTGTATGTCCACAAGTTGGTTGTGGCATCCCTTCTTCCATATTTCTTGGATTGTGATTTTAGCACATGTCATCTTATGCGCTATTGATGTGTCATCCTTTGTGCTTCTTGTGCATACTTGGTCCACGACTTAGTGGGACTTACACCTTAGTGGCATACTCTTGCACTCTTAATGCACCATTTATTTGAGGTATGTGCGCATCCTTTCTCTTCAACTTGATGAGTCTTTGACCATTGTCGTACCATCCCTTGTGGGTGTTGTGCACCTGATGTATTAATTCTTTGAATAAACTGCGCATAAATTAACTTCTACTTGGTGGTACTTTGACCCTTGCAACATCATTACGTGTGGGACTTGTGAATCTGTTGTATAATCAACTTGTTGGATTTGCACATAAACAACTTCAACTGCTGCACCATTCTACGAACTTGTGCACCCTTTACTAACTAAAAGCATCTTCTGGTTGGAAAGACTTGCGTGCTTTCAGGATTATTCAGTTTCTTACTGTTTGCACACTCTTGATCTTTGACCAAGCAATGCTTGCGCATTCCAGAGTCTTCTTTCAACATGCTTTCACACTTGTACCTTTTCTTAACCAACTCCTTGGCTACTTGTGCACATGTACCTTTTTCCAACTATTTTTTGACTACTTCCTTGAGAGAGTATGACTTGGTGGACTTCATATATGCCTAGGTACCACATGTAGGATACATTACTTATGTGCTTCTCTAAACTAGATCTGCATGATGTACCTTTCTTATGTGCTTCTTGTTAGGAACCCTGTCTTTACTTTGTTAGTATATTGTTGTTGGACGCATATGCTTTGTAAGACGTCCCATAGTATTTGTTGATCCATAGTTTGTGTTATTGTTGTTGGGTGCATATGCTTTGTAAGTTTCTCGTAGTAATTGTTGACCCATAGTTTGTATTGGCCCATGGTTTTGACCCATAGTATAAGTGTGTGTTGAGGCCAATGAAGGCACCATGAAGTTATTTGTATTGAGCTTGCTCAAAGGAGGTTACCCCCTCGAAGTGGCCCATGATCAATAAAAATATTCTGTGATCCAATATATTGTGCATATTATCAATTAAGTGTTGCAGGTTCCTCACATCTGGTATCAGAGCACTTTCTTGGGCTCGTTGGGTGAAATTTCTACCAATTTTTTTTTTGCATCTGTTGCAGGTTCGGATCTGGGAATAATCTCTATCTGCTTAACTGTGGGAAGTACTTGGACATAATCCCTAAAACTCATTGTGAGGAGTACCACAGGAACCCAAAATTAGTTGGCCCATTGAGAGGACCTGCCAGCGGAAAGGGCAACGACCCCTACCTGATTGACTAGCTCCCACCCATGAGGTAAACCAAGAGCTTTCGTTTGTGCAAAGCAGTTATCAGTTTTACCTGAGACATGGAGTGATGGGTATTTCCCCAATACGCAAGCCGTCAGACATCATTGGTTGCCGAGTGAATCCCCTGAACCGTTAGAAATCCAAGCATACTTGGGGTCCATATCTATTTTCAACTGCAAAATCACAGATTTCCTCTGTCCAGAACTGTTGTCGATCAGTTCCGTGTTGTTGCAGATCCATCTATTTCTGATCACTTTCGCGTCATTGCACATCCCTCTGTTTCTGATCACTTCCAAGCCGATGCAGATCTATCTGTTTTCGATCCCTTCCGCGCTGTTGGAGATCCATTCCTAGAAAAAAAAAGTATAAAATTCTATTTTTTCGCCATATCTACCTTGTTTTCACGTTGTTTCCCTTGAAAATTTCCTGACACCCCTGTAATCCCATTCTGCATATTTCATTCCTGAGGACCCTATCCCAAATTCCACTTCCCAAAGCCAAAAATCTCACATTTGTCTATTTTTAGGGTTTGCCATAACTTCCTCGACTTGCACCCAATCGCCTTCAAATTTCACCACAGAGTTCCTTTCTTAATTCTGCTTCTTTGTCCCTCTCTACCAAATTTTCTCATTCTTTCATCCCGCTTCTGAAATCCTCCTTTTCTTCCTCCCTGTCCATTCGACAATGTCCAAAACCTAGTAAAACCCAAATTACCCTTCAGATTTTTTCCCAAATCCAGATTTTCATTTACTGAAACAGTTTATGTTTTTTTTTTCTACCCACTCAAAAAAAACAAAAAAAAAACTCTTGGTTATGGTTGTCACCCGCGCAGGAGCAAAAACCATGGAGGAAGCACTTGCAACCATCCAAGCCAAACTCCAGGATCTGGATGAAATTTTTTTTGGCCTCCATCTTGAGCATTCAGCCATGAAAAACAAACGACAGTTTGAGTCTTCATCAGACAATGGGTTCTCTTCTTCCATCAATTTCTGTGGTCCGAAGCTTGATTTTCCTCGCTTCAATGTTACTGATCCGACTGGATGGATCTATCATTCAGAACAATATTTCAATCTGCATAATACTTTTGATGTCAACAAAGTTCCACTTGCATCCTTTTATTTGGAACAGGAAGCTCTTCAATGGTACCGTTGGTACATCAAGGCTCATGAAGAGCCAAAATGGCCATATTTTTGCCAGCTCCTTTTGCAACGATTTGGTCCTAGTGCTTTTGATAACTTCACAAGATCCCTCACTAAACTTTGCCAAATTGGCACTGTGAGAGAGTATCAGACAAAATTTGAGAAACTATCCAATCACACAGAAGGATTGTCTGATGAATTCTACAGGAGTTGTTTTATCAGTGGTCTTAAGGATGAAATCCACTCAAGGGTTAAAATGTTATGTCCCAACACAATGATGGAAGCCTTGGGGTTGGCTAAGTTGGCAGAAGACAAGATTGTAGCCCAACAACATTCCAAACCCACTTTTGTTCCCTTCCGAAATATGGGTTCTCAACGGCCTCCCATCCCGCCAGCTCTTCGACCAACTCCTATCAAGCATTTGTCTGAAACAGAGATGCAGGCATGCAGATAAAAGGGGCTTTGTTATAATTGTGATAAGAAATTCACTCGGGGACACAGATGTGTTCAGCAAAAGCTCTATCTCTTGGATGTGGATTCTCCGCCTGCCTTTGAAATTGGTGAAGAAGCTCCAAATACAATGGATGATCAAGTCAACATTCAGGAGCCTATTGACCCTCCGTCTCAGGAAGACCACCCAGAGATATCTCTCCATGCTTTAGCCGGAATCACCACCCCCCAAACAATGCGGGTCAGGGGTTACTTCAAGAAGCTCCCTCTTACCATACTCATTGATTCTGGTAGCACTCATAACTTCATTGACCCTCGGATCGCCAAACAGGCTGATTGTTTTATCCATCGTTGCTCCAACTTTGAAGTCATGGTTTCCAATGGGGGCACCTTACCTTGCAAGGGGAAGTGTCACAATGTGCATATCTCTATGGAATATTATAACTTGCATTCTGACATGTTTTCCTTTGCCTTAGGCGGATGTGATGTGGTTTTGGGTGTTCAATGGTTACGCACAATTGGACCCATCTTATGGGATTTTGCTAAACTTTGGATGTAGTTTTCAATCAATGGGAAAAAACACAAATTTACAAGCTTACAACTAGGGTCTCTCTGCATCATTAGTTCACATCGCCTGGAAAACTCCTTAAGAATAATTCACATGGTGTCATTGCTCAACTCCATTCCATTCAGATGCACCCATCAAGGGTCTCCACTAATCCCTTGGATCTCCAACCAATTTTGGATAGATATGTCGATGCCTTTACTGAACCAGTGGGATTGCTGCCTTCTCGATACCTTTCTAGTAAGAATTTAGCCGCCTCTACATATGCGAAGGAAATGATAGCTATTTTGTATGCAGTACAGATGTGGAAGCCATACCTATTAGGGAATTCTTTATGCATCACGACTACTCACCAAAGTCTGAAATGGATTCGCCAACTCCTGGGTTATTCCAATGAGATCACTTACATGAAGGGTCAAGACAATTTGGTGGTAGATGCTCCTTCTCGCACAATTGATGCCCCAGTTTCTCTTTTAGCTATTTCTCTGCTTGTTCCAAATTGGTTGCAATATGTTCAACAGAGATATGTCTTCTTTGAACTCTATGCGTATCCATTGGTCAGGCACTCCGGGTTCCTCCAAACGTATGAGCAGGCACAAAATACCTTATTTTGGCAGGGAATGAAAAGCAAAATTCAACAGATGGTGGTTGAATATGATACCTTCCAGCTTCTTCTGGGATTGCTCGAACCCATACCCATCCTTCCACGGATCTGGACAGATATGTCTCTGGAATTCATTGAAGGGCTCCCTAAATCTTGAGGACAGGCTGACATTAACAATAAATTTTTGGAAACTTATCTTCGTTGCTTCACCTCCAAACAACAACCTTCATGGGCGAAGTGGCTCCCTCTCGCTGAATGGTGGTACCCTACTGCATCTAAAATTACTCCATATGAAGCAATCTATGGTCAGGAACCGCCATTTCTTCTTCCATACACCCTCAACAGTGCACCAATTCAAGCAATTGACACGGTTCTTCGAAACTGCTATCAGATTCTTCACATTTTGCAGGACGCTCTTCACATGGCCAAAATTCGAATGAAACAACAAGCCGATCAACACCGTTCTGAGCGCACTTTTCAAGCAATTGATATGGTTTTACTTTGTCTACATCCTTCTAAGCAATCCTCCATGACACTCAAAGGGTGTCCGCTTATCTCTCGCTCTATCATAGAGGTATTCATTCAGTGGCATGACATGCAACCAATGGCTACTACATGGGAACCACTCCTTCAGATTCAGCATCAATTTCCACATCTAAAGCTTTGAGGACAAATATTTTTCTAAGGGAGAGGGGATGTTAGGAACCCATGTCTTTAATTTTTTAGTATATTGTTGTTGGACGCATATTCTTTGTAAGACATCATGTAGTATTTGTTGATCCATAGTTTGTGTTATTGTTGTTGGGCGCATATGCTTTGTAAGTCGCCAGTAGTAATTGTTGACCCATAGTTTGTATTGGCCCATGGTTTTGACCCATAGTATTGGCACCTAGACTTAGTATATAAGTGTGTGTTGAGGCCAATGAATGCACCATGAAATTATTTGTATTGAGCTTGCTCAAAGGAGGTTTCCCCCTCAAAGTGGCTCGTGATCAATAAAAATATTCTGTGATCCAATATATTGTGCATTTTATCAATTAATTGTTGTAGGTTCCTCACACTTCTTCAAACTGATCATGCATGATGTATCCTTGGACACACATCTTCATACTATATGCAACTTCTAAATGTACTTCTTTAAACTTCCATCCATATCCTTCACCATCTTGCGCATATACTTCTTCAAAATGGCTTTCATATACTTCTTTAAGCTGTCATAGGAATGATGTATCAAATTTGACATCAGTTGACATCAATGACTCAAACTAAATCAATTGACATCCTCTTTGACATTAGTTGACATCACTGAAAACCAAAATTCAACACTAATACATAATGAAGAGACACGTTCCTGATGAAAGGCCAAATATTTTTACCAAAGGACACCCCTACGTGGATATATTTGTGAGCCCTCATTATTATTGTAATCATCCCATCAATATCATATTATATTATATTCCTATTGTATGGATTATTTATCTTATCTACATTGGAAGCATTTTTAGTAACGAATCTTGTTTGTCTCATTTGGTATCAAAGATTAAATTCTTTTGTTTTTGAAATGGATAAGCAAATTTTTTTCCACTTATGATAAAAAGAGTCTTCCACTTGATTATGGATGTCTACTATGTCTCCACTAGATTATGGAGGTTGCAGTCTTCGTTTTTGTTTAATTCTAGATGTCTTCAAATTTTGTAACGGAATGTTCTTTAGAACAAATATTTTTTAACGAAATTCTAAAAATGGCCAAAGGCCTATTGGTGGTCACACATAGTGTAATGAGAGAACCTCTCAATCCAGGTATGGCCAAAGGATAGATTATGATCAAACTCGGCTCTGATACCAAATGAGAAAAACAAGATTCAACAAAATATATATAATATATAAATATTAACGATAAATCAAATCAATATTTAGTATTTATTTATATTTATATATTATATATATATTTTTTATTACACTCAAAATTTACATAAACTCGAGTCAGATCTATTTTCTTACCTCCCATATCCATTCTTATCTCCCTGAAAAATACAAGAAGAATATTATGCCCTTCCCCTCCAATCCTCCTCATTTATAAATATTTTCTTTGTTTTCTTTGGTACTTGAACCATGTATATTGAATTAATTTTAATTAACAAATTCTCCAAGTAGCAATGAAGAAGCACAAGTTCAACCTTGGATCTTCTTTTAACACTACTTCTCATGACATGCACTTTTTGCTAATTGGTATCATCAACTACCAACTAGTTGCTGACACCACTTTTGCCTAACATATTCACTAGTTGGTAGTGAACACCAACTAGTTTTTCCATACATATTCACCTAACATATTGGTATGCACTTTCTTCCCTTCTAATATATTGTTCCATACACACCACAACAAAATGGTGTTGCTGAGAGAAAATCGCACATTAATAGAAATGGTTAATTGTATGATCAAATCTAAGGGATTAAGTCTTCTTTTTTGGGTTGAAGCCATTAATTGTTCCAATTACATAGTCAATCACAATCCCACAAAATATTTAAAATACAACACCGAAAGAAGCATGGTGTAAAATTAAACCAAATGTTAGCCACTTTCTTGTGTTTGGTAATGAAGCATGGAGTAAAATTAAACCAACCTGATGTTAGCCACTTTCTTGTGTTTGGTAGTGAAGCATGGAGAAAAATTATATTATATGTCAGGCACATTCTTGTGTTTGGTAGTGAAGCATGGGTTCATATTCCTAATGAAAAACAGAAAGAATTACAACCCAAAAATGAGAGGTGCATTTTTGTTGGATAGTCTGAAGATGTCAAGGTTATAAACTTCTTCAACCACATTCCAATGATATAATTATTAGGAGCAGGGTTGGAATTTGAAATCTAGGTCACCCATCAAATCTGACGGTTAGAACCCTTTTACGAAATGTTTTGTACATTTTAAGCTTATTCCTTGACGGTTAATTGTAATTTGTAACCGTATTTGATGGGAAAATCACCTCATGACGGGAAATTTGCCTGTCAAATTCCAGCCCTGATTAGGAGAGATGTTAAATTTGATTAAAGAAACTCTAGACTTGGGAGCCTAATTCAATGTTTGTGCCATATTCGACGTGTGAGCCATATTTGGCACTTGTGCCACCTTCTACTCCCAAATTTTCTGATAGTGTTCCTACTGTTAGTCCCAGAGATATTCTAAGGTTGTTTTAAGAACTGTGCCTGGGCATAAATAAAATTTACTGTGTTCTTTTCCTTGATCAAAATCACATTCACTAGAATATAATGCAGATAGCCAATCTTGAAATAATGTGGGCACTGTTTCAATATGCCAATGACAATAACTTGAATGGGGTGATGTTTATGAAATGGCACAAGATAAAGGTACTTCAATGAGAGCAAATATTTATCTTATGTGTAAGAATAAAGTACTGAGCCGAAGGAGGAATTCAGTAGTTAACACAACAATGTTTACAAAGCTAAAACTTGAACAATGTGAGGATATTATTACCAAATAACATAACATGAATATTTCAATCCATAATCATCTTAGGAACAATAATTTAAGCTTGCAACACTCATATTTAAATCAGAATCAACTTCATAAACCATGAACAATATGACAGAGATGAATTAACAAGAGAAAGAATACTAACTGGACATATCAAAATTTTGAATCCACAAGACACCAAGATCGGGCAAAATGAGGTTCTTCTTTATATATTGATTACACTACAAATATTAGAAGTTATACTTCTTACAAGAAGAGCTGACCCTTGGCCTTTCCTTTTCCTACTATATATAGCCTTCACAGGCTTTACAAGATAAGTTGTTACATAGAGTTTGTTACAACCCAACGGCTTATGCATTTTTGTTTGTACTTTCCAACAAAGTCTGTTACAAAAACAGTCCCACGGACTAATGTTGGCTAGCCTACTACTGCGATTGGGGACCAATATGTTGGGGAAGAAGTACGTCCTACTGAATGGAAAGATGCCTGCTTCTCGGAGGAAACCACATATTAGCAGTGTTTCTTTATTTATGGATTCTCTGAGTTTGATAACCATCGAACATTTTGGCGCCATGAGGATGTTGATGCAGGTAATTTGCTATCATGTGTTGTTAAAACATTTTTAAAACCTTCATCATCTATCCCTTCTACCCCATCCAATCCCTTTTCTCTCGAACCTTGCTTTCGACGGGGCAAAATATCATCGGCATCACCGAGTTGTGAAACAGGACATGATATCTCTTTTAACAATTGAAACTGTTCAGGTACAACTGCTTCACAATTTGATCATCCTTCGCTGGGACCGTCATGCGCCTGCCTTTTGTGCTTCCACATTCAGAAGGCATGATTCCTTTTCAACCACTGAAGTTCCCTTAGATATCTTGGGTGAGACTCCAGTTCCTTTCCTCCTGAATGTCTGCGCATGTGCATCAGCGGGTTTCTCATCAACACTGGTCGTCCATGCCCTTAATGCTCCTTGTGTGCTTCTGCTGGAAATAAAATGAGCCATCGAAACCTTGTATCCTCGTTGCTTCACTTGAAATCTCTGGTAGACTCACGCAGTATTCTCAACGACTCTAACCCTTGAGGCTTAAGAACTCCATGATTCAAGCTCTGCATTTGCTTGAGTATTTATAACCTCACTTGCTCGCTCCTTGATAATCATGTTGTCCTTGAGCAATGATTACCGAGTCATTTGTCGGTTTTTTTGCGTGTTGGGAGAAGATTAATCCTACACGACAGCAGCGGAAGTAATAAGTGTTGGGAGACGTTTTCTCCTAAACGGAGGCAACGACGGAAAAGATGGTTTTAAGGGCAGATTTTAGAAAATGAGGAGAATGGACTTCAACGAGAAGTCGTATACCACAAACCACAAGTGGTTTCAGATCCCTGATAAAGTAGTTTAGGAATACCACTTTCAGGGCCCTGTCCTGTCGTGGAACCGCCACATGGAACAACTAACTTGCATTCAGGGTAGTCCTTAAGATGTTAGACTTCGAGCAATTTAAATGCCTCGTCACTTAGGCAATTGTCGATCTTTCACTAAGCCCTTCTCGAGATTTGTGCATAGTGGGTGCAACTTTATGAATGGGTCCCTCTCTTCCCACGATTCATTTGCTTGGAGGCCCGTAAATTGGGGAAACCACTATGGTGATTTAGCGGTTTGAGGGCCCCAAAAAAGTGGTTCAGTCAAACTACTTTTCGCCCCCTAAACAATCCTGGAGATGCCATATGTAGTTAGCGGTTTTCTTCCAAGGATGTCTTGGGAGTGTTAAACTCCGAGCAATTTTATCATACTGAATATCGGGTGTCCATTGATGCTACCTCCTTACTTCATCGAGATGTGCGATCCACCAGTGCAGCTTTATGGGGTGGACCCACCTGTCCTAGCAACTCACTACTTCGGCAGTGTGTTGCTAGAAACCACCGTGATAGACTTTAGTTGTTTTCAGGGCTCCGAAAAAGTGGTTTAACCAGACTGCTTTTGAGGCCTTGAACTGCTTTGAGGCTTCCAAGTGTTCGCGGTGGTTTTCAATCAGGGGCATTCTGAGATCGATAAACGTTGGCCATTTGGGCGTCCTGACTGAACTATCCACTAGTGATCTGTGGATAATCGATCATCTATGCTTCAGCTACCCCTATCTGCTCATATATCGATATTTCGCCATGGAGTGAAAATCCTTTCACTCTGTCTGTGTCGTTGTCGCTCCAGATTTTCACTCAGAGGTCTTCATCAGCTTAGCGTATACTAGAGATTCCTTTGGCCGATCATTCTGATGATATTAGTACTAACATTGGCTTCAGCGGGGACATCCTCTTCCTTCGGAAGAGGTTGAGAACAATAGACTAGTTCCTTTAAGTCCATTAGGTTGTGGAGTCATACCTGTCCTTTATTTTTCAAATAAAGTAACAAAGAATGATAAGAGGGAAAAGTAACAATATGAGCATATCTTTTGTAAAAGGAAAAATGGAAAAACATATGTTACAGATATGGTACACAAGATCATTTGATTGAGTAGGGTATAGATTAATAATGAAACAAATGCTTCAAGAATCTCCCGTTTACAGAATTCCCGAAGATCTCATCATTGAGTTGAGCCAATTCATATGTGTTGTTGTCATGGATTGTAATTACGACCTTGAATGGACCTAGCCACAAGTTGTCAAATTTTCCATGGTTGGCTCTCTCCTCCCTCCTAGCATCCCACTTCAAAACAAGGTCTCCATGTTGAAAGTCTCAAGCGATATCCCTTTGGTCAAAAGTTTCTTTAATCTTGTCCTGATAGATCTTGGAGGATTCATCTAGTTGTTCCCTGACCTGCTGAGCCTCTATCAGTTGATGAATTCTTCTCTCCATATAATTTGGTTCTTATTGTCCTGGCTGTAATAGACTCATCTCCGGGAGACACAACTGAATTGGGAGGACCGCTTCTTTTCCATAGACCAGTTGGAATGGTGAAGTGCCTATATCTCTTTTGACACTAATTCTATCTTCCCATAACGCAAATTTTAATTGGGAGTACCAGGCCCTTTTTTTTATTGAGCATCTTCTTGATAATAGTCACCAAACTTTTGTTTGAGGACTCAACCAAACCATTTCCCTGAGGATAGTAGGCATTGAATGAGTCAACTCAATGTTGTATTTTGACAGAAACATGTCATTTTGTAGGATTTGGAAGCTTGAGCATTGTCCGTAATGATCTTTCTCGGGCAGCCAAATATTGCCAGGATATTCTCTTCTAGGAAATTTATTATGACCGTATCATTGGCGTTCTTCATGGAAATTGCTTCCGCCCATTTTGTGAAATAGTCAGTGGCTATAAAAATCCATCTATGTTGTCCACTGGAATGAGGGTTTATTTATCCAATAAAATCAATGCGCCACTATTGGAAGGGTGCTTCTACTCTGATGGGTTTAAGGGGTAACGGTTTAAGTTTCTGCTTCCCGACGAATAATTGACATTCTTTGCATGATCTGACAATATTTTTAGAATCAGTGAATAATGTAGGCTATAAATAACCAGCTCGTAGGACTTTATAAGCGGTCACTCTCCATGCATGATGTCCTCCGCACATCCTTTTGTGGAAATCTATTATTATGCCTTATGTTTTTTCTTCAACAATATAATTTAGCATAACACCAAGTGGGTCCTTCCAAAAGAGATATCCATCCAGAATATAGTACTTGACCGCTTTGAGCTTAAGAGATCTCATTTTAGATTTATCTAGACTAGGAGGATAAGTGAGGTGATGTAGATAATAAACTATGTCCATCTACCAGTCTGACCCAGTAAATTTCTCAGCAACGTTGTCAGGAAGATTTTGATGAATATCTTCCTCCTCCTGACCAGGAAGTCGATCAATCATATTGATATCAAGAGCTTGGTAATTTGACTCAATTAGGATTTTGACCAGTCCTTGTCCCTTCACCAATTTGGTGGGCTTGATCTCCATGTCATACTTTTTGGAGATCCACTTCCCTCTTCTTCCTTCATTGTTAGATTGACACAAGATATCTTTGATGGTACTTCCCGAGACATAGGCGATGATCCTGGAATGCAGGAAATAATTCCTGAATGACTTGAGGGATTTGACAAGTGCATAATCTTGTTTTTCCATTGTGTTGTATTTCAGCTCTGCATCTCTCAATGCTCGACTGAAAAAAGCAATGGGTTGTTTGTGTCCTTCATTATTTTTATGTAAGAGAACTGTTGCAATAGTGACCTCAGAGGCAAAGGAGAATATAAGAAATTCTTTTGTGTAATCAATACTAGTCAAAATAGGTGCTTCTCCTAAGGCATCCTTTATTGGTTTAAAGGAGTCTCTTGCAGCCGTGGTCCATTTGATTTTAGCATTCTTTCTTAGCATGTCAGTAATCTCTTTCATTATTTTAGCAAAATTAGGGATAAATCTATGTAGGAAATTTATTTTTTCAATAAAGGACTGCACCTACTTTTTATTCCTTGGGAGCTCAATCAATTTGATAGCGGCCAATCTATCAGGGTCTATCCTCACACCATCTTTGGAGACAATGTGCCCCAGCAACTTTCCTTCCGTCATTGCAAAAAATGATATTTTGGGGTTGAGAGACAGACCGAATTTTCTGCATTTTCTGAAAGTTTGCTTCAGATGTTGAAGATGATCTTCATCATATTTTGAAAATACTGTCATATCATCCAGATATATAAAATAAATTTGTCTTTTTCACCTATGAATTCTATATCCATGGCCCTTTGGAATGTTGCCCCAGCATTAATAAGACCGAAGGGCATTTTATCATACATGAAAGTTCCCCATGGTGTAGTAAAAGTTGTCTTTTCCCTATCATCTAGGTGCATGGCGATCTGGTTATAGCCTGAGAATCCATCCATAATTGACACTCTAGTTGACCCAACTAATTTTTGCAGAATGTGATCCATTTTGGGAAAAGGGTAATTATCCTTTAAATAGCACTTATTCAAATTCCTGAAATCAACACATAAATAGATTTCTCCATTCTTCTTCCTAACTGGTACCAGGTTAGCCACCCACTCTAAATATATTAGAGGGATGATGATTTTTGCATCAAGCATCTTTCTTACTTCTTTTTCAATCACTGGTAGTAAGATAGGGTTTACCTGTCTCACATTTTTCTTTACTAGCATCTAGCTTCAAGGGAATCCTATGTTGTATGATAGTCATATCATAATTTTTCAAGTCTTCATACTTGCACACAAAAACATCTACATAATCTTTAAACAATTCCTCATACCTTCGACTTTGCTTGATTGTAAGGGACTGTGAAATTTTTATGAACTTGGGTTCTCCCACGGTACCAAGATTCACTTCTTGTACAACCTCAGTAGTTGGTTGCACTGTTGGTTTTACTGGGATCTCATTCTTGTCGAACAACTGTTCTAAAGGAAACAATCCTTTAGGAATAAAGTTATTCTTCAGTTGTAGAATATTGTGGCCAACAATATGTTGTGTCAACCCATATATTTTTCCATATTCTGACTGTAGAATATTTTCTTCTATTTCTCCTTCATGACCATCTATATTAGTATTTGAAAATTCATCCACAAGGTGCAGAAAACGTTTGATTTGTTGGTCATCTTCAAAGACCTGCCAACTTTTTACATTGTTAGGGATGGAGGGGAGATACTGTATTTCGACCTCATACTTTAGCTTCGAATTCTTGGGAGGATTGAAAGAACTAGCCATCAAGGCCAATGAATCATCCTGTTGATTTCCTTCTCGGGGGATAAAAGTAATGTTGAAGGCATCAAAGAAATTATCAATAAGGTCCCATGCGAGATTTAGATATGCTTTGAGCCTTGGATGCCTGGTTTGATAAATGCTTTTAATCTGGTTTACCACCAGTTCAAAGTCTCCAAAGACTGCCAGCTTAGTGATTTTTAAGTCTTTAGCAGCTCGGAGGCCAAGGATGAGAGCCTCATATTCAACAACATTGTTAGTAGTATCAAAATCTAGTTTGTAAGATAGACTGATCTCGTCCCCTGCTAGTGATGATAGTACTGCACCAACTCCAGATTATTCTTTGGTAGAGGCTCCATCAAAATATAGTTTCCAAACTTGATTCCTGTTATCCTCAACAATGGGTTCCACCACTTGAGGTTTCACAATTTCCTCTTCAGGGGGATTACCCAATGATAACATGTAACAACCCATCTCTTCATTAGCTGCATATATAGGATAATTCATAGGATTGTCTTGATCACTTATCACATAGGCGAACATAGCTTCTCTAAACAATCGTCTAGTATCTACAGCGAATACAGGTATTGTAGTGTACTTCATATCCATCTGCAGTACCTCCCAGCTTTTTAGCCCAGCTCCTTGATAGAATCATACCATATTTTGTTGGGACATCTGCTACCACTACATCCATCATTACACTTTTGGCTGGTATTTGAGCAAGAGTGACTACCAAATATTTTATCATACATATGCATTTCACTTTTTTGAAGTCAAAACTGTAGAGATCATGATATGGCCTGGTGATCTCTAGTCTCAATTGTTCCATGATCACTTTGGGCATCAAATTGTGAGATGCTCCAAATTCCAACATACAATTGTGAAGTAGTTTCTCATGTACATTCAAGGTAACATAAAAAGGAGCAGTGGGCTCTTCTTTATTATCGATGCAAGGGCCAAATTGAAAGGTTGGCGCTTCATCATTTAGATTTATGGAATCCTGTTGGTCAATGTTTTCATCTCTGTGTAACATATTACCAATCTGTTTCTGGTACATAGGGTTCTTTATCAATTCAGTCAAAGCGACGGTTATTTTTAGTTTGTTCAACTCCTGTTCCAAATTGAAAGGGGTAGACCCTTCTTTGGGATTTTTCTCTATTCTCTTATGGGGGCTTATGCCTAGCTTAATTTGGCTATCTGGTACTGTGGCCTCATTTTCTTTATCCTTTGCTAGGATTTTTCTTTTTAACAGGGGGGTGCATGAGGAAACTTAGCTTGAGCCAATTTATGGGTAGAGTTCTTGGGAGGAACCTCATTCTGTCTATTTTCCAATTATGGTCTTGATATCAAGTCATACTTCCTTTGCAATTTATTTGGTTGAGCATTTTGAAATAGTGGATATTCACCAAGGAATTGATCACTTTCTTGGGAGATCATAAGATCTAGGCCAGTCTAATTATATGGGAGTGAGTTCTCATAATCATCTTTAGTGAGGTGCATAAGATAGGAATCTTTTTACATCCAATTCAGCTGCTCTTCAAATTCTTCATAGACTTCTTCAGCTGGAATTTCAATCAGATTGTTCTCATTCTCACTGACAAGTGGCCTTAATGGTTTTTCATCGTTCCTCTTTTCTCTGTATTCCATTTGAGTATTATAAGGCCTTCGGAACTGAGTAGGAGGTCGAGTAGGAGATTGTCTGTTAGGACTACTACTTTCTAATTCCATTCTGGTAACTTAATTTGATAGATTCTTTATGATGCAAGTCATTTCATCAATATTTTATTCTTGAGAGTCTTTGACTCCTGAGGAGCCACCCTCTTCTTTGGCCTTCCCTTTTTCTTTTTGTTCAACATCATTGGTCAGTTTTATCTTTGCTCCTGCCCTCATATTTCCTTCGACATCTATAGCATCATCTTGCATTACGCTAAGTGAGAGCGATCTTTTTTCTCTCAACGTGATGGAAAAATATGAAGGGAAAGATCACACATATGTGGCCTGAGCCGCGGCTTCAGTAGGTCAGATATACTCAAGGATTCTAAAATATACTTTCTTGAAACTTGCAGTGAAATCCACCATGTTTTCAGCGTTGTTTTTTCTCAGGGTGGAGAATTATCTTAAATAATATAGACTATCACGCTTCATTCCCCACTTCTTGATGAAGGTGGTTTCCAGGATCTCCATAGTGTTGATAGAGGCATTGGGTATTGATCTAAACCATTTGTTGGCTTCTCCTTCTAGTGATTGAGAAAAACCTCTCATGAACAAATCATCATGTTTGATCAGAATGTTGTCAGTGAAGTATTGGAATCAGTCTACATGATCTTCCACAAACATTCCCTAACTGCCATCATACTTTGGTAACAACTTCAAATAGTGGGTAGGCATATCATTTAAGGGCATGGGAAATTGCAGAGGTCCATGTTAGCTAGCCACCCATTGGGGTGTTATGGGTGGTGGTCCTCCACCTCCCCCTCCTGACATGAGGTGGTTGGTGATTAGCTTCTTGGATTGAGGAGAAATGAAATATTTGAGTGGATTTATATGAGCTGAAGATTCTCCGCTTGCACCAGGAATTGTTTGAGAGCTAGGAAAACCACAAGGTGTGTGGGGGTTCTGGAGAGAAGGTTCTCTTTCAGGGGTTTGGACAATGAATTCAAACTCGGGGAATTGAGGGCCAAACAAAGGTGGGGAGAAACTTTGCCGATGGCCTGGTGAAGTAGACTGATATTTTCCACGTCTATGTCTCCAGGAGACTGAGTCTTCTAAAGATGCAAATTCTTCGTGCCTGGGGTTCTAGAAGGTATGTCTTCGTCTAGATGCCAGGTTTTCTTTGGTGGAGTCACCAAGTGGATTACAGCCTGCAACCTAGTTTCATCCACTATGAAATTAGGAGCATACAATTTTGTCGTTGTCCCCAGGGAATATTTATCTTCTTGCTTGCATTCCCTTGCAATGGCGCCATAAAATATGTTAGTCCCAGAGAGGTTCTAAGGATTTTTTTAGAACTGTGCCTGGGCATCAATAAAATTTACTGTGTTCTTTTGCTTGATCAAAATCACATTCACTAGAATATAATGCAGATAGCTAATCTTGGAATAATGTGGGTAGTATTTCAATATGCCAATGACAATAAATTGAATGGGGTGATGTTTAAGAAATGGCACAAGACAAAGGTACTTCAATGAGAGTAAATATTTATCTTATGTGTAAGAATAATGTACTGAGCCGAAGGAGGAATTCAATAGTTAACACAACAATGTTTACAGAGCTAAAACCTGAACAATGTGAGGATATTATTACCAGATAACATAACATGAATATTTCAAGCCATAATCATCTTAGGAACAATAATTTAAGCTTACAACACTCATATTTAAATCAGAATCAACTTCATAAATCATGAACAATATGACAAATATGAATTAACAAGAGAAAGAATACTAACTGGACATATCAAAAGTTTGAATCCACAAGACACCAAGATCGGGCAAAATGAGGTTCTTCTTTATATATTGATCAGACTACAAATATCAGAACTTATACTTCTTACAAAAAGAGTCAACCCTTGGCCTTTTATTTTCTTACTATATATAGCCTTCACATGCTTTACAAAATAAGTTGTTACAGAGAGTTTGTTACAGCCCAATGGCTTATGCATTTTTGTTGTACTTTCCAACAAAGTCTGTTACAAAAACAGTCCCACATACTAATGTTGGCTAGCGTACTGCTGCGATTGGGGACCACTCTGCTAGGGAAGAAGTACGTCCTGTTGAATGGAAATATCCCTTCCGCTCCGAGGAAACCACATATTAGAAGTGTTTCTTTATTTATGGATGCTCTAAGTTTGAAAATTGTCGAACATTTTGGTGCCATGAGGATGTTGATGCGAGTAATTTGCTGCCATGTGTTGTTAAAACATTGTTAAAACCTTCATCATCTATCCCTTCTACCCATCCAATCCCTTTACTCTCGAACCTTGCTTTTGATGGGGAAAAATATCATCGACATCACCCAGTTGTGAAACAGGACCTGATATCTATTTTAACAATTGAAACTGTTCAGGTACAACTGCTTCACAATTTGATCATCCTTCGTTCGGACCGTCACGCCCCTTCCTTCTGTGCTTCCGCATTTAGAAGGAATGATTCATTTTCAACCACTAAAGTTACCTTAGATATCTCGGGTGAGACTCCACTTCCTTTTCCTCCTGAATGTCTGCCCCTTAATGCTCCTTGTGTTCTTCCGCTGGAAATAAAATGAGCCATCGAAACCTTGTATCCTTGCTACTTCACTTGAAAGCTCTGGTAGAATCACACATTATGCTCAACGACTCTCACCCTTGAGGCCTAAGAACTCCATTATTCAAGCTCTGCATTTGCTCGAGTATTTATAACCTCACTTGCTCGCTCCTTAATAATCATGTTGTCCTTGAGCAATGATTACCGAGTCATTCCTCGGGTTTTTTGCGTGTTGGGAGAAGATTACTCCTACACGACGGTAGCGGCAGTAATAAGTGCTAGGAGACGTTTTCTCCTGAACGACAACGACAGTGGAAAAGACCGTTTTAAGGGAGGCTTTTAGAAAAACGTGGAGGATGGACTGTAGTGAGAAGTCATATACCATAAACCATAAGTGGTTTTAGAGCACTGATAAAGTAGTTTAGGAAGACCACTTTTAGGGCCCTGACCCATCATGGAACCGCCACGTGGACCAACTAACTTGCATTCAGGGTAGTCCTTGAGACGTTAGACTTCGAGCAATTTAAATGCCCTGTCGCTTAGGCAATCGTCGATCTTCCGCTAATCCCTTCTCGAGATTTGTGCATAGTGGGTGCAGCTTTATAAATGGGTCCCTCTCTTCCCACGTTTCATATACTTGGAAGCCCGTGGATTAGGGAAACCACTATGGTGATATTTAGTGGTTTCAGGGCCCCGAAAAAGTGGTTCATACAAACTACTTTTCGGCCCCTGAAAAATCATGGAGCTGCCACGTGTAGGTAGCGGTTTTGTTCCAGGGATGTCTTGGGAGCTCGGGTGTCCATCGATGCTACATCCTTACTCCCTCGAGATGTGATATCCACCGGTGCAGATTTATGGGGCGAACCCACCTATCCCGGCGACTCAACTACTTCGAAGGTGTGTGACTAGAAACCACCGTGACGGACTTTAGTTTTTTTCAGGGCTTCGAAAAAGCGGTTTAACTAGACTGCTTTCGAGGCCCTCAACTGCTTTGAGGCTGCCACGTGTTCGCAGTGGTTTTCAATCAGGGGCATTCTAAGATCGATAAACGTTGGGCGTTTGGGCATCCTGACTGAACTATCCACTGGTGATCTGCGAATAATCGATCATATGTGCTTCAGTTTCCCCTATCTTCTCCTATATCGATCTTTCACCACGGGTTGAACTGCCTTTCACTCTGTATGTGTCGTTGTTGCTCCATATTTTCACTCAGAGGTCTTCATCAGCTTAGTGTATACTAGAGCTGCTTTTGGCCGATCATGCTAATGATATTAGTACTAACGCCTACTCTAACTTATTTTTCTGATGATGGCAGTGAGGGTGGATTCTACATACACCTGCTCACTTTCCTCCAATTGCACGAGCACAATCGCTTCCTTAATGGATCTATAAAACATGTGAAGCAATTGTTTATCTTGTCGGTGATCTTATAGATTAGCGTCGAACACGTTCACTGTTCCAATGAACCTTTTTTCTTTTGGCTCAAGTTTCAAAGACTCATGATCCCGAAACATTTGCAAAAGCTTCATGCTATCTAGGTTGGGACACAACTATGAATGATGAATATCATTCCCTAATGGTGAATGATACTTAAGATATTATACCTCTTCTAAAATGAAGAAAACTTGTCAGATGTAAACTACATACACATCTGAGGGAAGTAGTGAAAGAATTAAGGGAAATTTAGTTGCCAATGGATTTTCCCAAGCTGAAGGAATTGACTACAATGAAACATTTGAACCTATCACCAAAATGAACTCCATTCACCTTGTTCTTGCCCCTACCGCTGCACATAAATGGGAGGTCCATCAAATGGATGTCAAGTCCTCCTTTTTGTGTGGGAATTTACAAGAATAAATTTACATGGAACAACCTCAAAACTATGTACATAATGAATCCAACCTCGTTTGTCACCTTAAGAAATCTCTCTATGGACTTATGCAAACTACTCAAGCTTGCAATGCCAAAAATGGATAGATTTTTTCTTAACATTGGTTTCTCTAAATGTCATTATGACCCAAATGTCTATACCAAGAAAGTGGGAAACCATCTCGTAATCCCGTTCTTTATGTAAATGACCTTATTCTTACTAGAAGTGACCATGAACTTTTAAACCATGTTAAATGCAACCTTAAGAAGAAATTTGAAATGAGAGACTTAGGAAATTTGCATTATTTTCTTGGCCTCCAAGTCTTGCAAACCAAAAAAGGAACTTTTCTTTCTTAGTCTAAGTATGTTTGTGACCTTCTTTGTCGCTTTTACATGGATGATTGTGAACCAGTGCCATATACCTTCTAGTTTGGAGTCAAACTTACTTCCACTTTCACTTCAACCAAAATAGATGCCACCTTGTATTGTCATCTAGTTGGTAGTCTCTTGTATTTAATTCACACCCATCCTAATATTTCTTGTGTTGTTGATCTTGTTTCCCTATACATGAAAACACCCCATGAAAGTCATTGGAAACCATCAAAAAGGATACTTTGGTATGTGTAAGGTACAATTCAGTTTGGGATTCATTACAATTCATGGGGGAATCCTTTGTTGGTTTCACTAATTCAGATTGGGCTAGCGACCTTGATTATCAAAAGTCTATTGTAGGTTATGTTTTTAATCTTGTTTTTAGACCTATCACTTGGGATTGTAAGAAACAACAAGCTCTTGCTCTTTCTTCAACATAAGTTAATGCAAGTCGAGAGGTCGTATGGCTTCAACATATCCTTTTAAAGTTTGTATTTGAGCAGTAGCATCTGAATACCCTTTGGTGTGACAATCAAAGTGCCATCAAGCTCACAAAAGATCCAGTTCAACATCAATGCAAAAAACACATTGAGCTATAGAAGCAATTCATCGAAAAGCTTGTTCACAATTCTATTCTCGAAGTTCTATTTTTCTCTATAGATTATCAACTTCCAGGAATCTTCACAAAGCCTCTGATGGAAACGTGGTTTTCTAAACTTAAATTAATGTTAGGAGTTCATGAATTTGTCATTAAGTTGGAATAGTCTCTAATTCCTCCTCCCTTCTCTTATTGTGTCACTTTTGTAAATCCTTTAATCCTATCCCAAGTTGTTCTTAAGGGGGGTGTTCGGTATATTTAGACACATGAGAGTTAGTTAAGATAAACTCGGTATAATGTGTCTTTAAGTAAGGTTTGTTTCTTTAGTATGCATTTGTATTTATGTAATCTAATGGTCACAATATGTTCAACACATAAAGCAATCTAACGGTTCATCTTCACCTCGATCTTAATGAATATTGATATGTGGCTTAGCTCCCAATTGATCCATGATCTCTTTTTAAAGAGCATGGAGGGTCATTTGCTTGATGATTGGTTTTGAGAAACTCATATGTAAAATATTTTTCCTTTGCATTAATATATTGCCTCAAGTAGTTATTTAGTTGAGGTTGTGGATGGTTTCCCTCTCCAAGGGTTTTAACCACACAAAACATCAGTGTGTTGATCCGTGATCTATTTGTGTGAGCGGTTGCTTAAAGTGTTTCATCTTCTGAAAAATACCTTGTTTTAGTCTAACAAGATGAAATTGATCATGTGGGATGGTTCAGAATTGTGAAGGAAATTTTTTTTAAAAAATTACTTATAAGGAAAGTATTCATTTGTAAGGTGACGCTTTTAACTGGTCGATGATTATTGACAAAGATTCTAGACTAGAGGCCACATGGGAAGTAATTGAATATCTTTTCTAAAAAAAATGTATTAAGGACTAAAAAGTGGAAGCGATGAATACAATGGAACATCATTTCAAGGAAGTTGAAGAAGAACTTCACAAATTAAAGGAATATAATAAGGAGTTAAAATAATATATTAAAAAGAAGGCATATTGATTGTCTAAGATGCAATCCCTTAAAGAATCACTTATGAAGGAGATTAAGATCTTAAAGCAAGAAAATATGAGAAATTGCAAGAAGGATGAATAAATATGTATATTATAAATCATAATAGAAACTACTTTATGATGTAAAGAGATTGAAAGAATAAAATAAGCACTATCAAAATCAAGAAAAGTAAAGATCTTGGATGAAGATAATACCAAAACAACTGAAGAGGAAATTTTCAGGAAGGTTGAAGAAGTATTAAATACTAATGAGCCAAAATTAGAAATGCAATCTAGAATTGAAGAAGGATGTAAGAATTTTATAGATGCTTCATATTGCAGTTTCAAAAAGAGTAGGAAGACAATATTCTAAAAGGTCGCCAAAAAATACTTGAAGACGTTAACCTCTAGTTTGAAGATATACATGTCAAATATGAGGGTATTATCTCAAAGGCCAAAGTAAGCAAAGACCCAAGCACAAAGGAAATAGCATTTCGTTGTCTCTAAATAGAAGATTGATGATATCGGTGTGCAAAATGAAGAGAAACCATCAAATGTGACACGATATTGGCACCCTCATTACCAAGAAAATTTCCAAGAAATAAAAGAAGACCTACAATGACACTACCGAGGAAGAAGATGAAATAATAAACAATGTCCATGGAACAAAGCATCAAAATACTATTATTCAACAATATATTATCAGAGACCATAAGCAAAAACAAATTGGATGTTATAATAACAACACATGGAATCAAATGAAAGACAATTATGCAAGAACTAACTATCAATTATTAAAACTAAACAAAATTGAATTTGGATGAATGGATCATCATCAACGAAAACAAGAAAAAAGGAATACAAGGAAACCATATTACTTGGTTTCATCACATGTAAAACCCTTAACTGCAAAGCTTTTAGGACAAACCTTTTTGAAGGAGGGTATTATGTTATGATCCAAGGGGGGCATGTATGGAGTTAAATATATATGATATGACCCCAAGGAGGGAATATATGTGTTTAAATGTATTTGTAATGACCTAAATGCATGTGTAATAATGGCTTACCTAATGAAAGGCCCACATGTGCAATGAGTGGCTAAGTATATATAGAGGTCATGCAATCTATGTTGAGAGGAAAATGTGAATTGGATATATGAATGTATTGGGATATTTGGAAACATTTCTCCTAGTTTTTAAGGAGTTATTGCTTAACTCATCTCCCTTATCTATTTTGGAGTGGTGCTTCATGTTACTTTGGTTTATTATGTTATCTTAAGGATTTGTTACATAACATGTTACTACTAGAGGTGTAGAGGATCTATAACATGGAAATTTAATTTGATTTCAATTTTTTATAATTAAAAAAGAATATTAGAGAATATTAGACCCCCGTTATGTCTAAAAGTGTATGTTATTTTCTAATATTAGTACATTAGTTTGGTATTTCTTTGTAACATCCCTACTATTTAATCCATATTATTATTATTTTGGTAAATATGATTGTAATGGTGTGAACGTCCCTGGTGAGGAGCTCAAGGCCAAGGCCCCGCCAATGGATCTTGAAACTAATGTGTTGTTTAAAAAGTGTTATGTTAAGACTTAAGAGAGGAATGACAACGGCGCAACTAAAAGACGGACACTTGGAAAAGAGTAAAGTAATTTACGGGATGACCTTAGAAATCATAACTGGCGGCGTCATAGAGAGAGAAGGGGGTTACTTGTCTCAACCTTCTAAATAAATTATAAGGCATTATGTCTTAGTCTAAATATAACTATGATGTAATGATCCTAAGTAGACCTACGACAAGTCACACATAAGAAACACCTCAAAGCTTTTACTCATCCTTATTAATTATCCTTCCAATAAGGTTGCGAAGAAAAGACCGAGAGTAAAATCTTCTATTTACAAAGGATAGATAGATAGACATTACTATCCACCTGCTAAGGGTATAATATATATTATATATTAAAAGAAGGGATCATTTTAGGAATAAAGACGAGTATTCCTTTTATTGTTAAAAGATATTTAACAAGCATTTATATATATATATATATATATATGTATAATTAAGTTATCCACCTTAATATACACAGGATTGACTATGTGTTAAGCTAAAGTACCAGCTAAGATAGCTATACTTCTTGTTGTTGCCACTTGGCAATAATATCACTACTCACGTGTTGAGTTTAGGGTAAGACGGAGCTTACAAGGTGAGCATTGAACCATAGAAGAATTCCCTTTATGTAGGATCGCAGCCAAGAGGATAGGGCTGTAGGGTTTTACGCTGCCAAAGAAGCATTAGTTTAAGAGTTTTGGTACTACCACGGTAAGCTCGAGAACACCTGTTGAGAGATGATGGCAACCTCTGCTTCTGATGATGGTTGTTGTGACGTCTTGGGATAGTACTGTGATCATGGAAGAAGAATGACTTCTGCATTAACAAGATTCTAATCTCTATATGGAACGATACACGCAGTTGTACTGATGGGTAAGATGGCCGCCAACAATGATCTGTAAGTGAGTCTCTGCCCCTAATTATTAGGATTGACTATTTTCTCCATGAAATTTTTATATCTAGATCTAGCCCGAATCGCTGAGCTTTGAATTCATATTTAATTTACCTGGCAATACAGTATCAAGAAGTTGTCATTTGAGATTGGGTTCCATTTCAATGCTTAGGTTGCTCTGCTATCGTAGATCTGTAGGTAACTTGGAAAATGTAGTAACAGATAGATTGTCATTGGAATCGCGCTCCTTTATTTATGTAGGCATGATCTTCCATCTTAGCCTGTAGATCCTTAGGTTTATACAAAAAAAAACAACGCAATGTTTGGTTGTTTGAAATCGTGATCCATCTTCTGGTTTATGCCGTAACTAGTATTGACTTGATCTTTGCTTGGTGCGCATTCTGGCTACCTCAATATCTGCTTGAGATCTGAGTCTACCCCTTTAGACATCAACCTCCGACTGAGATCGAAATACAAAGGTATCCTATCGATCTCTATCTTAGAAAGATAGATTTTAGCAGAAGGAATTGTTTGAGCAATGTTCCCCTCATTCCCGTAGAAGTTTGGTTAAAGATCGCTTCCTGGCGAGTTAATCCCACCAACCCTGTTTTAAATTATGGTTACACTTGGGATTAGTTCGAGAAGTCTCCACGTCGGATGCTAGTCTCTCTCTAGAAGACTGGTAGTTTATATTTTCCAGAGAGAGCATGACTCCTTCCTTTCATAATGCAGAGACTGGATAATTAAACTTAGAGTCATATTTTATAAATAAGTCTGAGCTACATATTAAATAGTTGTAGAATCATTAGTTGAGTTATATCTCGAGCATATAGTTAGAAGGATTTTAGTTGACATTATGATGAGTAATTATACGTATATATGTTCTCGTAATCTTAGTTTGGAAATTTACATGGGATATTCTATTCATATATAGTAGCAGACTACGTGTTAAACTTAAGACTGCGTGTTAATTAATGGACTGCGTATTGCTTTCCAACCGTGGTTCAGATATCTAAATAAATTATCTACAGTCTTCTTTATTCCTTTGTAGTCTGACTAATTAAATATGATCCAAATCGCTTTCATACAAGATTTGTATATGATAGTACATTTATATATATACATATATATAGTTACAACAAGATAAAAATCCTAGGCATTTGAACTATAAAACCGTGAGATTTCTTTTTGAATCATGGTGAATTAAAAAAATATTTACCTTAAGTTAGTGGATAAAAAAAAAATGGTAAATAATATGACATTGACACATAACCGGTTTATATATAAATATATAGGAATTCTACCTTTTTGTGTTATTCATTTTTTTAGTTGGTATTTATATAATATTAGTATGTTAGCAAAGGATCATTAAAGTTAAAATTATAGAAACTGGAGTTTATATATATATATCTATATATAATTTGGATTTGCTTCTATATTTACAACTCTACTTTCTCCCTATAATATAGGTGGCTTGGAGTTGAAGGTTAAAAGTTATATGAAGATAACTTTTGTCAATAGTAAAGATTGAAGTATAGTTTTCTTTTTAAAAAGAAAATATCTAGGTTATATATATATATGTTAAAGAAGGGGTTACAAGAAGGAATAGAACCTGTGGTTGAAATATGAAGGGTTAGTATAATTTCCTTTATTTAAGATGGATAAACCTACACAAAAGGGAATTAGAGTAACTTCCACTTAGTTGCAATTTGGGAAATTACTTTTGGTATAAAATATGTGAACACCTACGACTTACTCTAGTTACCTATGGAACCCTTTTCAATATCAAAAGTATATGTGTTAATTATTCTCACGTTATAAATAATATGATGGGCTATGTTTTGAAAGGATAGATTCATATTAAAAAGATATGGATGATAGATACTAAGTTATAAAGGTATGTTTTGAAAGGCTAAAGATATATTTTTTCTTTTTTAGCTTATCTATGCCACTTACAACATCCTAGAATATATGTAAACTATCTTTTTGTAAATATATAGGTTTTTGGTTCGTAACAATTTCTTAGATTCTTTATAAAAGAAATGAGAAGGGTTATCGAATATAGTATTGATATATGCATCAAAGTTGTGTTCCTTTGGTGTGCATCAGGGAAGAAATTCTTGTATTTCCCAAGTTAGACTTTGGGAAGTTTTGAATATGCTCTCTCTATAAGAGAGACTCGAGCAAGTGGAAAGAAATCGTTGTATGGCAGATTGTACCCCTTGAATTTGATGAATAATAAGATATGACTCTCTTTGGTGGACGTAGCCCCTTCTAGGTGAACCACGTGAAATATCGTCTCTCTTTTGTGTGATCATGATGGTTGGTTGTGTCAAGTGATTCTGGGTAAAATGTTGATTATTTTGATTGCCATGTAAATGTACTATTGCTATTGTTTGGTTCCTTATATTATGTTTAACCTTGCATGAAGCTATCATGGTAAGTAGCCGATTTGTAGTCTCATGTGTATTATTAATGAGGGTCTCCTTCATTGAGTGGTTATGATAACTTGGTCGTTTATATGTTGCTCCTCATGCATCTTATATTAATATATATTAAGAGCTTTAATTGCTTATGAATATGTATTTTGGTATAGAATGTTTCATAGGTATAATTGATGATGCATGATGAATGTTTCCATTTAATTAATCGTTGTTTTACTCATGGAAGTATGTTAAGAAATTTTAAATTCACTATTTTAGTAACTGATATAATTGGGTAAATTACAAGTGGTATCAGAGCATTAGGTTACAACGCTAGGGCCTAATGAGCTCAACATGCGATAAGTAAGTATAAAGGTTGTTAACTTTACTAATCAATTGTTTTGCTTCATTGTTTTTGGATGCATGGACTGTACTGGGCGAGGGGAAAATGAATCTCCAAGCTCGACTTCAAGTTTCTCCCGCCAGGTATTTCAGATTTCAATTAAGTGCGCTCCTTTGAATTTTCATTTCTGCTTATAAGATGTTGAATTGCAAATATGCATATTCTTGTTATATGAACAAATTGTATGGTACGATCGTTATAATGCATTGATATAGCAATTACTACTTATAAGATGTTGTATTGTAGCTATGCACATTCCTGTTGTATGGCACAATTGTGATGTTTCGATTAAGGTAGTATTACTGCTTATAAAAGGTTGAATTATATTCCCATATATTCTTGCTATATGGAAAAGGTGACATGTTCTTCTTGATGTAACTTGTTGAAGATTAAAATGCCTAAAAGGCTAAGACCTTGGAATGAAATATGCCAAGTTTATAGATTTGAAAATACATAGGATTAGCTATTATCCATGATGGATTTATGTTTAAATGTGTGGTTATTATAGTATATGGAATAAAATGATAAATAACATTGATGAAAGCCTAAGGATATCTAGTTGGCTTATGAATCCTAGTGGAATGTTAATGTGAATAGTTATTATAAGGATGTACATTATGTCCAGTTGATCAATGCCAATATTACAATGATAGTACGTGAACATAAGTTGAAAACCATCCATATAATGTAAGCATAGCGAAGGAAGTACTACCTTTAAAGGGGTTAAGGATTTATTATTTGAATTTGAGAACTAGAGATTTATGAAATAAACCATGTTGAAAAAGGTGATGTTGTTTTGGATAATAAAGTAGTAAATCCATAGTTGACGTTACATGGTGTGTCACAAAAATGTATCCAGAATCGTAAATTTGTATCTTGATGAAATAGTGAATATTATTACGATGTCGTTGTTCTTAAATGAGCTTAGGTAATAGTAATTCTACTACTTATGGTGATGTATGAGTTTTTCGGATTCAAACGTAAAAGGGGAAGTAGTTGTTTTTAGAAAAATGACAATGACAACTATGTTGTGACTATGTGATATATGGTGGGATAGTATTTAGAAAAGATATAAGTAAAGAAGATGCTTGCTAAAGATATGTTGGAACTTAGATATATATTTTAAAGAGGATTAAATAAAGAACTCGTGATATCATCTTAATTATGTTCGATGAAACTTTCTTAATCTAAATTGTAGTAAGATGAGTCTCAAGCTTAGTAAGTATGCACACAATGGTCAAATGATTATTATGAAAGAGTATAACAGGTTGTTAGATGAAAAAAAAAATCAACTAGGAATTATGGGTATGATAGAAAAATCCTAATCGTTTTGTGATTGATTAATCATGGAATCTCTTTAAGCATAAAAAAAAAGTTATAGAGAAAATAATCTTTATATATGATAGTAATACAAACTAACCATTTAAAATTATGATATTAACATGTTGTTTATTGTTAGAAAAACAAGATCACAGAGCAATAACAATAAACAGAAATGCAAATATAATCACACATACACATTACAAGAGAGACACAGATATATCGTGGTTCACCCAACTTGGGCGACGTCCACACTGAATTTTCCAGTCATTATTATTACCGTCCAGCAAGGTGAAGGGATACAACCTGCAGCACAACCGCTACACTTCCTCTTCTCTGTTTCACAGTCTCTCTCCTGATCTCAGAGATCTTTACAATGCATAAAACCTAATACATCCTCATCCCTAGCCGTATTACAATGTCTTTATTTTATAAGTGAAATACAATGGGAAAATACCACGGGATACCCAAAACCATGGGCCTGCAAAACAGCTGACGAAAACAGCCCCAAAAAATTTCTTCGGGGGCACTGCCCCCGAACCCCCACCAAGGGACCACTAGCCCTTGGAACCCTGTGGGGGGGTCGATGCTCCCCCACTGGGGTGATTGTATAGTCCACCTACATATCATATAAAACTGGGGTACAAACACAGTTGATACAATATCATCTATGAGACTAGAAGATCTGGCTCCACAACCAACAATCTCCCACTTGGAGACTGATCACAACAACTCCACCACTGCTACACTTGTTGGACTTGGACTTGGAAAATTTCTCCTCTTCACCTTCATGCTAGAAGGCCAACTGAAACCGAGCACGAACTCAGTTTCTCTCTGGTCACTACCTTTGTGAACATGTCTGCAGGATTCTGGCTAGTATGTATCTTTTCCAGCTTCAACAGTTCATCTTCCAGAACAGAGCGCATGAAATGGTACTTGAGCTGTATATGTTTAGTCCTCGAATGGAATGCTGAGTTCTTTGCAAGGTGAATGGCACTCTGGCTGTCACTATACAATCTTCTATCATTCTGCTTCTTACCCACTTCCTCCATAAATCTCTGCAACCAAATCATCTCTTTACTAGCCTCTGTAATGGCAACATACTCTGTTTCTGTTGTTGAAAGTGCAACAACCTTCTGCAGTTTCAAAATCCAACTTACTGTTGTTCCACCTATAGTAAACACATACCCTGTGGTGCTCCTCCTGCTATCCTTGTCACCTGCCATATCTGCATCAACATATCCCTTTAGAACAATGTCTGAACCTCCAAAACATAATGCCTCAGTGGTAGTACCTCTCAAATACCTAAGAATCCACTGTACTACCTTCCAATGTTCTTTACATGGATTGTTCATATATCTGCTCACAACTCCCACTGCATGTGCAATATCTAGTCTTGTGCACACCATGGCATACATCAAGATGCCAAGTGCTGATTGTTAGGGAATCTTGGACATGTAATCTGTCTCTTCTTGTGTCTTAGGACACATTTGCTTACTTAGACTGAAATGGCTAGCCAAAGGTGTACTTACAGGTTTTGCATTCTGTATTCTGAACCTCTCCAACACCTTTTGTATGTACTCACTTTGAGACAATGTCAATTTGCGATTTTTCCTGTCTCTCGTTATTCTCATACCAAGGATTTGCTTTGCAGCACCCAAATCCTTCATCGCAAATGAATTAGATAGCTTCCTTTTGAGTACGTTTATATCCTGCATGTCAAACCCTACAACAAGCATGTCATCCACATACAATAACAAGATAATATATCTTCCATTGTCTAGCTTCTTGAAATAAACACAGTGGTCAGAATGACATCTACTATAACCTTGTTATGTCATAAACCTGTCAAACTTTAGATACCACTACCTTGGAGCTTGCTTCAAGCCATACAAGCTCTTTTTCAACCTGCATACCAGATCCTCCTTACCTTTGACCTCATACCCTTGTGGCTGCTACATATATATTTCTTCCTCCAAATCCCCATGGAGGAAGGCTGTTTTTACATCTAACTATTCAAGATGCAAATCTTCTACCGCCACTAGACTTAAGATAGTCCTAATTGAAGTCATCTTAACAACAGAAGAAAATATTTCATCAAAATCTATACCTTTCTTCTGTGAAAACCCCTTTACAACAAGTCTGGCCTTGTACCACTTCTTACCTCCTTCTTCTTCCTTCAACCTGTAAATCCATTTGTTTTGCAATGCTCTTTTACCAGCAGGCAACTGAACCAAATCCCAAGTCCGGTTTCCTACCAATGAGTCCATCTCCTCATTCATGCCTTGCTCCCACTTCTTTCTAGTTTCCACCTGCATTGCTTCTTCATAACATTCTGGTTCACCAGAATCAGTCATCAATAAATAATACATTGAAGGAGAGTATCGTTCAGGGAGTCTACTTAACTTGGTAGATCTTCTTACAGTTGCAGGAGTTTCAGGTACTTGCTGTTGCTCTTGATTTTCTGGCACCTTCGGAACTTCATTTTCTTTAATTTCATCAAGCACTATGTACTCCGTGTCTTCCTTTTCCTGTTTCTTTCCCTGCAACTGATCTTTATACATGAACTTTTCATTGAATATCACATCTCTACTCCTAATGATTTTGTTATTTTCATAATCCCATAAACGATAACCAAATTCATCAACCCCATATCCAATAAAGGTACATTTCTTGGATTTAGCTTCAAGCTTTGTTCTATTTTCTTTATCAATATGGACAAATGCTTCACAACCAAACGTTCTCAGAAATGAGTAGTTTACCTTTTTATTTGTCCATGCTTCCCCTGGAATACCACCATCCAAAGCACTTGAAGGTCCTCTGTTTATTAAATAAACAACAATATTTACAGCATCCGCCCAAAACTGTAAGGGCAACCCTGCATGCAGTCTCATACACCTTGCACGCTCCATGATCATTCTGTTCATCCTTTATGACACACCATTTTCCTGTGGTGTTCCTGGGACTATCTTCTCTCTACGAATCCCATGGTATGAACAGTAACTATCAAACTCCTTGCCGCAGTACTCACCTCCATTATCAGATCTGAGACACTTCAATCTTTTTCCTGTTTCATTCTCAACCAAAGCTTTCCACTTCTTAAAAGTAGAAAACACATCAGATTTCTGTCTAATGCAATAAACCCAAGTTTTTCTAGTTGCATCATCAATAAATGTAACATAATAATGAGAGCCACCAAGAGATTGTACCTGAGCCGGTCCCCGTACATCCGTATGCACAAGCTCTAATTTTTCATTCTTCTTCTGTTTCCCAACCCTGAGAAATATGACTCTCTTCTGTTTTTCATAAACACAGTTTTCACAGAATTCCAAACTTACCTGCTTCAAATCCGACAGCAACTTCCTTGAGTGGAGAATCTGCATCCCCTTCTCACTCATGTGGCCAAGCCTATGATGCCACAATGTTGTATCTGTTCCTGTGGAAGCTAAAGAGATAGAATGGTCAGTATTATGAGGACATAAATACAACGTACCTACTCTGTCTCCTTTTGCTATCACCATTGATCCTTTAGTGATCTTCCACCACTTTTCTCCGAACGTAGATAGACAACCGCCATCTCCCAACTGCCCTGTTGAGATCAGATTTCTTTTCATAGAGGAATATGCCTAACTTCTTTCAACAACCAATCAGTTCCATTCTTAACTTTTATCCATACCTTACCCATTCCAACAATTTTACATGGCTCATCATCACCCAATAAAACATGTCCAAAGTCGCTAGGAACATACTCATGAAAGTATTTCCTATGGGGTGTAGTATGACATGAAGCTCCTAAATCTACTACCCAATAATCACTAGTATTATCTAATGCAAGAATCAAAGCATCTTGTAACACATCACCTGCTACATTTGCTTCCTGGGTAGTTTCCTTTTGTGCATCTCCTTTATTCTTTAAAGATTTGCATTCTTTCTTCAGGTGTCCTTTCTTTCCACAGTTCCAACACTCTATCTTTCCCAGTCTGGACTTGGATCTGCCCATTTTAGACTTTCCACGATTACCTTGGCTCTTTCCTCTCTCCTTTTGTCTTCCCTTGCTCTCCATGGTCAACGCATTACCTGATGTCTCACCTGTTCTTTTTCTTCGCATTTCCTCGCTAAGAATAACACCAATAACATAATCAAATTTCAAGGTGTTTGAACCATAGACAGAGTTACTTACAGCCATGACCAAGCTATTCCAGCTTTCTGGCAATGAAAACAAGATTAGAAGAGCCCTAACCTCATCATCAAAGTTCACACTTATAGAACTTAGCTGATTTGTAGCCGTATTAAACTCATTTCAATGATCAGTAACAGATCCACCTTCAGACATCTTCAAATTAAATAAACGCTTCATTAGAAATACCTTGTTGGAGGCCGAGGGTTTTTCATATAGCTTACCCAATGCACTCATCAAACCCTCTGTTGCCATTTCTTTTGAGATATTGAAAGCCACCGACGAAGCCTGGCTCAACCGTATTGTTCCCAGAGCCTTTATGTCAAGAACCTCCCATTCTTCGTCCTTCATAGTCGTCGGTTGATTTGCTTTTCCTCCTAATGGTAGGAATAGATCCTTCTGGTACAGATAGTCCTCCATTTGCATCTTCCATAACCCGAATTTTTGTCCGTTAAACTTCTCGACCTTAAACTTTCCTTCTTCTGCCATTGCTCCCACTCGAACCAGAAAGCCTAGCTTCCTGTGGGTTTAACTGCCAAATAGACCTTTGGCTCTGATACCAATTGTTAGAAAAACAGGATCGCAGAGCAATAATAATAAACAGAAATGCAAATATAATCACACATACACATTACAAGAGAGACACAGATATATCGTGGTTCACCCAACTTGGGCTACGTCCACACTGAATTTGCCAGTCCTTATTATTATTACCATCCAGCAAGGTGAAGGGATACAACCTGCAGCACAACCGTTGCACTTCCTCTTCTCTGTTTCACAGTCTCTCTCCTGATCTTAGAGATCTTTACAATGCATAAAACCTAATACATCCTCATCCCTAACCGTATTACAATGTCTTTCTTTTATAAGGGAAATACAATGGGAAAATACCACGGGGTGACTGTACAGTCCACCTACATATCATATAAAACTGGGGTACAAACACGGCTGATACAATATCATCTATGAGACTAGAATATCTTGCTCCACAACCAACAGTTTATTAGAATATTGGACCTCAGATTCACAATAAGAATATTGAAGAGTATACATTCATATATCACGGTGAATTGGAAAAGATGTACGAATTATCGAAGGAGCATGTGTGTAATGCTATGGGACGAATGTGTTCAACTGTTGAACAATTGAAGCAAATAACTCTTTCTATTTTTTACTAACATTTCATGAAGTGGTTTTTTTACTAAGACCAATTACATGATCAAAGAGGAACGTTGATTACAAAAGCACCTATACCGATAAGTTGAATTGCTAAAAAAAAAAAATGGTCACGTTCTATGGCACTTGCGGAACGACAAGGACACAATATAGTAAGATCAATGACTCATAAAGAGGTATGATAAAAGCATGAGTTCGAACTAATGAGTAAATAGATGAACCTATTTGATGTTGAGTCGGGAGGGACTCTGAATCATCATGGCTACTTATCTTTTATAGTATGGTGTTGAGTCGGGAGGACTCTGGAGCATCATGACTATTAACCTATTAAAAGGTTTGATGTTGAGTCGGGAGGAACTCTGAAGCATCATGGTTACTTATCTTTTATAGTATGGTGTTGAGTTGGGAGGACTCTGGAAGCATCATGACTATTAACCTATTCAAGAGGTTTGATGTTGAGTTGGAGGGACTCTGGAGCATCGTGGAATTTTGAAACAACTGTGGGGATGCCCAAGTTGTGTGAACATCCTGAAGAGCACCAATAGGAGGTATACCTAAAACTATATAATAAAGTGAAAGGGTACCGTCCTTGTGTTGGATGGGTATGTTGCAGTAACAAGTCGTGTGGAGGCCCGGGAAACCTCAAAAGCACACGTAAAGGGGTCTTGGACTGCACCGTAGTATAATACCACAGTCCCTGGAAAGGTATTATTAATGACCGCTGAAATAGGCCCGAGATAAATACCATGGGCGCGTCTTATACTCACGGATTATACTACATATATATATCTAGTACTATTACAAATATGATTTTTGAGATGTTATGCTTACCTTATGTGTTCAAGATATTTTACCAAACCTACAAAAAGGGCTAGTGAACAGACATTATAGCTATTATGCATGATTAATAAATATAGACAAATTATTTGGTGTTGAGTGAATACACGCTGGAATCACCTCGACTATTCTAAATCAGTGTTGAGCATAAGCTCTGGAGCACATGGACTACTTTATGATAGAATAGTAAAACCACATATTAATAGTTTGTCTTAGATTGTGAGATGAATTTATATGAATGTTAGGAATGTTTGGGTAAACAATAACTTCCTCAAGGACGAGGATAAATGATAAAGGTTAAAGTTTACTGTTTGAGATAATGTGAAATATATGATGTTAACTTGTGAATGATAAGGTGCTTAACTTATGATTGAAATTGCAAAATGGTATGATTATGATATGCTGGAGAATGTTGGAAAATCTTGTACGTGTTGTACAAAGTGCAAGTTATGAATGATAAGAGCTTGCATAAGTCGCGAAAATGTGAAGATAACTAAAGCAGAAGAAACAAAAACAAGCGAAAGATGATGTAAGGATGCGAAAGGCAAACGGTCAAACACCGAGGAAGGTGTTACTCTTAAGGGGATGAGGATGTAACATCCCTACTATTTAATCCATATTATTATTATTTTGGTAAATATGACTGTAATGGTGTGAACGTCCCTGGTGAGGAGCTCAAGGCCAAGGCCCCGCCAGTGCATCTTGAAACTAATGTGTTGTTTAAAAAGTGTTATGTTAAGACTTAAGAGACGAATGACGACGGCGCAACTAAAAGACGGACACTTGGAAAAGAGTAAAGTAATTTACGGGATGACCTTAGAAATCATAAGTGGTGGCATCATAGAGAGAGAAGGGTGTTACCTGTCTCAACCTTCTAAATAAATTATAAGGCATTATGTCTTAGTCTAAATTTAACTATGATTTAATGATCCTAAGTAGACCTAAGACAAGTCACACATAAGAAACACCTCAAAGCTTTAACTCATCCTTATTAATTATCCTTCCAATAAGGTTGCGAGGAAAAGAGTAATCCAAGAGTAAAATCTTCTATTTACAAAGGATAGATAGATAGACATTACTATCCACCTGCTAAGGGTATAATATATATTATATATTAAAAGAAGGGATCATTTTAGGAATAAAGACGAGTATTCCTTTTATTGTTAAAAGATATTTAACAAGCATTTATATATATATATATATATATATATATATATATATATATATATATATATGTATGTATAATAAAGTTATCCACCTTAATATACACAGGATCAACTATGTGTTAAGCGAAAGTACCAGCTAAGATAGCTATAATTCTTGTTGTTGCCACTTGGCAGTAATATCACTACTCACGTGTTGATTTCAGGGTAAGACGGAGCTTACAAGGTGAGAATTGAACCATAGAAGAATTCCCTTTATGTAGGATCGCAGTCAAGAGGATAGGGCTGTAAGGTTTTACACTGCCAAAGAAGCATTAGTTTAAGAATTTTGGTACTACCACGGTAAGCTCGAGGACACTTGTTGAGAGATGATGGCGACCTCTGCTTCTGATGATGGTTGTTGTGACGTGTTGGGACAGTACTGTGATCATGGAAGAAGAATGTCTTCTGCATTAACAAGATTCTAATCTCTAGATGGAACGATACACGCAGTTGTACTGACGGGTAATATGGTCGCCAACAACGATCTGTAAGTGAGTCTCTGCCCCTAATTGTTAGGATTGACTATTTTCTACATGAAATTTTTATATCTAGATCTAGCCCGAATCGCTGAGCTTTGAATTCATATTTAATTTACCTGGAAATGCAGTATCAAGAAGTTGTCATTTGAAATCGGGTTCCATTTCAATGCTTAGGTTGCTCTCCTATCGTAGATCTGTGGGTAACTTGGAAAATGCAGTAATAGATAGATTGTCATTGAAATTGGGTTGCTTTATTTACGCAGGCCTAATCTGCCATCTTAGACTGTAGATCCTTAGGTTTATACAAAAAAAAAAAGCAACGCAATGTTTGGTTGTTTAAAATTGTGATCCATCTTCTGGTTTATGCCGTAACTAGTATTGACTTGATCTTTGCTTGGTGTGCATTCTGGATACCTCCATATCTGCTTGAGATCTGAGCCTACCCCTTTAGACATCAACCTCCAGCTGAGATCGCAATACAAAGGTATCCTATCGATCTCTGTCTTAGAAAGACAGATTTTAGTAGAAGGAATTGTTTGAGCAATGTTCCCCTCATTCCCGTAGAAGTTTGGTTAAAGACCGCTTCCTGGCGAGTTAATCCCACCAACCCTGTTTTAAATTATGGTTACACTTGGGCTTAGTTCAAGAAGTCTCCACGTCGGATGCTAGTCTCTCTCCAGAAGACTGGTAGTTTATATTTTCCAGAGATAGCGTGACTCCTTCCTTTCATGATGCAGAGACTGGATAATTAAACTTAGAGTCATATTTTATAAATAAGTCTAAGCTACATATTAAATAGTTGTAGAGTCATTAGTTGAGTTATATCTCGAGCATATAGTTAGAAGGATTTTAGTTGACATTATGATGAGTAATTATACATATATATGTTCTCGTAATCTTAGTTTGGAAAATTACATGGGATATTCTATTTATATATAGTAGCATACGGCGTGTTAATTAATGGACTGCGTATTGCTTTCCAACTGTGGTTCAGATATCTAAATAAATTATCTACAGTCTTCTTTATTCCTTTGTAGTCTGACTAATTAAATATGATCCAAATCGCTTACATACAATATATATATATATATATATATATATATAAAACAAGATAAAAAGCCTGGGCATTTGAGCTATAAAATCGTGAGATTTCTTTTTGAATCATGGTGAATTAAAAGAATATTTACCTTAAGTTAGTGGATAAAAAAACAATGGTAAATAATATGACATTGACACATAACCAGTTTATATATAAATATATAGGAATTCTACCTTTTTGTGCTATTCATTTTTTTAGTTGGTATTTATATAATATTAGTATGTTAGCGAAGGATCATTAAAGTTAAAGTTATAGAAACCGGAGTTTATATATATATATATATAATTTGGATTTGCTTCTATATTTACAAATCTACTTTCTCCCTATAATATAGGTGGTTTGGAGTTGAAGGTTAAAAGTTATATGAAGATAACTTTTGTCAATAGTAAAGATTGAAGTATAGTTTCCTTTTTAAAAAGAAAATATCTAGGTTATATATATATGTTAAAGAAGGGGTTACAATAAGGAATAGAACCTGTGGTTGAAATATGAAGGGTTAGTATAATTTCCTTTATTTAAAATGGATAAACCAACACAAAAAGGAATTAGAGTAACTTCCACTTAGTTGCAATTTAGGGAATTATACTATAATTACTTTTGGTATAAAATATGTGAACATCTACGACTTACTCTAGTTCCCTATGGAACCCTTTTCAATATCAAAAGTATATGTGTTAATTATTCTCACGTTATAAATAGTATGATAGGCTATGTTTTGAAAGGATAGATTCATATTAAAAATATATGGATGATAGATACTAAGTTATAAAGGTATGTTTTGAAAGGCTAAAGATTTTTATTTTTTTTAGCTTATCTATGCCATTTACAACACCCTAGAATATATGTAAACTATCTTCTTGTAAATATATAGGTTTTTGGTTTGTAACAATTGCTTAGATTCTTTATAAAAGAAATGAGAAGGGTTATCGAATATAGTATTGATATATGCGTCAAAGTTGTGTTCCTTTGGTGTGCATCAGGGAAACAATTCTTGTATTGCCCAAGTTAGACTTTGGGAAGTTTTGAATATGCTCTCTCTATAAGAGAGACCCGAGCAAGTGGAAAGAAATTGTTGTATGGCATATTGTACCCCTTGAATTTGATGAATAATAAGATATGACTCTCTTTGGTGGACGTAGCCCCTTCTGGGTGAACCGCGTGAAATATCATCTCTCTTTTGTATGATCATGATGGTTGGTTGTGTCAAGTGATTCTTGGTAAAATGTTGATTATTTTAATTGCCATGTAAATGTACTATTGATATTGTTTGATTCCTTATATTATGTTTAGCCTTGCACGAATTCATCATGGTAAGTAGCTGATTTGTAGTCTCATGTGTATGATTAATTGTTAGAAAAATAGGATCGCAGAGCAATAACAATAAACAGAAATGAAAATATAATCACACACACATTACAAGAGAGACACAGATATATTGTGGTTCACCCCAAGATGGGCTACATCCACACTGAAGTTGTTAGTCCTTATTATTATACCAACCATCAAAATGAAAGGATACAACCTGCAGCACAACCACTGCACTTCCTCTTCACTGTTTCACAGTCTCTCTTCTTTGATCTCAGAGATATTTACAATGCATAAAACCTAATACATCATTAACCCTAGCCGTATTACAATGTCTTTCCTTTATAAGGGAAATACAATGCAAAAATACCACAGGTTACCAAAAACCATGGGCCCGAAAATTGGTGGCGAAAACGGGCCCGAAAATTGGTGGCGAAAGCAGCCCCAAAAGTATTCCTTACCCCCGACAGGGGCCCGCACCCACCAAGCAAGGGTGTGGACACTCCCTCGTACCCCCTTAGGTTCATGCCGGGATCATAACCAAACCTGGGGTACAGACACAGCTGAATAATAATATCTCTGAATCTAGAGATCAGACTCCACAACCAACAATATCCCACTTGGAGACTGATCACAACAACTCCACCGTTGTTACACTTGCTGGACTTGGACTTGGTAACTTTCTCCTCTTCACCTTCATGCTAGAAGGCCAACTGAAACCGAGCAGGAACTCAGTTTCTCTCTGATCACTACCTTTGTGAACATGTCTGCAAGATTTTGAGTAGTGTGTATCTTTTCCAGCTTCAACAGTTCATCTTCCAGACAAAGCGTATGAAATGGTACTTGAGTTGTATATGTTTAGTCCTCGAATGCAATGTTGAGTTCTTTGCAAGATGAATGGCACTCTGGTTGTCACTGTACAACCTGCTATCTTTCTGCTTCTTACCCAATTCCTCCATAAACCTCTGCAACCAAATCATTTCTTTACTAGCCTCTGTAACAGCAACATACTCTGCTTCTATTGTTGAAAGTGAAACAACCTTCTAAAGTTTTGAAATCCAACTTACTGTTGTTCCACCTACAGTAAACACATACCCTGTGGTGCTCCTCCTGCTATCCTTATCACCTGCCATATCTGCATCAACATATCCTTGTAGAACAGTGTCTGAACCTCCAAAACATAATGCCTGAGTGGTACTACCTCTCAAATACCTAAGAATCCATTGTACTACCTTACAATGTTCTTGACCTAGATTGTTCATATATCTACTCACAAATCCCTCTGTTTGTGCAATATCTGGTCTTGTGCACACCATGGCATACATCAAGCTACCAATTGATGATTGATAGGGAATCTTGGACATGTAATCTGTCTCTTCCTGTGTCTTGGGACACATTTCCTTACTTAGATTGAAATGGCTGGACAAAGGTGTACTTACTAGTTTTGCATTCTACATTCTGAACCTCTCCAACACCTTTTGTATGTACTCACTCTGAGACAATGTCAATTTGTGATTTTTTCTGTCTCTCGTTATTCTCATACCAAGGATTTGCTTTGCAGCATCCAAATCCTTCATCGCAAATGAATTAGCTAGCTTCCTTTTGAGTACATTTATATCCTGCATGTTAGACCCTGCAACAAACATGTCATCCACATACAATAACAAGATAATATATCTTTCATTGTCTAGATTCTTGAAATAAACACAGTGGTCAGAATGACATCTACTATAACCTTGTTATGTCATAAACCTATCAAATTTTAAATACCACTGCCTTGGAGCTTGCTTCAATCCATACAAGCTCTTTTTCAACTTGCACACCGAATTCTCTTTACCTTTGACCTCATACCCTTGTGGCTGCTACATATATATCTCTTCCTCCAAATCCCCATGGAGAAAGGCTGTTTTTACATCTAACTGTTCAAGATGCAAATCTTCTACCACCACTAGACTTAAGATAGTCCTAATTGAAGTCATCTTAACAACAGGAGAAAATATTTCATCAAAATCAATAAGGAGAAAATATTTCATCAAAATCAATACCTTTATTTTGTACAAACCCCTTTACAACAAGTCTGGCCTTGTACTGCTTCTTAGCTCCTTCTTCTTCCTCCAAACTGTAAATCCATTTGTTCTGCAATGCTCTTTTACCAGCAGGCAACTGAACCAGATCCCAAGTCTGGTTTCCTACCAATGAGTCCATGTCCTCATTCATGCCTTACTCCCACTTCTTTCTAGTTTCCACCTGCATTGCTTCTTCATAACATTCTAGTTCACCAACATCAGTCATCAACAAATAATACATTGAAGGAGAGTATCGTTCAGGGAATCTACTTAACCTGGTAGATCTTCTTACAGTTGCAGGAGTTTCAGGCACTTGCTGTTGTTCTTGATTTTCTGACACCTTTGGAACTTCATTTTCTATAATTTCATCAAGTACTGTGTACTCTATGTTTTCCTTTTCCTGTTTCTTTCCTTGCAACTGATCTTTATACATGACATTTTCATTGAATAAGACATTTCTACTTTTAATGATTTTGTGATTTTCATAATCCCATAAACGATAACCAAAATCATCAACCCCATATCCAATAAAGGTACATTTCTTGAATTTAGCTTCAAGCTTTGTTCTATTTTCTTTATCAATATGGACAAATGCTTCACAACCAAACGTTCTTAGAGATGAGTAGTTTACCTTTTTATCAGTCCATGCCTCCTCTGGAATACCACCATCCAATGCACTCGAAGGTCCTCTGTTTATTAAATAAACAACATTATTTACAGCATCTTCCCAAAACTATAAGGGCAACCCTGCATGCAATCTCATACACCTTGCACGCTCCATGATCATTCTGTTCATCCTTTTAGACACACCATTTTATTATGGTGTTCCTAGGACTATCTTCTCTCTACGAATCCCATGGTATGAACAGTAACTATCAAACTCTTTGCCACAGTACTCACCTCTATTATCAGATCTGAGACACTTCAACCTTTTTACTGTCTCATTCTCAACCAAAGCTTTCCACTTCTTAAAAGTAACAAACACATCATATTTCTGTCTAATGCAATAAACCCAAGTTTTCCTAGTTGCATCATCAATAAATGTAACATAATAATGAGAGCCACCAAGAGATTGTACCTGAGCCGGTCCCCATACATATGTATGCACAAGCTCTAACTTTTCATTCTTCTTCTATTTCCCAACCCTGAGAAATCTAACTCTCTTTTGTTTTCCATAAACACAGTTTTCACAGAATTTCAAACTTACGTGCTTCAAATCTGGCAGCAACTTCCTTGAGTGGAGAATCTGCATCCGCTTCTCACTCATGTGGCCAAGCCTATGATGCCACAATGTTGTATATGTTCCTGTGGAAGCTAAAGAGTTAGAATGGTCAGTATTATGAGGACATAAATACAACGTACCTACCCTGTCTCCTTTTGCTATAACCATTGATCCTTTAGTGATCTTCCACCACTTTTCTCCAAATGTAGATAGACAGCCGCCATCTCCCAACTGCCATGTTGAGATCAGATTTCATTTCATAGCAGGAATATACCTAACATCTTTCAACAACCAATCAGTTTCATTCTTAAATTTTATCCATACCTTACCCATTCCAACAATTTTACATGGCTCATCATCACCCAATAAAACATGTCCAAAATCGCCTGGAACATAATCATGAAAATATTTCCTATGGGGTGTAGCATGACATGAAGCCCCTGAATCTACTACCCAATAATCACTAGTATTATCTAATGCAAGAATCAAAGCATCTTGTAACACATCAACTGCTACATTTGCTTCCTAGGTAATTTCCTTCTGTGCATCTCCTTTCTTCTTTAGAGATCTGCAGTCTTTCTTCAGATGTCCTTTCTTTCCATAGTTTCAGCACTCTATCTTTCTGGACTTGGATCTACCCGTTTTAGACTTCCCACGATTACCTTGGCTCTTTCCTCTCTCCTTTTGTCTTCCCTGGTCTCCATGGTCAACGCATTACCTAATGTCTCACCTGTGCTTTTTCTTCGCATTTCCTCACTAAGAATAACACCAATAACATCATCAAATTTCAAGGTGTTTGAACCAGAGACAGAGTTACTTACAGCCATGACCAATCTATTCCAGCTTTCTGGTAATGAACACAAGATTAGAAGAGCCCTAACCTCATCATCAAATTTCACACTTACAGAACTTAGTTGATTTGTAACCGTATTAAACTCATTTAAATGATCAGTAACAGATCCACCTTCAGACATCTTCATATTAAATAAACGCTTCATTAGAAATTCCTTGTTGGAGGCCGAGGGTTTTTCATACAGCTTACCCAATGCGCTCATCAAACCCTCCGTTGTCATTTATTTTGGGATATTGAAAGCCACTGATGAAGCCAGGCTCAACCGTATTGTTCCCAGAGTCTTTCTGTCAAGAACCTCTCATTCTTCGTTCTTCATAGACACCGACTACTTTGCTTTTCCTCTCGACGGTAGGAATAGATCCTTTTGGTACAGATAGTCCTCCATTTGCATATTCCATAGCTAGAAGTTTTGGTTGTTAAACTTCTCAACCTTAAACTTTCCTTCTTCCACCATTGCTCCCACTCGAACCAGAAACCCTATCTTCCTGCAGGTTTATCTGCCAAATAGACCTTTGGCTCTGATACCAATTGTTAGACAAACAGGATCACAGAGCAATACCAATAAACAGAAATGCAAATATAATCACACACACATTACAAGAGAGACACAGATATATTGTGGTTCACCCCAAGATGGGCTACGTCCACACTGAAGTTGTTAGTCCTTATTATTATACCATCCAGCAAAATGAAGGGATACAACCTGCAGCACAACCGTTGCACTTCCTCTTCACTATTTCACAGTCTCTCTTCTTTGATCTCAGAGATCTTTACAATGCATAAAACCTAATACATCATTAATCCTGGCCATATTACAATGTATTTCTTTTATAAGGGAAATACAATGGAAAAATACCACGGGTTACGCAAAACCATGGGCTCAAAAACTGGTGGCGAAAACAACCCCAAAAATTTTCCTCGGGGGCATTGGCCCTGAACCCCCATAAGTTGGGGGCGTTGCCCCCAAACCCCCTTTCTCGAGGGCACTTCCCCCGAACCCCCGACGGGGGCCCGCTGGCCCCCACGCCCCCCAGCTGGGGGTGTGGACACTCCCCCGGACCCCCTTAGGGTCATGCCGAGATCATAACCAAACCTGGGGTACAGACACGGTTGAATAATAATATCTCTGAATTTGGAGATCATACTCCACAACCAACATTAATTAGGGTCCCCTTCATTGAGTGGTTATGATAACTTGGTCATTTATATGTTGCTCCTCATGTGTCTTATATTAATATATATTAAGAGCTTTAATTGCTTATGAATATGTATTCTGGTATAGAATGTTTCATAGGTATAATTGATGACGCATGATGAATGTTTCCATTTAATTAATCGTTGTTTTACTCATGGAAGTATGTTAAGAAATTTTAAATTCACTACTTTAGTAACTGATATAATTGGGTACATTACATTTTTGTTAAGGGTTAGAGTGCAACTATTTTATAGTTAAGTCCAAAGGTTAACTCAATAAGGTATCTCATATTCATAATTTTGCACTCTAATATTACTCTTTGAAAACAATGATTTTGACATATCTTTGAAAGGGCTTAGACAAAAATTAAGCTAAATTTAGTCAAGTTGGTATTGAGAAAAAGAAAGTGTAGAATAATGTGGATGTGATGAAGGCTTGTGAACCAAAAAACATATTGACTTGGACCAAAGATTTAACATAAAATATGAGGAATTATGTATCAAGAATAATTAATGAGGATTCTATACCCAAGGCAATCATTGTAGCAAAGCTTAGAAAAATTAGTCAGCCCGTTATAACATGTACTTGTGAAGAATCGCTTGGTGATGGGAGAAAACATTACTAGTGTAATTGAGTCATAACTAATGTAAAATAATACAAAATGAATCATACTATGGTTGATGGGATATTAGGGATAGATATCATGCAAGAGGATCAAAATAGATGAGCTTTCATTAGTGTAATGTCCTCTTCTACTTAAGCACGGAGGACCATCCTGCTAACCTATCTGATTCCCATAGGTTCGAGTGGGAACTGACATTCAGGGAATTGACTGAGGATTGATGCCATTTACACCATAAGAAGACCTTAAGCATGGTTATTAGCCTTCATCAATAGTTAAATATGGGCCACAGGAACTAGGGGCCACCTGCATGCATGGCATGCGGGCCATATTTCATGTTGCATGCACTGAAACTCCTTTATTGAGCTTCCATGCACACCGGAAGCACTGCATGCAAGTCAACTAGAAATTAGAAGATAAAGCGACCAAATCAAGAAAACGTTAGGTCAGGATAGGTGGAAATTATAAAAGAAAGGTAAATTGAGTGAGTAAGGCCTGCTTATATCATTATTGATTTGAGAAGTTGATTTGGAGAGCTTAGTGATCTATTTTGGGTTTAGGGAACACACTCAACCATTCAGTGTATTTCGGTAGAAAAATATATCTGCCCTAGTCACTATCAGGGTTGGATCATCCAAATTCAACATCGCTATTATCATTAGGTGTCATTATTCAACATTCTGCAGGGTTCGAGCTGCAATTTGGATTGAAGGAAATAGCCTTCCTTGCTTGGGCAAATTGCACAAAGAGAGATATCTTCATATCTCAGTCTACAAAGGTATTTTCTTCTGCATGTTGGATTCATTATTCTGAGAGTACCACAATTACTCTATCCCAGGAAGAAGGGCTTCTTATTTGGACTTCAGAGCAGGTTATCAGCATCTTCCCTTTTCAGAAGACGTCCTCTCTTGCATGGGAAACTTTCTCAGAGGAGGGTTCACGTTTTAGGCCCCAGAGCTGGTGCATGGTCTGCATGTATCCTCTATTGTGATCAGAGGGGGATTATAACCCCGGTACACACCTTCCGGAGCCATTTCCCATAAGTATTCCATCCATACTTCCATATCATCACTAGAGAGGGCACATTAATTACAAGGGCGCATTCTTGGAGGAGAAATATTTCATATCTTGCTCATCCACCAGCACAATTCTTGCATGATGGTCTCATACTGACATATATCCAATCCTTAATCTTATGGTACGTAGATGCATACTTTCTTACCCTATTTTAAAGAATTTATGATTATTTGGGTTATTTAGGGGTTGGAAAACCCATGCATGCTCATGCAAGCATAGCTTAGTACATGCATTCATAGTTACTTCAAATATTGATCCCTAAAGACTACTAGCAAGCAACAAAACTTCATAAAAATAAAAATAAAAATATCAGTTTGGGATATTACAGTGGTATCAGAGCATGTTCCTCGCCAGTTGTGGGAGCGTGCAGTTGTGAACAGTAAATGAATACAGAGGACCCACACAATATTACTTACAGGAGGCATAGGTTTAGGAACAATGGAAGAAGAGAAGAAGAATAGTTTGAGGATATAGAACTAGGAGACATAAATACTCAGTTTGGGAAAGGTAAAGGAAAAGAAACAATGGAAAATGAAGATAAAATGGCTTTCACTAGCCTCCTTTCTACTCTAAAATAACTAACTTCAAGACATAAATAAATTTTGACGACCATCAACAAATTGGCAAATAATCCAGGGCCCACCCAACACAATCCTCTATTTCCCAATAGTGACCAGGTATCCACCAGTAGAAGTGGGGAACAGTTACATACAACATACAAATATGGAGAGTCACCCCCACATCTACAATAGGTCCTTCAAACCTACCATGCCACAATTCTTGGATATCCCAACATTGGTTCCAATAGTACAGGTAGAGCCCGAATATCCCATGGCGACATATCTTCGTGAGTACAGAGCACTGGGAGATGACTTCTAGTCAGCCATGACCTTTACTGATTTTTTTCCATTTTAAAAGTAAGAGTAGGTCGAGAGCTTATAACAGTCATTTCAACCAGAACTATGAGTTACAACGCAGAGTAGGGAAACTGACCATTCCTACCTTTGATAGGACCCAGAGTGGCCCGACACGGAATTGGGTGCAAAAGTTGGACACTTACTTCCAACTCAACCCCATGATGGAGACAAATGCCATTAAGTTCACTACCTTTAATTTGGACAGGGAATCCCATGAGTGGTGGTACCACGGGCTAGTGACATTGGGTCACAATACCATCACCTCTTACACAGATTTTACACAAAGGCTCAACGAGCGCTTTGACAGGAAATACCCTGAGGTTCATTTCAGAGAGATAGCATAGCTCAAGAAGACAAGCAATCCAAAATCATTATCAGAGTTCCAAAGGGTAGTAGTCATGGTGAGAGAAATTTCAGAGAGTAGGTTAATTATATTATTTACCAAGGCTCTCACCGAACCCTTATGTGGATGGGTTAAGGCTTATAGAACCACCACCCTGTCAGATGCCATCAGTCGGACCAGAGTTTTACAGGATTTAGTTCCCAAAAATAAGTTTCCTCCCAGAACCAATTTTCCTATAAAATATAAAGAGAGGAGACTGTTCCAAAAATAATGGCCCAAGAAAGACTGGATGGATAATGATACCTGCCGGGACCTTAGAAGAAATAAACTATGTTTCAGTTGTCAAGAACCATGGGCAACATGTCACAGGTGTTCAGGGAAGGGAAAGGATAACTACATAGAGGTATACTTCGACAGTGGAGTGGATGATGATGAGCAGGACCAGGAACATGGGGAGGCACTTTATACAGCATAAGAGAAGCCGTATCCTGAGGGGAAACATAGAGGTGTCATTGCTACATTATCTGGTGTTCCTAGATTTTGTTGGTTGTGGAGCCTGATCTCCCATATTCAGAGATATTATTATTCAGCCGTGTTTGTACCCTAGTTTTATATAATATGCAGGTGGACTATACACTCACCCCAACGGGGAGGTGTGGGGTGTTGATGTATATGTAACTTCGGAATGTATTTCACATATATGTATATTGTATTCCTATAGAGATGTTATTATTCCTCTATACGGAAGTGTCGTCATTTATATTGTAAGTGTCGTAACTTATACTTGATGGGTTATTAGACCACCATGTTGGGGTCGGCCCTGTATAAGTCATGTGGGTCAAAGGGTTATTAGACCACCCTATTGGGGGTCGGTCATGTGGGTCAAAGGGTTATTAGACCACCCTAGTGGGGGTTGGCCCAGTCAGCATTATGTTAAGTGGTTAAGTTGAGGCCGACCTAGTTGAGTAAAGGTCAAGTCAAGTTAGTGTATAAATAGAGAGTGTGTCTCTCTCATTTTACACATTCTATTCTCTCACTCACACTTGGGAGAGTGCCGCACTTGTGGAGGAGGAGGCTCTGCTGCTAGGAGAAGACTATCTCTTGTATTCTGGTTGTATCATTGCTCTATCTATCTCTGAGGAAGTTATTGGGGTTTTTCACCTTTATGGTTTTCCCCAAGTAAACTCTGTGTCTCTTGTGTGCTTGCATTATTGTGTCTATGATTGATATGCTGTAGATTTTCTATACATGTTGTTCTCTCAGATAAGATCCTAGATCAGATTGAAGTAAATTCTGAAAATTTAACATGGTATCAGAGCTAGCCTGAAAGAAGGCATGATATGGCATGTATGACACTTGTTTCACTTACGATGCTAGGGCTTGATATAGAAAAAACGAGTCATCGTAGCACTTTCGCTATAAATACATTTTGGCGAAGTTTTCGGATCGGAAACTTTTACAGGTTGAAAATCCGATCCTCATGTACCTTGTGTCCAAAGGACAACCTCTAATTCGTTTTACTTTGTGATTTATGATCTGTACAATATAGGGTTTTTGCCTCTTCTAGATCTAAGTCAAAATCAGGTGACCTTGGGAAAAAGGTCATAACTTGGGCTAGGAAGCTCCAAATGAAATTCATAAAACGAGACAAGTAGTAAACAGACTTTACTATCTCAGGAAACGTTTTTAGAGGCCGAAGTTGAACCAGTGACACGTGGCACGTTGTACAGGTTCGCTCTCCTGTATTATCCCATAAACAAGTCACGTTGCGACACGTGGAATAACTATCTCTCAGAGAATCCAATTGAGGTCAGACCTATCAGGATGGAAAGACAATAGGTCAGGCGATCTCAGAAAAAATTTTCAGAGGTCGAAGTTGAAACAGTGACACGTGGCACTCCGTACAAGTTTGCTCTTTTGTATTATCCCATAAACAGGTCACGTTGCGACACTTGGCATAACTCTCTCTCAGAGAATCCAATTGAGGTTAGACCTATCAGGATGGAAAGATAACAGGTCAGGTTATCACAAAAAAAAAATTAGACCCTGTGGATCAAAAAGTTCGGAGTTATACCAGAAACAATCAGGTACATATTTCTGTCAAAACATAATTATTTTTGAGTACCTTCATTCATGGCTTTTGGAATTTAGGGCTTCGAAGAAAGTTGGAATTTTTATAATCGGAGACCACGACTGGATGCTACTCATCAAAATTGAAATTTAGAGACCAAGATCATATTTTTTGGTTGGGCAGAAGGTCGGGCTTGATGAAACCCCAGTTTGGGACTTTGATCGGAAAGATGGAAAATTAGGGCTTCTGCAAAAATTGGAATTTTGGAAATCTGTGACCACGGCTGGAAGCTCCTTAGAAAAATCGAAGCTTAGAGTTTTGAATCAAATATTTTGGTTGGGTGAAGATCCGGGAAACTCAAACCCTAATTCAGGGTCCTCCCCAATGAATCCAGATATCTAAAAGGCAATTTTGAGGGGTCAAACTTTGCAGTTTTCAAATTCTGAATATACCAACTTGATCAGCTCATCAAGGTGCATATTTATATCCATTCGGAAGTTTGAAATTCAAAGCTTGAATTTTTGGGGTTTCTTTGACAAACCCTAATCCAGCTCTAGGTCCAGTTCTTGCAAATCAAGTGGATTGGGTTGATCCTAGAAGAAGATGGATTGGTCGCCTGCATAAGTGAAGAAGTTCCTGTCTCAGAGGGAGATGAGGCTAAGGCCTTCCATAAGAAGATTACAAGCAATCTTGACAGGTATGGCTTACAGGTATGTTTCATGGTTAAGTTTATCATATGTACATATCATTATAGTACAATCTTGATTAATTTCTGGACTTGTCGTATCACCTAAATAGAAGATATTCATTGATTAAGGTTTTGACACTTATGATTGTACTAATGCATTGTGATGTTGTATGAGGTTTATGTTGTTTGCTAACACAAAAGGTACACCAAGAACGTCAAATCATGTTCTACTTCAAGAACATATGCTCATGGTGACATGAAGACAAAGATTCATCCATTGTCATGGATCACATAGAAGATCTACTTTCGAGGTATGTATAACTTGGTTCTACAATGGTTAACTTATGAGACATGCAGGTTACTAGCACAAGTCACTGAAGAGAACCAGAAGACATTATGCGGGTATGTTAGACATAACTAGCTAGCATGCTAATCCAGGCATGTTTTTCCTATATCTAGCTAGAATCCTACCTTGTGTTAGGATCTTATACTATTGTGTTGTTGATAATGATTATTCATGAAGTCATAGGTTTGAATAATCATGGTTGTATGCATATTATGTTTCTTACCATAATTGATGGTATGACTAACCAAAAGAATCATGAAGGTATAGGTTTGAATAATCACGGGTTTTATGCATAGTATATCTCTTATCTTGATTGATGATTCAACTAACCAGAAGAGTCCTATGATCAAATAAGAATATATATGAGTAAAAGAAGACTTCCCTGAAACCTTGAATACTAATGTTTATTATCTGTGAATGATCATGAATATACATGTTTAAGATTATTTTGTTTTGATAGTATTAAGATTATACTAATAAATGTGTGATTATGTATGAGACCTCAAGGATAACACAATGATGATACTAATAAGCATGCATAGTGATTAAGGATGGATGTAAGTTCAAGGACAGGTAATCCAGGAAGCAAAGATCAAGAGGGAGCACACTCTAGTTGTTCCTGAAAGCAAAGGAGCACACTTCAGTAGTTTCTGCAAGGATGCAGATATTTAGAGGGAGTTGACCACTTCTCACAATCCACATAAGAATGGAGTTGTAGAAAAGAAGCAAAGACTGAGAGGGAGTCAACCCAACAAACAAACAAAGATAAGTATTTGAATTGTCATTACTTGCATATTTTATTGTTTAAATAATACTGTTCAATAATGTATATACTAATGTTCCTAGAATTAGGTTGTGTATTATGCATATTAGAATAGTTGCATTGATGAACAGTATACTACTAATATGCATGGGTAAGTGGCCTATGGAACTGTACAACATTCCATTGCTACTTATCTAGAATGAAATCTCTTTGCTAACATGTTGGGAGTTGTGCACACTCTTAACAATGTTCTGGTAGAGATTGGAAGGCATCTAGAAAGTTACGAGATATGGATAAATGTTGTATTGAAGCATTGTCTAAAATAATTGCATGACTGTATGACATATTTATTTATGTGTAAGAATTTGTTCTGAAAACTATGAGATGTTTTCTAATCATGCAATTTAACTTGTTGTGTAGGAAAGATCATATGCCATCACCTACAAAAGAAGAACTACAACATTTGTTCAACAACAAAATTATCTATTGAAGATATTGAAGTTCCCAGGATATGGGAAGAATGCCATGATCCATCGATCATGAAGAATGATGTTTGGGATGTAATCCCAACACCTGAAGGGAAGTTTGTTATGAATTCCATATGGATCTATCAAGATCAAGCATGCTGCAGATGGCAGCATAGAGAAATATAAAAGTGATGAAATAGAAGATACACCAGACGGATTTCAAGACAACTTTCTTGAATGGTGTAGTTGAAGAAGAAGTGTATGTGGAGCAGCCACTTGGTTCTGAGACACATGACAGGGAGTCATATATGTGCAGAAATTGGGTATGATGCACCACTTTCTAGGTATGGAGGTGTGGCAGAGTGCAGATGGAATCTTCCTTGGACAAGGGAAGTGTGTAGTAGAGATCCTGAAGAGGTTCGGGATGATGGACTGCGAGGCTATGGCATCGAACCTGAAGCTTCTGTGTGATGCTTCATCTGAACCGGTTGATGTCACTATGTATCGTCAAATGATTGGGTCCTTGATGTACCTCACGAAAATGAGACCAGATATTTACTTTGTGGTGAACACATTGAGCCAGTTCCTAACAGATCCGAGGAATGTTCACCTGGTTGTTGTAAAGCATATTCTGAGGTACCTGAAGGGTACAGTTGATTATGGGCTCAAATATGATGTGAATCAAAAGTTTAACCTGCAGGGTTATGTTGATTCAGATTGGGCTGGAAGTGCTACAGATAGGAAGAGCACATCTGGATGCTACTTCAGTATGGGATCAGGTGTGATCTCTTGGTTTAGTAGGAAGCAGTACTGCGTAGCACTGAGTACAGCTAAGGCAGAGTATGTTGCAGCCTGTTCAGCTAGTTGTGAGGCAGTATGGCTACGGAAGCTACTGTCTGAGTTATTTGATCTCCCATTGGATGCTACTGGTATTTTCTGCGATAACCAGACTTGTGTGAAGCTGTCTGAGAACCCAGTGTTTCATGACAGGTCGAAACACATAGAGATCAAATATCACTATATCAGGGATATGGTGCAGAGAGGAGTTGTGAAGCTCCTGTACGTTGCGACGGACGAGCAGATTGCAGATGTGCTAATGAAGCCACTAGCCAGGGTGACGTTCGAGTACTTCAGGGAGAGGCTTGGCATTCTTCAGATTGATGACACTTCGAGGAAGAAGTGATGGACACATTTGCTGAAGCCATTCCAATCATGTTGGAAGGAGGATCCTTCACACGGCTGTGGATGTAAGCGCTGGATGATGAGCATCAAGATGATGTTCTGGTTTTTGCTTTGAATGATCAGTTGGATCATTTATATGTATGTATGTATCATGTTAGATGATGGATATGATCGATGGATCATTTGCATGTATTTTGTATATGCATCATGTTGGATGCTTGGACCATGTATCTGTATATGTATCAGGTGGATACATTGTATGATCAGGTGGATCATGTATGGTGATATGTATCATGTATTTGTATTTGTATCAGGTGGATACACTGTATGATCAGGTGGATCATGTATGATGAGATGTATCACGTAGATACTTGGTATGCATCAGGTAGATGCATTGTATGATCAGGATGATCATGGATGACGAGCTTCAGGACGTTGCTCCAGATGACATGCAGCAGGATGTTGCAGTGATGATGATCAGGATGATCATGTGTACATCAGGATGATGTATGGTGAGTATCAGGTTGATACTCTATGGCCGTGGATCAGGTTGTGCAGATGAGCATATAATTTGGCCTTGGGAGATTTGTAGATAGTCTTTCGAGGTTTTGCCTATGGCATGTAATTTGGCCCTGGGATATCTGGCAAATGCTCTTTCGAGGTTTTTCTCTGGGAGGACATATAATTTGGCCCTGGGAGATCTGCAGATAGTCTTTCAAGGTTTTTCCTATGGCATATAATCTGGCCCTGGGATATCTGGCAGATGCTCTTTCGAGGTTTTGTCCTATGGCATATAATATGTCCCTGGGAGATCTGATAGGTTGGGCTGTGTGCCCATAATAAGTCCTAGGATGCTCTTGCGAGGTTTTTCCATGACCACATATAATCTGTCCCTGGGAGATCCTATAGGTAGAGTTGTGTGCTTGTAACAGCCTGGGATGCTCTTGCGAGGTTTTGTGGTGACCACATATAATCTGTCCCTGGGAGATCCTATAGGTAGAGTTGTGTGCTCGTAACAACCTCGGATGCTCTTGTGAGATTTTGTGGTGAGGTCACATATAATATGGCCCCGGGAGATCCTATAGGTAGAGTCGTGTGCTTGTAACAACCTGGGATGATCTTTCGAGGTTTTGTGACGCACGTAATAAGTCCTGAGGATTCCACAGTATGGCCAGTGATGACGAAGACCTGCAGGTGGTGGGCCTACATCCAGTATGAAAAAGGACTGGCTCTGTAGAACTTCCTATGACGAGTAGATTCAGAGATTGATTGAGATAGTAGCAGCAGTGACGATGATGATGTCTCAATAACGATTATCCAGTGACGATGATCCAGAGAAGAAGACTTGTGCTAGAAGACCTGTGTCGAGAAATACCTTCCTAGTTAAGAGGGAGTGTTGATGTATATGTAACTTCAGAATGTATTTCACATATATGTATATTGTATTCCTATAGAGATGTTATTATTCCTCTATACGTAAGTGTCGTCATTTATATTGTAAGTGTCGTAACTTATACTTGATGGGTTATTAGACCACCTTGTTGGGGTCGGCCCTGTATAAGTCATGTGGGTCAAAGGGTTACTAGACCACCCTATTGGGGGTCGGCCATGTGGGTCAAAGGGTTATTAGACCACCCTAGTGGGAGTCGTCCCAATCAGCATTATGTTAAGTGGTTAAGTTGAGGCCGACCTAGTTGAGTAAAGGTCAAGTCAAGTTAGTGTATAAATAGAGAGTGTGTCTCTCTCATTTTACACATTCTATTCTCTCACTCACACTTGGGAGAGCGGCGCACTTGTGGAGGAGGAGGCTCTGCTGCTAGGAGAAGACTATCTCTTGTATTCTGGTTGTATCATTGCTCTATCTATCTCTAAGGAAGTTATTGGGGTTTTTCACCTTTATGGTTTTCCCCAAGTAGACTCTGTGTCTCTTGTGTGCTTGCATTATTATGTCCATGATTGATATGTTGTAGATTTTTTGTACATGTTATTCTCTCAGTTAAGATCCTATATCAGATTGAAGTAAATTCTGAAAATTTAACATGGGGGGGCATCTCCCCCCCCACGGGGTTCCAGGCGGGATGGGTTTTTACGGGCCCATGGTTTTGGGTAACCCATGCTATTTTCCCATGGTATTCCCCTTTATAAGAAAGACATTGTAATATGGCTAGGGTTGATGTATTAGGTATTATGCATTGTAAAGATCTCTGAGATCGTGAAAGAGAGACTGTAAGGCAAGGAAGAGGAAGTGCGGCGAATGTGCTGCTGGTTGTATCCCTTCATTTATTGGATGGTATAATAATAAGGACTGGCAATTTCAGTGTGGATGTAGCCCATCTTGGGTGAGCCACGATATATTGGTGTCTCTCTTGTAATATGTTTGTGTGATTGTATTTGCATCTTGTTTACTATTTATTGCTCTGTGATCCTATTTTTCTAACAAATTTCACACTGTTTGGATCAGAGGTGTCATACAGGTAAATAGGGTTGGAGTGTTGATAGATGGTGGGGCATCCCACAAATTTATTGATGTTGCGTGGATAAAAAGAAAGGGTATTCCAACTAAGATATTTGATGGATTTACTGTATCCGCAGTAGGTAACCACACCATGGAGTGTAATTAGAGGATTCCAAAATTGAGCGTAACTCTAGGGAACTATATGATGACAGAGACATTTTATGTGGTTGATGTACCAGACACAAATGTGGTATTGGGAGTTCAGTGGCTTTATTCCATTGGAAAGTATTCTATGAGCTACCAGACCATGAAGATGGAATTTCAGGGAACAAAAGGACCGAGAGTGGTTTTGAGAGGGATGAATACCTACCTTCCCAAATCAGTATCATCCCACCGGATGGAGGCTATGCTCCAACATGGAGACATAGAGTGGGTAGCGGAGTACTTGTTTACTTTCAGGAAGACACCAGATAAAGCCACACAACATCCAACAGATATATAAGCACTATTGCAGAAGCACAAAAAGTTATTCGGAGATATTCCATCAGGTAGGCCTCCAGATCGGGCATTTGAGCAGATTATTGAGTTAGACGAGGGGACTCAAGCAGTCATTACTACCCCTTACCAACACCCCAAAAGATATAAAACCTAGATCCAATCCATTTTCATCCTTAGTGGTGTTAGTAAAGAAGAAGGATGGAGCCTTACGCATGTGCATTGATTACAGAGCACTTAACAAGAAAACAATTAAAAAAAAGTATCTAATCCCAGGGATCGATGACTTGATGGATGAACTACGGGGGGGAAAATACTTCTCCAAAATTGACCTTCGATCAGGTTAGCATTAGATACAAGTTAGGGAACATGAGGTTTCAAAGACCGCTTTCCATTGTCACTATTGACACTATGAGTTTCTAGTGATGCCATTTGGGCTCACTAATGCACCAACTACTTTCCAGTCATGCATGAACAACATCTTCAAGGCTTAGTTATGCAAGTATATTCTGGTATTCTTCAATGATATATTGATTTACAGTCGGACTTGGGAAGATCATTTAAAGCACCTATATGAAGTACTTGGAATCTTAAAAGAACAATCACTATATTCCAAGGTGTTCAAATGCGAGTTCAGTATTCAAAAGATGTTATATTTGGGACATGTGATAGGAACAAATGGGGTACAGGTACATTTAGTGAAGATTACAGCCATACTGGATTGGCCTACACCTAAAAATGTGACAGAGTTGAAAGGATTTTTGGACCTTTGCACCAACTACAGAAGGTATGTCAGCGGGTTTTCACAGATGACTACACCACTCACAGATCTTACCAAGAAAGGGATATTCAATTGGTTAGAGGCAACACAACAAACATTTGAAAAAATGAAAAAGGTAATGAGTTCGTTCCCGGTACTAGCACTACCAGATTTTACACAACCATTCATATTAGAATGTGATGCTTCAGGAGAGGGTATAGGAGCAATATTGATGCAGAATAATCAGCCAACTCCATTCGAGAGCAAAAAACTCAAGGACTATGAACGCCACTATTCAATATATGACAAGGAAATTTTATCCATTCTCCATGCACTAACCAAGTTCAGTAAATACTTAGTGGGAGGAATATTCAAGATTAAGATAGATCACAACAACTTAAAGTACTTCCTGGAACATAAAGAATTAAACGAGAGGCAACAGACATGGGTGAGTAAGATTCAATCCTATGACTTTGAGATTGAATACATAAAGTGAAAAAATAATGTGGTAGCAGATGTACTTTCTAGATGACCAACCACTTTATCCCTTATGAGCATTTCGGCGTTGTTTAAATATTGTAACTTCAAAGAATATTCTCTTTGTACTTTATTATTATTCATTCAGAGATGTTTTATTCGTCCATCGGGATGTTATTATTATGTAAATTCATTGAGGTAAATCCTCCCATGTAAGTCGGGGAAATAGATCCCCTCAGAGTCATTTGTAAAGGGGTGTTTAAGTCCCCTAGAGGGGTCGACCCAGTCAGCAAGAGAATAAACTATTGAGGCCGACCTGTCAAGTGTAAAAGTCAAGTGAATGTAAAGTATAAATAGAGGAGGTGTGTTCCTCATTTAACACACACACTCACTTGTGAACTCGCATAAGAGAGAGATATATGCAAAGGAGGAGAAGGAGCTCTTGTTTGGGGACTACATCTTTGTACTTGTTGATCATCTATATTGAGGAATTTTTGCTAGGTTTTCTACCCCATGAGGGTTTCCCAGGATAAATCTGTGTCTCTTGTGTTTATGTTGTGCTTGTTATTCTTTCGGTGATCCTGTATATGCTATTGTTGTGAAATTGAATTGAATACTGATGTGATCTATCTTAGCATATTGAATATTAACATGGTATCAGAGCTAGCCTGAAGGAAGGAAATGTATGGCACTTATGACACTTGTTTCACTTGCGACAATTTGAAAGTTAGGATTTTGTATAGAAAAACCTAGTCATCGTGGAATTTTCTCTATAAATCAATTTTGGATAAGGTTCAGGATCTGAAACTTGGATACGCCGAAGTTGAAATTTTCTTATAGCTTGTGTATGAGTTTCAGACTCAGATTCATTTTAATTTCTGAGATATGATATGTACAAGTTATGGTTTCTGCCTCTTCTAGAATGAATCCCTAAACAAGTGACCTAGGTAAAAAGGTCATATCTCGGGATAGGAAGCTCCAAATGGAATTCTGTAAAATGTGATAGTTAGTGAACAGAATTTAGTTTCACAAGTCTGAGTTTCAGAGGCCGAATTTGAAACAATGACACGTGGAACTCCGTACAATTTCGCTATGTTGTTTCATCCCTTAAACAAGTCATGTTGCGAAAATGAGCATATATCTTTGATAGAGAATTCAATGAAGCTCGATCCTATGGGGTTGGAAATATGACAGGTCAGGATACCATAGGCCGAAGTTTCAAGACCTGAAGATCTGAAATTTCAGAGATGCACCAGAAACAATACGACACATCTGAAATGGCTCAACGGAGGAAATCAAAGAAGAAGAGGAAGAAGCTCTCACTAAGGGTTTTCATTTTTTAGGTATGGCATGACTTGATACAATGTTAGAGACACCTGATGCAACATTATAAACTTGAAAGTGGATTTGGAATCCATTCATCATAGATATTAATCCTCCATCAAAATGTTGTGGGAGGAAGGAGATTGAAAATTAGGGTTTCCAAGTAAGAAGAAACCCTAGCAAAGTTGGGAGACTCATAAGGCAGCAATGAAGTAGGTTTAAATGGCACTGATATTTTATCATCCTAGAACCATGAACCTATAAGATGTTTACAATTGATCTACCTTGTATGGTTAGGGTTTTACCCTTATAGAGAAGACTACTCGACAGACATGACTTGAGAAGATACATGTATGTTTTGAAATCTGTTTCATGATTAAGTTCATAATATGTTTGTATTCATATTATTGAGGTTGGTACAATCACGATTAATTTTAGATTGTATGGTCACCTTAGTAAAAGTATGAATGCATGTGAATGATAGAAGACATTCATTGATTAGGGTTATGACACTTATGATTGTATTAATGCACTTGTGGTGTTGTATGAGGATGATGTTGTCTGCTAACATGAAAGGTACATCAAGTAAGACAAATCTATATGACCATGATTACATGAAGACAAAGACTCATCCATAGTCTTTGTCACATAGAATCTCTACTTACGAGGTATGTATGGTTTGGTTCTACTATGCTTAACTTATGAGATATGTAGGTTACTAGCACAAGGTCTCTAAATCATTTAAGAGAAGAAAAAAGATATTGTTTTAGACATAACTAACAAGCATGCTAATCCAGGTATGTTTTCCTATATTGAGTTAGAATCCTACTTTGTGTTAGGATCTTAGATAAGTATACTTGTGTATGAAATGATCATGACCATACATGTTTAATATTATTTAGAATCATAATGTTTTGATAGTATTGATATTATACCAATGAATGTATGATTATGTATGAGATTTTGAGGATGACACAATGATGAAACTAGTGCACACTTAAGCATGGATAGTGGTCCAGGATGGATAGAAGTTCAAAGACATATAATCATGATGCTATCATAAAGGGAAAATAGAGATCAAGAGGGAGGAAACCACACAAACATAAAAGATAAGTATTTGAGTTGTTATTTGAATTACTTCTTGAATCTATGAATAGTTAATGATATTGCTCGTAATAATTGTATGCATATTTGTATTCCTAGAATATATCATGCATAGTGTAAGCATTCATATAGCATTGAACAGTATACTACTAATATGCATATGATGGGTAAGTTGGACAAACATTCCATTGTTGCTTGTCTAGAATGAAACCTCTTTGCTAACATGCTGAGCTCTGTGCACGCTCTTGATAGTATGTTCTGGTAGAGATGGAAGGAATCTAGATAGTCATTGTATGCATACAGGATATGGAAAAGTGTTGTGCCAAAGTATTGGTCAAGATAGTTTCTGTTATCACACCATAGTAGCAGGGCTACTATTCTTGTACAGCAGATATCTGCACATTCCAGAGCTTCCATTATTCCAGAGCATGGCTATATATTTTGGATCACTCATGATCAGAGCAGTGCATTATTCAGATTTATGTATGACCTTGTGTCAAGGCTGAGCCTTGAGAGTTCAGATTTGATGACTGATGTGACCACTCATCCCATTACAGTTTCAGTTCAATGCCTAGAGATGTATTACAGCAGTGTTTCAGATGATACTTGATGATTATTATTATGATGATGTTGTATGATCTATGGATATGTTCTCACCGACTATGGATTATTATCTTGTTGATTTAGTCATGATCATAGCATGTGCTTGGTATATTATTCCTGATGTGGAAAATTATTTAAAATGAACTGTAAATCATAAAATGGACAATTGCTTGCACATGTAGGTCATTTAACAAACTTACTGGTTTTTCACCTTACATAGATCTAGTCTTTCCCGACACCAGTTGTCTGCTAGTGTGGGCTCCATATTCACTTGTCTCCATCCATACATGACCTTCCTATTTGACTTTAAGCCCTGACTTGTCTCATTTGACTTTCTGATACCGAGGACTTCCCCATTTTTCTACCTCTGTGTTTGGACCGCATCCCTGTTTATCCAGTGTCTCGGCTCTGAGTTGGTGACAGAACTTACCTTTGGTGAGTTGGATTGTAGGCCTAAATCATACTGGTCGGTTATCCCGATGTTTGGCATTGGCTCGAACTCCCCCTAGTCACTTGAGATGTTGTTGGCTAAAACTGAAAGCTCATGTTCTACCTATGGAAACTAAAAAAATTCGCCCATGGAAACAAAAAAAAGGGCAAGAGCAATGAAAAGCTAAAAATACTCCTCGAAGAGTATAAGAAAGGTCCAAAAAGCAATGGTTCTTAAAAGTTATATCTAAACAATTGCTGACCTTATAAATATGTGAAAAACATGCCCTGGATGCAAGCTGCAACTAGTTGTGCTTCTCAGCACATCTGAAATCCGAAGGGTTATGTAGGTCAAAAAGGCCATGGAATAAAATTGAATGATCCTAATGAACCTGGATCAACTTGATGTAGACATGATGCCTAAGTTGAATAAGCACTCTCTAAACAACTTATCCATTTGTGAGACACAGCCATCCCCCGTGTTCTTTTTGTCCAGCACAGAGTTTGTAGCTTCCCCCTTCTCCCAGTCCAAAGTATTTTTGAGTTAAGTTAGACAAGTCAAACCCTTGGCCCAACCTTGCTCCTAGCCTTCATCCTTCACTAGCAGTTTGACCATGTCCAATGGGTGAGTTTGTCATTTGAACTATTGTGCAAGTAATTTTATATAACAACGGAATATGTTAACTTGATTAATGCCACTGAATGGAATTTATACTTTGAGCTTAGCTGTGGGAATGATTAGAGAAGCATTGTCTTAGTCTACTGATGTGATTTATCCTTGATTATATATTCTTGGGATCCGTGATGATGTGGACCATGTATGGATGATTATTAATGATGATTTATGGGCCCACATGTTTGATGATGATATCATATGATGGACATATGATGCAGATGATGTTTGATCCAGTTCATCAGGTTTATTATTACTTCAGATCAACAGATTATACATTGTCCATATATGGTGGACCCTACAGCAAGCCCATTAGGGCAACCCAGGGTGTATGAGTACTCATTCCTAGTGGATTTGGGTCTTCTGGATCCATTGAGACACTTATCTTTCAGTTCCGGGCACTTCTGACAGTGATTGATGCAGTTTTACACTTGTTGACCAGATTGGGGGCTGATTTCCCAGCCTGAGCAGCAGGGGCCCCGAGAGGCCAGTTCACCTAGGGCGCTGATGATGGAGGGGGTGGTCCAGCCACTTGTTATTACCATTTACCCCCCCTTCCGGAGAGCCTGGTGGGATCAGCTGGACAGCGCTAGCACCCTAGGAGGCAGTTTTGGCACTTTCACAGTTCCCGAGGCAGTTAAAAAATGGGATAAAGTGGTCACTGAGGAAATCGATTTGGGCAATTGAGGCAAGGTTTTGGCATTTGGTCTTCACAGAGGTCTTCCAGGGTGGCATCACTATCTTCCAGTCATTTTTCACCATGTGGGTATGCCCGGATTGATCACAGGAGGACATTTACTGCTTGACTGTCATGGATTCTGAGGACAGTTTTGATCATTTATATTATATTGGACATATTTTATTATTTTATTGTGCCTTGGGGATGAGCTAGTAAGGATTGATGCCTCCTAGCCCCACCATGTGCTTATTTTATCATGTCCTAGTCATCATGAGGTGGATCATTGTACTTTTTACCCCTCTAGTGGGATGACGTCACCCTCCATTGTACCATTTAGTGAGGGCGCTTTTGTTATATTGGGTGATCCAAGTGATATTATGTTATGGTTCATCCTAACCATTGATTGTATGATGAGATCTTATAATCTCAACCACTCATTTGATGTAGTATTGTAGAGTGGTATAGGGTTTTGGTCTTTATTATCCTATATAAGGAGGAGACCCCCCATTGTAAAGCTCACCTTTGGAGCTCTGGAATATTGGAATAGAAGATTTTTTGTGGAGCACATCTCTCTTGCATTGTGGATTCTCTTGCATATTGAATATACAGTATCTCTTCTATGTATCATTGTGGATTTTGGTGCTTCTTCTAATCTTTTGACAGGAAAGTCGAATTGGTGGAGAGGAGGGCAACTTCATGAGGGTTATTGTTGGAGGGATCCACATATTCTCTTTTGGGTTGATCTTGTGACAGGGAGTATCATTATTGTATCTTTGTGACATAGTTGATGCTTTCTATTACATATTTCTACCATTTTCATAATCATCTTGCTTGACTTGTTTCTTTGATCTTGTCTTGTAGGAGGAGGACGATTTGGCTATCTTGGAGAAGGACGTTTTGGTTGGAGCTCTTGGATCTCACTCTTGAATATACACATAGGAGAATGCTATCAATTTGCAAGGTGGCCATAAGCAATTGAGGTAATATCTACAAGGTATGTGTCTCTTTCATCCATTCTATCTTCATTGGTCATAAAACCCTAATCAATTAAAACCCTTGTCTTTTTGGAATTTCTTAGATCTACTTAGATCTAGCCTTGCTTTTGAGAAGATATTGAAAACCCACCTCTATAGCATCCACCCCTAGTTGGATCTATAGTTTGGTGGTGATTGGCTAAAAATTGACACACTTTGCAATGCAAAAAGCCCTCTTGAACCTAAATCGATTTTCCTAAGAGAAGCTTGTTGGGTTAGATCTAGCACATGGGTAGGTGAGATCCCACTTGATTTGAAATCTAGACACTTGATAACCTATACCCACATCTTTACTTTGGTGAAAACTACCTTGTGGACATCTCTCCATGTTTTAAGGGGTTAAAACCCCCTTTTGATTCTCTTAGCATCTTAAAACTCAGATCTACTAAGATCTGGCCATTGGGTTCACTTGAAATTTTGAACATACATAGATCGGGGTACTAGCTACTTGGATCTACAGTTTGGTGGCCATTGGACTTGATTTGGTCCACCAAACCCTCATTTTAGCTCTCCTTGAGCAAATCGCACCCCCTTGAAAATTTGAGTTGGTCCACTTTGAGGAGGTGGGTGCTTGAGATTTTTTGTGGATTTGGAATGCCCATGCCTTGAAACCTAGGTCCATACTGTCTTTTTGTCACGATCCGCTTTGGGGGTTGCATTCCTTGTTTCAAGGGGGTGTGGTCCACCTAGGGTAATCACATAAAAACCTAGATCTAGTAAGATCCAACCATTGGATCTCCTTCAATCCACTTGACTTGGCTTCTAGGTGTCCCGATCTACACTTTGACATATTTCTTGACCCCATTAGCCCATCCAATAAGGCACTAGTCCTTCTCCAAGCAAGTCGCATTCCTTGGGATCTGTGTCAAACCCTAGATCTAATACATGGGTACTCCTATAACCAACTCAAACTCATAGATCTAGCCTACATCTAACCTATAGTACCAACCTCACACCTAACTTCACCTTGTGGGCCTACCTAGAACCATTTCACACTTCCCAAGAACATTGGACCCACTTGTGTAAACACATGGTACTACACCTAGTTATCATACCCCCATCATGTGGCCTAAACCATACATAGGTTGAAACACTAACAATCTCTTACATCACCCTCAACCATACCTTAACCCTTAGGTCCACTTAGCTTTGCATTGGTTTCCGTAACTCATTACTTATCTACCCTTAGAAACCCTTGTTTGGATCCAATCAACTGTGATTGGGGTATAGGGTCTCCCCCTTGGTCTAGTTACACCTTGACCTAAAGTGAAGAGTGCCTCGGTTGACGTGACTCCCACATTGCATTGGGAACCGTGGCATCTCTTGGGTCACCTCTTTAGTTGCCTGACTCCTCTACCGTCCCGGATGGGATACCTCTAGGGGCAACTACAAGTTGTGTGATAACAGTTTCATAACTATGTGAATCATATCAGTATGCATAATAGGTTATCATTGAAATGTCAACATGCTTTGATGATTATGAAGTGTTACTAATCATGTAATTAAAATTGATTTGTACGAGAGATCATGTGCTATGATATACAAAAGAAGGATGATGAACACATGTTCCAAAGAACAAGTGATGGATGTTCAACAAGAAGACTTACAAATCAAACGTACTATAGAAGGCTCATGGCTAGAGGATTCTCTTAGAAAGAGGGAGAGGATCATGATGAGATGTTTGCTCCAAGTGGCTAGACACACTTCCAGAGATAGATTACACCCATGGATGACAAGACTGTTCTCTTGAATTGTGTGATTAAAGAAGAAGTGCGAATCAAGCAAACTCCCAGGATTCGATAGAGAATCAAATGATTGAAGAAGGCTCTGTACGGTTTCAATAGGTACGCAGGATCGATAGTCATTTGACGATCTTGATGATCACCACAGGTGATGCGGATTTAAACCTTTGCTACAAGGTTGAAGATGGTTTCTTTATACAAATGACATGCTTCTCTCAGATGGAAGCAAGAAGGAACTCACCATAGAGTTCGAGTGATCTTGAGGCTCATATCAGTAGAACCATCTAACGGGAGATGGCACGGATAGATATGCGGAATATCACTCAATGCAGAGTGTGAATGATGTTTAGTCACAGAAGGAGGACAATACTCAAATGTAGAAGACTCCACTTCAGAGGGAGTAGATCTAAGAGTTAAATAATCTTGGCATGATTCTCTGATTAGATATGTGGCTGAGATCAGATGACATTTTTTCCTTAGCCAAGGAAAATGTGAAGGAGAGATCCGTAATGATGGATGGTGGCTTCTACAGTTTACAGATAGATGACTGGTTCATTGATGTATCTAACGAATACCAGGCCAAATATATTCTTTTCTGTGAACACCCTGAGTTAGTATCTAGTTGAGCTTAGACGTGTTCACCTAGTAGCTACAAAGCATGTGATGAGGTACCTGAAAGGTATGATAGGGAGATCATGACTTCAAATTGTATGGTTATATAGATGCAGATTGGGCTGGAAATGTCTTAGACAGAAAGAGGACGTCGGGTGGATGTTATTGTCTGGGATCTACTATGATCTCGTGGTTTAGAAGGAAGCAGTTCAGTGTGGCTCTCAGCACAGCTGAAGCGGAATATATAGCAGCTTGCTCTGCTAGTTGTGAAGCCATATGGATTCAGAAGCTGTTATCAGGACTATTTGACTTAGAGATGGACTCCACTGTGATCCTGTGTGACAACCAGAGTTGTATCAAGATGACGGAGAATCCAGTGTTCCATAATAAGTCAAAGTACATAGAGATCCGATATTTCTATTTACGGGATATGGTGCAGAAAGGAGCTATAAAGATCGAGTATGTGAGCACTGATGAACAAGTTGCTGATGTATTGACCAAACCTCTGTCTGAAGTAAAGTTTGAGTATTTTCGAGACAAGATTGGTGTATTTCAAAAGGACCCTCCTCGAAAGGGGGAGATATGGTTGATGATGATATTTTGGATCGACAATGAGGTCGATGATATCTATACCGACGATATGGTCGATGAGGATACTTGAATCGATGATGAGGATACATGTGTCGATGATGAGGATGCCTGTACCGACGATGAGGTCGATGATGAGGATACTTGTACCAACAATGAGGTCGATGATTAGGATGCATGTATCGACGATTAGGTCGATGATGAGGATGCCTGTACCGACGATGAGGTTGATGATTATGATACATGTACCAACGATGAGTTCGATGAGTGGTCCTTAGACTTGATCTAAGTTGACGAGTGGGATTGTATCATCCCTGGACACATGTCCTAAAGGGATCCGTAGACTCTTGTCTCTGTGTAATATATTAATGATGTTGCACTAGGATTGTATCATCCCTGGACATATGTCCTAAAAGAGATCCGTAGACTCTTGTCTCCGAGAATGTGATGATGTTGTGTGGTAAATCCTAGATTTGATCTAGGTCACATCCAGTATGAAAAAGGACTAGCTCTGTGGTGGTAAATCCTAGATTTGATCTAGGTCACCTCCAGTATGAAAAAGGATTGGCCCTGTGGTGGTAAATCCTATATTTGATCTAGGTCACATCTAGTATGAAAAAGGACTGGCACTATGGTTCCGGATTGCATCATCCTTGGACTTATGTCCTAAAGTGAGAGAGATTGATCATCCCGTAAGTAGATCAGGATTGCATCATCCTTGGACTTATGTCCTAAAGTGAGAGGGATTGATCATCTCGTAAGTAGATATGGATTGCATCGTCCCTAGACATGATATGGTGTCTTAAATTGATAGGGAATGATCATCCCGTAAGTAGATCTGGATTGCATCGTCCCTAGACATGATATGGTGTCTTAAATTGATAGGGATTGATCATCCCGTAAGTAGATCTAGATTGCATCGTCCCTAGACATGATATGGTGTCTTAAATTGATAGGGATTGATCATCCCATAAGTAGATCTGGATTGCATCGTCCCTAGACATGATATGGTGTCTTAAATTGATAGGGATTGATCATCCCGTAAGTGGATCAGGATTGTATCATCCTTGGACTTATGTCCTAAAGTGAGAGGGATTGATCATCCCGTAATTGGATCATGTGTATTGCAGATTATGATGTTGTTGATCGGGAGATCCAGATGATGTTGTTGATCGAGAGATCCAGATGATGATGTTTTTTATCGGGAGATCCAGATGATGATGTTGTTGATCGGGAGATCCAGATGATGATGATGTTGATCGAGAGATCTAGATGATGCTGTTGATCGGGAGATCCAGATGATGATGTTGTTTATTGAGAGATCCAGATGATGATGTTGTTGATCGGGAGATCCAGATGATGATGTTGTTGATCGAGAGATCCAGACGAAGTTGTTAATCGGGAGATCCAAATGATGATGATGTTGATCGAGAGATCCAGATGATGTTGTTGATCGAAAGATCCAGATGATGTTGTTTTTGTAGTTGATCGAGTGATCGAGTGCTGCAGAAGATGAAGAATCAATATTGAAGATGTTGATGTTCCAGTATTGAAGATATTGAAGATGTTCCAGTAGCTGTTTGAGTTACTGATGATGATTGAAGAAAAATTCCAATGATTTATAGATGTATCACTGTGATGTAGTTGATGACTCCTTGCTCCTGCAGATGTTGTTAGAATATCCTTCTCGTTAAGGGGGAGTGTTGAAATATTGTAACTTCAAAGAATATTCTATTTGTACTTTTTTATTATTCATCCGGAGATGTTTTATTCCTCCGTCGGGATGTTATTATTATGTAAAGTTATTGAGGTAAATCCTCCCATGTAAGTCAGGGCGATATATCCTCTAAGAGTCATTTGTAATGGGGTGTTTAAGTCCCATAGAGGGGTCAGCCCAGTTAACAAGAGAATAAACTATTGAGGCCGACCTGTCAAGTGTAAAAGTCAAGTGAATGTAAAGTATAAATAGAGGAGGTGTGTTCCTCATGTAACACACACACTCACTTGTGAACTCGCATAGGAGAGAGAGAGATCTACAAAGGAGGAGAATGAGCTCTTGTTTGGGGACTACATCTTTGTAATTGTTGATCATCTATATTGAGGAAGTTTTGTTGGGTTTTCTACCCCATGAGGGTTTCCTAGGATAAATCTGTGTCTCTTGTGTTTATGATGTGCTTGTTATTCTTTCAGTGATCTTGTATATGCTATTGTTGTGAAATTGAATTGAATATTGATGTTATCTATCTTAGCATATTGAATGTTAACAGTCGGATTGGAGATCTCATCTTTTGGTCGAATAATCCAAAGATAAGTTTTCTTGTGAAATATTGGACGAACATATTTAGGATGACATGTACAGAGTAATAGACAACATCATATACTATAAAAACAGAATCTACTTGGTCCTCGAGTCTTCACTTAAGAAAAAATATTCTGCAAGCTTCTCATGACTCAAATTTAGCAGGACACCAAGGGTTTCTTAAGACTTATAGGAAGATTAGAGAAAGGTTCTCATGGAAGGGCCTCAAGAATGATGTGATGCAGCATGTGAGGGAGTGCATTTTGTGCCAACAGAATAAGATAGAGATACTCACCCAGCCGGTTTACTACAACCATTACCCATTCCCGAGCAAAAATGGGAAAGCATTTCCATGGATTTTATTACAGGGTTGTCCAAGGTATAGGGTAGAGACTGTTTGTACGTAGTGGTGGATAGGTTGACCAAGTTTGCTCACTTCTTTTCCATTCCTTCCGACTATTCAGCCGCATAGGTAGCCGAGTTGTTTTTTAGAGAGGTATTCAGATTACATGGGTTTCCTAAGACATTGTCAGTGATAGAGATAGCAAGTTCACTGGAGTCTTTTGGCAAGAAATTTTCAGGTTGGTTGGGACAGAATTGGCCATGAGCACGAGTTATCATCCACGGAGCGACGAACAGACAGATATAGTTAACAAGTGGATTGAGGGATACTTGAGGAACTATGTAGCAAGTTAGCAGAGGACATGGATTAAATGGATACACCTAGGGGAACACTGTTATAATACTACACACCATATGAACATCAGTATGACTCCCTTCAAATCCTTGTACGGTTATGATGCCTTATTTTTTGCAGACCTGATATTTGGTGATAGCAAGTCTCCAAAAGCCAAAGAGTGGATTCAAGAAAGTCAATATATTCTCAAGATACTCAAGGAAAACATACAAGTTGCTCAGAATCGACAAAAGGTATATGCAGATAGACACAGGATTAAGCGCATTTTTGAGGTCATGGATCTAGTATACTTATGTATACAACCTTACCGAGAGTTGTCCCTTAACAAGAAAGGAGCAGAGAAACTTAAGCCTCGCTTCTATGGTCCTTATAAGATAATCCAGAAAGTTGGAGAGGTAGCATATGAACTCGAATTACCACAAGAAAGAAAGATCCATAACGTGTTCCATGTGTCTAACCTTAATAAGGAAGTAGGTAAACAGATTATTACTTCATCCGAACTGCCCCCCCCTTGATGATGAGGGGCAACTGCTTTTGGTTCCAGAACGAATCCTAGAGGTTCGAGAAAGAAAAAAAAGGAACGGGATCATTAGAGAGTACTTGGTTCCATGGAAAGAATTGCCTATAGAAGAGGCCACTTGGGAAGGAGAACATGTATTACAAAACCTAGCATTGCAGTTGCTTGAGGAAAATCAATTTCAAGCGGGGAGGACTATAATGTCCTCTTATGCTTAAGCATGAAGGACCATCCCACTAACCTATATGATTCCCATAGGTTCGAGCGGGCACTAACATTCAAGGAATTGATTGAGGATTGATTCCATTTACACCATAAGAAGATGTTAAGCATGTTTATTAGATCACCATAATTTAAATAGGGGCCACAGGAACTAGGGGCCACTTGCATGCATGGCATGCAGGCCATATTTCATGTTGCATGCACTGAAACTCCTTTATTGAGCTTCCATGCACACTGGAAGCACTGCATGCAAGTCAACTGGAAATTAGAAGATAAAGTGACCTAATCATGCAAAAGTTAGGTTAGGCCAGGTGAAAGTTATAAAATAAAGGTAAAGTGAGTGAGTAAGGCTTGCTTATATGATTATTGATTTGAGAAGTCGATTTGGAGAGCTCAGTGAGCTATTTTGGGTTGAGGGCACACACTCAACCATTCAGTGTATTTAGACAAGCGAAATCTATATGTCCTAGTCACTATCAGGGTTGGATCATCCAGATTCAACATCGCTATTATCATCAGGTATCATTCTTCAGCATTCTGCAGGGTTCGAGCTACAATTTGGATTGAAGGAACTCACCTTCCTTGATTGGGAGAATTGCACAAAGAGAGATCTCTTCATATCTCGATCTACAGAGGTCTTTTCTTCTGCATGTTGGCTTCATTCTTCTGAGAGAACCGCTATTACTCTATCCCTGGAAGAAGGGCTTCTTATTTGGACTTCAGATCAAGTTATCAACATCTTCCATTTTCAGAAGATGTCCTCTCTTGCATGGGCGGCTTTCTCAGAGGAGGGTTCACATTTTAGGCCTCATAGCTGATGCATGGTCTGCATGTAGCCTCTATTGTGATCAGAGGGAGATTATAACCCCAGTACACACCTTCCAGTTCCATTTCCCATCAGTATGCCATCCATACTTCCATATCATCACTGGAGAGGGTGCATTAATTACAAGGGCACATTCTTGGAAGAGAAACATTTCATAGCTTGCTCATCCAACATCACAATTCTTGCATGTTGGTCTCATACTGATGTATATCCGCTCCTTCATCTAATGGTATGTACATGCATACTTTCTATCCCTATTACATGCATTCATAGTTACTTCGAATATTGAGACCTAAAGACTACTAGCAAGCAACATAACTTCATAAAAAGAAAAAAATATCAGTTTGGGATATTACAATTAGAAACCCTTTAATATTAATAAATTAGATCAAAGCCTAAGGAATATTAATATTGCAAAATGTTTATACAACATTGTAGATAATATTTATTGGTTTTAGTGATCCCTATATACCTGTAATGTACCCAATTAAAAATTTAGGCACATTAACTCCAACTTTCCAATAGAGAGTAAATTTATCCCCAAATTTATCCAAACAATGGTTTTTTTATGTTTACCGAAATATGAATAATATGGTGCAGCCCAAATGTATATTGTCAAGCCACTGTAAGGTTCCCAAAAAGATTTGATATACCACTATAATATTCTCGATCCAAAATCAAGGCTATTAACCCCAATGCAACCCCAAATAATCACTGGATTTGAAACTATGAGCAATAGTTCAAATCTGACCACATAGAACGTTGGGTTCTAACTCTTCCCAAACAACCCCTAACTCACTCGAACTTTACCCAAACAAATTCTGACGGACCCAAACACATCTAATCTAACTGATGACACACATCAGAGAACTTTATGGAAGCTTTGAACATTAAATCTTAAGACTACACTGACATTTCTAACTGGGGTGCGCAAGCATAAATGTACAAATTAACTGACCGGTAAAATGATCATAACTCGAGCGTATAGAAACCTTTTTGAGAGAAATAAAAAGTGTTTCCTACTAGAGAAACACTCCCGATGCAATGGAACAAGTATCACAACCCATAAACACTTTGAAATGGTTGAACTAGAAGATGAATTTCAACCCACTTAACACCGGTACAAAATTAAGAACACCCACAACCATAGAACTCACAAACTAAACCAATATGCTTCCAAACACATCTGAATCGATCCAAATGGCTTACTAACAGACATCAGGGACTCTTATGGAATTTTCATGACAATATATTAAGTTTAAACAACCACACTTTAACAAATCTACTCTTCAATAAACATTTACTCAGATTAACCAATGCTTACATATGGGAAAAACACCGTGATTTTTATTATGAATGGAGCATTATCAGAGAGTACATCAATGGCTGCTAAAAAAACTCGAAATACAAAGAAATATATGCTACAAAAAGGGTAGAAATGGCTTCTATAGAACCACAGAGGAAAAGGGAGAGTTATTGCTCCAAATGGGTGATTTCCTTGCACTGTTGCTCCCTCCACAAGCAAGATTCCAACCCCAACTTGCAGATATGCCACCTACAATGTGCCCTCCATCAAATATAATTGATATACATTCATTATATAAGTCTTCATGATATTTGGACAACCATAGGTGCACCCTCCGCAAGTAGAAACCACCACAAACAATGCACTCCCGGAAACACCACTAATCCACACTACTATTAACTAGAACTCAAACATGCCAACATGAATTTAAATCAAATACTAAACATAGACATCAACATATGCAATAAACTTTGTAGAGAAATCTGAAGGTGACTTCTCTTCTCAATAATCAACTACAATGAAGCTTCATGAAGAGATTAGGGTGATCTCCTCCTCTCTACTAGCTAGGGTGGGATTTTTCACCACCGAAACTAGTTTACAATTGCAAGGGGCACATCTCCTAAAATTGAAAAGACACAAGATCTCTCCTATTCAAAATCAAAATGTCCAAAAGCTCTTTCCCAAGAGGCATGCATCCCTTTTATAGATTCCATTGAGCCCTTTCCCCCTCATTTTAGAGTTCTCTCACAAAATATTAATAAATTTCATTTTTATGAGAGAATGATACCTTGGAACTAATTTACTTCCTCTCTAATGTTATTTGACCAAATAATACCTTCATGTTCCTTAGCAATTTGAATTAGAGAGGCTTAGCTTGATTTTGGGGGACTTACACTATCATGTGGACCCACTCTCTCCTCTAGCGCCCTCCTTGGCTAATTTTAGGACCTGCAACATGTCATAGGATGTCATAAGTTGTCATAAGACCTGACTCTTGTCATAAGTTGTTATAAGATTCCTTTTGGGAGTTACACTTCCACAAGTGCGCCCTCACTGGCTATTTTTAGCTAGACGCCTCTTCATGAAACTTCTTGGGAGTTACTCTTCCTTAGAATTCGAATTTGTGGATGCTATCCTTGATTTGGGGGTGTTACAACTTCTTTGTGGGCCCACTTTATACTCCTATGCACCCTCCTTGGCTGACTTGGACCATTGCCACCTCATTTATGTATATTTGGCCCATTTTAATACACAAATTGTGATCCACATCACCCTTCTAGTCTTTAAATTTAAATTTGCAAAATGACTATGGACCATGATATCCCAAATTTAATTATTTCTCTCAAATGGTTAATAATCAAAATTTGGAGACATTACAATACCCAAGTGTTTTGTACTATTTAATGATGTTAGGACAATTATGATTGTAAAGACTCAATTATTCATAAATATGGCAAGGGCACACTTGCTAAAGGCAAGATGGAAAAGTATTATCGAACTCTCTATATGAGAAACAATTAGTGAATGAATAACACCATCAAATACACATAACAAAGACCTTAATAAGGAAAACGATGTTGGCCCCTTGTTTGAAATTTTGAAATTTTTGAGTTTCAGTCACAACAAGGAAAGATTCGTGTAAGATAAACCAACTGAGTAAAAGGAAGGGGCACCACATATCATCTAGACCATTGAGCACAATGAAGAGCGGAAGGAAGAGTCCCGGACAACCAAGGAAGATGTGGCACAAGGAGAACGCCACATGGTCGAGGAAAAAGAAGAAACATGGGAGTCAATCAAGTCTAATTGAGTGAAAAGACAAAGGTGTTGCATGTAGCTTCTTGTCGCTCTATGATGGATATAATGTAATGGCATAGGCCTAAGTAGGATGATGATGACAAACTAGTTGATCTGTAAGATTACTTGCATTAGCTACCAATGTACTGGATCATCATATCTAGTAATGAAAAAAGAGCTCTCTTAAAAAAATTGGTTGTCTTCTTTATCTATTGTGATGATGTTGCATTTTATATATGTTGTGATGTTCAGTAACGTGTCTTTCTATATGGTTTATGTGATGAATGGTTAAGATGATTGATTTATGTTGTTGTGTCTATTGTTCTATTTATTGGTGGTTGTGACATTCTAGTTGATTGATAGGAACCTATGAGTTAACTTGCTATACGATTGGTCATGACAATCACACTGCTCAAGACCGATAGTTTCTCTCATCATGGCACTTCGCTTCGGGGAGACATTCCCTCCTTGAGGGATTGAATATACCATCACTTAGACTACATTAGACCCTTTTGTTGGACACCTCTATAGAGCCTAGTATGAAATCAAGACAATAAATGGTTTATTTCTAAGACCCTTCAACTGCATCTATGTCACTTTAGTAGTATGATTGTTGAGTTAGTCCAAAATTACATAAAAGATTGGTCGCTTGGTTAGATCAATTGCTTCAAAGAACATGTGAAAGGTAACCAATCCCAATGGAAGCAAGATGACCATGATAGTTACGAAATATTCTGGATAGAATTCTCGGTGGGGCTATTTGAGTGGTTGAAGCAATTAGGGATGTCTACGACCATCCTACAAACAAAAAATACAAATATAATAGAGCATACATAAATTGATTACACTGAAGAGGTTCAACCACACAATCACCAAAGAGAAGTTGACTTATGGGTGAAGTCAACCATAAAAGGTTACATTGTTAAGTTTGCAGTCGAACTAAACCAATCTTTTGAAAAAGCTTAAGAGCAATTCAAGAAAGGAGTGCATGGGTGAATGGTGCAATAAATGGTGATGTGTGTAAATATGTTCCTGGAAAAGGAGGATTTTATGCCTTTCACCTAGAAAATGATGGTAGTGTAGACTACTACACATGGAATTGACTTGGGATGGAGCTAGCATATGTAAGTAGGTGGGGGCAAGATGGTACCATGGAGGAAGAATAAGCATATAGATCCCTAAGAAGAGATGTGGTTATTGAGAAGTGGTGGCTAAGCAAGAAAAACGAGATCAAAAGGAGAGAGAGAATGGTGAGAGAAGTTATGGGTAGAGAAGGAGGCACTGAGACTTACCTGAAGGAGTTGGAAGACTTGCACAAGCGAGGAGAATAAGCCAGTCGGTGGTTAGAGCAACAAAGGGTGACTGTGGAAAATAGTCTAAGGAGTAGACCAAAATAGAATATGATACTCAAGGAGGGGAAAGGACCAATGATCGAAAGCATGCCAACCAGTGAGGATATTTAGCTAGAGGACCAAGGTTAAGTGCAACAAGAGATTACACTAGGAGAAATTAACCACCTCACCACCATGCAGGCCATGAATGTTGGGTCACAAATAGAAGAGCACTCGACAATATGTTTCAGAGATGAAGAAACACAACCAACAAACATGGTACAACCCATCGGCATTAAATCCATCATAGAACAATCACCACCCTTGATGCATGTGGAAGTATAGAGATAACCATAAACACAAGCTATGTTTCTAGTTTATCAACATCTTCTAATAGTAAGATAAGAGATAATATTAGTGGACTAGCAAGAGGAGGAAACATTAGTAGTAGCAATGGAAGTACTGGAGTAGTTATAAATCCTTTGGTGATAGAAGAAACCATAGAAATTAGCCAAAGTCCTCAAGGGTTTATTTTGATTGGTAAACTTGTAGATAGCATGGCCAAACCGATAAAGAGTTTCATAATGCATCTTTTGAAATTCTCTACAAAGGTCGATAGGATGTCGAAGAACATTGGTTTTTATGTGAATTGATTTGGATAGCCAAAGGGGTCACCACCCCGAAGGTCAAGTTAGTAGAATTCCAAGCCACTATAAGGGGGAAAGCTCTTCAATGGTATATGAAATTTGTGCAAATATACTCTCTAGGTACACCCTAAATAATGTCAAAAATAAAAGCTAGCTTCATAGCGAAGTTTCAACAACCGAACTCATAGAAACAAAGTTGCATCAAGTTATAAATTATAACACAATGGTTGGGGGATGTGCTTGAGAACACGATCAAAGGTTTTGGGATTTGATCAATTGGATCTCGTACCCCATACACGAGACCCAACACAAGGAATGGTTTATTCAAGGGCTATTGTCTCTCACCAGGGTACCCATAATGCAACAACAATGGAATATCTAGTGAGACGCCTTGGTGCAAATAATTAAAATTGAGTCCATGAACGAGTATCTTGGGTCGACAAGAACAAGTATCGTAGCTATACCTTCAACTAGCGTTGTAGTTGAACTTACCCAGTTTTAGTCCCAAATCACATTGTTAACAGAACAAATCCAAGAAATGAGTCACACAAGAGACAAACACAAGTAAGTGTCGTGGATCGTGTGTAAAACCAAGGGACATTTAGCCAATGACTAACCAACAACGCAGGTTGGGAATAGAAGGACCTAACCCAACACCAACACCACCTACATGTTTCCCTAGTAATACGACGATAGAATATCGTGAAATATGTAAAACATTTGGGCATTCACCCTTGCTTTGTTTGATTTTGCAAAAATACAATAATGCGCCGAATCTTACATTATGTGACTTTTGTCAGGAAAACATGAATACCACTAAGAATTGTCACACCTTGTAGGCTATGGCTAAGTCGTTTGAAAGGAGTTCCTCCCAAGTCGAGGAGACAACCCTAGGCACGATTGACATAGATAGATGAGATTGATACAAAGGAGGATATGGAGGTGGCTACTGAGGAGGAAGAAATGGAAATCACCTAAGCCTCATCAAATGCTATAACTGTAAAAATATTGGACATATATCTCAAGATTGCCCTCAATCTAGGAGGATGTGGTGTAGCCACGCTAGAGCCATTAGACACACAATGGGAAATTGGCCAGAATTGATAGCCAAATGAGAAACCAAAGCAAGATGGAGAAATGAAAACCTCATAAGTTCGAAGCCCCGTTATAGAGTAGAGCCAAGGGACCCAAGAATTAATGTGGTAATGTATGGTGGGAGGTAGATTGGCATTGATGATGTACCCCCACTAGAATTGACTTAGGAATTTTTCCATTGACTTATAAAAATATTGGACGATGGGGAGGCAACAAGGAAGTTACAATAGCGCTATACAGGTTGACCAACAAGGAAGACAAAGGACACATCTATGCCCCCTACCTAAGAGAAGATTCTAATGAATCAACAACTAAAAGAAGCTTGAGACTAGTCAAGAATTCAAGATGGATGCTTAGATTCATGGTTATGAAGTACAAGATATAATGTTGGATCAAAGTTCTATTGTGAAGATCTTACCCAAGAAATCTTGGGAGATGATGGGCAAGTTATCTCTAGTATTTTCATCAATCCAATTACAAATGGTGGATCAGTAAACCTGGGTGAAGTGAGGGCCATAGCAGATTTTGAGGTTATTGAAATCATGGATGAGGATGACATTTACCCAACCCTATTAGGCTTCATGTAGGCGAAAGAAAACAATACAATCATAAACCTCAAGAGGGAAGAGATGTCGTTTGAAGCACACAGTACTACAGTGAGACAACTCATAGACCTTGTAAAGGGGGAAAGATGCTCTAAACCCCTATACAATTGAATAGATGATGATGCCTTGAATCAATTATACAATCTAACTTCAAGGACAATGGATGACTACATCAAGTTGATTATTGATGGGGCCATTAGTTGGAGTGTTTGCGCTAATGAATAGTCAAGAGGCCTTCTAGGATTGGTAAGAGCACAACCATGAATTGTTTTCTCAGTAGTGTGCAATGATATAGTTTGTCCATTAGATTGTGTAAAAAAATAAACATAAATACAATGATAACGCTACCACTAATAATAAAAATAATAATAATAAATCTAGGTGAATGAAAAGTCAAAGGGTACATATCCCTTCACCTCATGTCCAATTAATGCGTATAAGTACACTGTCACAGGCTCATTGTATTGTCATCATTCTATTAATGATTAATTATTCTATATATTCTAATACACATTGCAAAAATATTCTATCAATTTAATAGTGAACCTAAATCGTTTCCACTGAAACATAATCTCATGATTTAAACCCCTAGACAATTGAATAGACGATGATGCCTTGAATCAATCATACAATCTAACTTCAAGGACGATGGATGACTACATCAAGTTGACTATTGATGGGGCCATTAGTTGGAGTGTTTGCGCTAATGATTCCAATGGTCAAGAGGCCTTCCAAGATTGGCAAGAGCACAACCATGAATTGTTTTCTCAGTAGTGTGCAATGATATAGTTTGTCCACTAGATTGTGTAAGAAACATAAACATAAATACAATGATAATACTGCCAATAATAATAATAATAAATGTAGGTGAATGAAAAGTCAAAGGGTACATATCCCTTCACCTCATGACCAATTAATACTATTGACACAACGGCTATTGACAAGGATTCACTTCGCACCGTCGTCAACAAACCCAACCAAACACCTTTAAGCACCAGCCAAAAAAGGTTTTACCTTTTCCAGCAACACCCACGAAGCGAGTGAAATCTCACCCGAGATGATTAAGGGGGATGCAAGAATAAAGTTTCCGCAATGGTGAAAGGACATGCAACCACTTCAACTCTACCGCAATAGAAACCAGAGATTTAGATTCACATACATTTATACATTCATTATTCGCATATTCACCATTCGCAGATTCAATACGTAATGGGCATTCGCATCAACATGGTTAAAGTGATCATTTGCATCAACAACAATTACTGAACCACAAAATCTCAAACATATCATAAACACGTGTATTCATCATTTAATAGAAACAAAGACAAAAGATATAACCATAACCGAACATCTTCATGCATTCATCAAAACCTACGGTATAACCTTCGCAGAAACAGTTCAGACCATATTATTGTGGATCCATACAAAACTGCGAAAACAGAGCAAAACACAATCAAACCGCATAATCACAATGATAATGATTTTTCAATCCGGTCTAGCATCAATGCCCTTAGGCTTACATTCATACTCATATTTATATCAACTAAATGGTTACAAAACGGTCCACATGACCCTTCTAACAACCTAAACTAATCTTGCGCTTTCTCATTCTCTACGAATGACCCTTTCTTCCGTGGATGGTCCTTCGCAGCTGTCGGCTTCCGCACTTCATGCCGACTAATCCCGTGCCAACAAATGTGTATAAATACATTGTCACGAGGCTCATTGTATTGTCATCATTCTATTAATGATTAATTATTCTATATATTCTAATATACATTGCAAAAATCTCATGTCAATTTAATAGTAAAACTAAATCGTTTCCACTAAAACATAATCTCATGATTTAAATCATATCCAATACTTATTTGTTCCAACATCCATTACTAATATGATAACTCTCTTTTATTCAAGCCTATATTGGGGTTTCAACTTGGGTACAAGCCATGACAATATTCGACCTTTTTAATTCATTTGTTTATGCATGATCAATTCTAAAACGTGAACTCAATTTTATCCCTTATTTGTTCAATTTCAAAGATTATTTTGATAATTGTCACACTAATTTCTCACCTATCTAAGTATCTCAATGTTGAGATATTAAGAGTGTATAACTTGATATATCATACATACAATGAAAATGTCATATTTCTAAAAAAAAATGTTGTTTTGAAATAGCCAAAATTTCAAACGTGATTCTAATATAACTAATTGCTTTTAAGGAACGAACCAATATATTAAGCAATAGAGCATCCAACTTCAACTTCTATTAAAACAAAACACTAAATAGTAAATTGAATAAAATATTGTGCTCTATTTTAAGTTAATGACATTTTGTAATAGTTACAGTGTTGCAAAACCATTACATCTAAATATATAAAGTATCCACATGATAAAATTATTTGGTCAAATATTACCAGCATAGATCCATCTTAACTCAAAATCTACCAAACATCGAGAGGGATCAAATCCCTTGAGGTGCAAAGCTGCAAACATTTTTTAGAGTGTGAAACTTGAGGATAGATCTATATCTCAAGGGATTTGACCGCTCTCCGCACTTGGTAGATCCGGTGTTAAGATGAATCTAGACTCGTTTATTTTATTGTATTGATTTGTTTTTAAATTTCTTTTTCATTTTTGGGGGGCCACTTTTCTTTTCTATTTAATTCATTAATGTTATGTGTGTAACACATGGCTCATGGCTCTAGATGCACTCAATTACTCTCTATGCAATGCTTGCACCTACTTACTCTATGTGCAGTGCCCCAAACTTACAAATTCATTGACTACAAATTGAACACTATTATTATTACTTTATTTTTAGTTTTGTAAAATATAATACTGCCAACATGTGGGGATGGATCTTACAATCTATTCAATACCGAGGTGTGGAACTTAATATGAATCTATTTTCTAATTGTATTTATGTTTGGTGAATTTTATATCTTTTTTAAATTTTAATTGTGAACCTACGTAATTTTTTTATATTAATTTTTAAGAAAAGGGACATACATTACAGATGTGACGCATCTTACCCTCCTAGACTATAGAAAGCACCTATCAATGCAATAACAATACCAGAGCAGTCTATCAAGTTATCAACTCCGTACCATGCCCCACTAATAAATCAATCAAGATTGAAGATTAAAAGTTGTGATATGATAAAAATGCACCACTTTGTACAATGTTGTCGATAAAATAATAAATATGTACTATTAAGATAGAATAGTCTGTCCTGAAAAATAGTTGACAGTGTAGGGAAAAGTAATCAGTCGAACTATTAAGTATTTATAATCCAAATATGTATGGTACATAATACTTCTATAAACTGTATGTTTGTGTTTGGGGATTTAATGCTAAATTATTTATTCACTTGGAAGATGGCACCTATTAGTGATTGTACAAGAAATCAAGTATGGCACCAATCACATCAGTGCAGTTACACAAAAATAAAATAACACGAGTGACCACCGCATTCCAACATGCTTGGAGTGTACAAGATGCATTTCTAAATATATTTTAATTGTGTCTTTTAGCGAGATCTTTCTTAAAACATATGTAAAATAGTTCCTCAACATCACTAGTTGCATGATGCTTTTGAGCATATTTCAGGACTTGGAATGCAAGTGTTGGATTTGCTCTGCATATTGCTATCCAAACAAACTTAAACCTCGTGAAAATTAATTATATTTCTTCCAGCACATTTTTTCCATTAGCTGAAATAAATATAAAGCAGGATCCCTATAGGAACTTTCGTAAACATTTCAAGGAACTATTTCTCTCGTTTCATTTAAAATAGATAGGACATAGAATATAAAAAGCATTTAACTATATGCATGCCTCTCTTTTTTTACATGACATAGGACTACTTGAGAGAACTACTTTCATTTGACTTGTGAATTCAAGTCACCAAGGAACAGAGAATGTAGGCCAAAGACCGTTCTGCTTTTAACTTATAACAAAATGATTAGAATGTCAATTGAAGCGGCAACGCCAGATCCAAGCTACCTATGTAAAACTGAATGCTTGGCCTTTTCTTTGCCTTTTTTCTTGAGCATGTTTTTTGCATCCTCTTCTTCTTCTGTCTTTTGCTCTGCTTCTAGCTTAGCTAACTGCATGACAAAAAACAAGTATATTTGAGCATTTGGCACATGTGCAATGGTAACCGATATAAGCACACCCTTATGATTATAGGGTGTCTTTAAGCAGTGGATGTAATGAGCCGCAAATTAATATGAAGTTGAACCTGCATGGAACTTCTAAAATACCATCCAGATATACGAAGAAAGCACCTCATCAAGTACAGGTTTTAGTTCCTTGAAGCGACTCTCCGCAAGATCAAAGCCATCTTTTCTCAGTTCCTGCCAAAACAGAACATGGAAACCAAAAAATGCTTGGATATCGAAGGACCATGGACAAGCCACACGATATCTTTTTTTGCCAAGCTAAAAAAATACATGCATCGTTTTCAATGTGATAGGTGATGTTACCAAGAAAAGGTTTCGGATGATGCGGAAAGGGAGAGGTATATATAATTCAACATTTCTGATTAAGAGAGCATAGCTCATCTTGAGGGTACCGCCAAATTAAATCATGGATAGACGAAGAGGATAATATACATTTGCTTGAAACATATTGATAAACACGAAATGTGATTATTTTTGGTCAAATTTCAGTAATTGAATTTTTCATGCATTAGTTGAATTAAAAGAAAGACACGAAAATTCTTATCTGTGAAATTCTTTGAGATTGAGCATACTAAGAAGCAGCGATTGTAGAATATTGCAGAATAAGCTAAAATAGACGAAGTAATTCCAATTGTACTTGAAATTCCAAAATTAACTGAAGTGGACTCACCTTTCCAGTGTGTTGAGTATGCTCATATGCAGCCATTTGCCAGTACAAGTTGGTACGTGAGAAAAACTCTTTCAGTGTCTCTCCCGGCTGGATAAAATTTTAGAAAAATAATATTAGAAAAATAACAGTTCTTGTGGATTGCTTTTCTGATCAGAATATTTTTCTTAAAGAGAGAGAATATTACCAAATCAGTGATAAAGCTATAAGCAACAAACAACCAGCCAGAAACAACAAGTAAGCTCTTTGGAAATAGACATTCGCTTCAAAAAAAACTGACAGTTGCCAGCAGATAGCAACCGAACAAAACACTGGTTAAACCAAGAATGGCTTAGGAATGATCAGTTTTGCTGTGGGAATGTGTTTCTAGGCCATCATCTAAGCATAAATTTCTCAGAACTGTCTATGGGAGATATTTATCTAGGCCATCGTCTAAGCATACCTTTCTCAGAACAGTCTCTGGGAAAGGATTCTGCAGAGTCATCTTAGCATTCAGAAGTGAAACACAGCACTAAAAAATCACTTAGTGTTGCTCTTAAGTTTTAACATGGACAAGATCTAGAAGTCAGTAATCACTATCTGGTTCTCCTTTTCATGCTTACAAGTGTTCCATCATCTTCAGAGTTTGGCCACTTTGTTACCTAACAAAGCTAAAACTTACTCTTATTTTGTTGCAAGTTGCAACTTCTAGGACATGACCATACCATGAAACCTAATTCTATATCTCTGATATTTCCAAAAGTGCAAAATTGATTTGGAACCTGATGTTTGCAAGTCCTTTGTATTTGTTTCCAAAAATTTTACTAGTGCAGCAGTGCCAAATCAGCTTGCTTCAGCATAATCCTAGCATGGTAGCTTCATGTTGGTGTCTCTATACAGTCTACATTACATTAAGTCCTTCAATCTAGCACAAGAGACACTAGAATAATGCAACAAACATTCTATCTAAATCGTCTTCTTGCTAAACATATTGTGCCACTGTTGAACACAGAATAAACCATGTCTGTTCTAACATGCTTAAACACTAAGTAATAAAGTATTGCTTCATTCCATTGATCCTTTTCCAATGAGATGTTCAAGTACTTGCCGTCCCTTCCAGATTCTCATCCAACAAAATTCTTTTCAGCTGCTTATATGAAATACTCGTTGGAAGGACCTTCCTCTACTATTCTTTTTACTCATTGTTACCAACTATTTTGTACAATAGTTGAGCTTCTATTGAGCCGCAGTTTCATGGACATGATTCATGTTTATCATCAGTGTTTAGAAGTTCAGAGGTCATTTTCAGAGCAATTTTGCCCCATTTGTAATAACTGCATGTTCATACCCCCATAGGGAAATTGTAAAAAGTTGGTCTAAACAGGGTCCTTTTATAAAAGACTCGGCTATCCTTAGGTTTAACTATCAAGGGGATACTCTAGAGTGTTTTTTCCTTAGGAATTATGCATTGCGCTTCAGTCCTGTATAATTCCTGAGTTTTTCACTCATACCTCCAAAGCTGGAGTATTTACCATGGTGGTCGAACCTAAGGTGGTTATTAGAGTCTTGTGTCTAGGATTTTTTCCGTGTTAGCCATCTATATTGAGTCGTATGGACATGCACTAGGTCCCCTAGGAGTTTCGTTTCATTCCGGCAAAAATAATTTTTTCCATAATTTAGACCATTTTTTAATGGTTTAAATGGAAAAATTCAAAATGTAATAAAAACCTCATCTGGAGGCGGAATTTGGCGTGGGAGGCTCGTTTTGACGCTCAGAGCGTCCACTTGACCCTAGCACCCTCTTTCTCCGGGTTCCGGGCAATTACGTCGCCTCTGGGAGCGGTTTTCGTTAAAGATGCTTCATTTTGGCATTTAATTGCCAGAAAAGGACAAAATGCACCAAAGACAAAAATTAAAAAATAAAAAAACATGATTTTTTAACTATGGAAAGGGGTGGCAAATGTTTTATGAAGGAAGGCGAGCATGATAAGAGATTAAAGCACATGCCAAATATTAAACTTTGGATAAGAAATTAGAATATTTGAAAGAGGGTGAGCGTGGGCCTCCCTCATGAGGACTCCTTCATGCTTTGACCATTCGCTAGTATGGTGGGCGAGTAATACAATGTGGTGAGCATGAGTTACAATGTGAGAGGGGCGCCCCTCTTGTGAGGTGGCTGCCACCTCTACGAATCACACCTACCATAAGCTCCAAGCTTTCACTTATGCGCCATCTCTCCACGATTTGTGAGATCCACCTACCTCTTCACGCTCCAAGCTCCTCTCTTCATGCAATTCGACCTGCCTCTTTGTTGTACTATAAATAAGGGCTCTTGTTCCATGTTTTGGGTAGATGAATTTGTGCAAAGAACCTCTACTATTTTTTCAGGTTAAATTCTTGATGTTATTTGGCATGCAAGTTGGAATAAAGTGAAGGCTTTGGAGGTCTAATGGTGCAATCTCTTGGCATGTATCTAATCTAGGTGATATCTCTCTGTATTTCACTTTCTTTTTGCTATAGCATTGATCAATCCTAGCTTAGAAGATTTTATAAATCCATAGGGTAAGCATTTGTTAGGCTCAAGTTGCTTTGTTGACTGTCCTCTCTCATTTTCTGCTGTCCCTACCTTTTTCGCTGCCTCTTTTTTCCCTTTGTTGGCCTTACTTTCACTCTTCATCCTCTTACTTGTTTTCTCCCTTACCTTGCCTTCTTTTCCCTTGTTTCTTCTCTTCTTCATTTTTCCTTTTTGACCTTTGCATTCCTCCTTTTCTTGTAGCTTAGATTTGATTTGGTTGTATCTAGTCCATACTTAGTTTAATTTTTACACATAGCTCTTAGATCTCATCTTGCTTCTAGCTTAGTTTTAATTTCTTGTAGCTTAGTTCTCATACTTAGTTTATTTCTCAAAGCTTCTTAGTTCATTAATGTTTGCATGTTAGTTTAGTTTATAAATTTTAGTTGCAATTTTTTATTTACTAATCTATTAACAAGTGTTTGTCTAAAGCTCTTGTTCTTAGGAAAATCAAGACAGGAATTCTAAAGATCAATCGAAAAGCCCAAAGGCTAGAAGCAAACGAAGAGCAAAAAAGTGAAACTCCTTGAAAAGCACTCCCCTTCAATTTTCCTCTTCTTCATTCCCCCATCTGTACTCGTGCTTCCAAGTGGAGAAAACAAATACATTGTACAAAACTTAATAAAGAGCAAGTGGGATAAAGGCTCCCACACTCCACTTCCCCCATTTGGGGGAAGCTTGTATCGTCTCTTGTCCCTTTTTTGCATTAGTTTAGTCGTTTCATTTTCACAAATAGCTTAGATTTCTTTTGCTAGAGTAGTTTCATTTTCCAATAAATCACTAGGTCTTAGAAGCAAGTAGCTTAGTTAATTTGTCATTTTTCAAGTTCTAGTTTAAATTAAAATTGATATTGTTAATTAAAAGAAACATAAATCTCTTGAATCTCGCCATAAGGCGGATCAAGAGTGCTCTCTGTCAGAGAGTTTTTCAATGGTTCTTGTTCATAACATTTAATAAAATTGGAATTTACATTTACTATACTGCGTATGCTCTACCCACTTGTGGGATACTCAGAAACATTATAGACTTATTAATTCTCCATTTAAATCACTTCAACCCCAAATAAAACACTCTCCCATATAAACCAACGAAAATCCGGCATTGATCGTCAAATAGTCGAAAGTGGGCAAATTCTGCCTGGGGGCGCTGGAACCCCTGGACCGAGACCTTAAGGGCACCGTTAGACTACATCCCTGGTTGGTGTAGTGTTGAACATGCTCTAGAGACTCCGTCCAGCCAACATGTCCTTGTACGGAACCACTTAGACTATTTTCCGGAGATATCTCCAGTACCGCAAGGTATATCTTGGAGATCCCCTTCCCATTAATAATTAAACTCATCCAAAAAATTTACCAAGAGCACTCGCAAAACAGTTCTCAAGCACACCCAAGACATGTATCAAGCATCCCAAGCACTACACTGACTCCATTTGGCATTGGTCCTTCAATTCAGTGTTTATTTTGCTTATTATCTATCTGGAGCATTTGTTTTATCTATTTAAATTGTATCATGTTGTGGATGCTTTACATTTAATTGTTATTATCAAGTGGTTGTGTATCTTTACTTAATTTTGCAAGTACATGCTTGGATCATTAAATTTGTTATTGTAAATCATAAAAACTCCTAAAAAAACTCATCCGCATCATACATCACAAAGAACATTTAAAATCAAGAGCCTTAGAAACTCTTTGTAGGGTCTACCCCCCTTGGCTTCATTAGGAGTTTGCCTAAACGGAGGAGTCGGGATCAGGTGACAGCACCTGACTCTTTGCTTTCCCCCAAGGCCACACTTTTCCCACTTGGGAAACAACTTTCGAAATATTTATGCTGCTAGTGTGCACATCGGCGAGCAACACTCATCAAAATTGCTATACCTTCAGCCTGTTGTGGACTAACAACAATTACAGAAAAATCTAAATATTCAAATTAGGCAAGAAATATTCTCACATAGAACAATTCACCAGCTACACAGTTGAAAATACAATAAAGAGACCAAAAAGAGGATTGTGGAAAAATTGTATATAAACATTAAAATACCGTATATTTTTAGCATTTCTTTTCGCACTAAGTTTTAGTACTCTCTGTGTGAGAAAATCTATTTGTTAGTCTAGTTTATTTTAGGCTAGTTTCAGAAAAATCACATAATGATAATATATTCCATCTTCAATCTTCAAGTTTGACATTATTTTATTCGATAAATATGTTATTATAAAATGTAAAGATAATGAATCTGAGAATCACCTTTACAAATTCCTTGCTTTTGATGTGTGCATGTACCAGTTAGTATCAGAGCCTTGTTTTGTCTTATCTAGGTCGTCTTTCACATCTGCCTATGCATCATGGTCAATATCCAGCAGCCCATTCAAGTAGTCTTTTCTCTCTTTTTTCTCTAATGTTAATCCTCTTTTCTGATCAAATGGTCTTTCGAGCCAATCTTCCAATATCTATTTTTTTGCCATATGGTCTGTGCTACAGTATTGTACTTGTCCACTGCTTGAAGTTTTTTTTTAAACTACAAAAAGGAATTAAAAAGATAGGAAAAAGAAGAGAGAGAGGCTGGGGATGGATTTCCTTGATAGAAGGAATCAAACAAGGAAGAATCCCCACTATCTAAGAAGAGACAAACGCCGGCCATTATCTTACACAAGAATCATGTGACAAAATGTTAACAAGCATTGGAATTCTAAAAATAGCTTAAGCATGATGTGATCTAGATGCTGTTGCAGTGATCTCGCATTCCTATATCTGTCCCTGTTAATAAGTCCTCTCTTAATTATGAATGGATTCAACACCAAGAAACCTATTTTAAGACCTAGAAGAATTTGACAGACAAACAAAAAACCCGGATTACAGAAGTTCATATGGATCACCAACCTCTCATGAAGGCAACATGTATGCCATCTTACTGTTATTAGTCAACCGACCATCCAACGGTGGCATTAATTCATAGTAGTGCTCTGAATGAGATTTCATTCCTTGCAATTTTCTGACAATTTTTTTTAGTGTCAGTTGCATTCAGGAAGATGACTGGGTAAGCAATTCAACAATAAAAGGATAAGTTTAACAAGCTTTCTACTAAATTGTTGGTAGGTCATCTGAATGAGACCATTAAGTTTTAATTTATTATCAATTTACTGGAGGGTTATTTACTCATCTTCAGAAGGAAATAGATCTTAATATCGCTTCCTTGTATCAAGCACTCAAGTTCTCCTTGAAGATTGAGGCAAAGTTACAGCAACAGTCTTCAAAGAATCCAATGCTTACACTTCTAAATCCTCTACTTCCAGTTCCATTGCTCTCACAACTCCAAAAGTTACAGCAACAGTCTTCGAAGAATCCAAATGCTAATTTTAAAAAATGTTTATTTATTTTAAATTACAACTTAAAAAAATGTTAATTTATGTTTTATTTTATATTTTCATTTTCATTTTTATAGATTAATTTATGTTAATTTATATTAATTTATGTTCATTTATGTTCATTTATGTTAATTCTAAAAAAATGTTAATTTATATTTTATTTTTATTTTTATAGGTCGTGATGGCAGCTTCCACAGGCTGCCAAAACACCCAATCCATACAAATGAAAATAAAATATAAAAAAATAACATTAAAAAATTAAAATACAATATTACAAATAAACAAAAAACAAAAAATCATCAACTCGCTGAAGTCGGCCGGTCAATGGCAGCCCGTGGTCTCCTTCGCAGCGTGTGGTCTCCTTCTCAGCTCATGGTCTCAGACTCTCAACTCGTGGTCTCAGACTCTCAGCTAGTGGTCTTAGCCTTCAGGTCGTGGTCTTCTACTCGGATTCACAGCTCACGGTCTCCACTCATGGTCTCCACTCTCCAGGGCTCCTCGAATCTCACTCTGCACATTCTCCAGTAGCTATTGCTTAGAGGTGGTGAGCAACAAAGATGTGAGTCACCTTCTCAAAGGCCGCGTTTCCCTCCAAAATGCCAAGCATTGGTCAACAAGTCAACACACGCCGGAGTTTTGGGGGCAGGCCATAGACTCGCGAGTCCGACGAGTTTGAGCCGAGTTCGGCGTTTAATCACGAGTCTGTTGCGAGTATGTCAAGTCCCGAGTATGGCCGGCGAGTTTGATGCAGTTAACCGGTTGGCCAGTGACTCAGCAAGACTCACGAGTCTGCTCCGAGTGCGACTACACTGCTCCAAAGTACAACTAAGAACAACGAGGGAGTATCTAGAGCATCTCTGAAATAACAAATAAAGACAAATGTCAACACCTAATGGGGGGTGAAGCCAAAATGGTAAACCCTAGACAATATAGAAGAGATAGAACCTCTATATGCAAAAACACACTTGTCACAAGAGAGACAGAGAAGGAATAAATAAGGTTTTAGTCTTCAGTCCTAGCATTTCTAATCTTTAATTGGTGCTCATTATGGATCGGTTCTTCCACTTTGCGACACCGTTCTGCAATGGCTTGTACAAAACAATCAACTCCCTCTTGATTCTTGCATCCTTGCAGAAATCCTCAAATCATTGGAGGTACACTCGCCCCCATTGTCCGACTCAACACTTGATCTTCTAACTTGTCTAGTTCTCCACTAGGGCTTTGAAATCCTGAAACCTGCTAAAGACCTCATACTTAGTCTTTAGGAAGCAGATCCAAGTTTTGCAAGAGAATTCATCAATGAAGGAAAAAGAGTACATGCTTCCTATGGTTGATGCTACTAGCATTGGTCCACGTACATCTGAATGCACCAAGTCTAAAATACCCTTAGACCTGTGCTCACTACTTAGGAAACCAACCTTGGCATGCTTTCCAAGCACACACCCTCTGCACACACCCTGCCTCTCAATGATGAACTCTGGAAGACCTGTGGCTATCTCCCTTAGAATAGGCAATGCATTGTGATGTAGGTCATGTTATCACATTTATAGTAACTGGGGCCACCATATATTTATTCCAAATTCCAGTATATTTTTCATCCAGTCCTTTACACTGAGATGCTTGAGATGAGCATCTATTTTTGGATCACTCTTATGATGATGAGCAGTAGTATATTCCTTTGCCATGATTGAGTCTCAGGAAACTCAGATTTGATGACCGATGTAGCCATTTTTCCATTACAGAGCAGTATGCAGTGCCTAGAGTTGCAGCAGCAGGTTCTCAGTGGACTGATGATGATTCAGATGTTTTGCACAGGTATATAATCCAGCAGGTATTATCTTGTGTTCTTGGTTATATTGTTTTTTAGTCATCCTAGTGGCATGTTCTAGCATTTAGTGTCATGATCTGGCGATCATATATATAGTATTGGACTTGATTGTTATTTTATATCTATCTAGTGTCCTGCTCAAGTTTTAGAATTTCTTGTCTATACTCATTGGTTTTACCCTCCTTAGGAGAATGGAGGTGATCATTCCCACCATTATATGGCTTGCTAGTTTTGGCATCATCTTCACTATCTCCATCCATCCGTTACCTTCCAGTTATTGTCTTTACCCCGGCTTACTACTTAGCTTGTGATATGGAGGACTTTCCCCCACTCTAGCCTCTTTGTTGGATGAGCTTCCTTGTTTAACTTGTGTCTCGGCTCTGAGTTGCTTAAGTTGTGTTGGCTAGACCTAAAATAGTTAGTACTACGATCATTACATTGTATCTAGAAACTTTATTGTATATCTTGAATGAAATCCCATTCTAGAATGTGTTTTTCAACACACGTGAATGAAAGGCATGTGAAATGTAAATCCAAGGATGTGTTTTTCAACACACTTGGATCAAAAAGCCTAATAAAATGAAATCCAAGAATGTGTTTCTGAACACACACAGACAAAGGCTATGGAAATGAAAAAGTCTAATTAAAGCAATCGTTTAACAAATGCTATATCTAATGATTGCTGACCTTATCTACATGTAATCATCTATTCCTCATTAGCCTGCGGGTTGTGATATGAGATGGAGCAAGGGACAACTAATTCTAAGTGTCCCCTAGAGTCTCAAGTTACGGTTTGCCAGACACCTAGTCATGGCGGCTCTAGAAAAGATCCTCACGGAGTTGTATCAGCTTGGATGTGGGTTGTAGGCATCTGTCAAGGTTGAATAAGCACCTCCAAAACAACGTACCCATTTGTGAGACACTGCCATCCCCTATGTTATTGCTTGTCCAGCATATGCTTTAGTGTGCATCCCCTTTCCCACTTCCAAAGTATCACAGTGTTGAGTCAGTATAGTCATCCCTTAGCCTAGCCTTGCAGTCTTCCACCTTCACCCATAACTAGCAAATTGATCACAGCCATGAAGTGAGTATAGCATTGAGTTTCTAGTCTGAGCCATTATTATTATTGGAAAATCTTGAATATCTTGTTTTAGATCGCCAGTGAAATGATTACTTTATGTTTATATTGCTATTGGAATGATTTATGAAGAATGCCTTAACCAATTACACTTGCAGCACTTTGATGTTTTTGCTTGGATCATATTATGGGTCAGTTTGACTTGGTCAAACCCAGTTTGACCAAAGTCAACCACAGGACATGAGATGAGTTAGACCCTAGATGATAACTACTGATGATATGTGGTATATTATTCGTCACCAGATGGTTCCATGCAGTATTTACAGGCTCAGATAGTGATCTGTGGTATTTTAATGATTTTGATCATTTGCAAATTATTATTATTTTTATATGTCCGGGCATGGTATTGATATTATATGATTATGCAGTCATCCATATGGTGTATGAGTATGCATCTCTAGTGCATTTGGGCTCTCTGGGTCCATTGGGACAGTCAGTTTTCAGTTTCAGGCAGTTTCAGTTGGGATTTGTCTCAGTTTATCACTTTAGTGCAGATTTGCCATTAAAAATGGTCTATCAGAGCAGTTTCATGGTTTGATTGGTTCACCTAGGACGCTACAGAGGGAGTATGAGGTCCAACCACTTTTTTTTACTATATTGCCATACTCTCAGACATGGTGCAATCAGATTTGGCCTCAGGTGACCAAGCAGAGAGTTACAGGCATTTTTATCTTTTACAAGTGATTTACAGAGGCATAAAAAATGGTAAAATTGGCTACAGAGGAAATCGATTTGGGCTACTGAGGCAAGGAAATGGCATAGGAATGGTTTTGATGATGTGTATGATGTCTCCCACACCCTCCACAACAGTTGCATCAGTCAGTAGGGCCCACACATCTTTCTCTGGCACATTTTTGTGGTTTCATGGTTCCTTTGGAGGCTCACGAATTTCCCTGTTGGGCATGATTTTACACTTTGATGATATATTTGATGGTTATTGTGCCATGGGGACACACTAGGGAGGATATATGTTACTCCCTAGACCCACCATGAGCGTTATGTTATGTTCTCCTAGTCACTTGGAGTGGGACGTCCTCCTAGGGCGATTTTGTCTATGACATTATTAGATTTTTGAGTTGATCCATGTACTTTATGTTGAGCTCATTTCAACCATAGATTATCACTATTGTATCTTTTAATCTTATCCACTCATTAAAAAGGTGGTTAGGGTTTTGGTCTCTCTCATAGCTATATATACGAGAGAGCCTCTCATTGTAAAGGGACCTTAGGCTCTTGGAATTTGATAATAGAAGATTTATTTGCAGACACTTCCGTATCTTGCTTTGTTGTGATATTCTTAAATGTTGATTGGAAAGTCTATTGTCATCTAGCATTTGAGATTTTGTGGTGAATCCATACATATTTTGGAAACAGGGTTTTGTCTACAAGAGGGCGACTTCACTTGGGCATTTTTGTTGGGCTTCCTCAATTCGCTTCACTTGGATCCATTTATACCAGGGGGTATTCAATAGCTTCATTGTGAGCTCTGATTTCATCTTGGTATGTTTTATGTTGCATTAGTCATTCTTTCTCCCAAGGGAATGGGAATCTTTCGTTCGTGGCTTATGCTCTAGAAAGAAGTTGATCAAGTTCAGAAAATTATGGGAAGCATATGTACAAGAAGAAGAAAGAATAGCAGTCAAAGAAAAGTTAAATGACAATGAAGACCAAGCCTTGGCAGCTCATACTAGACGAAAGAACAAAAGGAAGGATCATGAACATTCTCCTAGAAGAACTCAAAGATTTCAAAGGAACAAAAGGACTAAGAGAGACTTCTCATCCTTTGAATGTTTTACTTCTCACAAGATGGGACACATTGCAAGAAACTGTCCCCTTAAAGCTGAACAATTCAAGAAGAGAAACAAAAGATTTCATGCCCATGCGGTCGAAGATGATGAACATGATGATGAAAAGAAGGCTAGAGAAGATAGAGATTCCAATGAAGAATGTCTTAATTCCAGCCCTTACTACTTCAGTTTCTCATGGAAGTGACACTTGGCTCGTGGACAGTGGAGCCTCCAAGCATATGATAGGTTACAAAGATTCTCTCTCACATCTTGTGCAGAAAGATTCTCCACACAAAGTGAATCTTGGAGACGATTACCAATACCCTATCAAAGGGATGGGAGAAGCCTCTTACAAGTTGGATTCCGGAAAGTCCATGAACATGAAGGAAGTCCTATATGTCCCAGGTTTGAAAAAGAATCTCCTTTCTATCTCAACTTTAGATAAGAAAGGTCTCAGAGTTGCTTTTGTAGATGGTGAAGTTCTCATGTGGCCAAAATACAAGTCAATAGATAATGCAGTTGTGATTGGAATTGAAGGAGGACTATACAAATTGAAGGGATACGCAGATTCAGCCTTAATAACTAGTACCACGAGTCCTTGTGAGTTGTGGCATAGAAGACTCGCTCATGTACATTACAAAGCATTACCAATAATGAGCAAAGTGGTGACAGGATTACCAGAAATCCAGGTTGATCATGAAGGAGTGTGCAAAGGATGTGCACAAGGAAAGAATACAAAGAATCCATTTCCAAGCAGTGACAGTAAGGCGAAAGGCATCTTGGATATTATTCATTCAGACATTTGTGGACCAATGTCAACTACTTCTCTAAGCGGGTATGTCTATTATGCTTCTTTTATTGATGATTATTCCCGCAAAACGTGGATTTATTTCTTAAAGAATAAAGATGAAGTATTTGGAAAGTTCAAGGAGTATAAGGCTCTTGTGGAAAACCTCTCTGAAAAGAGGATCAAGACCTTAAGGTCAGATAATGGAGGAGAATTCACATCAAGTGAATTCAAAGATTTATGTAAAGAAGCTGGGATTAAGAGGGAGCTTACCATTCCCTATAATCCCCAACAAAATGGTGTGGCTGACAGAAAGAATAGATCTATCATGGAAGTAGTAAACGCCATGATCCATGATCAAGATCTTCCTATGCACTTATGGGCCGAAGCAGCTAGAACCATAGTCTATGTGCAGAATAGAATCTCTCATAGTGCTCTTGGAAACAAGACTCCAGAAGAGATGTTTACTGGTGAGAAGCCCAAAGTCGGTCACCTAAAATTATTTGGTTGTCCAGTATTCATACATATTCCCAAGGAGAAGAGATCAAAGTTGGATCCTTCAACAAAGAAGGGGATATTTGTGGGTTACAATGAGCAATCAAAGGCTTACCGATTCTACATCCCAGGATATCGTCAGATTGAACTCAGCAGAGACGTTACATTTGATGAGGATGCAACTTTTAGCAAGTCTAGAAAGAATCATGAGAATGAGGAGAAGCACGAAGCTCCTAAAGTTACAAAAACTAACAACACACCAGTCAAAAATGTTGAAGAAGAGCATGTACCAGAGGATCATGACATGACAGAACCTCAAATACCTGAGGAGTCACCTCATGAGATCATTTCACGAAAGAGAAGACCAGATTGGGCACGAGAAATAATTCAAGATGCAGAAAAGTATGGTGCTCCAGAAGGTACATGCAGAGAAAGCAAGAAACCAAGGCCATACTCCAGTTATGTAGCCTTGATGTGTAACCTCGTTGATGAAGAACCTACATGTTTTGAAGAAGCAACAAAGAAGAAGGAATGGTTGGATGCCATGATTGAAGAATACCAGTCCATCATAAAGAATGATGTTTGGGATGTGGTATTGAGACCGAAAGACAAGTCAGTAGTATCTTCAAAGTGGATTTTCAAAACAAAGCATTCAGTGGATGGGAGTATTGAAAAATACAAGGCAAGATTCATAGCCCGGGTGTTCTCTCAAAAGGAAGGAATTGACTATGAGGAGACTTTTGCTCCTGTGGCTAGATACACTTCAATCAGAACCGTCCTTGCTTTGGCAGCTAAGATGAAATGGAAGTTACAACAGATGGACGTAAAGACAGCTTTTATGAATGGAAAGATAGAAGAGGAAGTGTACATCGAGCAACCGGAAGGTTTTGAAACAGATGACAGGAAGACACATCTGTGTAGATTGAAGAAGGCATTGTATGGGTTGAAACAAGAACCCAGAGCGTGGTATGGAAGAATTGATGGTTTCCTGATGAGCTTGGGATTTACCAAGAGTAAAGCAGATTCCAACCTTTATTATAAGGTTGTAGATGATGAACCCATGATATTATTATTGTATGTGGATGATCTATTCTTCACAAGTGAAGATAAGCCCATCAATGAATGTAAGAAGAAGCTTGCTTCAGAATTTGAGATGAAAGACCTTGGTATGATGCATTACTTTTTAGGTCTTGAGGTGTGGCAATGTCCAGACGAGATTTTCCTAAATCAAGGAAAGTATATTGTTGAGATCCTAAAGAGATTTGGGATGATGGATTATAAGGCTATGACTACGCCGATGACGACAAACTTGAAGCTCTTAAATGATGCTTCAGCAGAGACAGTGGATGTTACATTGTACAGACAAATCATTGGCTCGTTGATGTATTTAACAAATACAAGACCAGATATATGTTTTGCTGTGAACACCTTGAGTCAGTATATGGTAGAGCCTAGACATCTTCACTTGGTTGCAGCAAAACATGTGATGAGGTACCTAAAGGGTATATTGGATTGTGGTCTCAGATATGTATTAGATAGTGAGATCAGATTGCATGGTTATATAGATTCAGATTGGGCAGGAAGTGCCGAAGACAAAAAAAGCACTTCAAGATGTTGTTTCAGTTTGGCATCGGGTATGATCTCATGGCTCAGTAGAAAGAAGACTAGTGTTGCTCTTAGTACGGCAAAAGCTGAATACATTGCAGCATGGTCAACTTGTAGTGAAACAGTTTGGCTTCGCAAGATGTTGGCAGGATTGTTTGATACCAAGATAGATGTTATTGATATCGTTTGTGATAATCAGAGTTGTATCAAGATGTCAGAAAAACCGGTGTTCCATGATAAATCAAAGCATATCGAAATCAAGTATCACTACATCCGGGATATGGTGCAGAAGGGAGTTGTAAAGCTCAAGTATGTTTGTACAGAAGAACAAGTTGTTGATGTGTTGACTAAGCCTCTATCTCGAATAAAGTTTGAATACTTTCAAGACAAGCTTGGTGTGGTCTGAAAGGATCTCCCTCGAAAGAGGGAGTGAAGATGATGATGCGGTTTCCTGGAGCTGTGGTGTGGCAACTCAGTCTATGATTGGTATGTCAGTCTGACAAGCCCTGTTTGATCCCGAAAGGGATTGATATGTCATCCTGGCAAGGCCTGTTTGATCCTAAGGGGATTGGTATGTCTGACTAGGCTTGTTTGGTCTGAAAGGATTAGCAAGTCATATAAGGCATGTTTGGTCCCCAGATAGATTGGTATGTCTAAATAGGCTTGTTTGGTCCGAAAGGACTAGAAAGTCAGACAAGGCCTATTTGATCTACCAGAGTGCCCAGTGTAGAGCAGTTCTAGATGTACATTGATGTTGTTCCAGCATTCATATGTTGATGATGATGTTGTTCCAGCATTCACGTGCTGATGATGACGATGATGATGTTGATGATGTCCTAGCAGTTCCTTGTTGATGATGTCCCAGCAGTTATGTGCTAATGATGATGTTCTAGCAATTCCATATTGATGATGATGATGATGATGTTCTAGCAGTTCCATATTGATGATGATGATGATGATGATGCTCTAGATATATGATGTTGTTTCAAAAATTTCTATGACATACAGAGATTCATCAGTCAATTGTACAGTTGTTGATGTTGATGTCTGTAGAATACCTTCCTAGTTAAGAGGGAGTGTTAAGAAATGTAACTTCAGAAGATATTCTAATTGTATTTGTTTATTATATTATTATTCCTCCTTCAAGAGATGTCATTGATGTAGTTGGTCATGTAAGAGTCATTGAAAGAGTCAATGTAAACCCTTCTTTGTAAGTCGGGTCAATAGTACCCTTAAGAAACATATTAAATATATTATTGAGTCTCCCTAAGTGAAGTCGACCCGGTTAGTTAAGTGAAGTCGGCCAAGTTAGGGTAAAAGGTCACCCAGCAGAAGAATATAAATAGAGAGGTCGAATTCCTCATTTGAACCATTCACTCACTCAAGCAAATGCGCAAGAGAGAGAAAGAAGAAGTTCGTTGGTGAAGAGAAGTTGTTGTTTTGTCTTGGGGTTTTACACTATCTTGGTGAATTCTATATTGAGGAAGTTTTGCGGGCTTTTCTCCCTTGTGGTTCCCCGAGGAAAATATTGTTTTCTTTGTGTTGTTATGCTTGTCTTTCTTTCAGTGATCCTATTGTTGCAAATGATTTAAAGTTATCATGCTAAACAAGTAAAAACTTAACATTATCATGGTACCGCACGGTCCCATTGACCTACTTTTGTGGTCATTTTGTTGGACATTAATAAAATTATCTTATCTCATCTTATCTTATCTCCATTTGTAAGTGTTTTCTAGTTCTTATCTTTTAATGTTGCAAAATGGTATGTGGGATAGCTAGAACTTGTTGTTAGGTGCATAGAAGGATAATGTTGTCACATTGGAAGGATTGTGAGAGAAATTTCCTCCATTTCTTTGTTGGTTTATGCATAGATGTTACAATTGTTATGAGTCATCTTTCTAGAGTAGGTACATAGAACACTCCATTGTATAAGATACACCTTATTAGCATAGTTTTGAGTTGGCACCGTAAGGAAGCTCCTAGTGATTTCCACAATTATGATGTAATGTGTTAGGATTTGTTGGTTGGCACCACAAGCGCTCTAACTCTCCTTAATCTTTTCATGAACTTGTTCCCTCTTTCATTGGTCTCGTTTCCTCTTAACTCCATTTCCCTAGGGAATGGCACTAGTCTTCACAACCCTCCCATCACCTATACTACCACGGAGACCTCAAGTTTTGCTAAGGCTAACTCTTCAAACCACCTTGTGCCTCCATTTTCATTGTCTAGCAATCTTATCCTAGGGAAGCCCCCCTCAAGTTGGAGGAGAGCCAACCGGTAGAAGTGAAAGTGGGTAACACCTCTAAGATGTAGTTGGGCTAGCCTTGTTCTTTGGGGCTTTAATTTTACATGCTAGTTCATGCCATAACACTGTCAAATAGACTTCAACAATGCACTGGATCTCAAGGTTATAAAGCAAACCAGAAATCTCAAATGCATATCGTTCTTTCAAATGGAAACACTGGGATTTTTCAAATCCTCTTAGCACTATAGAAAATGACCCATAAACATCAAATGACCATGAACTACAATCTTTAGATCTAAATAACAATGTCATAATATCACATCCCCACCGAGAGCAATAAACTTCCACAAGGCATGATTTTCATCTCTTTCAACTTTAATTACACATAATCATATAAAGAGACATAAGAGACGCAATAGTTTAGCCTGGGAAAACCCAAACCCGGGAAAAACCCAGCCAACCTTTCTTATTCAGAGATTCAGTACAAAATACAAGTATATCAGATATAGAAATGATCTTGAACAAGATAGATCATATAAAAGATGATGCAAAAAAAGAACCCCAGAAATAGCAGTCTTCTACAACCCTTGAGCGAATTTCTCCTTGCTTGAGCGAACTTGCTTTTTGTAGTGCAAATGAGGAGGACGTCACCCTTATTTATACTTGATTTCTGGTTGACTTTTCCACTGGGGCCGACTTGTCTTCTGAGCAATAAAATATTGTTTATTTGTTTCTTCTGGGCCGACTTAGCAAGTGAGGATGTTAAAATTTAATATGCTAAGACAGAAAATATCCACATTACATTCCATTTCAGAACAATAGCATATACAGGATCACTGAAAGAACAACAAGCACAACATAAACACAAGAGACACAGATTTATCCTGGGAAACCCTCATGGGGTAGAAAACCCAGCAAAGGTTCCTCAATATATATACCAGCAAATACAAAGATGTAATCCCCAAACATGAGCTCTTTCTCCTCCATAGCAGATCTCTCTCTCACCTATGCGCTAATCACAAGTGAGTGAATGTGTTAAATGAGGAACACACCTCCTCTATTTATACACAACTCTGACTTGTCTTTTACACTAACTAGGTCGGCCCCAACTTAACCATTTAACATAATGTGACAGGGCCGACCCCACTAGGGTGGTCTAATAACCCTTCAACCCACATGACTCATACAGGGCCGACCCCACTAGGGTGGTCTAATAACCCTTTAACCCACATGACTCATACAAGGTCGACCCCCACTAGGGAAGTCTAATAACACAGGTTACCACAATCTCCATGGAGGAATAAACATCTCCGGATATACAACAAAGTCCCATCGGAGGAATGAAACATCTGCGGAATAATAAAGTACACAATATAATATTCTTAAAAGTTACAATATCTCAACAGAGGATACCTCTTGTAGCTACAAACATCAACAAAACTAAGCATCCACTAGCTTTGCAAATTATTTACAAAATAAAGAATCAGATCCATGTGGATTAATACCTGTCAAAGGTATTACAACACAATGAAAAATTTAAATATCCACTAAGCATTCTGTCACTAATAGCTATGCTGAAACTGCAAGAGTTGTTCCATTTGTGCACTATGTTTTGCACAGTTTCTAACCAACAGCTGTTTCATTTTCCTTGATCAGGACATAAACAAATGAGAAAATAAAATTGGCAAGCAGAAACATTTCCAAGCCTTCACATCCTGCCTTACCTTGGTGTATCTATAGAATAAATAATTATCATTTCTCATATTAGACCATAAATATATTGGATGTTCTTTCAACGTTAGTTAATCATTAGCTTTAGTTTATTTAGTCCCAAGCAAATTATTCACATACCAGTGGTGTACGCTGTGAATCAGCAAGGCCCAGCTCAGCTCGTATCTGGTCTATTTTTGCTCGTCTTTCCTTTCGGCGAAGCTTTCTACCTTCTCCTCTTAGGATAGCAGCAGCATCTTCTACTCCCAAAGTGCCCTTGTCAGATTCTTTTTTCTCTTCCTGCACAGAACCACGTTTCTTTGAATACCATTCCAATCGTGATTGTAAGGATCATGCCCTAGATACCATAAACTTAAAACCATATAATTATTATCCACTACATACTAAGAAAGAGAACAATCAATTGTCTATACTCGCCAAGTACAAAATATGACAGACTGCTAACAACCTTAAAATTGATTACATTAATTGGTTACAAAATGGGGCCAAAATCCTGCTGATGAAGTACTCTTCTCAGTGAAGTTAGGATTGGCCATAAATTAAAGAGGCTTCTCAAAAACAGTAGGAGTATGATGCATACAGGCAATTGTGACGTCTTTTGGGTTCTACCTACCTGGTTGGCAGCTGTATCCATCATTTATTTTACACCAACAGTTAAGTTTAACTTTCCATTCAAACTTAGAACAGATGTTTGCTTTGAAAGTTTGAATCTATATTATAGCTCCCAAGCATTATCCAAGCTAGTAGTTAGTAATTATGAGCTATGATTCACAATCATGAAGGAAAAACTTTCAAAACTGAGCTGATGATGGCAATATCTGCTATTTTTAGAGCATGATATTTGCAGACATCTAATGTGTGACTTAATTTATGATCCTTACATCCTGAAAATAATTTTGTAATCTAAAAGCTGATCAGACATATAGTAAGCTGTTTTTTGGCGTTGTGCACTCTATTCAGGAGAAGAATTGAGAAAGAAAGCAGAGATCAAACGAAGAATATCATTCTATAGGTGGGGAAATGATTGTAACTTGTCTGCACTAGCTTAAACAAATACAAGGGGACAATTTCAGGAATTAGCATGCATGCACAACAATATATTGTAATTGAGCGATCCACAAACAAAAGAAAACATCTATACCTCACTTCCATCCTCCTCTTCCTCCTCTGTATCACTTTCTTTGACATCTCCGTCTTCATTACTTTCATCATCTTCATCATCACTAGCTTCTACCCACTCTGTTTTTGAAGCCTGTTACAAAAGAAGAAGAAAATAACATTACCATCTCAGAAGATAAAACAAAAATTACACTGCATCCAATGCTTTTGCACATAATTATTCTTTTTCCAAGGACCCTGCAGTTTTAAGTTCATCAAAACAAGCACAAAAGGAGATGTTACATACCAATTAGATCAAAATAATCATCAAAACGTTGACAATCTAGTAGAAATGATAGCCAGATCACACATACAAACCATTATCCTTGTTCTACTCACCTCTATGATGCATTTCCATTCATCAAGTTTGTTGAGATCAAGAGAGTAAAGATCATCCAAGGTTACTTCCTGATCACCAATTTCCATCATGCCACCATATAGATAGAGTGTATCTTTCCCAACAACCATGCAAGCATTGATCCGTCCACATGGTTTTACCACCTGCAAAATTGAAAGAGTCTTGTGAATGTGAATATGCTTTTAACAATATAAACAACAGAAAAGAAAATGTTCACCTTGGTATTACCTCACTTGCAACTAATGGCATTGCTTCAGCATTCGTATTCTGGCTATCCCATTTTTCATTAGAACTGTACTCTGTGATGTCAGAATGATCACCAATAGAAAGCTTGCCAGTCACTTTATTAACCAAATGCTGACAGTCATCTTCATCCACCTCTGCCATTTCAAGGCTACTATTATGGCACACATCTTCATGGTCAAAAGCTCCAAAAGCCTGTGTTTCTTTAAACTCACATGGAGCATCCCCATCATCATTCCCTTTTCTAGACAGTCTTCCAGATTGTAGGTCAGTCTTTGCCTGCCCCCGTGTCTATTTTGAAACAAGAATATTTAGTGACAATGCCAGAACAAATCACCAACAAAACAAAACATCATCCCAGAGCAAATGTGTTATACTGATTTACCCCTGCATAATGTCTAATCCAACTTGAGAAAAAAAATGTGTTATTGTTGTTAAACTAAAATGTGGAGAATATATGCAGAGAACAAAGAGACGAAAAATGGCATATTGTATTATATCAGCATGCTTAAAACGACATTCAAGGGTGTTATCAAGCAAGTTATGTTAATCTTCTTAAAAACCATTGACCTAATCTCTTAATAATAACATTAACTTAGATGTCATATCTTATAACTAATTTCTCATTTCGTTACATTACATTATATCATTACAATTAGATACATCAAATTTATTATTGTTCTCAGATAAAATAAACATTACAATGTTTAACACCCCATCTTAATGTATATTTCATTTTCCACTACTCCTAACAGTCTCATAATTTTCCAAAAACACCCTTGTTGAGTGCCTTAGTAAAGATGTCTGCTACTTGATCATAGAATCTTCAATAAATCAATACTATCTCTTTGTTATGCACTTGTTCTCAATGCTCATATGTAATGATGATGAATTTCTGCATATTTTGTTTTTGAACAGTAGATTGGATTCTTTGTTATCTTGATTGCACTTTGATTATCAGTGTAAACTTCTTGGCTGCATTTGTCATAGCTTCAAATCAATAAAATCCTACCTACCCATACTGCCTCAAATGTTGCTTTGTATTCTGCTCCTATTGTTGAAAGATCCACTACAGGTTGGTTTTTACTTGCCCATAATATCACTTCACTACCAATAGTAAAACCTATTGTAGATTTTCTCTTACCCATATCACCTTACCCATTCTGCATCTGAAAAACCATTCAACATGAAACAATCAATCTTCTCAAGTACAATACTAAACTGTTAAGTACCTTTGATATACCTACGCACGTTTTTAGTTATATGCTATAATGTGTCTCTCTAGGAAAATTTAAAAACCTTGACAACATAACAACTGCAAAACTATTCATGGTTTGCTTGTTGTAAGATATGTCGATCCTCCAGCAAGTTGACGATATAACAATTCATTAACTGCCTATGATTTTGTTAGATTTTTAATGATATAGCAGTATAATTTTCATCTCTTTCAACACATTTGCAGCATAAACAAATATAGGATCACTGAAAGAATACCCATTCACAGAAACACAAGGACACAATAATTTACCATGGGAAAACCCAAACTCAGGAAAAACCCAGCAAACCTTTCTTATTCAGAGATTCAGTACAAATTGCATGTAGATCAGATATGAAACTGATCTATATCAAGAGAGATCACAAATAGAGAAGATACAAAAGAAAGAGCCCCAAAAATCATTCTACAACCCAGAGCAAACTTTTCCTTGCTTGAGCGAACTTGCTTGAGATGTTTGTCCAAATGAGCAGGCATCCCTCCTATTTATACTGTTTTCTGGGTGACTTTTTCACTGGGGCTGACTTGTCTTCTTTTATTGGACCGACTTCTCTTTTTGCATAATAAAATACATTTTTATTTATTTTCTTTTTTTAGGTCGGCCTAGCTAGTGAGGATACTCACATAGCTACTAACAACAATACTCTCTCTTAGCTAGGGAGGTATCATCATGCTCGAACACATCTGAGAATCATTTGATCGTCTCGGTTTGTCTCGTACATCTCATCATCATAAGAAAGCTCCATCCACACGGCTCAGCCTGTCGAGAAGTGTGATCAATACAATCCACACAGCACAAGAAGTTCACACAGATTTCATCCCGGTCCAAACAAAACCACAATCCACACAGGACTAAGATTCCACACAGAACTCGTCTCGGTCCACATGGAACCACGGTCCACACAGGACTAGGATTCCACACAGAACTCAACTCAATCCACACAGAACCACAGTCCACACAGGACTAAGAGTCCACACAGAACTCTCGAGGAGTACGATCAACTCAACTCAGTCCATCGAGGAGTACGATCAACAAAATCCTTCAAGGAGTATGATCAACTCAACTCAGTCCATCGAGGAGTACAATCAACTCAAGTCATATGATCAACTCAACTTAGTCCATCGAGGAGTATGATCAACACATTCCTTCAAGGAGTACGATGAACTCAACTCAGTCCATCGAGGGTACAATCAGCTCAACTCATATGATCAACTCAACTCAATCCATCAAGGAGTATGATCATAATGTTCCACACAGGAACCATCCCACATAGGGATACATCCCACATAAGTATACACTCCACAAAGGAGTCAAACACAAGTCTCGGCTTGTGCCTCATCAACAACCATATTGGTCGTCAATCTCTCTTCCTAAGGAAGGGAATCTCCACCACCCCAAGCTTTTCACGGAAGTATGCAAACTTCACTCTTGACAAAGGCTTGGTAAGGATATTTGCAATCCGCTCATCAGTGGAGATATACTGGAGCTTCATTACTCCCTTCTGAACTATTTCTCTGATGTAGTGATATCTGATCTCAATATGTTTGGATCTGTCATGGAACATAGGATTCTCCGAGAGCTTTACACAGGTTTGTTTATCACAGAATATCACTGTCACATCAAGCTCATGACCATATAAATATGTAAGTAGCTTTCGAAGCCATACTGCTTCCTTGGTTACTACACTAGCTACAAGATACTTTGCCTCTACTATACTGAGTGTCACAAAAGACTGTTTCTTGTTTAACCAAGAAACCATAGCTGATCCCAAGCTAAAACAGCACCCAGAGGTGCTCTTTCTGACAACAGCACTACCAGCCCAATCTAAATCTGTGAAGCCCACTAGCTTCACTTCATTATCTGAGGTATATCTCAATCCATAACCAATTGTACCACAAAGATATCTCAACACATGCTTAGTTGCTAGTGCTACCTAATGTACTTGTCTCGGCTCGACCATGTGCTGACTCAATTTGTTCACTGCATAACAGATATTTGGCCTGGTATTAACTAGGTACAACAAGGAACCAATCAACTGGCGGTACATGGTCGGATCCACTGAGTCTGAAGATATGGCAGAGTCATGTAACTTCTTCAGATTAGCCTCCATAGGTCTGGCCACAAACTTACAATCCATCATACCAAATCTGAGTAAGATCTCACTGGTAAACTTCGCTTGTATAAGGAATATCTCATATGGTCCCTGCCACACCTCTAAGCCCAGGCAATAGTGCATCAATCCTAGGTCTTTCATCTCAAACTCACGGGTTAACTCCCTCTTGCACCTGTCAATCACACTCTCGTCCCTTGTGAGAAAGAGATCATCAACATAAAGTACAAGGATTAAAGGACGACCTTCAACAAATTTGTAATAAAGGTTATGATTTGCTTCATTTCTAGTGAAGCCTAACTCTATCAAGTAATTGTCGATCTTGGAGTACCAGGCCCGTGGTGCCTACTTAAGCCCATAGAGAGCTTTCTTTAACCTGCAAACATGGGACTCCTTCCCCTGTATAACAAAACCCCCAGACTGCTCCATATATAACTCTTCCTCACTTACACCATTGAGAAAGCCAGTCTTTACATCTATTTGATGTAGTTTCCAACCCATGATAGAGGCAAGAGAAATAATGGACCTGATAGTAGAGTACCTAGTAACTGGCGCAAATGTCTCATCATAATCTATTCCCCCTTTCTAAGAGAAGCCTCGGGCTACAAATTTGGCCTTGTGCTTTTCGATGCTACCATCTGTAGGCTGCTTGATCTTGAAGATCCATTTGGAAGTCACTACTGACTTCCCCTCGGGTCTAGGAACAATATATCATACACCATTCTTCATGATGGATTGTTACTCATCCATCATAGCATCTTTCTAGACCTGGTGTCCAACTGCTTCCTCAAAAATGGAAGGCTCTGAATCATTGATGTGACTCATTAAGGTTGAATATCTTGCGTATCTCCGCGGTCTTTTGCTCTCTCTGAACATACCTTTAGGAGCTACATGACCTTCTGCATCTTGCAAGGTATCAAAAAGCCATCCTGGCCTTTTCCAGCCAACATCTCTAGGAACATATGTCGGCTCTACATGGATCAATAGGATCAACATGATCAACATGATCAATCGGATCTACAAGATCGACTGGATCCATAGAATCCCTCTGAATCTGGGCATCCTGCTCCCACTCAAATACTGAGTATTAACAGAATCTTCACATCCATCACTTGTCCTCTTGTTGAATAGCTATCACTTGTTCTTCATAACAAGTCTCTTGTAGATCATAGCACATGATCTCTCCTACAAGTCAAGTTCAGTCAATTAGTTACCAGCATTGCATAACCATGAAATTCAATCAAATCATATTGACATTTCAATAGTTCACACAGTCATGCAATCATGCATAATAGAAAGTTGTATCACATATATACATATAATTGCTGGGAACATCATCCTTTAAACTAAACATTCAAGGATTTAAAGAGTAACTCAAATGACAGTACTAATACTTATCTTTTATTTTTTTGTTGGCTCCCTCTTGATCTCTACCTCCTTACAGAAATTACAGGAGTCCTTAAATCTTCAACTTCTTTCTGCAGCCTGGATCTTCATACATCACCAATGACAATCAACTCATCTTGATACTGCAATCATTGATGCACTCATAGAGTGTACTAGAGGAAGTACTCCTTTCGACAATCTTCTGCAATTTCCTCAATATCATCTTTTGCATTCCTTGACCTTTTTTGTGGAGAATCATCATTGTCCGAAATAGAATTTGAAAGAGTAGCAACAAGAAGTAATCTTTCTGAATTTCTTCTTCTTGTTTCGGTGCATGCTTCTCTTTAGTTGTAGAGGCATCATGCTTGCCTTTTCCTTTCTTCCAACATTCTGCAGTAAAGTGACCTAGCTTGCCACAATTGAAACATTTGAGCTTGGATCTATCCTTCTTGATCTTTGGACTTTGGACTGACTTGATGTCTTTCTTGCCCTTGTTCATCTTTCCTCCTTTCCAATTCTGGTTGCAAGAACTAGTTCTTCTTCCTTTTCTTTTGAGGTAGAGGCAAGTTTCCTTCTTTCTTCTTGAAGACATTCTGACCAAAACTGATCAAAGGTGGGAAGGTGACCATAACCACATATCCCTTTCACAAATGGCTTCCAATCCGAAGGAAGTCAACACAAGATTTCTGTCAGGGACACTTTCATCAACAACCAATAGTTGATCTCTGATCTAAGCAATCTTCAAGAAGTAAGAAGAAACGGAATCATCCTTCGTAAACTTCACTTGACGAAGTTGGTCTTTCAGGGCCAATATTCTGCTCGGATTCTCATTCTCATAAAGTTTCTTCAAGGAATCATACATCTTATTGGCAGTGTCCTAGCTTGCAATAAGAGGAACAAGATGGTCTTTCACCGAGTCCATCAAAATCCTCATGGTCGTGGCTTCATTCTTCTTGTGTCTTGTTCTCTCTCTGGCTCTCTCTGGCTCTGGAATATCTCTTAGTATATGATCCTTGAGATCATGTTCATTTAGGAGCATGAGCATCCTACTCTTCCAAGATCAGGAGTTTGAAACTCCCTCTAATCTATCTTCAACTCTGAGTCCAACAACCATTTTGATAGATCTAGTATAGAAACCCTAGCAAAAAAGGGTCAAAAACTGAAATTTGGATTTTGAGAAAACTGCTTCCACACATGAATGCGCCCTTCCAAGGCGAGTTGAATAGACCTTCGTTTCTTCTTGATCTATGGTCAAAACAGTCCAAAACTTGAAACCCTAGTTCTTGGCTCCAGCAGCAATTAGGTCAAAAACTGAATTTTCTCTTTATGAAATTCTGATTCCACAAGAAGATGTGCCTTCCTAAGGCGAGTTGAGTAGCCCTGCATTTCTTCTGGATTAGTGGTCAGAACAACTCGCAAATTGAAACCTTTAGGTCAAAACTAAAACTTCACCAAAATGAAGTTTGTCTCCATAGAAAGGTGCGCCCTTCTAGGGCGAACTGAGCAATCCTCCTTTTCTCCCGAATCAGTGGATGGAAACCCTAGAATCAAGAAGCCTTAGTTTGCAGCAGTTACGCAGCGTAAACGTGGTGGGCCCATAACCTGCTAGATTTTTAATGATACAGCAGTGTAATTTTTATATCTTTGAACACGTTTGAAGCATAAACAAATATAGGATCACTGAATTAATAACCATGCACAGAAACACAAGGACACAATAATTTACCCTGGGAAAACCAAAACTCAGGAAAAACCCAGCAAACCTTTCTTATTCAAAGATTCAGTACAAACCTTTCTACAACCCAGATCAAACTTTTTCTTGCTTGAGCGAACTTGCTTGAGATATGTGTCCAAATGAGGAGGCGTCCCTCCTATTTATACTATTTTTTGGGTGACTTTTTCGCTGGGGCCGACTTGTCTTCTTTTACTGGGTCGACTTCTCTTTTTGCATAGTAAAATACATTTTTATTTATTTTATTTTTGTAGGTCGGCCTAGCTAGTGAGGATACCTCACGTAGCTACTAACAACAACAGATTTAACCATAATGGTGTTTTGCAAGGATTGCAATCTTCCATCCTGAACTTGTTTAACAATTCTGAAGAACTTGGAGAATCAAAATCTTTTTTTGTTGTTGCCAAACTTCTATGTTACCAAGATACAGATACGGATATGGATACAGATATAGATCCACCAGATTTTTGAAAATCCAGGCTTCGGATACGGCCAGGATACGTCAAGTAAAAATAATATATTTTAAATTTTAAAAAACATATTCGAAGTTTATACTCAAAACCATTCATATACATACAATACACATACTATAAACATACACTAATAAACATAAAATATACACAATTTATACTCTAAGTTTAAATTTTTAGTTTTTAAATAAACATACAATATATAAGACAAATAATAAAATATACAGCAAATAATAAACATAGATATACAGATAATAAAGTTGTAAACATATACACATGATACTACACAGATTTTAAATATTTAATACATATACTGTACAGTGTATACACTATAGTATATACTGATAGAAAGCACAGAACAAACAATAGTACAATATACACGTACACAGGTGACAAACAATAAATTTATTTTTCTTAATTCTGGAAGTTACAGCGTACTTAATAAGGTTACAGCATAACATTACAAACAAACAAATAGCAGAATGAAGGGTCGCTATTTTACATTTACCTGTCACTCTTTTGCAAATGTAAAGAGTCGCAAACAATCACAATCTAAAGAGTTGCTATGTGCTATTTTACATTTACCTATGCTGCTGTCTGCCGTCTTCCATTGAAGAGTCGCTGCCTCGGAGGAACAAATGCCACACAGCTCAAGTCGCTGTCTAGGAGAAACAAAACACAGAAACATTCGCCGAGGAACAGTCGCGAGTTTGTCTGCCGGATGTGGGGTCGGGTGCATTATAGTCTAAAAAACCCTAGGAAGTATCAAAAACCTAAAATTATATTGCATCCAAGTTGGGATCTGCATGGTTGGGGGCTAGCTGTTCGCTCAATCCGTCTCTGAATGTCGGGATCTGTGTCTCCTCCACAATGCATATCCAATTCTCAGCAGAATTGTTGGTCAAGCGAATCCGAATCTGGATCAGAACCACAAATCTGCAGATCCTGGGCCTATCCCCCCTGGATCTGGTAACACAGCCAAAATTCAATTCCCAAACGATAATGTAGCAATCCAAAGCCAATCATGTCAAATCATTTGCAAAGATTATATTTTTCTTCTTTAATCAACTCCAAAGTATAGCCTTTAATTATTAGATAATCAACATATACAAAAATAATAATAATTTCTCCTCATTTTTTCTTTGATATACAAGTTAGGATCAGAATTACTTCTCTTGAAACCACTTGATCTAGATTCTAAAGATATTGATCAATCTTCTTATACCAAGCTGAAGGGGCCTGCTTTAATCTATACAAGGCCTTTACCAACTTACATACCAAAGTTTTTCTCCTTCAACAACAACTCATTCAGGCTGCTCCATATACACTTCTACTTGCAAATCCCCATTTAGGAATGCATTTTTGGCGTCCATGTAGTGTCCCAACTATCCAAACTGTTTTGCAAAAGCTAACAACATTGTAGCAGAAACACTTGTCAAAGTGCTTAGGTACTTAATTTCTAAACCTTTTCAATGTTCAGTACTTCATTAACTCAATTTGAAGTCAATCTTCATTATATTTTCAAATTTCATTTAACGTTTAAGACTTTAAACATCAAATTTTTAAATTGATATAAAAAAGCAAATGTTTGACAATTTACTTTGATGATTAATCTTTCAGGATGGCTGATGGTGAGTGTTATCACCGATCTTGTAGTTGCCCCTAATGGTGGATCTGTAAGGATGGTAGAGGGGATAGGCAACCAAAGTGGTGAACCAAGAGAGCCTCGATCTCCAAGGGATTGGTTGTCACACCAATCGAGGCACTCTTCACTTGATGTTATCTAAGCCCAAGACAACAATGGGGGAGACCCAGATCTACTCTCGACAGGAGAGATCAAACCAAGACACCAGATCAAATCAATGGGGAATGAAGTACGTAAGGTGTTAGGTATAGTAAACCCTATATCTATGGATGAAGTCACAAGGTGAGTTATGGGTTGGATCAAGAGGCTTAAGAAATCTGAATTTGATCCAACGTAGTTATACAAGTGACTTATGAGGTTAATTAACAGATCCAGAATCAAGGTACCAGCAAATGATATAAAAATCCACTGCCTTGGGAACCGTGTCCAATTCAGAGAGGTTAGGAATAGGATTGGGGCTATATAGTACCAATGGATAGACTTGATTGACAGGTATGAAATATCAAAACACACAAGTCTCAGCCAGGGCATCAAACAATAGGCAAACCAGCCTTCTCAGGAAATGCGTGAGGGTTTAGGAAATCATCTAAGAATATCACCGCAAAGAAGATCGAAGAAGTGTTTGCAAATAATTTCTTTATTATCAAGATTCCAAGAACCAAAGGTCCCTTTACAATGAGAATCTCTCTCCTTTAAATAGGATGGAGAGATACCAAAACCCTAACCACCTTTTGAATGGATGGCTGGGATTAAAAGATCAAAATGTTCTAATCAATGGTTGAGATGAGCTCAACAATAAAGTACATGGATCAACTCAAAAATATAACATAACATGGACAAAATCGCCCTAGGAGAGGGGGTCCCACTCAACATGACCAAATAACATGAAATAAAGCACATGGTGGGTATAGGGGGTGATGTCCAACCTCCCTAGTCAATCCCCATGGCACAACAACATCATATGACTCAACGTGGCACCAAATCGTGCTCTTCTAGGAAAGTCGTGAGCCTCCAGAGGCTCCAGAAAAACCTCAAAATGTACCGAAAAAATGTATGAGCGCCCCACTGACTGATATAGCTGATCTAGAGTGTGTGGGAGACATCAAATACATCATCAAATCAATTCCCATGCCAATTCCTTGCCTCAGTAGCCCAAATCGAATTCTTCAGTAGCCATTTTAACCATTTTTTATGCCTCTGTAAATCACCTGAAAATCATCAAAATGCCTGTAACTCACTGTTGGTTCATCCGGGGCCAAAGATGACTAAATCAATGTGTCCGGGAACATAGCAATGTAGTAAAAACAAGTGGCTACACTCTATATCCCTTGTGTAGCGCCATAGGTAAACCAATCACATCATAACTCTGCTCTAACAGGCCATTTTTAATGGCAAATCTGGACTGAAGTGATAAACTGACATAAATATCAACTGAAACTGCCCAGAACTGAAAACCAACTGTCTCAATGGACTCAGAGAGCCCAAATCTACTAAGGTTGTGTACTCATACACCTTATGGATGACTGCATAATCATATAATATCATCACCATGCTCGGATAAATAAAAATAATAATAATCTGCAAATGATCAAAATCCTCAGAATCACTGCAGATCACTATTTGAACCTGTAACTACTGCATGGAACCATCTGGTGACCAAATAAGGATCACATATCATCAATAGCTATCATCCAGGGTTCAACCCCCTCATGTCCTATAGTTGACTTTGGTCAAACTAGGTTTGACCAAGTCAACATGACCCAAAAAATGACTCAGGCTAACATCAAACTGCTGCAAGTGTTAGAGGTTAAGACATGCTTTACAAATCATTCAAATAGCAATATAACATATAGTAATCAATTCTCTGGCGATCTAAAACCAAATATTAAATGCTTTTCAATATTATTATTATTACTCAGACTAGACTTTTAAGACCATACTCACTTTATAGCTGTGATCAATTTGCTAGTGATGGGTGAAGGCTAAAACTTATAAGGTTGGGCTAGAGGATGACCACTGACACTGTGACACTGTGGAAATGGAAAAGGGGATAGACACTCTAGCATATGTTTGACAAGCAATAACACAGGGGAGGGCAATGTCTCACAAATGGGTAAGTTGTTTCAGAAGTGCTTATTCAACCCTGACAGATGCCTACAACTCACATCCAAGATGATATAGCTCCGTGAGGATCTTTTCTAGAGCCGCCATGACTAGGTGTCCGGCAAACCGTAACTTAGGACTCTAGGGGACACTTAGAATTAGTTGTCCCTTACTCCATCTCACATGATAACTCGCAAGCTAGTGAGGAATAAATCAATACAAGTGAGGCCAGCAATCATTAGATATAGCATTTGTTAAACCATTGCTTTTTAGGCCTTTGATACATTTCCATAGCCTTGATCCGTGTGTGTTCAAAAACACATTCTTGGATTTAAATTTCACATTTAACTTTCAAAGCCAATTTCATTAGGCTTGCCTTGCATTCACGCGTGTTAAGAAACACATTCCAGAATGGGCCTTTACATAAGATATACATTTCATTTCCATACACATTGTATTGATGGTAGCACTATCTGTTTCAGGTTTAGCCAACATAACTTAAGCAACTCAGAGCCGAGACATGATACAACAGGGAAGCTCATCCAACAAAGAGGCTAAAGCGGGGGAAGGTCCTCCATGCCACTAGTCAAGTAGTAAGTCAGGGTAGTAACAAAAACTGGAAGGTAATGGATGGGTGGAGAAAGTGAATAATGAGACCAACACTAGCAAGCCAAAATATGGTGGGAATGATTGCCTCTATTCTCCCTAAGGAGGGTAAAACCAATGAGTATAGGTCAAGAACTTCTAAGTCTGAGTGAATACATATATATATATAAATAGTACAACTAGGTCCAAATATCTATATGATCACCAGATCATGACACTAAGTGCTAAGACATGCCACAAGAATGAGTATAAAAGCAATAATAACCATAACACAAGATAATACCTGTTGGGTCATATACCTGTGCATAAACAATCTGAACCATCATCTATCCACTGAGAACCTGCTGCTGCAACTCTGGGCAATACATACTGCTCTGTAAATTGCTAAATGGCTACATCAGTCATCAAATCTGAGTTTCCTGAGACTCGGTCATGGCAAAGGAATATACTGTTGTCCATAATCATGAAAGTGATCCAACATAGATGCTCATCTCAGCATCTCAACGTAAGGGAACTAGCTGAAAAATATACTGGAATCTGGAATAAAACATATGGTAGCCCAGCTACTATATATGTGATAATAGTGAGAAACCTGTCATGGGTTACATTCATGAATCAATGGATCTCGCCAAAGAGGCCAACAAAGAAAAATATCAAAATGAAGAGACCAAATATATGCCTCTTTGGGACATCATTGATGAGCGGTGGGATAGGTAGCTGCACTCACCTTTACATGTTGTTAGATAGTTTTTAAATCCAACATATTTTTATGATAAGACCAAGTTTACTAAGGATGGGGAAGTTGGTTAAGGGCTTATGACCTAAGTTACCGGAAACGGCTATGTGCCCTCCCTGAAACGGCGTTCCAAGTTTCCGAAACGGAAATGGGTTCGAAACGCGGCTGAAACGTGGTGCATCTGTATCTGACCTGTCGGGTATGGATCGGAGGGTTTTGAAACAGATACGCCTTTTTCGTGAAACGGATCGGCCTTTCCTGAAATGGATCGAACCTTTCCTGAAACAGATCGGCAAAATCGAGATACGATTCAGTCGGTGAAAGAAAAGTCGTGAAACACTTAAAGTTTAAACCTACCGTCCCAAGCCTCCGACTAATAAATTTGGGCATCTGTTTTTATGTTTCACGTGCTATGGGCAGGTTGAAATTGCATCTTTTCGATATCGATTACAAGGTCCCTACAACCATACAACTAATTTATATACATTCGACTTGTCCTCGGATAAATACCTAGCTACTGAGAAACCTGATCTGCAGAAGACGTCAGCAGGCAGACCTACTACACTTCTTACTATATGAGCTCGCCATGGGTCGCATAGTTGTTTTCTGTGTGCAGTCCGCGAAGTTATAGACTTGCCGACGTCTGCAGTCCGCGTGCAATCCGCGTCCATGAAATTAATCAATAAGTGTTAATAATAATAAGTTAATAAAGTGTTAACCAATAACTTAATAATATATTAATATTAACTTTAAAATATTATACTATAATAATATATAAGTTAATATATGTAAGCTAATAAGGAATAACTTAAGTCCTAAACTATATATAAGTTAAAAATTCATAACTTATATATTATTATTAATTAACTTAACTTATAAATTTATTAACTTAACTTAGTTTTCTTTTATTTTTTTTTATTGTTAGAAGTGTATACTAATTACTATATCGTGTGTGCGGTATATAATATATATAATATATATGTATTATAAATTTATTACATTAAAAAATCTTTAAAATTTATATATTAAGTCAAATTTTAGTTAGATTATATATATATATATACGTCGTTTCCCTGCTGTATCGTATCCAGATTTATTGAAAATTTGTCGTATCCGTGTCCCCCCCCGTTTCCGTATCGGTTTTAGTGCAACTTAGCTTATGACCTGCATTGAGAGGATGAACCCAAATCAAGAAGTCCAAAGTTGCATCATTTCTCAACTGCAAGATTATAGGACACCTTCAAAACTTTTTCCCCTTTACCAATGCTAAACGAGAAAGGACAAGAATGTTGCCAAGTACTTTGTATTATGTTTTATAATTTATTATCTTAATTCTTTTAAGTTTTTTTCATCTACAATTATCAATCTTAACTCTTGAACCCCATGCCACTTGGCAGGTCTTTGGTTGCAAAATTTTGGCGATGATAGGCCGGATCTAAAGAAATTTAACACTAGAATCTTAAATCAAACATGCATCACTATAGGTTGTGAGTGCAACTGGAGCATGTTTGAGAAGATTCATTCCAAGAAGCACAATTTCTTGACACAAAAGCGCTTGAATGAACTTGTTTTTTACCACTCCAACCTTCGGCTTCACAATAAGCAGTTACTTGGTGAGACACTTAAGTCTTAAAAGTTAAAGGCTTAATCATTTGTAATCTGAATTTGAAGGATTGGTTTAAATTTAAAGTTTAATTCACATTTTCAATGTATCTTGATGTTGATGGGTTTGGACCATTCAGCTATTTCCATGGACAAGGAAGACAGAAAGCTAGGAGTAGATCAAGATGGGGATCCTACTACTTGGATTCAATCAGATGCTCCTCTTTTTAGCCCCAAGGACTTAGAGACCCTTGAGGGTCAAGCAGTTGGAGACATAGGAGCATCTACTTCTTTTTTTTTTACTATTTAGTATTTACTTTTAGTAGATGGATCCTTACTTTTATGTATTTTGGAGTTTGGCCTCATCTTATGGATGAGATTAATATATTTGGACATCTATCTACATTCTAGACTCATCTTATCGATGAGAATTGATATATTTTGGACATCTATTGATATCTATTGGACATCTATTGATAACTTGCAGTACATGGACATGGCTAATTGAATATCTATAAAAAATGTTTTTTAATTCAAAATACAATTTATTTCTTGTATTTGCAGATTTTTTCCCAATTTTTTCTTGATCTGTTTCGAACTCCACTCTTTTGCCTCACCAATTTATTGCCAATTCTGATTCTGGCAACTATGGACAGGACTGGTTCACAAAGAGTCTCTAAAGATTCAGCGATCTTCGGTGGTGGTGAAGAGTACACGATCATTGGGAAAGGAAATGTTCAGATTTCTTATGGGGGTAGCATGCTCATTTTCCTTAATGTGCATTATTTGCCAAGTATGGAGCTTAATTTGTTATCAATGTCATATTAAGAGACATTATCCTTGGCTTGCTATCAACTTTGGCAATCATAATTGCTATGTAGTCAACAAGGAGACTCAGAAGAACATTGCTAATGGTGTGGAGGATCATGGACTATTCCGACTAGTCAACAGTGAACAGGTCAAGGAGCATGCATTGGTAGACAAAAGTGCATTGAACATTAATACACGCTAGCATCAACGGGATGTGCACCTCAACCTCACCTCCCTCTCTCGGTTGGCTCAAGAGAAAATGGTAGATGGGCTTCCAAACCTCCAATAGAATATTCAGGGAGAATTCGGAGATTGATAGGCAAGGAAGCAAGACAAAATGCCATTTGACAAAGGAAAAGCTTGGAGAGCAACCAAGGTCCTTTAACTAGTTCATACATAGACCTGTGGACCAATGACCATAGCATCAATCATTGGTGCCAACTACCAATTATTTCCTTATTTCTGTTGACTACAATCAGAAGATGTGGGTGTATTTTTTGAAGTTAAAATCCCAAGTGTTTAATGAGTTTCAAAATTTTAAAGCATTAATAATAAAAGAGTTTGGTTTTCTTATAACCACTCTTATGTTTGATAATGGTGGAGAATTTTGCTCCAAAGAATTCAAAGGTTTTTGTATTAAACATAGGATCCAAAAGCAGTACACTAGACCTTACACTCCATAGCCAAATGGAGCAGTTGAAAGACGGAACTAAACAACCACATAGATGGTCGAATGGAGTAGTTGAGAGACAGAACCACACAGTCACATAGATGGCCACATGTATGATGCAGAACAAGTTTGTTCCAAACAAGTTTTCAGCTAAGATAGCGTTCATAGCAATATATCTACAAAAAAAATCTCCAATGATGGCGTTGACGCATAACACCCTTGAGGAAGCATGGTCTGTGAGCAAGCCCAGAGTCAATATTCTAAAGGTTTATGGTTTGACTACATATGCTTGGATTCCAGATGAGAAGAGAACCAAGCTAGAACCTAATAGCAACAAACTGATGCTTTCACGGTACAATGACATTCATAAATCCTACGAGTTGATTGATGTGGAAACAAATTGGGTGACCTTTAGTAGAGATGTCGTCGTTGATGAGGAAGTTGGACCATTCCATTCTTCTTCTTTAGAGTTCAAAATTACCACAGTCGCCCATCATCGCTCAAGATTCAAGTACCTCGACCTCGATCTTGTTGCCAACTAAGTTGTACTTGGTTGGATTGTCAAGCGAGCAGGCAGAGTGGAACATGATACATGTTCATTTTTGGTGATTTGATATCCAGCTGGCCTTTTAAAGGCCCCCGTTTTTAATTTTTTTTCCACATGTCCATGGCCCTGCAGGGTTTGTAATAAAAACGTACTAGCATGGGGTTTTGTAAAAGAGTTGGTTCCCTAGGACTTTTTGGCTAAGTCAGGTATTCCAAGGAGTTTTTTCACCTATCTATTATGTCTTGCATTAGTGCATAACATAATTAATTGGTTTTTCTCCTGCTCCTCCAAAGCTGGGATGCGTGGGGAGGCTGACGGGCCTTAGGGGATTATTAGAGTCTATGGGTCAATGTATATGAACATGCTAGGCGTTAATTTTGAGTCATATGGACATGTGCTAAGTCCCCCTAGGTTGTTTTTAATTTTCGGCAAGTTTTAATTTTTCTGTAAATTGGGCCATTTTTAATGCTTCAATTAAAAAATTTGTAATTGGCCTATAAGGGGCGTCTGGAGGTATTTTTTGCCTTAGGGGTGTTCGTTTTCTAACTCAGAGCACCCCCTTAACCCCTAAACCCACCTTTTCAAATGTTTGGGTGCTTCAATTTTTTCCTATGGCCCAAAAACTCAAAAAAGGTCAAAAAAGTCATGAAAAAATCAAAAAATTGAAAAAATGACTTAAAAAAATAAAAAGATTTTGGAGTAAATGAGGGTTAGTTTTGGATCAGCATCATTCAAGGAGCATTGTTAGCTGTTTTGTGAAGGAGTTGGCAGCCCTAAATGATAGGAATGTGTCCCCACTTGACTTGGGCGCATTTCCTCACCTAGCTTGGGCGCACTTGGGAGAGTGGGCAGCCACGAATTAAGGAGTTAGCAGCAGATTTGGTGCTGCTGCGTGGGCACTTTATGTGCTGCATTTGGGCAGCTAGGAAAGGGGAGTGGGCAGCCCTTTCTCCTCCACCATCCATGCCACCACTCCCCCTCTCATTTAGCAAGTGCGCCCCTCCTCACTTGGCTAGTTTTCCTATATATTGCAGCCTCTTCTCTCATTGTTGTTAGAGAGTTGGAATTGGGAGCATGAAACTTATGATTGTAATACTTTTTTTTGTATGAATAAAGAAGACTTTGGAGGTCAGATCTGTGGTGTCCATTGTGTGAGTGGATGAAACATTTTGGCTTGTATGATGGAGGTAACCTGTGCATAAGTTTTGATATTCGATAGTATCAACTGTACTCATTTGAAAGATTAGTACTAATTTATGAGATAGACTAGTTTCAATTTGTTTATTGTCTAGTCTATTGTTATATGTTTGCCAAAGAAAGTCATGCATGTATGTTTCATTTGTTTATGAGTGTGCAGCATAGATTTCTTTTTCAGATATATCTCTACACTTGATCTTTGTTTGCAAAGTGTGTAATGTGCAGGTTATTTCAACTGGAGTAGGTGGATCTTGTTTGTTTCCTCTTCTCTAATCTTTGTTTGCAGATGCAGTCCCTCGGAACACCACAAATATTACTCCAAAGCTTCGGATTTCAAGCAAAATTTGGCTCATTTTCTCTCTCTCCTTTATAAACAAAAAAATTTCTTTAGTTAACTGGTTACTTTTTTGGAAATATTTCTGATTCATATGCTCATGTCCATATTTTAAGTAGATCAGAAATCATTTCATGAAGGTCTGATTTAGACTTTTACAAAGCTCATATCTTTAACTGTTAGATTTCTCCCTTCATTTAGCATCATACTTTTCCAAAACTTGCAAAAGAATTGTTAAATTTTTCAAAGTTTGTTGAGTAGTGTTAGTTCTGGTTTTAAAGTATATCTGGCTGTTAGTTAGAGCACATAATTTGCAGCTCATAAAACTTGCAAAGACCCCAAGCAAACAAGCATTACTGCTTATCTTACTTGGTCAAATTTTTAAATTTTTACTTAGATTTTCACTTAGAAATTTTTGGGTTTTTTGAGGAGGTGTTCCAAAGACACTCTTAAAGTGTTTTTGGACATCTTATACTAATAAATGCTTGCTGGTTTGCAGCAAAAGACGAACAGGTAGGAGGAGGTGCTGCCGAAATTTCGAGGATCCAGGCAATCTGGAGGACTAAAATTTTTTTTTTTGTAAAACCGGTTAATTTTCCCTCAAAAATTGTAAGCCACCAAGTCACTTTAAGTAGACTGGGGCACTTCTCAGATCATTGTAAAAGACTATTAAACGAGAGCAAGTGGGCTAAACCAAGCGCCCACACCCCATCCCCCCAGGGGTGGCCTATGTCGTCTCTTTTCATGGTGTGATTTTTTTAGAGTAGTTTACTTCTTTTATTTTCGGCTTTTAATAAAATTAACTAGGGTTAAAATCAACCTTGTTGGTCCGTTCCACTGGTGGGCCACAAGTTCACTCAAAACGTAGTTTTTCCATTTTTTTTACAAACTCAAAACGCCCCCCTTGCTTTCCCGAAGTAGGGTTTCTGTATAAGGGCTTGCCCGAATACGTGCCTGAAAAGAGACTCCTGGGGTTTAAAAAAGATAAAATTTTGGTTTCTTAAAATTTTTCTAAAAAAATACCAAGATCTTCTCCCGTATGCTCTGTGGCCGACTTGCAGCTTAGTCTGATCCAGTTGGTACACATCAGAAAGGGGGAGATGACTAGTAATAGGAGCTAACACCGCCCCAAATAAAAACCCTTTATGTGAAAATCCGACACATCACGAATATTTTGCCGTCGTGGGGAAATTTCTCAGAAGGCTTGGGACAACACTGAGTAGTGACCTCTTGGAAACCGTTAGGCTTGCCCTCGTTGGTATAGCATCTGAACACCTCCTCGAGACTCCGATTCAGCCCAAGCCTGAGAGGGAAGCCACGCTTCAAAATTCCGGACATGTTCCCCCATACCTTGAGTATATTGGGAACCCACCTGCCATAATAAAAAGATCACCATCACATTAATCTTAAAATAAACCAAGAACACTCGCACAACATCTACTTTTTCTGCTTATGCATTTGTTTATTGACTCCATTATATAGGCACTGGTCTTGTTTAAAGTTATTTCATATTATTGACAAATGTGCAGATAAATGATGATTACATTGAATGGGAGTAAATGATGAATGATTGTTTTATTTCACAAAAGTATATGCTATTTATTCTTGGTTACCAAAAATGTTTTCCTAACTCCTAGATTAGATGACTTAGTTTTTCTTTTCTTTTTTAGGGTCCACCCCCCTTGGCTTCGCTAGGAAAGCCTAGACGGAGGAGTCGAGTCCCAAGTGACAGCACTTGACTTTGACTTGCCCCCAAGGCCACACCAACAGCTTGAAGACTTATGCTGCGTTTTCCCCAGGTGTGGAACCAGGCGGCAACAGATCTCAGATATATGTGTTGGTGCTGGGGTGTATCATAGGAGAAGATTTGAGGACATAAGGAACCAGAGGAAAAAAAGTAGAACTATCATAGAATGGATCCATCTCTCCTACCATCTGAGGCCTAATGAAGAAAATAGAGTATAGTCAGTTGTCCCTGTTACCAACTATTTTGTACCATAGTTGGATTTCTTGTGAGCCTCCAGTTTCAAGAACATGTTCAATGTTCATCATTAGTGTTCAGAAGTTCAGAAGACTTTTCAAGGCCATTTTGGCCCCTTTTGTAATAATTGCATGTCCAGGCTCCCTTGGGGGAATTGTAATAAGTTGGTCTAAGCATGATTATTTTGTAAAAGACTTGGCCTACCTTAGGTTTCGCTATTAGGGGGATACTCTAGAGTGTTTTTTCCTTAGGAATTATGCGTTGCGCTTCAGTGGCATATAATTCCTGAGTTTTTCACTCACACCTCCAAAGCTGGAGTATTTTCACGGTGGTCGAACCTAAGGAGGTTATTAAAGTCTATGTGTCTATGTATTTTTTACATGCTAGCCATCTAAATTGAGTAGTATGGACATGCACTAGGTCGCCTAGGAGTTTGGTTTAATTCTAGTAAAAATAATTTTTTCCATAAAATTAGACCATTTTTTAATGGTTTAATTGGGAAAATTCAAAATGTAATAAAAGCATGGTCTGGAGGCGGGAATGGGCATGGGGATGCTCGTTTTCACGCTCACAGCGTTCTCTTTAACCTAGGACCCACTTTTCTTGGGTTTTGGGCAACTAAGTGGTCATTTGTGGCATTCTTTCCTAAAAGTGCTACAAAACAACACTTAATTACTAAGTGTTCTACAAATTGCACAGAGTACAAAAATCAAAAAAATCAAAAATATGATTTAGAAACTTTGGAAAAGGCTAGCATTATGTTTTAATAAGGAGGGCGACCATTTATTATGGATAAAGGCACATGTTGAAAATCAAAACGTAGGATAGCGTGGAGTATAATTATATCAGAAGAGCGCTTTCCTTCACGTGGGCGACATTCCACACATGCACAAGCTCACGAGTTGAGTGGGCGAAGGTTCCAAAATCTTGGGTGAAGGTTCCAAGGTAAGAGGGGCGCCCCTCTCATGAGGTGGCAGTCACCTCACCATCCCAATAACCAAGATGGAGTTTAAGTGGTAGCTCCACGCAAATCACTCCTCCTTTTATGATATTCGCCCTCCATCCAAAGCACCCGCTCTCTTCTCCTCGTAACTCTATAAAAGCAAGGCTTGCTCCTCATTGTTGATGGATGCAAGGAACCTCTGCTTGTATATTGTAAATGCTATTTTGCTTATCTTTTTTATGAATAAAATTGAGATATTGGAGGTCAATCTGATGGTGCAAAAATCTTTGTGGTGAATGCTTTGCTCATAAACCGAGGTGATAAATGTTTAATCATTTTTTTCTTTCATGCAAGTGTTGAATATTTAGCTAAAGAAGATTATATGCTAATCCTTAGAATAGGCCTTTGAAGTTCCAAGTTGCTTATTTATGTGAAGTTGTCTAAAAGTTGCATTCTGTAGTCAGTTATACTCATGCACTTTTCATTTTATTCAACAATTCATACAAGATCTAATCGCTTGTGTGAAGGTTATTCTTAGTTTTTGCAGATCACCAATCTTGGAGTAGAGATCAAAGCTCATTTGCATCTTATCTTTCTCCATTGTTTTATAGATCTAATACCCTCTTGTACTGCAAGCGCTCCATTTCTCAAGTTTATTCAAGCTCAGGCTTGAGCATTTCTTCCTCCTTCAATTAAAAAATTCCAATCAACTTTATTTCCCTGTTTTGTTAAGAAAAGCATTTAGATCTGATTTCAAAAGTTCCATCTTTAAAGTCTTTTTGCTTCATAGATCTAGGAATTGCTTTGTATAAATCATAAGATCTAGATCTAAGTTTTAGTATTTGAAATAAAAGTCAATCTTTTCCATCATTTCGCAAATACTATATTGTAATTTTCATGTACTTCTTGGCTAACCAATACTAACCTTAACAATTTCTTTGTTCGTTGATTTCTTGTTTGTTTTACAGAAAAAAGCAAAGGAAAGAAAGCTAAAACATAAAGCATAAAAACAAAAAATTCCCCTCTTCTTCATCCCTTTGCTACTATCCCTTTCGTTCTTAGGCCTAGAGTCTCTTGAATCTCGCATTTTAAGCAGATCAAGAGCACTCTCTATCGGAGAGTTTCTAATAAGTTATTGTAAATATCATTAATAAAAAGCAAGTGGGATTACGGCTCCCACACCCTTCTTCCCCCATTTGGGGGAAGCCAATATCTTTTATTTCCTTTGCTTTTTACCTGCACTCAAACTAAGGTAGCATGCTATGATAGATTCCTTTTCAAAGTTTTATAAGAAAAGTTAAAAGTTCTTTTTTACTTAGAGTTTAAAGAGTTTTTTGCAATCTTTTTCTTTAAGTTGATTTGTGTGTTTAGCTTAGATTCAATTTTTCACACTAAAAAGAACCACTAACCCCCTTGCTCTCCGGAGTACAGTCTTCGAACCTAAAAGAGATTCTTGGGTAGATAGTTAAAGAACCTGTTCTCAGTATTTTACTTGCAACAAACAAAGTAGTGTTAGAAATCTCTTGAATCACGCTCTTAAAGCAGATCAAGGGTGCTCTATGTCGGAGAGTCAATCTTAAAATTTACCAACTCAATAAATCTCTTGAATCTCGTTCTAATTCGGATCAAGAGTGCTCTCTGTCGGAGAGTCAATCGTAATGAATAAACAATTTGCCCACTCCGTGTATGCTCTGCCCATCGCAGGCTAGTCTGAGCTTTGGGATATCAAAAGCGGAAGTGTCGCATTCTTTAATTTTCTCACATTTAATTAAAAAAAATCAATTTTAATTAAAATTAAGTCCCTTTAAACCAACAAAAATCCGGTGTTGCCACGCTATGATCGAAGGTGGGGAAATTCTAACTAAGGACACGGGAACCACTGGGAGGCGACCTCAGAGCACCAGTTAGACTACATCCTTGTCGGTGTAGTGTTGAACACCACTCTCGAGACTCCGTTCCATCCCACATGTCCTTGTACGGAGCCACCTAGATCACATTCCGGACACATTTCCTGTATGGCAAGATATATTGGAAATCCCCTTATCCCACAATAATTCAACCTCATCTTCAAAATCATATAATAAAATAAACCAAGAGGCATTCGCACAACGGTTCTCTTAGCACTCCAACAGACAATGACTCCATTAGCACTAATCTTTCAGCAACAACAATTATTCAAACTCTTTATTTGCTTATTGTCTTTCATGAGTTATTGTTGCTTATCATATCATGTTCTGGATGAATTTTTTATTCAATTTGTTATCCATTTGTTGTTTTCATTCATTTTATATGTTGTGGATGTGTTACAATTCATATGTGTGAGCAACTTGGTTTAAATCTCTTTATTCTTTCATAGAAACTCCTAAAAAACAATCTTCCCATCACTAAACATTCAAACTTTAAGAGCCTTAGAAACTCTTTTTAGGGTCTACCCCCCTTGGCTTCGTTAGGAGTTTGCCTAAATGGAGGAGTCGGGATCAAGTGACAGCACCTGACTCTTTGCTTGCCCCCAAGGCCACACCGAACAACTTAGAAAGATTTTTGTTGCGCTCCCTTCCCCCAAGTGTGCTTCTCGGTGGCAACAATCCCGAGGGAGGCCTAGTGTGGCAACTGGATCGTTTACTGCATTGCTGACTGGTAGAGGTAGTGCTCCAATGCGCAGGATCCATTCCAAGTGGAGGCATAACAACATTGGAGATCTTCAATGAGTAGAAATGATCGAGGGATGATCGTCAAGAGAAAAGAGCAAACAAAACCCAACAAGTTAACTTTGATCTTATGGCCAATGTTCAGGAAGTATTCGAGCCACAAGTGTTTGATGAAGCTAAAGAGAGACCAAAATGGGAGAAGGCCATGACTATTGAACATGCAAGTTTAATGATAAATCAGACTTGGGATGTCGCAGCACTTCCACTAAGGAAGAAACCCATTGGCTACAAATGAGTGCACAAGGTCAAGTACAAGGAAAATGGCACACTTGACAAGTATAAGGCATAATTGATAGCTAAAGGGTTCTCTCAACGACAAGACATTGATTATGGAGCAAAAGCGCATAAACTTGTTTTTCATAAAAGTATCAATGTATAAAATAAATAATTGTTGAATGAATGATTGATGAAATACAAGTACAATTGAGACCAATAAATAGGTCTATTTGTGCCTTTTCACTTCAAAAGGCATGTCGTTTAGTTTTAATAATAATAGCTTTTTATCTCTTTATATTTATTTATTTACTATTATTAATACTATTGATTATTAACTTATGATGCTTCTCTTAGTATTATTATTATTTATTGAACTTAGACTATGTTGATGTATATACATAACATTACCTCCCCCTTTTGAATTGCTTTGTCCTCAAAGCAAGAGTAATGAAGGATATTGCCGACGAAACATCCGTCTCCCATGATGCATCCTTTTCAAAAAGATCTTTCCATTCAATCAAGTACTCTTTAACTACTATAGAGTGTAGTCTCTTATCCCTGGTGGCAATATACTATTATTAATATTAGTATGCACCCCATCATTAGTGCAGGTATCTGAGCTCGAGGCCGAGGGCTCTTTATGCCTCAGGGTAGATCTCACTTTTTTACTACTCTACCTTATTGCACTTTCTTTTTGCATCTAACCTTTTATAGGAGACCTTTTGGTATTCCTGCATTGTATTGACATCATTGTACTGAGCAATCCCTTTGACCATTAATAAAATTATCTTATCTTATCTAAGATGACTTTCCCTTCATCATCTAATATCAAAAGTATCATTTGTGCCATTTAATCTTTTCCCAACATTTTCTTGAGACACGAGACATGAAAATGTTGTGGATATGACTCCCATCATATGCTACTTCATTGGTTTCTATCCTTGAAGCGTTAGTAATATATTATTAATTTCCCCTCATCTCTGCTAAGACCATTAATGGAATCTTCAAATGGTTTAGACTTGTTCTTCTCTTTTTTCTCTATCGCTGAAGGAAAATAATTTTCTTGCTATTGTACTCACTCTCTCTTGATGTTCAAAATTTTTAATATCGAAGTGCATAATGCACTTCTCATGGAAACATTGAATACTCCATACAACTTGTATAAAGATGTTCATGGCTTGATACTCAGTGAAGGTGTGCCCATTATTTCCAAGGGCATCATAGTTATCTTCTTCGTAGCACAACTCATACACTATATGAATAAAATCATCTTGGGGATTCTCATAGACAACATGAAGCTTGTTGATGCCATGGTAGTTTGATAATTGATGCATTATTTCTTCTTCCTTGTAGATGTCAAATGTTGTAGCATTTTTGTTGTTTATTTTTCCAATGGTTTTGCAGTAAAAGGTAGTCCTAATTTCTTTATTGTAACATACCCTCACCTTCCACTCATCTTGGTTGCTCAGTTGTTGCCCGAAACTATATTCATCTGAGACGAACAAAGTTCGTTTCTTACACGAATATCCAGTGTAAATAACATAGATGATCCATAAATGGACAAATAATAGAATAAATAATTGATAAAATGATGAATATGGAAAATTACAAATAAGGGTTTGTATATATAGTAATATTCCCATGTAGTGTCTCATTTCGTGAAGAGGCATAACCTTTCATCAAGGTGTCTCTTCATTAAGTGTTTAATTATTGATTTATTATTATTACTAATTATTTATATTATTTATTATATATTTTGTTCATTACATTGCCTTCCCCTTAAGGGAAGCTTTGTCCTCAAAGCTTATTGACGACAAGGCTTACGTTTGATTTTTCGATTGTAATGTCATCTCTCGATTTTTTGTGTTAGTCATACTTGACGAAACAAGATGATATGAGTTACGCACTCCAAGGAAAAAATATCGCATTGTTTGTGAGGTGGTCCATCTGAGATCTATCTTCATTGGTGTTCTTTGTTGATCGCATTGTTGGATGGAACTTCTCGTTTTCTCCTTACTTTGTTGATTTTGTGTTCTTTCTCTTCTGAAATCATAACTCTTGTGTTTATGCTCATTTTGACCCTGTCGTTGGTCAAAGTGACTTTTATAATTTGGGTGTCGATAAGGAGTTATTGTTGTTTGTTTTTTTACTAGATTGACTTCTTTCTGAACCATGACGACGACTAAATTTGTATTTGCTTCTTTTTTCTCAACGTGGATTTTTGAGTCCAAGGGCTTTGATGTCGTCCTCTTTTGAATTTGCTCTAGCTTATTGTCTAACAAGTCTTTTTCTTTATTAAGATTTCGGGTCATTTCTTCTTGCGTTTTCTTATCATCTTTAAGTTTCTAAATCTGATCCATTAGATCTTGTTTGTGCTTCTTGAGGTGACCATTTTCGTCAATGTTTTCTAATAGTTTCTTCTGAAGATCTCGATTCTCCTCTTCTAGCTTTTGATTCTATTGTTCTTTATCCTTCGCCTTTTTTATTTGAAGAAGCAATTTTTGACTATGATCTCTTAAACGACAGATCTCTTCTTCTTTATCTGTGACGACTTTGTCGAATTCTGACTGTATCTTCTATGTTGACTTTTGATTTTCTTGCGAAATGACCTTGGCGATATCCTTAAAGTCTTTAGAGGCCATGACTTTTGAATCTAACTTCATTGTAACATCCTGTAGTGTGACTTGCTTCTTCTTATACGAAAACGTTAAAAACTTTTTCTTCATATTTAAGATAATTGTCTCCAATGTTTCCACCCAAGATAAGTCGAGAATGATGTCAACTTCATTTCGATAAATAGTCGTAACATTGAATTGGAATGTGAACTTATATTCATCAATTGTCAGTTCTAAGTCCCTATATGCATATTGCTTCCCACGATATTTATCTTTTTTTTCGATTATGCTTAGTTCTGGGACGAATAATTGATTTGCCAAGCTGACGTTAATATGATTTTCCTCGATGGTTGGGAAAATAGCGATGCTAATAGGCTTGCTCTAAATAATCCCTTCAAGTTTTAGTATGCCAACAGCTTCCTTTGAGTAGGTCTTCTGGAATCTTCCTCTTTTGTCACCATGAGACTCCATTTTTTTTCCAAATAATTATTATTTCAAAAAAATAATAATTATATTATACTAATAGTATTATAATGGTGGAGTGTCGAAACATTAAGGTGTAAAATATAATAATATATATTATTGTATAAATAATAATATTATTATAATAACAAAATTGTGTGTGTTTTTTTTGTGATTTGGAGGAAGGATGGGTTTCGAAATATTATAATAATATATAGCAATATTATTATAATATTTTTTTTTTATTTTTCAAAAGACAAGAATAGGGTTTAACGAAATGGAAAATAGGTCAACGTGGTGCAGGTTGCTTGGAGTGGTGGCCTGCGCAGAGCAAGCAACGCTCTGTGAGGATGAAGTGAGGGTGTGTGAGGTGGAGCACGCAACGCAGGTGGAGAGGGGGCGACATGATGAGAAGGGTGAGGCGACCAGGGAAGTTGGAAGGCACGGGTGAAGAGGGAAGAAGTTGAGGGCAGCACTGTGAGGAGGCGACGTTGGGGAAGGAAGGTTGTGAGGAGGGCTGCGGAGCTGAGGGCAGCACTGTGAGGAGGCGGGGTCTGAGCGTTGCGTAGAGGTTGATATAGGGATGAACAGAGGTGGAAGGCGGAAGGGTTGGGCGGAGTGTGTGTGCAGGGCAGACGGGAGGAGTAGGGGAAGGGTTGGGCGAGGGTTAACAAGAGGGAGAATGGCGGACGCAGATGGGCGACGGAGAGGAGATGGTGTGGGGAGGCTTGGCGATGGGAATTGGGCGAGGACACGCAGGGAGGAGAAAACGAAGGTATGCAGAGGGGGTGGACAGGTGTGTGGAGGAAGGATGGAGCAGATGGGCAGCGTAGAGGGAAGGGGAGAAATAGGAGGGAAGGTGGTGTTGGTGGGCGAGAGGATGGAATGGAAGTGTTAAGGGAGCAGTGTAAATATATATAGATCCAGAGTTCACTACTCCCTCTGGATTGCCCTGAGATCTCAATTGGTATGAGTCTCTAAATCAATATATGCTCATAAAGAAATAAGCTCAAACAACCCAATCTACATTTACCAACTAAACATAAATGCAATCAACCACATAGACAACAGATATACCCTGGAACCCTTTCGGGAAAAACCAGCTAACTATGGGGCTATCTTCTTTCTCGAGCCCAGAGCATATAGATGTATAAAAGACAATACAATACAGAATTACCTCAGCCGGTAACTCAATCCCTCTGAACAGGACAAACTCTAATTTGCATGCATCCAGCTGATGCATGCATTGAAGAAGTATGCCATAACTGCCAATTTGGATCTGAGTGCTCTGACGGTGCCTCTGATAGATCTGCCCTCTCTAGATCTCTCTGCTCTGATCTGCTCGCTCTTAAGACTTCCCACTGATGAAATCGGCCCTCTCTGCATGCACAAGTGCACCCTCCCCTCTGGATGTCAAATGCTCGTACTGCTTCGGATCTCAACAGATCTGAGCTCCGATCGTCCCTAACCTTCCTCAAATCTTGAGGCAAGGCTATCCTGGAAGTCACAGACTCCTAATCAGTCAATCCAGCTCACAATGAGCTTCTCTGCCCTTAGGAAAAATGTCCTCCTCCAAGAGAACTTGGCCTCCTCCAATCTCCACAGTAATCTCACTGTTGAGTTCTCTCAGCTCACAAGAACGGGTATCTAGCCTCTCTGGAACTGAAGGTCATTGATCTAGCTCAGATATGACCTTCCTAGCTCCTACAGCAACTCCTCTCTATCTCGGAAAGTCGCCCCACATGGACAGATTTGTCCTACTCACTCTGGCAGTATCTCTCTTTGATGATACAACTAAGTAACCTCATCTGGGGACCCCCTGCCTCTATAAATAATCTCACCAATGAATTAGGCTTGCCAAAACCCTAATTCCCGATGCATGCAAAAGGTCACTTTTGCATGCAGTCACTGAATGCTGACAGGTCATGCAAAACTCATGCATGCAAAGGTCAATCTCCCCTGAAGCTCTACATGCAGCCCCCAATGGGCTCATGCCACAGAGTAGAGTGCATCTCACTCTCTACTCCATCTTGATGCCTATGCAGCTAATGTACCTCCATGTAAGGCATCTGAACCATGGAGGACATCCCGAAGTTACCATAATCTAACAAGCAGCTCGTAGTGGGATGATGGAAGACGTTGAGAGGAGAGTTGGGAGGTGTAGGGGTGTAGGTTTTCTTCAGAAAATCTGAATTTCATGGCCAAAGGTCGGACTAGGCAACAAAGCTTTGATACCAAATGAGACGAACAAAGTTCGTTTCTTACACGAATATCCAATGTAAATAACGTAGATGATCCATAAATGAACAAATAATAGAATAAATAATTGATAAAATGATGAATATGGAAAATTACAAATAAGGGTTTGTATATATACCCATGTAGTGTCTCATTTCGTGAAGAGGCATAACCTTTCATAAAGGTGTCTCTTCATTAAGTGTTTAATTATTGATTTACTGTTATTAATAATTATTTATGTTATTTATTATATATCTTGTTCATTACATCATCCTTGATGGAGCCCGCACACACAATATGTTGTTGTGTAAATTTTCTAAGTAAAGGAAATAAAGGATTTTCTTTCTCATCGATAGTAGACCTTTCACCATGTTGGGTAAGATCGGGAATCTCCAGAGTTGTATGGGAGTCTCTGAGTACTTGTGGACTTCTTTGTTCTCACTAGATTCTTGGTCATCATCATCAATTCTTATTGCTATAGAATTCATAGTTGGATTTTTTACAATAACTACTTTGCAAGAATCCATCGATGGTGGTAATTGGTTGACTTCATTGTCTATCACCATATCATGGTCATCATGTTTTCATGTATGAGAGTGTATTTCATTGGCATGAGGACTAGCTTTTTATTCTTCTTTCAAAGTAGGCTTTGGTTCAATGTGTTTCTTATTTCTGTACATCTAATAGTCTATCTATTTCATTTTTAGATTCCTCCCTGTACTTCTCAAATATTCTTTCTACTTTATTTATAGATTCCTTGATTTTGTTTTTATTTAACCTAATAAGGTAGTTCTAACCTCCATGGTTATATCCATGAAATACTCAAAAAGTGGTGGTCAGTGTATGGAAGTTTAACCGACATTTTTAAAAAAATAATTTACTTCCTCTGGTAAAAAAAAATCGAGTAAAAAAATATTTACGAGATCCAGTAAAACCTTATTACAAGGTTTAGTAAAAAATAATTACTGTGTAGTAAATAAATCTTTTTCACTAAGTTTGATAAATTTTACTAGGTTTTTCTTTCTCTGATACCAATGGAACAAAAGCGCATAAACTTGTTTTCATAAAAATATCAATGTATAAAATAAATAATTGTTGAATGAATGAATGATGAAATACAATTACAATTGGGACCAATAAATGGTCTATTTGTGCATTTTCGTTTGAAAAGGCATGTCTTTTAGTTTTAATAATAATAATTTTTAATCTCTTTATATTTATTTATTTACTATTATTTATTATTTATTTATGATGATTCTCTTAGTATTATTATTATTTATTGAACTTAGACTACGTTGACTTATATACATAACAGATTATGCGGAGAACTTTGCTCCTACAACAAAGATGAGCACCATCCAACTAGTTCTTTCCATCGCAACACAATGTCACTAGAAGGTCCAACCCCCTTTGCCCAGGGAACCTACAAAGAGTACAACCTTCCCATCATTCTCCCACTTGTTGCATTCCCTGAAACAAGAGAACAAAGGGGAAGAATCCATGAAATCAATTGCTAAGGGTAGCAATGCCCATTGATTCTCTACACCAAGAGAACCTTTCAGTACTAACAGACTTTGTCGATGAATCTAGAACATTCTTCAAGGGATCAACCTTCTTCAACAATACTTCGTTCTATCCAACCATGCCTCTAACAAAATGGTACAGTACATCAATATGTTTTGTCTTAGAATGGAAATTAGGATTCTTTGCTAGAAAAAATGCACTGGAGCAATCACAACCTATTCTCACTACTTTCTACACAAAACCAATACCTCAACACAATCTTTGCAACAATATGGCTTCCTTACTTCCATGAATGGTTGCCATGTATTCAACTTTTGTAGTTGACAATGCAATTACACCTTGCCTCATACTCATCCAATTTATTACTCCACCAAATAAGTTAAAACAAAAACACTTGTAGATCTTCTATGGTCAAGAATTGAAGGATCAAACAAGAAAGACAGTTGAAGATTAAAAACAATTCTTCAAAATCACCACATAATGGCTTATGTGTCATTTTCAAATGGAGTAAAATTGTAAATCCAACAAGGACAATTGTCTTTGGCTCATTTTTTTGAGTCATTGAACTAAGTAATTTGAGTCATCTTTTAAGATGTAATATCCCAAATTGCTATTTTATGCTTTTATGGAGTTATTGTTGTTTGTTTGATGTCTTGATACCCAAATCTCGAAGATGATATAATTGCATGAACAACACTATGATTGCATGATATTGCATGAGTATTGCATGGGGATGCATGAACCCTAAAACCCAAGTAATCATATCTATACTAAAAACAAGTTCGAAAGTGAGGCATGTACATACCAATAGATTGTGCTTGCGGTAGAGAATATGAGAGAGATGACATACAAGACATGCATTGAGTTTAGATCCAGTTTCAGGAAGCTGCACCTTGAGGTAATTCGCCCATGCAAAGGCCACGCCCTCTTCAGTCTTCAATCTTCGGGAATCAACAATAATGCTTATAGTAGCCTTCTCAACAAGATGGAAGAAGCATGCAATCAATGCATCAACATTAGGTCAAGTTGTGAACGTAGATCTCTATTGACAATTCACCCATGCAAAGAAGATGCGCTCTCCTTAATCTTCAGATCAATGTATAATGCTCTAGAAAGATGATATGAGTCCAATAATCAGCAATAAGGCTTTTAGTATCCCTCTTAACAGTGTAGAAGAGACATGCAATCCATGCATAAGTATTAGTCACGGTATGAACTCAATCCAATGTGTGTAATTCGCCCATGCAAGGAAAGGTGCCTTCTACTTGGTTAGATCTCTAGAAATAACCACTAAATTGGTTGAATATATCCAATAAGAAACAAGAAGGAACAATAGCAATGTATCTAGTGAATAATAAGAATGACAGAATCCGAATGGCTCAGATGAATGTGCCCTCAATGATCCAAGAATGATAGAATCTCTGTGAAGAATGTTGAATATGATGTAATAATGAAGAATAATGGCAGATCTAGATGATCTACCCCTGGAAGTTATTAGGGAAAATAGATTTTGCTGTCGAAATGCACTGGTTGGTTAAAGAATGCACCCTCAACCCTAGCTTGGCTCTCAAAGCTCTCAATATGAATTCTCAATGATCAAAAATTGTAAATTTTAATCTAAAGATCACTACTCCCTCTGGCTAGCCCTGAGATCTCAAGCGGTTTGAATCTCTATAAATCAATAATTCTCTAAAGAAATAAGACTCAACAGCTATAGATCTCTTTACAACATAAACACAATCAATCACACATATGACACTGCATATACCCTGGAAACCCCAAACGAGGAAAACCAACAATCCTGTGGGGCTTTCTTCTATCTTGAGCCCAGAGCAATATATGAAATGAACAAATACAACAATGTTACCTTAGATGTAACACTCAATCCTGACCGGGTCAAAACCTTAAATCTGCATGCATCAGTTGATGCATGCACAGAGGAAATGTTCCCTAACTGTCAATCTAGATCTGAGTCTGTCTATGGGTAGCTCTGACTATACTGCCACTCTCAATCCTCTGCTCTGATCTGTTCTGCAACGGAAGAAGGACAACTGCTCAACTGGTGAATGCACCCTTCCTCTGCATGGAAAAGTGCACCCTCCCCTTTGGATGTCAAATGCTCGTACTAGGTCAGATCAAAACAAATTTGAGCTCTGATCATCACAGACCTTCCCCAAACATTGAGGCAAGGCTACTCTGAAAGTCTCAAACACTCAATCAGTCGATCGAACTCTGAATGAGCTCCTCTCTCCTCAAGTAATGCACCCCTCTCCCTCTCTGGAGGTCGTCCTCCACAATCTCTGCAGAATCCACTCTAGTGAACTATCTCAATCCACAGATTTGGGCACCAAGTGCCTCTAGAACAAGTGGTGTCTGATCCAGCTCAGATCACACCACTCTCCCTCCTGCAGGAGCTCCTCTCTCTCTCAGAAAGTCGCCTTGCATGCACTAATGCGCCCTCCTCACTCCTGATAGATCACTCTCTGACAAGTCAACTGAGCAACCTCATTCGGGGACCTCCTGCCTCTATATATAATCTCACTGATCAATTAGGTTTACCAAAAACCTAATATTTGTGCATGCAAAACGTCACTTTTGCATGCATCTTTTAATTACTAACTGGCCATGTAAATCTCATGCATGCAAGAGGCAAAACAACCTGGAAGGTCTGCATGCAATCACGAATGGACTCATGCCACTGAGTAGAGTGTATCTCACCCTCTACTCCATACTGATGCCTATATTGTTGATGTACCTCCATGCAAGGCATCTGAATCATGGAGGAAATCCCGAGATACCACAAAATCTAACACTCCCTCTTATCGAGGGAAGTCCAACCACTAATGCCTGGATCCAAAAAGTCCCCTGCTACTGACACTGGCCCAACTATCCTGCCTGTCACTGCTGCCCTCTAACCTGAAATACCCTGATCTAGATCAATCAAGGTGGCTCTAGAAGAAGCCCCATGATCAACCACTAACTCTATCACTAAACTCTGATTCAGAATCCCTCTGAATCTCTGTTGTAACCAATCCCGAAGACTGTTGTCAAGTGGATCCACTGGTCTGTAAGTGGGCTCCCTCTGTCTCTAAGATGACTCAGCTCTCTCCTGAGCTAAGTCCATCTCTACCATCTAATACCAACTCAGTCTACGACTGGTGTCTGTATGAGCATCAGGTTCATCCATCTGATCTGAGTCCAAGGGCTCAATCTCCTGTGACTCATCAATATCATGAGCATCTCGCTCATCCATCGGATAACCAAAATCACTCCTCTTATCTTCATCATCATGGTGAGCATCTCGCTCACCCGTTTGTTGACTGGACTCACTCCTAGCATCTCACTCACCCATCTGTTGACTGGACTCACTCCTAGCATCATCCCTGTTGTGAGCATCTCGCTCTCTATCCCCCTCTGTCTCTGAAGAGGAAGCACTCAACCAACCAGATGTGTCAGAAGTAGGTTGTCCCCGAACCAAGTACTCACTGTCGATCCTGTGACCCATCAAGACTAGATCAACTCCCACTGGATAGGTGAATATCAGATCCCTCTGGAACACCACTAAGTAACCAGCAACCCCCAAAGCGGCCACTGAGAGTATACTCCCTCTCAGTCCTGGAATGAACAATACTCTCGATACCTCCAGGAGCTCTCAAGGTCAAGTAGAAAACAAACTCTACCCACTCCTGTAACCATATGATCAGTCCCTTGCACATCTCGAATCATCTGCATAGGTGTGTGCTCTAGGACTAGGAATGCATCTCGCATCTCGCTCATGTGACTGCTCTGCATGCAGTCAACCCTCCATCTCTCATCAACCTGAATCTTTGGCTGAGTACTATCATGCCCTGACTAAAATGAGGCTAATGAGAACTCCATCTCAACCCGAGAGGTAAACTCATCCATCTCCTTTGTTGCTGCCAACTGCTCATCCACCTCCTATGTCTTCATGCACAAGCACACGCATATCTCATGCACATGCAGCATGCAAGACCTCATGCACTTGCATCATGCATATCTCACACACATGCATCATGCAAGACCTCATGCACATCTCTGTAATAATACTCCCTCATAGTGAGGAAGGTACTTCTGGAAAAGCATCCACCAGGATCAAACACATCCCCTGCTGCTGCAACTGCTCCCTCTGAACTAGAAGGCTTCCTAGCTGCATCTGTTGCACTTTGATATGAAGATCTACGCTCCTCCTATATCAGTGTCATCTTGAGAGAAGCATCATGCTCTCTCTCTGTCACTGATGCTGAAACTCTATCCAAGGTCACTCCCTCTGATCATTGAAGCCTCTGTCCATCTCGGAAAACAATAATATATCCCTCATCCTCCATAGCTGATACGGAGCGCAAGTCTGTTTGCTCTCACATATATGAACTCTTCTCTTCATATCTGGATATATCTGCCATAGATCTGGACTCTACTCTTCAGATTTGAAAGATCTATCTCAGATCTCACCTCCAAACTCACAGATCTGATAGATCTGACCACTACAACCACAGATCTGAGCTCCGCTCTTCAGATCCAGTAGATCTAGTTTCTACCTCCACTGATCTACTAGATCTATCTCAGATCTAGTCTCCAACTACTCAGATCTGTTAGATCTGACCTCTACTATCACCGATCTGAACCCTGCTCTTTAGATCTTGTAGATATGGTCTCTCTCTCCACAGATTTGATAGATCTATCTCAGATATATCCACCTAGATCACAGATCTAATAGATCTGACCTCTATACCAACAGATCTAAGCACTCTCACCAGATCTAAGTGTGATTGATCTCCCTGACCCTTACCAGGGCTCTGATACCATGTAAATTTTAATCTAGAGATCACTACTCCCTCTGGCTAGCCCTGAGATCTCAAGCGGTTTGAGTCTCTGTAAATCAATAATGCTCTAAAGAAATAAGACTCAACAGCTATAGATCTCTTTACAACATAAACACAATCAATCACACATGACACTACATATACCCTGGAAACCCCAAACGGGGAAAACCAGCAATCCTGTGGGGCTTTCTTCTATCTCGAGCCCAGAGCAATATATGAAATGAACAAATACAACAATGTTGGCTCAGATGTAACACTCAATCGTGACCGGGTCAAAACCCTAGATCTGCATGCATTAGTTGATGCATGCACGGAGAAAATGTGCCCTAACTATCAATCTAGATCTGAGTCTGTCTACAGGTAGCTTTGACTGTACTGCCACTCTCAATCCTCTGCTCTGATCTGCACTGCAACGGAAGAAGGCCAACTGCTCAACTGGTGAATGCGCCCTTCCTCTGCATGGAAAAGTGCGCCCTCCCCTCTGGATGTCAAATGCTTGTACTGCGTCAGATCTCAACAGATATGAGCTCTGATCATCACAGACCTTCCTCAAACACTGAGGCAAGGCTACTCTGAAAATCTCAGACACTCAATCGGTTGATCGAACTCTGAATGAGCTCCTCTCTCCTCAAGTAATGCACCCCTCTTCCTCTCTGGAAGTCGTCCTCCACAATCTCTGCAGAATCCACTCTAGTGAACTATCTCAGTCCACAAATCTTAGCACCAAGTGCCTCTGGAACAAGTGGTGTCTGATCCATCTCAGATCACACCACTCTCCCTCCTGCATGACCTCCTCTCTCTCTCAGAAAGTTGCCCTGCATGCACTAATGCGCCCTCCTCACTCCTGACAGATCACTCTCTGATACGTCAACTGAGCAACCTCATCCAGGGACCTCCTGCCTCTATATATAATCTCACTGATCAATTAGGTTAACCAAAAACCTGCATGCAAAAAGTCACTTTTGCATGCATCTTTTAATTACTAACTGGCCATGAATCTCATGCATGCAAGAGGCAAAACACCCTGAAAGGTCTACATGCAAGAGGCAAAACACCCTGGAAGGTCTGCATGCAGTCACCAATGGACTCATGCCACTAAGTAGAGTGTATCTCACCCTCTACTCCATACTGATGCCTGTAATGTTGATGTACCTCCATGTAAGGCATTTGAATCATGGAGGACATTTCCAGATACCACAAAATCTAACAAAAATAACTTATGCATGTTGAGTAACTTGCTTTTCCTTCTGCTATTGTTTTGAGGTTGCATGCCCTGACTTTTGCATGCCACTACTCTATTTTCCTTATTTTATTGAGTTGAGGTTGCATGCACTCACTTTCGCATGCATGCATGCATTTAATTAACTCATGTCACATGCACTATGAATTTGGCCAGCATGTTATGCATGTCAATTGCTACTTGCTTCGGTGGCCCCCTTTTACCGACTGAAGACTTAATATCACTACTTAAGATCTTCTTTTATTCCAAATGGCATCAGTCCTCAATCAATTCCCTGATTGTCAGTACCCACTCGAACCTATGGGAATTAAATAGTTTAGCGGGAGGGTTCTTGGTGCTTAAACAAAAGAGGACATTAAATAAGAGCCCAAAAGGTGGATTTGCACGAAACCATTTCAAAGTGAATAAGGTGCTTTTGAATTCAAAAGGCAATTGTGCAAATTGTCATAAACACCTGCCTAAAATTGAATGAGGTTATTATCTTTTCATTGCAGTCTTCAACTAAATTGCATCGAAGTAAAATAATTATAAAAAACCCAACACCCTAACGTTTGCAACAAGTACAAACGAGCATGACACAAAATCAAGTAGTGCAAGCGAGTGAGTATAAGCAACCATGATACAGTTGATGACTAGAATCATCGAAATGTTTTCTTTGTTAGAAACCTTGATTGATACAATTGAAGGTACTTTAGTCACAATGCAGAAAGAAATTTTAGAAAACATTCTTACATGTTTCCAAGTCATGCAGACAAAGGTAGACATGCTACAAATTCAATACAAACTCTTGAATGATGAGTTAAGAAAATAAAGACTCGGGAGGTAGTAAAGAATAATTTTGAACCAGTTCCTGTTCATAATAATCCTTTGTTTGAAAACATATTTCTCGATATGAAATTGAGGAGATGGAACAAAGTACAACCATCAAGACTTACATTAGATCTTGGGATGAGTCAAAATTAAACAGGAACAAAAAAGGTTTGGGTTATGAAAAAGACAAATTTTAATATTTGAGACTACTTCAAACCAATTGACTTTATGAGTGTTAGATTTCTTGCCAAATATTTGAAGGTTCAAGATTCAAAATGTTTAAGAAGTTGATGATCTTGATGAAAAAAATTAATGCTAAGCAAACTAATGAAATTCTTGATGAGTACCAACACTGTCATCGAGTTGGCCACATGGAGAAAAATGGCTTTGATCTCCATCCTTGTCTTCATTGTGGAAGGACAAATCATCTTTCTAACAATGTCAAAAGAAGAAGAAGGTTACAAAACAAACACTTCATTATGGTTGGATGAGCTCTTGGCGAAGGCATTTAAAAGCGCTATGATTTTGCATAAGTCTTACCATCAAGTTCAAAAACATGTAATGACATATTTGAATGGAGAAGTTACAAAAGCAAATGGATTTCAATGTCTTCAATCATTTATTCCAGATCATGATTTTGGGCATGATTGGGGCCCAATTCTACATAATTTTTCAATTGAAAATTGGGTCCATGACTCCAAAAATGGTATTGTCTTGCACCTTAATGCGAGGAAGTACAATAATGAAGTGAAAATATAACTCTATTGATCCTTAAGAAGGGGAGTACACTAATGAAGTGAAAATGGTTACTGGTTAACCAAAACCATCATATACACTAAATGAAGTGAAAATTGTTAGTGGTCAACCAAAACCACTAGGTACATTTGAAGCTAAAATGGTTACTGGTCAACCAAAACCACCAAATGCAGTGATCAATTGGTTAAGGTAATCCACAGGAAAACACATAATCTGTCAACTTCCAGCTGACAAGGGGGAGAATATTGATGATGATTGTCAAACTTCAACTTTCGAGAACAAACAAAATGCCAAATGGGCAACAACAAGAAGAATAGGGATGGCATCATTGCACTGATTTCATCACTTGTACACAAAATTTCAAATTAATGATTCAAATGTTGATTGACACTATTTGTGTGTCATTTTCTTAAAGCAGTTTTGTGGATTGTTTGTTTACCTAGATAGTCTTTAGACTTCACATTAATGCTTGGCATTTAATTGGATTGCCAAGTGTTTTAAGCGATGTGTCAAAATTGAAGCTAATTCACTCATGACTCGCTCTCATCATATATTTGAGTTCACGTCAATGGACATAATATAGGAATTCTAGATCACATGTTTAAATAGTAAGATTTTCCAAATTATATGAGTTTTCAACATCCAAATTTGGTGATTTTTCAAGCACATCTTCAATGAGGTTCAAGGCAGGAGTTCAGATTGATGAGTTTGAGATGACACAAATTTATGCACTAGTTCATGCTCCCTTCCTAGTATAATTATTTGGACTTATAATTGAGGGGATGTTGTTAGCTTGTGAGTCCCAATACAATCATAGAGTCTTAGATCACCTCTTTATGAGTTATCCTTATCTCTTGATGCGGTGTTATCCTTATGATGAGTTGTCAATGTGAGAGCACATCTATCTCAACAAATGGTTACTAATATGAAAACGAAACACAAAAGGTTACTAATATGAAAACGAAACACAAAAAGAAACTAAGAACACAAAGAGAGAATTAAGAGAAATAAATCATTCTTCTTTATAGTAAAATGAAGAGAAAAACCTCAGATGCTAGGAGTATTCCTCACTCCTACATCCCCCCAAGATCGTCCAGCAAGACACCTCGGTGGCTCTGGAGGACTCCGATAGTGATAGCGAGCCAGTGCCATGCTCGCCCACATCGTCGTTGGCTATTAGACTCGGATGTTCTTGACTTCAACGACCTCATTTCTCGTCTTATCCTACATCACCGTGCCTTATCATGGCTTTACATATGTTTATGAGGATGTCTCACTACTTGTATCTTTTTTTGTTTATTTTATTCTATATTAGGTTTAGCTCCGACATCATCTAGCAGTTGTGTTTGCACTCCCACATTGTACTCAAACTGATTGTATCCTTTTAGTCCCATTGATCTACTTTAGTGGTCATTCATTGGACATTAATAAAATTATCTTATTTTATCTTATATTTATAAAAGAGATGACATGAACCCCAATTGCTCAAACCCTAATTGCACAAACCCTAAAATGATATATGTGTACTTTAATACAACAATTAAACATAAAGTAACATAAATTCACCAAGTGACTTTATTTATATGCCTAATTCTATAATCTAGGTTATTTTTATATTCTAACACCCTCCCTTAATGGTCAATCTAGAAAATACACCAAGTTTGTCCCTGAATTTTACAATTTTTTTCTAGACCCAAAGACTTGGTAAGAATGTTCGCAGTCAGATCCTCCATAGGACAATATTGCTACTCAATTGTTCCATCTTCTACAAGTTGTTGAATGAAGTGACAGTGAACGCCAATATGTTTGGTACACTAATGGAAGACTAGATTCTTTGCCAGCTTAAGAACTCCCTAATTATCACAATACAATACGGTAGGCTCATTTTGTTGGATCTTCGTATTTGCAAGCATCTATCTTAGCCAAATTGCTTCACATGCTTCTTTCATCACTGCTCGATATTCTACCTCAATTGAAGAAAAGGAAACAACATGTTGCTTCTTTTTGGTCCAAGTACTTGCTCTAGTACTAAGGCTAAAAACTAACCTGATGTGGATTTCCTATCATCCATTGATTTAAATCTATATAGCCATATAACTGAGGTTCAATGTGCCTGCCATATAGAATGCAAAAATCTAATGTTCCTTGCACATATCGTAGCACTCTTTTTGTTATTGTCCAATGTTCTACCTTTGGAGCAATCATGAATCAAGAGATGTAGCTAACTACAGAACTCAAGTCAGGTCTAGTGGCCATAAGATAGATCAAGTTCCCCATTAGTTTCCTGTAGACTGATTCATAAACTGCCTTAGAATCAGTCTTAGCTGAAAGAAACAGCTACCCAAAAAAATTGCCCAGAACACTACAAATCAAATTCTTATTTGTCTTATTTTTCTGATTTTAATCTTCGATTTAAACCAGAAAATTATTTAAATCCACCTTTAAATTGAAATAAAACTGTTTCTCTCTTAACATTGGAACCTAGCTTTAAATCGAGCAAAAGAATGATCCTCATCTTTTAAACAAGAAAAAACAATACCTAGTTTCAGTTGGTCTAAAAGCCCTTCATCTTCTTAGTGTATATCAAACAAAACCCCTTGGTTCGTCACTGAACTTGGCAGGCCCTAGGCCCATCTCGTGCTTCACTTCGACTTCCTCTATCTGTGTCTTTGAAATTGATACCATATTATGAAAACCAAATACACAAACAAACCAAGAACATAGAGAGAACTAAAAGAGAGAAATGATTATTCTATATACTAAAATAAAGAGAGCAACCTTTTCTTTATAATAATGAGATTATATAAACTCTATCTACTCAAACCCTAAAATGACTTATATGTACTTTAATACAACAATTAAATATAAAGTAACCTAAAGTCAGCAAGTGACTTTATTAATATGCCTAAGCCTATAGTCTAGACTCTAGATGACCTTTATATTCTGATAGTTACATCCATGTACTGTATATTTGTATCTTTGGTATGAATATCAAATTGAGTAATGGCCTAATCTTTTTCTACCATTTCCTTGTGTCTCATTGAATTTTAACGATTTTAGACATATTTTATAGGGAGAAATATTTTGAACAGTAAAATCTCAAAAGCATCAGGAAATACAAAAGCCAAAAGAATAATAATGTGGCAATTCTTCTATGCATAAATAATGCACAAGTTGTCTCCACAACTAAGAATACTCGTACCCTGGTAGGCTAGCTCAAGTGGTTGAGATCTGTGACCTGCAAGTAGAAGGTCACGAGGTCAAGTCCCTGGGCTGGCTATCTATGTGAATGTTGAGGACCTCACTTGATGTCCCTGTTGCATTAGGTTTCCAAAACTGCAAACGAATTATTTACCCTGGGTACCATCATCGAAATGAGGGGAAGTGCCCAGAGGGTTCCCTGTGATGTGTATTTCATCGAAAAAAAACCAATGTAGCAGAAATCGTGATTGAAACCGAGATTTTCAAATTTAAATCGGGCTCGCGGGTTAAATGAGCCGATTCAAAATGCAGTGAGTATAACTCGCATTGACCGATTTCGACCTGGACGACACGACTTTGAATCGTGATTTTCTTCGATTTAGATCGCTCCCGAGTTGCAGTCGGCATTTTTACTTTCGCGCATGCCCAGAGACCCATAAAATCCAATTTTTCTTCCGATTTTCTCACGTGTTCGTCTGCAGACTCTATTTTTTCCTCTTTGCGACTGTGTTTTTCCCCATTCGCATCCGCCATCAACTCTCCAGCTCTGTTGATGCTCGAGCTCTCACGCTCATGCTCTCACTCTGTGCGTCGACACTCGAGTGTAGCTCCAGCTCCGTCGAGGTAGCACGCTCGTGCTGTGAAACAGTGGCAGGGTTGCCACTGCTTACAGCAGCCACCACTTACCACAGCCGCCACCACCCACCAGTTGCGGTGACCATGAGAACGACTACAGGAAGCTGGATCGAGGACCGTAGATCACAACAAGGGCGAGGCTTTCAGTAGGACCATGAGCAGTGAACGTGACCGTGAGCACTAGCAGCAAGGCTTCCAGCAAGAAGCAGTTCAATGATCATGGCCATCTTTGAGCATTGAGGCAAGCTTGTAACTTGTTTAGATGTCTTGTTTCCTATAACATCAACGCTGGCCAACCTTGCTATGCTTATTTTTCTACCTGGCCATCCCACTATGCTTATTTTTCTACCTGTAACATCAACGCTGGCCAACCCTGTCATATTCCTATGACCATTTTTTGTCTGAACACAAATTCTTGTCAAATCTGGCCTTTTAATTTTTAGTTTTTTAATCTACTAAGTTTTGACAAGTATGTCTATCTAGACTCACTGTATCAGTCCTTAATTAATTTAAGTTTTTAACAACATTAATAAATTATTAAATTTATATATGATAAATTTAATTTATATAAATTAATCACAGATTTGAAATTTATTAAAATTGTTTTGCAAGCAGCTAACAAAGGAATCAAGGCAGACTCCATTTAACAACTTGCCACAGCCTTGGCCTTTACCTTAGCACTGACCAGTTACCGACAGTCAACTTACCAAGTCCTTTTGTCCTTAGTGTAACTGTGAAACTAAAAATGCCAAGGGAGAAAGATTTTGCATGGGCTTACTGTGAAAAGATTCCTGGTTCAATTAAGTTGTTGTGAAAATTTTACAAAGATCAATGCAGTGGGGGCATCTTCAGATTCAAATACCACCTTGCATGTATTCTCGGTCATGACATTGGCCCTTGAAGGAGTGTTCCCATAGATGTCAAACACCAAGTTAGCTTGGCCATTGACTGCATGAATGAGCTTAAGAGAAAAAAAGCAACGATTAATGCTGAAAACTCAAGTACTATGAGTGCCCTTGAAACATCTTCCAATAACCCCTTGTCACCTCCCACAAATGAATCATCAAGACCGTCGGGCCCAAGTCATATTCCAAATCCATCTCATCTTATTCCTCCCATTCCAACAAATTTGAATACCAAAGGTGGAAATGTACATTCCTTTTTTGCTCCCTGCACACAACCCAGTGCCCAACCAAGCTTGGATGGCAAGGGTTGGAGAAAGAATGTTCATATGTTAATTTATCCAGAGATCACTACTCTTTCTGGATGCCTTGAGATCTCAAGGGGTTTGAGTCTCTATAAATCAGAAATACAATAATGACTTAAGACACAGACACTATAGATCTCATAACACTTCAACAATGAAAAATACAAAACAATCACACAATAACTCAGGATGTACCTAGAAACCCCAAATAGGGAAAACCAACTATCTGTGGGGCTATCTTCTATCTCAAGCCTAGAGCAAAGTACGTAGAAGATGAATACAAACAAATACTTCAGATGAAACAACCGAACCTGACGAGTATCAAGACCCTATATCTGCATGCAAAGACTGATGCATGCACTTAGGAAATATGCCCTAAATGTCAATACGGATCTAGATCTCTCTACAAGTCAACTTTGTCTATACTATCTCTCTCACTCCACAGCCCTGATATGCTCTGCCAAAGAAGAAGGCCAACTATCTAGATCTGAAGAATGCGCCCCTCTCTCTACATGGAAAAGTGCGCCTTCCTCCAACTACTGGAAACTCACACTCTATCAGATCTCAGTCGATCTGAGCTCTGATCATCACTTATCTTCCTCAATCACTAAGGAAGGCCTACTCTGGAAGTCTCAGTAGCTCAATCCTTGTCCCAGGCTCAGAACGTCCTCCTCTCCTCAGGAAGTGTGCGCCCTCTCTCTGAGCAAAGTCACCCAACTCTTGAATCTGATCTGTCGGCTCATCTTTTCAGCTAGTGACCTCCTTCCTTTCTTATAACATCTTACTGGCCAACTAGTTTTTCCAAAAACCTAATTTGAGTGCATGCAAAAGTGAGTTTTTGCATGCATCTTTAATTAACTGTTGTGCATGCAAAACTTTGCATGCATCCTGAAGAACAACTTTCCTAGTTAACTTTTCAGCACTCCCTCTTAACCAGGAAAGTATTAGAAACTACTCCCATCTTCTCTATGAAGTACACGAACTTGTTTCTCATCAAGGACTTTGTGAGAATGTATGCAACTTGCTTATTTGTAGGTATGTCCTGAAGCTCAATTGCTCCTCTCTGAACATGATCTTGAATCAAATGATATATGATCGCTATATGTTTGGACCTATCATGAAAGACTGGATTCTCCGAGAGTTTGATGCAACTTTGATTATCACAATGAATCATAGTAGGCTCAAACTGCTAATCAAATAAGCTCACCAACATCTTGCGAAGCCAAATGGCCTCGCAACTAGCTAAACTAGTCGCCATATCCTCTGCCTCTGCAGAGCGCGGGGCTACAAACTTTTGTTTCCCATTGATCCCATGCTAAAACAACACCCTGAGGTGCTTTTTCCGTCACCTACACTACCTGCCCAGTGAGAATCTATAAAACCAACTAAATGCACTCCACCCTTCCTCACATAGTTTAAATCATACTCACTTGTTCCTCTGATATACCTAAGCACATGTTTAGCTACCACCCAGTGAACATCTTTGGGCTCCACCATATTCTGACTCAAGGTATTGATAGCAAAACTCAAATCTGGCCCTGTGTTGACCAAATACATCAAGGATCCAATAAGTTGTCGATACCTGTTGGGATCAACCAACTCACCCTTAGAAGCAACCAGCTTCTTCCAGTTGGTTGTCATAGGTGTCATCATGGACCTACAATCCTGCATCTGAAACCTTTTCAGAATGTCCATTGCATACTTACCCTGACCCAGAAAGATATGCCCATCCTCCTGCCAAACTTCCATGCCTAAGAAGTAGTGCATCAACCCTATGTCTTTCATTTCAAATTCTGAAGCAAGATCTTTCTTGCAACCACTGATGATTTTCTATGCCCCTGTGATGAACAAGTCATTTACATATAGTACAAGAATTATTGGATCCCTATTTACCACAATAAAGGAGAGATTGGGATCAGCTTCGCTCTTCTGAAAACCCAATTGTTGCAAGTAAGTGTCCAACCTAGAATACCAGGCTCTAGGAGCTTGTTTCAGACCATACAGAGCTTTCTTCATCCTGCATACATGAGACTCTCTCATGGACCTCAAATCCCTCTGGTGGCTCAATGTATACCTCCTCCTCTATGACTCCATTGAAAAAAGTTGTCTTTACGTCCCTCTGGTGAATCTTCCACCCCATCTCTGCTGCAACAGAAATCACAGTCCTGATGGAAGTACATCGGGTCAAAGGAGCAAACATCTCATCATAGTCAACTCCCTCTACCTGCGAGAAGCCTCTAGCCACAAATCTGGCTTTGTACTTCTAAATGCTTCCATTTGCAGCATGCTTAATTTTATAGAGCCATCTGGAAGTCACAATCGACTTTCCTTCTGGTCTGGAGACAACTTCCCAAACATCATTCTTCATGATGGAAGCATATTCTTCCAATATGGGATCTCTCCATGCCTGCTCACCTGCTGCCTTCTCATAGGAAGATGGCTCCAACTCACTGATACTGCTCACCAAAGCTAAGTAGCTACAAAACCTCTGCGGGGCCTTTCTTTCTCTTCCATCTTTCTTGGGTGTTCCCACAGTCTGAGCTTCCTCCAGGGTATCTCGAAGCCACTTGGGCTTCCTCTTCCCTAATGTAACCTCTTGTGAGGGGAATTGCTCAACCTCATCCCAATCAATTGTATGAGACTGAATACCTTTAATAGAAGTACCTGTAGTTGTTGACCCCGTCGCTCGAGAAGCGGTAACTTGAGACACTGATCCTTGTCGATCACTCTCCTGAAATCCTATACCAGTTCCTGCCGCTGTGCCTGTGGAACCAGTCATCCGAGAACTTGTCACCCCAGATACTTGGGACCCCGGTTCGTTGTGGAACAACACTCTAACTTGTGTCATCCTGTGGTTCATGTGATTTTCTAAAAGCCCTATCCTCCTCAAATTTCACATCCTACCTCACCATAGTTTTCTTTAGAGCAAGAATGTAAATGCTATAGGCTTTCGAGGTCTCATCATAACCAAAAAGAATCCCCCTCTCAGCTATAGGTTCCAACTTAGTTCTTTTCTCTGAGGGGACATGTGAGTAAGTAAGACATCCAAAAATCCTGAAATGCCCAACCTCAAGTTTCTTTTCAAAGAAGGCTTCTTCTCGAGTTTTGTACCCCAAGATTTTATGAGTACTTATGTTCTGAATATATGCAGTTGTGTTGCATGCCTCAGCCCAAAGGAAAAATGGCAAGCCTCATGCAACATAGATCTAGCAACACCAACAATTGCCCTGTTCTTCCTCTCAGCAACCCCATTCTGTTGAGGTGTATAGGGAATTGTTAACTTCCTCTTAATGCCCTCCTGAATGCAAAACTCATTAAACTCTTTGGAGGTATACTCACCTCCATTATCTAATCTCAAGGTCTTGATCTTCCTTTGTGTCCGATTTTCCACAAGTGCTTTGAATTCTTGAAACTTCTGCAAGACTTATTTTGATTCCTTATTTTTTTTAAAATAAATACAAGTCTTTCTGGGGTAGTCATTAATGAAGGATACATAGTACTCATAACCCTTCAAAGATGTGGTGGACACTAGACCACAAAGGTTAGAATGAATCAAATCAAGTGCTCCTGCAGATCTGTTGTCACTCTTGGGAAAGACTGTCTTGACATACTTACCAAGAGCACATCCTTTGCACACATCATTGTGCTCAGTGCTAAAGTCAAGCACTCCCGTCACAATATTCCTCGAGATCTTCAGAGTTGGATGATGTAGATGAGCCATCCTCCTGTGCCAAAGCTCACACAAATCACAATCATCATCTCGACTGCTATGAGTCAAAGCATGATGAAGCTAAAAGTTAAGCCTGTAAAGTTTTCTGCTGCGGACTCCTATCCTCACAGCAGAGGTATCTCTCGATCCCTTGCGATGAACTAGAACATTCCCATCTCTGAACATCACCCACAATCCTCAATCTTCAATAGTAGAAACTGAGATCAAGTTCTTCTTTAAACCTGGAACATATAGAACATCACAAACTCTCATAGACTCTCCTGATTCTTTCTGGAAGGAGACTATTCCCCGTCCAACTACTTTGTCCATAGAATTGTCTCCAAGTACAATCTCAAGGTCTAGCCCATCCTCGGCAAAATCTGTAAAGTACCCTCGAACACCCGTCATGTGGCTGGAGGCCCCGCTATCTATATACCATATACTAGAAGTAGAAGTACTTGATGATCGACATGTGTTAAGGGCCAACTCTCTGTCAATCTCTTTAGTATAATACTGATCTACATCTGTTGACGAGGATGAGGTGCAAGCAACCTGATCATGCCTCATACTTGTAGTCATGGTCTCCTGATCTCAAAACGTACCTGAATAAACAGATCCGATAGATTTGACCTCTACAACTGCAGATCTGAGCTATGCTCTTCAGATCTGGTAGATCTGATCACCCTCTCCACAGATCTGTTATTCAACTGAGTTCACCACATATATCTGGTATGATGCTCTCAAATTTGAGTGTGATTGCTCTCCCTTACCCTTACCAGGGCTCTGATAGCATGTCAATTTATCCAGAGATCACTACTTCCTATGGATGCCCTGAGATCTCAAGCGGTTTAAGTCTCTATAAACCAGAAATACAATAATGACTTAAGATACAAACACTATAGATCTCTTAACACTTCAACAATGAAAAATACACAACAATCACACAATAACTCAAGATGTACCCTGGAAACCCCAAACAGGGAAAACCAGCTATCTGTGGGGCTATCTTATATCTCGAGCCTAGAGCAAAGTAAGTAGAAGAAGAATACATACAAATACTTCAGATGAAACAACCGAACCTGACAGGTATCAAGACCCTAGATCTGCATGCAAAGACTAATGCATGCACTTGGGAAATGCGCCCTAACTGTCAATACAGATCTGGATCTCTCTGCAAGTCAACTCTGTCTGCACTATCTCTCTCACTCCACAGCCCTGATCTGCTCTGCCAAAGAAGAAGGCCAACTATCTAGATTTGAAGAATGCGCCCCTCTCTCTGCATGGAAAAGTGTGCCCTCCTCCAACTGCTGGATACTCACACTCTATCAGATCTCAGTCAATCTGAGCTCTGATCGTCACTGATCTTCCTCAATCACTGAGGAAGGCCTACTCTAGAAGTCTCAGCAACGCAATCCTTGACTTGGGCTCAAAACATCCTCCTCTCCTCGGGAAGTGCACCCTCTCTCTGAGCAAAGTGGCCCAACTCTTGAATCTGATCTCTCTCTGATCTGTTAGCTCAACTTTTCAGCTGGTGACCTCCTGCCTTTCTTATAACATCTCACTGGCCAATTAGGTTTTCCAAAAACCTAATGTGAGTGCATGCAAAAACTCACTTTTGCATGCATCTTTAATTAACTGGTGCATGCAAAACTTTGCATGCATCCTGAAGAACAACTTTCCTGGTTAACTTTTCAACATCATATTCAAGCTAGGAAAGCCATTGCCAATTTTTGGTACTATTGTGACCTTCCATTCAACTATGCAAGAAGTCCTTATTGACAGGGCATGATTGATGCAGTGGCCATTGCTGGTCCGGGGTTTAGAGCCCCTACATATGAGAGCCTTAGGACTGATTTGTTGAAAAGTTAACTAGGAAAGTTATGAAGAACACACATACAATGCTAAGAGGGGGAGGTGAATCAGTATTGTGAGTTTTTACTAAATTAAAATTTTGGACTGATCTAATACACAGAATTGACCTTCAGCAATAAATCCAAAGTTTAACAATTGATACAAATATGGGAACACCAATGAAGTCTTCAATAACTGAATATGTTTATAAATGATAAATTTACATTGAAGATATGTGCTTCAACACAGATTACATGTACCAATTGCAACTGGTTATCTGGAGGCTTCAACCTCAATAAGAATTATCTTCAGCTACAACTGAGATAATAAATTCAGGCTGCAACCTAAATATATATATATATATATATATATATATATATATATATATCTTATTCCCTTGCTCCCCTTGCTCCCAATCAAAATTCGTTTTCAATCTTAAAACATATTCCACGAGCTACCTTAGTCACTCTTTATCCAAATTATAGTTCAACAAGGTGTCAACCGAATTCTTCAAAGTGTTATACTGACAATGCCCGAGATTTAGAAAGATAAAAATAAAAACTTCACTTCCACTGTGATTGCCCAAACTGCTCCACAAATTCGCAAGTCCTCTAATTAGCCTTAGATTACCCCCCGAATCTCCACATCAAAATGCATACCATAAATTTCTTCTTCGCACACTATTTATACACAACAAATCCCCCCTTTTTTGTTTCCAAGCCGACATAACAATCTCATCAATTCTTATTTCCAAATTGGTCATTTCCATTTCTAGATTTAATAACTTGGCTTTAAAATGCATTTCCACATTTTAAGGGTTTTTATTTATGGCACCAAAGACCCACGGGTGAGGATAGCAATACCATACTCTTTAGGGCTTCTTCAATAAGATAAAACCAACACCAACAAGTGTGCCATATTCATCATTATCATATCCAAGATAATATGTGAACATGTCCTCTTTCAATTCATTAACCATCAACGCTTTGCGGGCATTTCAACCAATGGTGGCGGGCATTTTCTCCATAAGCTTGCGGGCATCTTCTCCATAAGCTGGCGAGCATTTTTCATAAGGCCTGCAGGCATTTTCTCCATAAGGCCTGTGGGCATTTTCATTGGGCATGCGGGCATATTCTTCAAGGAGCCTGCAGGCATTTTTATATAGGGCCTGCGGGCATATTGTTGAGGCCTGCGAACATTTATTTAACACCTGCAAGCATTTACCTTTTCCAATGCGGGCATTATCAGTTGATGTGGACATTTTCTCATTGGTGCGGGCATCACCTTCATGCTGCAGACATATGTGGGCATCTTCTCCATGCTACGAGCATTTTCCCTATTTGCTGCGGACATCTTCTTCATGTTGCGGGCATTTCTCCCCTATGCTACGTGCATCCAAATTGTGCTTCAATACATCACCTCAGTTCACTATACCTTTTGACATCAATGCCAATTCAAAATTCCAACAAAGTTATTCTTCAGGCTGCATGCAAAGTTTTGCATGCACAGCAGTAAATTAAAAGGTATGCAAAAAGTGAGTTTTTGCATGCACTCATATTAGGGTTTTGGTAACCCTAATTGATCAGTGAGATGTTATAAGAAGACAGGAGGTCACCGACAGTCTCACTAGTGCAGATAGATCAGAGTTAGATCAATTTGAGAGGTGGGTGACTTTCTTGAGAGAGGAGAGCGCAATTTTTTTAGGAGAGAAGGTCGTGGAGGATCCGGATTAAGAATTAAGCAGCTGAGACTTTCAGAGTAGGTATTCCTTAGTGATTGAGGAAGAACTATGACGATCAGGGATTAGATAGACTGAGATCTGACTGAGGGTGACTTTCCAGTGTTGGAGGAGGGACGCACTTCTCCATGCAGAGAGAGGGGCGCATTATTCAGATCTAGACTGCAGGCCTTCATCTTTGACAGAGCAAATCAGAGTTGTGGAGTGAGAGAGATAGTACAGGCAGAGATTGACTTGTAGAGAGATTCAGATCCGAACATACTACCAGGGCGCATTTCCCAAGTGCATGCATCAACTTTTGCATGCAAATCTAGGGTTTTGATACCCATCAGGTTCTGCTGTATTATTCTGAACTTTTGTATGTATATATCTTCTTCTTACTTTGATCTAGGCTCGAGATAAAAGAAAGCCCCCATCAGAGCTGGTTTTCCCTATTGGGGTTTCCAGGGTATATTGTTTGTTCATCTATGTGATTGTTATTTTTATTGGTTGTGTTAAGAGATCTAGCACTACCTTTTGTTACAAGTCTTTATTGCTTATTTGGCTTATAGAGTCTCAAGATCATTTAGATCTCAGGGTTTCCAGAGCGAGTAGTGACCTCTGGATAATATTAACATGATTTGTTGCTAGAAACTGTTGATGATGTCAACCTTGCACTTGTTGATTTCCGTTCCTCATGGCTAGAAACAAGGTGTACTATCATGAGTGATGGATGGACAGATCAAAGGAACAGAACTTTGATCAATTTCCTAGTTTCCTATCCAAAGGGAACAATGTTTCTCAAATCAGTGGATGCCTCAAACAAAATCAAGAGTGCTCAACTAATTTCTGAAATGATGGAAGAAGTTGTTCAAGAAGTGGGAAAAGACCATGTTGTGCAAATTATTACCAACAATGCAGCTAACTATATGGCTGATGGTAGATTGTTTGAGCTTAGAAATCCTACTATATTTTGGAGCTCTTGCGTTGCACCTAATGCTCAAGGACATTAGTAAACTTCAGTGGATACAAGAGGTTGTGGACGAGGCAAAATCCATAACCAAATTCATCTACAACCACACAAATGTCCTTTCCACCATGAGAGCATACACAGAGGGCAAGGAACTTGTTCGTCCTGGGGTGACAAGATTTGCAACAAACTTCATCTCCTTGCAATCTGAAGTAGAGCAAAAGGTCAATCTGACGAGAATGTTTTTGGGACCTGAGTAGAAAAAACACTCGAGGGCATTGAAATTGTTGCTCTCGTCTTTAATGATTTTTTTTGGAGAGATGCTGAAGAGATCATAGCTGTGACAGAACCACTTGTCAAAGTTCTCAGGTACTTAATTTCTAAACCTTTTCAATGTTCATTACTTCATTAATTCAATTTGATGTCAAACATCAATATATTTTCAAATTTCATTTAATGTTTAAACTTTTAAGTTTTAAATTGATATAAAAAATTTAAAAATCAAATGTTTGACATTTTACTTTGATGATTGGTCTTTCAGGATGGTTGATGGTGAGAAACCCGTCATGGCCTACATTTATGAATCAATGGATCTCACCAAAGAGGCCATCAAAGCAAAATATCAAAATGATGAGACCAAATATATGCCTCTTTGGGACATCATTGATGAGCGGTGGGATAGGCAGTTGCACTCTCCTTTACATGCAGCTGGATACTTATTAAATCCAACATATTTTTATGATAAGACCAAGTTTAGTGAGGATGGGGAGGTTGGTCGAGGGCTTATGACTTGCATTGAGAGGATGAACCTAGATCAAGAAATCCAAAGTCGCATCATTTCTCAGCTGCAAGATTATAGGACACCTTCAAAACTTTTTGCCTTTACCAGTGCTATACGAGAAAGGACAAGAATGTTTCCAGGTATTTTGTATTATGTTTTATAATTTATTATCTTGATTTTTTAAATCTTTTCATCTTTAGTTATCAATCTTGACTCTTGAACCCCATGCCACTTGGCAGGTCTTTGGTGCAAAATTTTGGCAGTGATATGCCAGATCTAAAGAAATTTGCCTCTAGAATCTTAAATCAAATATGCAGTGCTTCAGGTTGTGAGCGCAACTGGAGCATGTTTGAGAAGATTAATTCCAAGAAGCGCAACCGCTTGACACAAAAGCGCTTGAATGACCTTGTTTTTGTCCACTACAACCTTCGGCTTCGCAAGAAGCAGTTACTTGGTGAGACACTTGTTGTCCGCCAAACTGCACACCAGCAGCGGAAATCTTTCGAAAGCTGTCTCTTCACTACAAGTGAGAGAGGTGTGGCCTTGGGGGAAAGCAATGAGCCAGGTACTGTCACCTGAATCCCAGCTCCTCCGTTTAGGCAAACTCCTAACGCACCCAAGGGGGGTAGTCCCTAAAAGAGAGTTTCACTAAGGCTCTTGTATTTATAGTGTTTTTAGGGTGTTGTGATGTGGATGAGTGTTTTTTAGGAGTTTTTAAATGAGAGACAATATAATACTCGAATATGAGACAAGATAACGCAATCCACGTTGCAAATACAAGATGAAAGATACACTTGGGCAAATAAGTAAATCACTTTTCACAAAATATAGCAGATACTCCGATGTTGATATTTAGGCAAACAAAATATACGATAAAGGACCAGTGCCTTATGGAGTCAAAAATTAAGTATGAGTTGTGAAAACTTGACACAAGTGCTTGAATTGAAAGTTTGTGAGAATGTTGTGCAGCTTATCTTGGTAAATTCAAAGTTTTAATTGTCTTGATTATTAGGGCTAAAACCAAGGATGTTCAAAGAGTGTCCGGAAAGTAGTTTTAAGCAGTTCCTTTAAGAGACCTGTCGGGGCCTGTCTGGAATCACGGCGAGGCGCGCAATGCTAACCAGCCACCGGGTCGCAGATTGGGCGGTCCGGCGCCTCCCCTGAGAACCGATTAAAATACTTTATGTCAACGCTGGCTCGTTGGTTATGGGGGTGAAAGTTTTAATTAGATTTTCACTTGTAAATTAACAAGTCTTCCACCTTTCTGAGTACTAGCCCAACCGTTTCAGGTTGGCAGAGCATACGGGTGTAGGACAGAAACCAAGATAAATTAATTAAAGGGTGTGTGGGTGGAAAATTTTTATTATTTAGAAAGCCTTGTTCAACTCTCCGATAGAGAGCGCTCTTGACTTGGTCTTATGACCACAATTCAAGAGACTTGCTAGATTAACAATGCCTAATGCAGGGAAATGCAAGAAACTAAAATGCCCTCCGATAGAGGGTGCTCTTGACTTGGATTTGGCCAAGTTCAAGAGACTTTGGTTTATTTTAAGAAGCAGATAAAAAGTAGTAGCAGTATATCTTAGATTGAAACAGATTTTAAGCAATAGTATTGATCACAAGATATAAATCACCACCAACAATAATGCTTGCAAGATAAATAAATCTAGTGTTCTACCACACACACTTTAATCTACTAGGTGGGATTGATCCCCGAAACAGGATCAACCACTAGAACCGCCTGCACTTGAGAACTTCCAGCTAGCTGAAAGCTCTGCCAAGGAAACCGACGGGGATGGAAGAGTAACCACAAATTATGTGGTCCTGCCCTTGAGACGAAATCTCAAGGATACAACTTCCGGCTGAGGGCTTTGGAAGAGAAGCAAGATAACAAATAAAATAAAACTAAACTACCCAAGAATCTCTTTCAGGTCCAAGACCCTACTCGGGAGAGCATGGGGGTAAGTAGATATGGAAGATAAATAACCAAATGACTTAATGAAATAGAAACTAATCTAAGAGCATGGAAACATGAACTAAGTTAAACCAAACCACAAGACCCAACACTCTTCCCCAAATGGGGAAGAAGACCCAAAAGTGGAGGCCCCCTCCACTTGAAACTTTTTATTAAACTGTTACAAATGCCTTGGGTTTCTAACCCCTTGAAGGACTTTGAGAGATGTAATTTGCAAAAATACTTGAAACAAGCTTCTAAGAGCTATTACAAAAGGATAAATGCTAGTCCTTTGGTTTGGATCGTCTCTTTTGTCTTCTTAATAACTTCTTGTACTAGAAGGTCCTCTCTTCTATTTGCTTCAAATCTTCTCAAAGTTCTTCTTTCTCAAGGAAAGATCTATCACAAATGAGCAACTCAAAAACCCATTAGATGTTAGATAACCAAAACAAATTGGAGATTACCTTAGATATACAAATCAAACAAAACTGAGGAGATACAAGTTTATTGAAAAAAAAAATTTAAATGAGATCTAGCACAAGCTACCAAATTCCAAAGTGCAAGATCCAAACTAGCAACAAAGTAAAAGCAAGACTAACTATGATAAATAAGAGACTAGATCCTAAATTTGTAAATGACTAAGTATTTCAAAGACAATGTAAGTTTTTTTTTTTTTTACCCTTTTCAATGAGATCTATAATGCAAAGGTATCTAACTACTGATTCCTCAAAGTGTGAAAAATGATCACCAACTAGTACCCAACAATGTTCAACATAGCAATTACCAGATTTAAGAACAGTCACAAGTGTTGATACTTAACTGGCAGCCAATGTAAATGCACCTTATGACAGTCAACAGTGTTTCCCAACAATCAACCAAGGTTTTAACGTGGCAGCCAACAGTCCCTATGATAGTCTTTTAACAGTTTAAGATGGGCAGCTAACAGTCCTCTAACATGCTATATGGCAGCCAACATAAGTTAAACAAAACAGCCCTCTAATAGTTCGTATGGCAGCCAACATAAGTTAGGACAGTCAACAAAGGATGTATGGCAGCCTACAAGTCTAGGACAGTCAACCACAGTTTATAAAGGCAGCCAACAACACAACAAGATACGGGGTTCAATGCATGTTGATAAAGTTTGAGACTAGACGGTAACTGGGGAAAATATCTATGATAAACACCTTAACAATGCAATTAACTTATCAAAACCAACAAAGCTAGTAGCCTATCTAGTATGTCATAAGATATGAATGTTTGAAATTTTAAAATGCAAACTAGCTAGTTTAACAAACTAACTAGATTCTAACAAAATCAAATGATACAAATTAAGATCTTCAAATGCAAAAAAACAAACACCTAGCTAACATATAACACCTGACTGTTTTTTGTTGCTTGTTTTGATGTGTTTTATGGCTGATATGAGGATGGACGAGGAGGAAAGGTGAGCAAAAAACGAAAGGTATGGGAGATAGGGTAGAGTGGAGGTGGGACGAGAGCAATAGAGGAAACCTTAAAGGAGCTAGGACGAGTGGAGAAGAGAGTGAAAGGAGTAGGACAAAAGGGAATAGGGTAGGAGAAAACTATTAGAGGATAGGCCTAGCAAATCAAGTGGGAAAAAGAAGTCAAGGAGCAAGTGATAAGGCTTGAAGAGAGAGCCTTTTAGGGCCAAGGTAACAAATTTTAACTTTTTGAAAAAAGTGGATGGATCTTAGAGCAAAACCCCTTGTGCTTCTTCTCAAAAAACAAATTCAACTTTATATAGATCCTGGAAAGACAACAAATATTAAGAGTTTACTTGTGATGGTGAAGATGAGCTAGATGCAACCAAGCTCACACCCCCCTACACCTGGAGAAACCTATCCAAAAACAAACAACTCAAAAGCCAAAGTGAGATCAAAAATATGACTAGTATGCTACGAGAACCAAGGTTATATAAATGCTAGTACAACCGAATACATCCTATTCATATAACTCATTGATAAACATTGCATAATAAACCAAATTGCAAACCACAAATGGTAGATCTTATGTTCTAGAATATAGACTTCTAAAGCTAGTTATTTGATCAATCACATAAGCATTTAAATTGAAAGCATGGAAAAATATCACCTCACAAGAGAAACATTCATCAATGTTGCACAAATCGCATGGACCTCCAAAGTCTAACTTTATTTCCTTAAGCCAATAGCTTGTAATCACAAAATGGCAAAGTAACTTTACATCAAAAATCCATGAGATAATAGCCCCTAATGGGCCTCTCTTTATACTAAAACTAAAAGCTAACCCTAGGTCGAATTAGCCATGAGCATAGGTCGAATTCCAATCAATTAGTGGCTTGGCAAGGTTGAGTTGAGTTTGAGGTAGGTAAGGGTGAATAGGTGGCAGATTCGAGTGGTAGAAGGCATGGGAAACATCAACCAGCGAATGGGCAAGCTACAACAAAAAGGGCGTGATCCATGTGGAGATCCACAAGTTGTTTGGTGGATGGCAAGTGGCAAAGGGTAGGCACTAACTCGAAACTTAGATGGGAGCCAAGTCAATCAATGAGATGTGACCAATAAATACGCCCTAACTAAGCTCCACGTGATTGCACAAGAGGATTGACGTGAGGATGAGGGAAGGTGCGAGTTGAAGAATGGAGAGACAAGTGTCTTGTGGTAGGTTAAATTTGCATGGGTGGCATAGCTCGACTCTAGTGGTAGGTATGAGTGATCACAATCCAATAAACAAGTTACAACAAAGCAAAACTCGAGCCTAAATGCGGTTGACGTGAGGAATTAAAGGGATATGCGAGTTGCTTGTGTGGAACACGTGGTGAAGGTAGGTGCTAACTCATGTTTGCAAGGAGAGCCGAGCTATGGTGATGGGTGAGTCATGAGGGCGCCTAACTCAAGTTTTAAATGCAAGCCACCAACCAATCCACGAATTGACACATCACTAAATCGATTTTCTCATGAAGGAGGGCGAATTCACTTGAGAGGATAATGACTTGGTGACTGGATAGTTCACTGGATGGGCTTGGAGTTGATTGGAATCTTCCTAAATGCTCATTGCTATGTCATTTAGCCCTTTATTTTAATCAAATTGATTAATTTTGGAGGGATTTGGATTATCTCCAAAATAATCAATTTTATTATTTTAATTAATAATTTCTCTGTAAATGACTTTTCAGAGAAAATATTAATTACGGGGCTGAATTAACATCCGAAAGTTGGGTTTAGCTGCTCCATGGGTCATGTGTGATTTTTGGCTTATGAAACGAGCCATCAAACACTAAATTCGGACCTCGGATGACTGACATAATTACAGACTCAAATTTCTCTATTTAAACTATAGATAAATTTAACTAAAATTTAAAAAATAATTAAAAAATTAAAAACCCCAATTTCGACGCGTCCGGTAAAAATTTTTCGAAATTTTTTCTGGGGGTCCTAGAGACCTAGGACATGACCAAAACCTATTCTAATAGTGTCTAGTAGGTTTATACATTATAGTTGGACCCTAATAACCCCCCATGGCCAAATTTCCAAAATCGGGCATTCCAGCTTTGGAGGAAGCGGGAGAAAAACCAAGAGATTATATTTCACCTGAAGCAAAGTATAATCTGACGGTGAAAAAACTCCCTGGAATACCTTAGTTGTTTAATCCAGTCATGGGGAACCGAGCCACTCAGACCCTACTAGCACACTTTGATACAAACCCCCATGGGGCCATGGTCATGTCGACTCAAAAACAAAACTGGCTAGACCCAAATACAATGAAACCCAGATACTCTGGAAGTGAACACTGATGTGTTCCAACACTGGCGGCTCAATAAGGTTTCAACTATTTGTACAAATCAGTTGATAACAACACTTAAGTCTTAAAACTTAATGGCTTAATCATTTGTAATCTAAATTTGAAGGATTGGTTTAAATTTTCAATTCACATTGTCAATGTATCTTGATGTTGATAGGTTTGGATCATTCAGCTATTTCCTTGGACAAGGAAGACACAGATCTAGGATTAGATCAAGATGGCGATCCGACATCTACTTGGATTCAATCAGAGGCTCCTCTTTTTAGCCCTGAGGACTTAGAGACCCTTGAGGGTCAAGCAGCTGGAGACATAGGAGCATCTACTTCCTAGTTTTGTTTTCCTATTTAATATTTACTTTTAGTATTTGGATTCTGGATCCTTTTATGTATTTTGGAGTTTGGACTCATCTTATGGATGAGATTGATATATTTGGACATATGTCTACATTTTGGACTCATCTTATGGATGAGAATTGATATATTTTGGACATCTATTGATATCTATTGGACATCTAATGCTAACTTGCAGTGTATGGACATGGCTATTTGGATATCTATGAAAAATGTTTTTTTTAATTCAAAATATGTGTATATATTTATTTTTTTGTATTTGCCAATTTTTTCCGGATCCGATTCAAACTCTTCGCTCATTTGCCTCACCGATTTATTGCCGATTCTGATTCTGGCAACTTTGAAAAAAACTAAGAATACTCGCACCCATATTGCACTAGCAACCTTATGATACAAGATACTACTAATTGAATTATTAAATCAAAAATTTGAAAAATATGGAAGAATAGGAAATCTGAATTTTGAATAACTTGAAACAACTAGGCCCTAATATCAGTAATTTATTCATATCGTTCAGCTAATATCAGTATATATCATGGAAGAATTCTTGCAATTTTAGCTCTGATGAAACGAAAAAACTATCTTGATTTTTCTGCACTTATCAATTTATATATTGTATTATTTGCAGCTAGAAGATCTTGAAAACATCATAAGAAATGGAGGAAAGGACTAAAACATATCCTGGTATTGCGAACATAACATCCTGCCTTCTAAAAATATAAAAAATCGGTGTAGACAACTTGCAAACAGATTCACTTCTTTCAATATAATATGAAAGAACATAATCACTTCAAAATTATATATTAAAATTCTTTAAGTTTTGCTTCACTCAACCTTATCTTTAGCTGCTTTCCCCTTTCTTAACTCCAAAGGATACCTGCAGGATACCAGAACAATAACATTATAAATTTATCTCAAATAACATTATAATAGTAAAAATAAACAGTTTGTTTGCTGCCAATAACAGTCACAGAACTATTAACAATAAAGGTCACAAGAGAATAAAAACTATTGAATTGATCTACATCAATCACCTTTACCATTCAGACGTCATCTACTTAACATCATATTAGTCGAGCAACAACCATACCCCAGATCTCAGAGAGATATTCAGCCACAGATCTCAACTCCTGTTAAAGAAATGTAACTGCGGAAGATATTCTAATTATATTTCTTTATTGTATTATTATTATTCCTCCTTCGGGAGATGTCATTGATGTAATTAGTCATGTAAGAGTCATTGAAAGACTCAATGTAAACCCTAGAAGTTGTCTCAACCTAGAAGAATCCAGAAAAAAAGATATTTTATTATGTAACTGATAGGTTGGCCCAGTAAACTAGGAGAGGTCGGCCCAGTTGGGGTAAAACGTCACCCAACTGAACAATACAAATAGAGAGGTCGAGTTTGCCATTTGCATCACTCACTCACTTGAGCAAGTTTGCATAAGAGAGAGAGAGAAGCTCGCTAAAGAGGAGAAGTAGCTGTTTTTGTCTTGGGGATTTATCTTGTATTGGTGAATTCTATATGAAGGAAGCTAAGTCACCTAACACGAGGACACGGGACACGAAGGACACGAAAATACGAGTATCCGACACGGACACGGTGACCCCCGGAATCAGGACACGAAGGACACGTTTTATATAGATATATATTATTTTTAAAAATATAGACATATAGATCCAAAAATCTTTAGAAACTAGAACATTTACAAATATTCAATAGAAATTAGAATCAAAACACATTAATGATTACACATTTGTCATTCACAAATCACAATGAGACACATAGATGCATGTCGGAACCATATTTCTCATTAAGTCGTCAAAATCAAAAGGTATACATATATGTCGGAATGCCACTAGGCACTGGCAAATGCCAAATAGACTAATAGTAAATACAAAAAGGGGTGGATCAAGACGGAAGAATCCCATATGTAAATAGTCATCCTCCGTGCCTGAATCAAGATACTCATCACTGGCACTGCCCTGATCCTCCTCCTCCTCCTCCTCCTCCTCCTCTTTTCCCATCTGACGATCTGCATCTGCTGCTGTGGAGGATGACCCCTCTATACGATCACCATCATCAAAAGTGACCGGCTCTAGCACTGGATCATTAAGATCCATGTTGGCTAATGCCAACTCAGTATTGTTGTCCAAACCCATATCATCAGGAAAGACATCCCACATCTTTGTCTTTCCCTTCACCCACTCCTCCCTCTTCCTGTAAATAAGACGAAGGTTGGAGTGCACATACACCATCGACCTTGCCCTGGACTGCTCAAGCCTGCTCTTCTTCACACTATACAAGTTCCCATATGTGCTCCAATTCCTCTCACAACAAGAGGATGATGTAACTTGAGAGATGACCCTCAAGGCTAACTTCTGTAGAATAGGGGATGTTGCCCCATGAGTTGCCCACCAAACATAGGGTTTCTTAACCCCCCTATCTCTAAGCACATCATAGCCTCCAAATCTCCCAGTGCCAGTGGAAAAATCTACAAAGCCCTCCTCCACCTCCTCAAGTAGGTCTCTATCCTAAAATAGCCGTCTAAGTGTTATCTTCCTCCCATGTGCAATCTCTGCATCCATGTTAGGAGGGACTCTGTGTGAGGGCCCCGATCCACCAGTGAGCCACTCCTGAGTGTAGAACTTGGGGTTCAAGGAGCGGGCCAAGCAATGCAAAGGTGTGTAATTCTTATCCCACCTAGAGATAAGAATATCCCGAATCATGGTCCATAAGTTCTCTGTCGATGTGCCATACTCGAGACACTCATTCTCCATGACAATGGACCTCATGGACTCAATCCTGAAATCCCACCCCCCATAAACATCTGTTAGGATGGGCTGGTCTGTGTCTGCAAACCGCAACAAAGAAATGATTGCCTCCATGATCTTAATGCTAATATCTACTGTGTCCCACCAACCATCATCTAAAACCGTGTCCTTCACCTTTTGTGAAGCAATATGATCCGTCTTTCTCCAAAAAGACCAAAACTCTAAAATCAGCATGGACCCAAGAGCGGTTTTGACCTCCCTCAACCTCTTGAGCATGATGAATGAGGAAGCAAACCGAGTATCTGCAATTTTCAGCAATGAAAGCTGTGTGTACTCTTTGTAGATGGTGAGGGCATTTGTGTGGTTTTGTACAAAGTTATGGATATGGCGTGCATTCTCAATAAGGTTGCCAATCCATGTCACATCTGAAGCAATGGATTTCAGTACTAAATTCAAGGAATGGACAATATAAGGTGTCCAAAAAACTTGTAAGAGCAATAAAAGCATGTATAAATGACTCTACAACACTAACATTGCAATGACCAAATTCAAACAATGAGCAAATTAGAAATGAAAGGTGTCCAAAATGAACATACCTGTGGATATTTAGCTTCCACAATCATGACAGCAGCCTTGCAAACAGGTGCATTGTCCGTGATGATTTGTACACAAGAATCAACACCTACTTCTTCAATGGTTTAGATGAATAAATCACCCATATATTGTGCATCCTTGTATTTCCCGGAGCATCCACCGCTTTCAAGCACACCGGTCCATTTTGGAAAGATACCATGAAATTGATGAGTCGATGGCGTGCTGGATCCGTCCATCTATCAGAAACAATACTCACACCGGATGAGGGCCATGTTGTTCTAATTGGCTCAAGAATTTTATCTACCTCCTTCTTTGCTTTAACCAACAATGTGGTTCTAACCTTCTTTGAATCAAGAGGCACATAACCACTTGGAGCTGTTCCAGGATGCTTTTACACATCTCAATAAAAAATGGTGACCATGCAACATTGAATGAGATGAAGTTGAGGTAGATGAAAAATGCAATGGTAAGGTCCACCTCTTCTCGCGCCTCTTGTTGGAAAATCCTATCCATTGGACCACTTGTAGATAGCCTCCTTCTTGTTTGATAAGTATCCCCACTCCCATGAATGCTAGGTGGAAATGGAGGCTTCGTGCTACAGGATTTCCTCAAGAATTGAAGAGGATCATCCTCTTTTTTCTTGCTTGTTGCTGCCACCTTCCCTAAGCCAACATGATCCTCTCTTTCCATATCCCTCCTTTGGTTAACACTCACCGCTTTGCATGAAGAAATCCCACAAGAAGGAAGGGCCAACAAATGGCCCTTAACCCAGAAACATGTGCTCTTGAACTCATGCTTGCAAAAATTGCATCTCCAAAACAAATTGCCTCCCCCACCAAGCTTTGCCCCAGGCCCATTTTTCCTCGTCACATACTTCCACAAAGGGTTTTTTTTTTCTTGGGCTTGTTGTCTTGCTAAAACGGTGTTAAATGGACCCATAGCATGAGCTCCACTAGCAACAAATGGAGCACTTGAAGGAGGAGGAGAACCGCTTGTGCTTGGAGGAATAGGAGGGGAGGCACTAGATGGTGCATTTCTCCCTTTCCTTTGCCCCTTAGCTCCTGCCCTAACTGATTGAGACATTCCCTTTCTTGTTTGATGGTTGAGCTTGCAATCCTCTCCACAAATCCACCCCAATGCACTTGGATTCCCTTGGATAGCCTTCAAATCTCCTTCACCTGCACATACAAGCAACTCTCAACCAACTCCTTCCTTGCAAATGACAAAAAGAAACTCAAAATTTGGTTTTAAAGCCAACCCGGCCGCACTTTTCCAGGGATTGCGTGTCATGTTTTCGAGACTCGTGTCACATGTTGTCAAACCGTGTCCGATTCAACTTTTGGGCGTGTCCAAATTTCGGACACGCACAAAAGTCGAATCGAACACGTTTTGACAGTGTGTCGTGTCCGATTCGACCCCCATGAGACACAGGGGGGTTTGGACGAATCTGGTTTCTTAGGAAGGAAGTTTTGCCGGGGTTTTCTCCCCTGTGGTTTCCCCAAGAGAAAATTTTGTGTTCTTGTGTTACTGCGCTTATCCTTCTTTCAGTGATCCTATTGTTTAATGTTATTATGCTAAACAAAGTAAAAACTTAACATGGTATCAGAGCAAGCTTGAAAGAAAACATTGTGCAGCTGCTGCAACTACATTATCTAGGGTTTCTATTTATGGGATCTCTCTCCACTGAACAGCTCAAAAAGAGGGTGGAGTCAACTCGCCTCGCTAGGGTGCATCTTTCTCTCGAAGCAAAATTCAATTCCGAGAATTTTCATTTTTGGGTCCTGTTATCACCTAAACTGTAGTTACCCCTGTGGATGTATCCATTAATGGATGGCAATAGGAAAGGGCAACTCAAAAGGTGCAACCACGATCACCTCAACCTCCAATAGATGGTTGTCACGCTAGTCGAGGCAACCTTCGCTTTATGTTATCTAGCCCAGACAACAAAGGGGGAGACCCGATCTACTCCCGACAGGAGAGATCAAAACCAAGACACCAAATCAAGTTAACTCTAAGGGAAGTAAGGTGTATGGTTTATCGTAGACCTTAAGATGAAGTCACAAGACAAGTGAGGGGTTCAATGAGTATAGCTTTGGTTCATTGTTGATGTGAGAGTGACTTACAATATTTAAAGATAAGACTCGGGATTATAGTACTAGTCAATGTGAGAAAATCCACTGCCTTGGGAACCGTGTCCAATGCAGGGTAGTTTAGGGGTTGAATTGGGGCTAACTAGTACAAGTGACAAGCTTGATCATGAAGTATGATGACATCAAAGGGTTTAGTCCACCACACAAGGGTCAAACCACAAGTTAATCCAACAATCTAGGAAAGTCGAACTGACTTGGAGAGAGACCAGTGCCTTGGGAATTGGGATAATGGAGTCAAAGTGAAGTTAACCTGTGGTTGATGACTCCTATTGCATGACACAAGTGGGCAATTAAAGGTTTGATGGAGGAGTAAGTCTAGATCTAAAGATTCAAGGTTTGACCTAAGTGGACCACAATCCCTTCAAACAAGGAATGCTATCCCCAAGGCAAGATTTGACAAAGTGACATACTAGACCTAGGTTTTGAATTATGCTCGTTCCAAATCCACCAAAATCTCATGTACCCATGTCCTAGAAGTGGACCAACTCACTCTCCCAAGGAATTGTGACTTTGCCCAAGGAGGGTAAAACGTCAGATATATGAATCAAGACAAGTCCAATGGCATCCAAACTTTAGATCCAAGTAGGTTGATCAAGTGAGAGTGTGGATCTACAATTTCAAGGCAATCCAATGGCTAGATCTTGCTAGATCTGAGTTTGAAGATACCAAGTGGTCCAAAATGGGGAATAAATCCCTTAAAATGTGGAATAGGGCCCACAAGGTAGAAATCAGAAAAGCGACAGTGTAGGGGTAGGTTTTAGGATGTGTAGATTACGAATCAAACAAAATCTCAACTACCCATGTACTAGATCTAGGTCAACTCACCCTCACCAAGAAGTGTGACCTCACTTGGGGAAGCTAAGTTGGCTTGTGAAAGGGGTCAAATGGATGCCAATCCTCACCAAACTATAGATCCGGGATGCCGTGGATACTATAGAGGTGGGTTTTCAATATTACACCCAACAACCCACTAGATCTTAGTAGATCTGAGAAAATGTAACAATGGGGGTTTGAATTAATTAGGATTTTACCAATTTATGTGTTATGTCAATGGATTGGATCAAGATAAGAGAAACAAACCTGTGGATCTTACCTGGGTAACCTTGTAGATGCCTTGATGATGATGATCTATGCAAACACGATCAATTTGAGAAGCTTTGAGGTAGTTTTCTATGAAGTCGATTTAGTACAAGAAGCCAATGCGCCCTCTCTCCTGCACAACAAACGTCAACAATATCAGATTTGATGCAATCAAGAGATAAGACTAATGCCACAAGAGAAGTAACAGAAAGATAGCAGAGATCACAATGATACTAATGATAACCCCCTGATACAAGCGAATGCCAAAGAGATCGATTTGAAGAAGCCTTGCAAAATCGCCCTAGTTGAGGTCGCCCTCCTGTAGACAAGACAAAGATTTCCAAAAAACATAGATCTTACCACAAATTCCCAAAATCCTAGGATGCAATAGACTTTCCAATCACCATCTAAGAACACCAGATGCAAAGGAGACCACAAGAATTTCCACAATAAAGTTTTTCTATACTAATAATCCAAGAGCCAAAGACCCCTTACAATGAGAAGCTCTCTCCTTTAAATAGGAAGGAGAGGCATCAAAATCCTAACCACTTTTTGAATGAGTGGCTAAGATTAAAAGATACAAATGTCTAATCAATGGTTGAGATGAGCTCAACAATAAAATACATGGATCACTAATAAAATATAATATGCATGGACAAAATCACCCTAGAAGAGGGGAATCCCACCAAATCATGATGACAAAATACAATAGGGGGCTTATGGTGGGTCCATGGGGTAATTTTATCCCTCCTTGGTCAATCTCCATAGCACAATAATCATAAAATAATCATCAATGTACCAAATCGTGCCTCCATGGTCAAATCGTAGGCCTCAGAAGACATCAGAAATCCTCAAAAAGTGCCATAAGTGATGGATGTGGGCCCCGATGAAGCTGAAACTGCTGGAGGAGGTGTGGAAGACCCCGATCTATCATCACTGAAGTAGCCCAAATCAATTTCCTCAATAGCCATTTCTACCAATCCTAAAATGCCTCGGGAAGCGTGAAACTGCCCCAAACTGCCTCCTGGAGGGCCTGCGCTTTCAAGGTGAGGGCACCAATGTGTCCGGAAGGGGCGTAATATGGTAAAAACAAGTGGCTGGACCACCCCCTCCAAGCACAGCGCCCTAGGTCAACCAAATAAAAATACTCTCTGCTCTGACAGGGTCTCCAACAGACCAAAACTGCACTGGGGTAGCCTACTGAGGCTCAATCATCACTGTAAGTGCCCGGAACTAAAAACAGACTGTCTCATTGAACTCAGAAGGTCCAAATCCATCAAAAATGTGTACTCATACACCATATGAGTCTCTGCACGATCATATAATATATCCAATATACCGGAACGGGTGAAATAATAATAATCTATAAATGATCAAATAACGCTGTAAACCATGAATCATCATCATAAAACTGTATCTGATGCATAGAATCATCATGTACATGTACATAGACCATATATCATCTATCCATATCATCACAAGGTCCAACCATCTCATGTCCTACGGTTGCCCTTGGTCAAACCAAGTTTGACCAAGTCAACATGACCAAATATGACTCAGACCATCATCAGAAGCTGCTGCAAAATGTCAAAGGTTAATGCATGCTCTACAACTTATTCAAATAACAATTATAACACAGAGTAATCATTACTGGCGATCTAAATCCAAATATATAATGTCATTAATTGTTATTATTACTCAGACTAGACTTTCAAGACCATACTCACTTCATAGCTGTGATCAATTTGCTAGTGAAGGGTGAAGGCTAAAATAACTGGCTAGGCTAAGGGATGACTTGACTGACTTAACATTATGACACTTTGGCAGAGGGAAAGGGAATACACACCATAGTATACACTGAATGAGCAACAACACAGGGAATGGCGGTGTCTCACAAATGGATAAGTTGTTCAAAAAGGGTTTATTCACCTTTAACAGATGCGCACAATCCATAATACAAATGAAGCCAGGAATAATTTAGATATAGCATTTAAGTTCCATTTTTTTTGGGCCTGAAGTTTCCATAGCCTTTGATCTATGTGTATTTATAAACACATTCCATAGATTTACATTTATTTGAGGCTTTCTACTGCAGGTGTATTTTTAAGGCACTTGTTTACCTAAGCACTTCTAGGTGTGTCACAGACAACTTGTTTACCTAGGTATTTATTTCACAAAAGATATAGCATTTATTTTCATGGCCACTTTCATTTGGCATGCCTTTCATTCATGTGTGTTTAGAAACACATTGCATGAACGGGCTTTTCATACAAGATATAGCATTTCATTTTTCCAGATTTTGTATTCATGGCAGCACTAAAAGTTTCAGGTTTAGCCAACACATCTTTAGTGACTAGGGGGAATTCACAAGGAACTCCAACTCACCAAAGGCAAATTTTGTCACCAACTCAGAGCCGAGACACAATAAACAGGGAAGCTCATCCAATACAGAGGCTACAGTGGGGAAACGATCCTCCATGTCACTAGTCAAGTAGTAAGTCAGGGTGATAAACTAAAAGGTAGGCAATGGATGGATGAAGACAATGAATAATGGAGCCAACACTAGCAAGCCAAGGTATGGTCGAATGATCACCTCTATTCTCCCTAGGGTGGGTAAAACCAATGAGTATGAATAGTGAACTTCTAAGTCTGAGTAGGGACAATATAATATATATATAAAGATCAACCAGGTCCACATATCTATATGATCGCCAGATCATGACACTAAGTGCTAAGACATGCTATAAGAATAAATATAAAAGCAATATAACCACAACACTATGATATACCTGCTGAGTCATATACCTGAATGCAAATCATCTGAACCATCATCTGTCCTCTAAAACTGTTGCTGTAACTCTAGGCACTACTGACTGCTCTGTACAAATGGTATAATGGCTATATCGGTCCTCTCTCTGAGTGTCCTGAGACTCAGTCATGGCAATGGGGAATACAACCGTTGTCCAAAATCTGATAGTGATCCAATATAGATGCTCATCTCAGCATCTCAATGCAAGGGAACTGGCTAAATAGTGTACTGGAATCAGAAAAATAATGTATGGTAGCCCGTCTACTATATATGTGATAACAGGTCCTCCACTATAGCTCGTAGAACTAGGGCATCAAGTTTTTGGAGGATCTGCTCTAAGATCTACAAAAAGGAGTACTTTTCCTAACTTGCCTTAAGGAGACACATCTATTCCTCCATTCAGTTTCCCAAGATCTCAAAGTTGAAAAATTAGGGTTTATCTGTCAAACCCTAGGTTAAGCCAGAAGCAATTCTTGGAGAAGCAGTTTCTTTGGTAAGTACTATCTCTCTACTATTTCCATTTGAGGTTCTCATTTTATCAAGATGACAATTGTTAAAATATTAACCAGGAAAATGATTTGAGAGAAATGCATGCTAGGGTTTGCAGGCAGCCATTTTAGGTTTTTGGTAAACCTAACTTAATAGTGAGATGTTATAAGGAAGACAGGAGGTGACTGTCTTCAGCAGAGTGATCATTGATCTGAGATAGATCAAGAGAGAGGAGGACGACTTCACATGTGAAGGAGGGCGCATTCTTCAAGGAGGGAGAAGCTCGTACCGCATCCGGTAGAGCAGTTGAGTGTCTGTAACTTGCAGAGTATCTTCGTCTCAGAGATTGAGGAAGATCAGTGTCAATCAAAGCTCAGATCTGCTGAGATCTGATTCAGTACGAGTATTTCATTGTTGGAGGGAGGGCGCACTTGTGCATGCAGAAAGAGGACGTTTTCAGTCACCGGGAAGTCTTCAGAGCAAGCAGAGCAGATCTGAGGATAGAGACAGATAGATCAGGCAGAGGTGGATACAGGGACATCCAGATCCAGTTTTCCATTTTTAGGGCTTATCTCTTCCGTGCATGCATCAGCTGGATGCATGCAAATCTTGAGTTGGCCAGAAAAGATTACTGAGGTAACCCTATATTGTACTAGTCTCTTTTCCTATATGCTCTGGGCTCGAGAATGAAGATAGCCCCATAGTTTGTTGGTTTCTCCTGAAAGGGTTCCAGGGTACATTTGGTGTTTATGTATGATTGCATTTATATTGTTAAGTTGGTAAATATAGATCTAGTTGTTTGAGTTCACGTTAATGTTGTATTGATATTGAGGCTCATCCCACTTGAGATCTCAGGGCGATCCAGAAGGAGTAGTGATTTCTGGATCAAATATTTACTTTGTATCAGAGCCCTGGTAAGGGTCAAGGAGTGCTTTCATACACAGATCTACAGCTGTTGCATCAAATCTACATCATGGGGGAAGAGCAAATTGTTTGCACCTCTTGCTCTGCTACGGATATTGATGATTGTACTACAGACGGGATTGATAGGGAGATGGCTCCTAACTCCTGTCAATCGTTGATGGCCTCCACTTCTACTGTATGGTACATAGGCAGTGGAGCTTCGAGTCATATGACAGGTGTTCGCGGTTATTTTTCTGACCTAGCAGAGGATGGGATAAATCTTGAGATTGTCCTCGGAGACAACTCCACGATCAAGGCTATAGGACGAGGAACTGTGTCTTTCCAGAAAGAATCTGGAGAACAGATGAGAGTTCATGATGTCCTATATGTTCCAGGTCTTAAGAAAAACTTGTTCTTTGTTTCCACGATTGAAGATCGAGGGCTATGGGTGATGTTCAGAGATGGAAATGTACTAGTTCATCCCAAGGGATCCAATGTTGCCTCAGCTGAGAGGATTGGAGTCCGCAGTGGGAAACTATACAAGTTGAGTTTCCAACTACATCATGCCCTAAGTCATAGTAGTCGGGATGAGGGATGTGATCCCTGTGAGCTTTGGCACAGAAGGATGGCTCATCTGCACCACATCCAGCTCTAAAGATTCTGAGGGAGATTGTGACAGGAGTACCTGAGTTCAGCACTGAGCACACTGATGTGTGTAAGGGGTGTGCTCTCGAAAAGTACGTCAAGACAGCATTTCCCAAGAGCGACACTAGAGCTACAGGAGCTCTTGATTTGATTCATTATGACCTTTGTGGTCCGATCTCCACCACATCACTGAAGGATACAAGTACTATGTGGCTTTCATTGATGACTATTCTAGGAAAACCTGGATCTACTTCCTGAAGAGCAAGGAGTCTAAGGAAGTTTTGTAGAAGTTTCAGGAGTTCAAAGCCCTTGTGGAAAAGCAGACAGAAAGGAAGATCAAGATCTTCAGATCAGACATTGGGGGAGAGTACACCTCTGCTGAGTTCAACAAGTTCTGCACACAGGAAGGCATCAAGAGACAATTGACTATTCCTTATACACCTCAACAGAATGGGGTGGCTGAGAGGAAGAACAGGGCCATTATTGGAGCTGCGAGATCCATGTTGCATGATCAGGGATTGTCGTTTTTCCTTTGGCTTGAAGCATGCAACACTGCAGCCTACATTCAGAACAAGAGCCCTCATAAGGCTTTGGGGGACAGGACCCCCGAGGAAGCCTTCTCTGGGATGAAACCTGAAGTTGGGCACTTCAGGATTTTTGGATACCTCACCTATTCTCATGTTCCGGATTTTTGGATACCTCACCTATTCTCATGTTCCTTCAGAGAAAAGGACAAAGCTAGAACCCACTGCAGAAAGAGGAATTCTAGTTGGGTACGACGAGACTTCAAAGGCCTACCGCATTTACATCCCTGGTCTCAAAAAGACTGTTGTGAGACGGGATGTGAAGTTCGAGGAGGATAGGGCCTTTCGGAAGTCATGTGAGTCAGAGAAGGGAAAACAGCAAGTTGTTACATCACCACTTGACACAGGACAGAGTACTGCTCAGCAGTCAACCGGGTCCCAAGTGTCCGGAGTGACAGATACACAGGATACGGTTTCCACAAGCACAGGAGCAGGGATTGGCATTGGATCTCAGGTTGGTGATCAACTAAGATCAGGATCCTAGATTACAGGTTCTCGATCTACAGGATCAACAGCTACTGGCACCTCTACTAGAGGTACTCACTCACATACAGGATACTGGGACAAGGATGAGGAGTTCTCATCTCAGGATGTCACTTCAGGAAAGAGGAAGCCTAAGTGGCTTCAAGACACCTTGAAGGATGCTCAGACAGTAGGAACTCCCAAGAAAGATGTGAGAGAAAGAAAGGCTCCACAGAGATTCTGTTGTTACTTAGCACTAGTAAGCAGCATCAGTGAGTCAGAGCCTTCCTCATACGAACAGGCAGCAGGACAGCAGACTTGGAGAGATGCCATGTTGGAAGAGTATGCTTCCATCATGAAGAATGATGTCTAGGAAGTGGTGCCCAGACCAGAGGGAAAATCAGTAGTCACCTCCAGATGGCTCTATAAGATTAAGTATGCAGCAGATGGCAGCATTGAGAAATACAAAGCTAGGTTTGTGGCTAGAGGGTTCTCACATAGAGGGAGTTGACTATGAGGAGACGTTTGCTCATGTGGCCAGGTATTCTTCCATCAGGACTATGATCTTTGTTGCAGCAGAGATGGGATGGAAGATCCATCAGATGGATGTCAAGACAGCTTTCCTAAATGGACTCATTGAGGAGGAAGTTTACATTGAATAGCCTGAGGGCTTTGAGGTACTTGAGACAGAGTCTCATGTATGCAAATTGAAGAAAGCTCTATGTGGCTTGAAGCAGGCAACCAGAGCTTGGTATTCTAGGATAGATAACTATTTGCAGCAGCTAGGGTTTCAGAAGAGAGAAGCAGATCCAAATCTCTACTTCATTGTGGTGAGAGGGGATCCTCTTATTCTTCTGCTTTATGTAGATGACTTGTTTATTACAGGAGCAGAGAAACTCATCAGTGATTGCAAGAAGGATCTTGCATCTGAGTTTGAAATGAAAGATATTGGGCTTATGCATTACTTCCTAGGGATGGAAGTCTGGCAAAGGATGGGCATATCTTTCTCTGTCAGGACAAGTATGCAATGGACATTCTGAAGAGATTTCAGATGCAAGATTGCAAGCCTATGACTACCCCTATGACGACCAACTGGAAGAAGCAAGTGGCTTCTGAGAGTAAGTTGGTCGATTCCACTAAGTATAGACAGCTCATCGGTTCCTTCATGTACCTGGTCAACACCAGACCAGATTTGAGCTTTGCAGTCAACACCTTGAGTCAGTACATGGTTGAACCCAGAGATGTGCACTGGGTGGCAGCAAAGCATGTTTTGAGATACATCAGTGGAACTGTAGAGTATGGACTGAATTATGTGAGGCAGGGAGAAGTCCAGCATGTGGGGTTCACAGATTCAGACTAGGCAGAGAATGCAAACGACAGGAAAAGCACCTTCGGGTGTTGCTTCAGCTTCGGTTCAGCAGTTGTGTCATGGTTCAGCAGGAAGCAGAAGTCCGTGGCATTGAGCTCTGCTGAGGCAGAATATATGGCGGCTAGCTTAGCCAGTTGTGAAGCCATCTGGCTTCGCAAGATGTTGGTGAGTCTATTTGATCAGCAGTTGGAGCCTACCGTGATTCACTCTGACAATCGGAGTTGCATTAAACTCACTGAGAATCCAGTGTTTCACGATCGATCCAAACACATTGAGATCAGATATCACTTCATTCGTGATCATGTCCAGAAGGGAGCAGTTGAGCTCCAGTACATTTCTACAGATGAGCAGGTTGCAAACATTTTGACTAAGTCTTTGATGAAGACTAAGTTTGAATACTTCAGGGAGAAGATGGGAGTGGTACAGAATCCTTTCCTGGTTAAGAGGGAGTTTTAAAATATTAACCAGGAAAATGATTGGAGAGAAATGCATGCTAGGGTTTGCACGCATGCATGCAAAAGTGAGTTTTGCATGCAGCCATTTTAGGTTTTTGGTAAACCTAACTTGATAGTGAGATGTTATAAGGAAGACAGGAGGTGACTGTCTTCAGTAGAGTGATCATTGATCTGAGATAGATCAAGAGAGAGGACGACTTCACATGTGAAGGAGGGCACATTCTTCAAGGAGGAAGAAGCTCGTACCGCATCCGGTATAGCAGTTGAGTGTCTGTAACTTGCAGAGTATCTTCGTCTCAGAGATTGAGGAAGATCACTATCAATCAAAGCTCATATCTGCTGAGATCTGATTCAGTACGAGTATTTCATTGCTGGAGGGAGGGCGCACTTGTGCATGCAGAAAGAGGACGTTTTCAGTCACCGGGCAGTCTTTAGAGCGAGCAGAGCAGATCTGAGGATAGAGACAGATAGATCAGGCAGAGGCGGATACAGGGACATCCAGATCCAGATTTCCATTTTTAGGGCTTATCTCTTCCGTGCATGCATCAGCTGGATGCATGTAAATCTTGAGTTGGCCAGAAAAGATTACCAAGGTAACCCTATATTGTACTAGTCTCTTTTCCTATATGCTTTGGGCTCGAGAATGAAGATAGCCCCATAGTTTGTTCGTTTCTCCTTAAAGGGTTCCAGGGTACATTTGGTGTTTATGTATGATTGCATTTATATTGTTAAGTTGGTAAATGCAGATCTAGTTGTTTGAGTTCATGTTAATGTTGTATTGATATCGAGACTCATCCCACTTGAGATCTCAGAGCGATCCAGAAGGAGTAGTGATTTCTGGATCCCAAGCTTGATGAGAAGCTTAAGGGAGCTGAGAACTTCAGAGCATGGAAATATAGAGTCATGCTCCTCCTTGAATAACATGACCTAGAAGGCTTCATAAAGGAGGAAGTTGCAAAACCAGAAGGAGATGAGGCCAAAGCAAAACACAAGAAGAGTATAATCAAGGCCAAGAGGATCATAGCTAACTCTATTAAAGATCACTTGATTCCTCAAGTGTCTTCAAAGAAGACCCCAAAGGAAATGTTTGATGTCTTGTCCAATCTATTTGAAGGAAAGAACATCAACAGAAAGATGACCTTGAGAAATCAACTGAAGGGTGTGAAGATTGGGAAGTCAGAAAATATGCAGTCATACTTCACCAGAGTGTCCCAAATCAAAGAACGATTATGAGCTATTGGTGATATGGTAAAAGATGCAAAAGTTGTGATGACCGCCTTGAATGTTCTTCCAAGGGATTGGGAACCCTTCGTTCGTCGTATATGTTCTAGAGAGAAATTGATCAACTTCATACAACTATGGGAAAAGTGTGTACAAGAAGAAGAAAGGATAGCAGTTAAAGAAGACAAGTTAAATGACAATGAAGACCAGGCATTGGCAGCCCATGTCAAAGGAAAGAACAAAATGAAGAATCATGAACATCCTCCTAGAAGATCTCAAAGATTTCAAAAGAACAAAAGGATCAAGAAAGACTTCTCTTCCTTTAAATGTTTTTCTTGTCACAATATGGGACACATTGCAAGAAATTGTCCTCTCAAAGATGAACAATTCAAGAAGCAGAATAAAAGATTCCATGCCCATGTAGCCGAACACGATGAACATGATGATGAAAAGAAGACTAGAGAAGATGAAGATTCCAGTGAAGAATATGTTCTAATTTCATCCCTCACTGGTTCAGTATCTCATGGAAGTGACACTTGGTTAGTCGATAGTGGAGCCTCCAAACACATGACAGGTTACAAAGATTCCCTCTCACATATTGTGCAGAAAGATTCTCCACACAAAGTAAATCTTGGAGATGATTACCAATATCCTATCAAAGGAATGGGAGAAGCTTCTTACAAGTTGAACTCAGGAAAGACCATGAAGATTAAGGAAGTCCAATATATCCAAGGTTTGAAAAAGAATCTCCTTTCTATCTCAGCTTTAAATAAGAATGGTCTCAGAGTTGCTTTTGTAGATGGTGAAATTCTCATGTGGCCTATTACGATGTACCAGTACCAGCGCACATGCAGAGGTGCCCCAGGGAGAGGGGGTCACTTTACTCGCCAGGAGGGGTGTTTAGCCAACTTTTTCTAAGTAAGGGTTATGGCCAGACCCTCTGGTTTCTCTCTTGGAAGTACTATGGCTTAGTGGCATCGTTGACTGCCTCATGAAAGGGCTTGAAGCCCTGAGGTTGGTGTTCGGGGCTTACAGGGGTGGATCACTAGGTCACATGACCCCAACCTTGGTTTAACACTCCAGTGACAGATCTTTCAGCACTGAGGCATCTCTTCCTCCTCCAAGTCACCTCCAGCACCCTCCTGGCCCTCCAATTCACCAGCGCCCTCTCTCTGGGCCCTCCTTCAGATGATGACATCATCTTTGATGCCTGACTATGATGCTTGATAGGGGGGGCGTTGAGGGATTTACACTATTGTTGCGGTTAGATAGGGCATGAAGACCCCCCCCCCCCTCCGCAGTCTGGCCTTCAGAACGGGTTGATTTGCTCATTTTTAGGAATTAGTCATATGTGGGTAAAGACTGAGGAAAACACCCCAAATTACCCACAGTTCTGATTATTTTATATTATTATTGTTTTAATTTTAAGTTGACATTTATAATTTCAAATTGACATTTTAAAAAGGCATGTCGGCCTGGATTTTATTTGTTTTTGTAAAAGTGAGTGTGAAATGGTATAAATAACTTTTTCTCACTTCATTTTTACACATCAACTTCTGGGATTACACTAAGTTTTTTTACTTTTACCCTTCTTGCTCAATGGAGTGATGTGCACCTCTTGAGGATGGATAAGCTTATTAGTTTGGGGACAAATCTTTGAAGTCTTTGCTTTTGTTTCTTTGCTAAAGGTGATGCTAAGAATTGTTTGCATAACACATGCACAAGGAGGTATCCAAGTCTTTTATCTTGATATTTCTTTGTTAAAAGTTGGAGTTGTCTTGTCTTAAGGTTGAATGGTAGCCATTGATGTTGCATTTTTCCCTAGCATAAGTCATTTCAGCCTTTAGTTACTCTAGCATTGTCAACTTGAGCTTTAGGTCTCCAAAGTTTGTCTTAGCTAGGGCATAATAGATGGAAAAGTGGCATGACCCTTGTATTAATTTTTTGAGAAAAGCAATTAATTCACTTCAAAGTTATAAAGTGACTTTTAATGTATTTAAGTGGTGGTTGAATAAAAATAATTATGGAGAATTAAAGAGCATTTATTCTCATCCATCGATCTAAGCCAATGTTGGCCTTTGCATTAGATGTGTTGAAATAATATAATTTCGAAGAATATTCTACTTGTACTTTACATTATTATTATTATTCGTCCTTCAGGAGATGTTATTAATGTAAAATTCATGAGGTAAATCTTTCATTGTAAGTCGGGTCAATAGTACCCAAAAGACTTTAATATAAATATTATTTTGCGTCTTCCTAGGTAAGTCGGCCCTGTCAGTTTGATAGGTCGGCCTAGTTCGATCAAAAGGTCAATTGAAAAGTTGAGTATAAATATGTGAGGTGCCTCCCTCATTTTAATCATTCACTAACTCAAGCATTGCGCAAGAGAGGAAGAGGAAGGGTTGTGAAGGAGAAGGAGGATTGTTCTTGGCTCTTGTGTTTGAGTTTAGTCTCTCTTTCTTATGAGACTTGTTCTTTGGGCATTGTACTTTGGTAATCTATATTGCGGAAGTTTTTGTTGGGTTTTCTTACCCTTGAGGGTTTCCCAGGATAAATTGTTGTGTACCTTGTGATTGTGTATCTTTCAAAGATCCTCTTTATGCTACTATTGTGAAAATGTATTAAATGCTCATGAAGTTAGAATTTAGTCTTTAGTAGCATATAATCTTAGCATGGTATCAGAGCTAGACTGAAAAGAGCAACTTTCACTAGGGTAAATCTCTCTCTCTTTCTCCACGCAAGAAAATTAGGGTTTCCTACTGAAGAGGAATTTTGGAGTGCAAGTGACATTGGGAAGTGCGCCCCTCCTAGGCGCATCTTTTGACACCTAGATCGAAGTTTTTAAGTGGACAGAACTTCCAGAAAGTCAAACACTAGTTTGACTTGAAACCAGAAAACCAGAAATCCAGAACCAGAACTAGAAACTGTAGTCCAGAATTTCGCAAGTCCAGTTTCAGGGCTTAAATTTTGGATTCTTCATAAACTGATTGTACCAGCATACTCGCCTCAGTCAAGCGCATCTCTTGGTAAGTTCAGTTTTCATTTCTAAGAAATTTCAATTTTTAGTCTTTTTCTGTTCTCTGAGGTAAGATGGCTCCAAGCACTAAACTTGATGACAAGTTGGAAGGCATAGAAAATTTCCATGCTTGGAAATACAAAATTGGACTCATTCTATAAGAGAATGATCATGTGAAGTTTATTAAGGAAGTTGTGCCAAAACCCAAAGAAGATGAAGCAAATGAAAACTACAAGGACATGATTAGAGCCAAGAGGATCATAGTAGATTCCATCAACGATCACTTGATTCCTCAAGTGTCCTCCAAGAAAACACCTAAGGAGGTGCTTGATGCCCTATCAAGAATGTATGAAGGAAGAAACATTAATCAGAAGATGAATTTGAGAACCCAACTCAAAAATACAAAGATGAGTCAAAGTGAAACTATCCAAAAATATTTCACAAGGGTTTCTCAATTCAAAGAACAACTAGAAGCAATTGGAGACAATCTTGATGAAGAGAATTAGTGATGACCGCTCTCAATGGTCTTACTAGACCATGGGATTCTTTTATCCAGACAATGTGTGCAAGGAAGGAAAGTTTACAATTTGAAATTGTATGGGAAGAATGTGTTCAAGAGGAAGCTAGAGTGGCAAATCGAGAAACACTACTCAAAGATGATGATCAAGCTCTAGCTGCCCATACTAGAAGAAGAAAAGGAAAACCTCATTTCAAGAAGGAAACTCATAAGGAGTTTCATCCTCCTAAGAAGTTTCAAAAATACAAGAAGGGAAATTACAAGCAAAAAGACTTATGTTCTTATCAATGTTATCATTGTGATAAGATGGGACACATTGCTAAAGATTGTCCAGTAAGAAAAGAAGAATACAAGAAGAAGAAGAACAAAAGACATCCTGCTCATTTAGCTGAAGAAGAACCTCCCAGGAAGTTAGCAAAGGAAGAAATTGAAGATTATGTCTTATAATGGTGGTGCTTCAAATCACGTGTTAGGTCAGAAGAAGACTCTCTCCAGAAAAGGACTCCCCTCATAAAGTTTCACTAGGAGATGTTTATCAATACCCCATTAAGGGAATAGGAGAAGTTGTTACCAAGAAAGTTGTACTTGGTTGGATTATAAAGTGAGCGGGCAAAGTTGAACATGTTACATGTTCATTATCAATGATTTGATGTCCATCAAGCCTTTGTAAGGCCCCTTTTTTTATTTTTTCTTCACATGTCCATGCCCTGCGGGGTTTGCAATAAAATGTACTAGCATGGTATTTTTGTAAAGGACTTGGCTTCCTAGGTCTTGTCGATCAAGTCGGATATTCCAAGGAGTTGTTTCACTTATTATGTCTTGCATTTTTGCGTAACATAATTTTTGAGTTTTTCTCCTGCTCCTCCAAAGCTGGAATGCCCGGTGAGATTTACGGGCCTTAGGGGGTTATTAAAGAAAATGGGTCAATGTATATGAACATGTTAGGCATTCATTTTGGGTCGTATGGACATGTGTTAGGTCCCCCTAGGTTTTTTTTTAATTTCGACGAAAAAAAAAAATTCGTAAATCTAAGCCATTTTTAAATGGATTAATTAAAATTTTGGAAATGATGTAAATGTGTGGTCTAGGGGTCTTTTTTGCCATGGGGGTGCTCTTTTTCTAGCTTAGAGCACCCACCATACCCCAAAACCCACTTTCCATAGTCGTTTAGTCATTTATTTTTCAATTATGCTCAAAAAACCAAAAAAAGTGAAAAATTGGTCAAAAAATTGCAAAAAAGTCAAAAATCATGAAAAATTAACTTCCAAATTTTGTGGGATTGGAAGTCAATTTCAGATCAGCTATGTAAGAGGATGTGTAAGAGGTATTTTTGGCAACTTTTGGGCAGCTAGATATGTGGGAATAATTCCCCACTTAAGGAGGGCGCATTTCCCAATGAGGGGGGCACATTTCCCAAGAGGGGAATCCCACACTTCAAGGAAATTGCAGCCATAGGTTAGGCTGAGTTAGGGATGCGTTTTGGCACCCATGAAAGGGGAGATGGCAACCCTATGTTAGCCCCTCATCATGGCACTATCTTCTCCATAATTTCTCCCACTCTCCCTCACCTAATGCGCCTACCTCTCCTTCGCTTTGCTATATATTGAGGCTGACACTCCCATTTTGCTCTAGTTGGAGTTGGAGCAGACCTATATTGTACTTGTGTTTATCTTTCATTGTGACTAAAGAAGACTTTGGAGGTCAATTTGTGGTGTGCTTTTGATGAGTGGATGAACCATCTTGTGCTTATGGAGGTAATTTATGCATAAGCTTTGTTTTTCATAGGTGTTAGTTGTACTCATTGGAAAGATTGGTAACAATTTATGAGATAGGCTAATTCAATTTGTTTATTGTCTTAGCTTATTGATGTATGTTTATTAAGAGATCATGTTTGTATGTTTCATTTGTTTATGAGTATGCAGCACTGATTTCCTTTAAATATATGTCTACACTTGATCCTTGTTTGCAGAGTCTGTGATGTGCAGGTCATCTTAATTGGAAAGGGGAGGATCTTGTTTGCTTCGTCCCACTTCTAACATTTGTTTTGCAGATGCAGTCCCTTGGTACCCCACAAAGTCAAGCTCCAAAGCTTATGGTTTCATCTTGAGTTTTCTCCATCTCTATCTCTCTCTATACTTTCACTTTCTCTGGTTACTGGTTACAAGTAAAAGAGTAATAGAGATTTATATTCTGAAGTTTATACTCTTAAGTAGATCTGAAAATTACTCTTAGAAGTCTGATCTGCTGTATTTACAAAAGATTTATCTTTCCTAGATTAGATCTCTTCTTGTTTACGCATTTCATTTTATGTTGTGAAAAATTGTCAATTTTTTAAAAGCTTGAACTAGAATGCTTAGATCTGAACCTAAAATTTAATCTTGCAATTCAAAAGTGCATTACATTGGCTGCCTTAAACAAGCAGACCAAGATCCCAAGGAAAGCATTCTTTCCTTGGTTATTTTCGTCATTTTTTTGTTATAGAATTACTTAGTCTTTTTTGTATAATTTTTTTTGGGTGACCCAAAGACACTCTTAAAGTGTTTTTAGGCATCTTCTACTGACATTAGCTTGTTGGTTTTCTGCATTTTACGAACAAGTAGGAAGATACTCTGCTCAAATTTTGGCTGATTAGGACATCCGGAGTACCCAAAAACATACATTTTTTCACCCGAAATCTTTTTATGTCTAATATTGTAAGCATTGGAGTCAATTTTGTATCACTGGGGCACTTCTCTTCACATTGTAAAGCAAATATTAAACGAGAGCAAGTGGGATAACCAGCACCCACACCCCATCCCCTCAGCGGGGAAACTGTGTTGTGTTAATTTTTTGTTGTGTGCATTTTTAGCTTAGATTTTCTTTTTTGACAATTAATAAAATTAATTAGGGATTAAAATTAACCTTGTTGGTTCGTTCCATTGGCAGACCACAAGTTCACTCAAGACCTATTTTATTCATTTTTTTACAATTTTCTTTTTTTCTACTACTATCAAAACACCCCCTTGCTTTCCCGAATTATGGTTTCAGGATAAGGGCTTGCCTGAGTACTAGCCAAAAAAGAGATTATTGGGGCTTTAAAAAGGTAAAATATTTGTTCAAAATACATAAAAATTAACAAGGCTTTGTCTTCGTATGCTCTGGGATCACTACAGCTTCGTCTGAACATGCTAATCACACCAGAAAGGGACATAGTGACTAGTAATAGGTTCAACACATCCCAATAAACCACCTTTTTACGAAAATCCGACGTAAACAACTATTTGACACTGGTGGGCAAATTTCTCAAAGGAAGCGGGAACCACTGGGTAGTGACCTCGGGATACCGTTAGACTATACCCTCATTTGGTATAGTGTTGAACACCTCCCAGAGACTCCGATCCAGCGCACATGTCCAAGTGAGAAGCCACCTTGTTAAATTCTGGGCTTATTCCTAGTACATTGCAGTATATTGGGAATCCCCCAACCATAATAAAAAGATTCATTACCACATAATAATAAAATTTACCAAGAACAATTGCACAACATCGTCACTTTCAAGCACTTTATTTTTTACTCCATTTTATCAACACTGGTCTTGTTATTTATATTTCATGATGATGGATGTTATATTTCAAATGACAATGATGATATGGAATAATGAATGATGTTATCTCTTATGCTGCATCGCTCTTATGTAGAATTTTCTAACTCCTAGATTAATTGTTTTCATCTTTCGTAGATTAAACACCTTAGTTTTTATTTTTACTTTTTAGGGTCCACCCCCCTTGGCTTCGCTAGGAGTAAGCCTAGACGGAGGAGTCAAGTTTCAGGTGACAACACTTGACTCTGGCTTGCCCCCAAGGCCACACCGGCGGCTTGAATATTTTTGCCGCGTTTTCCCAAGTGTGATTCCAAGCGGCAATATTTTGGCGTTGTTGCCGGAGATAAGTCTTTTTATTCCCGGAATACGACTTTTGAGTTTTCCTTTTTGTTTTTGCTTTGTTTGATGTATATAGTGAATTTTTTAAATTGACTAACATCTCATGACTCCACTGTCAACAACTTTACCAAGGCATTTTTCAAGAAGGAATCCTTGGGGCTTGCTTCAGTTCATTCCTGAGCCTGAAAAGGTTTACCATAGGAGGAAAAGCAAGCTAGCTTCTCGAAAAATCCTTGAGGATCTTGGTTCTCAGTCAATTTCTGATATTCACCTTTAATTTTCGGAAAATAATTTGAATAATCTTCCTTCTAAAATGGCTGATATTTTTTATCCTTTTGATTTTACTGCTATAGTTGGGTATCCTCATAATGTTCCAGATAAGGCCATTGAAAAAGTGCCTTCCTTTCGAGGAAACAATGCTATTAGCTAATTCTCATATAACACATTTCTGCCAATGTTATAACAAGTGGTACTTGAATTCCAAGCATGAAGATGTGAAAATGAAACTGTTTGCTTTATCTTTGGAAGAAGATGCTTATGAATGGTTCACCAAGTTGGAAGTTGACAAGTACAAAACCTACAAATAAATTGAAACTGCTTTCCTTGCAAAATGGGGTGATATCAAAGAAGACCGCTACCTTTTGGCTTCTTTAAACAACACTAAGAAGAAAGAAAATGAGACAATGGAAGAATTCAACAAGAAATTCAAGGAAATTGTTGCAAAACTTCATGCTGATATTAAACCACCTGACAATTCCATTCTCATTTACTATATGGAGGCCTTTGAGGGGGACTGGAAATATCAATTGATTGATAAAGAGCCTACCAATCTAAAAAAAGCCATGCAGATTGCTGAAAAGATTGATAGAAACATGATAAGTTGTGGCAAGTCTCATCTTCCTAATTTCACTCGAGCAAATGTTCCAATGAAGCAACATGAAAATAAAGAAAAGGCCATTAATGCTGAAACTAAGGATCCTACAAAGGAACCTATGAAAGAGTTTGTTGAACTCTTGAAAACTATTGTTTCAAATCAAGCTTCTCACATGACTACCATACAGAATAGGTTGATCGCCATTGAAAGATCTCAAGCCAGTTTGTGCCTAAGCCACAGTATGCTCCTAGACATCAATATCAAAGAAGGGCACCCATTCAAGATCAAAGGACCCCAAATCCTTTGGAAACTGCAAATGCCGTTTTAAAAGAAGTTCCTCCTTTCTGTAGGGCATGCTCTAGTTTCCATGAAGAGTCTTCATGTGCTGTATTTCAATTCACGATTGAGCAAGATCCGCCAGAAGCAAGTAGCAGTGTCAGATTATCAAGCGAGCCTGAAAACCAGCATGAGTATATCAACATTGTAGGCCAAACTCACCCCATTTTAAAATAAACTTGGGAACAAGCAAGACAATACAGTCAAGAGAAGGACAAAGCAACCAACAGATTTGGTGAGATACCTTCACTTGAGCAGATCCTAGAAATGTGAAGGTATAAAGGGATAACATGTCGAAGAAAGGACAATGTTGGAACATCAAAGTCAAATCAGAATATTCCTAAGGTAACACCTCCTCCCACCTCAAATAAGTTACATGCTGATTTGGGTTCATGGTTGTCTTCTGCAAAGATTCATATTCCTGTAACTGACCTTATCAAAATCCCAAGCTTAAAAGAATATTTAATGAAGATAATAAATCCTCTTGAACAAGAAAAGGCATCAATTGACTCAATGAAAGTAGCGCCTAGCAAAACGAGAGAGGAACCCAAGCTTCAAAAGTTAGTCAATCATGAAGATGATCCTGTGATTTTACATAGTTTGGATCCTAAAAAAGAATATCACCCTCCATTCTATATCTCCTTGTTAGTCAATGATATGATGTTGCATAACTGCATATTGGATTCAGGAGCCTCTTCTAATGCTATGACCAAAAGGGTTATGGATCAATTGGGTTTGAAGACAACTAGACCCTATCACAATGTGTGTGCCATGGACTCTAGAGAGGTTGACACCATTGGGGTAATCCTAAATCTACCTGTTAGGTTGGCTAAGTACCCCAATGTCCATTTAACTATGGATGTGTTAGTGATTGATGTGCTAGACAATTGAGGAATGCTTTTATCAAGAAAATGGGCTGCATCTTTAGGAGGTGACATAAGGAGGGATTGGTCATATGCTACTATTCCTGAATCAGAACATTTAATGGTTAAGTTATACAATGAACAGGCTAGAAAATTCCATGTTGAAAACCCACAGAATCTTAATAATGAATTTGTGCATGAGTCAAACAATTTGGGTAACTATGCCATCTTATCAAATTTCATAGCACCCTTTAAAGAAGCATCTAAAGATGAAAAGGTGGATGAAGTATGGAGGATTAGGTTTGATGGAGCTTGCTCTAGGGCTGGAAAAGGAGTTGGAATTGTTATAACTTCTCCCTCTAAGCAAACTTTCAAATTTGCTTTTGGACTTGAGTTTGATGCATCAAACAATGTGGCAAAATATGAGGCACTTTTGCAAGGGTTAGAAATTGCTAAGGACATGGGGATGAAAATATTATCTATTAAAAGAGATTCTGACTTAGTAGTTGCCCAAATTAAAAATATCTTTGCTTGCAAAAGTAAGGTTGAAAAAGTATAGGAATGCTATCTGGGATACTATGGAATGGTTTGATGCATTAGATATCATGGCAATTCCACGAGAAGAAAACAGTGAGACAGATCAATTAGCTTTACCAGCATCCACACTTCAACCGAGGAATTATTGAAAGGGAATGGGAAATTTGAAATTAACTTCAGACCTTTAATTCTAGACAATATAGATCATTGGCAAGTTTTTGATAATGACAAGCACATTCTGAATTTCATTCATAATCTTCAAGAATTTTCAGATTGTAAAATTACTTACCAAGAAAAAGGCAAAGAGTATCAGGAGGAAGAGGATCAACCAAGGAACAAAATTCCCAAAGGCATCACCCGGCTAGAGTAGCTTTTTTATAGACAGGATCGCCATAAAAGGAAAAAGAATTCAATAAAACCAAGGGAGTTTATTGAAATAAACATAGGAACTGAAACAGAACCAAAAATGATAAAAATTGGAAAAGGCACATCTGAAAAAGAAAGAAAAGACTTAATTGATTTGGTTCATGAATATCGGGATGTCTTTGCTTTTAGCCATGATGAACTTAAAGCATATCGAGAAGATGTTTTTAAACATACAATCCCATTTAGATCAAATGTTAAGCCTTTTCGCCAAAAATTGAGGCGAATAAATCCCAAGTTGGCCCCCATGGTTTATAAAGAACTTCAAAGGATGTTGGCTGCGGGAATCATTACTCCAACAAGACATTCCACATGGTGCTCTAACTTGGTTGTTGTCAGAAAAAAGAATGGGGATATTAGATTGTGTATTGATTTCAGAAACTTAAACTTGGCATGCATGAAAGATAACTATCCCTTGCCCAACATGGACACTTGACTTCAGAAAGTGACTAGATCAGGAATGATGTCCATGCTTGATGGCTTCTCAGGATATAACCAAGTGATAGTGAGCAAAGGGGATCAACATAAAACTACTTTTACTACACCGTGGGGTACCTTCATGTACCTTAGAATGCCTTTTGGTCTTTTAAATGTTGGTGCTACCTTTCAACGAGATATGGATGTTGCGTTTAATGGGTTAATTGGTAAAATTATTGAAATATATCAAGATGATCTAACTGTGTATTCAAAGGAAAGAACAGATCATGTTGGTCATCTTAGAAAAATCTTTGAGAGATGCAGGAAATATGGCATATCATTAAACCCAACTAAGTCTGTGCTATGTGTTGATGAAGGAAAATTATTGGGGCATATTATCACTAAGGATGGTGTGAAGGTTGATCCTGAAAGAGTTGAGGCCATTATAAAGGTTCCTATTCCCACCAATGTCAAAGCTCTACAATCCTTTAATCGCCAAACCAACTTCATTAGAAGACTCATTCCAAATTTAGCGGAATTAATGAAGCCTTTACAACTTTTACTCAAGAAAGATGCTAAATTTGAATGGACCTGTTATCACACCATAGTAGTTGGGCTACTATTCTTGCTGAGCAGATATCTGCAGTTTTCAGAGCTTTTCCTTTACAGAGATCAATCATGATGAGCAGCATTATTTGAGATCACTTACAGATCAGAGCAGTGTATTTCAAACATTGAGTAGACCTTGTGCCAAGGCTGAGCCTTGAGAGCTCAGATTTGATGACCAATATGACCTTTTGTTCCATACAGTTTCAGTTCAGTGCCTAAAGTTCCGAATGTTATTATTACAGCAGTGTTTCAGTTGATTCTAGATGATGATTATTGATATGCAGTGACATGACTATTAGACTTATGATTGTTATCATTGATTATTATCTTGTTGTTTTAGTCATCTTCATAGCATTAACTTGGTATATAACTCATGATGTGGCAGTATTATTAAATGAATGAAATGAACTATCTTGGTTGTATTTAAATAATAAATTGGATGTATTACTTGCACTTAAAGGTTCACTGACTATACTCATTGGTTTCACTACCCTCTTATGAGCATGAACATGGTCTTTCATGGCATTTATGTCTGCTAGCTTAGGCACCACATTCACTTGACTCCATTCATCCATAACCTTCCCTATTTTGGTTTTCACCCTAACTTGCCATTTTTACGTTTGATATGGAGGACTTCCCTATTTCTACCGCTATGTTGGATTGCATCCATGTTTTTTTTGTATCTCGGCTCTGAGTTGGTGACAAAAATTGCCCCTGGTGAGTTGGATTTTATGCCTAGATCATTCTAGTCGGTTGCCCCGATATGTGGCTTGTTGCCCACCGGATGTGCACACTAGCAGCAGAAATCTTTCGAAAGTTGTTTCCCGACTAGGAAAGGTGTGGCCTTGGGGGCAAGCAAAGAGTCAGGTGTTGTCACCTGATCCCGACTCCTCCGTTTAGGCAAACTCCTAACGAAGCCAAGGCGGGTAGACCCTACAAAGAGTTTCTAAGGCTCTTGTGTTTTAAATGTTTTTTGGAATGTATGATGCGGATGGGTGTTTTTTTAGGAGTTTTTATGAAGATTTACAATAACAGTTTATAAATTCCAAGCATATACTTGCAAAAAGAATTAAGATACACAACCAATGATGATGATAATTTAACAAGGCATCCACAGCATAATATGATTAAAGCAGTTAAGATAAGTGCTCCAGATAGATAATAAGAAAATAAATGTTGAGTTGAAGGACCAGTGCCTTATGGAGTCAATGTCTTTGAGTGCTTGGGATGCTGAATACAAGTCTTGGTGTGCTTGAGAACTGTTTTGCAAGTGTTATTGGTGAATTTTATTGTAAATTTTAATATGAGTTGATTATTAGGGGAAGGGAATCTCCAAGATATACCTTTCGGTACAAGAGATGTGTCCGGAAAATACTCTAAGTGGTTCCATATAAGGACATGTTGGTTGTTTGAGTCTCCAAAGCGTGTTCAACACTACACCAACCAGGGATGTAGTCTAACGGTGCCCTTAAGATCTCGGTACAGTGGTTCCAGCGTCCCCAGGCAGAATTTGCCCACTTTCGAATATTGACGATCAACGCCGAATTTTCATTGGTTTTCAGGGAGAGTATTTTATTATGGTTTGAGTGGATTTAGATGTGGAAAATTAAATAGTCTACAACTGTTTCTGGGTATCCCACAAGTGGGCAGAGCATACACAGTGTAGTAAATTGTAAATTCCAATTTCATTTAATGTTTGGAATAAGAAACATTGTAAAACTCTCCGACAGAGAGCATTCTTGATCCGCCTTATGGCGAGATTCAAGAGATTTATGAATTGTAAAATACCGAAAATAAATAACAAGTACAAAAATGAACTCTCTGATAGAGAGCACTCTTGATCCACCTTTCGGTGAGATTCAAGAGATTTTATGTTCTTTTTATTTAACAGTTTATATGAAATGAAAATACTGAATCAAAGCTAAACTAGTTGAAAATTGACTTTAAGCAATAAGAACTAATCAAAAATTGAAGCTAACTTAAGCAATGAGATCTAAGCTACCTGCAAAAGTTGAAACTAACTAGTGTTGAAGTAAAACTAAGCTAATGCAAAAAGTCACAAGAAACAGTACAAGCTTCCCCCGAATGGGGGAAGTGGGGGTGTGGGAGCCTTTATCCCACTTGCTCTTTTATTAAAAATTTACAATGCCTTAAGGCTTTTTTTATCACTTGAAAGCACGATATGGATGGGGGAATGAAGAATAGGGAGATGCTTTTCAAGGAAGTTTATTACTTGCTTGTTTTTTGCTCTTCTTTTTGGATCTTGACTTGATCTTGTTTGCTCACCTGAAAGTAAGAGCTCTAGACATAGACTTGTTAAGAGATTAGTGCAAACCAAAACTTTGAACTAAGATCTACAAAATTGAAAACTTGAAACTAAACTAAGTATGGAAATTAAACTAGCATGCAGGTTAGAAGTAGAAATGAAACTAAGCTAAATGCAAACTTAAGCAAAGAGAAGAAAGACTAGAAGAAATGGTAGAGGTCAACAAGCAAAAGAGAAGAAGAAAATGTGAGTTGCAAACAAAGTGAAAAGGAGGGAAAAACAAGAAGCAAAGATGGCTGGGAATGAAAGTGAAAGAGGGACAAAAAGAGAGCTTAAAGAAGGCTAAAAGTGAACAAAAATCAGACCTTAAAAAAGGTTGAAAAAAGACAAAAAACAAAGCCAAAAATCAGACCTTAAATGGCTGAAAATAAAACCAAAAATCAGACCTTGGAATGAGCAAAAAGAGTTAAAAAAAAATCAGAGTTAGAGAGGCTGAAAATCAATGCGAAAAAGAGAGTAGAAAATCAGCAGTAAGCAAGAAGACAAGGGCTGAAAATAAAGAAGAGAAGAGTGGAAAGAAAACAGTCCACAAAAGATGGGAGGAAGGAGCTGAAAATGAAGAGGAAAGCTTGAAGAGAAAAGCAAAGTAGGGAAGCCAACCAAACAAGGGAGAGAAGCCTACAAAAAAGAACCAAAGATTGGAAAATAATAACAAACTTTGAGATCCAAAACTTTAGCCTTTTACCCAAGTAACCAAGTTGAGAAAATTTGATTTAAAGAGGAGGATAAGAAGTAGAATACTTAGCTCTTTGAATCTTGAAATGATTTTGGATTTCCACTTGGTGATTGTTTGTTAGACCTTTTGCTTGGCTCCAAGAGGAGGAGATGCAAACTAGATCAACCTCCTACTTGATCGAATGCAGTAATCTGCAACCCACGAACTCATAAACTTGCAAACAATGGGGTTAGATCATATACTATCTATTGGTTGAAACCAAAAGGCATGAGCTACAACCTAGTAAAACAATGCACTTTTAGATCTCTAAAAATAAATATGTAGATAAACAAATTGAGACTACAAATGTTTACCCTTATGCGCTTATGTAAGCCCTCTAAAGCATGAACTATTAACCAAAGATTGACAAGCAAGAGAAAAGTATGGAATAATATCACCTCATTCACCAAAGAAATTTGATCGAATCACAACACTAGGTGAGCCTCCAAAGCCTTTCTTTATTCAATAGTTTGCATGAAAGCAAAAATAGCATTACAATATTTCGAGCAGAGTTTCTTTGCAAGAATTATCCACCTCTAATGATGGAGCAAGGGTCTGTACTTATACAATTTACAGAGAAGAGAGAGCTTCAATAACCTAAGTCGAAATGGTGAAGAGATAGGGCAAGCTAGGTGAGTTCAAGCTTGGATCGTGAAGAGGTAGGCATGAGAGCAACTCATGGAGAGACTCACGCATGAGTGGTTGCTTGGTTGGTTTCCATAGGTGGCAGCCACCTCACCATGGCTTTCAACGCCCTCCCCTTGGATACATCGCCCACCACATAAGTCTCTTGAACCTTCACGCTAGATTGCATGGGGAGCCGTACGGTCAAATGGCTCACGTCATCCATTAATTAACAATTTGTATATCCAAAGTTCTAATTAGCAAGTGCTTTAATCTCTTATCATGCTCGCCCTCCTTCATAAAACATTTGCCACCCCTTTCCATAGTTTAAAAAATCATATTTTTTATTTTTTGTCTCTTTGTAAATTGTGCATTTTCTCCTTTTTTAGTAATTAAAGAGTTGTTTTGTAGCACCTTTAGGATAACTGCTCCCAGAGGCCACATAACTGCTTGGAAACTGAAAAAAATAGGGCACCAAGTTAAAGAGGACGCTCTGAACATCGAAACGAGCCTCCCCACACCAAATTCTGCCTCCAGATGACAAGTTTATCACACTTAGAAAATTTCCATTTAAACCATTAAAACATGGTCTAAATTACGAAAAAAAAAAAAATATATATATATATATATATATATATATATTCCTCGGAATGAAACAAAACTCCTAAAGGACCTAGTGCCTGTTCATATGACTCAATCGAGATGGCTAACACGGAAAAAATCCTAGACACAAGACTCTAATAACCAACTTAGGTTCGACCACCATGGTAAATACTCTAGCTTTGGAGGTATGAGTGAAAAACTCAGGAATTATACACGACTAAAGCACAATGCATAATTCCTAAGGAAAAAACACTCTAGAGTATCTCCCTGATAATTAAACCTAAGAATAGTCGAGTCTTTTATAAAAGGACCTCAATTGGACCAACTTTTTACAATTTCCCCATGGGGGTATGAACATGCAATTATTACAAATGGGGCTAAATTGCCCTGAAAATGACTTCTGAACTTCTGAACATTGATGATGAGCATTGAACATGCACATGAAATTGGCAGCTCACAAGAAATTCAGCTATTGTACAAAATAGCTAGTAACATGGCTTAGTGCAGAATTCCCTCTAGTCACATGAGATGTTGTTGGCTAAAACCTGAAGCACGTGTACTACTTGTATGGAAATTATTGGAAATCTCTTATGAAAGCCTATGAAATTAAATTTTAGAATGTGTTTCTAAACACACGATGAATTAAAGGCTAAAGCAATGAAATGCTAAAGTACCCCATGAAGGGTCCAGAAAGGTCTAAAAAGTAATGGCTAAATAAATGCTAAATCTAAACATTGCTGACCTCATAAATGTAAATATACCCCAGATGCAAGCTGCAATTAATTGTGCTTTTAAGTGCATGCAAAATCCCAAAGGGGTCATATAGGCCAAAAAGGCCATGGAAATTAAATGAATGATCCTAATGAACTTGGATCAACTTGATGTAGACAAGATGCCAAGGTTGAATAAGCACTCTCTAAACAACTTACCTGTTTGTGAGGCACTACCATTCCCTTTGTTTATCTTGTCCAGCACAGTGTGTAGCTCCCCCTTTCCCCGTCCAAAGTATCATTTAGTTGAGTCGGTTAAGTCACCCCTCTTACCTAACCTTGTCCTTAGCCTTCACCCTATCCTAGCAGTTAGGCCATGTCCATTGGATGAGTATGTCTTTAAAGCTTTGGTGCAAGTAAATTATAAATAACATTTAAATATCTATGTATTAACTGCCACTTGATTGATGTTTATACTTTAAGTTAAGCTATGAATATGGTTAAAGGAACATGTCTTAGTCATTTGTTATGATCTAGTCTTTGGTTTTGTTTTGACCTAGTCAAACACAGTTTGACCATGGTCATTCTTAGGATCCGTGATGGGAAAGACAAAGAAGGCCATTCTTTTTGAAGACTTTGGGTGTTTGGATATAGGCCCAAGAATGAAGATGTGGACCTAGTGAAGAAAGTTCTATGCCCTTCTTGCAAAATACCTTGGAGAGCAAATCATATATGTTTGAGTGAAAAGGAGGAGACCCATGAGCCACCTAGTTTTGTAGGTGGTGAAGCAGAAGAAGCATCACATGAAGAGGATTGAAAGTCACTCCCAAGTGACTTTGAAAAAGATGAAGAAACATCAAATGAGCATGAAGAAGATTCCATTGAAACTACTGAAGATCATTCCGAGACATATTCCACTTTGGACATGGATCAAAGAGCATCTACTGATGGATGCATGAACTGTGAAGGAGTACCTACTGAAGGGTACTCACACCTCTATCTTGGTGACATAGAGATCACTTTTGAAGGTGTTGATGCAAGCCAGAGTTCCATTGACCATGGAGATGGAGACCTTGTAGGAGTTGAAGAAGAACCAAGATCAACTTCGCCATCACCACTTGAGCTTCATGAAGTTGGTCCAAGCAAGAAGGAAGAAGAAGAGGAGGTTTATTTGCGAGAACCTCATTTTCTTGCAGGATCCTTGAAGATGGATGAAAATAAGATTCAAGAGGCCTTGAAGACTCTCCATGACACTCAAGCATTGGTGTCAAATTCTTGTTGGAGAGCTAATTCATTGGAGGAGATATCCTTCCTTGAAGACATGGAGAAGATTCAAAGAGCAATGTGAAACATCAAAGGTAATTTCATGTCTTTTCTTTTTGATAGAAACAATTTGGTTGAGCTTAATGAATTGTTACATGATGCATACTTGAAGAATGGTGAGGATATTCATAAGCTCAAAATTCAAAATGAGCAACTTCTTGAGAGGTTGCAAGATACTTGTTCTTCCTCCTATGTTTCAAATTGTCATATGGTAGATTGCTTGGAGGATTCTAATGACATGGTGGATCATGAGAAACATGGAAATTTGCATGTGCTTGATGTGTTTGAAAATGAGCTTGATGAGATACAAGCACTTGATGTGGTGGAATAGGAACTTGAATTCCCTGTTGATGATGGTTATGCATTTTTTGAAGAAGTGCATGATTCATCTACCTTGGAACCAACCTATGAGAAAAGTTTCACACTTTTGAGGGAGGTGCATGATCCTACCCCTATGGATCCTTCACATGATGAAACTTCTGCACTTTCTAATCATTTGGTTGAGTTGGTTCATTCTCCTACATCCTACACTTCCATATTTTGCAGCATTCATCATAATGAAGTATGGGTGTGTTGTCGCCTCTTACGCACCTGGGGTTAACGCAGCAGAAATCTTCAAGCTGCTAGGTGTGTCCTTGGGGGCAAGTCTGAGTCAAGTACTGTCACTTGATCTTGACTTCTCCGTTTAGGCTTAACTCCTAACGAAGCCAAGGGGGGTGGACCCTATTAATGTTACTAAGGCTTTAGACACTTAGTTCTTCTGGATGAGAGATATTACTTAGGAGTTTTTGGAGTTAAAACATTTGATCAAGACTATTGCAAAATAAAGATAATTACGCAGCACATATGAATATAAGTATCACGACAAGATATTATTTAAAAGTAAATAACCAAAATCAGGGACCAGTGTCGTGGAGTCAAATTAAATGTTACTGTGAAAGTAAATGTTTTGCAATTGTGTTCTTGGTAAATTTTAGGAATTACTAGGATGAGTTTATTAGAAGGGAAGATGGAAGCTCCCGATATACCGTGAGATACAGGGAGTAATGTCCGGAAATTGGGCAAAGGTGGCTCCTCACAAAGACTTGTGGGCTGGAGCGGAGTCTCCTGGGCGTGTTCAACACTACACCAACAAGGATGTAGTCTAACGGTGCCCCAAGGTCACTCTCCAGTGGTTCCCGCTTCTCTTGAGAAATTTCCCCACGCGTTTACTCAATGTTCGAGTGTCAGATTTTCATTATCTTGAGGGTTCTTAATTTTATTAATGTGAGTAATTATTAAGTGTTTGAGAATTAATGAGTTGTTGCACTCTTTTCTAGTTTCCCCGAGACCAGTGTCCGTAGGGGAAAGAGCATACTTTGAGAAACAACAGAATGTTCGTTCAAATTTCTAGTGCTTGCAGTATATGAAATTAAATCAACAACTTAATTACAACAAATAAACTTGCCGAACCTATGTGTCACTTTCTGATCAACCTCCACTAATCGGCGATGACTTTGGGTGGAGGTGAGAGCATACTTCGTGGCAACGAGATTGGCTCTATTTAATGAAAAGAATATAAAAATTTACTATCTAATCAAAGTATACACCCTGCACAAAATGTTAGAAAAATTCACGCAACAAAAAGGAACATGCGAATCCCCCCAAGGGGGATGGGATGTGGGCACTATGTAGCCCACTTGCTCTCGTTTAATATTTTTACAATGCTTGCTGAGCGAAGTGCCTCTTCGTCCTTTTAAATTAGGATCTAAGGGCTTACAAATTACAGAATGAAGTATTGGTGAAATAAGGTCCTCGGGAAGTGTTTTTGGCACTTTCTGGCAAAAATTTGCTAGAGTTTCCTTCTCTCTTTGCATCCTTGGAGGGTGATGCTTGCAAATGGTTTGACCGCTTGCCTACATCATCAATCAATGGATATAATGTATCCACCGATAAACTCAAGCAAGAGTGGTCAGTCAAGTTAGATGGGCGTTTCCTTTTACACCAACTTTTTGACATCAAAAAGAAGGAGAATGAGTCTGTCCATGAGTTTAACCAACGCTTTGAAAAGACTGTTGCCAACATCCCAAGTAACATAAGACCCCTTGATCAAGCCATCTTGATCCATTACCTCAATGCATATGAAGGTTACTTGGGTTACCACCTAAAAGACAAAGACCCTAGTAGTTTGAAGATAGCCCAAGATAATGCTAAGAAAGCTGAGGCAAACGCTGCCTCCATGGGAAAACAAAATTTCTTTGACCTAATCAGTGGACCTTCCTCCTCCAGATCTGAGCCTAAGTTTAAGAAGAGTAAGGAACCTAGCAAAGATCCCAGTGAAATGATGGAGAGCATGCATGAAATGATGAAAAACTTAACCCTCTTAACTAGGGACCTAGCCAAGAACAGAGAGGGGGATAGATATAGGCAGCCCTACGTCCCTAAACCTTATTGGAATCAACAAAAGAAGCCTAATGAAGTTGATAGAAGAAACCCTATGAGCCAAGAACCTCCTATCATAAACTGGTCTGAAGAGCAAAAGTTGGAAGATCCTGAGTATGCCATCCATGGTGATGATATTCCAGATTCTCCAAAGAACATTAATTGGGTTGATAATTTAAAAATTGATAAGGACTTTGGAAGGATTTTGATTGATCATGAAGAAGACACCATAGAAGAAACCAACCCTAGTGGTCCCATCTATGCTACTGAGCAAGTTAGTAGTGGTCAAGTTCCCCATAAAACCTATCAACGAAGAAAGGATGGCCAAAAGCCTATACCTTTTAGTGAAAAGAAAAGCAATGAGATGCCTAGTCCAGTGAGTGAGCCATTCCCTTTGCCTGAGTATGACTTTGATATCAACATCAAAAGAGAGTTAGACAAAGTTATGCATAACATTCCACTCACTGAGTTAATGAAAATCCCATCAATAAAGGAGCAAGTGGTGGAGTTTTTCGAGAGTATCCCTGAGACTGCCACAAGTAGTGGTGAGGGTTCATCTTCTCAAAACCCAGCACCTTGTGATGTGGTTGATGAAGAGGATGACCCTCCCATTAACATCCAAACTGCCCTATATGAGAGGAAGAATGGGGTCACCAACCATTTTATCTTACACTTCGCATTGGTGATATCCTTCTTCATAATTGTACGTTGGATTCTGGAGCTTCCATGAATGTGATGCCTTTGCAAGTCATGGAAGCCATGGGATTAAGAATAACTAGGCCTTATGGGAACATTTGTGGGATTGACTCCAAACCAGTTAAAGTCTTTGGTTTGATTAAGAACTTGAGAGCTGACCTATTTTCATGCCCCGACATATCCATGCTAATGGATATAGTAGTTATGGATCGCCCTCCAACTTATGGTATGCTCCTTTGTAGGAAGTGGTCCACTGGGCTAGGGGGACATCTTCAGATGGATTTATCATATGCTACTATCCCCAACTCTGATGGGTCTTTGGTTAGGGTGTATCGGGAGCCATTTTACGATGGACATCTGGAGAATTATGAAGATGGTGTGAGGAACACTTTCGGTGAAGGTGAGTTATTGCCTGAAGGTATCTTCATGGTCATGGGTAACCATGATGATGACCCTCATCCAGAAAGGGAAAGAACTATTGCTGTTAACCTTGAGTCCATTCGAGGTGAAGTGTCGGAAGAACCTAGGACTTGGAACCAACCTAGCAGTGTAGGGCCACACATTGAACCACCCGAGCCCACTTTTAGAGCTAAACACTTCGGAGGATAACTTTGATCAAATTAGAAGGGGTGAGTATATACCTAAGACAGTACACGAGTGGCTTTTCTTAGTTGACCTTAACACGGAAAGAGGAAGACAAGGCTTACCTCACATTACTCCTTGGGCAAATAACAATGAAGGAACACACCTTCCCTCATCTAAGGGGAATGATGAAGAACCAGTTAGTTATCACTTCTCTGATGTCCCTGATCATTTGTCCCATTTGTCCTTGGAGGATGGGGTTTTGAGGCAAGTGAATGACAACTCTATGAGTTGGCAAGAACATGCCTTGATCCATGATGCCCCTGGGGAGGATTCTTATTTGAATAATTTAGCCATTTTGCAGGAAGAACCCGCTGAGCCACGTTTGCTTCCACCTTACCCTAGTTTCCTTTTTCCTAGTGAATTACCTACTGGTGAAGAGAATATGGACTCCACAGATGCACTTTATTCTTCACCAACATCTTTGGGTATGAGAGCTCAAAGTATGCCTAGCACGGTTCCTAGTCATGTGTCCATTCCTACTGACCACCTGGCAGTTTTAGAAAACATGACCATTCCTATCCCATCTGGAGAGGGTAGTAGCAGAAGTATTGAAAATCAAAACCCGCCGCCCATAGCCCATACTGAAGTGGATGAGGATGTTGATAGAGACTTTTGGACTGTAGGGGAAACTCCAAAGTACATAATTCACCCACAAGTAGAAAGTCCTCCTAGGAGAATAGTAAGAGAAGTCTTGATTGGTAGGGTAGCTGTACCTTTAGACGGTGGATCTCCCAGATTTGATGCAATTCCTCCTAATAGGAATTCAAGCATAGTTACACCTCAACCTCGATGCAATTCCGATATCCAACCTTTTCCTAAACATGTTATTGAAGCCATCCCTTAATCTGTAAATCACCGAAGGTTCGAAATTGGTGATAAGGTTGTAATGCCTAATGATTTATTTTATATACGATCCAGGGGATCAGGTTACATTTGAGTTGGACCGCTCACTGTTGAGCGGTGCATGGGTGAGATGTGTTTTCTCACCACTGGGACGGGCCAACGTATCTTACTCCCCATCAACCAAAGGGAGCTAAGGGATTATCATCCCTGACCTTCCATACTATGCCTTGCCTTTCCTGTTTAGAGTAGGTAGCTTCTGAATAAGCTCATTTGAGCAGTAGGACTTGTGTGATTTTTCTTTTTCTGTGTGCTGAGTATTGTCCCTTTTTCTTTTCTGCTTGGAGTGTTTGCTTGTTTTTCTTCTTTATTGAGTTGAGCCTTGCTCCTTCCTAAGCTTGTCCTTCCTCCTGCATGCATTTAAGAATTTTTAGTTGTCATTTCTATTTTTGGCTGCCTGTGCAAGTTGAGATTGCCTGCTTGAAAAAGTTCTCTTTTCCGCCTGCACAGTAATAAAAATAACGCATGATGAATAAATAATATATGCCATGTTAGTTTATGTTTTTCTTTTACGCATTTCAGTTTCTGCTTTATATTAGATTTCAGTTTCAGTTTTATTTTATATTTTTCCCATACATGCTCCATGAGGTATTCTAGTGTTTGTGAGAGCAGGAACAGGTGCAAAATAAAAGCTGAAAGCAAGGATGGTGCAGTGCTGGATTGAAGATTGATGCAGAGAAGTTCGAGACCAGAGATTCTGAGGTTCTCAAGCGCTCTCTCCCTTAGAGCACTTGTCCCAGCTGGAGCCAGATGTTATCACACCATAGTAGCAGGGCTACTATTCTTGTTCAACAGATATCTGCACATTCCAGAGCTTCCATTATTCCAGAGCATGGCCATATATTTTGGATCACTCATGATCAACAGTATATTATTTAGATTTATGTATGACATTGTGTCAAGGCTGAGCCTTGAGAGTTCATATTTGATGACTGATGTGACCCTTTATCCCATACAGTTTCAGTTCAGTGCTTAGAGATGTATTGTAGCAGTGTTTCAGATGATGCATGATGATTATTATTATGATGATGTTGTATGATCTATGGATATGTTATCACTGACTGTGGATTATTATCTTGTTGATTTAGTCATGATCACAGCATGTGCTTGGTATATTATTCCTGATGTGGCAAACTGTTTAAAATGAACTATAAATCATAAAATGGACAATTGCTTGCACATTTAGGTCATCTAACAAAACCCACTGGTTTTTCACCTTACATAGATATGGTCTTTCCCGACACCAGTTGTCTGCTAGTGTAGGCTCCATATTCACTTGACTCCACCCATACATGACCTTCCTATTTGACATTAAACCTTGACCTGTCTCATTTGACTTTCTGGTACCGAGGACTTCCCCATTTTTCTACCTATGTGTTTGGACCGCATCCCTGTATATTCAGTGTCTCGGCTCTAAGTTGGTGACAAAACTTGCCTTTGGTGAGTTGGATTGTAGGCCTAAATCATTCTGGTCGGTTGTCCCGATGTTTGGCATTGGCTCGAACTCCCCCTAGTCACTTGAGATGTTGTTGGCTAAAACTGAAAGCTCATGTTCTACCTATGGAAACTTATAAATTCGCCCATGGAAACAAAACAAAACAAAAAAGGGAAAGAGCGATGAACAGCTAAAAATACTCCTCGAAGAGTATAAGAAAGGTCCAAAAAGAAATGGTTCTTAAAAGCTATATCTAAACAATTGCTGACCTTATAAATATTTGAAAAACATGCCCTGGATGCAAGCTGCAACTAGTTGTGCTTCTCAGCACATTTGAAATCCGAAGGGTTATGTAGGCCAAAAAGGCCATGGAATAAAATTGAATGATCCTAATGAACCTGGATCAACTTGATGTAGACATGATGCCTAAGTTGAATAAGCACTCTCTGAACAACTTATCCATTTGTGAGGCACAGCCATTCCCCGTGTTATTTTGTCCAGCACGGAGTTTGTAGCTTCCCCCTTCTCCCATTCCAAAGTATTTTTGAGTTAAGTTAGACAAGTCAACCCCTTGGCCCAACCTTGTTCCTAGCGTTCATCCTTCACTAGCAGTTTGACCATGTCCAATGGGTGAGTTTGTCATTTGAACTATTGTGCAAGTAATTTTTTTTTAATAACCAAGGAATGTGCTAACTTGATTAATGCCATTGAATGGAATTTATACTTTGAGCTTAGCTGTGAAAATGATTAGAGAAGCATGTCTTAGGCTACTGATGTGATTTATCCTTGGTTATATATTATGGGGATCTGTGATGATGTGGGCCATGTATAGATGCCTATTGATGATGATTGATGGTCCCACATGCTTGATGATGATATCATATGATGGACATATGATGCAAACGATGATTGATCCAGTTCAGCAGGTTTTATTACTACTTCAGATCAGCAGATTATACATTGTCCATATATGGTGGACCCTACAGCTGGCCCATTAGGGAAACCCATGGTGTATGAGTACACATTTCTAGTGGATTTGGGTCTTCTGGATCCAATGAGACACTTATCTTTCAGTTCCGAGCACTTCTGACAGTGATTGATGCAGTTTTACACTTGTTGACCAGATTTGGGGCTGATTTCCCAGCTTGAGCAACAGGGGCCATGATTGGCCAGTTCACCTATGGCGCTGATGATGGAGGGGGTGGTCCAGCCATTTGTTTTTACCATTTACCCCCCTTCTGGAGAGCCTGGTGGGCTCAGATGGACAGCGCAGGTGCCCTAGGAGGCAGTTTTGGCACTTACACAGTTACCGAGGCAGTTAAAAAAATGGGATAAAGTGATCACTGAGGAAATCGATTTGGGCAATTGAGGCAAGGTTTTGGCATTTGGTCTTCGCAGAGGTCTTCCAGGGTGGCATCACTATCTTCCAGTCAGTTTTCACCATGTGGGTATGCCCACATTGATCACAGGAGGTCATTTACTGCTTGACTGTCATGGATTCGGAGGACAGTTTTGCTCATTTATATTATCTTGGACATATTTTATTATTTTATTGTGCCTTGGGGATGAGCTAGTAAGGATTGATGCCTCCTAACCCCACCATGTGCTTATATGTCCTAGTCATCATGAGGTGGATTTTGGCACCTATACTTCTCTAGTGGATGACGTCACCCCCTTTTTGTACCATTTAGTGGGGGCGCTATCATTATGTTGGGTGATCCATGTGATATATTGTTATGATTTATTGTTAGCCGTTGATTAGATCTTATGATCTTTTAATCTTAGCCACTCATGTAAAAAGTGGTTAGGATTGTACTCTCTCCCCATCCTATTTAAGGAGGGAGCCTCTCATTGTAAAATTCATCTAGAGATTTTTGGCTCTTGGCTCTTGGAATACAATTTCTATCTTTTGGAGGACATGCTTGGATTGGAGTGGATATTGGTTGTTTCGATTGTAAATGCTTTTGTCCATTGCACTAGAGGATCTATTGTAGCTATCTTGCATATTTGCCATATCTTATTTACAGGTTAAGAGGACGATTTTGGACAAGTGCGAATTGGTGGGGAGGCTTGCCCTTCAAGCTCGGAAGAAGTCGTTTTGGTTTGACAGGGAGTAGTTTTGCCTTGGTGTCAACTATTCTATGTTTCTCTCTCTCTTACTTGTATCTACCTTCAACATGTTAAACTGATTGATGCTTTGCACCTTGGTTTTGACAGGTTAGAGGGAATCACATGTGGCTTGGGAAAATCGATTTGGCAAGAGGGCTTCAAGAATTCTCCATTTGATCTTTGGCAAAGTAATCCTCGTCTCAACTAGCATTCATCTCTTCATCCAGGTATGCTCCAAGAGGTATGAACTTCTTCTTCCTTAAATCATCCATAATTTCTAGATCATAAAAACCCTAATTGATTAAAACCCTTGTTTTTGGTTTTTCTTATATCTACTTAGATCTAGCCTTGCTTTTGAGAAGATTTTGAAAACCCACCTCTATAGCATCCACCCCTAGTTGGATCTATAGTTTGGTGGTGATTGGCTTAAAATTGACACACTTCTCAAGGCAAAAAGCCCTCTTGAACCCAAATCGCACTTCCTAGTAAGAGGCTTGTTTGGTTAGATCTAGCACATGGGTAGGTGAGATCCCACTTGATTTGCAATCTAGACACTTGATAACCTACCCCCAGATTGTTACTTTGGTGAATTCTACCTTGTGGACATCATTCCATGTTTTAAGGGGTCAAAACCCCCTTTTGAATTTCTTGGCACCTCAAAACTCAGATCTACTAAGATCCAACCCTTGGATTGACTTGATTTTTGGGATCTACATAGATCGGGGTACTAGCTATTTGGATCTATAGTTTGGTGACCATTGGACTTGATTTGGTCCACCAAACCCTCATTTTAGCCCTCCTTGAGCAAGTCGCACTCCCTTGGGAAGGTGAGTTTGCCCACTTCAAGGAGGTGGGTGGTTGAGATTTTTGGGGATTTGGAACGGCCATACCTTGAAACCTAGGTCTAGAGTATCTTTTTGTGACGATCCGCCTTGGGGGTAGCATTCCTTGTTTCAAGGGATTGTGGTCCACTTAGGGTCACTTCTTGAAAACCTAGATCTAGCAAGATCCAACCATTAGAACTCATTTAGTCCACTTGACTTGGCTCCTAGGTGTCCCGATCTACACTTTGACATACCTATTGACCCCATTAGGCCATCCAACAAGGCACTAGTCCTCCTCAAAGCAAGTCGCACTCCTTGGGAATTGTGTCAAACCCTAGATCTAGTACATGGGTAATCCTAAAATAAACTTAGATCCATAGATCTAATCATTACCTAACCTCTAGTACCAATTTCACACCTTAGCTTCACCTTGTGGGCCCACTTAAAGCCATTTCACACATCCCAAGAAAATAGGACCCACTTGTGTAAACATATGGTACTACATCTTGTCATCATCCCCAATCATGCGACCTAAACCATACATAGGTTGAACACTAACAATTCCTCAAACCACCTTCAACCATACCTCACCTTCTAGGTCCACTTATCCTTGCATTGGTTTCCGTAACTCTTCATTTACTTACCTTTAGAAACCTTTGTTTGGGTCCAATCAACTGTGATTGGTTATAGGGTCTCCCCCTAGGTCTTGTTACACCCTGACCTAAAGCGAAGAGTGCCTCGGTTGACATGACTCCCACCTTGCATTGGGAACCGTGGCATCTCTTGGGTCACCTCTTTAGTTGCATGTCTCCTCTACCGTCCCGGATGGGATACCACTAGGGGCAACTACAAGTTGTGTGATAACAGTGACCAGCCGCTAAGTTTGGAAGAAGAGTCAAACTAGATCCGCTTCCTACGCTTAGCACTCTATCCTGCACAATCTCAAGAACACTTACACATAAATGTGATTAAATCCAATATATTAATCAAAAGAGACAAGAAGGGCATTAGTATAACTGATTACATGTGCTGCTTCTAAATCTCTAAATAATTAAATACAAATAAGCAAATCAAAGTCAATGAATGCTTACTCTACAGGCTCAAAGGCCTTTGTAAGCTAGATCAAATCACAATTTATAATATAAGAGCACAAAGAAGCTACACTAGGTATACCTCAACCAGAAAGCATGCATAAGAATGGGCCAACACCAGACAATCATGTAGACCTCCAAAGTCTTTTGAAATATATTATTCAGTAAACCACAAGCATTACAAGAGCAGAGGTTCTGCCCTACGCTACTGGTAATCGCTCTGCCCCCCCTCAAATCGATCCCAATTCGCGATCCGGAAGGAATCAATGAGGAATCGATTCCGGAATCACGATTCCTCTCGGAATCGATTTCGTAATTCGTGCTCCCTTCACAAAAAAAACAATCCCTGGTTTTTTAGGGATCGATGAGGAATCGATCTGGAATCGACGATTCCGGATCGATTCCTCATCGATCCCAGATCGATTCTAAGCTTAAAAATCGATCCCGAAACCGCTCCCGCGAGTTTGGCAAACTCAACCAAAAAAATGTCGATTTTTGCATTTTTGGGGGGTTTTTTTTGGATGGTCTAGGGTTAGTTTGGGACAATAAAGGATGTTGGAGTCCATTTGGACTCATTTCATTGATTGGGAAGAGCTTTGAGCTTTGAGTGAGTTCCCTAGTTGTTTGAGAGCTTTGAGCTTTGAGTGGGAGATTGAAGGGGAGAGCTTGCAAGGGAGATTGAAGCTTCCATAGAGACATTCAACCACCATTGAAGAGCTAAAAGGTAGGCTCTAAAACCTCAATCTTTGTTTGTTTTTGAATTTTTTTTCACTATGTTAAAAAAATGTAAACCTTGCAATGTTCTCTTCTCCTACTCTTTCCAATATCTTCTTCTCCATCATTCTATTGCAGGCAACAAGTGACTCTCATCTTGAATCAAGAAACATGGTGGGTATGTGGTTTTGGTTTTTCATTCCACTTCTTCTCATTATGATGGTGTTGAGAAGTAGATATGGCGGTGGTAGTGATGAGGGGGAAGAGGTAGAGAGTGACACATACCAAGGAGAAGAGGGTGATGATGATGAGAATGAGGGTGATGTGGGGCAAAAACAAAAAGACACAACACCTTTGTGGAAGTATGTGACAAGGCTTGGGGGAGGGAGAGGGGGTGGAACCACAAAGTTTATATGCCCCCATTGTACTAAAACTTACACAGGTTCATATACCCGGGTGAGAAAGCATTTGTGTGGTGTTATGCCATGCAATGAAGGTAAGTCTCATGGAGTCAAAACTTGTGACAAAGTGGGAGGTAAAGAGAGAAGCAAATACAAGATGGAAGAAGAGGCCGCTCAAAACAACTCCAAGAGATCAAGGGTTGAATCTGAATCCTCACAGAGAATGTTTGGTAGTGGAGCTGGATCATCATCGGCTCAATCGAGACCCTCATCTCCCCATGGAATCTCGCCTATGTGAAGAACATTATCCGATTTCCTTGACACAGGTTGTAGAGATGATGTGGATTCAAAAGTTTATAGGTTTCTCTATGCACGTGGTGTGCCATTCAATGTTCTTTGCTCACCCTATTGGCATGAAATGGTACAAACCAACAATGGTGCCCCTCAAGGATACAGAAGCCCTGGGTATGACAAAGCTAGAACTGTGGGACTTGACAGGGAAAGAGCCAAAATCAATGGTGCTCTTGGAAAGTTCACAAATGATTGGTCCAAATATGGGGTATCCATTGTATATGATGGGTGGACAAATGTTAAAGGCAAGCCATTGATAAATATTCTTGGCGTTTCTGCTAGCGGTGCGGTCTTCCTTTCACCCCATGACTACTCAGATCGCTACAAGACCGGTATTAATATTGCACAACCTTTACTTAAAACCATTCAGGAGATTGGGCCATACAATGTCATTCAAGTCATCACCGATAATGCTACTAATTGTAAGGCAGCAGGAGCAATCATTGAGGATAAGTATCCCAACATATTTTGGTCAGGGTGATTGGTTCACACATTGAACCTTTTGATGCATGATATTGTTAAGATGAAGGACCCTAATTACCGATGGATTGGTGCCTTGTACAAGAAAGGTAAGAAAATGATCAAATTTATTACCAATCGTAGCATGGCCCACCACATTTTTCGCAATCACTCTAAGTTGGAGCTATTGAACATTGCAAAGACTAGATTTGCTAGCTACTACCTCACCCTCAGGAGGCTTTTGAAGGTAAGAGAGGCATTGGCTAGTATGGTCTCAAGTGATCCATGGCAGGAATTGAAAGACAGAGCTGCAAGCGCATCAAATAGAAATGACTTTCAGGATGCGGAGGACACCATTCTTGAAGGTCATTTCTGGTCACAGGTTAGGTATGTTCTGCAGTTCACCAAGCCAATTTATAACATGATTCGTTTTTCAGATACAGATCAGCCGGTGATTGGGGAGGTATATGAGCAGATGGATAGCATGCTTGGTCAAATCAAAGACATTGTTGAGCAAAGAGATGCAATCTAGTATAAGCATATTCATAAACATGTGGTCAAAAGGTGGGATAATCTAAATGTTCCACTCCATGCCCTTGCATATGTCCTCACCCCAAAATACTATTCTCCAATTTGGTTGTCCCAACCTGCACCTGGGGGTGGAGTTAGGAAAAAAACCCACACAGATCCAGAGGTGCAAGCTGGGTATATGCTGGCATTAGACAAGTTGGTCCCTGATGAGGATGAGTGTGCTCAAGTACGGAGTGAATTGAGCGAATACATTAGTGAGCATGGAGCCTTTGGTTCCCTGTATGCAACCAAAGATCGAGACAGATTGGATCCTATCCATTGGTGGAACATGCATGGCTCTGGAGCCACATATTTGCATAAATTGGCGATGAGGGTGCTATCACAGGTTGTTAATAGCTCTTCTGCATAGAGATGTTGGAGCACCTACAACATCATCCACAGTTTAAAGAGAAACGGTCTGAATGTAGATCGTGCAGAAAGCTTGGTTTATGTGCACTACAACTTGAGGCTGGTGTCCCATTATTGTGAGGCGACCAAGAATGGTAGAACATTTTTTACTTGGGACAACAATCCAGAGGAAGCTAATGTGGAGGATGGAGCCATAGCATTAGAACGTTTGGAGGCTGAACTATTGGGTGATCGTGATGATCCAATTCAGACTACAGGTAACTGTACAAAGATGCCACCCCCAAGCAAAAGCAGCTTTCCGAATGCAAGAGTTTTTCCTTTAGCTTCACAACGTCCAAGTTCAGCCCGTGGGGGCCATTCATCTTCTTCTCATGTTCCACGATCACTTCCACCAGCACCTATTCCACCTAGACCACGAGAAAAGAAATTGGAAGTTTCTCGTGGCAAGCAAAAATATTAGTAGATAGTATCATAGATTCATAGTACTTTGTATTTCATTTTCATGTTTATTTTGGCCTATTTTGTAAACATTCTGGCCTAGTTTGATGGCAAATATTATATGTTGAAATTTGAAGGTTCATGTTGTTGATGATTGATGATTGATGATTTGATGATGATCATTTAATGACAATGTTATAAGTTATAGCTCCTAGATGATTAATGTTATATCAATGTGTACTAATGGTTATATGAATATCTAGATTCTATGTTTTCATGTTTTCTATAGCTAATTTGGCATAATACATGTTTTTTTTAATTTATATGCATCAAAATATATTAAAATATATATTATATAAAAAACGCTCCTGAAACGGAAGCTTTTGAAAATTTCGCTTTTCGCTCCCACTCCCAACAGCGTAGGTTCCACCTTTTGATCTGTTACAATGGAGCTAAGCTTCTCAATTTATAGAACACAATGAGCAAACTATGGTGCAAAACCCTAAGGAGCTAGATTGTAGAGCAAGGCAAGCTCACATCCAATGGAGATGCGCCTCCTCATTGGCAAAAAACAACTCAGAATGGAAGATGCCAAATGGAGCAAACAACCCACACGTCAGGAAGAGGATGAAGTTGATGTTTCTAGCTACGTTGGAGTTGAAGGTTGAGTTCCGATTGGTGTTTTCAAAAGCTTACCAAATATGTTATGCCACCTCAAAGAAAGGTAGTTGCCCCACCAATGATTTATCCAACCAATTCGCACATGGCCAAGTAAGCTGTCGGCTCACGTGAAGGTGGGAGGTCGAATGGATGTTTCCATTGCATCGCTGAGTGGTGGGGTTCGGTTGGTTTACGTAAATGGAAGCTTGCATACATGGGTTGGGCCACCTCCCAATGAGGTAGGTGCCCACCACATGAAATATCAGCCACCCAATCTGTATGCGGCAAGGTAGAGGAGTCGGCCCCCACGTTAAGTATGAAACAAGATATCTGCTCAACCTTTAAACAAACGAACTCTAACATACTTTGCCCATTTATCATTTTCGCCCATCCAAAATAAAAATTATAACATAAGGTTCTCACTTCATTCACTTAATCGCACACGTGAAGGTTTGATGCCATGAAGAAAATTCGGCCACGTGAGGATGGAAGGCGAATTCCTTTTACAAATTTTGGATAAAACATTTACCCATGGCATAATACTTTAACCCTTTTATTTAGTCGCTCACTTAAAGTGACTTATGCCATGTCATTTGGCATGTGCTAAATGCCACTTTTTTAAATTTTTAAATGGTGCAATTTTATGCTCTCTTAGCATTAAAGTGCCATTATGTAGCTCTGATAGAAAACACTTCTCCATGGGACGTTTTGGTCGCCTGAAACATAGGAAAACCAGGTACCAGGGTAAAGGGGTGCTCTGAGCTTGAAAACAAGCATCCCTGCGCCAAAATCCGACTCTAGATCACACTTTTATCACCATTTGAATTTTTTCATTTAAACCATTAAAAAATGGCTTAAAAATGCGAAAAAATTATTTTTCTCGGAATTGACTAAAACTTCAGGGGGACCTAGTACATGACCAAATGATAAAAGTTTAGCGTCTAGCATGTTTATAAACGTTACAAAAATGGACTCTAATAACCCCCTAAGGCCTAACCACCACTTTGGGCATTCCAGCTTTGGAGGTGCAGGAGAAAAACTCATCGATTATACTCGGCTAAAGGAAAAGCATAATCGACAAGGGAAAAAACTCCTTGGAATACCTTCTTTGGTTGTCAAGTCCTAGGGAACCAAGTCACTCAAATACCACCATGCTAGCACACTTATTACAAAACCCGTGGGGCATGGTCATGCATTACAAAAAACTTAAAAAGGGGCCCATGAAAAGGCCAAACTTGGAACTTCTGAACTCTGAAAGAGCAAAAGTAATTGTGCAATACTAGCAGCTCACTGAAGTCCAACTAAAGTGCAACTTTAGGTGGTAACAGGGTGAAAGGATTCTTTCTGATGGTGCCCCATAAGCAGTACGAAACTCCTATCTCTCCTTTTGATGATGACATGACTAGAGCACCTTCTTCTTTACATTTGCAGTAGCATCCTTTGTTACCTTATTATGATACACATCTACATGGATGCATCTATGATGTTCACTTGAGTCACTTGAAGACTCATGATTTTTCTTGCTCTTTGCTTAGTTCATTTGATGTTGGAGGAACTTCATCCAATACTTGGGTGAAGAAATTTATGATTGGAGCACATTCGTATCGGCAACCACATCCTTTGCTATTTTTTTTATCACTCTCACATTCATGGGTGTATGGATGAGACTTCTTTGAGCCACTTGAAGTCTCATTGTTTTCAATGCTCCTTACTTGGTTCAGATTTTTGTGGATGTTCTTCACTCACTTCTTGGATGAAAGAACACATGGCTGATTATTTTGATGCATCTTACATCCTTTTGGAGCAGCATTATAGGACATTGGATGCTCATCTATGTCATTGGAGCAGATTTGATTGGTCACTTGATGCTTGTATGCACTTGGCACATGATGATCTACTTACTTGGATGTACAAGCACTTTCATCACTCTTTGATGAGGTACCTTCTTGATGTACATTTGTATGATGTTGTTATGTACTTTGATGATCTATCTTTTGAACTCCACTTGCAACATTGGTCTAAAGTACATATTCAAGATCTCACAATTAAGTTTCCTGATCAGGACTCCTTAGCATGTCATCATCTCACATTTATTTTTGTTGTTTAGCACAGCAACAGCTATTTGGCATAGGACATCTTCTGTAGATTACACCAGCATACACCCTTCTTAAACCCGGATCTATCAAACACCAAGAGGGATCCAATTTCTTGAGGTGTAATTTTTTTATCTTAAATTTTTTACACCTCAAGAAAAAAATTTACGACTCAAAAAATTTGATCCCTCTCGGTGCTTGATAGTTGAGGATTTAAGATGGATTTATGCTAGTTTTAATATTTTTATTTTATGAGCTGACTTGAATTTTTTTAATTACTTATTTTTTTGGTAATATTACGTAACATTACGTTACATTACGTTACATTACGTGACAACATCTCCCCCATATTGGGCTGTAGAGCACCTCGCTACTCTCGGTGCAACAACCCACTTGCATGAATTAAAGAGTGATGGAATGTGAGGAGTAACAAGCTAGAATGAGCCCCAAGGGTTAGCTCAAGAGGTCATGAGCCAAACATGAGATCTCTCCCCCCAAAGTTGGAAAGGTTACAGGTTCAACTCGCTTGATCCCATCGGTGTTAGGCTCCGTAATCAGGGCCGACGGTTTACCACATTTACCATCCATGAATCATGGAGAAGTACTCAGGGGTTCATTACAAGATGCTAGTTTAAATTTTCCTGCCACACCTTCCAAAATATCCTCTTAAATAAGAGGGAGAAAAAATAATAATAGTAAACTCAGGGGCGATTAATAGTGGTTAATTTGACTTGAAATAATGTCCAATACAGTAGGCCATGGGTGTACACAAGGTGTCTTCAATCTAAATCTAGAGTTAGTAAAAATATCTTGGTAAAATGTACTAGACCTAAAAAGTGGTAAAACAGCCAAGGACAACTGTCATACAGCTTAATGTGATCAGCAGACCCATCCATCCTCAACAACTACTATAAAAATTCCCTAAGAACCTTTCTAACATTATCATCTAATGACCTAATCTGTTTTTCACTGGCAGCTGCTACAAATGTGAAACTTATAGCAATTTAAATTAGCTGAAGGTCATGCTTGAAAAGATGTCAAAGAGATCACTTAGAAGGTAGAAATGAAAGCAATGGTATAGTTCGTTCAACCAATGCTTATATTTAACAATCACTGAAATACTAAAAATAAACAATAGAGGAAAATTGAACAAACCAGCGCCGATTGTCCAACTGGAAACCATAAAGCTCATTCAAGAACAAACTGCGTAGAACATCACCTGTATACAAGCCAAACAAGATTCTCATTCTTCAGTCTCATAGATAGCTTTCTGCAAGCATAAATGAATAGCTGGCAGACAGCAAGTCCCTTGCAAGCCAAATATCACAGATACTTTGACTTTCTTATTATTATTCATGGTTACTTTCTTATTCTTATTTTCTATTGGTGTATATATGAAAACATGGAAAACAGTTTTCACTTGAGAAGTCTGTTCTGTACACAGATGATGTGAAAACAAAGTGGTTTTAAATCAAGACTCACAATAACATGATCCAAAAGAGAGAATAAAGGAATGTAAGTGCTTCTCCAACGTCCTTCTACTTCTGTCTACTTAGTGCTACCCACAATAAGAGGTTCAACAACTACCAAATACAATCTTCAATCCAGGAAGACATTGTGTGTGTGTGTGTGTGCGTGCAATATGTAAAATCTGGCTCATACTAAATAAATAAATAAAAAGCATGCTCTGCGATGTCTAAGAAACCTATGACAAATCACTAAAAGAAATTCACAAACCTTATTTGCCAAATTACAACCGACAGATTAAAAAAATATGTAAAATTCTTCATTTCAGCACAACGCTCTGAGCAGCTAAGATTTGAATTCAGCATAAGCAAAGGCACACAAAAAATTTCTTGAAACTGATTATATATCATAAAACCAAGGACTGGACTCTGAGATGTAGAAATTATATCTACCATTTGCAATAACTGTAATTCTGAATGCTTAACAATCACAAAAAGAACAAGTTTATTCTAGCACGAACTTGATTTTTAAAAGGACTGATGGCAATCATAAATCCTAAACCAAAAATTGTGCATACTTGGGAGTGGGGAAAATTTATGGCCTATCCACATTAATCAAAGTATGACTAAGTAATAAGCACGTTACATAACACTGGGAAACACCTTTGGCAGAAGTTATGCCCTATGCTTTTGTGTGAACCCTGGGATTGCATTTCTAAACTCAACGACACAAATTACATAGTGAATATTCTGTCAGATATTCATTATCCAACAAAGTTTTCTGATGTTAATCTAATGAAAAGTTTTTCTGTTCATACATTTTGTAAAAGAGTGTCAATAATGTCACTCAAGGGAGAAATTAATCCATACGTGTTTCTCCAATCTTCTATTCCTGGATACATCCCAAATTAGGCATGGTTGATAGTTGTATTTGGAGCATGGTGGATACCATGTGTTAAACACAAGTTTTGTTGTAGTGTCGTAATTTGTCTTTTAGCCGATTTTGTCATTATAAACTTCTAACGTAACAGCATTGTAATTAAACCATGTCCTTAATAAAGTTGTAACATGCTCAAATGTATGGGGTGCCAGGTGCAAGGGGGTGGGGGAGGTCATCTATAATCCCAAGGGAAAAAAAGAAATTGAGTTTGCATGAAGGATAGGAATCATAACCAATAATGAGGAGAAACGTGTAGCAGTTTACAAGGGATTACTTGGTTTAAAAGATAAAGGGGTACAAAAAGCAATGGTGGTTGGGGATTGACAATAAACCATAAAATCCCTCACTCAAATAATCTTAACAGACACACAAGTGACAATACATCGAACAAATGAGTTTTCCCACATCCTACAAAGGCAAAATAAGCTCACGGACAAGCCAGTCAATAAAGGGGCTAGTTTGCAAGAGGAGGCATATAAGTTAAATGGGAGGGTTATCATCCTAATCCCCATCATCCATGATGTGCAAGAATATAATAGTGACCATGCCATCCATAAACACTTGTCTCATCATGTAGAAACGAATGAATGGTAAGTGAAGGAACCTACAACACCCTCCTCAGTTTTTGCCCAATTCACCTGAGCATTTATATTCTGTACAATGGAGGATTCAAGTGGCGTGCATGGGTTTATTGGGAATGGATACTGGATATGGCCCAATTCATTTGCCCTCAGCCCACACCTCAACTTCAACTCTAAGTGAGGGGGGCAGACTACTCTAGGCACTCTGGTTGTGGTTAGCTCTGCTGGGTTGTTGGGGAGATTAGTGGCAATAATGGCACACTATCATTGCAAGAGTTGGTGTTGTTCCTTGTGAGATTAAGGACGTACAGAAGGGCATGAAGCACTGTGAGAGGGTGACAGTTAAATCCTAGTGCAGCATTATGAACTCGACCATCCAGTGAAACAAATGGAAAGAGGAATGAGCAGCATACGTAGGGCAACAATCGAGCTAGTGTCATCTATGCAGTTGACACCATAAACCACAGTCTGAAAATTTGGGAGTGGGAGGATGAGGTTAAAGCATTCATGGTGATACACCACAGGAAACATCTGCCGATGGCCTCGATCTCTACAACTGTTGGTTGAAAGAATCGTAGGCCACCTAAATTTTCCCTGGGAAATAGTCTTGTCACCCTTGTTGATTCAAGCTACATTGAGGAACCCTCCCTCTGTGGCTTTTCTTAGGCCTCTAAGGAAGGAATGGACATAATGCACTCTCATAATTCAAAAGTGGTTGATGGCACATGCGAAGTCAGCCCTACTGCTACAAACGAGGATGAGAACTGCCCTATGGATGCTGGAACTTGGAATTGAGCCTCAGGGAGATATGCAAGCCAAAACCCATTCTGGGCATGAAACTCCGTAAGGTTTATTCTTAATTTAGTATGTTTTGCCGAGTTGATTGTTTACTTTTGCAAAATATAAGGTAGTATACCTGCCAAGCCATTAAAGACTGGACTGGGAAGGTAGACCCTATAGGCACTAGCTATTAAGTTTTTAGTTTTAAATATTTGGCCAAGGCCATTCTTAGAAAATCTGTATTACAATAGTTGTTCGGTTCAGCTGCGGCCCTTTCTAATATAAAATCTACTTGTTACTGAGAAAAAAACATCCCCAAATGCAATGTACTCAGTACTAACCAAATAATTAGTAGCATATTGAAATAATAATAATTATAATATTAATTATACATTACACATCATCGAATTGCATGGGAAGGGACATGCCACTGCCACTTTCCTGTATAAATGTAAGCGATGGAAAAGCCTGAAATCATCCACCACCATTTCTTCAATATGAATATATATTTTTAGAAATATAAATATGAGTTCTCTGCAATGCATGTTCTTGGTAGCTCTCTACCAAGTGGTATCAGAAACATTAAGGCAGGCATCTGAGAGTGAAACTTTGCAGTCAAGGTCGGCGATAAAAGAAGGATATCAAGCCATACTACATTTCATACGTTATTGCTGCACCTTCTAGATAAGTGTTCATCTCAAAGAATTGCTGCTGTAAATACTCACAGTGGGAAATGCTGGTAATAACTAAGGGAAACACTCTGCTGGATAAATGAGCTACTGACCCTGTTGGGAAAATTCTGCTATATGTCATCCTGCTGATATTATTAAAAATAAAAATTAGAAAACTCCAATCAGAGGGCTTGAATTGACCCATCATGCTGGTGAAGCTGCTGGAAAATTCTTATGGAAGAAGAATAGACCTGCTGCTATCAATTGAGACATGAAACACCATTCAAAACCATCATTGTGGGCTGCCATTCCAGAAACGCCAATGCTAGGAGGAAACATCACTGATATACATGCCAGTAAGCCAACGAGATAGCAGTCACCATGGAATATGTTACCTCTCAAACTAGCAGTCCTTTTAGAATAGGACTATGTGTGGCCGAGTGCTAGTGATAGGTAAGCATATGGGAGAAGTCTAGGCTCAAATATCACATCCTAGCCTCTCATCTTCTTTGGGTAACTCCTAAACCCAGGGGAGAGCCCCTTAAAAATACCTGCAATTTGCAAACAACAAGATACATGCAAATACCTTTCTACAACCTTGTAACCAGATCAGTGCCTTATAAGGAGTCAACAATGAATAATGTGGACATATAAATCATAATAAAGGAGTTAATTCAGTTTATCAATCAATTTCCTCTTTGATAGATTTCACAAATCCCTAATGCAACTTCACACTTATCAAGGTAGGGTTTCACACTTCCCAAAGCACTACCTCAGAAAAGTGTGCTCTGAAGGGGAAAAGATCAAGTGAACTAGGACGCACTTGCTGATCCAGTCAGAATTGCCAAAAACCTGCAGAAACCCTAATTCGGGCAAATTCAGACTTCCCAATGCACCAAGGCAAATGGGGACGCCCTCAAAAATATGTGGACAAATCCAATAGGGCGAATTTGGTGGGTGGACAAGAATTACGAACTCATGGCTATTTTGGGAGTTTTGAATTTATTAATATTTTAGGGTTTTTCCAGCAATTTTGTTTTTAGGGTTTTTTCAATATCCAATGAGGATGCCCACAGAGATATGTAAATAAATCCACTAAGGCGAATTTGATAGGTGGACCAAAATTATCAAATTGCAAATATTTTTGGGTTTTTGAATTTATTTGAATTTTTAGGGCTTTTTGACAATATATGATTTTTAACGTTTTTTAACATAAAATTTGCAACAAATAAAAGAAATAAATGGATGAAAAGAAAAGTAATTAAATGACAAGCAAGGGGATATGACTTTTGTCTCAAGCCCTAGGGCATTGAGAGACCAATGATCAATGTCCCTCTCTTGAAATTTCCTTCAACGCTTGCAAGCTAGGGCATCACCTAGCAACCTTTAGGGTTCAATAGGAGAGCCTAACTAGGGAAAATGAAGAAGTCCAAGGCCCTAATAAGCAATAGAGAACTCCTTGGGAGGACATTCTCTTCATACAAAGTTGACAGAATGTTGACAAAAAGCCCTAACAATTCAGAAAAATGCACCATAAAAGCACCATTTAACCTAGCTAGGAGCATAACTTACCAATATCCAACAAGAAGTGAGCAAAGAAAAGCCTTTAGGTCACACTTGTGCATGAGTTCTTCCAACTAGTCTAGCATCAACCTTTAACATGTGCAAAATTAAGCCCTAGACATCCCATCATCCACCTTCAAGCAAGAAAGAGCATCCCAAGAGAAGTGTGCATCACATCAATAACTCATAGAGTAGGAGAAAAAGAGAAATAACATATTTGAACCCTTGTCTTATGATTTTACAATGAGTGGAGGATGTCTATTTATACTATTTCATCCTCAAATATTTAATTTTGAGACTACAAGTCCTAAAATGCACCAACACCTACCTATAGCATAAATGCACGACATGGTGAGGAGTTACACCCATCAAGGGGTAGTCAGCACAGCCACAAGACCAACACAACCTAAATGAGGACCAGGAGGACCTGCCATGACCGACCAAGGGGTCTGGATTTCTTAATTAGGGCCACATCACATGCCTTATCACTTCTTTAGGGAGACTGGCCTCAAATAATAGAGACAACAAGCACTTAGCACTCCACTTGTTGTGTTACAATTTTTCTACTTTACAATAATGCTACATTTTGCCATACAAAATTATTTATATTTTTACTAAATAGCTTGGAAATGCCTCATCACCCCACGAGTTATACATTCCTAATCCCATTCACTAAAATCAACATCCCTTGGACACTAATATACTTTCCTGAGGCTACCAACTTATCATCTGCTAATTAGGAGTAGATGAAGAACAATGTACTTTGTCCTTAGAGTTGCCAAACTCTTTCCAAAGTGACCCATTTCATGTGAAGTCATTAATGCAAAAATCCAATGGAATCTCCCATATCGTCAATCAAAGCATATTTCTTGTTACAATGTTAAGGAGCTCTAGTTGGTAGGCTCTCTCTTCGTCAACGAAAAAGCAAGTACATTAAATAATATCCAAACCCATCTCAAGTTGTATATGTTGTTAGATGTCTTGAATATATGAAATTGAAGTGTAGCATATCCTTTGGCATTCCTACAACAAGCAAGTTCAATTTGATAATGAAGTGGATTTGTAAAGGCTAGTTAACCTCTTCCTTTTAGTCCTAAAATGTGCTTTAGGAATGATTTACTAATAGCACATGCATTATTCTTGATCTATGGTCCCCCTACAAGTTACTTTGGAGTGTATGAGAATATTTTCCACCCATTATGGAGATTTTAAGAATTTTGTTTGTAAGCAATTTATAAATTGCATGTGTTCAAATACTTATGATTATACAACTGCATAAACAAATTTGCTTGTGCTAACTAGTGGATAATACCTATGTCTACGAACCAATCATTGGGTATATCAATTTAGTCTATTCATGCCCTTTGCTTGAATTCCAAAAATTTAAAGAATTGTCTATAAAATTTACAAATCATAAAATGTTGATTAAAGGTTTGACTATTTTTCCCTTGTTTGGCCATTTGTCATTAACAATCTATGTAGCGGTATCATGAAATGGCTGAAATAGTATGCTTCTTGTTGACATGCAAGAATGTTATTTTAATGAATAATAGTAAGATGGAATTTTCAACTAGAACAACATAAATTGCAGAAAATACCAGGCCATAATGTATTCTGTGCAGATCTGAAAAGAAGAAAGACTCAGGAAGAATGTGTATTAACTCAATTTATTTGGAATTTGTACTTTGTACACAATTCACTTCATTTGCAGTAAATGAATTCACCTTGAACCTCCATATCCACCACACCTCCAAATAGAAGAGCCCGCTTTTTGTGAACACACATAGAAAATCCAGCACGTGGTCCAGGAGGCAAACCCAACTTCTTCACCTAGTATTAAAACAAAAGAAGTTTTGGAGATCTTAAATTCCAATCCGTCACTAAGGCAGATAAAGCAATAAAAGGCAATAATCATTTCAGTAACCTTACGCTGACTTGTTACTTACTTGTTTGAAGAAATAATAATTTACTTTTACATAAATCAATTTATATTTCATCTATACAAATCTTCTTCATAGAAAACATTGATCAGAGATATAAAATTATCTTCATGCACAACTTGCCAAATATCCAAAGCTTTTTCAAGACATGAAACAACCATTCTCAAATGGATCATGGGTCATCTATTTGAGTCAGCCACTTTTCCACCTCACGTTGACTCCAATTTCCTGAATATTGCTACATTTATTTTTTTATAAATTTACTCTCAATTGGCAGTCAAAGAAATGCTAATTTTTCCCCAGAAAGTTTTCAAGTTTATATCACCACTTGTCTAATCCATACAACTCTCATTGTGTAGCATTAATTATTTAAATTTCTCAATCCAGTCACTGACATCTTGAATTCTTGTAGACCATCCATTTTTAATAAAGAAATTGGATACAAAAGAAATTGATACGAAGATTAGCCAATGTGTCACGCAACACAATGGAAAACTATAGTTTTATGAAATGTTAAAAATATAATTTCGGTGAATATATCACAGAGGTTCTAAAGAGACATTTGGAAATATCAGGGAAAACATCGAAGAATATCAGCAAGCATAATCATGGACCTGAAAAACTCGGAAAAAAACAGATAAATCAGGAGAAATCAGAGATATTTGTAATGCTAGTTTTAAGAACATAGAATCTAAAACTTTTACAAATCTCAATAGACAAACCAGATTATACATATTCACCTTATTCCACTCTCCACTCTTTGGATCAAGGACCCACATGTCTGCATGAACAATTCCCTTCTCAGAACCATCTTTATCTGAGACGTGGTCCTTAAAATATCCACCATATAAAAAGATCTGCAGAATAATCAACAGCCACTTAGAGACAGCAGAAAACATATCAGTGGACAATCAATTGAATCCTCCTTTGATTGTAATTTTAGCATAGTAAAGACCACTAATCTGAGCATAACAAAACCATATTGCTTGCAAACGGAGATTAAACATTTGATGAAAAACAAAACAAGATGTTTCAATGAAAAACATATCAGCATAGCATCACAAACAAATTGCATAGTTGCCTTGTAATCTGAACAATGAATAGTCCCATTTCCTCGAAGAGACACCTTGTAAACAGTTTTCTTGCAACTCTATATATATTGGATGATCTTTCACATTATCAGACAGGCATCCTCTACAGACCTGAGAATTCAACATCCAGATTAAAAATGGTCGCAATTGTTCTCTCCCAAGGCTCTCACAGAATTAAAAGAAACTGATATGTAATAAGCAGGGATGAAAGATGAAACAACATTTTAATTCTCCTCGTTCAACCACAAGAACTGTGACGAACAAAGTTCGTTACTCAAGGAAACTTCCAATGTAAATATGATAAATAATCCATAAATGGACAAGTAAATAATAAACTGTGTAATTGATAAGAGATATGATACGATTACAACTGAGAATGAGAGCTCATATATATACCCACACAAGGGTGCCCTTTTGTAAAGAGACGTGACCTTTCATTAGGAAGGTGTCTCTTCATTACCTATTAGTTTATTGAATACTAATTATTAATTTATTATATGTATTTATTTATATTTATATATTATATATATTTTGTTTATTACATTGCCTTCCCCTTGAAAATGCTTTGTCCTCAAAGCATAATTATGGAAGACCTTATCCCTTGTCCTTCCTCATGATGCCTTCTCGTGATCTTCTGTCCTAGTAGCTGCGACACTTGATGAAACGAGATGATACGAGTTACGAATTCCCAAGTAAAAATGTTGCATCATTTGTGAGGTAGTCCATCCCAAGTTAACCTTGATCAACTGTTTGGATAGAACTTCTCTTTTTAAGATTCCATACAAGTGTCGATTTTGTCTTCGTTCTTTTTCAATGTTGTAGTTGGTTTGTCTATAAGAGGAATATCGTTTATTTTTCCTTTGATTTTGTCGTCGGTCATAACGACTCTTGTAATTTGGATGACGATAACGTATTCGACTTGCTTGTGGAGTGTTTGTAGAAACTTCAACTTTTTGTACTTTTGGCAATTTATTGGTCGATACCAAGGTTACTTGGGAGCGGGAGTGGGAGCGGGGAGCGGGGAGCGGGAGCGAGAAGCGAAATTTTCAAAAGCTTCCGGTTAGGAAGAATTCTGGAAGCGTTTTTTTATATAATATATATTTTTTTTTTATATTTTGATCCATATATGTCAACAAATGCATGTAGAATGTTGAATTAGTTATGGAAAAGATAAAAACATGAAATAAACAATAATACCATATAACATCATTCATCAATCATTTACTAGTGAATTCATCGGCCATAGGTCCAATATCCATGATTCCATAAGTTATAACATCAAGATTCAACCTTAAAACTTCAAATTTTCAATATATAAACATTTTGACATTACTAGTACTTGTAAGTTGCAACCAAAGTTACCAAGTAACCAAACTATAGTGACATGTGTCATAGTCTATAACAGAGAACATCAACCATAAAATGAAAGTTGAAACAATTCACGAAGCATCATATTCATTACCTAAGAGTTATAATATGCTTTTATGCAGTCAATGACTCAATCATGCAAAGTTGCAAATAGTGAACTTCAAACTCAAAGGTAGCTTCAACTTCAAACTTAAAACTTGAAATGCCATGTAATGTTTACAAAATATATGATAATAAATATAAAAGGGTCAATAGTGCAAAAACTTGAAAGTACTGTAAACAAGAAAATACAAGAAAAGAAGATTTCATGGATGTTTCCTCTTGCCACGAGAAATTTCCATTTTCTTTTCTCGTGCTCTATGAACAATGGGAGTGGGATTATCATCCCCAGTACTAGTAGCCACCAATGCTGAGCCACGTCCAAAACTTGATCCTACACGATCCCCCCTCACTGATACAAATGGAGGTCGTGAAGTTGAACCTCTAGGCAAAGATGGTTCATCTAGAAACAAGGTAGAAGATGGCGGCAACATTGCTCCTGCATGATCATCATCATCGCCCAAAAGTTCTTCCTCCAAGCGCTCTAAAGCTAAGGATCCATCCTCCAAGTTATGCTCCTCCGGATTGTTGTCCCAAGTGACATATGATCTATCAGTTTTGGCATACTCACAATAATGACTCAACAACCTCAAGTTGTAATGTACATAAACCAAGCCTTCTGCTCAGTTTTCATTTAATCGGTTTCTTTTCACTGAGTGGATGAAGCTATAGGTGCTCCAACACCTTCCTGCAGAGGAGCTGTTAACCACCTGTGAAAGCACTCTGACAGCCAATTTCTTCAAGCGTTGGCATGTTGAGCCATACATGTTCCACCATTCGATAGGAGGTGCCCTATCTCGATCTCTGATTGCATGCAAAGTACCAAATAGACCAACTTCACTAAGGTATTTCCTTAATTCACTGCGCAATAAGTCACATTCCTCTACATCAGGGACCAACTTGTCTATAGCAGCCATGTACCCAACCTGTACCTCTAGATCTGTGTAGGGATTTCTCCTAACCCCACCCCCAGGTGTTGGTTTGGCCAACCAAGATGGAGAATAATATTTTGGTGTTAACACATACGCTAAGGCATGCAGTGGAACGTTGAGATGTTCCCATCTTTTGACCACATGTGTGTGAATATGGTCATACAAGATGGGATCTTTTTGTTCAACAATATCTTTAATTTGGCCTAGCATGCTATCCATCTGCTCATACACCTCCCCAATCACCAGCTTATCTGTATCTGCAAACCGAATCATGTAATAAATGGGCTTTGTGAACTGCAAAACATACTTGACACTTGCCCAAAATTGTCCATCAAGAACTGTGTCCTCCACCTCCTAAAAATCAAGCCTGTCAGATGTGGATGTAGCCCTATCTTTCAAGACCTGCCATGACTCACTTGATACCATGCTAGCCAATGCCTCCCTTACCTTCAAAAGGCACCTGAAAGTGACGTAGTAGCTAGCAAATCTAGTCTTTGCTATCTTCAATAGCTCCAACTTTGAGTGACTACGGAAAATGCCATGGGCATTGCCATGGTTGGTTTTAAATATGATCATGTTTTTGCCCTTTTTGTACAATTCACCAATCCATTTGTAATCATTTTCCTCCAACTTAATGATGTCATGCATCAAAAGGTTCAGTGTGTGAACCAAACACCCAAACCAAAATATGTTGGGGTATTTAACTTCAATGATTGCTCCCGCTGCCTTACAATTAGCAGCATTATCGGTTATGACTTGGATGACATTGTATGGACCAATAGCTTCAATGGTTTTGGGTAGGAATTCTGCAATGTTAATGTCGGTCTTGAATTTATCTGAGTAGTCATGGGCTGAAAGGAAGACTGCACCAGTACCAGACACACCAAGAACATTTATCAATGGTTTTACTTTTACATTTGTCCATCCATCTGATACAATTGATACCCCATAATCATTCCAAGCATTTGTGAATTGCCCCAAAGCATTTTGGATCTTGCCTCTTTCCTTGTCAAGCCCCACAGTTCTAGCTTTGTCATACGATGGGCTCTTGTATCCTACTGGAGCAGTGCAAATGGCCTCTACCATTTCATGCCAATAGGGTGAGCGAAGGGCATTGAATGGTATGCCACATGCATAGAGAAACCGAAACACTTTTGCATCCACGTCATCCCTACCACCTTGGTCAAGGAAATATGATATTGTCTTGTGTGACATAGGGGGTGAGAATCCACTACCTTGGGTAGATGGGCCTCCAGTTCTCGATGAGTTTGAGGGTCATGGTCAATCCTTGATGCTTTTGATTTGTTTTGTGCTTCAAATTCTTCCTTCTTATACATGGCTCTTTGTGTTGATGGCACATTTGGGCAAACACAAACTCCTATAGTTTTGTTTTCATCACATGGCATGTGCCCACATAGATGTCTTCTCAGACAGGTATATGAACCCGTGTAAGTCCTTTTACAATGGGGGAAACCAAATTTGGCAGTTCCACCCCCCTTGGTTCCTCCCTGCTTGGTGACATATTTCCACAAGGGTGTTGAGTCCTCCTTGGTTTTCATTCGATTTCCCTCCTCCTCCTCCTCTCCACAGTATGTGCCACTTCCCACTTCTTCATCCTCTCCCTCTCCCTCATTCCTCCTCCAGTTTTCAATGACCATCATCAAAATAACAAATGGAACCAACAAAAGAAACCATAAACCCATCATCATGTTTGTTGGACTTGGAAGTTGGAAGTGGAACTAGAGATTTAACCTGTTGCCCCGGAATAGAATGAGGGAGAAAGCATGGGAAAGAGTAGGAGAGGAACATTTACATTCTAGATTCTAGATTTCAAGCATTCAAATATAGATGATAGATCAATGATTAATCATCAAACTTCAAGTTCAAATTTCAAACTTCAAAAGTTCAAGTCTCAAGCATCAAAACTTCAAGTTCAAACACAAAGCAAATCAACAAGAAAGGGTTTAGAGCCTACCTATTTGGATGTCCAATGGTAGTGAGTGTGCCAAGCAGCCAACCTTCTTCAATCTCCAAGAAAAAACCAAGCTTGATGGCACCTTCTCCTCTTCTCTTCTCCTCTCCTCTCCTCTCCTCTCCTCTCCTCTCTTCTCTTCTCAAGCAAAGCAAAGTGAGAAATGGAGTGTGGAGGAGGGCTTTATCCCTCAAATCCCTATTCCTCCCCTCCAAAACCCCAATCGTGGACCCCACTAGCTCAAAATCATCTTCAATTTCGCCGATTGACATGAAGCGTCCAAGGAAGCGTCGGGAAGCGATTAAGGGAGCTAAGCGAAGCGTTTTTTAACGCTGAAGGAAGCGTCGGGAAGCGAATTGGGAATCGCTGTGGAAGCGAAGGGAAGTGATCAGGAAGCGAAGCTTCCGATCGGTTCCTAAACGCTTTTAGACAGAGGCAGGGAGAGCTGCAAACTCGACGGAAGCGAGATTACGAAAATCGATTCTGGCCGGAAGCGAGATTACGAAAATTGATTCCGGCCGGAAGCGTGACTCCGGTTAGCTTCCAAGTAGCTTCGGCCGGAAGCTAGCTTCCGAAGCGGGGGGCGAGGGGGGGGGGGCGCTTCCCCACAACATGTGTCGATACCTTTTCAATATAAGCGTTTTCCAAAATTTGAACATTGATTGAATCTGTATTGGTTCCTTTTTCCAAGGTCTGGATTTTTATCTCTAATGATGTCGTTATTTCAATGGTTTCAATAATTGTTTCTTCGTCGACCTTTAATTCTTTGTTGGTAAGTTGCTATACCCTTTCTTGTAACAACTTCTTATCACTCTTTAGCTTCTTAATTTGTGTAAGTAAGCTTTGATTATGTTGTCGTAAATGTAGAAGTTCTTCATTATTCTCTGGCTTTTCAGCTTTGTTCTTAAGGTCGAGGTTCTCTGACTGCACTTCTTTTAATCTTTTGATTTTCTCAAACAACCTCTGATTAAGGTCCCTTAAACTAGAAGCTTCTTGATCTTTTTTTGATAACTTCTTATTGAATTCCTTCATAAGATCTTGATTCTCTTATTCTAACTTTTGAAAACTCTGCTTCTTCTCTTTGGACTTCATAATTTTTGTAATTAGTTTATGGTTATGATTTCTTAGGCAAGAAATTTCTTCTTCTCTTTCAGTGATGACCTTGTCACATTATTTTTGTCGATCTTGCAACTTTTGCATTAACTTTCGGTTATCTTGAAGGATCACTTGTAATACGTCCTTCAAGTCATCTGATGATGAAGCGTTTGAATCTGTCTTCATTGTAACATCATGCAATGTGATTTTCTTCTTCTTATAAGAAAATATCAAAAACGTTTTGTTCATATTTAAGATGAAAGATCCTAAGGTTTCCATCCAGGGAGAACCCAAAATGAAGTCAATGTCCTTATCAAACATAGCGGTAACATTAAACTGAGATATGAATTTATAATCATCAATTGTTAGTTGTAAGTTTTTAATCTCATATTCATCGCCAGAAGTGCTTTTATTTTCAATTATATTTAACTCTGAAATAACTAGTTGATTTGCGAAGTTGATGTTGATGTAATGTTCCTTGTTTCCCGAAGAAATACAAAGGTTAACCTCCTTGTCTTGAATACTTCCCTTCAATGTTAATATTCCTCTGAAACATGATCTTGGAAAACCATTATAAGAAAACTTTTCTTCCTTATTATTACTAAACTCCATTTGTAAGCCTCTTTTTACTTGGAAAAATAATTACTTCTAGGCTTTAATGCATTTTTGTACTTCAAAACTTCCTTGATTTAGCTTAATTCTTCACTTGAAGTATGTACCCTTTTTACTTTCTTCAAGAAATTAATCCTTAGAAAGTATTTAGTCTTGCTTTGGTAAAAAATTATTTAAGCCTTTGTATTTTTTTATTTTCTTTAAACGCTTTTTTTTAACCTTATATCTTTTATTAAATATAATACCTTGATATAAATGTCTCACCTATCCTTTAATATATCGAGCACCACTTTTCCTTAAGATTTATCCCCTTGTATGTATACTTCTTTATTTCCACATAACCTTTTTTTATACTCTATCACTCAAAGATACCCTTCCGATATCTTAATACTTTTACCCTTTCGATATCTTAATACTTTTAGTTCCTTGTATAATTTATGATATCCATTTTCTCTTTTTAGACCTTCATTATGTGATAAAATATAACATGTGATTCTTTTAAGTTTTGATAGCTTAGCTAAAAGGTAAAAATTATAGCCTTTTAACCTTGCCGTATATGCTAAAACTTTCAAATATGATTTTTTTTAATACTTCCAACAGTCACGATCTTAATTTCTGATTCGGTAATGGCTTTCCTCCTTGGATCCACAAAGTCAATTTATTTCCAGTAGAATGGGTCACCTTCTGTCCACTTCTTACCACAAAAGCAGAGTGGATTTTTGGTCTGAATAATAAATAAGACGACTCAGTTTTAATTGATAAGAGATACGATATGATTACAACTGAGAATGAGGGCTCATATATATACCGACGCAGGGGTGCCCTTTTGTAGAGAGACGTGACCTTTCATTAGGAAGGTGTCTCTTCACTACCTACTAGTTTATTGAATATTAATTATTGATTTATTATTAGTATTTATTTATATTTATATATTATATATATTTTGTTTATTACAAGAACTCAAGATGCAAAATAGATGAACATTTTAAACATTAGACAGCCTGTTACCACCACAGAGTCTCTCACAATTCTAATGACAAATGTCAACATTTGTGACCTAATCATTGGAGAGGTTTCTTTTGTTCTAATACAACTCAATAGTGTGGAAATTTCAAAAATCCATGCTTAAGACAAATTCTTAAATTCAACCTCAATTACTTGAGGTTTCCTGGATCTATTACCTATGAACTTTTCAGCCATACAGCAGCACATATTTCACTTCTGTCCAACCAAATACATAAGGTATCCCAGAAAATAAACACCGAATAGATGTACTTCAGGTGAACTACGTTTTCATCCGTAAGGGCATAATCCCCAACATACACAGATCTTAAATAACTTCTATAGTTTGCTATGAACCCACCTGCTAGTGAATTAGAGAAGATATCGATGGCATCTTTACATTTAGAAGGTGATGCTTATGATTGGTTCACCTGGGGTCCAGAAAAACTAGTGGTTTCTCAGTTAACTGACAAATGTTCACAGAAGATCTCCTTAAGAGGTTCCATGACAATGAAGAAGATGACACCTATACCAGCTCTACCCTTTTACAACAATCAGGAACAGTAAACGAATATACACAGGAATGGGAAATTCTTGCAACTACATTTCATGATCTTACCGATGAACAACTATTGAAGATGTATATCTCTAGGTTAAAACCCATTATTTGTAGCGAGTTAAGGCTGTCAAGGCCTAAGGACTTGATTGAAGCTCATGGCAAAAATGATCGAAAGGAAGTTGATTAGTCAACAAGGGGTAGTTTCGATTCTCCAAGGAAGGCAACTAGTTACAACAATAATAAATACTCCCATTCAAAAGAGAATAAAAGGAAGGAAAACAATTGTCGTCAATGTGGTAAGAATTGGTTTTTAGGTCATAGATGTGAAGACATGTCTTTACGCTACTATTAAATAGTGGATGGTGTTGGGCCCTGGAATTGTCCATTTTTCCATCATTTATTGACATACCTTTCATTCATTTTCTTATCATTATTTCTCATTTATCATTCCATTTTTCATCCATTTGTTGTAGCTGCACGTTGAACAGCCTGCTACTTCCATTAGTGTTTTAAGTGGTTAATAGTGATTATTTTCCTTTATCTTTGATGAATTAAAGACTATTATGCATAATTTTACTAATGATAGTTTGTGGAGTGAGTTGTCACGTACAGGACGCTCATAGCCAGCTGTTACAGCCTTAACCAAAAACGCATGCCACATCAGAACACCTTGATTCGCGTCTTGATTTGCGAGCAGATGGAAACGAATCTCAAAAATCCGAGACATGGGTTTTGTGCGTAACATCCTCATTTACCTGACTCACGAGGAAATCGCCAAACAAAGCTACGGTTTGCGATATGCAGGTGGTTCTTTGAGAGGGTATTTTCCAGATTTGGTGTTGCGGTCGGTTCCAAAATTGCCAGCAGTTACGGCCGTGTTTCAGCTGTTGCAGATCACAAGTTGGGGGTTCAGTTCTTCATTTCCAGGAGATAATTTTATGAATTAATATGTAATCCATCTCATTGAGAGAGAGGATAGATTGATAGAGATTAAGCATGATAGATTAGGCAGGATAGGAGATGGATGATAGGAGATGTAAGATAGGAGAGAACACAATGTTATGATGTAGGATTTGATCCAGATCTATTGTAATTCTTCCATTATGATAATATATGCTGGCAGTTTCTTAATTCTGGAGTTGTAGACTTTACTTGTGGAGATCCAGATCTGCTCAGTGGAGGAAGGGCCCTCTTCCCTGAGCAGATGCTGGTAGTGTTAATTGTAAGTGTTTTATTTTATAGATCTGTTAATTGTTAACTCATGCTTTCATTCATTAGATTTATCATAGTTGTTTTATTATTCAGTTCATGTTTTATTCATTTGATTTATCATAGTGTTCTTCTGTTAATTCATTTTGATAGATCGTTGGCCAACTTAGCATTGCTTTCAGGTTTATGTAATTAGATCTTATTTCATGATAATTTATTTTGTTAAAGTATGATTAGATTTACAGTGTGATTTTATGAATAGGCTGAGGATTGATTTACTTTCAAGCATGTGTGATCTAGTCTACAAACAATCACGATTGCATACCAATAGATAACAATGTCAAGTAGAAATTGTACTCGCATATATTTTGCACGATAACTTTGAAATAAAAGACTTCCTCGGGTTGATAATTTATGTTTAGCACTCTGCATGTTAAAGTTTTAATTAACTGGCATATAGTGGGCACGACATTTTGGCGTCGTTGCCGGAGAAGTTATCAATTGTGCAATAGTACATCTGACATTGTTTTGCAGATGCATTGTTAAAATAGGGCATGTAGGTTGCATGATTACATTTCAATTTATTGAATTTATTTTTGAGTGTTAATTTTCTGTCTTTACATTCAGTTTTATTTCATTTTCAATCTTTGCAGCATAAATCTTATCATTCCCCTTAGTGGTGTTGTAAGCACCACCCATTGTACTAACAAGTTGACAGGAACATTCGAAGGAGGAGCCTCAAGATAGCACACAAAGAATCTAATGAAGAGATGGCAGGTGAAAAAGATGGAGAAGTTGTTACCTTCGAATTTCCCATCAGAAATTCGAGAGGAGTGGCACCAACGAAAAGAATTCCCCCACATGTTCTACCAAATTTTCACCGTTTGGAAAACGAAGACCCTGATGTATTTTTATTTCAATTTGAAGTACTTTGTAGAGGATATGGTTATTGTGCTAATGATCAAAAGTTGAATGTATTTCCCCTTACTCTAAAAGGAACAGCCCTCTGATGGTTCATGAGCCTCGGTGGGAATTGTATACAAACTTGGGAAGACATGAAACATGTGTTCTTGAAAAGGTACCAAGATTATTGCAGGGTCAATGAAGACATCTTCGAAATGACACAAGGAGAAGAAGAGAGTCTGGAGGAATACATAGAATGATTTCAATATAACCTCCAAAGATCCAAACAGAGGAAACTTTCTCCCTAAGAGTCACATGCTTCATTTCCCCAATGCGGGGCGTCTTTCTCCCTAAGAGGGCGACTTTCTCTTCTGGTGACTTGTATCTTGAGCTAGATGTTTATGTAAAAGTGGATCTCGATTGCCTAGGGATGAATTAAATCCCCTAGGACAACATTTGATGTATCTCACATGTGTATGGCCCCCTAGATGATTTTGGACCACTTCTCCTAGCGCTTTCATATGTTATCAAGTAAAATGCTTCATTTCCCCAATGTGGAGCGTCTATCTCCCTAAGAGGGCGACTTTCTCTTCTAGTGACTTGTATCTTAAGCTAGATGTTTATGTAAAAGTGGATCTTGATTGCCTAGGGATGAATTAAATCCCCTAGGACAACATTTGATGTATCTCACATGTGTATCATTCATTGTATCATGGGCTTAGGAGGTAATTTGCCCCCCTCACCTAGGTTTTATCATTTTCAGCTTGTAAAAAATTAAAAAGTGAGATTTAATATCCACTATTGATCTATTCATTGTATTTTATAATCTCAACCATTGCCATAAGGATCAGTTAGGGATATGGATCCTCTCTTAGCTATAAAAGAGAGTGAGCCCCTCATTTGTAAGGGACTCTTGGCTATTTCCATTGGTGAATAATAAAAATTTCTCTTGTGAAAATCTATGTCTCTGGATTGACATGTTCGATTGTTCTTTCTTTTTGAGTTCCCTCTACTACTAGATATTCAACATCATTCCATATCCAAGCAATATTTTTTCGAGATTTTTGTGCTTTGCAGGAGGTGGAGCGATTTTACCTTTGATGTCTGGGGCGACTTGGATGTTGTGGCCGACTTGCTCTTGTGACAAGGGGTTTCTGTGAATGAAGTGATTTTTACTTTGGCTATCTTATTTCTTACTTTCTCTTCCTGTTGCTCATGCAAAGTACATTTTCGATTTGTGAATTCAAGTTGATTATTAGTTTTGTATCTATGTCTCACTAGTTTTCTCTTGGGGTTTTACAAGACGATTTTCTCTAGGGGATCAAGTCGATTTGGTGTGGAACCTGTTGGTGGTCTACTTGGTGATGTTGAGAAAGGAGAAAGGCCCCAATCTATCATTTGTTGCCAGGTATCTACTTGGATCTATTTTAAAATAGCCTTTGGAATCCATCTGTCACATATATAATTAAAATCAAATCTTTCAAAGTAAATTGTGATCGCATATTGAGCTATTTGAGCATTCTACCACTTGGGTATTTTTCTTATTGCCTTTTTTAGCAAATCCATAGCCTAGGCGTCATCTTTTGAGACTCCATTAACCTGGGAAACAAGGCACTAGTCTCTATCCTATTCGCCCTAAGGGGAGTTTTATGTTCATCTATATTTGCATGTGTGACGGATTGCTTCTTGAGAGTTAAATGACCGATCTTTCATCTGTAGCAAGCAAATTTTTTGTTAGGGCTTCATTTTAATTTCATTTCATCGTCTATCGACATTAGCTATTAAACGATTTAATTATTTGCTCAAGGGGTAGCGATTTGGATGCATCCGCCCTAGCACTAGCTTCCTAGATCTATAAACAAATCTTAAGTATTGAGTTAATTTCCTTGAATTGGATTGTATCTGAATTACTTGGCTAAACTCCTAATCAATCCACTTAACCATAACTCAATAATCATTCGTTTAGATCTAGAAATCTCTTCTCAGGTACCCATTTCTTGCTTGTCAAACCTTCACTAGTATCCTGTAGCTAAAAGGGGTTGGGTATCTAAGCCTAACTTGGGACACCTCCCGTCGCTAGTCTATTTCACCTCAAGTGGACTACGAAGCCTAAAGAGAGAAGAAACATATCCGGAGTGACAACCAATAACATCCTTTGGGGGTAGGCTTCTTGAAGTATCACATTCTTAGTGGCTCCATTTCTCTGCCATCCTGGATTGGATCTCATCTAGTGACCACTATCGAAATTGTGGTAGCATTTTTGGCAATGTTGTCAAGGAGGCGAAGACTGCTTTGGGCGTTGCGAGTGTGTCTTTTGCGTGTCGTATCAATCATATTGCATCTGCCATTGATTTTGATAGTTGATTGCTATAGTCTCATTATTTACAACCATCATTTTTGTTATTCATCACTTTCTCCTTGCCACATAACAACATATCATTTAGTGAAAAATACCTCATTGTTATTCCTCATTGTTAAATATCATTGTTATATCATTTTTGTTATTCCTATAATTTTAAAATACCTCATTGTTTTGTAAAAAAATAAGAATGAGACAAATTATATATATATAATCACTGCAAGTTTATAATCACATGGCTACAACGTTAGATTATATTAACATATCATAACGTAATGGTAAAATCTATGTTACAGAAATAAATGTCCCCCGTGTTCCTTATAGTCTTGAGGATTGAAAATGCCAAGGAAAATATCCTAATGGCATCGAAACATACCCAAGTACCAGGTATGTCAACAAACATACCCAGTGCAGGATATATCCCCTGAATACAATGGGCATTTGGGCATGTCGTAGACTTAAAAAGAAATATACACGAATTCATACATTAAAAATGGATAATAAATAAAAAATATAGATAATGAATACAAAGTTGAAGAGACTGCAAGTGATTGCTATCTGTGTAACAAAGAATAATATACTGCACAGCATATTCTGTCAGAGTATCCCTTCACTGTGGAAGTTTGGAAAGAGCTCCTCTCTTTTTTTAACTTTATTAAAAAAACATTAAAAACATAAACCAATACTCAGAATCGGGTTTTTTAAAAAGAACTGCCGTTTTTCTAAACCTAGACGGGCCCGCGGGCATTAAAAATTCCGGGAGTTTTGTCAAACAATTCACAATCACCATAATGTTTGGCACACAACTGAGTTTTTATTGGCCTAAATGCCAAAAAGTAAACAGTGCATTTCAAGCAATTAACAAGACCTCATACAAGCTGTTATAACAGTAAACAAACTCAGCATATATATATTCAGATTTATTTGTATTTTGGCCTGTGAATAAACGCTGTAGAATTCCCAATGTGAATGGTTAACTGTTGAAGGTGATAGTGTTCTTCTGATAGCTGTAACAGCAGACAATATGGCCCCAAATAAGCAGATTGGTAAATAAAATATCAGACCTGTAGGCATATGTGTGCTGGCAGCTTCCTTGGGTAACTGAAAGGACCCTTCCTTGATGCCAAACAACCTCCCAGTGTGGCCCACAAACTAGCTGTAGCTTGCTTCCCCCTTTCTTCTGCTCTATTTTTAATGTTAATACTCAGCTTGCTTCCCCCGTACAGTTGTAGGGTGTTGTACCTCTCTTTCTATGAGAAACGTGTCCCCTCTCTTGCTCCCATGATGTCACGTCCCCTCCCATCTATCCAATGCAAGGGGGGGAACATGGCACTAAAATCTGGGCTTTACACAAAACTTAGCCCCATTCTTTTGAATAAAACAAAATGGCATTACAATACAATGCATATGTGTGCAGATGCAAATCAATTGAATATGCACAACGGAATAAGACATCATCCACACACATTTCATACTCATCCAACATATCAAAATAACCATCAAATTAAACGTTGCAGCAGTAAAACACAATAAAATACTCATCTTGATGTAATGCTGTCCCAAGCAACTAGCTATGTCACTACAACATTCCACCCAACCATAGGTCTCTGCTCAGCCTGTATTATTTCAGCACTCAAAGACCACCCCCAAGTTGGGCATGATATCTACAAGGAAATTGGGTCTCTCAAGCTCAGCTCAGCCCAAAGCAATGGATACCCATCTCAACCCCAGCATTCTCTTACACACAAAACTCAGATATGGGCTTGGAAACACACTTTCAGCAGTGGGACTTAGAAACTAGATGGACATGGGTTTTCCCCAAAACGTGGGCACACCAAAAACGGATTTGTGAGAGGGAAAATCGACCATAGGGACGAAAATGATTTCTCCCACAGATATACAAGCAATCAGTGAGCCAAAACAACCTCTATGGACCCCAAATCGATTTCCCTTTTCTTCCCCACTGTTATACAACACAAAAACGTCCTTCCCAACTAGGAGAATGAAGGAAAACACAGCAAAACCATGGAGGAAAACGCCCAGGTAGCTCCAAACTTGTGAGAGAGCAAAAACTGATGGGTGAATAATGGCTTGGGGAGCAATTCATGGCTCTTTTCTTGCTCAAGAAGCCAAACACGATTTTCCATGAAGGGTGGCTTGCCCATACCCGAATTTGGACAGCCATACATCTCCATTCCCCAAGGCATTAACTACCTCAACCAACTCTTGGGAGAGTAAATGATTGGGTACAAAAGTCAGCATGGGTAGTTGAGGGTTGATGGGTTCTCTCATTGACACTTGGTTTGACTTGATTGGCTCAAAGGTTTGAATATTTCCCTCCCAATTCCTTGTAAACATCATACCCCCTTCGCTTGTTGCATTACATAGCTAGTTGTGGGCATTTATATTAAAAATGCATATTTACAATTTCCAGGGTTCACTAGCACATGGGTAGCATAATAACCAATACTTGCCTCTTCAAAGTCGAGCGTTCACTAGCGAGGCCTTGGCCTTGAGCTCCACGCTAGGAATCATACATAATATGCATACAATATTTACAATATAGTCCAAAATATTATAAGTGTCAAAATGGGGACGTGACACATGAGTTTCCCCAAGGCTCACTCCCTGAGCCACAAGTGCACCCTCTAGATCTTCAACAAAACTCAACACACGGAGCTGTAAAATTCCCTCATACTAACTTTTGGAGTAGAAAAGACAAGCAACAGAGATGGTTGAGCGTGATGTCCTCCACAACCCCAAGCACCCTCCTAGACAAGTGTGCCCCCCTTCAAATGCACTATAAAGTCTGAAATCTTCATAGATCTACAAGTAAAGCTCAATTTTCTTCTTTGACAATGAAGCATAGTGAAACAATTGAGTGATATTTCCTGTCACAATCAGCTAGGGTGGATAGTTCCACAACCGAAGCCAATTTTCTTAGCGTTTCCGTCCCAAAAGCCAAAAGCTACAAAAGCTCTCCAAATTCCTTTTTGGAAAGTAAGTCATGAATAATGAAAGGATGAGCTTCAATTTCTTTTTTATCCCCTTTTCACCTTTCCCGCTCAATAATTAATTAAAAAGCGACCTTATAATTCTTTCTTAAATATTTTTCCCAAATTCACTTTATTAATTTATTAAACATTTTTACTCCAAAAAGTGATTTGTTTGACTTTAAAGCATTTCCAAGCACTGGAAGTCACTTTTCATACCAACATTTAAAGCTTTTCATCCCGGTTCCAAAACACTATTACACTAAGGTGCCCCTTAGATAATCTAAATAAAATAAAACCTTACTGAATTTAATTAAATTATGCTTAATATTACTCCCAAATTACGGGTGTTGAAAAAGTACCAAGGAAGTGTTTTTCCACTTTGTGATGCCTAGGGGTGGATAAAACATTAAAAGTGGTCCCTAGTCACTTTATTAAAGTGACAAGCAATTTATAATTTTAAAGTCACTTTATAAAGTTTGCTCATGATTCTATTTTTAAAGTGACTTTATGAGAAATAAAGTGGGTGAGGAAGTAAAAGGGTCATTAATGTACTTAAGTGAAAAGTGCATTAAATTCATTTATTAAATAATTAATGAGCCTTTTATGTGAGCCTTAGATCACATTGAGCCAAGATCTAATCTTGGCCATTGAATCTCAAGAAGAAGTTACCATGAACAAAAAAGGGAAAATCTAGGGATTGAGGCATTCATTCATTCATGGTGATCTAAGAGATTTGGAGAACAAGAGAGAGGAGGAGAAAAGAGAGAAACCTAGGGTTTGAAGAGATTTTAACCTAGAGACAAAGAAGCTAAGCATGAGCATGTTTCTCAAGACATTGGGCACAAATTCCTAGACAAATCCGTACAGCAGCAGGGACAGTCATTAAGGAAGCTCTACAGGCACAAATTCCAAGGAGGTCGTACTATATTTATTACAGTCCGTACAGGCTGAATTTGGCACAAATTTCAAGGAGCTCGTACAGCATTTATTGCAACTCGTAGAGCACAAAAATTTAAGAAGATTCTGTCAGTATTGGCACGCATTTCCAGGCAGCCCGTACAACATTAAATTTTGGTCGTACAACACAAAAATCGAGAAACAGAATTCTGTGCGCATTTTTTCGAGGCATACAGCAGCATTTAATACTCACACGTGTGAGCCGTACTGTTGTCAGAAGGGTACAGATTTTCTGCTGAAGTTTTGGCACGCTTTTCGAGAGAAAAGCTAAGATAAGTACTGTTGTTCTGTTTGTAAAATTTGTCTGAAAAGAATAAAATTTCTCTCCTATCAGGTTTTCCCATCAGGGTTTTTTCCTGAGCCTATTTGGCTAAAATTCTGAGTTTGATCATTTATGTGTCTGGCTGTTATAAATTTTTTGAGTGTGAAAAAATGAAAAGAAATTCCATGTGTTTCAAGAAAAGTTAAATTTTTATGCATTGAAGCTAACATGCAGCCATAGGGTTTGGGCATTAAACTCTATGTGAAAAATAAAATTTGAAACCGGGTTGGGCTTCCAAAATTTTCAACGAGAATGGTCGAAATGCATCAGTATCGAAAATTGATTGCGCAGGAGTGATCCCGATGATGATAAATGATAAACGAACCTGGTCGGGCATCATATAACTCCTCTAAACCCTCTAAGATCATTGGTAACATCAAATTACCCCTCTGATCAAGCTGACACAAACCCCAAAAGTCATCTCCACTTGCAGAGCAAGAGGACCCAAAAATGGGGACATTACAGTCCTCCCTTCCCAAACATTGCTTGCCCTTAAGCAATGCCATCACAACCTTACGACCAACCAGCTAACGAAACTGAAACTGAGAATTATCCCAGGGTCCCAAACCAACCTCGAAGATGTGAAGCACAATCTACTCAAAACACTATCCTACAAGGTACTAAGTACTAACACAAGAGGCCTCCTAAATACTACCGATAAGAAGAGCAATCAAATACTGCATAGATTCAGTCAACTCCTCAAAGAATTGCTCTTCGAGAGAGCCAAACCGATGCACCATACAAGTTGTTATCAGCTATTTTGTACAATAGTTGAATTTCTTGTGAGCCGCCAGTTTATTGAACATGATTCATGTTCATCATCAGTGTTCGGAAGTTCAAAAGTCATTTTCAGGGCAATTTTGCCCATTTGTAATAGCTGCATGTTCATACCCCCATGGGGAATTTGTATAAAGTTGGTCTAAACGGGGTCCTTTTATAAAAGACTCGGCTATCCTTAGGTTTATCCATTTGGGGAATACTCTAGAGTGTTTTTTCTGTAGGAATTATGTGCTACTCACCAATGGCATATAATCCCTGAGTTTTTCACTCAAACCTCCAAAGCTGAAGTATTTTCCATGGTGGTCAAAACCTAAGGTGGTTATTAGAGTCTTGTGTCTAGGATTTTTTTCGTGTTAGCCATCTCGAATGAGTCATATGAACATACACTAAGTCCCCTAGGAGTTTCGTTTGATTCCGAGAAGAATAAAATTTTGCGTAATTTAGACCATTTTTTTAATGGTTTAAATGGAATTTTTCTAAGTGTAATAAAAACCTCATCCGGAGGCGAAATTGGGCGCGGGGAGGCTCGTTTTGACGCTCAAAGCGTCCTCTTTACCCTAGCACCCTCATTCTTCAGTTTCCGGGCCATTACGTCACCGCTGGGGGAATTTTGGCTAAAAATGCATCATTTTGGCATTTAATTGCCAGAAAAACACAAAATGCACTTTTGGCAAAAAATCATAAAAGTCAAAAATCATTAAAATAAACTTTGGAAGGTGGGGCATATCATTCATGGAGGTGTACGACCATATTAAAGTAATAATGCACATGCTAATTCATAGTTTGGATATATGGATTATGTGAAATGGATGATGTGAGCATTTCAAAGAACGTGTGGGCCTTTCCCTCACGTGGATTTGGCTCACGAGTTTAGTAGTGGGTGAATACTCCAAATCCAATATGGTGGGCTACCTTATGATATCAATAAAGCACATGTTTTTTAGAAACTTGGGATATGCGAATACTTTTAAATGGGACAGCATGAGAGGTATAGCGTGGGCTCTCCATGCATGGCTTAGCTCATTGCTTTTTTGATGGGCGTTGTATCCAATGAAGTAGCGTGGGTTACAATGTGATGTGGAGGCCACATCACCAATCACAACAACCACAAGCTCGAGTCTATCAAAGCAATCAACACTCCAAGCCCAGGATTTGATTGGAATTCGATTTTAGACATGTGCCATTGGCTCTCCTCTTTGCCAATTCGAATTAGGGTAGGTTGTTGCTTGGTTTTTTGTATAAAAGGATGGCATTGCCTCCTTATTCTTCATGGAGATTTTGGGCAAGAGAACTCTGCCAAAATATTGTAAAGTACTATTTGTTTAAACTTTGGAATAAAAGCGACTTTGGAGGTCTATGTATGAGTTATTAGCATTGTGAATTCATCTTGTGGGAGGTGATATTTCTCTAACCCTCACTCTTTCTTTATGCAAGTGTATTTTGTCATTGCTAGCTTAGGAAGGCTATCAATCTAGCAAGCAAGGTTAGCCGTTTATCATCTTAAATTTGGTTATCTATGCAAGATCTTTCGATTATCTAGAGCGGGCAGGACGTAGTCAGTTATACCAATGTCTTTTAGATATTCATTTGATTTAGCATTCTAGTATTTGATATCACTTGTATCTTGAAATTTGTGGCTTTTCAGGGATCACCGAAGGTGGAGAAAGGTCTGAGCTCAGCTGCTTCTATCCTCTCTTCACAAAACAAGAGATCTTTTCATCTAATGCTTTCATTGTGCAGGATTTACAAGGCCTTTTCCACTTCCAAAAGAAGAAACATAGCCACAAGGAGCTCTTTCTCATCCATCAACCTTTAAATTAAAATCAAACTTGGTTACTTGGTTACTTCAAAGAAGCCCTAAACTTATTTTTTCCACTCCTTTGGCTTCTTCATCTTTGCCTTGTTTGGCTTTCTTCTTCTTACCTTCTTCTAATTTCCTTGTTCTTTTTATCTTCGCTGCTCACTGTTTTATCTTCGCTGCTCACTGTTTAGAGTCCTTCTACTTCTGTTTTTTGCTTGAGTTTCCAGCCCCTTCTGTACCTCTCCTGTGACTGCCTTTCACCTTTTGGCAGCCCCTCTCCTACCATCTTTTTGCAGCCCTTCTTCCCTACTGTTGGCTGTCCTTTATCCCTGTTTGCAGCCCTGCTTTTCCCCACTGTTTGCAGCTCTCCTATATCTTTAGTCTCTTGACTGTTGGCTGCCCCTTCCCCTTTTGGCATTCTTTCCTCCTTTTTTTTCTCTCTTCCCTTACCTTTCGCTCCTTCTCTTCTTCTCCCTTTGTTTCCTCTTTTTGACTTGCTTTCGTCTTCTTCCTTCTCTCCAAGCTTTTGATCCACTTTGCTTGTTTGTTGATTAGTTTGGTTAGATGCTAGGATTTGCTAGTTTGCATTTCATTTAGATCTCACTTTTGTTAAAGCTTAACTTAGTTGCATTTAGATCTTAGTTAGTTTGATTAAATTTTTTGCATTTAGATTTCATTACATTTCAAATTTAGATTTGCATCTTAAGATCTAGGATTGCATTTGCATTTTAAAATTACATTTAAAGTTAGTTTTTGTTCATTTCATTTTGAGATCCTAGATTAGCTTTTCAAATTTTGATTTGACTAATGAATAATGGGTGTTTGAGTTGGCTTTTGATGTAGGTGATTAAAGAGGAGCTCACATAAGCAAATCCAAAGGCTTGAAGAAGAAAACCAAGGAGAAGACAAAACTAAGATTACAAAACCAAGAAGATGTCAACCATGAAGACTTAAACTCATTCTCCTTTTGTAAAAGCTCTTAAGAGCTTCATATTATTCTTCTAGTTATTCATTTCAAAGTCCTTCCAAGGGTTAAAATCTCAAAGGCATTTGTACTCTTATAATAAAGTTTGCAAGTGGGGTTTTTAAGCCCCCACATTCACTTCCCCCATTTGGGGAAGCTTTGTAGCCTTCTTTGCTTGGTTGAGTTGTTAGTTAGTTTCATTTTGCTCTTAGATCACTAATTGCTAGATTAGTTCAATTTTTATCACTAATTGCTAGTTGTTTACTCTTCGATTTAAAAAGTTTTATCTTTCAAGTAATACAACTGTTGAAGTAGAAATCTCTTGAAACTCACCAATAGTGGTTCAAGAGTGCTCTATGTCGGAGAGTTGTTTTTTACTTCGATTTTACTTACCCCCATGCTCTCCCGAGTATGGTCTTTGACCTGAAAGAGATTCTTGGGTAGATTAGAGTTTATTTCCAGCTCAGTTTTTTAATTCCGTGCATCATAAGCCTCTTGAACATTGTCATAAGACTAAGTCAAGAGCACTCTCTGTCGGAGAGTTTAACTGTGTGCTCTAAACTTAAAACATTTCAACTCACATTCCCCCCTTTAAAATTTACTTCGTTGCTTTCCATCACTTAGTATGCTCTATCGACCCTAAAAAGTCGGACTCGTACTCAGAACGGTGATTGGATTTGTTAATCTTACAAGTGATAACCATAATAAAACTTTCACCCCCACAACCAACAAACCGGCGTTGTTATTTCGAGAAATACTCAAGTAGTGGGCAAAGTTCCTAACTGGTGGCGTCGGAAATCACCGCTGTCATAGAGTTCGAGCTTGTTGGTTAAATCCACTAGACACCTAGCCTTGAATATTGGACGGTCCGTCATGTCACCAAGGGGAAGCCACTGAAGGTATACTTTTCTAGTTGGTCTTCATCCTTGCTTTATTAGCTCTAATAATCAAGATCACTAAAATTTACTTTAAAATTTCCAAAGAACACTTGCAAAACGATCTCACGAACACATTGAACTCTTGTATCAAGCATCCAAGCACTCTACTTTTTTGACTCCATTGCCCAACGGATAAGGCACTGGTTATTTATTTATTTCAATTATCTATCTGAAGTGCATACTTTGAATTTATTGTATTATCTAAATTGAGGATGCTTTGCTTATCAATCAGTTGTGTTTCATTTAAATAATCTTGCAAGTATATCTTTGTGTTGCTTAATTTCAAATTATTGTAAAGCTGTGATCTCTCATCATAAAACTCCTAAACAACACTCATTCGCATCACCACATACAAAAACACTTAAAAACACAGAGCCATAGAAACTCTTTGTCAGGGACAACCCCCCTTGGCTTCGTTAGGAGTTAGCCTAAATGAAGGAGCTGGGATTCAGGTGACAGTACCTAGTTCATTTCATTGCTTGCCCCCAAGGCCACACTTTCTCCACTTGTAGTGAGGGAATAGCTTTTGAAAGATTTCTGCTGCTGGTGTGCATCTTGGCGGACAACACGAGTAAACTCCAAAAAAGTCAACACTAGCTCTCTCATGCCCAACAGTTTATGAACTGCTGAACAATGTAATCCCAAGGTCCAAGTTAGTCTCAGAAAGGAACCACCATGTTGACATTGCACCACTCTGATCATAATTGTTTGACCATCATGCTCGAACTCCATTCTCCTCTCCTGGAACCCCAAAAAGTAATCATCATCAAAATCCAAACTGAAATATCTGTAAGGGCTAAAATCTATATCATCAAAAGCATCCTTCCAAGTGTTGAAGAATGTAACTTCGGAATATATCCTTATTTGTATTATTTATTGTACTTCCTTCGAGAATTATTGATGTTGTAATTGACGATGAAAAGTCATTGAAAGTCAATGTAAACCCTAATAGTTATGTCGGCATAGAAGAATCCAGAAAAGAATATTTTATTATGTAATTAACAAGTCGGCCCTGTTTGAGAGGTCAAGTCGGCTCTGTTGGGGAAAAAGGTCAAGTCACTGATTAGTATAAATAGAAGGCTCGCCCTCCTCATTTGGACAACTCACTCACTCATCAAGTTCGCATGAGAAGAGAAGAGACTTCTTGTTTTGGGTTATTGCACAAGGATTGCTATTGTACTTTCTGACAAATCTATACTGAAGAAGTTTTGCTGAGTTTTCTGCCCCACGAGGGTTTCCCGGGATAAACTATTGTGTACTATTGTCTATGATGTGCGTGTTTATCTTTCAATGATCCTTTATGTTATTGCATTTAAAATTTTAACATGGTTTCAGAGATAGCCTGAAAGAAAACATTGTGCAGCTACAATTGCCGGAAGTGAAAACTAGGGTTTCTCTTTCCAGAAGCTTTCCTCCACAATTTGGCTAAAAAAGAGGGTCAAGGCAACTCGCCCTAGTAGGGCGCATGTTTTTGTGGAAGCAAAATTCTGATCGGAGAACTTTCATTTCTCATCCCTCCGCTATAGCTCGAAAAACTAGGGCATCAAGTATTTGGAAGTTTTGCCCATAGTTTTGGAGAAAAAGGACCTTTGCTCAACTCGCCTTAGGGAGGTGCATCTTTTCCTCCATTCAGTTTCTCAAGATCCTAAAGTCCAAAAATTAGGGTTTCTCTAACAAACCCTAGGTCATCTTGAATTCAGATCTCAGAAGACAGTGAAGCAAGCACTTGGTTAAACCAATATCAATTGGTAAGTCGACTATCTCTATTTCCATTTGAGGTTCTCATTTTATCAAGATGACAAACCATACCAAGCTTGAGGATAAGCTCGAAGGAGTAGATAACTTTCATGCCTGGAAGTATAGAGTGATGCTCATTCTAGAAGAGAATGAGTTGGACAATTATATCAAAGAAGAAGCAGTGGAGCCAAAGGGAGATGAGGACAAAGCCAAGCATAAGAAGAACCTGATAAAGGCCAAAAGGATCATTGTCGATTCCATCAAGGATCACTTGATCCCACACATCTCATCTCTACAAACTTCGAAAGAGATGTTTGATGCACTGAAGAGATTATTTGAAGGAAAGACATCAATAGAAATATGACCTTGAGAACTCAACTCAAGGGTGTGAAGATGCAAAGCAGTGAAAGCATTCAATCTTACTTCACAATGGTCTCCCATATCAGAGATCAACTAGAAGCTATTGGAGACCATGTTGAGAATGTCGAACTAGTGATGACCACCTTGAATGGTCTTCCAAGATCATGGAGAGGTCGGCCCAGTAAACTAGGAGAGGTCAGGCCAGTTGGGGTAAAAATTCACCCAACTAAACAATATCAATAGAGAGGTCGAGTTTGTCATTTGGATCACTCACTCACTTGAGCAAGTTCACATAAGAGAGAGCGAGAAGCTCGCTAAAAAGGATAAGTAGATATTTTTGTCTTGAGGATTTATCTTGTATTGGTGAATTCTATATTGAGGAATTTTTGCCGAGGTTTTCTCCCTTGTGGTTTCCTTGAGAGAAAATTTTGTGTTGTTGTTGTGCTTGTCTTTCTTTCAGTGATCTTATTGTTTAATGTTATTATGCTAAACAAAGTAAAAACTTAACATGGTATCAAAGTAGGCTTGAAAGAAAACAGTGTGCAGCTGCTGCAACTACGGTATTTAGGGTTTCTATTTCTGGGAGCTCTCTCCATTGATCAGCTGAAAAAGAGAGTGGAGTCAACTCGCCTCACTGGGGCGCATCTTTCTGTCGAAGCAGAATTTAATTCCGAGAATTTTCATTTTTGGGTCCTCCACTACAACCCGGAGAACTAGGGCATCAAGTTTTTGGAGGATCTGCTTTCATATCTGCAAAAAGGAGTACTTTGCCTAACTCGACTTACGGAGTTGCATCTATTCCTCCATTAAAATTCCCAAGATCTCAAAGTTGAAAAATTAGGGTTTCTCTATCAAACCCTAGGTTAAGCCAGAAGCAGTTCTTGGAGAAGCAATTTCTCTAGTAAGTACTATCTCTATTCTATTTCCGTTTGAGGTTCTCATTTTATCAAAATGACAAACAATACCAAGCTTGATGAGAAGCTTGAGGGAGCTGAGAACTTCAAAGCATGGAAATACAGTCATGCTCATCCTTGAAGAACATGACCTAGAAGGCTTCATAAAGGAGGAAGTTACAGAACCAGAAGAAGATGAGGCCAAAGCAAAACACAAGAACAATATGATCAAGGCCAAGAGGATCATAGTTGACTCTATTAAAGATCACTTGATTCCTCAAGTGTCTTCAAAGAAGACCCCAAAGGAAATATTTGATGCCTTGTCCAATCTATTTGAAGGAAATAACATCAACAGAAAGATGAGCTATAGGGTGGCATTGCTGCTGCATGGTCATCCTCATCACCCAAAAGCTCTTCCTCCATGCAATCTAAAGCTAAGGCTCCATCCTCCAAGTTATGCTCCTCCGGATTGTTGTGGGAATGAGTGGAGAAGAGGGCTTTATCCCCCAAAGCCCTTTTCCTTCCTTCCAATACTCAAATCATGGACCCCACCCCCTTTCTCCTTGCCTTTTACGTGGGTTGACGTGAAGCTATGACAGAAACGACGGGAAGCATTTTTTAAATCCCTTGGAAGCGTACGAAAGCGAAGTTCGAAGCATACGGAAGTGTTGAGGAATCTATCAGGAAGCGATCGCTCCCAATAGCTTCAATAACGCTTCCGTACAGACGTAGGGAGCGTAATTTTTTGCACCGAAGCGAACTTCCGAAAAACGCTCTCATCCGAAAGCGAAATGGAAGCGCGCTTCGGCCCGAAGCTAGCTTCCGAAGCGGGGGGCAAAGGGGGGGGGCGCTTCCCCGCAACCTAGGATTAGACTGTCTAATATACAAAGAGATAAGATCTCCTTGTAACATAAACAACTCATCTCACTCTATACGAATATATCACTCCCGCTACGAAGTACGGAATGTGACCTCTAGCATACTACCACTCTAGTCAACGCATGACAAGGAAAAGCTAAGTATTCGAGCCATAAGACACAGTCAAGGGCTACGATGGGGCCATTCTCTCCCTGGGTTGCGAACCCATCTAAGAGAATGATCTATAGAATGTTTTCCCAATGTTGGAACCATGGAGAACATCAACACTCCCTCTTAGCAAGGGAGACATTCTGTGTCATGCCAAGCCACTTCCTTGGTGAGAATGCCCTTCAGTACTGCATCTACATTTGTACGGTACCTGTACTGCATCTGTACTGGAATTGTATTGTATCTGTACTGCAACTACATCTGTACTACAGTGTCTATACTGCAACTGCATCTATACTACTATGTCTGTACTGCAACTACATCTGTACTAGGCCATTCAATTTTCATGAATGTTTGCCACTCATCTATCCAATCATCACGATATCTGGGCCACTCATCTCATATGAGTGTTTGCCTACTCATCTATAAGATCATCACAGTATCTGGGCCACACATCTCTCATATGAATGTGTGTCACTCATCATCACGGTGTTTGATCCATTCATCTCTAACATGAATGTCTGTTGCTCATCATCACGGTGTTTGGGCCATTCATCTCTCATATGAATGTTTGTCGCTCATCATAACGGTGTCTAGGCCATTCATCTCTCATATGAATGTTTGCCTACTCATCATCATGATGTTACACATCCATCAACACTCCCTCTCACTCGAAGAGGCATTCTCTATCACACCAAGCTTGTCCCTAAAGTATACAACTTTGCCTTGGACAGAGGCTTGGTGAGAACGTCAACCATCTGCTTGTCCGTGGATATGCATTGGAGCTTCACTGCTCCGTTCTACACCATGTCTGCAATACTGGCTGCAATTTGCTCTACTTTTGTTATACTAACTGCCACAAGGCCTACTTCCCACAATTCTAAGATATCATAATTGATCCAAGCTTAAGCAACTCCTAAAGATGTTTCTCTGTTTATTGCACTCCTCTTAGTCAGAATCTGTATATCTTTTGCAGCTTCACTTCATCACCTAAGACCTCTCTTAGATCATGCCCAACTTGTACCACACAAGTACCTTAGCACATGCTTTGTTGTCACCCAATGTGCATGCCTTGGCTCTACCATAATTGGCTTAGGGTGTTCACTGCAAAGCAAACATATGGTCTGGTGTTAACCAGATACATCAATGACCTAGTCAACTGTCTACCAAATCTTAACCTGAAGTATAATCATTTAGCTTCTCCAGATCTAGACATCAAGGGATCCACTGGATCTGAAGTGGAATCAATCAGCTTCTCCATATCTATCATTATAGGTGTGGTCATGAACTTGCAGACCATCATGTTGTATCTTGCAATATCTCGACTATTCAATCCCTCTGCCTGAGGAAGATCTCATCACACCTCCAATCCCAATATTCTCGGACTCAGAGGCCAACTCCCTCTTATACTCCTCACTAACCTTCATTGTTTCCGTAAAGGAACAAATCATCAATCATATAGTACCAGGATCAAATGGTCACCATCACCAACCTTGTAGTAAAAGTTGGAATCCACATCATTCTTGGTGAAGTCCAAGCTCATCAAGTATATGTTTGTTCTGCCATACCACATCCTGGGTGCCTGCTTGAGTCTGTACAAAGTCTTACTTATCGTCAACAGGTTGTGTTGTAGCTACTACCTCTGTGTGGGAGCATATTGCTCCCTCTGCATTTGAGTATCTTGCTACCTCTACATCTAGACACTATGCTTTCTCTGTATCCAAGTATCCTGCACTCACTGCATCTGGATACTCTGCTTTTGAGCCAATCTCTTCATTCCATATAGCTCAAGATCATGGAAGATTGTCTTCCCTACGTTTCTATTTGTGTCACCTCCCATCAAGTGGGTCTATAGGATAGCATCCAAGACTTTCTCAGGTTCTGCAAAAATGGTTAACTCCATAGCTTATATAATGTTCCTTCTCGGATGCTAATATCGACTGGATGTTAGATCTTCTAGATCTACTTGGAGGTCACCATTGACTTCCCTTTAGGTCTTGGCACTATCACACATCATTCTTCATGATGGGCTAATATTCTTCCATCATGGCTTCCTACTGGTCTGCATCCCAATCACTACATCATCACTTGGAAGATCCACTTGTTCTGTTGGCTCTATTGTCTCGTCCTGATAGAAGGATGATTACTATACTTAGAGGGATACTCATCCTTTGGAATCTTCTGCTTCTCATTATCAAACTTCATATGAAACCTTCTAGATCTCCTAAAGGCTATTGTCTTCGTCCTCTTCATTCTTGGCACATGGGTGCATGTGGGACAACCAAGGATCCACTCCTGCGAATGCTTCCTCAGGAGTCTTGTCATCTAATATCTGGTGAGGACACCTGATCTGAGCATAACTGTTGTACTGGGTGCTTCTTCCCATAAGAACATGGGTAGATCTTGATCACAAATCTTCATCTCCACTATCTTTATACTGGACATATTCATGACAGAAATGTCCACAAGGGTTAACCAATACTAATTTAAATAGTTATGCTCTTCATCAATAAAGCTAACAATTCAATTTGAGCAAATAAAAAAAACTTATCATACAAAGTATAAAATACTTATCTTTGTTTGTTTTGTTGGCTCCCTCTTGATCTCTGTCTCCTTGCAGGATTTTTTGCTTCATCATCTAATTTGAATACCTTGATCTTCTTCTTCGTCAAGTTCTGGAACTTGTTGAAGTCTTCATGGAAGGAACCATACATAGTATAAGAAGACATCCAAGGATGCCACTGTCACGGTCCATATGTGTCTGAATGTACTAGATCTAAGATCCCCATCCACTATTGTTGTTCAAAGAAAATCCCTTAGCATTCTTGCCAAGTGTATAATCCATGCAAATATCATCATGTGCTATCTGAAGCTTTTGGAATACTTAGAGGTGCTCTTGCAATCTTCATCAAATCTGTCTTCTTTTCTTCTAAGGTGGAAGCTCTTCAACATTAGTTGCATGTAACCTTTCTTTCCTTTTCTTCTGAGGGCACTGATAAGCAAAGTAACCAAATTTGTTACAGTTGAAGCATTTTATCTTAGAAATATGTTTCCTCTTTTGAGTTTGAACTGGCACTGATTGTTCACTTGTATTTCTCTTCTTCTTAAACTTTCTTCTTCTTCTTCCTCGTCCTTTCTTCTGAGGACAATGGAAAGCATAGTGTCCTTATTCATGACAACGAAAGCATTCAACCTTTGAAAGATCTTTCTTCTGTTCTTGGGTTGTCATGTCCCTAGATCCACCACTGTCCATTGACGAGATATGACTGCTATCTGAAATAGTAGCATTAAGAGCAAAGAGAAAAGAATATTGGAGTTCATCTGCAACATCATTCAAGTTGTCTTCATCTCTGGACACCATCTTGACAAAATCTAAAAATCTGATTTTGAAACTCTAGCAGGAGCTAGGTCAAAACTGAAGTTTGGCAAATGTGAAAACTGACTCCACGGGTAGATGCACCCTCCTAGGGCAAGCTCGAAAATGATAAGATCAAACCCAATATGTGATCAGAAAGGTTAGAAATCAAAAGCCCTAATTTCTCAATTCCAGTAAAAATTAGGTCAAAACTGAATATTCACGAAACTGAGATCTACTTCCACAGATTAGGGCGAGTTCCACTCTGCTATTTTCAAATCCAAATTAAGGAGAGAAGTGTCCAACTTTGAAAGCCCTAGTTTCTAGTTTAGGGCATAAATAGTCTCTATCAATGGCTTCTATTCAGTACTGCTCTAATACCATGTTGATTTTTTGCTTAGCAGTATAATTTTCATCTCTCCACATTTAATTTCATAATTCATTTCATCCCACAATTATAGCATCATTCATTTGCAGCGGAAAATAAAACAAGGATCACTGAAAGATAGTGTTGCAAACATCGACCCAGCAATCGCGAGGTGCCGAGTAATCGCGATTTTTTCTGCTCATCGGTTTTTTTTCAAAAAAAACCTAAAAAATACGGCTGATTTTTCATGAGATATTGTCGATTTTTTCCTAATTGTTTCCCGATTCATCCCAAGATATTACCGATTTTTTCCCTATTTTTTCTAAAGGTGATTTTTTTCCCCAATTTTTTCTAAAGGTGTTTTTTTCCCGATTTTTTACTTACAGCACTAATTAATTAATTTCAGAGCATTCTTACAACGCTAATTAATTAATTTCAGTGCATTCTTATGGCACTAATTAATTAAATTCAGATTACCACACTAATTAATTAATTTCAATGCATTCTTATGGCACTAATTAATTAATTTCAAAGCATTCTTACAACCTTAATTAATCTTCCCTTGCAAAGCATTCAGTATCCTAGTCGAACTAATTAATTTCATTTATTATTATTATTAACTTGTGATGATCATGAGATACATTTGTTATATTTTTTGATGACTTGGGAGTTAGGATTCAGGACACAATCCATTTTTTATGTGTGATGTATCTCTAGACATCTTATATATCTTATATATTGGTTTTCTTTTCATATTCATGTGGCAATGTGTTTATTTGATGTTATTGTTGTTTTAGATGTTTAAAAAATTGAAAAAAAAAAAGAATATTTTTGTATTTTTTAAGTTTGTCGATTTATTGCCGATGTTTGTCAATGTGTTGCAGAGATATCCCAAAACGATGTTTCTTGGACCCTGCCAATTTTTTTGTCGCACCGATGTTTGCAACCCTGCTGAAAGATAACCATGCACAAGAGACAAAGATTTATTTTGGGAAAACCTAACAGGAGAAAACCAAAAAACATTTCTCAAAAGAAATTAATCCAAGAGAAGAACAATACCAAACATGAAGATTAAGCCCTAGCACAAGAGTGTGCCCTTCTTCCACAAGAAACCCTAGTGAACCTTTGATAGAGATAAAATAACCCCAAAATTAATTCTAATGATCTTCACTTGTCCTCCTTGAGAAGTGCACACCAATTGAGAGAGATGAGCTTGCTTGAATGTGTCAAATGAAGTGTGAGAACACTTCTATTTATACTCTCAAGTTGACTAGAAACTTCCTTAATGGGACCGACTTGCTAGTTTGAACATTATATTTTATTTATCTTCAAGCCGACTTGTCATTTTGTCTTCCATGGTCAATTTACCCCTTTTACTGGGGTAGTTGTGCTCTTTCTTGATTTCCACTTTCTATGGGACTTCTTCAATGGATTGTCTTGACTCCTTGGTTATTTGTTCATCATAGAAAAGTTCTCCTCATTGATATCTCCTCACATGCGGTCACATTCTTCACTAGAGCTCTAATGTTGATTTGACCATACTCTAAGAAGTCTCGGACACTTCTTAGAGCCAATTGTCAAATTCAACATTAGATTAGACTTTGCCTAATATACAAAGAGATAAGATCACCTTGTAACATAGACAAGTCATCTCACTCTATAAGAATAGATCACTTCTGCTACGGAGCACTCCCACATGGAGTATGCAATGTGACCTCTAGCCTACTATCACTCCACTCAACACATGATTGGATAAGGCTAAGCATCTGAGCCATAAGACACACAATCAAGAGCTACGAGCCATTCTCTCCCTAGGTTGCAAACCCACCTAACAGAATGATCTGCAGAATGTTTGCCCAATGTTGGAACCATGGAGAACATCAATAGAAGGGTGCACCTTTCCATGTGCTAGGGTTTCTCTTCATGATTGGTATTGTACTTGAATTGGACTGATTTCTTATAAGAACATTTGGCTAGGTTTTCTCCCTTTTGGGTTTCCCAGGATAAAAAATTGTGTCTCTTGTGCATGGCTATCTTTCTATGATCATTTGTTTCTGTTGCAATCTAAGTTGAAATTTTTAGTGTGCAATTATTCAATGAAAACTGTGGGATGAAATGAATGCTTGAAATCATTGTGAAATAATTGTCAAGATCTGGAAATAGTTTAAAATTCAACAAAGGGAAGTTTGAAGCATTCAAAGACAAACTAGGATTGGTGTAGAATTCCTTCCTCGCTAAGAGGGAGTATTGATGTTTGTAGCTCAAACAAGAGCTTCTTCACAGGTTTAGTGTCAAACATGCAGGAAATCATCCATGTCAAATATATTTTGTAATTCACTTTATTAATAAAGAGAAAGTCTTATATTAGTTCTTGAATCTAATAAAGTGTATTTTTAATACATTAGTGATTTGGACTAATCTCAACCGTACATCTCACAGAGAGGTTAGGGTTTTCATGGATTAGGGTTTCAACTAAAATATAAAGGCAAGTCAAGGTAGAGGGTTAAGACACATTCATTATTTTCACTCAAAGACGGGTTTTTCAGACAGATTTATAGCACCAGAGGAGCCAATTCAGCAACCAAGATCTATAACATCATAAAGGACAGCTCTATAACATCATACGGACAGATCCATACAACCGTATGGAACAGGTCCTTACAGCCATACAGAAGGCCTGCACAACAGGTAGTGACAAGCAGGTTGTTTTCCCGGTTTTGAAGGGCTGATTTCCTCAGCAACTGTGCAGATTTTGCTAAGTTTGAGTGTACTGTACAGCTGTTAGTTTTGGCAGCTGTGGAGGTTTCCTTGTAAGCTTTGATCTATTAATGATTTCATAATCTGATTTACTTGCTTTACATGCAATGATAACATAGATGCTCTACTTGAATGGTGAAATCTATTTGATGCGATGTTCATATGTTCTTTGGTTCACGTTATCTTTTGGTTTAAGCAAGTAAATCATTGTGAGTAATAATAATCTTAGTGAGTTGTGCTTAACTATATTGTGCATAAATTATTGTTCCTAAAACTTAAAGGCCACTCAAAACGCTTTAACTCACCAATCTAAATCCACTCACAATCTTTCACAAGTTATCTAAGGGATCTTCAAATCATTTAATCAATTAAACAAACCTTAGTTACTTTAGGGAATCCCCCCATAGTGTAGGATTATCTTTCCTCACTTGAAGGGAAACTTTACTTAGGTGACAGTTGTAAAGTTTCTATAGTTGCATTTGGTTAGAACCTGTTAGGAGACTTTGCTTGAGGGTGTTAGTTTTTGTCGCAATAGGGACAACCCCCCTTGAGTTGGAGGAGAGCCAACTTCAAGTTGGGGAGGATGTTACTGAGGAGACAATGCGTAGCCCTTTTTAGTTCCCCTTAGGATAGCATTGTTCTTTTGGGATTTAAATTTCACAAGTTAGTTCTGGAGGTAATAGGGTGTAAAGCAGCAGAATAGAATGTGTACGGTACTTGGCCTGAATCCTAAATCGAGGCTCCGATACAGAAGTGTATAGACATGAATTTATAAAAAAGCTTCCTATTATAGAATAAATATAAAGATATATATAAAAGGAATTGATTGGTGATACAATGAGCCCTGGCTCCTGAGTATAAATAAAAGTCTAAGGGGTGTCATTATGAACAGTTGTGATGTTTGAGTCCTATTTATTTATTATTACTTTTATTATAGTTTACTAGTCTTTATTATTAATTATTAGTGTATTACTGTGATATATTTATTATCTCTATCTTTATTAATATATGTCCATAACATAAATATTTCATGTATCATCATCACAATGTGTCTACTAACAAGCAAATTATATTTTGCTGCAAGTATATTGTGGTGGATGATTTTGCTGTAAATTTGTATGATTGTACCTAGTGTTTGAAGTGAATCGCTACAATTTATGGGAACAAAATCTAATTAGAAATTTCTAGACTGCAACTAGAAAGCCATAGAATTGACACCAAAGCAATCAAGAGTGTAGAAATTCACAAGGTTCATCTTTAGCAAGCACCATGTCATAAATAGAAGATAGCAGCAACTCAATCTTGCAAAGCCTACAAGATGAACATATTTCATTTACAAACCTCGTCTTGGTAAACGACAAATTGAAAACCACTCCTGGGACTAGGCCATAAGCTTCCGAGTTTTGGTTTGATTTCTTGCCACTGAAAGTTCAATTCAAAAACTATAAGAGAAACAGAACTACAGATTATTTAAAAGAAAGTTAGGCTTTATTATGATATTAAAAATTAAAAATAAAACTAATATAAGAATGCTTATCATTGTAATATATTAAAATCATAAAGATCAGAAACATGCAAATCATTGTAGTACCTTAAAATCATCAAGATCAAAAACATGCAAATCATTGTAATACCTGCACCAAAAAAATCGATTCTTAAAACCTAATAGAATCCTATTCTTAAAAGAACTTGCAATAAATTTTCAAAACAAAAAAAAAACATACTACTAAACAAACATTTTAAATTTACAAATATGACAAAGTAATCCATATAGAATTTTTAACAAAAAGGAAGACTTTAATAATCTCATAATAACTAAAAATACGATGAATGTTCAAGATTTAGAATGTTATGCTGCCAAGGATTTGTGAATTGCACATTAAACTCATGTCGTCTAAATAGTATCGCAAAATAGTCTGCTCAGTTCTAGGATTTTGGGTTACTCCAAAAGTGTGTACATCATGCTTAATAATGCTTCATGTGATATGGGGTGCATGGTGTGTTGACCACCCTTGGTTGTACCGTGATAGGCATACACATTATAGATAGCTTACTCATGGATTCTTACACCTTGATTTGATGCTTATGTAGCACACTTCATTAGGAGGTTGGAGCCCTACGTGCCTTGGTGATATTCTTCACGATGCACACATATGAAGGTTGGATGCATGCTTGGAAAGATGACCCATTTTGGTCGATGAGCAATGAGCATCTACAAGGAGGGTGTTGAGCCCTAGATAGCATGGGGACACTTGATAGCTTGCATGGACAATTGTGCTTGACTTGAGGATGCTTGGGTTGAGTGTCCATGTGGGTGTGGTGAACCAAAGGTGCATATGGCATAGGAGGGAGCACTAGAGCATTAGAGACCTTTGAAGGACGAGCATTGAGTACCTTTGAAGGAGCACACACCTTAGGACCCTTGCTTGGAGGATGTGCATACCTTGAGCTTGACATGTGTCACTTAGATTTGGAGTGCTTCACCTGTGGACCTTTCTAGTGTTTAGTTAGGTTTTTTGTTGCGAAAATGGTTCAATTTATTATCATTGGCCCCTACGCCATTGGGAGCGGGGAGCGAGAGCGGGAAGCGGGAAGCGGGAAGAGGAAGCAAAGCGAAAAGCAAAATTTTAAAAAGCTTCCGGGTTGGGAGCGTTTTTTATATAATATATATTTTTTATATATTTTGATGCATATGCCAACAAAACCATGTGCATCCATCAGAATTCAAACCATTATACACAAATATGCAAAGTTTCTTATGTATATAGCAAGTAAGAGTGCATACAACCAAAATAGCACCGAGTGTAATCCATATTTGAACCAAAGTACAAAAATAAATAGGCTATAAACTAGGGATTCTTCAAAAACTAGTTTTGAGGCCACCAACATCAATCTGAACAATTACCACCACCAATATCAAGGTACATAGAGGGGTTGATGTGTTTGATTGAATGTCAATCCCATACCTTCATACATGATAGAATCCATTGCAAACATTGCAATCCTAAAATCCTAAAAACTGTTAAGTCTGTTGAATTTTGAATGGGATAAAATGTTGTACTTTTGGCATTTGAAGTCCGATGAGGTTGGAACCACTCTCAAACATCCTGAAACAATTAATGGTAATGTTAAAAATTTAAGTAAAAGGATAGAAAATGAAAGATAAGGAGAATGTCAACTTTTACTTTAAGAATTTAATATTACCATTTAAAGCTACTGATGATTACTAAGGTTAGGTTTTTAACTTTTTTGCTATTAGAATAGGCTTTTCCTCCTTTATATAGCATTAGTATAGGCCTAGGGTTAGTCCCCCCCCCATCCCTTAATTTTTTGGTTCTTTTTAAGAAAAATTGAAAAAAAAAGTTAGGAGCATTTTTTTTTGCCAGGAAGCGAGCTTTCCGAAAACGCTCTCATATAAGAGCGTTTAGGGAGCGCAATTTCCCAGCGCTCCCTGGACGCTTCCTTCGGAAGCGAGCTTCGGGAGTGGGGGCGGAGGGGGGGCTCTCCCACGCAACGTAGATTGGCCCCCTCAACTTTCATATAAATTGTTACCGTTTAAAATAGCACCCCGACCAAGGTCACAGATCACAGTGTGATGAGTGGTAAGCACGAGAAGAGATAGAGCCCAATGTCACCACAACCTAGCTCCTTAACGCTTTAGGTCAACTCCTAAGACCAAGGGGGAGTCCCTGATGTTGATGATATATGTCTGGAGTTGCTTAAACAACACACAAACACCTTTCACAAGAAACGTCTCAACAAAGATCAGTGTAGTATGGATTCAAATCAAGGAAGCATAAACAACATTGGCAAAGGGGTAGGAGTTATAACACTTAACTACGGATTCTCATAAATATAACTTGAAAGTCTTACTGTTGTTATAATATTGCAGCAGTTAATAATGATCCAAAAACTTGATAAAAACCGATCAAAGCAATACTAACTCACCACGATATTCCTTGAGATATGGAGGTGAGGGTGATATGCAATAGGATGAAGTAGGGGCCTTAAATCAGATCTGAAAATGTGAAATCAGATCTGGTATATGCCTTAGAACAACCCTTAAATAGATGGTGGTCCCACTTATCACATTACCCAATGAACTTCCAACCCCCTAGGGGTTAATCTAGGCCCAAAACCCTACTATTTAGGCCTTCAAACTTGGCTGAAATGATGAATATACCTGTTGTAACTGCAATAACAGATGTGCAAAACGAAACCCTAGCAAGCATAGCTCACGGAGAATCTCACAAATCCACCACAGGAACAAAAAAGTATTCACCATTAATTCAACTAGGGAGCACGTTTCTATCCAAACAAAAATTCCAAATTGCAAATATTTTTTGAGATATAAATTTTTGTAATATTTAGGGTCTTCCCAATATTATATTTTTTTGTATTTTTGCAATAAATATACAAGAGAATTTTGATAAAAATGTGAAGAGAATGGGTTATGACTTTAGTCCTCAACCCTAGGGCAATTAGAGATCGAGGTCAATGTCCCTACCCAATTTGGCTATTCAATATTTACCAACTAGGGCAGAGGCTAATTACTCGAAACTAGGTCCAAGTAGCTAAACCATAATTAGGGTAACAAATGAATCCCAAGGCCCGCAATGGAGAGCTCCTTCAAGAAGAAGGCCTCCTCTAACAAGACTAACAAGATTCCAATAAAACCTTAATTTACTTTGCTTAAGGTGCGAGAACAACTTCAAACAAGAAAATGGAGAGATCTTACCAACATCAACGAAGGAAAGAGCAAGAGAAAGAGTCCTTAGGTCCTCCATAACCATGAATTATTACAACTATTCTTTGGATCAATCTTGCAAGATAGCTAACCCTAGAAAATCCACCATCACAAGAGAAACTTGCCAAAAAGAGAGGTGTACCTAACTCAAATGCTCCAATATACCAAGAGAAAAAAAAATAAGTACATAATTAGAACCCTTGTCTTGTTACAAATGAATGTTAGGAGCCTTTGTTTATATGAGGCTTCCTAGACTTATCTAAATTTAGACCCTACCTTACTAAAGAGTAAAATAACTAAAAAGTTAGGGTTTGTCACCCAGAAGCCGAGGACTAGACCACAAAAGACTAAAAATAATGATAAAATAGTGAAAATGGCTTCATCCGAATGAAGCGATGAGTTGAGGGAGGATGCCATCCCCAACTAACCCCAACAATGTAGAATATCCCTCAACGCCCTCCCTTTTATCAAGGCAAATCTCTCTTGAATAAGATGGCGTCAGGATGAAGTGGGCAAATGTAGAGCATGAGGATTGGTCATACAAGAAAACGAAGGTCCAAGTGGGCAAAAATGAGGTGTGTTAAATCGGGTATGACAACCCTTACATGCGCAATGACCTTCAACATAACATAAACATGAGTGTGGCTAGGAGCCCCTAAGCCATGTGCCCTAATGGGTCCATCCCAAGAAGCACCGGACACCAACCCAATGCACAAATAACCCAATCAAATGACCTTCTTCATTTTGATTTGCTCCCTATGTTTAGAGCAATAGGGTTCTTTAGTTTATTCAAGAAAAGACTAAGGTTAGGGTTTGCCATAAGAAGACAATGGAAGCTAGGGTTTTGGAGAAACCCAAGAGGACTTGCTCTTGTACATTTGAATAAGTTGTAGAGCTACTACTTCAAGAAGAGCAGCAACACAAGAAACATGAACCTGCAGAACCGGATAGAGCTTTTACAAGAAGACACAGAAGAAGAGGTCGAGGTCACAGAAGAGGACACAGTTGGCATCCCAATTGGAGGCAAAATTCTTCAAATCAAACAGGTACTTCTCAAATTTCTAAGCATTGTAATTATTGTAGTAAGAACAATCATAATGAAGAAGAGTATTATCATAAGCAAAGACATGAGGCTAACCGGAACAGAGGTAGAGGATATACTAGAGGAAGAAGTGGAGGGGAAAGACATCACAGTCATTTTGTATAAAGTCGTACCATGGTTCCACAAAATGAACCTAACACTGATTATTTGTTTATGGCTTCCCATACTAATATATTTGCTTCTCAATCAGTTTGGTATATTAATTCGAGGGCTACCAAACATATGACTGGTAAGCAAGAACTTTTTCCAAACTTGCTCCCTGTGATAATGAAATTATTATTCTTGGTGATGACAACATTCATGAGGTACAAGGAAGAGGTGAAGTAGCCATAAGGGTTTTAGGAGATTCTATCAAAACTATTCAAAATGTCTTGTATGTTCCAGGATTAAAGACCAACTTGCTTCTTGTTAGTACAATTACTAACGAAAATTATATTATTGTTTTTTATAAGAAACAATGTTTGATTAAAGACTGTAACAACAACATCATGGCCCGAGGATTACGATGTAATGATATGTACAAGTTTGATGGTTTTCTCAAGAAACAACAAGCTTTTCTAACATGTTCTACTTTAGAAAATCAATTAGGAATGAAAGATATGGCCATGTTAATTATTTCTATATGAAGTTGCTTCATAAGCATAACTTGGTGAATGGTTTGCCTAACATTGAGAAAGATAAAGGCGTTTGTGAAGCAAGTCTAGCCGAAAAGCAACATCGTTTCAAGTTTGATAACTGCAAAATAAGAGCAACTTAGGTATTAGAATTAATTCATAGTGATGTTTAGAGAGCAATGAGAACTCAATCTCTTGGAGGAGCTAAGTTCTTTGTAACATTTAATGATGATTTTTCAAGAAATATATGGGTATATTTTTTGAAGTTCAAATCTGATGTTTTTGCAATCTTTAAACAATTCAAGGCTATGGTTGAAAACGGAAGTGGTCAGCGAATTAAGGTGTTGAGCAGTGATCGAGGAGGTGAGTATGAATCCAATGTCTTTCGTGATTTTTGCTATCATAATGGTATTCAAAGACAAACATCCGCTGCCAAAACCGCACAACAAAATGGTGTAGCCAAGAGGAAGAATCGATCCATTATGGAGATGGCTAGGTGCATCTGGAAAGGGTGCCATCTCAAAGATCATTTTTGGTCCGAAGCAGTTCAAACAACAATGTTTTTATTAAATCGCAGTCCAACAAAGGAAGTTCATGGTAAGATTCCCTATGAAGCTTGGTATAGCCAAGAGGAAGAATCGATCCATTATGGAGATGGCTAGGTGCATGTTGAAAGGGTGCCATCTCAATGATCATTTTTGGGCCGAAGCAGTTTAAACGACAATGTTTTTATTAAATCGCAGTCCAACAAAGGAAATTCATGGTAGGACTCCCTATGAAGCTTGGTCAAGCAGAAAACCAGAGGTAGCAAACTTCTTTAGAGATTTTGGTTGTTTGGCCTATGCACATGTTCCAACTACAGATAGACATAAGTTGGAAGCTAAGAGTCAGAAATGCATAGTAATTGGGTATAGCACTGAATCAAATGCATACAAGTTATATGGTCCAATAAATAGAAAGGTTGTTATAAGAAGACATGTCATTTTTTATGAAAGACCTCCACATGTGCATACATAAGAATGGAAAGGTGCAATTTTCTAGGGTGACGATGAACTTGTATTCAAAACTCTTGTTAGATACAGGCGATGTCAAAGAGAAGAGGCCAATAAAGAATACAGAGAAAAAGTAGAGTTGGAATCGCAAGGACAAGATGGCGATCAGCCACAAAAATATGTAAATCTCAGAAAAGGCCAAAATCGTTCTATCGAAATCTTCAAGATGCCAAGCCAAATGAGATGCAACAATGTGAGCGGAGAACAAGGTCCAAATCCCCACCACAAGTAAATCTTGCTTTGATGAGTGTTGTGCATTTTTCTGATCCGGTTTCTTTCAATGAAGTAATTAAAAAACAAGAATGGAAAGATGTAATGCAAGTAGAGTACGATTGCCTTAATGAAAAACAACACTTGGAAATTAGTTGAATTACCGAGAAATAAGAAACTGATAGGCTACGAATGGATATATCATACTAAGTTTAAGTCAGATGGATCTATTAATAAATACAAAGTCGGGTTAGAAGCAAAAGGCTATCCACGACAGGAAGGTATAGACTATGAGGACACCTTTGCTCCCACTACAAAATTAATCACAATTAGAATGTTGTTAGCACTTGCAACATAGCATGGATGGCAGTTACATCAAATGGATGTCAATAGTGTATTCTTGAATGGACATTTGAAAGAAGAAGTGTATATGGTGCAGCCTAAAGGATTTGCAGTTGAAGGTAAAGAAAAATTGGTCTATAAGTTGATGAAAGCTTTGTATTGATTAAAACAATCCCCTCAATCATGGTATGAAAAGATTGATATGAATCTTATGTCAAGAGATTTCAAGAGAAGTGATTTTGATCCTAATTTATCATTATCATAATGGGTATTTGTAGATGACTTAATTCTTATAGATAGCAGTAAATCCTTGATTCGAGAAGAAAAAGATGGTCTTCGCAAATCATTTGATATGACTGACTGGGAAGAAAAAGATGACTTTAGCAAGAGTTTTGATGAGGACTTTTGCTTGATAGCTTGCATGGCAAGCTCCATCAACAACAGCATCTGGTATGTGGACAGTGGTGCATCTTGTCACATGACAGGACAGATCGTTCTTCAAGAGCTTGCAGTAGGGTGGAGTAAATCTCCATATTGAGTTAGGAGATGATGTGTGGTATCAGGTGCAAGGTGTTGGTACTGTTTCGTTTCAGAGGGAGTCTAGCAAACCTATCAGCTTTGCTGATGTGTTATATGTCCCAGGGATGACGAAGAATCTCATATCAGTTTCCACACTATAAGACAAGGGTTTTCTGGTGACTTTCCGAGACAGGAAAGTATATATCAGGCCACATGGGTCAGATCAGAGATTGGACAGGATGATTGGGGTTCGGAGTGGGAAGGTTTACAGACTACAGTTTGAGCCTGCAAAGGCTCTGGTCAGCAGCAGCAGTAGTGATGGTGAGTTATGGCATAGGAGGATGGCACACTTACATCATGGTGCACTGAGGCATCTGAGACAAGCAGTTATCGGAGTTCCTTCAGTACAGGAGGAGAAGCACAACCACTGCAAGGGTTGTGTGTTGGGCTAGAACATCAGGAGACCTTTCCCACATAGTGAGCACAAGTCTGAGGGAGCCTTAGACTTGGTGCATTCGGACGTATGCGGACCGATGAGCGTCCATTCTTTCAGTGGTTATAGTTACTGCGTTACATTCATTGATGATTACTCTAGGAAAACATGGATCTATTTTCTGAAGGCCAAGTCAGAGGTCTTTGATCAGTTCCGAGAGTTCAAAACTCTCGTGGAGAACCAAACAGGGAGAAAGATACAGATATTGAGGACAGACAACGGTGGCGAGTACACCGACAGAGAGTTCATGGAGTACTATGCATCAGAGGGGATCAAGAAGGAACACACTGTTCCTCACACCCCGTAGTAGAATGGAGTGGCAGAGAGGAAGAACAGTACACTGGTGAGTGTAGCTAAGGCCATGCTATTTGATCAGGGATTACCACTATTCCTATGGGCCGGGGCATTTCGGACTGCAGTATATGTCCAGAACAAGTGTCCCCGCACAGCATTGGGGAGGAAGACACCTGAGGAGGTATTTACAGGTACTAGACCGGATGTGAGTCATTTGCGCATATTCGGGAGTATCTGCTATTGTCACATTCATGCTGACACTAGGAAGAAGCTGGATCCTTTTGGAGAGAAGGGGCTTCTAGTTGCGTATAGTGAGACTTCCAAGGCTTATATAGTATATGTCCCAACTCGCAAGAGGATCATTGTGAGCAGGGATGTCCAGTTTGATGAGAACAGAGCCTTGAGAAGATCTATGGACTTACCAGCATAGGAGCAGCCAGTTGAGGACTCGAGAGGAGTCAAGTTGGAGGAGTCATAGGTACAGGTTCAAACACAGGGCACAGGATCTGGTAGTCAGAGGGAGTCAGGTGGATAGGATCCTCCTACCATTGATATTGAGGATGAGCAACAGTAGCAAGAGGATATCCCGCAGCCGAAGGAGTCAGTCGCCAGGCCACGGCCTAGTTGGTATAGGACTACTGTTCAGGATTCCAGACAGGTGGGTCTTCCACAGAGATCCTTTAGACGGAGTGTACCACCAGATAGATTGACTTATATGGCACTAATGAGAGAGTTGATTGACTCTGAACCTTCTAGTTTTGAGGAGGCTGCACAACATGATGTGTGGCAAGAGGCCATGGTTGAGGAGTATGACTCAATCATGAAGAATCGGGTATGGGAGGTTGTTCGGAGGCCACACGATAAAAAGGTGGTGGGATCTAGATGGATCTACAAGGTAAAGCATGCAACAGACGGAAGTGTGGAGAAGTACAAGGCACGCTTCGTGGCGACGGGGTATTCGTAGAAAGAAGATATTGACTATGAGGAAACCTTCGCCCCTGTCGCTAGGTATTCTTCTATTCGGACTATCCTATCATTAGCAATAGAGATGGGTTGGTCGTTCATCAAATGGACGTGAAGACAGCCTTCCTCAATGGAGTTATTGAGGAAGAGGTTTATAGTGAGCAACCAGAGGGGTTTGAGGTGGAGAGTAGGGAGTCGCATGTATGCAGGTTGCTTTGAGCTCTTTATGGACTCAAGTAGGCACCTCGAGCATGGTACTCGAGGATTGACATCTATCTACGAGAGACGGGTTTCTAGCGGAGTGAGGCAGACCATAACCTATACTTCTTGTCAGGTGAGGTACCTCTCATACTGGTTCTATATGTGGATGATCTCTTTCTTACAGGACATGAGAGGCTGATCAGGAACTGCAAGTCCAATCTTGCAGTGGAGTTTGAGATGAAAGTGTTAGATTTTCATCATTTAATTCAATAGATCTAGGATCTTAACTGAAAGAACAACATGTACAACATATCAAGCATAAGAGACAAGAGACAAGAGACACAAAACATTTGACCAAGGAAAACCAAGAAGGTGAAAAACCCCGCAACTTCCTCAGAGATAGAATAAGCATCAATACAATGATCACCATGATCAAACCCAAGAGATAGATATCTTTAGCAACATGCTCCTCCTCCACTTGTGCGCACTCCTCCTCTCTCTCACTAATGCGAAGTGAGTGAATAATAGAATGTGTAAAATGAGAGAGACACACTCTCTATTTATACACTAACTCACTTGACCTTTACTCAACTAGGTCGGCCCCAACTTAACCACTTAACATAATGCTGACTAGGCCGACCCCCACTGGGGTGGTCTAATAACCCTTTGACCCACACAACTCATACAGGGCCGACCCCAACAAGGTGGTCTAATAAACCATCAAATATAAGTTACAACACTTACAATATAACTTGCGACACATGCAAGTACAACTGATGACACTTCCAATCGGAGGAATAATACATCTCCGTTGGGGATACAACCAGCATAGATCCATCTTAAACCCGTATCTATCAAGCACCGAGAGGGATCCAATTTCTTGAGGTGTATTTCTCTTTTTAAATTTAAACTCAAGAAATTTGATCTCTCTTGAATTTGATCTCTCTTGATTGATAGATCCGAGTTTAAGTTTTAAGTTTTTATTTTATAGACAAACATCTATTTTTTAATTACTTTTCATAATATTTTATTTTATGAACTAACATGGATTTTTTTAAATACTTTTTATGTTTTATTAGATGGTTATAGGATTTTTTTTAAATATTTTTTACGTTTTATTAGATGTAACGCAACATCACACGTTAGAAGATCTCCCCCATACTAGGTTGTAGAGCACCTTGTTTCACTCAGTGCAATAAAGTACAAATACAATATATAAGTGAATATCTTCCGAAGTTACAAATACATCAACAGAAAGACCTTGGGTTGATGCACTACTTTCTAGGTCTAGAGGTTTGGCAAAGAGATGGGTGCTTCTTCATTGGACAGGGGAAGTATGTAGTGGAGATCTTGAAGAGATTCAGGATGGAGGACTGTAGATCTATGGCCATACCTCTAGTTACCAACTGGAGGAAGATAGATGTATCGAGATCAAAGGAGTTTGATCCCACACTGTATAGGCAGCTTATCGGGTTGCTTATGTATCTGGTCAACACTTGACCAGACATTAGCTTTGCAGTCAACTCTTTGAGTCAGTTCATGGTGAACCCTCGAAGAGTACATTGGACAGCTGCGAAGCACATACTTCGCTACATCAGAGGTACAGTGGAGTATGGTTTGGTTTATGAGCGCAGTGGGAGTATACAGTTGGTAGGTTTTACAAATGTTGATTGGGAAGGATGTGTAGAGGATCGCAAGAGCACTTCAGGTTGTTGCTTCAGTATTGGATCAGGGTTGTCTCTTGGTTCAGCAGGAAGCAGAAGTCAGTTGCATTGAGTTCAGCAGAGGCCGAATACATGGCAGCCAACATGGCTGAATGTGAGGGGATGTGGCTGAGGAAGTTGCTCTCAGGATTGTTCGAGAGTGAGATAGAGACTACTATAGTTCACTATGATAATTACAGTAGTATCAACCTTTCTGAGAATCCAGTGTTCCATGACAGGAGTAAACACATTGACATCCGATATCACTTCCTCAAAGATTGTGTTCAGAGAGGAACCATTCGGTTGGAGTACATTCAGACAGATGAGCAGGTAGCAGACATATTCACCAAGGCACTTTGCAAACTCAAGTTTGTAAAGTTCAGAGACAAGCTGGGGTTGTTACCGAATCCCTTCCTCATTGAGAGGGAGTGTTAGAAAGTGACAACAACGAAGGTCTTCCTACGTGCATGTGTCCTTGCATGCAAAAGACTCAAATCAGGAAGCCAATTGTATTTAATTTATTTTTCCTAAGTTTACTTTGGAAAATAAATTAAAGTGATCTAATTATTGATTGACTTTATGAAACACTTTTTATAAAGTGAAAGTAAAAGTATTTAAAAGATGGCTAAATCTAATCTTGGCCATCCAATCTCACTTGATCCACAGATCTATAGTGAGATTAGGGTTTTCGCTTAGCATTGAGTTATAAAAGAAAGATCAATTGGTGGAGAGGACACACAATTGCATTCCGAAAGAGACGGAGGAAAAGAAGTGTGAGAGAGATAGTTTTTGCGAGGAAGACGGAGGAACAATGATTCGGAGAAGGCAGCACAAATTTGTAGAGGAGAGAGACAGGGAGGATTCGGCAGAGGTAAACCGTACAGCTGCAGGCCGTACAGCCATACAGTAGACAATCTGTACAGTCCGTACATATCCGTACAACAGGTCGTACGGATTCCGGGCAAGTCGTACAGCAGCAGGCCGTACAGCTGCTTTGGGAACCGTGCCACCCTACAGGTTTTTCTCAGTTGATTTGTGTGAATCGATTTTTCCATTTTGGGCATAAATCGATTTTCTGATATTGTAAAAGGATTCATATTTTCTTAATAAAATATCCTCTCATACTATTGCACCGGTTTTCCCATCTTGGGTTTTGTCCGGGGGTTTATACCCAAAAAGATTGTGTCGTTTCTATTGATGTGATTGATTGGTATTTCTCTCAGTATTTTATTCCACTGCAATTTTATTTGGTGAAGAAATCCATGTGTGGTTAACAATACGAATTTGGGGTTAATTAATTAAATCCAACATACTCTAGCCCTAGAGTGGATTTTAAGGAAATTTACACCAGCTACTATGGGTGTGATAGCAAGTATACTTTGGTATTGTGCTTGAGAAAACTGGTAACTTTGTGTTGAAAGGTTTTTCAGACACAGACTGTGCAGGGGATACAAATGAAAAGAAATCAAGAAGTTGTTATGGTTTCACCATTGGCAGTGCGTCATTTCATGGGCGAATAAAAAGCAATCTTCGGTATCTCTTTCAACAACAGATGCATAATACAAAGCAGACGTTGAAGCAACATGTGAAGCAATGTGGCTACATAGAATCCTTTATGACTTGTAGCATCCACAAATGCAGCCAACAACTTTACAGTGTGACAACCGAAATGCCATCAAAATGACAAAGAATCCAATCTATAATTCAAAAACCATGTTGATGACTATAGCTCGAAAAGGTATTTCCTTAGGGTGTGTCTAACCCATGGAAATCGTGATTAAAGATTTCTTAGACTTTGAAGGTTCACTTTAATGACTTAAATTAAATGTGGACCACTGATCTCAAGTCAAGATTAGATTTAATCTTGACCTTTGAGATTAGGGATTTGGTCAAACTCAAAATTATAAAAAGCAAGGAATAAGACAAGCCACATTCATTATTCACGAGTTTTGTGAGTAAGAGAAAATCAGAGAAGGACATTTGATTTTCAGACTTTGGTAAGGAGAAAGGACGAAGCAGCGAGCAGAAGAGGAGCAGCCATCAATTACTGAGTAGGTCGTATAGTACAGTCGTACAACAAAATAAGTATAGGTTGTACAACGTACAGATTTCACTGTAGCGGACGCACGCTTCAATCGACAAAGGCCACAGGCAGAATTATAGGGTTGGGCGTACAGCCCATCCTTGTAGCAGAGGTGGTACGGACAGTACAGCTCAGTTTGAGGGTGTTTCCAGGTAGATTTTCAAGAAATGGAAAATTTGCAGGTTTGATGTATTACTTGTATTTTTCCTCAAAGCCATTTTCTCAAGTCTGGGAGCTCATGAAAGTTCTGAAATTATTTCAATGATGAAATGATTTGAAGAGCAGAAAATCTGTGTTTGGTGGATCCATTTTATTAGTTTTTGCTTCTACTGAAAAATATCAGTTAATTTATCCCAGTTAGTGTAAACATCTCAGATCTGAAATCTTTACCTAGGCACTGGTTTAAAGAAATTAACATGGTATTAGAGTTGGATCAGCTTTGAGGGAAATCCATTTGGCCACAAGGTTTACAGAAAGAAAAGAAAAAAAAAAGGAAAGACGATCATACGGTCGTTGTATGCAATGTACAACAACCGTACAGCCACACATAGATCCCAATCTGTTGAGGCATTGGTCATGAAGGTGAAGTCGCCAGCAGGTGAAGAGATCACAAGGGATCCAACGGAAGGGCTGCAACACAGGTGCACAACAAGAGCATAGTAGGCAGTGAGTGTCGGCTTGGACTGGAGCCAAGACAGAGAAGCGGGAAGCAAGCAAAGCGACACAATGGCAAGGCATCCGATGGCAAAGTGAACCGCGAGCGTGATACTGCGCAGGTAGGAAAAGGGAGAAGCGAACGACAAGTGGCTTGAGCGTACAGGCAATAGGGTGACAAAGGAGCAGTGGCCGTAGAGGTAGCCGACGGGAGTGAAGGAAGTTGCTCGAGCTGAGTCTACGGGTTGTAGCAGCCGCGTTGAAGGAGCGGGAGCTACGTCGAGTCCACAGGAGCTTGGAAAAACACGAGAGATGCAGGAGTTGGGACGTGCAAACTGCGAAGGAGTGACGGCTCAACAGGCAAAGGGCAGAGGAGCGAAGGGCCGAGCAAGCAAAGGTGACCAAGCCACAACGTGGTTGACATGCAGGGCTGAGGAGAAGAGAGATATGGGTAAAGAAAGGGGTCAGCCGACAACCCACAGGAGAACTAACGGAGCAAGCCGCCAACACAACCGCCAAGGCACAGGCCAACAACCACAAGTGAAGCAACAAACAAATGAAGGGAAGTCGTCGACCACCGCCAGTGAGAAAGTCACCGCAGGCCAACAAACCACCAGCCATCGAGCTGTTGAGATATTGTAAATTCTAAGAATATGATATTTGTACTTTATTATTCTGGAGATGTTTATTCCTCCAAGGGAATGTGGTAACTAGGGTTATTAGATCTCCCATGTGGGGTCGGCCCTGAGTTAGCTGTTTAGGGGTTATTAGACTCGCTTAGGAGAGGTCAGCCCAGTTAGGGTGAAAAGTCAGTTAGAAGATGAGTATAAGTAAAGGAGGTGTGTTCCTCACTTATCACTCATTCACTCACTTGTGTATTGCACATAGGAGAGAGAGAGATCTGCATAGGAGGAGAAAGAGCTCTTGTTTGGAGACTACATCTTTGTATTGGTTGATTATCTATATTCAGGAAAGCTTTGCTGGGTTTTCTACCCCATGAGGGTTTTCTAGGGTAAATCATTGTCTATCTTGTGATTGTGTTTCTTTCAAAGATCTTGTTTATGAATTTAGGCTAAACTTAACATGGTATTGGAGCTAGCCTGAATAGAGAAGCCTTGCTCAATGAAGATGACCAAGCTTTGGCCACTCACACCAGAAGAAAAAGGAGTCATTTTAACTCCAAGAAGAATGGCCTTAAAAGGTCTCATCCTCCACATAGATTTCAAAAGAAAGAAGGAGTAAGTTCAGAAAGAGACCTCTCCTCAGTTAAATGTTACAGTTGTCACAAACTAGGACACTTTGCTAGAAATTGTCCTTCAAAGAAGAAGAAGAATTTTCACAAAAGACATCATTCACATCTAGCAGAAGATGATAGTGAAGAAGAAGAAGAGGAAAGGCCTAAAAGGAAGACAGCTAAAGTAGAAGAAGAAGATGCAGAAGAGTATGTTCTATTCTCTGCACTCTCTGGGTCAGTAACACCTAGAGAAGATACATGGCTCATTGATAGTGGTGCTTCAAAGCACATGACAGGACAAAAGAAGACTCTCAGTCTGGAAGAAAAGACCTCTCCATGGAAGGTATCTTTGGGAGATGACTATCAATATTCCATCAAGGGAATTGGTGAAGCAAGCTACAAGCTTGATTTTGGAACTCCATTGAAGATGAAGGAAATCCTATATATACCAGGTTTGAAGAAGAACTTACTTTCTATCTCAAAATTGGATAAGAAAGGTTATAGGGTTGCATTCATAGATGGACAAGTACTCATGTGGTCCAAAGGAAAATCAATTGAGGATGCAATTGTTATTGGTGAAGAGGAAGGGGGACTATATAAACTCAAGGGTCATCTAGAAGCTGCCCTTGTTCATGAGGCCACTAGCCCTAGTGAGCTATGGCATAGGAAGCTTGCTCACATTAACTACAAAGCATTACCTCATGTAAGCAAGGTATTTATAGGACTACCAGATTTGAAGATTGATCATAAAGGCACATGTAAAGGATGTGCAAAAGGAAAGAACATCAAGAACTCATTTCCAAAGAGTGAGACAAAGACTAAAAGTACTTTGGAGTTGATCCATTCAGATCTATGTGGACCAATGCCCTTCACATCCTTAAGTGGATTTGAATATTACCATACATTCATTGATGACTACTCAAGGAAGACTTGGATATATTTCCTAAAAGGAAAAGATGAAGTCTTTGGGAAGTTCAAGGAATTCAAATCCTTGATAGAAAATCTTTCTGAAAAGACGATCAAAATACTCAGGACAGATAATGGTGGAGAATATACTTCAAAGGATTTTGAAGTCTTTTGTAAAGAAGTTGGAATCAAGAGGGAACTAACCACTCCCTACAATCCTCGACAAAATGGTGTTGCGGAGAGAAAGAATAGAACCATTATGGAAGCAGTAAAGACAATGATACATGATCAAGACCTACCTATGTATCTATGGGCTGAAGCAGCCAGGACAGTAGTCTATGTGCAGAATAGACTATCTCATAGTGCTCTTGATTTCAAGACCCCAGAAGAAGTGTTCACAGGGAAGAAGCCTGAGGTAAGTCACCTCAAGATATTTGGATGCCCAGTATACATTCACATTCCAAAAGAAAAGAGAACCAAGCTGGATCCTTCTGGGAAGAAGGGTATATTTGTTGGATATTGTGAAGCATCCAAAGCATTCAGAATATACATCCCAGGATTCTATCAGATGGAGATAAGTAGGGATGTGACATTTGATGAAGAGGCAGCTCTCAAGAGATCTAGGAATTGCCAGTATGAAGAAGTATATGAGGAAGTTGCACCTCCCAAAATTACAGAAGTTACACCCACCCCTGAAGATATAACACCTGAAGATCATGACATGATGGAACCACAAGAACCCCCTGCCATAAACATATCAAGAAAGAGAAAGCCAGCATGGGCAAGAGACATTATACAAGGAGCAGAAAAGTATGGAGCTCCTGAAGGCTCCACTAGAGTGAGCAAGAAACCAAAGACTTTCTCCAGCTAGATGGCTTTGATGTGTGATCTTATAGATCAAGAACCCACTAGTTATGAAGAAGCATCTCATAAGAAAGAGTGGGTGTAGGCAATGACAGAGGAGTACCAGTCAATAATGAAGAATGATGTTTGGGATATAGTTCCCAAACCAAAGGACAAGAGTGTGGTATCCTCCAAATGGATACACAAGATGAAGCATGCTGCGGATGGTAGCATTGAAAATTATAAGGCAAGGTTTGTGGCTAGAGGATTCTCTCAAAAAGAGGGAATTGACTATGAAGAGACATTTGCACCAGTTGCAAGGTACACTTCCATTAGAACCATCATGGCACTTGCATCCATGATAAAGTGGGAATTACACCAAATGGACGTGAAGAAAGCTTTCCTGAATTGTGTGATTGAGGAGGAAGTGTACATAGAACAACCACAAGGATTTGAGGTTGAAGATAGAAGAACCCACGTATGCAAACTGAAGAAGGCTTTGTATGGGTTGAAACAAGCTCCCAGAGCTTGGTATGGAAGAATTGACAGTTTCTTGACAAGCTTGGGCTTTACCAAAAGTAAAGTTGATCCTAATCTTTATCTCAAAGTTATGGATGATGAACCTGTCATATTATTGCTATATGTGGATGATCTATTTCTCACTGGAAATGAGAAACAGATTATCGAGTGCAAGAAGAAGCTCTCCGCAGAATTTGAAATGAAAGATCTCGGATTGATGCATTACTTCGTGGGTCTGGAAGTATGGCAAGGCCCAGAAGGAATCTTTCTCAACCAAGGAAAGTATGCGGCAGAAATCTTGAAAAGATTTGATATGTTGGAATGCAAAGCCATGGCCACACCCATGGATTCCAACTTGAAGTTGTTAGCTGATGACTCATCAGAGTTAGTGGATATGACTCTGTACAGACAGATTATTGGGTCATTGATGTATTTGACAAATACCAGGCCAGATATATGCTTTGCTGTGAACACCTTGAGTCAGTATCTAGTAGAACCTAGACGTGTTCACCTGATTGCTGCAAAGCATGTGATGAGGTACCTAAAAGGTACGATAGACTTTGGTCTATGTTATCTTGGAGATCATGACTTCAGATTGTATGGCTACACAGATGTTGATTGGGCAGGAAGTGTATCAGACAAGAAGAGCACATCAGGAGGATGTTATTGTCTGGGATCTGCCATGATCTCGTGGTTTAGCAGGAAGCAGTCTAGTGTGGCTCTCAGCACAGTTGAAGCGGAATATATTGCTGCTTGCTCTGCTGGTTGTGAAGCGATATGGCTTCGGAAGTTGTTATCGGGATTATTTGACTTAGAGATGGCACCCACTGTGATCTTATGTGACAACCAGAGTTGTATCAAGATGACAGAGAATCCAGTGTTCCATGATAAGTCAAAGCACATAGAGATCCGATACTTTTATATACGGGATATGGTGCAGAAAGGAGCTATCAAGCTCGAGTATGTGAGCACTGACAAACAAGTTGCTGATATATTGACCAAACCTCTGTCTCAAGTAAAGTTTGAGTATTTCCGAGACAAGCTTGGTGTAGTTCAGAAGGACCCTTCTCGAAAGGGGGAGTGACATGGTCGATGATGATGAGATCGCCCGCATCGACGGTAAGGTCGATGATGTGGATACCTGTATTGATGAGAATACTAACGAGGTTATCTGTTCCAACGATGAGGTCAATGATGAGTTTATCTGTTCTAACGATGAGGTCGATGATGAGGTTACCTGTTCCGACGATTAAGTCGATGTGTGGTCCTTAGACTTTGTCTAAGTGGATGACTGCATCGTCCCTGAACAGTTAGTTCAAAATGTACGTGATAGGACTGCATCATCCTTAGACATGAGATGTGTCTTAAAAGGATCAAGGACTGCATCGTCCTTAGACATGAGATGTGTCTTAAAAGGATCAAGGACTGCATCGTCCTTAGACATGAGAGGTGTCTTAAATGGATCAGGACTGCATCGTCCTTAGACATGAGAGGTGTCTTGAATTGATCTCGACTGCATCGTCCATATACATGAGAGGTGTCTTAAAAGGATTAGGATTGATCATCCTGTAAGTAGATCTGGACTGCATCGTCCATAGACATGAGAGGTGTCTTAAAAGGATCAGGATTGATCATCTTGTAAGTAGATCTGGATTGCATCGTCCATAGACATGAGAGGTGTCTTAAAGTGAGAGGGATTGATCATCCCGTAATTGGATCATGTGTATTGCAGAGTATGCTGCTATGATGATACTGTTGATCGAGATGATCCAGATGATACTACTGATCCAGATGATCCAGATGATGATATTGTTGATCGAGATGATCTAGATGATACTGTTGATCGAGATGATCCAAATGATGATACTGCTGATCGAGATGATCCAGATGATCCAGATGATACTGTTGATCGAGATCATCCTGATGATGATACTGTTGATCGAGATGATCCAGATGATGATGTTGATCGAGAGATCCAGATGATGATGTTGTTGATCGAGAGATCCAGATGATGATGTTGTTGATCGGAAGATCCAGATGATGATGTTGTTGATCGAGAGGATCCAGATGTTGATGTTGTTGATCGGGAGATCCAGATGATGTTGTTGATCGAGAGGATCCAGATGTTGATGTTGTTGATCGGGAGATCCAGATGATGTTGTTGATCGAGAGGATCCAGATGTTGATGCTGTTGATCGGGAGATCCAGATGATGCTGTTGATCGGGAGATCCAGATGATGATGTTGCTATAGCTATTCGAGTGCTACAGAAGATGAAGACTCGGTACTGAAGATGTTGATGTTCTAGTATTGAAGATCTTGAAGATATTACAGTAACTGTTTGAGTTACTGATGATGTATAAAGAAAGCTTCCAATGATTTATAGATGTATCATGTATCATGTAGTTGATGACTCCTTGCTCCTGCAGATGTTATAATATCCTTCTCGTTAAGGGGGGAATGTTGAGATATTGTAACTTCTAAGAATATTTATTTGTACTTTATTATTCCAGAGATTGTTCATTCCTCCGTGGAGACCCTATTGTATATCCGGAGATGTTTATTCCTTCGAGAGAATGTGGTAACTAGGGTTATTAGATCTCCCATGTGGGGTGGGGTCGGCCCTGAGTTAGCTGTTTAGGGGTTATTAGACTCTCTTAAGAGAGGTCGGCCCAGTTAGGGTGAAAAGTCAGTTAGAAGATGAGTATAAGTAGAGGAGGTGTGTTCCTCACTTATCACTCATTCACTCACTTGTGTATTGCGCATAGGAGAGAGAGAGATCTACATAGGAGGAGAAGGAGCTCTTGTTTGGAGACTACATCTTTGTATTGGTTGATTATCTATATTAAGGAAAGCTTTGCTGGGTTTTCTACCCCATGAGGGTTTCCCAAGGTAAATCTTTGTCTATCTTGTGATTGTGTTTCTTTCAGTGATCTTGCTTGTGAATTTAGGCTAAACTTAACACGAGCAACCACAAGGTAATACTCACTGCCAAGGCAACCCCAGGAAAACCCAGGAAATTCAAGTAGGCCCAAAAAAATTTTGGTAGGCCAAAGCATCCCAAAAGGATGGTGACTCAAGGGGATCTAGGACGAGTGACAAAGGACTTTCATCTAGAGATCAAGGGATGGCAGATCTATTGGAGTCATTGACTCATAGATGGACCAAAGGACTCCTTGCATAAGATCTATTCAATCCAAAGGAGAAGAGAAGCAGGTAGTGCAACCACATGAGTTGTTCACTAGTTGATCGGAGACAAACTCAAATCTACATGTGGAGCTTGGTGCCCATACCTAGTGTGTTGTGAAAGGAGTTGGGACAGTCAGGTTTCAGCTAGAGTCAAGAGGGTATTTGGAGGTGACAGATGTGTCGTATGTACCGAAGCTCAAGAAGAATTTGGTCTTAGTATCGACATTGGACGACATTGGATATGTCATCTCTTTCGAGAGGGATCGAGTTTTCATTTAACCAAAGGGATCTGGCATAGACTCAACATGAGTTCTTGGTACCAAAGAGGGAAAAGTATACAGGTTATAGGGAAAACATGTAGTTGAATCAAAGGGGAACTTGGATCTTGGATCATGGATCGATTTCAGTGACAAAGGTCAAGAAGCAGAAGACTACGAAGGGTGAGCAGAGTTCAAAGACTTCCAGTGTGGGGAGTAAACCTTCAAAGGAAGAGGGAGTTAGCCCCTTCCAGTTCTTCTAGGAGACCTAGTTAATACGAGATGACATTGATGGATGCTCATGTTGATAAAGTTATCATTGATGTCAACAGTGCCCTAATGAGGGTTGTGGTGTCTTGGTGCCCCTTGTGGAGCCCCTGAGAGTCTTTGTTTGATCTGTGTTGTTTGGAGTCAAAGAAGTCCTTTTGTGGTTGTCCAAGAGCCCTTGGAGGCCTTGGGACAATGGAAAAAGCCCTGGTTACCATTTGTTTTGGTTAGTACCCTTCAGTTGTACCTTGGTCCCATTTGATTTCTTTGTTGGTGTATTCTAGCTCCTGGTTGTGTTGTTGGTCATGCTTGTACTTGCTCTGGTCTCTTGATTGGTTGTTGTTGTGGTAGGTTGGTCCCTGGAGTCCTCACACATGCCCCTATACTCTTGCACTTGAATCCCTTAAAGAAGTCTCTTGAACCCTAACTCTAGCCCCTCTAGCCCTAGCCTAACTTTAGTACCCTAGTCTAGTTACCCTAGTGTTTCTAGCCTAATGTCATGACCTAAAGCTCTAGCTTCTAGTCCAATGTCACCCTAGCCCAAGCACCCATAAAACTAAGCCTATACGTCTTGACCCTTCTACCCCATTCCTTGGTACAAGCCCTTAAATAAAAGTACTCTTAAATCAAAAGACTTTTAATTTAATTAATATTTAGTAAAAGGTTTCTTAATTTAAAAGAATTTTAATTTAAATTAAATTTGAAACTAACTACATGATTGGCCCAGCATTATCAGCAAATTTTTAATAATTGCATCGAGTGAAACAAGGTGCTCTATAGCCCAGTATGGGGGAGATGTTGTAACGTGATCTAACAAAATAACGTTTGTAACAAAATAATTAAAAAAATTCATGTCGGCTCATAAAATAAAAAAATTATGGAAAGTATTTAAAAAAAAAAATCCATGTTGCTTCATAAAATAAAATATTATGAAAAGTAATTAAAAAACAGATGTTCGTTTATAAAATAAAAACTTAAAACTTAAACCCGGATCTATCAATCAAGAGAGATAAAATTTCTTGAGTTTAAATTTTAAAAAAGAAATACACCTCAAAAAATTGGATCCCTCTCGGTGCTTGATAGATACAAGTTTAAGATGGATCTATGCTGGTTAAATAACTAATAAAATACATTTTAAAATTAAAAGAAATAATTAGTAAACTACACTAAATAAATTTTAAAAATAATATTGAAATGCAAGTCGGCTCAGTTCTTTAGTGTAGGATAAAAAACGAAATTTCTAATTATTAATTAATAAACTTATAAAGTCAGATCGGCCAGCCTTTAATGCGCCAACAACGACCTATATAAATAGAACCCTGTTCATTGCAAAAAGGGGTGTGACTGAGCTCTGAAAAAATTCGGTTTTGACTGAGGCTCTCTCCAAAATTTCGGTGGACAGCTGTTAAGGAAGTTTAGTAGTTCTTGGTTCTGAAAATTCTGTTTAATCTGACCTCTTGAATTGAGGCACTTAACTCAGCAATTCGGTGACCCTAGCTCTGTCTTTTAAGTCTGATTTCTGAGGCACCTAAATTGCAGCAGTTCGATGGCAGCCCTTCTCAACCTTGAGCTCTGAGATTTTGGGTTAAGGACTAAGTTTCTTTTCTCTCCAAGAATAAGTGGACTGTTTGTTGGGTTCTCTCATAAATTCATGAGCCTGCTCCAAGCTTTTCGGTGGCCTCTCAAGTAGTGATTCAGGACTGCCATAAGTCCTTCTACAACCAAGTGGTTTGCTAGCAATGGACAGCTCACCTTTTCTTTGTGACAAGTAAGATCCTACCATACTGACCTAAATTGAATCTAATGTAGATAGACAAGTCTTTGAATTTGTATATAATGTATTCAGTCAAGTTGTAGCAGCCCTAAGTTGGCATAACTTCTGATTATTTATCTTTGCAAAGTTTGCTTGAGCCTGAGTAACTATGTTAGATGTTTTGATTTAGTAGACAGTCTTGGTTAACTCTTGACAGCTGTAAAATGTTCCTACTAACAACGACATGCTAGGCTGACAATAGGCACTTGTTCTTACTCGCACTAGTCTACTATGTATTGAGATAACTAGTATAGAGTAAGTTCATGAAAAGAATTAAAGATTGATGGTTGACTGTCCTGTTGCATGGTGAAGTAGTTTTTGTACTAGTACATATATGCTAGCCAAAGAACAAATGTTCTTTGAGCAAATGTACAGGTTTTTGGGCAGGTTTTTGTACAGATTGTTGAGTTGTCTATGAGCAGTGTATGTACAGGCTATAAGCAGGTTATGTACAGTTTATGAACAGATTGTGTAAGGGTTTATGAGCAGAGTATGGTTGAGCAGGTTGTTTAGCAGGTTTAGCAGTGTATGTACAAGTTATAAGCAAGTTATGTACAGATTGATGAGCAGGTCAAGTTCAGACTGACATACAGGTTATCACAGGTTGGCAGTTTAGACACATACAGGTTGATGACACAGATTGATGGTTGATAAGCAGTAGTATTTTGGCATGCACATAACAGGTCGACGGGATCTGTATCATTCTTCACAAGGGTGATTGGACGGGGCAAGGAAAGCTAGGGAGCTAGGGCTTCCTTCAGGTTGTAGCCTGTAAACCAGGGGGTTGTAGCCTCCTTCCAAATGATTGCTGGAAAACTGAAGTCTTTGTAACAAAGGGGGTTGTTGCCTCCTTCCAATTGTTGCTGGTAAAATATTATTATAAAAGGCTTCTGTGGTTTTCCCCCCAGGACTTGGGTTTCCACATAAAAATTATGTGTATTGTGCATCTTGCTGTGATTTCTATATGGTGATGATGTGATGATATTATATTGATGAATGAAATGAACTAACTGTGCTTAAATTGCTCTGAATAAAAGTTAAAATTATTGTACACTGATTCACCTCCCCTCTCAGTGCACCTGGGTGACCAACAGCTCAGGAGTAGGAGAAGGCTTCTAGGAGCACATTGGGGGAGAGCAGGTTTTCCAACTTCTTGCCACTAATGTGTAGAGTCATCGATTCCATGGCTTCCAGTGATCAGGGAGCAGCAGACCAGGAGGGTTGGAGGGATGCCAATATGCAGGATGATGTGTGCAACAATGTTGCAAGGCCAGAGGGAGAACCAATTCTAGGTGGCTCTTCGAGAAGTAGCTTCCTTGCTAAGAGGGAGTGTTGATGATGGTAGCTCGGATAGGTACTTCTGCATATGCCAAGTGTTAGGCATGCAGGAGTCCTCCAAGTTTCCTCTCTATGTACTTGCTTTGTTGAGCAAGTGACTTTTGTATCTCTTTCCTCAGTCTAACTTAAGAAAAGCACATTAATTGACTTAATGTTTGCTAATGACTAAAAAGTGAACATAAGAATTAGTCACAGTTGTTGATCTTAAGTGAGGCTTGAGATCTAATCTCAACCATCAATCAATTTGGAGCAGGGTTACCGGGAGGTTCCTAGGAGGGCCCGCTCCCGCTCCTGAACTTCGCTCCGGACAGAAGTGTGCCGGATCGCCCCATGGAGCGCGCTCCCAACATCTATGAGCACGCTCCAAGGGGCGTGGGCACGCTCTCTGCCACTTTGGGAGCATGACGCTCCTGACAACGCTCTTGTCATGCTCCCATCACGCTCCCGTCATAGGGAAATTGTGGTGGTGCAAAGAGGAAGGAAAAACTTTAGTGTTTTGGTCTTCGATCATCATAGTTCATACTTCATAGTTCATAGTTATTAGTATCATACCTTTCAGTTTTCATAGTTTAGTTAAATTATCATTTTAGAACTTATGCAGATGACCTATTTTGTAAACATAACTATTTGGTCATGTTGACAGTTGGTGGATAATCTATTTCAATTTTCATTCCATAAATTAATGATCTACTTCTTATTATATGGTTTTAAAATTTGTATGTTTGTAATTGCTAGATGGTTTGTATTTGTAACTTTGTAATTGTTAATAGCTAGATGGTTGATGCTTGAATGATTAATCATTAATGTACTATGGTAGTATGTTACTATGTAGTAACGTACCATGAAATTATGAATATTCATCTAGAAGTAGCATAAATATACATGTTTCAGTTTTCACATATTCTGCAACTAATTTGGCATTCTACATGTTTTCTTTGAATAGAAATGTATTTTTTAAATATATATATATATAAATGCTCCCTAGGCGCTTCGCTCCCTAACTTTTTGGAAAATGGCGCTCCCGAACTCCCGCTCCCACTCCCACTCCCACGCTCTGGCAACCTTGATTTGGAGATCTAGGGTTAGGGTTTTTGGTAGTTGAGATGTTATAAAAGGAATTCTAAGGAGAGGATGAGACACACAACAGTCACACAGAGTTAGTGAGATCTCATTGATTAGTTGGAGAAGAACTTTCAGCCAAGTGTGCAAGTGCAGGGGCAGGGGTAGAGGAAAGGTGCAATGGGGCAGTAAGGGAGATAGCAGCCAACCAGCAAGATCGAAGGACTGATCTTGAGGTTTGTAAGCCTTGGCTATTTACTGTTTTGTAATTCCTCAGTGGGCCATTTTCCCAAGATGGGAGCCCAGGATTTTATCTTAATAAAATCACAGTTGTTGGTTTTTCCCTAATTGAGGTTTTCCAAGGTAAACAAGTGTCAAATGTGTGTGTGATTTCCTCTTTATTTTCCGCTATGTAATTTGTTACGAACACCAATGCATTTATGTTTATAACTAAGCAAATTATCGAGAACAATTATCAGATCTGAAGTTAAGAAATTACAAACCAAACATGTCGAAATTCAACATCACTATATCAGAGAACAACCATAAAACAAAGAGATCAAACTTATTTATCACAGATCCCAAGATCAAGTGGCAGATATCTTCACCAAAGCACTCAATAAAGATCATTTTGAAAACTTTCGAAAGATGTTAGGAGTTCTGGAAAATGACATAAACATTAAAAAGGGTTGTCAAATATTATAATGTTTATGTAATGTTACTTTATATAATAAAGTAATAATGAGTAATAAGTCATACGTAATAATAAAGTGAAATAAGTCATACATAATAAATGACACTTATGTTTAATGTAATTATGAAGTTAGGTAAGCAGTTCCTAAATGGGAATAACAGAACTTGCTACACATATATACAACACCATTTTATGTAACTTGTGAACATTATTGATAATAGATCTCTCTTCATTCTCTCATCTCTTACATGTTTCTCCATAGCATAGTTTAATAACCTAAAGATAAAGTTCAGTACAGGAATTAGCTGATTCTCTCACTCACAGGTATAGCTGGGTTGACTGTACATCACATTCCTTTTGTTAATAAATTGAGTTTCTTTTTCCTACCAAAAAAAAGGGCATTCTTTTCCATGGCTATCTTCAAGGTTAAGTTCAAGACTTTGAACAGGATAGCACAAGTTCAAATTCAAATCATGCTCTATGTTCAAAGGTAAAATAATTTGTGTAAGCTACATTACTAAAGCTTGGTCAAATATTTTGGATCCAGGACATTCACAAAACTGAAGGACCTGAAATAGAATTTTCATTTCTATAGAGAGAGAGAGAGAGAGAGAGAGAGAGAGAGAGATTTCTAAAAAAGGTAAGAACTGTAATTGAAGGTTTTCTGATTTACAGCAATAGAATAAAATCGTAACAATCCAAAACTTATATATATATAAACTTAGACCTGAAAATATAGAATTAGTGTATGAGAAATTAATCATAAGGAGAGAGCGAGAGAGAGATTCTTAAAAAAGGTTAGAACTGTATATGAAGGTTTTCGGAATTACAACACTTGGAGAAAATAATAACAATCCAAAACCTATATATATAACTGAAAATATAAAAATAGTGCATGAGAAATTAAGCATCACAAGGCATTGATTTGATCCCGTTTTTCACAATGAAAGCACAATACATCAGCAATACACACCTCACTTCTCTTAAGGTATCATAGAAACCACCAAAGATAATAATCTTGTGCTTGTACAATACCTGAAACAGAATCAACAGTGAGCAGAACTGTAAGTTTATTTGAAATAAAGACAAACAGCTTATGGTTGGAAAATCCAATTAATCTTTAGAAAGTTAATACATACAGTGTACACAGAATTGTAGCAGCATATTTGACATCCACATTTCAAATATCATGACACTCATTAGAGACCCATAATGTCATCAACAAGCTGAGAAGCAAACAATCTTAACCCTCTCCTAGTCCATAATATTTTTTGTAAAACATCAAAAGTGCAGTGCAACAGCTTTATATTACACACATATGACATCACAAGATCTACAATTAACAAGAGTATGCAAAATACATATTGCAGTAGAACTACATCTGCAGTACTGTTCTCAGTAACTTGTCTGATTCAACAGTAAAGAGCTAACTAACAGAACTGCTCAATCATATATAATGTAGCTAATAATGATTCGCATAATCCACATACTAGTTTTTGTTGAGTTCAAGTATAGTTTTACTCTAAGACAGCATAGCTTAACAAGCTGTTACTACCTTCAATAATTGTAACCATCATGTTGGCCTTTTGTAAGTCTATATTCAAAATATTGACCTGGACAAATTCACTTCCCTCCACTCTTAAGTAGTTTGATGTGCTCATAACTAGCATCATACATCATAAATTCACCCATTAGTACAAGAATATGTAGGTTTCATCCAAAAATAAGAGTTGAGACCTTGCCGGATTCCCATGCTCAAATGTGTACTCCTTTGATCCTTTCCAGCTATGTAATTAGAAAGAACAAAATTGAATTGGTATCAAACACACAATTATTGACAGTCACAATGGACATTGTAGCAAACATCAATGCACCTAATAATAATAATATTAAATAACAAAAGGTCATATATTGTCCATTGGTTGTAGCTTGGGTGGTTGGGAGGAATGATTGTTGCCCTCCCCACCCAGGTTCAATTCTTATAAGTGACATGTTGCTCTTGTTGAGCCATATTGTAATGATTGTATTTCTGGCCATACCTTGATTCTCTACCTAGAATAACAGGTGTTGGCATTCTCCCGGTGGACTAGCCCTCTAACAACAAAAGGTCATAAGTGTAAAAGGCATGTTTATTCAAGCATGTGACCATTCAATGTGTGCATATCTGCAATGTCAAATGCTACTGTAATCATCTATCATTTTATATATACTCAATACATATAATATTTATCCTCTATGCATTTCTCATTGTTGTCCTATTTATTTTGGATTTTCCATATATGAACCACTTCGGTTCATTACATTAATATCATAGCCCCTTCCAGGGCACTTCCACTGATTCTGGCCTTGCCAAACACAATTATCAGAGTTTCTCTGAATCCGGTTCTTACACCTCAAACCGGCCTTTGGCCATTTAAAGTTCAGAAATTCTGTCGAAGAATTATTCCGCTGCTAACAGTAAAAGAATCAACTCTTTGTCCTTATGTTGGATATCCCATAAATAAACAAATGTTCATTACAGACATAACATTGTGCTTGATATTGCAGACTGGGAATGAATATGCATAGTCTGTCCTATAAGTTTTGTTACATCCTTAAATAACAATTCAGTGTAAAGTTAAAGAAAGCATATAAAATAATAAAGGGCAGCCATATCGCTCACTTAGTAGCAACTGTACTATGTGTTGCTGCCTAATACACACCTTGGGTAACATGGCAGAAATCTTCAAGCCATTGGGTGCATCCTTGGGGACAAGTCATGAGTCAAGCTTGCTGCCACTTAACACTTGACTCCTCCATCTAGGCCAACTCCTAGTGAAGCCAAGGGGGGTGGTCCCTAATAAAATAAACTAAGGCTAAGTAAGCAATAGAAAAGAAATCTAAGAGTTTGAAACACTGAACAAGAGCAGCAACTATGATTTAAACCAGCAGCATGTGAATGATTAACCAATCATGACATATGTAAATTCATTTAAAGTTTAAACGGATAATCGAAAAAATACACCAGTGCCGAGAAAGTGAATGATGCTGCTGAAAAGGGAAAGTTTACATATCTGTTGGACCCGTCGAAGAAAGGGAGAGTGAGCTTCCCCATCTTCCACTGCAAATCATAATTCTGAGGTCCCCTGTTGAAGTCTCTGGGCTTGTTTCTGTACTTGATATTGCAGAAGTCCTGGAATGATATGGCTGCATGGAACTCATCCCCAAGGTCCCGGTACTCTCTCTGATAATCAGTGAAGCTATCTCCAGGCACTGGCTGTCCCGGTTGACCCACCGGCTGCTCATCCGTGAATTTGGGCATGAGAGGTCTGGGTATCCATGAGCTAGATGTTCATATGTTTGGTTGAATGGGAATGTTGGTGTTGCTTCCTTCCCCATGGTTCTCATTTCAACCATTGGTGCCTCTAGTGTCATTGTATCCCCCATCATTATGATTTGTCATGTTGGGCATGAGTAACGGAGTCATGATGTCAACCAACTGCTCCTGTCCCCTGGCCACATTATTAGTTAGGGGGTTGATTAACTGTTGTTGTCCTCTAGCCAAATCATTCAAGATGTTCATCGCACTACCTGTGGGGATATCTTCTCTACCTGAGTCTCTGCTTGATTCATTCCCATTGCCTCCCAGTGGGTTGTTCCTGCCACCCATCTCTCCTTCTTCCTCTGATATGAACTGCTCTTCTTCCTCCTCAAAGAACTCTTCTTCTTCAACGGGTCCTTCTCTAAACTCAGATAAGAAGATCCTTCTAGGTTGCCCTCTCTGCCTTCTATAAGTGAATGGATTATCTTCTCCCGGATTCATAAAATAGCATGCACCTCACAGGCTGGGAGGATTGCACGCTCTGATACTACTGTACAGTTCCCTAACCAATTGACACAAATTTTCGTCCACTACAACTTGGAACGGGTTGAGGATTTCTTCAAGCTTGTGAACATAGAAGATACTGTATTGTGGATGGTGAATTATGTCTCCAGATGACTAAGGGACTCTAAGGATGGTCTTCATGGAAAGCTTCAACAGATGGTTGTCCATACACTGGTTTGAGGACTGGAATTCATATCTGATATAAATTTCACAGACCACTGTGTTCTTTACTGCTGTATGTGCCCTTGGAAAGGTCCCCCTTTGATGTAATGGTTTGCTCTTGCTTGTTTAAGGTTCAGTAGTTATTGCAACATTCATTTGCATACATAATAACAATGCAACCATCCATGATTCCATTGACTTCACATATACAGGGTCAACTTAATGAAGAAGAATTTAAGCAGATTTATGAGACAAACTTCCTGTAGGTGACTTGGACAAGGAATGCAAACACAGAGTGTTCTCACAAGCTGATATATATGATATATATATATATATTTCAGAATAAGAAATAATATGCAGAACTGAATATGTATTTATTTAAAGTGTGTTACATGCCTGGAAGTTCTGAGGCAGAATTCTGAGTGTGGCAGCCTTGAGAATAATATCCTTCTTTGCTACTGTAGTCTCCTACCAAGCTCCTGAGTATGGTATTTGTATGCAATAGCAGAAATAATAAGAAGCTGGTATACTCTTCCTGTAGCAGCTGATTCACCCAAACAATACCTTATGAGCAATGAACAATAGCAATCCTCTTGCAAGGAGCTAAACCCCCTCTCATGTAAACAGTAAAATTCTTGCAGGCTGTATTATTCACTATGAAGTTGGCACTCCAAACAGAGATAAGCTTGATTTATTCCCTTGCAAGCAGCAGTATGCTCTAAGAAGCAAATGATGGACTCTTTCCCTTGAATGTGCCTTCCTTCATCACACTGTAGCTTCTTTTTACTGACTCGAACTCCCACAGAGATATGGTTCACCCTCCAAGTGTTGTCTCCAACCCTCACGACTAGATATTGTGCCCTCTAATGCGCCTCCCCCTTTTGGTTACCAAATCTGAGATCAAACTGGGGTGAGATCCTCTCCAAATGCACCCTCATAAGATGACAGTGTGGCTCAGTGCGTCTTCACTTGTGGACAGAAAAATAAGAAAGGGGGTGCATCCTCTCTTCAAGCCAATAAATCTATGCAAATTCACTGGAAACTCAAATTTGAAGATGGAATGTCCACATCAATCCACGGCGTTGTAATACCAATGAGAAATCTGAGATGATTCCTCCACTATCAAGAGCTAGGGTAGATTGTTGCACTACTGAAACTCTCCACCTCCTCCTAGGGTTTCATCCAAGAGAAGTTTAGGAGCTCAGGAGCTCTTAGTTTTCGAGAATGCAAATGATAAGAATCAAGAAAATGAGCTCTCGCGTCCTTTTTATATTTTCTCATTGAACCCCTTTGTGACTCTTGAACTTCCCTTGACCAAATGTCTCATTAAAATATTTAAAATGTGACTTATGGAGAAAATGACCTTTTGTCTTTCAATTTCATTTTGAACCCCACTTTTACACCTTTCTGTCACTTTTAACCCAAGTGACTTTTATAAAGTTACTTTAGGAATTAATTATTAATTGTCACTTTATAAAACACTTTTAAGCCTAGGTGACATTTAATAATTAATTAATTCCCTTCTTTCTCGACTATAGCCTACGAGAACTGGATAGGCTAATAAGTCATCTCCGTGGAGGTCATCCGGAAAGGGACATAACAAGAGTTCACACAGAAATCGGGGAGTCCACATAGAACTCAGGAGTCTGCACAAAACTCGAGGAGTCCACACAAGACTCAGATCAGTCCACACAGAACATCAAGGAGTTCACGAAGAACTCGAGGAGTCCACACAAAACTCAAATCAGTCCACACAAGACAATGAGGAGTACAATCTCATACAACAACCAGCTCCATTTCTCTCCCATTCAAGGAGAGACACACCATTCTCCCAGTCCCAGGGAGAATGTCACACCAATGTTGCAACCATCAACACTCCTCAATTCAGGAGGCATTCTCCACCACTCCAAGCCGTTCACAGAAGTACACAAACTTCACTCTAGAAAGAGGCTTGGTGAGAATGCTGGTAAGTAGATCATCTGTCAGAATATACATGAGTTGGACTGCTCCTCTCTGCACCATATCACTAATATAATGATACTTAATCTCCACATGATTCGACATGTCATGAGATACAGGATTCACTGAAAGTTTCACACAGCTTTGATTATCACAGTGAATCATTGTCGGCTCATGCATCTAATTAAACAATCCTGCAAGGAGTTTCCGAAGCCATATTGCTTCACGAGATGCAACACACTGCAATAATTCAGCCTCAGCTATACTTAGTCTACTGAGGTCTTCTTCCTGCTGCACCAGGAAATCACGACAAAAGCCAAACTAAAGAAACACCTCGAGGTGCTCTTCCTATCCATAGCACTCCCTACCCAATTAGAATCCGAATAGCCTTGTAATCTCATATCACTATTGGAAGCATATCTCACTCCATATCCCACTATGCCACCTAAGTACCTCAGCACATGCTTCGCAGCAACCCAATGTACTTGTCTCGGCTCACATAAACTAACTAAAAGCACTCACTACAAAGCATATATCTGGTCTAGTGTTAACCACATACATCAATGAACCAATCAGTTATCTATACATGGTGGGATCTATCAAGTCTAACCCAGAAGTCGATTCATTCAACTTCTTTAGGTTCGCTTCTATGGGTGTGGCCATGGACTTACAGTCCATCATTCCAAATCTTCTTAAGATGTCAATGGTATACTTCCCTTGACTCAGGAACATCTCATCATGTCTCTGCCACACCTCTAATGCCAAGAAATAGTGCATCAACCCAAGGTCCTTCATTTCGAACTTAGAGGCTAGCTTCCTCTTGCACCACTCAATGAGTTTCTCAGCTCTAGTGAGAAACAAGTCATTAACATAAAGTACTAGGATCAATGGCTCACCATCCACAACCTTGTAGTAAAGGTTGGAGACTGCCTCACTCTTGGTGAATCCCAAGCTCACCAGGTATCCATCAATCCTGGCATACCATGCACATGGTGCTTGCTTGAGTCCATACAAGGCCTTCTTCAGTCTGCACACATGGGACTCCTTCCCATGAATCACAAAACCCTCTAGTTGCTCAATGTAGACTTCTTCCTTGATCATACCGTTGAGGAAGGCAGTTTTCACATCCATCTAATGTAGCTTCCATCCCATAGCTGAAGCAAGAGCTATGATAGACCTAATAGTCGTGTATCGTGCAACCAGAGAAAACGTCTCGTCATAATTGACTCCCTCTTTCGGAGAGAATCCTCTAGCCACAAATCTTGCTTTGTGTTTCTCAATGCTTCCATCAGCAGCATGTTTGATCTTATACATCCATTTGGAAGTCGCAACTGACTTCCCTTCGGGTCTCGGAACAACTTCCCACACATCATTCTTCATGATGGACCAATATTCCTCCATCATGGTGTCTTTCCCCACTTGCTGGCGGGCAACCTCCTCATAGCTGGAAGGCTCAAAATCAGTGATGTGAGACATCAATGCTACATATCCTGAAAATATCTTAGGCCTCTTGATCTCCCTGAAAGTACCACAGGGAGCTGCAATTTTCTCTTGATCCTCCAAAGTCTAATGAGCCCAAACAGGCCTCTTCCGGCCAACAACAATATCTCTAGGAACATTTTTCGTTTCTATTGGATCAACATGATCAACTGGATCTACTAACTCCCTCTAAACTATTGAAGGGGGAGGGGAAGATGATACCATCACCTTTGGAGCTTCTTGCTCCTCATTATCAATCTCCATGGATGATCCTCTAGCTCTTCTGAAGGATGCCTCCTCTTCGAAGGAGACATCCCTACTGAACTCAATCTGTCTCGATCCTGGAATGTAGAATCTATAAGCCTTCGAAGACTCACTATATCCCACAAATGTACCTGTTATCACACAAAGTATAGTTGCTTACTTAAAGATCCTATCCAGGATGGTAGAGGAAGGAAACTAACCGGTGACACCTAAGAGGGCCTTGATTCCCAAGATGGATTGGTTGTCACGCCAATCGAGGCACTCTTCACTTTAAATCAAGCAAATGCAAGACCAAGGGGGAGACCCTAACTAGCTAATGAAGGCTAGCGAACCTACTCTAGACACTCTAGGGAGATGTGAAGTTGAGGAGAGAGAGAGATCAAGAGTAAGTAGATCTAGATCTAGTGAAGATGGGTGGCAAATGGAGTTAGGGCTTGACTGAGGAGGCTTATGCAAGATGTGAATGCTCAACCAAGGTATGAATATGCCACTAATGGAGTTAAACAAGTAGATCTAGATAGATCTAATGCCAATCTAAAATACCCAAGTGGGGTCCACCTTTGATTTAGTCAAAATGGAGTGAGGTGGGGCCCACTCAGTGAAATTTGGATAGGAAAGGCGCTAGAAGGTTTGTCAAAGGATAGATTTGGAGTTTAGAAGACAAAATGGCAATACCCAAATGATAGATCTGTGAAATTGACTAAGAACCCACAAGTGCGTCCTCCCCTAAAGATGGCCAGTGCTTGGATCAAAGGGTAAATGGAGTCGGATTTCCACCAAACTTGGTCTCTAAGGTTAATTAATTATTTAAGAAGTGGGTATTAGCTATTAAGCCCAAACTATTGCCAGATCTATCAAATCTATAAAACGAGGGTTTTAACAATGAGGGTTTTGAGTGACCAATGGGTAAAATGCATGAAAACCAATACGTACCTTGTAGATCTTACCTCAAATGCTTGCGGCCACCAAGTACATTGATGATCCTTTCGATTAGTTACAATTCCAAGAGAGATCTAGTTGATTCCAAGCTAAAATGTCCTAGTCCAAGGAGGAAGAGTGTCTTCTTTTACCTGCAAATTCAAACAACCCAAGTTAGATTTGATCCACAAATAAAAGAGGAACTATGCATGACATATCACAGAGAATAAATCAATGGACAAAATCACAATTGAAAAACTCCCTGAGGGATGAAGACGTCTTGCCCAAGAAGAGATGGGGAACCCCCACAATCGCCCCTCCAAGCAAGTCGCACCCTACAGAAGATGAATTCAGCCTCCCTAAGAAGATGTTGAAATCACATGTAAATCACTTAGATGTCTAAAAGAAAAGATTTCCAATCATGTACGAGAACATTCATCAAAACATGAGAAGCAGATCTACAAAATAATATTTTATTCCAAGAGTTCAAGAGCCCAAACGTGTCATTACAATGAGGGGGGTCTCTTCCTTAAATAGGAATGAGAGAGACCAAAACCCTAACCACTTTTTGAATGAGTGGTGGAGATCAAAAGATAAAACAATAATAATCAACGGATAAGATGAGCCAGAAATACAATACATGGATCAACTCACTAAAAAGGGGGTGCGCACTCACTAAGTGGCCCTAGGGGGGTCGCACCACATGATAAATGACTAAGACAAGTGTAGCAAGCACATAGTGGGGCTAGGAGGTGTTTATATCCTTCACTAGCATCACCCCATGGCACAATGATAAATAATATGACTCAATAACATTACAAAGTGACCAAATGACCAAATCGTGGCCCCCTCAAAGGCATAATAAATCATCAAAATAATGCCCCGGAGTGTGTACAGACCCCACTGAATGCTGCAAGCTGTGCCGGAAGGTGTGGGATGCATCATAAATGACCTCTAAACAAACCTCATGCCAATTCCTTGCCTCAATTGTCCAAATCGATTTCCTCAGTGACCATTTTATTCCATTTTTAATCCTCAGAAAATCACCTGTAAAGTAATAAAATGCATGTAGCTCTCTGCCTAGTGCCTCGGGCACAAATCTGATTGTACCAAAGTGTCTGGGGGTATGGTAATATGGTAATAACAAGTGGATGGACCCCATAATCCCTCTGTAGCGCCCTAAGAGAACCAAATAAAAATCCAACTGTGTTGTCAGGCCATTTTATAATGGCAAATCTGTAGTAAAGTGACAATCTGAGTGAAATCTTGTTTGGAAGTGCCTATAACTGATATCTGTGTGTGCCAACAGACTCGGAGGGTCCAAATGTACTAGAAATGAGTACTCATATACCCTGTGGCTACCTGGATAATCATCTGTAGTCTCAACCATGCCCTGACAAATAAAAATAATGGTTTGTAAATAATAATAACTATAAAAATCCATTAAACCATCATGTGAAACCTGTGTCTGCTGCATGGAACCATAAAATGGGCATCAAAGGACCATAAATCATCAACCTCGAATATCACTGGTCCAACTCATCGCAGATCCTATGGTTGACCTGGTCAAACTAGGTTTGACCAGGTCAAGACTGATCAAAATATGACCCAGGCTTAAACTACCTGATGCTGCAAGTGCAAATGGATAAGGTATGCTCTTTCAATCATTCTAATAGCAAGACTTTGTATAAAGTAGCATTTCACCGGCGGTTAAGCAATAATCATATCAAATATAAGTCCAAAATTAAAATAATCAATTACTCAAAACAGAACCTCAAGAATATACTCATTTCATGGTCATGATCATTTTGCTAGAAATGGGTGAAGGTGAAAAATGCAAGGCTAGGATAAGGGGATGACTTTACTGACTCAACACTGTGATACTTTGGATAAGGGAAAAGGAATACACAACGTCAAGGATGGTACCCCCTTATCTTTGAATGATATCCTTCAAACCAGCTACGGGCGAAGAACGCTCCGCCCAACCTTATGCTCTCTATCAAGCCTTATATATCTTTAACAGAGACCACCCCCAAGCTAGGGCTTTAATTCCATGAGGGGTGAACTTCACCTCTTCTATTTTCAACTCAGCCACACTCAACCCAGAAAACTACCTCACCCAAGGGCACCTATCCTCGACCCAAGTGGTGCAAAAAAAAAACCTTCGCAGTTGACCCCAACCTTTCACTCATTCCCCGTCAACCAGCACAACGTCAAGGATGGTACCCCCTTCTCAGTTCTATAGTCCCTCCCTCAAGTTGTCCCCATCCCCTTCTGATACTTCAACACAAGCCGGCCAGGAAGTCTCTGTGACAAGGCTCCGGGGATGTCACACTACAAGCTAGCTTTCCTAGCTTCTAGGCACCAAGCCCAAGCACCAATTTATAAAGGTAACTAGGTTGTTGTTTGTCAAGGTGGACGCAGGTGAGCTACACAATTGCTTCAGGACCAACCAAACAAAGGTTGATTTCTCAATCAATACTCCCACCTGAGAGCGACCATGCTACAATGATACAGAATCATCGAATGATACAGAATGATCTCAACGGCATCCTCTCATGCTCTAAGCAAAATCCTTGGATGATCAAATGCTCGATTCCCAAATGATTGCATCCCCTCTGCATACAACTGAATTCCCACAAGATATATGCTTTACGTGATCTTGACAAGCCCACTTAAACTCCTCTTTAAACCCAGTTAGGATAGGGCTGATACAAGGGTTAATGAATAATGATCAACACTTAGGATAACTAGGTGGTGAGGGTCATCCCCTAGATCTCCCTTACACTCCCCCCTCTCAAGGAATCATAGCCCCCCATTCTCCTTTCATCCTTCCTTCCCCTGATAGTTGGTAGGGATTTTATATTAATATCTTCAAAGTGAATATTTACAATATTTTTGGTCATCCAGACCATTTCATCAGGGTTCCAGCCTCACCATCATGTACAAATTGCATTATACATTCTGGGGTCAAAACAAGGTGTTACATGTTCGACCAAAAATTAAGAAATTTGAAGTGGTTTCCTCTGTTTTTGATATATTCCTCTTTCTTTTGTTGATATATCAAGCTCAAATTTTAGTGAGAGAAGAACTTATAGAATAGAAAGATGTTAGTAATCATTATGCACTATGTTACGCCTCAGAATGTCTAAAGCATGCCCTTCGGGATGTACCAAAGTGAGCGGGTCTTTTGCCGTTGTAAAAGGCCAAGTCTGGGATTTATTATGTAAAAGTGTTGGTCTAGTGGGGCTCATAGACCCCTGGTCCAGTCATGTTGAGTCCTCTTGGTTTCCATTTCAAGCAGTGTTGGCCTAGTGGCTCTGCTAACTACCCCTTGATGGGTGGAATTCCTTCATCTTGTTGGGCATGTATGCCCTGGGTAGGTGTCTAGTGCACCTTGGGATGAATCCATCAGGACACATGGCTCAGGGGCTCCTACCACACTTGTGTTTGTGCTATGTAGAGGTGATTGCACTTATAAGGGTTGTCATACCCACTTTAGCACACCTCATCTACGCCCACTTGGTCCTTCCTTTTGATGTTTTACCCCTCCTCTTGGTCTCCCTATGAAAAAATGATGATGATGTCATCCTTTGAAGAAGGCTTTACCTTGCCAAAAAGGAGGATGTTGAGGGAAAAGCACATAGTTGGGGTTAGTTGGGGCATGACGTCCTCCTTTAGGCTGAATGTTTCACTTGGTTGAAGGCATTTGCATTAATTTATCATTATTTTATGTCATTTTGTGGTTTAGTCCCCATCTTATGGGTGACAAACCCTAATTTGAAATATTTTATCTTTTAGTAAGGTAGGCTCTAAAATTAAAGAGGCTAGGTTGCTCCATATAAATAAAGAGCACCTCCCTCTGATTTGTAACAAGAACAAAGGTTCAAACATGATCATTTTACTTTTTCTCTTGGTTTACATGAGCTCTCAAGGATAGTGCACCTCTCTCTTTGGCATGTTTTTCTTGCTTTGAAGGATGAATGCTAGATTTCTAGGGTATTTCTATCTCTCTCAAGGTTGATCCATTCGAATGGTTGTGATAATTCTTGGCTAAGGAAGAATCTAAGGTTTCTATTGCTCTTTTCTTGGCGGTGTTGGTAAGATCTACTAATCTCTTGTCTAACATTGCCTCTTGTGCACCTTGGCAAGGTGAATTAGGGTTTTACTTTTTATTTAGCATATAGTTAACCTTGATTGAGGAGACTTTTCTGTTAAAGGAGCTCTCATAGTGGGCCTTGGAGTTCATTGTTCGCCCTAATTAGGCTGAGGACTACTTTGACTCACCTAGAGTTACTAGTCTTTGCCCCAATTCGTAAATATTGAATTGCCAAATTGAAAAGGGACACTAATCTCGATCTCTTGTTGCCCTAGGGTAAAGACTAAGGTCTAATCCCTTCTCTTCTTCATGTTTTACAAATTTCTGTTGTATATATCTTGAAAAACACAAAATAAATATTATATTGTTAAAACCCTAAAAATTAGAATATTGGAAAAACCAAAAAATAGTTCTATTTTGAAGCATCTAATATGTTGGAAAAGGGCACCACCTAGGTTTCCTGGTGAATCTCTGAGGGCATCTCTCTTCTAAGGCTAATTTGTGAGATATACCGTTGTTATGCTAGTTTGCTGGTGTTTTTCAGATCTGATATAGCAGGTACAGCAATTAAATCAACGAGTTTTGAAAGCCAGAAAAAGCAAGGAAAAGGCCTAGTTTCACCCTTGGGGAGTTGGACATCTATTGGAAGAGTTTAAGCAGGTCCACCATCAATTTAAAGAGCTGGTTTGGACTTAAACCAGATCCAGTTAGTCACTTTCAGATTTGATTTAGTGCCTCCCCTTTACCCTCTTGAGGTATATTTCTTGCCATAATCATCAAGGTGCATCTTAAATGTTAAGTTGACATTGTTTAGTTAGTTTTCCTCTATTTTCTAAAGTGTTAATTGCTGCTGTACTGTTATAACAGTAGTAAGGTATTGAAGTTATTCATCTTGGAAGTGTCTATAAAGCATTACAACTCCTACCCTCTCCTAGTGTCACTTTATGCTTCATTGTTTTAACCCCATAAGGCACTGGCCTTAGTTTGAGACGTTGCTTGTGAAAGGTATTTGTATGGCGTTTGAGTGTTTGCAGATATCCTTCATCGGAATTAGGGACTCCCCCTTGGTCTTAGGAGTTGACCTAAAGTGTTGAGAAGCTGGGCTGTGGCGACATTGGGTGCTAGCTTCTCCCGTGCTTACCTGTCATAGCACCATGATTCGTGACCTTTGCTAGTTTGAGCAGTAACACACTGAAATAGTAAGGTCACAGGAATTTACGAGTATTAGAATAGACTTCCACTTTGATAGATTAAGTGAACTTGCAAAGATGAAATGCTCTCAACACCCTATTTAGAAGGGAATCTTCCAGGATCCACGTTTTGATCCTTGGATTGTCTAGACTCTATGCAATTCATCCTAATAGAATCATAAAACTTGGATTACTCATAGCTCCAAATATAATCATATCTGTGGCCAAATTTTAAACCCATGTTACAGCATCATGATGACCCTTGCTGCAATATTCCACGAGTGCTGCCTTGTCAAAACGAAAATAGCCTAAGCCTACTAGGAAAGCTAGTACTTCAATTATAAAATTTTAGCAGCAAAAATAGGACTTTGATTTGAATCATTTTCAAGTTAGCATCCATATCCCACCTAAATTGTTTTAAAACGGCGAACAGCTATTAGCTTATTACACATAAAAGTTCACTTTACAGTTTAGTGTTTACACCTGGGATGGTTTAAAATAGGCCGGTTTCCAATTTGTTTATTTACAGCAACTTGAAATTGTCTGTATAAACAGAATTATAGACATGGAACAATCACAGCCGAATGAGGCCGTGAGAATACCACAAGATTCCACTCTCAAGAAAGACCCAAGATCTCCATTATGGCAGTATGTAGAAAACCTCGACAAAAATCCTTAACATAACTTTCAAATAAATTCACTGGTTCAAAGTTTTGAGTCAAAAATGTATTTAGCTACCTACCATACGATGCCCTGATCGTGCACTGGGAGAGCCTTTTAACTGTAATTGTTCCCATTGATTTGTATTCAGGTCAAGCCGCCAAAAATCCTGTATCCATTGCACAAGAAGGAAATATTCATGTAAAAAAATACCACAAAAATCCCAATACAGTATATCATTATCAACACCTGGAGTAAATAAAAGATACAAAGAAAAACCCTAGAGGAACCACCCAAAAGCAATTCTCGTTGTAAATTTACACTGGGCATTTACATCATTAGCTTCGACATATTGGCTGAATGGATTGTGTGTTCAATAGATAAATCTAATAGAACAAATAGTAAGATTCATTAAATATAATTAGTTCATACCTACTATTACCTAGGACGTGCAAGTCTGAGATCCTAAAAATATGAAATGGCAATCTAAATTGCCTCAGTGACTAGCTTCTATAAGAAGGTATACAACATTAAGTTGAACAAGGAATGAGCTATCTAACCAAGAGTTGTTGTCGGACTTGTTGAAACCAAAGTAAAGAGAAATACAAAAAGGAAAACAAAAGGAATTGCTTGAACATAATACCAATGCCCAACAATTTCATCAATGTGTTCTTTCATTATTATATAAACATGCATAATCAATCATAACATTTTAAATAATCCTTGAAGCCTCATATGGGAGGACATGAATACTTCAATGAGTTGGGATAATCCAACAGATTGGATTACACTTGGACCAGAATTGCTCAAGGAGATGGAAGAGTAGGTTGCTAGAGCCAATAATTAAGCAAAATTTGTGAGCTTCCCAAGATAGGCAAAAAAGTTGTGCTAATTTAATCAAACCTCATAGAGAATTCATAGTGAGCAATCATGTGTTTCCTGGGGTGAGCAACATCAAGTTGAATAGGGAATGAGGCATTTCGTCAAGAATTCTGTTACATCTCATGGTGTATGAGGTTTCATATTTTGTTTTTCATCACTTTGTTGGGGATTTGCAGTTAGTACCTGTTACACCATATTCTGTATGAGCTGTCAGAGGACCAAATTTTATGACACCTGACAAGACGACACCTATGGACTTTCTATGGACCAATTTTAGATCTCATAGGCGTTATCATGGTGCACACATTTTCCTTGGTGCCACACTTATATGTGGTATTCATGGAGACTTTGCACAATCAGTTTGCTACACCTTTTCTGTTAGCAAAATTGTCATTGATGTCAAAAGAAAATATCATGGGTGGGTTTCTGAAACCATGGCTTATTAGTAAAGAAAAAAATAAGGAAATTAATTATTTACTTAAAGGTCTCTTATACGTAATACCATAGAAAATACCATGGGTGGGTTTCCAAAACCATGGGCTTATTAGTAAAAAAGAAGGAAATTAATTATTTACTAAAAGGTTTACGTGTCTTTTCAAATAGACATAACTCTTTACGAAGGGTCTCCAATAGATATATATTCAAGAAGAATTGAACAAAAAGTGTCTGAGTGGAAAAGCAATATCATTCTATGAGGAACCTCTCAAGAAGAAATTTGCAGGCTCTGAGGGTGAATGTATCAATCTTCCTTGGTCAAATCAGCATGACCAATCTGGAATAATGTCTGCCTGATGCTGCAACCTAGAGAAACATCAACAAAAACACATAAACTAAAAACAGAACAAAGGTAGACATTTTTTAGAAGCTTCTTCTCTGAAGACAGTTCGTGAACTAGGTTGAGCTCCATCAAACTACCCGGTAACCCTCTTAAAGGTGTAGCTCTTGAGTTGAATTCCTGAGTTCCAGGATTCCACCTCCCTGAACTCCCGAATCACGAATCTCCCAAACTCAATTATTGGACAACAATCCACATGCATGTCGCATAACCTCACTAGTAGACTACAATCCATATGCATGTCTCAACCAATGAGGGATTATTCCCTAGATCAATAACTACTAAACTAATTGGGTAACCATTCATACTGAGCTATTAGCTTATCCCTTCATGTCTTCAAAGTTTCATAAAATGCAAAAATCTAGTTTTCTTCAGTAAGGACGACACCACAGGCAATGTCCGATGGTTCTTCTTTGATAAACACGATAGCACGAGCTGTGTTACCCATAATATTAGATTTATGATTGAAAACCTCTTCAACATTATGACAATTCTTCTCTTTGCCGTTTCGTGTACCCTCAAAATCTAGTCCATGATTGATAGACCCTTTCTTTGACAGTGTACAGTTCACAAATTGCATATTTTCCTTCATTCCATTTGTGTAATTCTATAGAAAGTCCAAGCTATCTTTGGAAAGATGAATAGGCACAAAATAGAGTTGAAACCTACCCCCTCTGAAACTTGAAAATGAAAACTGCTTCCATTGCACCTTTGAATAGAAACTGTTTCTAGATCTGTAATTCTCTCATGAAATGGAAACTGGTCATTCTAGGTCATCTTGATCAATGCATGGTGGTTGGAATGATGAAATACAGTGATTAATTGATACACAACATGCTCACAGATGGAGAAACAACAATGGTTTTCTCTCACTCAGCGATCGTCAACCCTAACACGTAAACCCTTATTACATATGTAGACTTATATATTAACATCTCTTCTAATTCTTCAACCAAAAAGCACCAAATTTCTCATTTTCTTTTGTTTTCCTAGGGTAGATCTAGGGTTGAATTTATTTCAGAAGATCATAAAAATATTTGTTTGTTTTTCTAGGGTAGTTTAGGGTAATTTGGGGTAGAACTAACCCAAAAAATATTAAAAATATTTTTCTGGGATTTTTAGAATAGTTTAGAAATTTTTCTTTGGATTGAATTAGCTGAGTTTTATTTTATGCTCCTGTGTTTAATTTCTGCATCTCATTTCTGGAAAAATCAGCCCTAAAAAATCATCATTTGCATATTTTTTTTAAGGTTTCATTCTAGATTAAGATTGACGGAAATTTTTGGGCACTAGTTTTATACATTTCTGCTATTTTCCAGTTGTTTCCATGATTGAAATTGCTAATTTTTTAATTCTGGAAATTATAACAACAAACAACATAATTCTGGAAACAATTTTAGGGCCATATCTAGCATACAAATTTCAGATTTCTAGAGTAAAAATTTCTGCAAAAAAAAATTGAGAAAAAATCAGCAAATTCTAAATTTCTAAGTTTTTCTTGTTGTTTATGTGGCTGAAAATTATCTAGGACAGCATCACTTTAATTCTGGAAATTATTCACTGTTTAAAAGTCTGATCTAACACCTCTAACTGATTAAATCAGTGACCTAAGTGCAATTTTGAAGTGTTGGAAATTTTCTGGTTTTTTGTGTCCTATTGAGTAATCTATGAACAACAAGATAGACTGATATTTCATGTTCGGTTAATGTTGATTTAGCAATGCATAGACTCTTGACTCATTGACTAAACAGGGAACTAAAATTCTGAAACAATTTGTTGATTTGACTTAAGTGGATAAAATTCTGAATTCTGGAATTTTCTGCAATCTGTTATTTAATTGGTGGTGCATTACAGCATAAGGATTTGAAGTTTACTTGGCTGATGGTGGTTGAATTGTTTATTTTACATTGACTAAGTAACTCTTGTGATCATTCTGAAGAGTCTTAATTGGTGAATGATTAACTTCAACTCATAAATCACACAATCATTAACTAAGTGATAAACAACTTCTCGAGTTTCATTTCTCTCATGAGTTTGCTTCTCTTCCATGGATCAATGAATGTATCATATTAATGATTTAAAATGTTTCATGGTTCATTTTATTTTTCACACTTTTGAGAATTTTCTAAGTATTTGATCTATTAAATATTGTACATCTCGAATGGTTAAATGCTTGTTGACCTCAATTCCCTTAGCTCTCTTTAATCCACATCCAATCCTATAGGGAAGCCTCCCTTGACCTTGAGAGCTAACCTAAAAGTAGGAAATTAGCACTGTGGTGACAGTGGTGCTTCTTTTCTGAAGTTGCCCTTAATATCACTAGTGAGTTAGGACTTCCCCACTAAAGTGCTAGATCAAGCTGTAACACTTCTTTTGGCCTTCCATACAAAATGTCAAAAACAAGTGGAAGACTGCATCAGGAGGTGTTCACATTGCATTCAAAGCAAAGCAAACAAAAAGCTTGGGTTGTATCAATCTTGGGTTGTATCAAAAATCTTGGGTTATTACCTCCATGTATTGCAGCACAGTTACAATAGGACCTCCCATATCTCAACTGGGCACCCCCGTTTGAGGTTTGCTTTAGTTTTTGGCCCCTTTCCCCTTACAAGAGTTGTGTTGCTCTTTTAGATCCATCCACATCCCACAAACAGAAGGAGCAAGATAAAGCTTCTTCTTTTGTGCAAAACTTGGTCAAGATCCACAACAGGATTCATGACATCTTCCAGCAAACACAGGCCAAGTATAAGGCACTTCATCACTGATATTGAGATGCTCACATTTTCAGGTTGCTAACCCAGTTTGGCTGCATTTGGATAAGCAACTCTTCAAAAACCAGCTACAACAAAAGCTCAAGCCCATTTGGTACGGTCCTTACACCATAATACAACAAATGGGTCCTAATGCCTTCAAGTTGAACCTCCCACCTCAGCTTGGCATCTATGATGTGATGAATGTCAACCAATTGAATCTCAACCTCACTTGGATGAATCTATTCCTATAAAACATTCCAAGGCTACAATTTCATATTTCCAGGATCCCCTTCGTAACAATACTCTTTGGATGTCCATACCATACCCACTAAGTGTCCTCAAATCACCATTTACTTGGTGGACCGTAAAGGCACTTTACCTAATCAAGCTAAGTGGTTGTCCTGGTCAGCATTCAAGCAACACTTTTCTCACCTTCAGCAAAACTTGGAGACATTTTCCTCTCAGCAGGGATGAGAATTAGTCTAGTAAACATGTGTGAACATGCATTATAGTTGTACTTTTCTATTTTGTACTTTAACCTTATCCCTTTTGAGTGACTTCGTCTAAATTGATCACTCACACACTTTATTGTATTTTATTCCAAACATGGTCAACTTTGACTCTCCCAACAATTTTGAACTCTATATATAGTTATACAAATCACTGAATCAGTGTACAACATGTGTATAGATCCGGCAATCTTCTCTCGTACTTTCATACCAACACTCTTGTGTTTTTTGTGTGTGAGTATCTTTCATTTATTGTTGTTATTGTGCTCATATCAATTTCATTAGGTTGTAAAATGTTGGGTTTTGAATACTCATCAGTTTTTCCTTTGAGTTCTTGTGTATTTAGGATTTGAATAATTGGTGTTGCTTCTACATAACTATTAAGTCTATAAATACCGAACAATGCAAATCTAGATTGCATCCTTAGTTATCAGTTAAATGAGTGCATCATTGTCTAGTGAATAGATTGGGGATGTCATCACTCGATAGGGCGTATTCCTCACACCTTTAGGTGAAAGAAAGCAAGAAAGCCGTAGTGAAAATTTATATGTGATTTATGGTTTTCATGATTATCCAATTACCTTGACAAAGCCAATGAGGTGCCCAGGTACATAACATGAAGTCACCTTTGAGATCCAGATTTAGCCAACAATTAGTGAGCAATCATTTCTGCCCCGCAATAGCTCGATCGTCATCATCTATGGACATACAAAATAGAGTGGACATTTCCTAAAGCTTGGATAGAAGTAAGGAATTATAGGGTAGTTATTGGAAGCCATATGACGGGTGGCTGACCTGCCAATAGAACCAAGCGCATGGCAGCTAAGCACCAGAAGCTTGATCAAAGAAGTAGGCAAGCAGCAAGCTACCCAAAAAAGCATCCCTATTTATGGAACCATTTACTTCTAAAGAAATTATAGCAATAAATATGATGATTGCATAGGGATAAAGTAAATAATAGAACAATAAGGATATTTACCAGGAAAATAAGAAGATAAGAAAAATTCTTAAGATGAGTTCTAGGAGATTAGTATCGCATGCGCCAATGTCAACAACGCATCCCAACATCACAAATAGCAATTGCAACATCAGTGTTTATCAGATGTACCTCTAGTGAATACAAATATTCCAGCAGATTTTATGAGATCCAAAGTTAAGTGAGATGCTCAAAAATAGAGAATGAGGCAATCGTTACCCTAGATTTTGTTGTTATGTCTTTTAGTAGGTTTTGTCATTCAATGTCCTTTTGTTTATATCCATTATAATTAAAGCACATGCAGTCAAATTTTATTTACGTTGTTTCATGGGTCATGATCAGTTTCTCTGCATTTGCCTCCAACTGTTGCATAAGACCAACCTCTATGAGCATAAAGAAGCCCCCCTTTCAAAGCAAAGCGTTGCCATCAAAGGCGGAGGCATCATCATGAGTGTTGGTTATCATATCTCCATTTCAGTGATGTGTGTAACTGTTTTGCTACATTAATGATTAATAATACTCTGCTATTATTTATACTCGTAAATATTATTTATGTGCTCTCCCATTTTTTTAGCATGTATACTCTATTTAGTTAGCATTATCTAAATTCACAGACATGGCAAAAATCTATGCTCAATGATTGAACCATTTATCCAAATAAAGTAAAAAAGAATAAATACCTTGTAATGGTGAAACCTTTCTTGATTTGGAGAAGTGAATTCACCACCTGTAAAGCAAACAATAGTGACATCTTTAATCAGCCTTTCAAATGTGAGATAGAAACCTGCAAATAAATACTAAGCCTTGACTGTGTGCTCTATGGACTAGTAGTTCAAGCAAATCTCATAGTATTCTCTTACCAAAAATAAACAATGAATTTTTCCATGCAACTGCCTGATGAGCACTGCGAGGGGGTGGACTATTGGGACTTGAAATCAGCTTCCATTCTCTTTTGTCAGCATTGTACCTATAAAGATCTCCATATACAAAAGTCTGCCAACAACCATGATTCAAAGCCATTGAAAGATTTCTTTACATCCACATAAGTTCAATAAATAGATATCAATCACAAACAGTTTGACCATCTGCTTCAATACATTACCTTATCCCCATTATAAAATTCACCCCCATATATAATCAACTCGGTCTCCTTTAGAGGATTCACAGTTACCTGCATTTTAAATGACAACAGTTACTTCTCTTGCATGTAATATGAGTGTACAAAATGACAGAATCGCAAAATGACAAATGAGCTCAAGTAGTAGAGATTACAGATTTTGTTAGCATCTTTTGTGATGCCCCAAAAAAAGACAACCTTTACTGACATGAGTGATTGAACAAAAATGACCTAGGATTGGACCAACAAGAGAATCTTGTCAATTGTTTTGTTGCTCCATGCCTGTTCTCCATTAACTTTCAATGTCTGTCATTTTCCTACTTTTTGTAGTTATATTTAATATTTATAGACTAGAGTTGATTGGTTGACTAGTGATTAGTCATCAGAGAATTATTTCCAGTTAAATAATGAGCTGAGCGGCATGTGTTGGCATGTCTTCACCACATACAGGGGTGCACTTCCTTCAATGTCGGTCATTTTCCTACTTTTTGTAGTTATATTTATAGACTAGAGTTGATTGGTTGACAGTAACAGTTGACTAGCTATGTTGCACAAGTTTCCGGAACGTGGGAACGTAGGAAACGTGGGTACGAGTATCGGATGTGTCTAGAAGTTTCCCCCAAATTTGCAGGAAACAGCAGGTTGGGAACGACAATAATATATATTAAAAAAATATAAAATTAAAATAATTAAAAAACGTGAGAAGAAAATAAACATTAACACAAACCAGATGACTTAGCTTATCCCTTATATTATGGTTGTAACTAGAACCTCTTAGCAAAACTATGATTAAAATGTATTAGAATATTATATGTTTACAAGACATTCTATCTAGGGCATTTGCAAAGGTATATAAATAATCAAATTTAAATTATTATAAAATAAAAATCAAGATAATTTTTATTTAAATGTAATATATGAATTTAGTTTTAAAGTAGGACTTAAAACTATTTCCAACTAGTTAAAAGTTTATTTTTTTTTATTCATAAAGTAAATAGTAAAATATATAAATTTACCTTCTTTTATTTAATATAAAAAAAATCAAAATAGATTTATATTTATTATTGATTAACGCACCAACTCAACAAGGTAGCACGAAATAGACTTGTTATCACCTAAACTGTAGTTACCCCTGTGGATGTATCCATTAATGGATGGCAATAGGAAAGGGCAACTCAAAAGGTGCAACCACGATCACCTCGACCTCCAATAGATGGTTGTCACGCCAGTCGAAGCAACCTTCGTTTTATGTTATCTAGCCTAGACAACAAAGGGGGAGACCCAATCTACTCCCGACAGGAGAGATCAAAACCAAGACACCAAATCAAGTTAATTCTAAGTGAAGTAAGGTGTATGGTTTATCCTAGACCTTAGGATGAAGTCACAAGACAAGTGAGGGGTTCAATGAGTATAGCTTTGGTTCATTGTTGATGTGAGAGTGACTTATAATATTTAAAGATAAGATTCGGGATTATAGTACTAGTCAATGTGAGAAAATCCACTGCCTTGGGAACCGTGTCCAATGCAGGGTAGTTTAGGGGTTGAATTGGGGCTAACTAGTACAAGTGACAAGCTTGATCATGAAGTATGATGACATCAAAGGGTTTAGTCCACCACACAAGGGTCAAACCACAAGTTAATCCAACAATCTAGGAAAGTCGAATTGACTTAGAGAGAGACCAGTGCCTTGGGAATTGGGATAATGGAGTCAAAGTGAAGTTAACTTGTGGTTGATGACTCCTATTGCATGAGACAAGTGGGCAATTAAAGGTTTGATGGAGGAGTAAGTCTAGATCTAAAGATTCAAGGTTTGACCTAGGTGGACCACAATCCCTTAAAACAAGGAATGCTATCCAGGCAAGATTTGACAAAGTGACATACTAGACCTAGGTTTTGAATTATGCTTGTTCCAAATCCACCAAAATCTCATGTACCCATGTCCTAGAAGTAGAGCAACTCACTCTCCCAAGGAAGTGCGACTTTGCCCAAGGAGGGTAAAATGTGGGATAGATGAATCAAGACAAGTCCAATGACATCCAAATTTTAGATCCAAGTAGGTTGATCAAGTGAGAGTGTGGATCTACAATTTCAAGGCAATCCAATGACTAGATCTTGCTAGATCTGAGTTTAAAGATACCAAGTGGTCCAAAATGGGGAATAAATCCCTTAAAATGTGGAATAGGGCCCACAAGGTAAAAATCAGAAAAGTGACAATGTAGGGGTAGGTTTTAGGATGTGTAGATTACGAATCAAGCAAAATCTCAACTACCCATGTACTAGATCTATGTCAACTCACCCTCACCAAGAAGTGCGACCTCACTTGGGGAAGCTAAGTTGGCTTGTGAAGGGGGTCAAATGGAGGCCAATCTTCACCAAACTATAGATCCGGGATGCCGTGGATACTATAGAGGTGGGTTTTCAATATTACACCCAACAACCCACTAAATCTTAGTAGATCTGAGAAAATGTAACAATGGGGGTTTGAATTAATTAGGTTTTCAATTATGTGTTATGTCATTGGATTGGATCAAGATAAGAGAAACAAACCTGTGGATCTTACCTGGGTAACCTTGTAGATGCCTTGATGATGATGATCTATGCAAACCCGATCAATTTGAGAAGCTTTGAGGTAGTTTTCTATGAAGTCGATTTAGTCCAAGAAGCCAATGCGCCCTCTCTCCTGCACAACAAACGTCAACAATATCAGATTTGATGCAATCAAGAGATAAGACTAATGCCACAAGAGAAGTAACAGAAAGATAGCATAGATTACAATGATACTAATGATAACCTCCTGATACAAGCGAATGCCAAAGAGATCGATTTGAAGAAGCCTTGCAAAATCGCCCTGGTTGAAGTCGCCCTCCTGTAGACAAGACAATGATTTCCAAAAAAAGATAGATCTTACCACAAATTCCAAATGCTAGGTTGCAATAGATTTTCCAATCACCATCTAAGAACACCAGATGCAAAGGAGACCACAAGAAAGTTTTTCTATACCAATAATCCAAGAGCCAAAGACCCCTTACAATGAGAAGCTCTCTCCTTTAAATAGGAAGGAGAGGCATCAAAACCCTAACCACTTTTTGAATGAGTGGCTAAGATTAAAAGATACAAATGTCTAATCAATGGTTGAGATGAGCTCAACAATAAAATACATGGATCACTAATAAAATATAACATAAGTGGACAAAATCGCCCTAGGAGAGGGGAATCCCACCATATCATGATGAAAAAATATAATAAGAAGCTTATGGTGGGTCCAAGGGGTAATTTTAGCCACCCTTGGTCAATCCCCATAGCACAATAATAATAAAATAGTCATCAATATACCAAATCGTGTCTCTATGGACAAATCGTGGGCCTTTAAAGGCCTCAGAAATCATCAGAAAGTGCCATAAGTGATGGATGCCGGCCCCGATGAAGCTGAAACTGCTGGAGGAGGTGTGGAAGACATCAACCCATCATCACTGATCATCCCATGCCAAGACATTGCCTCAGTAGCCCAAATCGAATTCCTCAATAGCCATTTCTACCAATCCTGAAATGCCTCGGGAAGCGTGAAACTGCCCCAGACTTCCTCCTGGAGTGCCTACGCTGTCAAGGTGAGGGCACTAGTATGTCCGGGAGGGGGGTAATATGGTAAAAACAAGTGGCTGGACCACCCCCTCCAAGCACAACGCCCTAGGTCAACTAGATAAAAATCCTCTCTGGTCTGACAGGGTCTCCGATAGACCAAAACTACACTGGGTTAGCCTACTAAGGCTCAATCATCACTATAAGTGGCCGGAACTAAGAACAGACTGTCTCATTGGACGCAGAAGGTCCAAATCCAATTAAGATGTGTACTCAATACTCATACACCATATGAGTCTCTGCATGATCATAAAATATATCCAATATACCGGAACAGGTGAAATAATAATAATCTGTAAATGATCAAATAATGTTGTAAACCATGAATCATCATCATAACCCTATATCTGCTGCATAGAATCATCATGTACATGTACATAGACCATATATCATCTATCTACATCATCACAAGGTCCAACCATCTCATGTCCTATGGTTGACCTTGGTCAAACTAGGTTTGACCAAGTCAACATGACCAAATATAACTCAGACCATCATTAGAAGCTGCTACAAAGTGTCAAAGGTTAATGCATGCTCTACAACTTATTCAAATAACAATTATAACACAAAGCAATCATTACTGGTGATCTGAATCCAAATATATAATGTCATTAATTATTATTATTACTCAGACTAGACTTTCAAGACCATACTCACTTCGTAGTCGTGATCAATTTGCTAGTGAAGGGTGAAGGCTAAAATAACTAGCTAGGCTAAGGGATGACTTGACTAACTTAACTTTGTGACACTTTGCCAAAGGGGAAGGGAATACACACCATAGTATATACTGAATGAGCAACAACACAGGGAATGGCGGTGTCTCACAAATGGATAAGTTGTTCAAAGAGGGTTTATTCACCTTTAACAGATGCGCACAATCCATAATACAAATGAGGCCAGCAATAATTTAGATATAGCATTTAAGTTCCATTGCTTTTTGGGCCTGAAGTTTCCATAGCCTTTGATCTATGTGTGTTTATAAACACATTGCATAGATTTACATTTATTTGAGGCTTTCTGCTGCAGGTGTGTTTTTAAGGCACTTGTTTACCTGAGCACTTCTAGGTGTGTCACAAACAGCTTGTTTACCTAGTAAGTATTTTACATTTCCAAAAGATATAACATTTTATTTTCATGGCCATTTTCATTTGGCATGCCTTTCATTCATGTGTGTTGAAAAACACATTGCATGAACGGGCTTTTCATACAAGATATAACATTTCATTTTTTCCAGATTTTGTATTCATGGCAGCACTAAAAGTTTCAGGTTTAGCCAACACAACTTTAGTGACTAGGGGGAATTCACAAGGAACTCCAACCCACCATAGGTAAGTTTTGTCACCAACTCAGAGCCGAGACACAATAAACAGGGAACCTTATCCAATACAGAGGCTACAGTGGGGGAAAGATCCTCCATGTCTCTAGTCAAGTAGTAAGTTAGGGTGATAAACTAAAAGGTAGGCAATGGATGGATAAAGACAATGAATAATGGAGCCAACACTAGCAAGCCAAAGTATGGTGGAATGATCACCTCTATTCTTCCTAAGGAGGGTAAAACCAATGAGTATGAATAGTGAACTTCTAAGTCCGAGTAGGGACAATATAATATATATAATAAGATCAACCAGGTCCACATATCTATATGATCGCCAGATCATGACACTAAGTGCTAAGACATGCTATAAGAATAAGTATAAAAGCAATATAACCATAACACAATGATATACCTGCTGAGTCATATACCTGAATGCTCATCATCTGAACCATCATCTGTCCTCTGAAACTGCTACTGTAACTCTGGGCACTACTGACTGCTCTATACAAATGGTATAATGGCTACATCGGTCATCTCTCTGAGTTTCCTGAGACTCAGTCATGGCATGGAAAGTACAATTGCTGTCCAAAATCTGATAGTGATCCAATATAGATGCTCATCTCAGCATCTCAATGTAAGGGAACTAACTGAATAGTGTACTGGAATCAGAAAAATAATGTATGGTAGCCCAGCTACTGTATATGTGATAGCAAGACTTTTACTGCAACTTAGTTTTCTAGAGAAAAAATTCCTAGTCAACCATGTATATGTATGGTTGCTAGGAAATAATAATGTCGATAACAACCCACGTGGCGATCATGAACGCGTGGAAACTCTCGATGAAGGAAACGCGCAAGAAAAAGTCCCCAAGTTTCTGATTTTTTAGGGTAAAAGTTCCCAGTAAGTTCCCAACCAACCAAAACGGTTCCCACTGGATTTGGAAAGTTCCCTACAAGTTCCCAAGTTCCCTGGAACGTCAGAACTTCGGGAACGAGCTTCCTAAAAGCTCGAAGCGGTTCTCGTGCTACATAGACTAGTGATTAGTCATCAGTGAATTATTTGCAGTTAAATAATGAGTTGAGCAACATGTGTTGGCATGTCTTCACCACAAACAAGGGTGCACTTCACGTGTGGTCACCAATGAAGGAGTGTGTTTGGCATGTGTTGGCGTGTGCATACCTATTCTCGGCACACACTTGAGGAGTTAGAGAAGTATGCTTGGTGTGTGTTGACGTATGCCCACCACATGGAGGAGTGCGCTTGGTGTGTGTCAACATGTGTCTCCCCATTGTTTCCACATGTAGGGTGCATTACTTGGGTGTTATACTTTTCTATTCTAGTACATTTTTGCATGCATGGACCCCTCTCTTATTCCTATAAAAAGAGATGGAGAGCACACTAGCAAACAAGTAATCATTGTCTTTATTCCTTCAATGTCCTAAACATTTTCAGTTTCAGCCTGTTGATGTTTGTATCTTAGTGAGGTATCCTCACTAAGAAAGTCGTCCCCATAAGAAAACAATAATATACATTATTATGCTATTAAGCAAGTCGGCCCAGATAAAATAATAAAACAGTTATTATTATGCACACAAGCAAGTCGGCCCCACATTGAAAAATCAGCCCAGAAACATGTATAAATAAAAGTGTTATTAAAGTTAGTGCAGCTGCGAGACCCATTCTCAGAGAGGATGGTACCCTAGTCAGTTATCTAGGGTTCCTAGTCAAGTTAACCAAGCAGAGTAAAGAGTAAGACCCTAGAAGGTACCCTAGGGCCCCCAGCTGTCTCCTGGGGTTCTTGGTCAGGGACCAAGCAGGTTGATGCCATGGCAAAGTCCCTAGCATGTGGCTAGGGCCCCTACTTGTCTCTAGGGTATTCTGTTCTGGGACCAGACAGTTTCTTGGTCATGAGGACCAAGCAGGTCCTACAGGTTGAGATAAAGACCTCTAGGTCCAGGACCAGGCAGATTCTTGGTCATAAGGACCAAGTAGTTCCTGCAGTGACATACCTGGTCAATTAACCAGGTGGATCTTGGTCAGTGGACCAAGACAATGATGTGTGATGTCCTCTTCTCCTAGGTGGTTGAGTTAGATGGTCTTCTCAAGGAACTGGCCACTCCTTCATGGAGCCACTAACATTTGACCTCAGGAGCAGTCCAGAGGACCACATGATCACATCATCCAGTGTGGACCCTTCCTTATACAGTGATGATGAACTTTCAGGTTATATGTAACATTTGTACATTTGAGAGAGAGATGACTGATTGTACCTTCCCCACCATGGTTGGCTTACTTTTGGCCCTTACACCTTGTTGTTTATTGGTCTGGTGGTACCTTGTCTTTGACTTGTGGTTAGTAGGGTCATTTACCCATCTTGAGTTGTTTTTTGATTTGTACTATCTTGATGTTTGTGGTCCTATGGGTACTATGGATGGTTATTTGTCCACTTTGTGGTATACACTTGGTCCTAGGGGTTATGGGTCAAGTACCCACTACTATGAATATTATATGTATGTTAATTAAAGTTATTAGTCATTAAAGTGAAAGGGTGTAACTCTTCACTATATACGCTCAAGCCTATAAAAGCGAGCCTCATTGTAATTATTAATCATCTTTATCATCATCAATTATATATTATTATCAAATGGAGTTATTTTCCATTGGAGGATTATTCGCTTGAATAATCATTGACTATATCCGGACACGGATATAGCATTGGTATCAAAGCCTCGTGCTAGATTCCGGCCTTTGGCTATCTTTGGGCTTTTAGCCATTAACCAGGGTTTCCCTGAATTTTGGTCTTTGACCATAAAATTACAATCTTGCTCCACCTCCCTGCCGGAGAGTCTCTCCACTCCCCGCGCCTGCACACCTCCATCCTGCACGCCCTCCCGCACCTGCACACAACCCCCGCACACTGCACCATCCCCACCGCCATCCACAATCTCCACCCTGCTCCCTCGCGCCGACTCTCTCCACCTCCCAGTCTTAGACTCTCCGCCCTCATCACCCCCGTCACCTCACTCGCTCGCCCCTCGTTTCATACTTCGCAACGCATCTCCTTACTCCTCCTCGCTGCACATTCCCCACGCCTTCCCACCATTTTCTCATAGCTCCCTTCGCATCCCCTTCCCTCTCTCCGCCTGCAAACTCACCCTGCGTCCCTCCCTTTGCTCCAGCGCTCATCCCTGTACCTCCCTCCTCCCAGCAACCCGTGCATTCCCCTCCACCGTAGCATCCCCTCTCGCGCTGCCTCCGCTCACTGCGTAACCCTCCCTCTCCTTACGCATCCACAACTCCCCCTCCACCAGCTACCTCTCCATCTCCGCGCCCTCCACCACCGCGCTCCATCACCTCCCTCCCGCGCAGCACTTCCACCTGCTGCCCCACACCACCCCCACGCGCTTCCGCTCCTATCCATACCTCTCCGCCCTTCTGCGCCCTCACCCCACCTGCGCCTCCCTCTCTGCACTCCACCGCATCCTTTCCTCCTCTCCGCGTCGCCGCTCCCAACTCCCTGCCACCATTCCCTTTATCTCCCTGCGTTCCAACTCCCGCCCAACCTTACCATCCACCCCCGTGCATAAACGCCTCCAGCCTGCGCGTCTGCAAGCCCTCCGCCAGCTTCACACCACCACCAACCCACGCACAGCTCCCTCATGCGCCCTCGTCCATAGATTCATTCTCCTCGTCAATTGCCTCTGCAACTACGCCTACCCACCATCACAACTGCACCAACTCGACCATTCCCTCCTCGCGGCCACCTCTTCCAGCACACCTCCGCCACCACCGACCCCCGTCCGCCGCCTCCAACTCGGCCACCCCCCTCCTCCATACCACTACACCTCTCTTCCACGTGTATTTTTCCATTCAAAAAAAAACTATTATCATTGTTATAATATTTTAAAAAAAATTATTATAACACATTATTATTAAATTTAATAATAAGTGTTATTATAATATAAGTATTTATACTATTATTATTTAAAAAGAAAAAAAGAAAAAAAAAAAGAAATAATAATTATTATTTTTGGAAAAAAAAAATAAAGAGAGATCAATTATCATTGAAGGAAGCCAAGGACCTGTTGTCATCGTCAAGAAGACATTAAGACAAAGCCAAGAAAAACAAAAACCAGAAGTCCAAGCAAGACTCCTTATTGTCAAAGAAGTCGAAGAACACTTATCACCGAAGAAATCAAAGTCAAGGACAGTTATTTATCATTGAAAAAGTCAAAGTAAAGGAAGGCTTATCAAGAAGTCGAGACGCGTTAACGACAAGGACTACCAAGTTTAAGAAAGGCTCATCAAAGAAATCAAAAAAGATCATTCCACCGTCGAAGAAGACAGAAACCATGGAAGCCGATTTGCGAGAGAAATTAGAAGCCAAGTTAAAACGCTATCAAAAAGACAATGAGGAATTACGAGACATTAATAGACAATCAGAAATAAAGATTGAACTACATAAGATACAAGAACGGTTCAATGAACAAATAATGTCCAACCAGAAAAATCACATAGAAAAATTATGTGCGCAAATCAAGGAATTAAAAGATGAAAGTGATTTCAATCAGAGATTGAAAAATCAAGATATAAAGAAGGAAATAAATAATTGCGAAGCAGAAATAATACGCTTGAACAAAATCGTTAGCGACAAAGATGAAGAACTAATGCAGTTACGACATAAATTAGAAAGTCAAGAATCAGAGGTCGGCCAGTGTCGACAACAGATAAAAGTTCTTCAACAACAAAATGACGACTCTAAAAAGACACATAAGTCAGAGATCGCGAAGAGTAATAAAGCATTATCTAACAATGCTGAAGAAATTTTTAGACTAAGAAATCATAACAAGATACTAGTCACAAAAATTAAGAAGTTGAAAAATAGCCAAAAGATAGAACAATCTATGGACGACATTGAAGGGAAACTTCTAGACAAACAGGAAGAAAATAGTTGTATCAGAATTCATAATGAAGATCTTAAGGAACAACTTAAGACATCTGAAGATGACAGAAAATCGCAAGTCGAATTGATTAAGAAGTTTCAAAATGATAATAGGCAGTTAGAAAACAAGTTGGAAAAGATACAGAACAAAAACTTAAATCCTCAAGAGACGAAAATACAACTTCCAACTCAGATCAATGATCTAAAGGCGCCATTCGTAAACGAAAATGACATCATGAAAGTTCCTTATCGACACCCCAACCATAAAAACCGATATTTGAAAAAGTGGGAAATGTCGAAAAATAATGGTACTAATGTGATCAAATCTCCTGACGACATATCAGTAGGAAATCCCATCAGTCCACAACAAATCAATTTGGGATGGATTGATCCGTCGATGTATCGGAAGTTATGCTCTACACTTAGCAGTTCGTATCGACATGTTTCATCAGCCATGGCATTGCAAAGAACAATGCAACAAAATTATAAGGCTTTGAGGACAAAGCCTTTATAAGAGAGTGGCAATGCTATGAATATTATATGTATGTTAATTAAAGTTATTAGTCATTAAAGTGAAAGGGTGTAACTCTTCACTATATACGCTCAAGCCTATAAAAGCGAGCCTCATTGTAATTATTAATCATCTTTATCATCATCAATTATATATTATTATCAAATGGAGTTATTTTCCATTGGAGGATTATTCGCTTGAATAATCATTGAGTATATCCGGACACGGATATAGCACCCACACCTATGTTATATTGGGTCATGTATTGGTCCTTGTACCCTCACCTAAATGACCCTAGTACCCTACTTATGTTTTATGTTATTAAATGTGACTCTTTTATTTTTTTTTTTATTTTTTTTTTAAGTGGTACTTTCCTAACTTAAATAAAGTTGGACCCTTCTAGAAGATCTTGTTCCTATATATTGAAGAGTTTTCTTTATCATTTATCATCTTTATCCATCTCAGCTCTGATGACGTCAAGGGGTTCCAAGTTTGTATGCTGTCGTTCGCTTGCCTGTCTAGGGCTTCCACCTGCTCAAACTCTGACCTAATTTATCTAAAGTTTATTTGTTGTTGCTTGAGACAAGGCCGTAACTATCCTGCTCTGATCTATCCAAGTCGTGAAGAGTCTGATTGGAATCCATTTCACCTGCTGAGGATTGGTTGAAGTTAGATCTATTTTTAAAGCATTCGATCTGTCCCTTATGTCCTAGCCGTGAGCTCTAAAAGTCTTGATCTATCTTAGCGAGGGTTTGCCCAGATCTGCTGTAAAGAAATTTTTGATCTGCCTGTAGGTGACCTGATTACTATTATTGGTCTAGCTGAGTTATCCGATCTGCTAGTTTGAACTTGTGTGAGCTCCAATCTGTACATTGAGGGATCTTATCTGTCTTGTGCTTGTTTGTTGAGTTAGCTGTTGTTTGTGCTAGAAATTGTACCTAGACTACAAAGGTACAAGCTATAACTATCTCAAGAGAAACTAAAAGAAACCAATTTGTTTTTGTAAATTTTGTTTGAAGGTATCATTCATAAGAAAAGGTAATAAGATATTAAACACATACAACTACTAAATCAGAAGGAAATTTCAAAGATCTGAAATGTAAAAATATGAAATATAGACATAAACCATAAGCATACATTCAACAAGAAATCTAGCCATCTTCACAAATTTATAAGCATTTATAGGATAAAAACTTTCATCAACAAATGAAATCATAAATCAGGTGATCAAATAGACCATAAACATAAAGCAGAAACAAAGGTTAATAGATGGCTTATATAATATATTTCAGATCAAATATCAGTCTCCAAAACACTTACATGAGAGTGCATCGTATGTATTCAAGTGCAAAAAGAATCATCTGTTCCAAGCCCTTCTCCCGAACAAAAACCAACCCCTACACTGTATCTTTCCTTTTCTTTTATAATTACAAAGAAGTTAAAATGAAGTGGTCTCGAAACTGTTAGCAGTTACATAAACAAAAAGTTTTTAAAAGACTAAAAACTACTTAACCAAAAATAGCTCTTCACACCTATTAACGAGATGAAATATAGGAGTTGTTGGACAACTGTGAAAATAGGTGGCAATTAGAATTGTTTAGCAGCTTCTGCTAGCATAGTTATTCCTTCCAACGCTTGTGATCTCTTCACATGACGAGCCTGCTCCATTTCCATGTCTTGAATCTTGTTTGATAATGCCTTGTTTTGCTTGCTCAACTCTTGAACTTGATTAGTTAACTCTTCAACCTGTATCTCTGCATTTCTTTTCCTTTTGAGTGCTTCTCTTGCTACTGAAATTAACTCCTGGTAATGGCCATTCACATCTTCAAGATCTTCTCTCAGTCTTTTGTTTGTAGTCATAAGTCTTTCATTTGATTCATTTAGGAAATTAACTTGTGTCTTATGTTGCTGCAATGACTTTTTAAGATTGTCTACTTCTGAATCCATCTAAGCGCCTCCATGCAATGTTGAATCTTGATATGATGTCAATGGAATGTCTAATTTCCTGAAAATAAGATCTTCTTCATATTTATCCTTTGTTGCTGCTTCTGAAAATGAAGCTTTCGAACTCATCCCTTGTTCAAAACTGGGAACAATTTCTTCCTCTATAACACCATCACATTCCTTGATTGGCTTTGATATCATTGCAGGCTCTTCCTCTGTACTTTTGTGAAGCGGCTGTGATCTTAATTCTTCTTTGTTATCCCCATCTTCCTCACCTGAAGAATCTTGAATAATGGTAATTTTCTCTTTCTCCAACTTAGGATTTAGAATCCTTCTCATGTTCAATCTGAATTTGTTTGTAGCTCTAGTTTTGGGTCTCCATTTAGGTTTTTCAAGCTCTATCAAAGACTTGACATCTACTTTGAAATTTGGAACATGGAAAATGTTTTCTTTTGTATTAACAGCCAAAGTATTGAGAGTTGAATTCTCTTCTTCAGACATATAACTCTGTTTTCCCTTCATTAAAATAGCATCTTCTTCTTTATTCGAAGCAGCAATATTTTCTACTATATCATCCTCAGGGATGTGTTTATGCTCCTCTTCGGATATGTGTTCATGTTCTGCACCAATGGGCTCTATTAACTCTTCCTATAGATTACTTTCTACTGCATCTTCAATTGGACCTCTTTTGAACCTTTTAACAAAGCCAGATTGCTTGTTAGGCAGGGGTTTCTTTCCATGCTCATCTTCGTCTGCTTTAAACCCTGACCAAAACAAAAGGTGTTGCCACTTTCGATTCTTCTTTTCCAGCTCTGTTAAAACAATTAGTTTGACCAAGCCATGATGAAATAGAGATCGATTCGTGTGATCAGGGTGGCTCTTAACCCTATTTGACATCTTTTGGAGACTTCTGAGCAGGAAAAATGGTAGATTCATTTTGGATTGTTGATTTAAATGCAAAAGAAACCTCATATGGTATTTAAAAACGGATGCAAACCTTCCTTCGCAGGTAAGGTAGCTTTGCACGATCCCAATGACTTCTTTCCATTCTGGTTTGAAACTATTTAAATGAACCCCCTTGCTCCAATCAAGAGATTCGCAACCTGGTAGCAAAAACATGCTTGGATCAAACTCAAAAGGGATTTTCTTGAACCAACATTCTCCTTCTATGGCCACACCAGTAGCTTCAGCTATTAAACCCTCTATCAATTCAAACTTTAAAGTATCAAAGCTAACACTAAAGTTGGAGAGATTCTCAGCAAAGGCATGAGAAACATCTACATTAAAACCTACAATTTTCTCAAAGAAAGTAAACCACCCGATTGCTTTGAATAACTCTGCGCATTCAGGAAAATCTGCAGCCCAACTGGTGTTTGTTGGCTCAAATCGACACACCTTACCACTCTTGCCCATGGTTACTGCACTTAATCACGGATTTCCTTCTTGGAGGCGAACAAAACAAGAAATTGACAAATTTTAGATATACGTGGCTTCCCTTGTCTTCAGCTGATCGGTGGTGAACTCATGAGCTTGACAGTTGTTATGATATAACGAACAGGTTGCTCGAGCTCTTCACTCATAAAAATAATGTGCCAATACTAAATATGATTTAGGCACAACCTTCAATCATTTTGGATTCCAGCAGCGCTTGTATATATGCAATTTAGTAATTATGCTGCGAGAATGTTATCATATGAAAACTTTACAAAATCTCAACATAGGAGTTAGGCCAAATATTTATATGTGTTTGAAGACTTACAAAGAAATGAAATATTTAATAAGCCAACATCTATAACATGAAATAAAAGTTAAATAAAGAAATAAAACAATGCTCATGTAATAAAAAATGAAAAACCAAAATAACTTAAAATAAAGCAAAATAAAAAACAATAAGAAATGAGAAACTAAGAAAAGACTAAAAGGGACTACGTACAATTCCAGTCCTAACAGCTGTGGCCCTAGTTTACCTCTGAACCTCAGCTCGAATCCTGTAGAATGCTGAAGAATGATACCTGATGATAGTAGCAATGTTGAATCTGGATGATCCAACCCTGATAGTGACTAGGGCAAATATATTTTGCTACCGAAATATACTGAATGGTTGAGTGGTGTGCCCTCAACCCTAAATGGCTCACTGAGCTCTCCAAATCGACTTCTCAAATCAATAATCATATAAGCAGGCCTTATTCACTCACTTTACCTTTCTTTTATAACTTTCACATGGCCTGACCTAACTTTTGCATGACTAGGTCGCTTTTTCTTCTAATTTGCAGTTAACTCGCATGCAGTGCTTCTTATGTGCATGGAAGCTCAATAAAGGTGTTTCAGTGCATGCAACATGAAATATGGCTCGCATGCCATGCATGCAGGTGGCCCCTAGTTCCTGTGGCCCTTATTTATCTACTGATGATCTAATAACCATGATTAAGATCTTCTTATGGTGTAAATGGCATCAATCCTTAGTCAATTCCCTAAATGTCAGTTCCCGCTCGAACCTATGGGAATCAGATAGGTTAGTGGGATGGTCCTCAGTGCTTAAGCAGAAGAGGACATTACAATCCTTCCCGCTCGAAAGTGCTTGTCCTCAAGCAACTGTAATGTTGGGTGTTGTAATACCTGTTCTCCTTCCCAAGTGGCCTCTTCTATAGGCAACTCTTTCCATTGAACCAAGTATTCTCTAATGATTTTGTTCCTTAGTTTTATTTCTCGAACCTCCAGGATTCGTTCTGGAACCAAAATCAATTGCCCCTCATCATCAAGGGAGGGCAGTTCAGATGAAGTAACAATCTGTTGACCTACAGCCTTCTTGAGGTTAGACACATGGAACACGTTATGAATGTTGCTTTCTTGTGGTAATTCGAGCTCATATGCTACCTCTCCCACTTTCTAGATTATCTTATACGGACCATAGAAGCGAGGCTTAAGTTTCTTTGCTCCTTTCTTCTTAAGGGATGATTGTCTGTAAGGCTGTAGGCTGTAGACCTGCCTCACAGTTGATTCAGTCTGCCGATGTTGGCACTAACTCCTCAAGGGCTTATTGTAGGCGTACTCGTGGTCATGCATGAGACTCGAGATTCTACATGGAGACATTGTCTATTTTGGTTTTCTAATTATGTTAAGAGACTGAGTTATTGCTTATGTATTTGAATTTTGAACTTGATGGCATTTCTGATTTTGATCATGGAATCATTTTCCTGTTCACTATTTAAAATTTAAATTTTTGCATACAAAAATCGATTGTGTTATGTTGTGTTATCATACTTTAGGAGATGATGTTACGAATTATTGCATAGATTCTAGTTTTATAACTTATATGGATTGGAAATGTCATTAACCTCTTTTTTGTGCCCAAAATTTACCATATTTTAAGTGTTTTTTCTATTTGCTGAGTCTTGCCTAGTCTATCCCGAGTCTTTCCCGAGTCGACGAGTCACATGCCAGCCGAGTCTTGGCCAAGTCCGAGTCGTGCAACATTGCCTATAAGTACTAAGGCCATTCATTATTGTAATCATCATATTATTCATATTTTTATACATACATACTTTATCAATTGTTATCCAATATTGCGAAGTCAAATATAATTGAGCATTTATGCTTCAGAACTTGTGGAAATTTTACTTTGCAATACTAACTACTTAAAACAACAAAACAGCAAATATTCCTTAAATAAGGGTGGTTTCTAAAAACACATATTTTCAAATTTCAGGAACTGGGAAATAGGTAATTCAAGGTTTCCTAGGAATATGTGTAGGTGTCTGCATATCTTCCAAATCATGTCTTTTATGATGCTTGTCTAATATACATGGAGCTCTCTGACTCAATTTTGGTATGCATCTTTTAGGCCCATTCTTTGTCAGGTGTTTTGCAGTTTCTTTACCTGTATTTAGAATATCCATTGTTAGCATCACAGCCTTGAAATAGAGAACCAGGCATTTGCTAACTTAAGTGTGACAAATATTTAGCATCCATCCTGTCCCTCATTTCTAAATGTTTCCAGGTCTGAAGAAAGGCAGCAACCAGGCATTTGCTAACTTTAAGTGCAAACAAATATTGGAAAATCCACAAAATAATGCATGACATGAAAACATTAAATGGTCATACTGAACAGTTGCAACGAGGTGAAGGCGGTGGCACATATTCTTCAACATGAACTTCTTTCTTTTTTGCCTCTTCCTTTTGTATATTGGCCTGTCATACAGAATATGAGCATGGTCAATGTTTCCTATTTGGGAAAAACTAAACTTCCTGTAAAATAGCTGCCAGTTGTATTATATAAAGAGAAACATATATTCAAGGTACAACTACTAGAATCGTACACATTCAATACAAGTTTTAATTTCAAAATCTTATCAAATCCCAAGCATACTAAGATGACCTTAGAATTATATTGACCTTAAAATGATCATAATAATCTTGAAAATAATGGAAGAGTGCAAGATATTTCAACTTTCAATAAATAACCTATAAAAAATGCAGACAAGGACTCAAAACAGCATCCAGCTAAGGCAACTCTGCCTAAGGAAGCATGGCTGTTAAAACCCCTATATTCTTCAACCACACTGTATGGTCTAGTCTTTTACTGCTACCGTTATCAGTCATCAGTCGTTATATGAATTCAGTCTATTACTCTTCTTTATAGAATAAAAAAGAGTATGTGAATGGTCATCTCTCCGAAGATTGAATGTTACACCATATGCCAATTAAGGACACAACTTCTAGAAGCAATAAAACAGTATGATATACCAACAAATATTCCCCAATTGAGACACACAACATAATTGTTGTTTGCTCACTCCCTACCAACACACTGCAAAAAAGTTTCCTTCTCTATTTCACTTTGCAAGCCTGAGGAATTTGTTCCATGGCTTCTTAGCAATACCAAGTTACCAGCCAACTCTCACATTAATGAAGTATACTCGTAAAGATCACAACTGGCTTGAGATATATATTTCTACTGCTCTTTCCCACCCACAAACTCTTTCAACAGATAGAACATGAGTAGACTTCAAACTAAAGCAAGAAACATTTGCACATAAAAACTTTACAAGCTGACATGTAATATGCGTGTCATTTATCACCATACAGAAGAACTTAAACTATATAATTCATCACTGCTACACAGATTTCAAGTTGAATTATTCAAAATTGATGGACACTCCTGTCTAACCATCAATTAGACATGAAAACTGCATCTTGTTTTCTCTTGATATTCCCAATATTTTTTCTAATTCCTATGTTAATGAGGATCTCTTCATATGTTTAACTTTATTTATGTCCAACAAAGAGCCAAAAGTAGGTCAATGGGACTGCTTACAAAAGTGTCAATATAAAGTGGGAGTGCTAAGGCCAATCCTATAAAAAGCAAAAGCAGAACAAAGCTAATCTATAAAAACCAAGTTCTTGGCGCAAAGCCAAAGTGATACAATACTCTAGCTAAAGTTCATTTTTCTTGAGTCGCTGCTCTTCCTGGGGTAGTAAGCCTACAGCTTCTTCAAATGTGGGAACTTCATTTGGAGAAGACACACAAAATGAAGTTACAAAATTCTGATATAAATCAGGTAGGCTACTAAACAGAATGGTGATGATTCCTTATCTTTAATATCTCTGTCAATCACTAACAATTCATTATTTAGTTCCTGCAACTTCTGAACAAGATCTGAACTGAATCTGATGCTGCCATCTTCAAACTGGTTAATTTATTTTTCAAGAATAAAATTCGAAGTTCATTTGAAGTTTCATAAAAATTCCTTATATTCTTCCAGACATCAATAACATTACTAAGACCACAAATGTGGGGAAGAATATAATCCTCCGAAGCAAATGTAAGAAGAAATAATGCCACCCGGATGGGGTGATAGGGACACGTGCATGGTTGGATGTGGGTCTGCTCCATACCTATGCGGTGAGCAAAAGAGACCTCACACGAGGTGATGAGGGTCCACAGTTATTGTAACGCAAGGGAAAGGTGGTTGAACACAAGTATGCTGGATCACATCAGGCAACAGAGTACAGGGGTATTATTTGACATGTTGCGATATCAATATCTTTACCTAGGCATCAATAATATGCACAATAGGCAGCCTGTCAAGCCTAACCAAAGAGGCATCATGGTAAAAGCTATCCTTAGTCGTTTAAAGGTGATTTGTTTCCTCAGTCTGTCTGTCCTGAAAATAATTTGGGTGGGACTCTGGCTATTCATCCGATAGAGTCTTGCACATTTCGGCCATTTAGTTTCAGGCTCCGAGATGTTGATCAGGCTTTAGATTATGGGCCTGGGAGTTTGGATATCTGAAGGAGGTGGACCAAAAGGTTGGTCTCACCAGTTGGCGGGGTAGGAAAGAAGATGGAAATAACCTGATTTATGTCATCAGAAGGGAGGAGTTGCGGACGAAGATTATGTTGATGTATATGTAACTTCGGAATGTATTTCATATATGTATTTTGTACTCCTATAGAGATGGTATTATTCCTCTATACGGAAGTGGTTGTATTCCTATAGAGATGTTATTATTCCTCTATACGGAAGTATCGTCATTTATATTGTAAGTGTCGTAACTTATACTTGATGGGTTATTAGACCACCTTGTTGGGGTCGGCCCTGTATAAGTCATGTGGGTCGAAGGGTTATTAGACCACCCTAGTGGGGGTCGGCCATGTGGGTCAAAGGGTTATTAGACCACCCTATTGGGTATCGGCCCAGTCAGCATTGTGTTATGTGGTTAAGTTAAGGCCGATCTAGTAAAGGTTATTAGGCAAGTCAAGTCTAGTATAAATAGAGATCGGGAGATCTCTATTTTATCATTCTATTCTCTCACTCACACTTTGGAGAGTGGCGCACTTGTGGAGGAGGAGGCTCTGCTGCTAGGAGAAGACTATCTCTTGTATTCTGGTTGTATCATTGCTCTATCTATCTCTGAGGAAGTTATTGGGGTTTTTCACCTTTATGGTTTTCCCCAAGTAAACTCTGTGTCTCTTGTGTGCTTGCATTATTGTGTCCATGATTGATATGCTGTAGATTTGTTGTACATGTTGTTCTCTCAGTTAAGATCCTAGATCAGATTGAAGTAAAATTTTGAAAATTTAACATGGTATCAGAGCTAGCCTGAAAGAAAGCATGATATGGCATGTATGACACTTGTTGCACTTACGATGCTAGGGCTTGATATAGCAAAAACCAGTCATCGTAGCACTTTCGCTATAAATCCATTTGGCGAAGTTTTCGGATCTGAAACTTTTACAGGTCGAAGATCAGATCCCCATGTACCTTGTGTCCAAAGGACAACCTCTAATTCGTTGTACTTTGTGATTTATGATTTGTACAATATAGGGCTTCTGCCTCTTCCAGATCTAAGTCAAAATCCGGTGACCTTGGGAAAAAGGTCATAACTTGGGCTAGGAAGCTCCAAATGAAATTTCGTAAACAGTGATAGGTAGTACACAGACTATACTATCTCAGGAAAAAATTTCAGAGGCCGAAGTTGAACCAGTGACACATGGCACGCCATACAAGTTCGCTCTCCTGTATTATCCCATAAACATGTCACGTTGCGACACTTGGCATAACTCTCTCTCAGAGAATCCACTTGAGGTCAGACCTGTCGGGATGGAAAGATAACAGGTCGGGCTATCTCAGGAAAAAATTTCAGACCCTGTGGATCAAAAAATTCGGAGTTACACCAGAAACAATCGGGTACATATTTCTGTCAAAACAGAATTATTTTTTAGCACCTTCATTCATGGCTTCCGGAATTTAGGGCTTCGGAGAAAGTTGGAATTTTTGTAATCAAAGACCACGGCTGAATGCTACTCATCAAAATCGAAATTTAGAGACCAAGATCAGAATTTTTGGTTGGGCAGAAGGCCGGGCTTGATCAGACCCTAGTTCGGGACTTTGATCAGAAAAGTGGAAAATTAGGGCTTCTGCAAAAATGGAAATTTTTGAAATCTGTGACCACAGCTGGAAGCTCCTCATAAAAATAGAAGCCTATAGCTTTGGATCAAACCTTTTGATTGGGCAGAAGAGTGGGCTTCATCAAACCCCAGTTCAGGGTCACGTCCAGTGAATCCAGAAGTTTCAAAGGCAAAATTGAGGAGTGAAACTTTGCAGTTTTCAAATTCTGAATATACCAACTTGATCAGCTCATCAAGGCGCATATTTCTATCCTTTCGGAAGTTTGAAATTCAAAGTTTAAATTTCTGGGGTTTCTCTAACAAACCCTGATACAGCTCCAGATCCAGTTCCTGCAAATCAAGTGGATTGGTTTAATCCTAGAAGAGGATGGATTGGTCACCTGCATAAGTGAAGAAGTTCTTGTTTCAGAGGGAGATGAGGCTAAGGCCTTACATAAGAAGATTACAAGCAATCTCGACAGGTATGACTCATCGAGGTATGTTTCGAGATTTGTTCATGATTAAGTTTATGGTATGTTTGTCTTCATGATTATTACGGTTAGTACAATCTTGATTTGAGATTTGTCGTATCACCTTAACAAAATTATGAATGCATGATAGAAGATATTCATTGGTTAGGGTGTTGACATTTATGATTGTACTAATGCATTATGGTGTTGTATGAGGTTTATGTTGTCTGCTAACATAAAAGGTACACCAAGAAAGACAAATCATGTTCTACTTCAAGAACATATGATCATGGTGACATGAAGACAAAGATTCATTCATTGTCATGGATCACATAGAAGATCTACTTACGAGGTATGTATAACTTGGTTCTACAATGGTTAACTTATGAGACATGCAAGTTACTAGCACAAGTCACTGAAGAGAACCAGAAGACATTATGCAGGTATGTTAGACATATCTAGCTAGCATGCTAATCCAGGTATGTTTTTCCTATATCAAGCTAGAATCCTACCTTGTGTTAGGATCTTATACTGTTGTGTTGTTGATAATGATTATTCATGAAGTCATAGGTTTGAATAGTCATGGTTGTATGCATATTATGTTTCTTACCATAATTGATGATATGACTAACCAAAAGAATCATGAAGGTATAGGTTTGAGTAATCACGGGTTTATGCATGAGTAAAAGAAGACTTCCCTGAAACCTTGAATACTAATGTTTATTATCTGTAAATAATCATGACTATACATGTTTAAGATTATTGTGTTTTGATAGTATTAAGATTATACTAATAAATGTGTGATTATGTATAAGACCTCAAGGATAACACAATGATGATACTAATAAGCATGCATAGTGATTAAGGATGGATATAAGTTCAAGGACAGGTAATCCAGGAAGCAAAGATCAAGAGGGAGCACACTCTAGTTGTTCCTGCAAGAAAGCAAAGGAGCACACTTCAGTAATTTCTGCAAGGATGCAGATATTCAGAGGGAGTTGACCACTTCTCACAATCCACATCAGAATGGAGTTGCAAAGATTCAAAGGGAGTCCACCCAGCAACCAAACAAAGATAAGTATTTGAATTGTCATTTCTTACATAATGTTATTCAATAATGTATATATTGATGTTCCTAGAATTAGGTTGTGTATTATGCATATTAGAATAGTTGCATTGATGAACAGTATACTACTAATATACATGGGTAAGTGGCCTATGGCACTGTACAACATTCCATTGCTACTTATCTAGAATGAAACCTCTTTGCTGACATGTTGGGAGTTGTGCACACTCTTAACAATGTTCTAGTAGAGATTGGAAGGCATCTAGAAAGTTACGGGATATGGATAAATGTTGTATTGAAGCATTGGCTAAGATAATTGCATGACTGTATGACATATTTCTTTATGTGTAAGAATTTGTTCTGAACACTATGAGATGTTTTCTAATCATGCAATTTAACTTGTTGTGTAGGAAAGATCGCATACAATCACCTACAAAAGAAGGACTACAACATTTGTTCAGCAACAAAGTTATCTATTGAAAATATTGAAGATATTCAAGTTCCCAGGATCTGGGACGAATGCCACGATCGAGGAGTACCAGTCGATCATGAAGATGTTTGGGATGCAGTCTCAAGACCTGAAGGGGAGTCTGTAGTGACTTCCAAGAGGATCTACAAGATCAAGTATGCTGCAGATAGTAGCATAGAGACTTTTGCTCCTGTAGCCAAATTCACTTCCATTAGATCAGTACTTGCTCTGGCTGCAGTGATGAAGTGGAAGATACACCAGATGGATTTCAAGACAGCTTTCTTGAATGGTGTGGTTGAAGAAGAAGTGTATGTGGAGCAGCCACTTGGTTCTGAGACACATGACAGGGAGTCATATACGTGCAAAACTTGGTACGGTAGGATAGACAGCTTTCTATCCAGTTTGGGCTTTACCAAGAGTAAAGTGGATTCCAACCTTTACTACAAGGTTGAGGAAGGCAATCCAGTGATACTACTTTTGTATATGGATGACCTGTCTATTACAGGTGAAGATAGATTGATTGCCGACACGCAGCGGAAGCTTGCTGCCGAGTTCGAGATGAAGAACTTAGGGATGATGCACTATTTGTTTTTGGCATGGAGGTGTGGCAGAGTGTAGATGGAATCTTCCTTGGACAAGGGAAGTATGCAGTAGAGATCCTGAAGAGGTTCGGGATGATGGAATGCAAGGCTATGGTCACACCTATGGCATCGAACCTGAAGCTTCTACGTGATGCTCCATCTAATCCGATTGATGTCACTGTGTTTCATCAAATGAATGGGTCATTGATGTACCCCTGACGAACACGAGACCAGATATTTGCTTTGCGGTGAACACATTGAGCCAGTTCCTAACGGATCCAGGGAGTGTTCACCTGGTTGCTGTAAAGCATATTCTGAGGTACCTGAAGGGTACAGTTGATTATGGGCTCAGGTATGAAGTGAATCAAAAGTTTAGCCTGCAGGGTTATGTTGATTCAGATTGGGCAAGCAGTGCTGCAGATAGAAAGAGCACATCTGGGTGTTACTTCAATATGGGATCAGGTGTGATCTCTTGGTTTAGCAGGAAGCAGTCCTGCGTAGCACTGAGTACAACCGAAGCAAAGTATGTTGCAACGAATGAGCAAGTTGCAGATGTATTGACCAAGCCGTTGGCCAGAGTGCAATTTGAGTACTTCAGAGAGAGGCTTGGTGCACTTCAGATCGAGGTTCCTTCCAAAGGGAAGTGATGAGTCCGGAAGATGCAGATGCACATGAGCTTTTCTGACATGGTTGATGTGTTCTCCCATGGTCGTGATGTAATTGCTCAGCCATTCTCACATGGTGGTAGAAGTGTTCTCCCCTGGTATAGATGTAAGGGCTGAAGCCATTTTTCACATGGTGGTAGATGTGTTCTCCCATGGTGAAGAAGTAAGGGCTGGAGCCTTCCCCGAATGGTGGTAGATGTGTTCTCCCATGTCGGTGGTGTAAGTGTTGGATGATGTGCATCTGGGCTGTGCTTCATGGACGATGAGATGATATGAAGAGGACGATGCTATGATGATCAGGAGGATCATGGATGATGAGCATCAGGACGATGCTCCAATTACTACTCTGTATATGTATATGCATCATGTTGGATGCTGGATATGATCAGTTGAATCATTTATGTGGATACATTGTGTGGATCATGTATCTGTGTATGTATCAGGTGGATACATTGTATGATCAGGTAGATCATGTATGATGATATGTATCAGGTAGATACTTGGTATGCATCAGGTGGATGCATTGTATGATCAGGATGATCGTGGATGACGAGCTTCTCCAGATGACATGCAGCAAGATGTTGTAGTGATGATGATCAAGATGATCATGTGTACATCAAGATGATGTATGGTGAGTATCAGGTTGATACTCTGTGGCCGTGGATCAGGTTGTGCAGATGAGCATGTCTGGGAGATCCTATAGGTCGGAGTTGTGTACCCGTAACAGCCTGGGATGCTCTTTCAAGACATTGCTCTGGGAGGACATGTAATCTGTGCCCTGGGAAATCTTCAGGTCGGAGTTGTGTACCCGTAACATCCTGAGATGCTCTTGCGAGGTTTTGTCCTATGGCATGTAATTTGCTCCTGGGAGATCTGGCCAGGATGAAAAAGGCCTCAGATGCTTCAGCCAAGTTTTGCCATGACCACATGTATTTTGCTCCTGGGAGATCTGGACAGGATGAAAAAGGCCTCAGATGCTTCAGCCAGGTTTTGTGGTGGACCACATGTAATGTGCTCCTGGGAGATCCGACAGGTAGAGCTGTGTACTCGTAATAGCCTGGGATGCTTCAGCCAGGTTTTGTGGTGAGATCACATGTAATGTGCTCCTGGCAGATCCGACAGGTAGAGTTGTGTGCTCGTAACAGCCTGGGATGCTTTAGCCAGGTTTTGTGATGGGTCACATGTAATGTGCTCCTGGGAGATCCGACAGGTAGAGCTGTGTGCTCGTAATAGCCTGGGATGCTGCAGCCAGGTTTTGTGATGCACGTAATAAGTCCTGAGGATTCCACAGTTTGGCCAGTGATGATGAAGACCTGTAGGTGGTGGGCCTACATCCAGTATGAAAAAGTACTAGCTCTGTAGAACTTCCTATGACGAGTAGATTCAGAGATTGATTGAGATAGCAACAGCAGTGACGATGATGATGACTTGATGACGATTATCCAGTGACGATGATCCAGAGAAGATGACTTGTGCTAGAAGACCTGTGTCGAGAAATACCTTCCTAGTTAAGAGGGAGTGTTGATGTATATGTAACTTCGGAATGTATTTCATATATGTATTTTGTACTCCTATAGAGATGGTATTATTCCTCTATACGGAAGTGGTTGTATTCCTATAGAGATGTTATTATTCCTCTATACGGAAGTGTCGTCATTTATATTGTAAGTGTCGTAACTTATACTTGATGGGTTATTAGACCACCTTGTTGGGGTCGGCCCTGTATAAGTCATGTGGGTCGAAGGGTTATTAGACCACCCTAGTGGGGGTCGGCCATGTGGGTCAAAGGGTTATTAGACCACCCTATTGGGTGTCGGCCCAGTCAGCATTGTGTTATGTGGTTAAGTTAAGGCCGACCTAGTAAAGGTTATTAGGTAAGTCAAGTCTAGTATAAATAGAGATCGAGAGATCTCTATTTTATCATTCTATTCTCTCACTCACACTTTGGAGAGTGGCGCATTTGTGGAGGAGGAGGCTCTGCTGCTAGGAGAAGACTATCTCTTGTATTCTGGTTGTATCATTGCTCTATCTATCTCTGAGGAAGTTATTGGGGTTTTTCACCTTTATGGTTTTCCCCAAGTAAACTCTGTGTCTCTTTTGTGCTTGCATTATTGTGTCCATGATTGATATGCTGTAGATTTGCTGTACATGTTGTTCTCTCAGTTAAGATCCTAGATCAGATTGAAGTAAATTTTGAAAATTTAACAGATTAAGGGTTGCCTAAGCCAACGTAATCGCTCTCCTGAGAAACATGACGCAAGCATTCATCCATCCCACATGATCAGGGTTGCCAGAGCATGGGAGCAAAGCGGGAGCGGGAAGCAGGAGCACGGGGGCGCATTTTTCAAAAAATGGTCGGGAGCGAAGCGTCTCGGGAGTGTTTATATACATATATATATATATATATTCAAAAAAACATGTAGAATGCCAAACTAGATGCAAAATTTATGAAACATGTATGTTTGTGCTACTTCCAATATATGAAATGCCATCTAAATTCCATAATTCATGATTCCATTATCCATGATTACATCCATACTACATAGTACGGTAGTACACTAATTATTAATCATTCAAATTTCAAGCATCAACCATCTAGCTTTTAACAATTACAAAGTTACGAATTGAAATACATTTTACAAATACAAATACAAACCATCTAGATTCTATCAATTACAAACATACAACCTTTAGAACCATATAATAGGGAAGTACATCATTAACTTATGGAAGTACATCATTAAGTACCGAATACGGAAGTACATGATTAAGTACCAAATAGTTTTGTTTACAAAAATTGGCTATTTGCATGTGCCATGAAGCACAACTTATAGAATGAACATGAGAAGAAGGAGGTTAAAGATCATAGAATGAACATGGATGCTGCGAAGGATCACTTGATTCCTCATGTAGCAGAGAAGTCAGCATCCCATACAATGTACAAAGCTCTGATGAATCTATTCCAAAGTGATAATGTGAACAGAAAGATGATTTTGACGGACAAACTTAGAGATGTTCAAATTGTTAGAGATCTGTGTATCTCGGGATGTTCTTCATGTCTGGATGCCTAGCATGAAGGTACATTGTCAATATAGGCATTGAGGTAGTGTGTGAGAAACACTCTACCAGTCATCATGGATCCAGTGGTGGAAACATGCAAAGTATTGCATGATGCATATGCATGATATGTGCATGAGATATGCACAATGCATGTGCATGAGATTTGCATGTTGCATGTGCATGTGCATGAAACTGAGTTAGGGTTTCGGAACCCTAAAAGTCACCGGAATCTTATAAAAGAGAGCAGAGGAAGATGGTGGCGAGTTGATCGTTTTGCGCACTGAGTTCATCTACACAGAGAGGACGAATCAGTGGATGCAGGAGGAGCGCATTCTTGAGAGGAGGGGCACATTCTCCGAGGAGTGAGTGTGTTGATCTAAGAAGTGATCGAGCACACTTGATCCATAGTTGAGGGAGATTGTATCAGAGGTAGAGATTGCTTCTAGGACATGAACCAGCTGCAGAGCATCCATTGATTCAGTGACAAAAAGGAGGGGCACATTCTTGAGAGAGGGGGCGCACTTCCTAACTGGAGGAAGGCACAAATCTGAGACTGATCAGGCGCACTTGAGGTGGATCCAATAGGAGGCAGAGATTGCTTTAGTGATTGATCGGATTCATCAGCTATGAGATCAAAGACTGATCAGTCAGGGGAGGGCGCATTCCTGAGCAGAGGGAGCGCATTTCACCGGAGGAGGGCGAACTCTAAGAGAGGGTTCATCCAGATCTCAGAGAAGGTTCATCCAGATCTAAGAGAGGGCATTCACTGAGATAGTGGGGCAGAGGCAGAGAGGGCAGAGACCTAGTTCAAAGAGAAGAGATCAGAGAGGGACACAATCAGGAGGCAGAGAGGTGCATTCTGGGGAGAGGGGCGCTTTCTAGCTATTTCCAACTATTCCCAGTGATTCCAGCAGTTAGCAAACTTGAGATAAGTTTGTGTTGGATAATTTTGATTGTACTTGTTGTATACTGCTTATGATATAAAAGCTTCTATCTCTCTCACTAGTTTTCCCACAAGGGTTTTTCTAGGGTCAATGACCAAAAATACTGTGTCCAATTTTATGTGTGATTGTTGTTGTTTAAAGAGTAGTATTGATCTCATGTGTTGCCAGTTATAATTTATTGTTTTGAGTTATTATATTCTCTAGGGTTGAGAAATAGTTTTAGTATCTTGCGTGTGGTTAGAGAGACTTGTGACCATGTTGAGATCAGTGTTTTCAGTGAGCCTGTTATCACTCCAGGAAACTCTTCTAGGTTGTAGCTCGAAGATGCCTGGTAACTTAACTTATTCTCTCAATGATTTGTAAAATGGATCAAGTTGGATGACTTAATCGAAGCTCACTCACTCAAAACATGCATAGACACACTCAGATAGACAAGGCTTTTAACCACTGTTGTTCAGAGAGTTTATAAAAGGTAGATGTATGTAGAATTCTTATTATGCTAGCAGACTCATACACAAAGCATATATGAATGGCTAATCACAATAAGTAAATGATACTTGATATTCAATTCATCAATACAAAGATAGGATGACAGCTATCTGGCATTAGACAAATAGAGCAAACATGAAATAAACATTCAAGTGCAAGTACAGAAAGGTAGAAAATGAAATCTGAACATAAATGGCAAAAGAAGCTTATATTACTGAGATGCAATGAGAAGTCTGAGAGTACAAGTATGGAAAAGTCTCCAAAGTCGAACCCTTTGTTCTACAGAAGTCACAGGCTTTATAGCCTTTACAAAACAGTTCAAGATCCTATAAAACTGGATCGAATTTGCTAAAAATAGAGAGTCAAAACAGTTTCATAAAAAATAGGAAGGAATCCTATTTAAGGGGGCCACTTTCATCTTGTTGGTCTTCATATCTTCGACAACTGTAGCAAGCCTTCAAAGGCTAATGAATAAGGTCGAAAATGCCACCTGAAGGACTAATAGATCATCTTTTACCAAAAATAAGCAAGAAGCCTCCTCGCTTCTACCTTGCTGGCACCCTTTAAAACTGGAGCAGAAACCCAAAAAATGATGCCTTTAATTATTATCTATCATTATAAACCATCCTCGAGGCATCTGGATCAAAAAATCTAGGATCTGTGCAAAAATGGTAGCTTTCTGCCCTGTTCTGTGCTTTCGGTGGTTTGTGAGCAATTTTAACCTGTAAGCCACCGAAAGCTCTGCTTTAGGTGGCTAAGGACAGCTGATATATGAAGCTTATCTCTGCGAGGAGGCTCATAAAAATAGAGAGCTTTGCATGTTAAACACACACTCTGTACCTGTTAGGTTTGCCCTCAAAGTATGGGGCTTCTGGTTTGATGCTCTGAGGTAGATAAAAGTCAAATAATAACCACATAACTGTTACTGAGAAGATAATGAAAGGGGTCGAAAAATAGCTCCAGTCATAGCAAGCAAACAATGCAGCTTTGATTCAATTTTTTCCTTTTCAACTTATCAATGATCTGTTGATGAGATCACTGCCTACCCAATACTTTGAATTTCACCAGAACTTCTGAATCCGTTCCTATTCAATCTCTGCAATCACTACAAATAGTGTGATAAGTACTATTTAACACTGCAAAATGCCATTGAAGAGATCTTCGTCGTTTTGGTAGGATTGAATAGCTAAAAGCACGTTTGACAGAACAGTGATAATGCTGAAGCATTTGTAGTCGACCAAGAAGGGATATGTGCTCTTCAAGTATTTGGTTTGCAACTCTGCATCGATCTGCATGTCCTCGAAGGCTACCTGTGCTGCTATCTGGGGTTCTTGGTGGCTAGACTGTCAAGCGGTCTTATTTTATTTATTGTTGTTGATACCTGGCACTTGATGTACAATAGCAAACCTCAATTATCAACGCCTCAACCTTGTAGCTGACAATAACTCGACACCTGCATAATATTTGCAATATGTTATTTTGATGAGGTGTGGACAGGAATAGTGTTTGGCATTGCATGCTTGAGTTATATGTTGCGTGGCTTCATCATTTCCTGGACTGTCGATTTGCTGAACGCAAGACATCCAAACCCTTTTAGTTTTGCGCATAGCTTTAGCCTATGGCTTGAATCGTGGAATGATTCATGGCCAGATGCCTTCTGCCTGTCAAAACGTTTAGCCAAACTACGTTGACCATTTAGACATCTGTGAAGTTGAGCTTAACTCGTGGCTTGATTTGTATGTCGATTTGTGACTGGAATTTAGCTTTATGCACTTATTCTTGCCAACGCATAACTATATCCCATATATAGTAATGTTTAATAACTTCAATATGACATATGTGTCAATACTAGTATGCATGATTGATAGGATATGTAAAGAAAAAGGCTTAGCGCTCAGCAAAGGTTTTGACCTATTCGTTGGCATATGTTGTTGGTTTGTGCATTGACTCATGGGATATGGCTTGGAGCTACCATATAATTGATACATGGTATTAGCATAGGATTAAAATAAGACACGTGCACACACCTTTTTTATTTGACTGGGGTCTATAAGTAATACTAACCACGTTTTGGAATGCAGGTCAATGACAGAGTCACAAGAGTCTGAAGAAAATATGATCAATGGGAACTTAATGGGGAATTTGAAGATATGGATTAGGGCAAATGACCAAGGAAAATAAAAAATTAAGCATGAATGAATGAAGCTCCTCAAAACTATTTGAGGAGATAACAGAGCCTATCTGAAAATCTACACGGATGACTAGATCAAACAATGTTACTAGCTATCTTATGAAGATCAACCAGATTCGAGATCAACTTGCAGTCTTTGGGGAGAAGGTAGATGATAAAAAGCTCGTCAAAGTGGCGTTGAATGGATTCACCAAGCATTGGGAACCATTTATAAAAAGTCTATGTTCTCGGTAAAAGCTTCCTAATTGGGAGAGGTTATGGGATGATTGCATCTAGGAGGAGACTCAAGAGGAGTCTAGAGCCCGCAAGCAGGAAGATGGTGAGGAGAACTCGACCCTTGTTAGGAAGGCAAGAAAGGGAAAAGGAAAGAGTTTTGGTAAGTAGGGTAACAGTGAGGGATATGCCTCACGATCGGGGAAGAAGAAAGACTTGAGTAAAGAAATACTCTAGGGAGAACAGGGGATTTGGATGGCTGGTAGTTGAGCTGCCCTCCATCCAAATACTCTAGGGAGAACAGGGGATCTTGTGAGCTTTTCTTGGAAAAACCGATGGCCATACTTATGACTGTAGACCGATGGCCATACTTATGGTATCCAGTCTAAAGAAGATTGACTCTTCAAATTCAGAGTAGGTGGATACCGAAGTATACAAACAATTGATAGAATCCTTGATGTATTTGGTTAACACCAAGCCAGATATATGTTTGGTTGTGAACACCTTGAGTATGGATTGAGGTACCTTGGAGGTGATGGAGTAGAGTTGCAGGGTTACTCAGACTCACATTGGGAAAGGAGTGCAGTTGATCAGAAGAGCACCTCAAGGTGTTGCTTCAGCTTGGGCTCAATAGCGTTTCTTGGTTCAGCAGGAAGCAAACTTTCGTAGCACTCACTTCAGTAGAGGCAGAGTACATGGCAACGAGTATGGTGAGTTGTGAAGCACTGTGGCTTTGCAAACTACTTACAGGGTTATTTGGTCAGGAGTTGGAGCCTACGATGATCCATTGCGATATTCAAAGTTGTATGGTGAGTTGTGAAGCACTGTGGCTCAATAGCGTTTCAAGATGGAGGACTGTAGACCGATGGCCATACTTATGGTATCCAGTCTAAAGAAGATTGACTCTTCAAATTCAGAGTAGGTGGATACCGAAGTATACAAACAGTTGATAGAATCCTTGATGTATTTGGTTAACACCAAGCCAGATATATGTTTGGTTGTGAACACCTTGAGTATGGATTGAGGTACCTTGGAGGTGATGGAGTAGAGTTGCAGGGTTACTCAGACTCACATTGGGAAAGGAGTGCAGTTGATCAGAAGAGCACCTCAAGGTGTTGCTTCAGCTTGGGCTCAATAGCGTTTCTTGGTTCAGCAGGAAGCAAACTTTCGTAGCACTCACTTCAGTAGAGGCAGAGTACATGGCAACGAGTATGGTGAGTTGTGAAGCACTGTGGCTTTGCAAACTACTTACAGGGTTATTTGGTCAGGAGTTGGAGCCTACGATGATCCATTGCGATATTCAAAATTGTATCAAACTCTCTGAGAATCCAGTGTTCCATGACAGGTCCAAGCATATTGAGAGCAGGTACCACTTCATCTATGACAAGGTCCAGAAGGGAGCAGTCAAACTCCAGTACATTTCCACATATGAGTAGGTTCTAGACATTCTCACCAAGCCCTTGGTGAAAGGGAAGTTTTTCACCAATCCCTTCACCGCTCCCTTCTAAATCCTATCACGAATAAACTTATAAAGTGATATATGATTTCAATGTGCTCAGTCATGAAACAGTGGATTCTCGTAGGGAGGCCATTGGTCACAGATTCAAATCTTGTTAAGTCCCTCAATATTGCCAGCTACCGTGGCTGGTAGTTGAGCTGCCCTCCATCCAAATACTCTAGGGAGAACAGGGGATCTTGTGAGCTTTTCTTGGAAAAACCCCAAGAGATTAGCTCAACTAGATGTTTTCAACATTGAAGGGCATTTGGCTAGTTCTATGTCAGTAGGTGATTCAAATCCGCTTGGATAAAGCGCACTAGTATACACCAACAGGTTTACTAGGGATACCATCAACGAATGTGAAGAAACATCCCTTGATTTCCCGATCAATACTTTGTATAGGCTGCAACTTCCACACTAATGTATGCTTCTAAAATCGGGACAAAAAAAGTCCAACTTGTTGGTTGGGTTATTGGCAGCTTCCAACGATTCTTAGTGAGCAATGATGCTACTGAAGTTGATCGATTCCTAGAATTCCACTTCCTTCTTTTCTACCTTGTCAGTTACCTTTACGAACTTACAATAATTTAACTTGCACAGGCAAAAATCGTGAGGTCTACGCCGTTTAACCACCGACAGCTCTATGGCAGTAGCCTTTGCAACGGCGCGAAACTTTAAAAAGAATTCACGAAAATAAAAGGAAATAACATAAAAAATTGTCAGCAGAGGCAAGAAGTATTTTATGAGTGTGGGAGTTAACTAAGTCTACTCCGATTGGCAAGCAAGTGCAGTTGTGTGGGAGGGAAGATCTTTAAAGAATAGATGTTTGAAGAAAAAGTGAATGAAGAATGTACCAGAATGGCATCAATGTCGTCCTCCTGCGAAATCTTCTTCTCTTCTCTGCGACCCCGCTTCTCCTCGGCTTTGGCCGTCTTTCGTTCAGTTTTCTGTTTTCCCGTTCCGGGCTTCTTCTGTTTCTTGCCCATTGTATCCTCCCCCTCCCTCGCCCTGGAAATGTATTGACTCTGAAATCAAAATACTCTGAAAATTGACTCTGGAAATCTTGCAAAGCATTCCTTTTACATAGCCGACTCCCTGCCTCATGAAGTGAGACACTTGCCACCTCCTCACTTCATAAATTGATCTCTCTTTTTAATCTCTTGCTTTGTTTCCCCACCCCAAAGTTCCAAATTTGATTGCGCAAGCTGCGCTGCCCTAAACACCAAGGAGGTTGTAATTAAAGATTCCTGCCGATTCATTCCTTGCCCTCTTTACGTGGGTGGGTGTGTTTGCCTCAACAACCTTACATCAATATCGTCAACCTAGTTATGGAAGTAATTGTTATACGAGTTGGTATTTAATATTTACGGAGAAGGTTTTTATTTCACACTGAAAAAGCACTTATTATTAATATTGGTAATAGTAATAAAGAGTTACAAGCACCGCTCAGTCCATATAAGAACATAAGATTTACAAAGAAGGTTATAGAAGCAATAGTTATACGAGTTAGTATTTAATATTTACCAAGAAGGTTAGATATGGTAAGTTTTTCAATTTTATGATTTGTTATTATCAAATTTGATGACATAGAAGTAATTAGGCAAGGTTGTTCTCTTTCGCCATATTTGTTCATTCTTGTTATTGAAGGGTTGAGTCTTCTTATTAACAAGGCAAAAGAACATATGAGCATAGAGGTATCAAAGTGGCAAAATCATTGTACATTATTCATGTTTTATTTGTGGAAACATATGAGCATAGAGGTATCAAGGTGGCAAAGTCATTGTACATTATTCATGTTTTATTTGTGGATGATGTTTTACTATTTGGGGACGGTTCATATTTAGAATGGCAGCAATATCACTCTATTATTACTATATTTTGTGATGCTTCAGGTATGGCAATCAGCTCCCATAAATCTAATTTTGTTCATTCTTGTGATTATCCGGGTATTAGTAATCAGATGGTCTCCTTGTTTCCTTATAAGATGTCTAATTTAGATGGGGGTTTTAAATACCTTGGTTTTTATCTGAAACTAAATGGGTATAAAAAAGGTGACTAGGGATGGTTAATTCAAAAAATTCAGAGGAAAATTGGCTCTTGGTCTTTTAGATGGTTGTCTATGGGGGGAGACTTGTATTAGTCAATATTGTTCTCCAAAGCATCCCAGTATTTTCTCTTTGCTTATCATTCCAGAAGCAGTGATATCTGTGATTAGAAGGAAAATCTTTCATTTTTTATGGGCTGGAAAATTGGATTCCTCGAAATTTCATCTAGCATATAGGGATATCATCTCGATGCCTAAACATTTGGGAGGGTGGGGTATAAAAAAATCTAAACTAGTTTAATAGGGCTTTATGTGCAAAGAGTTTGTGACGAAGAATTTTTTATGAGGGACTATGGGGAAGAATTGTGAAAGTTAAGTATCTGAAATGCTCTGCCCTGATCCATTGGTTCCGTTCTCCAGTGAAGAAAGTTCAAAATGCCTTTGCTATTTGGCACAGTCTTTTAAAGTCCTTCCCTATTATTAATCAATCTATTTTCTTGGTTACGATCCTTTTATTGGTTTGACTGACAATTACAAGCTATCCCAGGGTCTTATGGCAGAGTTACACAAACAAACAAAAAAACCAACATTATGGTTCTTAATCAGGTGGCGAGTGAAGAGGTGGTTGGAGTTGTCTATTGGCTTTCTTCTCAAGATTTAGATCTGTGTTATTTACTTGCGGTGAAGTGGGAAAACTTCGTTCCCAAGTTGTATCAAGTTGGTATTATTCAGACAAATTCTGAAGAAAAATTGGTTTGGAATTTCAATAAGAGGTGTGGTTCAGTAAGTGCTAAATTGGCTTCTAATCTTATTATGGAGGAAGGGTTGGAGGATAGTTCTAGCTAGTGGAAAAAAGTTGTTTGGCGATGGCATTATCCTCTAAAAATTATTCTTTGGCTTCGTTTCCATAGAAAGATATTAGTGTGGGATTCATTACAAAAGAGGGGTTTCATTGGCCTTGGAATGTGTATTTTCTGCAAGTATGATTCAGAGACAGTGGACCATATCTTTGGTACTTGTTCTTTTTTTCAGGAAGTCTGGGTTGAACTAGGTAAGAGAGTTCAGTTCTTTGTTTCCTGGGATTGTCACATGTTTTAAGACAACATGCTAGATTGGATGAGAAATCAGAGGAAACTTGAAGCATTACCTTTTTTTACTATTTGGGGAGTTTGGAAGACAAGGAACATATTTATCTTCCAGGAAATTAAACCTAATGTTATTCAAGTGAGTATAAAAGTGGTTGTTTCCTTTTGTGAATTCTACAGAGTCGGCTCTTTGGTAGCTTCCAGGACAATCCCATTTCTTGTTCTTGATATAAATCAGCCTATTGGCTTCTTTGATGGGGTTGAACAACAAGGGATGTTTGGTGCAGGGATGATTGTAAAGCTCAGTTCGAATCATATGATTAATTTATGGATGGGGGTTGGTAATGGTACAAATACAAGGGCGGAACTTCTTTCATTATGGGGACTTCTTTGGTATGCAAAAAGATGTGGTCTAAACTCCATTAAGATTGTTGGGGACTCCAAAACTATCATAGATTGGGCAAGAGGAGTCTTTTCCTTGCACTCTTTGTTATTGGAACAATGAGTGGTCAGAGTTAGGTGTTTGATTTCTGATTCTGCTCATGTTACATTTCAACGTATCTAAAGGAAATACAATGGTGAAGTGGATAGGCTATCCAAGAGAGCCATTGGAGATATGGATGGGAGAAATTATTTTAAGGAATTCAGAGAAGGAGGTCCATTGACCTCTGGTATTTTGAGGTTCTTTTGATGCAATTTAGTCTGTCTACTAGTATTCTAGTGGTAAACAATTTGTTTTATGTTTGTAGCTTGTATGGGGGTTTTTGTGTATTTGAGATATGTTATATTTTAAACTTTGAAAGAATTTGGATATGTAATTTTGTCTCTTATGCATGGGAGGTGCAAAGACGTTGATAATAGTCTAGGAGTGAGATAGTGTCCTGATCTGAGAAGTACTTTTACTTCTCTATGTTATGATGTAATGCTTGACGCAACTTTGATTCCATAATATATCAAGTTGTTTTTTTTCGGTGTGAAAAAAAAATTGCTATACAAGTTAGTGTTTAATATTTACAAAGAAGGCTAGATATTGTAAGTTTTTCAATTTTATGATTTTTCATTATCAAAATTTGATTAGACAGTGTGTCAAAACCCTAAGTCATCTTTCCCTTAGATCTACCGACCCTTGGAAACTATGTGGCACTACCCAACGCTCATCCCCAAAGGCCTTAGTCGTTTGTGATAGTTATCGGCAAACCATGACTCATTGCTCCATGACTATACCTTCAGTCGTAACAGCCTACTTGCTTGAACCTCCCAACGCTCGACAACCTTGCCCAATATACTTGAGCCTTTAAACTTATTAAGTATGTGTTGTATTGTAGATTTTAACAGTTATACAACCAGTATAACAATACAAACACAATATGCACAGGGGTACCCAACCTGGCACCTGTAAACTTGGTATTAGAGTTCAAGATTACATATTGAATGAGGCCCAATAATGGTGGATCCCCAACTTACAAAGGTAGGGCACAACGCAAAGCATACTGCCCAAGTACACAGATAACCCACCTTGGGCTCCCTACCCAAGCTCATTCCCAGTGACTGGTCCCTTTGTCAATTTTGTCGTAACCTTGGTATTGTTCCAACCTCAGAGCTCATTACCCTATCCTTGGACTATGAACTCTCTTCTTGGTTTCTCTTTGTTTTTCATCCACTTGATTAAATCTTCCTTGGATGCTCCTTAGATGGCTCTCCACAAGTGTGTCCATCCCATATATATATATATATATATGAGACATCTTCAACCCAAGTGGGTGCACACAGAAGGGACACATCAGTTAGAGAATCCCCAAGAAATCTAGGCACTCTCTCGACAATTAGCCTGAAGGCCCCTCGGTTAATCTCTCAACCTGATTTCCATCTCTTGGGTGCTTCTCTCGATGCCCTTCCAGCATCGCGTGCTCCACTCTCTGATTTTTTTCTCGATGTGCCCGAGCCCCTTTGTACACAAGCTCGTTTGTTGTGCCAATGGTATCCACATGTGTCCGACATGGTGTACAATCATTTTGTCCCTCCTCGAGATGTCTTACCACCATGCATTTGGAAAATGTGATGGCCTTCTCTTGGATTTGTGTCGATGCTATCAACAGTCGTGCTCCTTATTTGCTCCCATTCCTTAATCGATCTGAGACTGCTCGGTTGTATGCCTTACTCACTTCCTTGGTCACAAAGGAGCAAGTGAGCACACTTGTCGTGAAGGCAAGTGCTCCCATGGGTGTGTGAGGAATGTTTTAACACGGCATGAAATCCTACCTAGGGGTCAAGGATGTTACATCCTCCCCCACCCAACCTGTTGTTGTCCTTAACAACATCCAACTTCTGCAAAAGGAATACCAAGGCTCCTATCTCAAATCTCTACTCAGTCCTCATCTTGTCTTAAGGACTTCTTTATTTTACTTCATCCAGACTCACTAGTCCCTGTGGTTGCTACCTTCAACCTTGCTACAATGTTACAAGAGAATCCCTTGCTAATTATCTTAGTGTCAACATGTTGTGTCTTTCACTCTCGAGTATCATGAGGGGACAAGTTGGGTAGCTAATATGACTTCCCATCCTCTTCATATCAGTGTGCAACTTCCCAAACTTGTGACTGAAGCCTTGGTCTTGATTCTACCTACATGTCGCTTCCTTCAAACTCACTTCTCGGTCATCTCCAAGATATCTATCGGCTGCCAATGGTGCATATTGAGCTTACTTCATGCCCTCCTACCTTGGCCATGGTGGAAACTTGGTTCACCCTCTTAGAAGTGTTGTTGGACTGCTTCTCACTACTTTACAACTTGTTTCTTCTTGTCTTGGCATCATCTTACTAATACCTTGGCCCTCCTGCCTTCTTCACAGCAAGGGCTGCTTCACTTCCTTTTTAGAAAAAAGTGGGAGGCAAGTGGCATCACATGCCACTCCCCTCAAATGTTGCTCCAAATTGTTCATCTCCTTGAGGTATGTCCTAGATCAACCTACAAATGTTTGGTGCAACAATTAAAGTTCCATCCATAAAATATATTTTAGCACTAATTCACCAAACACATTAAGGTCCAATGAACTACATACAGTAACTCCTTCATGATGAATTTTTTGACTTGCAATTTTACCACTCAGAAGATCGCGTAGAAAATATTTTCACCAAGCCACTCATGGTAGCCAACTCCCTTCATCTCCGATCCTTGCGAGTGGTGACAACTTTTGCTTTATGGGGAATATCATGTAAATATTTCTTCATTCCACTCAACTCCAAGTCAATTTTACAAAGGAATGTGAGCACATGATTATGTGCACATTATTTAATTTTTTGTGTGCACGTTGAATAAATAAATCATGCATAGTAAAAATATTTATGATTCTTAATAAGAACTATAAATATTAAGATAAATTTGAGAGAAGTTGATTTGATGTTTTAGATTTGCAATTTCAACCGGAGAGAAACTAAATTGTTGTAATCTAATAATCTTTTAATGGTGAGCAAAATTAGTTTTCCAATTAAAATCTCAATTTTTTCAATCGAATTGAAAATAAAAAATTTGGCAATCCAAAAAGTTAGAATCTCTCAATTGATTTGAATTCAAGTTTAAATCTCAATTGTTTTGAATTGAATTGAAAATAAAAAATTTGGCATCCAAAAAGTTAGAGTCTCCAATCTTCCAAATTTGTTAATCCAAAAAGTTCGAATCTCAATTGATTTCAATTGAATTGCAATTCTGAAACCTGAATTGATTGTTTATAGATTTTTCAAACATTTAAAATGAAATTAGACACTAAATATAGACAAAACTCAAATTGAAATTCTGAAATCTCAACAGATCAAATTTTACAAACATCTATAAATGAAACTATACAAAACTCTCATGGACCATAATTTACAAACATCTATAAATGAATTAAAAATGAGACAAAAATATCATAAAATAGACTTTGAAGTAAAATCTCAATTAATTTCAAACATTTATATGAATAAATTAGACAAAAATCCCATAAAATAGCCTTCAAAGTTAAAATCTCAATTAATTTATACTCTGATTTTAGACTCTGAAATTAAAATCTCGACAAAACTCTCATAAAATAGACTTAAAAGTTAAAATCTCAATTTATTTATAGACTTAAGTCAAAATATCAGCTCATTTGGTTAAAATCCACAATTGATTTTAGTATTAAATTAAAATCTCAATTGCTTCCGATTTCTGATTGGTTAAAATCCACAATTGATTTTAGACTTAAATTAAAATATCATTTGGTTTCGATTTATGATGTTACAATGAATAATTATTCGAAACTCTTGTGAATAGAATAATAAATAATGCTTACTCTCGTGAATAGAATAATAAATAATAGGCTTAGACAAAAATAAAATAAACAAATAAAAACATAATAGACTTTATAAAACTAAAAAAAACTCATATAAATTTTGAAACAAAACACATAACTTAAACACACATAAATATATTTCAAAATTTTAAAAAAATATACTTTAAAATCTTTGAATGATGGTAAATATCCAATAATATATTTTAAAATCTTTGAATAACCGTAGATATACAATTTAATTTAATTGCTGTAATGATAGACTTTTCATGGAGTCACAAATTTAAAACGGCCACCCGTTCCACATGGCTCAATTTTCACAGAACAACACCAAAATGAAGTTTGCACCAAGTTATCAGAGCAGAGACACAGAATTCTCACAAGCTAGCACCAAGAATCAGCTTATTAGAGCAGAGATCCAGAATTCAAAATTCTCACAGAGAATTCCTGTGTACCTAATGGTATATTTTTCAATAGATTCTAAATATATTATGACTTGACTGGGTATAAATCAAAAACCATTATGAACAAAGTCAAGTAAGTTGAAGAACGACTCCATTCATGTAGAAAAACAAAGGTTCACAGGCATCTACCCTACTTATATTACATGCAGTAAGCATTGAACTCCTAAAAAATACCATCAAAACTACAACTTCAAACATGGATAAGACGGAGATACTCCCCTGAGATGGGAGGCTGATGGTTTCATATCCCTGTGGGAATATCTGTTTTGCCTCTTCATTTGAGAGAGAGGGTGATATCATCACATGTTCACCCGATTTCCAATTGGCAGGAGTGACAATTGGATGTTTAGCTTCCCACTGAAGAGAATCCACTACACGCAGTACTTCATCAAAATTTCTTCCAACTGTACTTGGGTACAAAAAACTCAGCTTCAACTGTTTGAAAACATACACCAAACCCATGAATTTTTTTGCACATGAATAAATCAAATTCAATGAGAAAAAAAGGTGACCTACGAACCCTTTTATCTGGACCAACAATATGCAGGGTTCTGGAGGGAAATGGTTTTCCATTTGTATCTTTCTTGTCCGGGTCCAACATGTTCATTTGCTGGTAAATCTTCCTGTCTGGATCTGACAATATGGCGTACTTCACCTTTTTCCCAGGCTGCAAAAATTACAAACAACCATTAAATTTAAATCGATAAAAGCACCATTTCCATATATTTCAAGTTATACTGAATGATGATTGTATGACAAAAATTATTAACTAACCGCCAAGACTTCAATATCTTTCACCCAAGCTTGATGCGATGTGACATCGTCGCCGGAGATCCCTACAAGTTTTACTCCACGCTTTTTAAATTCATGACTGTACTGGGCCATCCTTGTAGTTTCACTCGTACACATAGGGGTAAAATCCGCTGCAATCAAAGTTCAAACCCCACAATGTCAGAATTTACACACAGATATATACAATATAGAAACCCTACACTGGATTTTTTGCTGACCAGAGTGCCAAAAGATGATAGCCCAATTATCTCCAATATACACATATAACTTGATATGGCCATGAGTTGAAACAACCTCAATATTTGGAACAACATCGCCCATTGTGAGACTCGACATGATCTTCGGTACAAATACAACTAACAAACAATCGACTGGAATCCAATGAATGGATAGGATTAAAAGATCTAAAGGGTCATCATTAAATGCACATTTAATTTCTTTTAATAATAATTAAATGCACTTTTACATAAGGGACCCACTTTACTTAAGTGAAACTCACTTTAAAAATATAAAACTCACTTTATTATATTTACAAAGTAACACTAGGAAAGACAACTTTGTCCCTCCATGTGACATTAAAATCATGAGAATAACAAATTTCAACTATTAGATGTGGAAGCTGATATTGAAACATAACTTGAAATTCTGGATCATCCCTTGGGTATCTTTTTGGAGAGAAAAAATGAAAATTGTAGTTATCATTTTTGGTGCATTAATAATTTTCCACATAGAGAAATCAAATAAAAGAATACCTAAATCACGATCTTTGTAATAGGCAAAGGTTGTTAATGCATATCCCATACGCAGTCGGGATGAATTATTGTAGAGTTAATATTACAAATAACTCTACAATGAATTCACACTTCGTAATATCTTTTAGAAGTGTTGCATATATGTAAACTTCTAGAGAGAAGAACTGTTTATTTTAACTAATTTCTAATGCAGCTGTCAATCTAATCTTCAATTGCCTACACATGATTTAGGAAATTACTTAATCTACTCAGGATTGAATCCAGATTTTGTTCTAAAGTCAGGAGTGAAAATCAAAAGCGATTCTATTAGCTTTCACAAGGGCCTTTCCTTTATTAAAGGTTTGGTAAAAAATGTCTATTATTTGCTCACTAGTGGAACAATATAATTGCAGCTCAATAGGTTCATAAGGATGAGCTGAATTATGTAGTTTTGAAGGGCTTGAACGTGGATATTCCTGCGGTGAATAATGGGATTTGAGTAGAGCATTCATTGCCAAATTATAAAGTAGTAGGTTTCTCCTATGATAATCCCAAGTCATCAATAATTGTTCAAATCCAAACGGTTGCTTTGATGCAGTAACTGGTCCACAATATTCAGCCTCTGCAAAAGAAAGAACAAAAGAAATTTGCTTCTTGCAAGACCTTGAAACTAGACCCGGTCCACAATATTCAGTCTCTGCAAAAGAAAGAACAATAGAAGACAAAATTTCTTCCAAAACCTTCAAACCGACCCAGAATCCCATCTCTGTACAAGACATAGCAATAGCAGATTGCTTCTTACAAGACCATGAAACTGGACTAGAATCCAGCCTATGTAGAAAGAGCAATAGTAGATTGCATCTTTCTTGACCATCAAACTGGACTAGAATCCAATAAACAAACGTAAATAGACTCCTTGTCATTTGAATCTCCAGTTCAATCTGAATGACTTTAAACAAATAAAATATCAGACTTTCCAGGTGTTAAGTAAATAAGAATTCTAGCTTGCAATCTTCCATGAAAAACATAATTAAACTAGTTGCATGCCTTGGTTGAGGAAATAATGTACCATTTTCCACTTGCTCAAACCTGAAGACCAGGAAAATAGTGCAGCTCGTCCAGGTCCACCATCTTAAAGATTGGTTGAACCTCATGTCTCACCTTGCAAATGCAGTTAGCCATTCACAATGAGATCATCCATATAAACACTAGAAGAAGAACATCTTGCCAACATGTCGAATGCCTCAAGCTATAATCAAACTGACTATGAATACACCCATTATGCATAAGATGTTTATCTATTTTCTCAAGATAACCTCATGGAGCTTGTTTTACTTAATAAAGAGGCTATTGGGAATCTCCGTTAGTCTTCGATGTTTATTGCATGCAATTCTCTTCATGTAAGTCACCACTGTAATATTAAAAAAATAAGTGTTTGAATATTAGCCAGCCCTCGATGTTGTGGATCATAATTTCTCAGGAATGGGAAGATCCCAAAACAACATAATTTCTGCATCTGATATCTAGCGCATTCATGATGCAATTCAGCACCCAACCATTTCGACTGTTTAGGGTCAGACTGAACTTTTGAAAAACCAAATCTCTGTGCTTGCTCCTCCATCCTTTCATTTCCCATCAATGTCAACTTAACGAGGAGGGATGTGACATAATTGTTCTAATTTTTAATCTCATGCTGATTACATTATTTGCTAGTAATAGATAGATCATAAGCTTCACCCCCATAAATTTTGATACATGTATGGGACATTACAAAAGTTACATTGCTCTAGATTATTACCAGAGTGTCAACACTTTTACTACTAGGTGAATGTTTTGTGCAGATCGAATATATCCATTTAACACTAACAGCTTAAAGTTTAATGTCAATTAGGGTTGTGAGCGGCATGATACCAAATTATAGTATAGATCAAGTTTATTTTATTTTGCTATATTTACAGGAAAACTTAACATAATTTTGAAGATGCATATTTGTTTGCATATTGTGTGATTTGATGCACTACTTGATGTGCGCAAGTCACTTCTATTTGGAATGTGGGAAGTAAAAATTGAGTATAGTCCAATAGAAGTTTGGTTGATTTAACCAATGTATCATACAAGAGATGGGAGTTGGATTTCTCATAGATACACCACTCTACTTCTTACATTTAATATTAATTTTATTGGAATGTGGGAAGCATCAATTGAATACATTATAATAGATGTTTGGTTTCTTTAATAATTGAATACATTCTAATAGATGTTTGGTTTCTTTCACCATTGTATCATATAAGAGATGGGAGTTGTATCACTCCACTTCTTACATTTGATATTAATTTTAATATTAGAGGTCATATCTAGTAAAGGTAAAAATTCATAGAACTTGGTAACCAACGTTGTGAGTGAGACTAATATGTAATTAGAACCCTGAATCAATGGCAGGGGACTCTTGGTAACCAAGGCAATACTTCAATGAAATTGAACACCTATGCAACTCAGACAATTTTCTTATGTACTCCATAAATATCATTGAAGATCTGGAGTCAAAATATTTTATTCATATATAAGACTTTTAAACTTTCGGTTTTGATCCATGAATTTCGAAGGAACTAACATCCTACATTTGTTATCTAGTTGAAATTGACAAACTTCAGTTATAATTCAATTTGTCAAATTAGATCTTCAATGGTATCATGCAAATTTCAAGGGATAGCAATGACTCCAATATAATCACCAGCACGTTTAGATATATAAAAAGAAATGAAATTTTGATTGATAATTATGACAAGGATCCTCAAATTAATCGAATATACTACAATTGACCTCTCATTTGGGATCAAAACTAAGCTCCTGAAAAAATATTATTGCTCTATTGAATACGTTACAACAATTGGAAAAGGTGAAATGCCTTAAAAAGAAGTTCTCTTGCTTTTAATAGTAGTAGGCACACAGTACTAGACAGGGGATGCTCCAATCAGGTAAGGAAGTTTGCATGTGCTATGCCCTTCACCAATAAACGATACCAAGCGTACTGTGCCCCTTGTAGATTTTGATCTTAAAGAGATGTCAAAAGCATTCTCAGAAACTGCCTGCTCTACCTTCATGCGCTGAACTTCATCATCTTTACCTTTCTGCATAGGCTGTAAAACTGTATTGGTACCTTTGTGACCAACTATTGTGAGGTTTTGAAATTCCTCCAGCATTTCCAACTCACTGCAATTACTAGACACTGATTCAAGCCATCCATCTGCTGTGTCGAGTTCCGTCGCAGGGGCAGGAGTGCAGAAGGGAGAAGAGTGCTGATTTCCGTATGTAGAGAGGGGCAGGGTTCGTGGAAGTCATAGAGCTAATCCATTCTTATCTGGACGGAGGATCAAAATATCCCATAGGGGAGGGACTCCTAATGTTTTGTGGGGACCAGTATTGGTCATGGTTCCCGTCACATCAACCACCCAAATATTGCTCATTCCCAGCCTAACAGAAATTCATAAAACTTCATATTTATGCATAAAAAGATATTATATTAAGTCCAAAAAGCATTTAATAACTGATTAGAACCCTAGTTGTCAGTGAACAGTCCATTTAATGCCAACATTACAAACCATCAAATCCAATTGAGAACAAACTCTGTCTTACAATTAATACCAAATCCAACATCAAAACAAACTATCATGCTTAATCTACTAAGTACACCCTGGGCATCATATAAGCCCTCATGAACCACAACTGGAGAAGCAACAATCAAACATCAGGACTTAGTGTTCCATCACCCATTACCACCTGCACACTGCAAGTGGAATAAGGGTCAGCATCTGGTCCAGAATTAATCAACAACTCACACATGCAACTTCAATAAATGAAACCCACCCATTGAAAAATTCAAATCATTCATTAAAATTCATGAAATCAAAAGGAGCAGCAAAACTCTACGAATGCCCAAAATCAAATCATCCATTAAACTCTTAAATCAACAAAACCGAATTTGCTGCCCAAAATCAAATCAAGCATTAAACTCAACCAAAGCACATGGATCAACAAAAATAGGCATTAATCGAATTCCCAGCTGCCCAAAATCAAATCATCCATTAAACACACTAAGAGCATATGGATCATGCAAACATAAATCTACAGCCATTGGATCGGTACCAAATCAATCCCAGCCTCCCATTCCTAGAATTAACTTTGCAATCCATGTCAATTCCCCTAAACATTCATTTTCAACATAAAAAACTATAAACCAACCTCTTTGCACACAATTGAATCCATTTGCATTCCTTGGATTCATCTATCATTCAAGCAATGCGTTTATCACAAGTCATCCAGGACTCAACCATTCATCAACAACCCAACAGTGTGTGCACAGTGTTTTAGGTATTGACAGTCTCCTTGCATAGCAGATTAGATTTCCTTTACAATCAGATTAAAATTTTTAATGTCATTTGCATAGTGTTTCATGTATTGACAGTCTCATTGCATAGCAGATCAGATTTCCTTTACAATCAGATTAACATTTTAAATATGTCATTTCATATTACCGAATTGGATTATGAAAATGTTAGAAATAATGTAGAAATGAGTTGACAATTGTTTGTTATTGAAATTATGATAAGTTATTATTGGATTTTAGTGACCATTTATTCTAGGTTGTATTAACTATTTTGAGAGATCTAAATCCACTCTTTTAGAATCTAAAAAAACTATTCCTGAATGTGATCCATTGTCTCAAATCCACTAATGGGCTGAAACATTGTGCACACACTGATCAATTGTATCAAAAAACTATTCTTGATCAACCAAGACTCAACCATTCATCAACAACCCATCAGTTTATGCAGTGTTTCAGGTATTGATAGTCCATTCCAGTCACATATCCATTCTATTAACTAGTTTAGCTTATACTACTCACAGGTTGACCATTGCAGAAGGATATATAATACTCACAAGTTAATTGAATGGATATAATACCCTATTAAATGTTACATGTATGGATTGTGCAGATTCTCGTAGCCATGCCAAGAGTCAATATTGCACCTCATACAAGGAAGTCAAGGAAGCGGGGTACCCAGCTACAATGCACATCATCGGATGAGGAAAGGGCCCATGTTTCAAATGACAACATTGCTACAACAAAAACTAAGAATGGTCCCGTGGAAGAGGTAGATCGTGTGGTTCCACCATCAACGACAGTGCCATCACCACCCATAGTTCCATCATCGCCCATATTTCCATCATCGCCCATATTTCCATCATCGCCCATATTTCCATCATCTTCCATAGTGCAAGGTGCCATTTCAACGAATAAAGTTAGTGCAATTAGAGGATGGACAAAAGAAGACATGCTGGCTGCAATTGACGATGTCGAATTCAAGGGGTTTTCAGTTAGAGCAGAGGCCAAAAAATATGGTATTGCACCCATGTCAATCCATTACTGGATAAATGGCCTGACCCATACCAAGAGGAGAGGTCCTCTTACAGTCATGACTGAACAGGAGGAGGAGGAGGTGGTGGTGTGGTCTAAGGAGATGGCTGAATTGGGACATGGGATAGAGTTGATACAATTGAAATCAACTGTTGCTCAAATCTGTCAGGGGAGGGCAAACCCATTCAAAGATGGTTTCCAGGTAATCCATGGTGGGCTGGTTTCAAAAAAAGGCATCCAGAGCTATTGCTACAAACTACAGAGGGCATGCATAGAGACAAGGCATTGAATCTATGCCCCACAGTTGTGTCCAAGTTCTATGACACTCTTTCTTCTGCATATGAGAAACACTCTTACACTCCAGACCATATTTGGAACTGCGATGAGACAGGGTTACAAGCAGGAAGGAATTGTGGCATGCAGGTCACTGCAAAGAGAGGGAGCAGGAATGTGCCAAAGATTCTTCCCAAAAGCAGGGAGTGGATAACCATTCTATCATGTGTGAATGCAATTGGTATGGAAATCCCGGGGTTTTATTTGTTCAAGAGCAAAAATCGGCTGCAAAACTATATACAAAACTGTGAACCTGAGGCGTGCATGGCTGCACATCCCCATGCATGGATGACTAAAGATATTTTCCTGAATTGGCTTTTCCACTTTGCAGCATCCGTACCAGGCAATGTCTCCCCTGAAAACAGACACCTGTTGGTTTTAGATGGCCATGGCAGCCACATTGATGTGCAAAACATCGAGGAGGAAAACAGGTTGGGCATTGACTTGTTAACACTTCCTACTCACACCACTCACAGGTTGCAGCCCTTGGATGTGAGTGTGTTTGGGCCTTTCAAGGCTTATTTCAGGTCGGAATGTGCTGCATGGATGGTGAAGAACCCATGGGTATAGGTAAAGAGGTTTGAGTTAGCTGATCTTGCAAGCAAGGCTTTCAAAAGGGCTCTCACATCCTTCAATATCAAGGCTGGCTTTAGGAGAACATGTATTTGTCCATTGAATTATGATGCTCTTATGCATGACACCGGGTGTAGCCAAGCATTTGATGTGGCTGGCGAAAATCTTGAGGATGCCAAAGAGAAATTGGATGGGCAGCAAGAGGCAGATGCTGTGGACAACATCATGTCCCTTTCTCAAGGAAATTGCCAAGGACTTGGTGCTTCTGATGATGATGAACAGTTCAGCGCTACACAATTCGATGACGAAGCAATGGAAGATAACATGGGGCTAGGTGGTCCAGCCGGCACACAGGTGGATTCTGTGGCACATATAAATGTGGTCGATGGTTGTCGCAGTCTAGGAAGCAACAATGACACATTGACAGTGCCAACCCAAGCATCCCAACCATCGTGGATGGCAGAGGACATGATGAAATTGAACAGACACATTGGTGGTTCCACCAATGATGAAAGCATGAATATGCCTTCGCAGCCAGATGAGATTGTCCATTTTTATGTTGATGGTGGGTTGATAGAAGAACCTAACATAGACAACCAAGATGCAATTGAAGAATATACTGCAGCAGAAGAACCTCTCATAGTAGAAGAACCACTGTCAGGGAACACACCAAGTCTTGGCCAATTCCTAAAGTTTCCAATGGAGAGAGTGTCAACGCAAGGAAGGCAAGGACAGATAGACATTCTCCGATTGGGCCGGAGTTCACAGTTACTCACTTCAGAAGAGTACATAAGTCTCTTGGTTGAATCTGAACAAAAGAAACATGCTTTGCAGGAATTAAAGTAAAGGAAGAAAGATCTTTCAAAGGAAAAGAAGGAAGTAAGGATGATTGCGGCTGGACATCGAGCACAAGAAATGATTGCTAGAGAGGCTAATCGACAAGAAAAAGAGCACCAGAATCGGTTGGCAAGGCAAGCAAAGGATGCAAGGAAGGTGCAACAGATGAACCAAAATTATGCAAGAGAAATGGAGGAAAGGAATGTGATGGCTGATACTACAAGAACAACCGATGAAAGGAACATGATGGAAGGATCATTAGAACCATTTGCAAACAGTGCACGATTCTACCAGGATCTCATTAACATTCAGATACCCCGCTATAATTAGGCAGGTGTACACCTCCCCTCTATTCCTACTAGTGCAGGGGCCCATTCTATGTTATGCTATCCAACACCATAAATTATTCCAGGGGTCCCAAGCAAAAGTCATGCCTATGGATTTTCAATTCCTCCTTGGTTGCAAGGAGTAAATTGGTCTCAATCTGTTTCCACCAACCCCACCCATGCTAATCAAACATGCTCAGTAAGGTTACCCTACTTGTCTCAAATTGGAAACCCGACAAGAAATGATGGGGGAGGTGTCGAACCTCTTGAAGAATAGGATATCCAGTGTATAGGCTAACCAAATGCTATTTTGTTTTCAAGGAATTTTCTTTTGTTGCAGCCTCAATCAAGCATGATGAGGGCTTGATATAACCTAAAACCTAGGTGATAGTTTTCATACAGACTGCAAATCCTAGGCATTGACATCTACTACAAATAGAGGCATTGTATTGACATCTACTAGAAATAGAGGCATTGTATTTGTATTTCAGTACTCTTAATATAAAGTGTAGTTGTTTTATTATAAATGAGCCGTTTTTATTTATTTATGTTTGTTTCCATTCTATGAATGTTGAGCATTCCTTCCTTCCTACAAAACACAACAGCTACAAAATCACAAGAACATATTAAGGAAGCTAACAACACAACCACCTAAGAAAGGTAACCATAACACTCACTCTAAAAAAAACATAAATCGGTATGCATGGTATCTCTCTCACCTGCATTTTTAGTTTGTTTCATAGTGTTAGTTTTGATTGCTTAAGTTTACAGTTTTAAGTCACAATTTGCTTGCTGCCCTCTTTTATTTTAATTCAAATCCATAAACAAATTAACATGAACATGCACAAACTAGCCAAACAACAGTCTTAAGTACCATCTGTAATTTCCACTTAAACTCAAATCCATAAACAAATTAACATGCACAAATTAGCCAAACAACAGTCTTAAGTAGCATCTCTAATTTCCACTTAAACTCAAATCCATAAACAAATGAACATGCACAAACTAGCCATAAGTACACATCTCAAATTTCCACTTAAACTCAAATCCATAATTAATATTGAGAAAAATTCACTCCATTAATTGTATCCAATGCTTAAATTGTATACCAACAACTGCTTAAACTGTGTCAAAGTTTCTGCATCAGTTCACTACATAAGATTGCAAAGCCACCAGGAAAACAAACATTCAAACTAAATTTCATATCCACGAGGGGCCATGCCAAATTTCATATCCACAACATTTTCTTCTTTTGCAGCTTCAAACACCTATATAAAGATGAATATCAAGTTCAAAAACCTACTCTTGCAAAATTACCAAAATCATAACCAAAATCTTATTACAATATTGCTCCCAATTACCCATGCTGCAATAATCTAGGCTAGGTTTACCAATATTGCTCCCAATTACTAATAATCTACAGTAAGCATACCCAAAATTCAACTAGCATTCATCCAACAAACATTCACACTAAATTTCATATCCACGAGGGGCCATGCCAAATTTCATATCCACATCATTTTCTTCTTTTGCAGCTTCAAACACTAATATAAAGATGAATATCAAGTTCAAAAACCTACTGCTGCAGAATTACCAAAATCATAACCAAAATCTTATTACAATAGTGCTCCCAATTACCCATGCTACAATAATCTAGGCTAGGTTTACCAATATTTCTCCCAATTACCAATAATCTATAGTAAGCATATCCAGAATTCAACTAGAATTCAACCACAAAGTAATCTACAGTAATCTACAACAAGCATTTCCGCCAACACTGAAAGTAACCAGCATTCAACCACGAAGTAAGGCATAACAATTTGTCTGCAAAAAATGAAAGCAACCATCATTCATCCACCCAATATTACATACCATGCCAAAATCCAAAACCCCTCAACCACCACATTTACAAATAATGATTGCATATGCCTAAAAAAAGCCAAATATAAGCTGCAGAAAAACAGAGAATCTCATACGAAACCCTCCACCGCCAACCCTAAACAAAAAATATGTTAACAACTGTATAATTACCCAAAGACAAACTGGTGGAAACCAATTCAGGAAAAGTTTTTGATTCAGGTTTTTTCGGACCTTGTCCCAAGTTACAATCACGCATGCAAATCCAGAACCGTAACAATGTCAAGCATAAACACTGGCCTTAGAACTAGAGACACCCAATGGATGTGAACAAGCTGACTGTTCAGAAGTAACCGGAACCACATTATATAATTGCAGACTGTTCAACACGCCATTTTGTCGGGGCTACTCCACTGTAGAAAACCAGTAACTAGACAGGGTCCGAAAAACTAATCAAAACTCACCCATAATCGCAGTTGCAAACAACCAGACAAACTCAAGAAACCACAGAGAAATCAAGACAACCCTAACCAAGCCAAAGAGCTAACGAAATCATCCATGGGGAGATGTGGAGTGTTAAAAAACATTGTGGAGATGCTGGTAGGAAACCCCAACCGTTGCAGGATGCAAAGCCGAGGCCTGTCGAGGATGCAGAGCCGAGGCCCGTCAAAACCACAAACCGACCTCGCCAACCTCCTCGACCCCATAGCCGAGTAGGGACTGAGCCACTAACGACCGCCAACAGGAGAGAAATCGATCTAGACAGACAATACAGACAGACAAACACAATACAGATAGGCAAACACAAGCAACAACAGAGGACCCGAGCCAAAGAGTTAACGAAATCATCCATGAGGATATGTGGAGTGCTAAAAAACATTGTGCAGATGCTGGTAGGAAACCCTACCCGTTGCAGGATGCAAAGCCGAGGCCCGTCGAAAGAACAAACCGCCATCGCCAACCTCCATGACCCCATAGCCGACACAATTGGATGCAGGGACTGAGCCACTCAGGACCACCAATAGGGAGAGAAACGCACAGCGGAAGATGCCTACCGAGCAAAGCCACCAGAAGAACAATCCCTGCTAACCATGCGAACCGAACCAAAAAGAGAGGAATGCCGACCAAAACGGGAACCAGGGCGCGAGTTGTAAGGTTCTGCGGATCTCTGTCAACTGGGATGGGGCGTTCAACCATCAACGCAGGCCTGCGCAGGAAATGGAGCCCCGATGGACCAATACCAGGGTGGCGGAATGAACACACATCGGACCCAAGCAACATTACACGGGGTGGTGGACAAGCCTCGATAAAACGTCCAAATGAAAACCCTAAACCTCACCTAAACCCTAAAAAATGCTTTCGACAGATGGGGGACACGCGTCGCAGTCTTGTGGGCACTTGTCGTACATCCGACGGGGCTTGCCGGGTGTCCTCCGGTGTGGCGTAGTGGGTCCCGCAAGCCATTATGCATAGACCCATTAATACACCCATTATGCATAAGATGTTTATTTATTTTCTCAAGATAACCTCATGGAGCTTGTTTTACTTAATAAAGAGGCTATTGGGAACCTCTGCTAGTCTCCGGTGTTTATTGCATACAATTCTCTTCATGTAAGTCACCATTGTAATATTAAAAAACTAAGTGTTTGAATATTAGCCAGACCTCGATGTTGTGGATCATAATTTCTCAGGAATGGGAAGATCCAAAAACAACATAATTTCTGCATCTGATATCCAACGCATCCATGATGCAATTCAACACCCAACGGAACCTCTGCTAGTCTCCGGTGTTTATTGCATACAATTCTCTTCATGTAAGTCACCATTGTAATATTAAAAAACTAAGTGTTTGAATATTAGCCAGACCTCGATGTTGTGGATCATAATTTCTCAGGAATGGGAAGATCCAAAAACAACATAATTTCTGCATCTGATATCCAACGCATCCATGATGCAATTCAACACCCAACGGAACCTCTGCTAGTCTCCGGTGTTTATTGCATACAATTCTCTTCATGTAAGTCACCATTGTAATATTAAAAAACTAAGTGTTTGAATATTAGCCAGACCTCGATGTTGTGGATCATAATTTCTCAGGAATGGGAAGATCCAAAAACAACATAATTTCTGCATCTGATATCCAACGCATCCATGATGCAATTCAACACCCAACCATTTCGACTGTTTAGGGTCAGACTCAACTTCTACAAAACCCTAAATCTCTGTGCTTGCTCCTCCATCCTTTCATTTCCCATCAATGTCAACTTAACGAGGAGGGATGTGACATAATTGTTCTAATTTTTAATCTCATGTCGATTACATTATTTGCTAGTAATAGATAGATCATAAGATTCACCCCATAAATTTTGATACATGTATGGGACATTACAAAGTTACATTGCTCTAGATTATTACCAGAGTGTCAACACTTTTACTACTACATGAATGTTTTGTGTAGATCGAATATATCCATTTAACACTATCAGCTTAAAGTTTAATGTCAATTAGGGTTGTGAGCGGTATGATACCAAATTATAGTATAGATCAAGTTTATTTTATTTTGCTATATTTACAGGAAAGCTTAACAGAATTTTGAAGATGTATATTTGTTTGCATATTGTGTGATTTGATGCACTACTTGATGTGTGCAAGTCACTTCTTTTTGGAATGTGGGAAGTACCAATTGAGTACAGTCCAATAGAAGTTTGGTTGATTTAACCAATGTATCATACAAGAGATGGGAGTTGGCTTTCTTATAGATACACCACTCTACTTCTTACATTAAATATTAATTTTATCGGAATAGATGCTTGGTTTATTTAACAATTGAATACATTCTAATAGATGTTTGGTTTCTTTAACAATTGAATACATTCTAATAGATGTTTGGTTTCCTTAACCATTGTATCATATAAGAGATGAGAGTTGGATTTTTTAGAGATGCATCACTCCACTTCTTACATTCGATATTAATTTTAATATTAGAGGTCATATCTAGTAATGGTAAAAATTCATAGAACTTGGTAACCAACGTTGTGAGTGAGACTAATATGTAATTAGAACCCTGAATCAATGGCAGGGGACTCTTGGTAACGAAGTCAATACTTCAATGAAATTGAACACCTATGCAACCCAAACAATTTTCTTATGTACTCCATAAGAAAATGTCATTGAAGATTTGGATTCAAAATATTTTATTCATATATAAGACTTTTAAACTTTCGGTTTTGATCCATGAATTTCGAAGGAACTAACATCCTACATTTGTTATCTAGTTGAAATTGACAGACTTCAGTTATAATTCAATTTGTCAAATTAGATCTTCAACGGTATCATGCAAATTTCAAGGGATAGCAATGACTCCAATATAATCACCAGCACATTTAGATATATAAAAAGAAATGAAATTTTGATTGATAATTATGACAAGGATCCTCAAATTAATCGAATATACTATAATTGACCTCTCATTTGGTATCAAAACTAAGCTCCTGAAAAAATATTGCTGCTCTATTGAATACATTACAACAATTGGCAAAGGTGAATTGACTTAAAAAGAAGTTCTCTTGCTTTTAATAGTAGTAGGAACACCGTAGTAGACAGGGGATGCTCCAATCAGGTAAGGAAGTTTGCATGTGCTACGCCCTTCACCAATAAACGATACCAAGCATACTGTGACCCTTGTAGATTTTGATCTTAAAGAGATGTCAAAAGCATTCTCAGAAACTACCTGCTCTACCTGCATGCGCTGAACTTCATCATCTTTACCTTTCTGCATTGGCTGTAAAACTGTTTTGGTACCTTTGTGACCAGCTATTGTGAGGTTTTGAAATTCCTCCAACATTTCCAACTCATTGCAATTACTAGACACTGATTCAAGCCATCCATCCGTTGTGTTCGAGTTCTGTCGCAGGGGTAGGAGTGCAGAAGGGAGAAGAGTGCCGATTTCCGTATGCAGAGAGGGGCAAGGTTCGCGGAAGTCACAGAGCTACTCCATTATTCTTTGGACAGAGGATCAAAATATCCCATAAGGGAGGGACCCCTAATGTTTTGTGGGGACCAGTATTGGTCATGGTTCCCGTCACATCAACCACCCGAATATTGATCATTCCCAGCCTAACAGAAATTCATAAAAACTTCATATTTATGCATAAAAAGATATTATATTAAGTCCAAAAAGAATTTAATAACTGATTAGAACCCCAGCTGTCAGTGGACAGTCCATTTAATGCCAACATTACAAACCATCAAGTCCAATTGAGAACAAACTCTGTCTTACCATTAATACCAAATCTAACATCAAAACAAACTATCATGCTTAATCTACTAAGTACACCCTGGGCATCACATCATCCCTCATGAACCACAACTAGAGACGCAACGATCAAACAACAGGACTTAGTGTTCCATCACCCATTACCAACTCACTGCAATTACTATACACTGATTCAAGCCATCCATCCGCTGTGTTTGAGTTCCGTCGCAGGGGCAGGAGTGCAGAAGGGAGAAGAGTATCTATTTTTGTATGCAGAGAGGGGCAGGGTTCGCGGAATTCACAGAGCTACTCCATTCTTCTCTGGACGGAGGATCAAAATATCCCATAGGGGAGGGACTCCTAATGTTTTGCGGGGACCAGTATTGGTCATGGTTCCCATCACATCAACCACCCAAATATTGCTCATTCCCAACCTAACAGAAATTCATAAAACTTCATATTTATGCATAAAAAGATATTATATTAAGTCCAAAAAGCATTTAATAACTGATTAGAACCCAACTGTCAGTGGACAGTCCATTTAATGCCAACATTACAAACCATCAAGTCCAATTGAGAACAAACTCTGTCTTACCATTAATACCAAATCTAACATCAAAACAAACTATCATGCTTAATCTACTAAGTACACCCTAGGCATCACATCATCCCTCATGAACCACAACTGGAGAAGCAACAATCAAATAGAAGGACTTAGTGTTCCATCACCCATTTCCAACTCACTGCAATTACTAGACACTGATTCAAGCCATCCATCCGCTGTGTTCGAGTTCCGTCGCAGGGGCAGGAGTGCAAAAGGGATAAGAGTGCCGATTTCCGTATGCAAAGAGGGGAAGGGTTCACGGAAGTCACAGAGCTACTCCATTATTCTCTAGATGGAGGATCAAAATCTCCCATACAATACGTGGGAATCGGGATTTTGTAAGTGTTTCAACGGCTTGGGGGACCTGCATTTAGGTGACCAGGTTTTTCAAATGACAGCTAGAGACGGAGCATAGTGTCTGGAATATTTGCAAACGCCGTGAGGCTCTCTCGACGGCACCCGGTGGGCCGAGATATTAGCTTACTCCCATCAAAATTGTCATCGATATTCCAACAACTAGTCATTGGTACCACTGCATTAGGGTCGATGTTACTACAACAACGCCAATGACCTGACATCATAAGGGATTCAGGATTCAGGATTCAGGATGGTGCTCGTCTGACAACTAGTCGTCAATACCACTTCATGAGGATTGACATGAGGGTGCCATGTGAACAATAATACTTACATCTAAAAAATATATATATATATAGTGTATTTTACATATGTCAAATTATATACCATACATACAATCAAAATATCAATATCTTATAAACAATATTAAATCTATGATATACAATATAGTATATGAAGTATTATCATGGCACTTATTCATCAATTGAGTGTTCTTAACATTGTGTGTGCTTATAAATATATATGCTAACATTTTTGGGCTTTAAATTTGTATAGAATAAACTAACACTGCAAACATTTTTGAACTTTAATCATATAATTGTACAATGTTCATATAAATGTATCAATATGAGCATTACTTGCCATGTGAATAATAATGCTTCTAATTAAAATATGTATCTGGTGTATTTTGCTTTTATCACACATTCAATATGTTACCTCCCATTTTGCATGGGTGTCCACATGTGTTTTTTATGGTCTCTAATGATGTTGATGCTTTGGATGGTTTTGATTGGATAACATGATCTCTTGCTAGATGTACTTCCTTATCATTGCACTTAAACATATGTTTTCTAGCCTTCATTGTTGATTATGGACATGAAGATGTATGAACTGTAGAGGGAACACCCTAGCTCCTTTAGGTTTGGTGATTGTTGTATTAGCACCTTTGTTTGATGGTATTCATGGTGATAAGAATGCTTGGCATATTCACTTTGTTTTCAAACTAATTTTGGATTACCTGACATGGTAATAACATATCTAGAGACCCTTTTTGGAACTCATCATGGGGCCAACCCCTTTAATTTTTGTAAATATCAAATTACCCACTTTAGGGGTGCACCTCTTATGGCACATATGTTCATGCAAGGATATATTGTTAGGGGTACTCAATTTTAAAAAAGGGGAACAAATTAACATGGGCCATCTCACCTTGAATTATTCCACGACCATGTTATTAAGTCATTATCTTTACCAAAGAAGTAGCATGGAAGGGAGGAAATCCATGCAATGGGCATGGGCATGATTTCTGGGTCAATTGGTGTGTTTTGTGAAGGAACCATTTATCGCATGGGTCATCCCACCTTTGGCTTTCTCTATGGATCGCTTAAGGGAAAATTGTGCGCTACGATTGCAATCTATCACATGTAGTAGTTCTATTGTACATGAAGACAAAGTTTGGTGAGGTTGTAATGTGTGTATGGAGGTAATCATATGTGTTTATGGGACACCCTTCTTCATGCATGCGTCGTTTCCTTTATGCACTATGATGATTGAAACCTTAGCATGTGATCTGGAGAGATGCTACAACCATCATTCCAATTCATTGGGTATTGAAGATGAACATGGAGGGGTTGTGATTTGCTCAACGGGATTCCCTCTCGAGTTATTTGACCCATACATGGTGACATTCACCTTTCGATATGTATCTTCATTTGATGTGGAGCTAATTCATGCCATCTTTCAAGGGGCGAGTTGCACATTGTTGTTAATTGCAAGTGAGATGGGATCTATGGGCCATCATTAATGAAAATATTTATTCATAGTTTGGTTGGTTATGGAGGCCTTTATTGGGTTGGAGTTGTTAACATAGTCAAACCCTTTAACCACTATTTCATAAAAAAAATAGACCTTGTCATTTTGAAGTGGTTAGTGGTTTTTATTATTTCGTTAAGTGAGAAGAGTGGATATAACCACTTATGTTATTATTAGAGAGTTTGTGAAAGGAAATGTGGAAAAAATATTATTTTGTTGTAAAGAAGTTGAGATAACTCTCTATATAAAGAGCAACCCTTCCTCATTTTCTTCATGGTTGGATTTTCAGAGCTCTCTCTCTCTCTCTTTGGAACCTAATAGACATATCTTTCTTGGTGTAGCTTGAAGTGCAAGGGTGTCTTCTCCATTCTGAGTGCGGCATTCTTGTTCATATTTCTAAATGTTGCTAGTAAATTGTAGAATAACTAGAACTTGTTAATTAGGGCCAATTGAAAAGTATCTTACCTCATTGGAAGGATTGTGAAAGAAAAGCTCCTCCAATTATTTGTTGTATTATGCATGTTTATATTACATTGCAATGATCATCATTCTAGAGTAGGTATTTGTAATACTTCATTGTATGAGGCACACCCTAGCTAACAATGTTCAGGTTTGGCATTGAATGGGATCTACTAGTATTCTCTACATTTATTTTGTAACATGTTAGGATTTATTTATGGAATGTGCATGCCATCCTATTTTTCCTAATTATTTATGAGCTTACTCCCTTCTCGGAATAGCTTCCCTTGACTCCATTTTCCCTGGGCATTGGCACTAATATTCATGGTTCTCCAATCACCCCTTTATTTATATATACTACAACACAAAAAAATTGTTTCGTTGAAGCTACTCTTCCAAATCACCTTGTGCGTGATTGTATACGCTTTGGTAATCCTATCATAGGAGAGCCCCCCTTGAGATGGAGAAGACCCAACCTAAAGTGTAGAGAGGTGATTACTGAGGTGACAATGGGTAACACCTATAAGTTGTGGTTGGGTTGGCATTGTTCTTTTGGGTTTTAATCACACATGCTAGTTTGAGTTGTAACATTTTGGTGACATTCATGGGGATAAAGACCGTTTCCCAGAAAAATTGAAGAATGCTTCATAATATTTTGTGAGAGATTCTTATTGCATATTTGGCTTCTCAAATGGCGGCTCCATGAGCAGACAAATCCCTTTATCCTTGTGTATTTTTCAAGACTTGTTGTTTGTAGGGCGAAGCAAGCAACATTGTGAAGGATTTTGAAGATTCACCTTTGGTATTCCACACATTTTTGAATTGGTAAGCATAATTCTCGTGTGCATTTTTAGATTTGGTAGCTTTCTTTTGAAGAATAATGATGAAGAAAAATGGCATTTCCTTCATGGTTGGCTGATTGGTATGCTCCTCTTGATTTCTCAAGTATTCAAAGTTTCCTTAACAAGTTGTCAAAGGATGCTCTTGACTCTCTTCCAAACTTTTGTGGGTGTAGTGATTCACCCACCTTGCACATTTTTCATTTTATGGAATACATTTCAGATCTTGGTGCTATTCATGAAGATGTTTTGATAATATTGTTTACACATAGTTTGACAAGGCATGCAAGAGGATGGTTTGAAGTTCTTGGTAGAGGAGAGATATCATATTTTGTAGCATTGGTTGAGGTGTTTTAAAAGTATTGGTGCCCTGGAGGTCATATGGAATCAATGCCCTATATTGTATATATCAAGTGTATGTTTAAAGAGAAAAAACATGAGCCACCTAATGTTTCCATTGAAGGTCAAGCAAATGAAGAGCATTTTGAAGAGAGCATTGAGGCACCCTTTTTTTCTTCTCGTGTAGATAAGGGTTTTGTAATCCCTATTTCTTCTAAAAAATATGAAGTCGATGGTGTATCTTATTGTGATTTTGAGGATGAGTATGTTGAAGACAAACCCTTGTTTGATGATGAGGATGGTAGTGATTACATATTCCCTTTTCATGATGATTTAGATGTAATGTTTCAAATTAGTGATCCGAGTAGGGACATAGATCCCATCTATGACACTTGTAATGATGCATATAATAAGAAAATTGCATATTTATATGATTTGGAACAACCATACATGAAAGAGGACTTGTAGGACTTGTAGTGATATGCCCACATTTGTAATGTTGATTTTGGGCATCATGTTGAGCAGTTTTTTCCAAAGACTTATTCCGTCCATCTTCTCTAATTTAAAGGGGTGCTTTAGGGAAAAACATTTGGGGTGATTTCCAGGCATGTTGGAGAGGTTTTTATGTAGGCTTTTCTATCCATTTGGAGCAAGTTTCTAGAGCTAAAATTGCATAAATTTCCAACGATTTTTCACCTCTTGTATTAATCATATCAGGCCTAATTTTGCAGCTATAAAAGATGACTTAGGAGCTCAAAATTGTATGGGACAATAGATGATTTTATTTTATTTTATTTATTTATTATTATTTTTTTTTGACATAACTTTCTAGCCACCTAATTCCTCCATTTCTTCTCATTTTGGGCATGTATCTTTAGCTGGGAAATGTATTTTAATGCATAAATTTGCTTAGGGAAGCAAGCCATTCACGTGAAGCTAAATTGCAAAAAAATTCCAACAAGTTAAATGGTTTATCATTATTTTGGGATTATCTGCGTAGTGTAAGTCATTAACCTATGACCCGTATCCCATGAGAATAGTTGCAACTGACCAATTTCTCATGGTTTCGAATAGTACACTTTGCACTCATTGCATTTGGTGATGCTCACAAGGGTGAATAAGTGGGATTGAGACTAGTGAAATGAATTGCATAGCACCAATCATCACTTCCAGGCCTTGCACACGATAACTAGGACTTCCTGAGAGGTCACCCACCCCAAGACTCCTCTAGCTCAAGCACGCTTAACTGTGGAGCTTTCCCCACAATCATGCCCACTTAGCTTGCTACCCCCATTTGAAAAACCTTAGCAAATATTGTGCCTTATACTTGCTAAGGTTTTGCAAATGTGGTAGCTAGCTAAGTGGGCATAATTGTGGGGAAAAATCCATAGTTAAGCATTCTTGGGATGGGTGACTGTTGTAGGTACAACAGATCCCATGTTTTAATGAAAATATGGGAGCCCAATTTTTATATGCAAAGGTAATGTTTAAATTCCTTAGTTATTTTGGGCTTTTTCATCCTTCTTATCATGCTTTTATGTCTTTGTCATAATTGATTTAGTTAACAATTTTCCTTTTTGAAAATTTGTTCATTTTTTATTGTTTTTTGTGAGTTGCGGGAATAAGTAATTTCCCCCAAAAGTTTACTCTTTCCACAACCCGCAATCCGCAATCCGCGGAATCTTGGTTTTTGGATTCGAAAGTTTTTTTTTCCACAACCCGCAATCCGCTCGAATGCGGAAATATTTTTCAATAATCGTGGTTTGTCGCACCCGCAACTCGCAACCCGTAATTGCGGATTGCGGGAAGAGTCTCAAAATAATTTTGCACTTTGCGTTTCCGCAACCCGCAACCCGCAATTGCGAATTGCGGATTGCGGAAAGGTCGTTATTTTAGTTTGTGTTGTTTGCGTTTCCGCAACCCGCAATTGCGGATTGCAGATTGCAGAAACTTTTGGTTTGTTTATATTTAGATTTGTATTTCCGCAACCCGCAATTGAGGATTGTAGACTGCGGAAAGAATGTACATATTTCCAATAATAAACTTCCACAACTCTTCTTCCGCATCCCGCAAGTTAGATATCAGCCGTCGATCTGTCTTAATCCTACGGTCCAGATTTTACCCAATGAAATTGTTAAATATGTTGATTTTTCTATTTTATTTTACCATTTTTCAATTTCGAAAATTACCTATTGCAAGGATTTTTAATGCGAGTTTTTACCAAGGCTATTTTTCTTCTATTTTCGTCAGCACAGGTAGGTTTCATGTCATTTTCTTATTTGCTTGTTTACGGTTTTTCGTTAATATTCAAATTGTTGTTGATTTGTTTTAATTTATTTATTAGAATTCCCAGTTTTTCAATATGTCGAGAATCACCCGTTCTAAGTCAACACATAAAGACTTGTTGAACAAAGACCCCAACTTCGGCATTCTTGTTGATACCAGTGACAGAGTCTCAGAAACTTATTAGATAGACTGGTCTAAAATCTATGCCATCTTTGACAATGACGTTGATCAAACATCCAAGATAACCGACCTGCCCATGAGAAGATTAGGAATTCCTAGTTACATGCCATAGCAGCCAGACCTTCCCTTCTCCCTTACACAGATGTAGTCAAGTGGATAATTGACCACGCGAACCCCAAGGACCATTCCTTTAACAACAGTGCAAGGTCTCTTTTCACCCTGAAGTTTTCATTAGATCTTATGCCCTTAAATCGGCTTCCCATCTGCTTAATGCTGCTTTCCTGGATTTTGCCAACACCAGGTTTAACTTTGACGAAATGATGAAGTCATGGATGAATAACCCGACTAATTTCATACCCAAAGCCGATAACCTTTACCCTGTTTCATGGTTCAAGGAACCATATTCCCTCTTGGAAGCCATGCTTTGAAGGCTGTATGGTCTAACCAATTGTTCTATGTTCAAAGCCGAATGGGAACTTGTGGCCCATCACATCCTTACAACTAGGGAGTCGTTTAATTGGGCTTCAATTCTATCAATGGAGTTAAAGGCAACAATTGAACGGTATGTAATGTTCCGTTTTGGGTAAAACTGGAACAAAGGACATGCAAAGCACGCAAGCCCTAGCTCAAGGGCGTGCAAGCATCCATGCAAAAGTGAGATGCATGCAAGCATGCAAAAGTGAAATTCATGCATGCAAAAGGAAGATGCATGCAACTCAACTGAGAAATAGAAAAGAATGTGACTTAGGTCTAGGGCATGCAATGTCAAGGTTATAAAAGAAAGATAAAGTGAGTTACCTAGAATGCATTATTATGATTAATGATTGAGAATTGGTTTTGAGAGCTTTGAGAGCCATAGGGTTTTAGGGCACACTGCCCTAGCCATCAAGTGTGTTTCGACATCGAAATCTATCTGCCCTAGCCAACAAGTTTGGGTTCGATGTTGAAATCTATACATCCTAGTCAACTTCAAGAGGATAGATCACCCTGATCTATCACCGTGCTTCAAAGAAGATGAAGATTGTGAGTCCTTTAGGTTATGAGATGTGAATAGTGCCGCGTGAATAGTAACGTGAACAGTGCACGAACAATGTTTTTAGTGATGTGAACAATAACGTGAATAGTGTCATGAATAGTAACGTGAACAGTGCTGCTACAGTGGGTGAACAATGTTTGATAGTTGGATTCCTGTGTAAAAGGCAGAGTTCCATCAATTTGGCAGCACTCCTCATAGCTCCAAGGTTCCAACCTCACATGAAGCATTACAGGACAACAACGATCCATTTATGAAAGACCAACTTAACTACATACCACCATCGTTGCACAAGATCCAATCTGTAGCAGAGGAAGTATATAACTGTTTGGAGGAAATCGTGAGAAATAAGGTCATATCTATCATTGTTTGCACGTCATCACATCAAGGTTTGCATGCATACATTTAAATGCAGATCTGGACCTTAGACAAAGTCTGTTTGAGTGAGTAGTGTACTATCAATCCCATTCTCCATTGGAAAACCGTGATCTCTATCCTAGCAACTGCGTGGTTACCTATAGGATTCGTGGTCATAATTGGTAACCTCATATCAACATAGAAGGTAGCAAATAATGAGTGAAAACATATATCTGATCCATAGACCAGAGGCATGTGGTATTGACTGATATTAATGGCAGCGATCAATTTTATAAAGAAGGTATGATTATTACAACAGTGTTCTTGTCATAGTAGCAAGCTCAGAACTCTATCTACAGGCAGCGAATCATTGGATGTTCCACTGCTAGGGAAAAGCAATCATCAAGTTTGGAGCAACGATCTCTTCCTCAACTATTGCGAGGGTATCCAGTGAAGACGTGGGCATATTTAGCAATCTATCTCCAGTGAAGAAGACCACGATCTATTGTGTATGACAGTGTCTTACCTTTATTGGCAGCAAATCAATATTCTGACGATTGGAGCTTATTTCTGCCTACTAGACATTTACATAAGCAGTACTCCTACAGTCCACTCTCTATAACATTTTGAGTATCATCTACGTCTGTTACAACCATCTATTGTTTACTGTCAAGCTGTTTACAGGTCAGAATTATTATAAATTTGATATCTGGTTATCATGTATTGATTGAATAAATTCTACCTATTCAATTGAATAAGCAGGCTTGGTTTATTTCCTTGGTGTTATCAAGTTGGAATCCTGTCATCCATGATGTTTTCTAGTTAAAAATGGCATGCAATTAACCTATAAGAAATTATCCATCATGCAAACCCATGCAAAACAACCAATAAGATAGCAGATCAACAATTAGTGAATTCAAGTAAAACAAACTCAGTCAAAAGTCAAAATTCTATTACGTGGAATATTACACGGTATCAGAAGACACCAGCTTCAAAGAAGCCTTCTTTCTTCTATTCAGCCTATGTCATTGACGTATTCTACTCAGAATTCCAGTACCCTTTCGTGGGATGGAATTGGACACTTTCGTCTCCCCCAGTTCACATTTACTGTTCAGAATTGTGGGAGAACAACTATGTTCCTTTATTGTATGATATTTGTGATCACTTCTTTGGTACAATTTATCATCAAATATTCAAGGAAGATGCACATGCCTTCTCTCCTAATGCCAAAACCCTCATTCCCACAAGTGGTGACTGTATGTTGGGGAATCTTTCTCCTACATCAAAGTTTGGGGAAGTAGCACAGTACATTTGTTGCCAAGGATAGTCCCAGACAAACCCTTGCTTGAAGAAATAGCCTTCCAGACTGTTACAGATGGAGTTTTTCTCAAGCTCACTGGACCTAAAAGAAAGGGATGGCCTAAATTCCCTTTAAACCTTGGGCCTTTGGTCATTCCAACTTCAACATATTCTGCAGTAATGGGAAAGAGGATTGTTGCATTAAAGTTGGGACAAGCTCCTAAAAGGATGCATGATCCCAAGGCATTCTTGGCTGCCCACTTTGCTCAAGAACACATGAAGACCACCTATGCCCATGAAGACACTCCTAATGATTCTATTTACCAGGGGGTAAATCTATTTTCTGAAGTCCTGGTTAGGGCTAAGACCAAAGAAGAGCAGAGCTTCATTCTTCAGTAGCAACAGGAGCTCAAGACTAAATTTTTGAGTTACAAAAAAATGGAATTATAGCTTGAAGATCAGACTAGAAAGGACAGAGAAGAGAAAGAAGCACAAAAGGCAAGTACTCCTTTGATGTTGACATATCCAGATGGAGGCAAAGGAAAGGGTCTTGTAGAGGATGTCCAACAGGTCAAGACGATTTTGATTCAATCAACTGATGAGATGAAGGAGATGGCACATATGAATTCAATACTTGACACTCAAGTGGTTATTGCAAGTAACCCAGCTAATGATACGCAAATGGTTGCTGCAAGAAACCCAGCCAAAAGACAGAAAATTCAGACCTCTGCTTCTCTAATTCCTACACTGAATATTGAAGACAGTGATGCTGAGGATGAAAGACTTCCTCCTGTTCCTATTGTACAAGAAATAACTGAAGGTTCCTAGGCAATGGTTGATTTGCTTGAAAGCATAGTGGTGGATGACCCCATTCCAGATGATCACTTTCCTGAAATCACCACCACTGTTGATGCATTAGCTTCCACACCCCCACTTTCTACTGTTGAGTTTCCTACCACCTCATCTTTTGATGCTACATTACCACCATCTACCATTTTTCAATTAGTTGCTGCACTAACCTCCATCACTACTTCACCTTCAACCTTGCCAATTATACCTATCACTTTGCCACCAATAGTATTTGAGGTGCAGGTTCCAACTGTTTCTTTACAACCATCAGTTACTGTTGTCCCAAATTCCCTCACTGAGTTTGCCACTCTGTTTACTTCTCCTCCTTCTCCACCTTCAATTTTTGCTGCCACTTCCCCTTTGATATCTGCCCCTCAGATTACCATGTATATCCCTAATTCCACTGTCACCCAAACAACTCCATTGGTAGCAACATGCAATGTTGCTACATCTTCAACTGAGTTGACAACTAATCTTGAAGATGATGCTGTGGTTCCTCTTGGGGACTATTTTTACAGTAGGACAGGAAAAGTAGTGGTAAGAAGAGGTAACAAGAGAAGCATGGGATTAGCTGTACTACAAGCACATGTTCCTAACCAGATAATTTGGGCCAAACAATCTGATGACATCCAACAGGAAGCATTAGAAACCGCAGTAGCTATGGGAGCATTTGTTGGAGCCAATTTTGATTTAGTGACTTCGTGAATAAAGAGTTTGACATGAAGAAGGAAGAGTTAAGGAAACTTCAGGAGCAACTGATCAAAGTTAATGAAGAACATGAATGTCAAATTCATGAATTAAGAAGTCAGCATGAAAATCAGCTCAATGAGTTGCAGGAACAAAACACTTCTCTTCAGGATGAACTTCAGGATGCACAAATCTTCAACACTGCAAATATGGAGAAGATAGAAATATTGGAACAACAACTGAAGGATGCAACTGCAAGTGCAACCATTCCTTCTTTCTCTAGGTTTTCTCAGGAAGAGTTTAAGGACTTGGCTAATAAAGTGAATGAAGAGCATTACAAACTCTTAACTGAATTATTTAGTTCCCTGAATGAAATTCAGGAAACTCATATTGCTTTTGAGTAGATGTCTACCATCCTTGAACAACACATTGAGAAAAGCCAACAAGCTTCCAAAGCTTATGATGATGTTGTTGAATGACAAAGGTATATCAAAGACAAACCAGAGGACATCCTTGTTTTTGATAGCTTCAAGTTGAGAAGGATCAGAACATCTTTGAATGCTTGGCCAAACACTTCTGACATGGTAGAAGAAACAATCAAGAAGGCACAAGCAATATGTGGGAGAAGATGGTATGTTGTGGATAATATCATGGTTGTGTTACAGTTTCCTACTATGGATCTCATTGAGAAGGCTTGTCCACCAAAACTAATGATTGAACAGGTTGATGGAAGATGTGAGAAGGTCAAAGAGAAAATTCAACAGCTTGAGCACGTAGAGATCTTAGAAGTTGAAAAGTTCATCAAGTAACCTGTCAGCCTAGAAGGCAAGATCCATATTTTTCTGCGCACTTGGCATAAGTTAACCAAGAATGGGATGGATTCCTTTACTTGTGATGCCTAGTTGGGACTCGAGTCAGCTAATTATCCAGTTGTGGATGAGCTGCTAGAAGTTTGGACCAAGTGGCGAGATGCCTTTGGTCATTCTTAAATCAATTTGATTTTGTAATCCCTGTTTTATGGGAACTTTATCTTTTGTAACTATTTTGTAATTATTATTTAAAGGGTAGAGATCTCGTAGGGGAGGGGGGAGAGAATCATCAAAAGAGGACTGGAGAAACTCTGATTCGTAAGAGATTGTAATGTTTTGCAGCCTTGAAGAAATACAGTTAGTTTCTTCTTGATATCTCTTTTGTCTATTTATCAAATGTGTTTGATGAATGTTGATTCTCACTTCGGCTTATTAATGAACACTGTTTAATGTTTGCAACCAATAATTAATACATTGATCTACAGTTCATATTTGTCTTAATTGATGATCTGTGTGTCTTTAGGTTTTAAGTGAATTTATTTATTTAAAACATTTATCTATTTCTGCAAATGATTAACATACATTATTAAATTAATGTTAATTTTTTAATTAGCATTCCAACAACATGATAATGAACACTGTTTAATGTTTGCAACCAATAATTAATACATTGATCTACAGTTCATATTTGTCTTAATTGATGATCTGTGTGTCTTTATGTTTTAAGTGAATTTATTTATTTAAAACATTTATCTATTTCTGCAAATGATTAACATACATTATTAAATTAATGTTAATTTTTTAATTAGCATTCCAACAACATGATAATCTTGCATGTGCCTAATCCTTAAACTACCATCATTTGATTTTCATTCTCTGGTTGTATTTTAAGCTAATAAGTAAAGATCCAATTTCACATTTCTGTCAAACTGGTGAAAAGACTTATTAAAATTCAGATCAAGTTATCCTGCACATAAACAAAATTCTTTCTTTAGATTAAATCTAACTTAGTTTAGATTTCTTTTGAGGTAGATTCACTTCTAGAGTTAGGACACTTTGATCTTCCCTCATAGAAAGACAAATCATTTCAGGATCAAACCCCATAAGTACCAGCGGAGGCCTTTATATCCGTGGGAGTTAACTATACCAAACAGTATGGGGATAGAACTACTCTTGCGCAAAGCTTTTTGAAGCCTTTCAGATTGGGTTTTCACCCTCTTTTGCTAGCCTTGGACCATATTCCAGCAACCTACATACTCGTGCCTTCAACAATGCTAAGTGGAATATTCAAAACCATGAGAAATTGGTCAGTTGCGACTATACTCATGGGATATGGGTCATAAGGCACAATACTTGTTAAGTTTTTGCAAATGGGGCAGCAAGCTAAGTGGGCATGATTGTGGGGAAAACTCTACAGTTAAGCGTGCTTGAGCAAGAGGAGTCTTGGGATGGGTGACCTCTTGGAAATTCCTAGTTACCAGGTGCGAGCCTTAGAAGTGATGATTGAAGCTATGTGATTCATTTCGTTAGTCTCAATCCCACTTTTGCACCCCTATGAGCATCACTCGATGCTAAGAATGCTTAATGGACTATTCAAAACCATGAGAAATTGGTCAGTTGCGACTATACTCATGGGATATGGGTCATAGCTTAATGACTTACACTACGCAAATAATCCCAGAATAATGATATATCATATGTTGGACTACGAAAACCCCTATACTTAAGTTAAATGGTGTTTTCAAACCCTGAATTTGGGGCTATAATTTTTTTCTAATGCTGGAAATTCATCTCACACCTCATGTTCATCTAAAGCGGAGTTTGTTCTTGTAAAGTATTGCAAATTTGAAGACCCCCTTAAGCCCTTATTGCTTGAGGAGAGGAGTTATGAGGATGATGGATTGATCCATGATGGTCAAACTTACATAATTCCTATACAATCTTGGATAGAGAACACTTGTCATGATGCATGCGCTTCTTGGCATGATTTTGGTGATATTGGCCTTTCTCATGAGAATATTTTAGGTTTTGACTCACATTAACATAGAGATTCCAACTTGCATTCATTTGGCATTTGATGTGGCCTTTTTTGGTTGATGACCAAACACAAGGGAAAATGCGATGGCGACAATGAGATAAGCACATAATTGCATTGGCTTTATGATTACACTATATTTTTTCTTCATCTCATGCTTAGACTAAGGTAAGAGGAATAAGCTCATGAGAACATTAGAGTAAACTTTACATTTCACTTTGGTGTTGATTACTTCTTTTGTTGTAAAGCCAAAATTTGGATGTAATAAACTCTTGGATGTGTTGTGGTGTTTAGGGATGTTGAGGTTTTCCATCCCACCACATATTTTTTAGTTTCATATTATTGGTGATTATTGCTAGTAGGTATATCATGTGATTTTGGGTTTCTCATGCACTCCCAAGAAGACCATGTCCTATAGTTGGAGCCAAATGTTACCCCCCATTTTGCATGGGTGTTCATATATGATTTTAATCACAATTTCAGTAAGGGGTTACAGCTTGATGGAGCTTTTGGATGGCCTGTGATGTTGTTGATGCCTTGGAGGGTTTTGATTGGATAACATGACCTCTTGTTAGATGTACTTGCTTATCATTACACTTGATCATATGGTCTATGGCCTTTATTTGACCTATAGAGAATGCCCTAGCTCCTTTGGGTTTGGTGATTGTTGTATTAGCACCTTTGTTTGATGGTCTTCATGGTGATATAGAACACTTTGCATCTTCACTTGGTTTTCACACTCATTTTGGATGTCTTGACACACCAATAGCATAGCTAGAGACACATTTTGGAAGCCATCATGGGCACATCTCTAGAGCATGGTACATATGCTCATGCACACATATATTACTAGGGATCAATTTAATAAAAGGGGAGACCAACTTAACATGGATCATCCCACCTTGAATTATTCCACAGCCATGTTATGAAGTCATTGTCTTTACCAAAGAAGTAGCAAGGAAGGGAGTTATGTCATGCGATGGGCAAGATTTATGGGCTGATTGGTGTGTTTCGTGATGGAGCTATTTATCACATGGGTCATCCCTCCTTTTACTTGTTCCATGGGAAAATTGTGTGCTACAACTACAATGTATCACATTTAGTTGTTCTATTGTACATCAAGACGAAGTTTGAGATAATCATGTGTTGTATGGGCCACCCTTTTTCATGCATGCAATGTCCCCTTTACGCACTATGATGATTGAAACCTTAGCATGTAATCGGGAGACATGATCCAGTCATCATGCCAATTCCTTAGGTATTGAAGATGAATGTTGAGGTGCCACAATTTGTTCAACAGGAAACATTCACCTTTCAGTATGTATCTTCATTTAACATGGAGCTAATTCATGCCATCCTTCAAAGGAAGATTTGCACATTGTTGTTATTTGGAAGTGAAATGGGTATGTTGGCCATTATTAAGGAAAAAATGTACTCGTACTTTGGTTGGGTATGGAGACATTTAGTGGGTCGCTGGAGTTGTTAATATGGTCAAACCCTTTAACCACTATTTCATAAATTGTTTAGCCTGGCCATTTGAGGTTGTAAGTGGCTTTTATTATTTTCTTGGGTGACAAGTGTATCTAACTGTTGATGCTATTATTAGAGTTTGTTGAAGAAAATATGAATTATTACACAATTGTGTTAAGAGGCCATCATCTTTTAATAGAAGTAGCATGGAGGGGAGTTAAGACAGGTGATGGGCATGAGCATGATTTAAGGGCCGATTGGTGTGTTGTGTGATGGAGCCATTTATCACATGGGTCATCCCACCATTAACTTGTTCTATGGATTGCTCAGGGCAAAATTGTGTGCTACAACTACAGTATATTGCATGCAATTGTTCTATTGTACATCAAGACGAAGCTTGGTGGGTCGTAATGTGCATATGAAGGTAATCAGATGTGATTTATGGCTCACCCTTTTTCATGCATGCAACATCCACTTTATGCACTATGGTGATTGAAACCTTGCATGCGACCAAGAGAAATGCTACAGCCATCATGCCAATTTGTTCAACAAGATTCCCCCTTAACTTATTTGGCCCATGCATGGCGACATTCACCTTTCAATATGTATCTTCATTTGACATGGAGCTAATTCATGCTATATGTACATTCGGTTGACATGGAGCTAATTCATGCCATATGTATCTTCATTTGACATGGAGTTAATTCATGCCATCTTTCAAGGACAAGTTTCATGGTGTTATTTGGAAGTGATGTGGGATTCACGGGCCATCATTAGAGAAAATATGCAATCACTTTGTTTGGTTATGGAGGCCTTTAGTGGGTCGATGGAGTTGTTAGCATGGTCAAACCCTTTAACCACTATTTTGTAAATTGTTTGACCTTGTCATTTGAGGTCATTAGTGGTTTTTATTATTTCCTTGGGTGAGAAGAGTGGATCTAACCGCTTATGCTATTGTTAGAGAATTTGTTGAAGAAAATGTGGAAAAAATGATTCCTTTATTATAAAGGAAGTTGAGCCAACCCTCAATATAAAGAATAGCCCTTCTCATTTTTATTCATGGTTCAATTTTGAGAGCTCTCCCTCTCCTAGAGAAGCCCCCTTTCTATTGGAGAAGAGCCAACCTGACCTAAAGTGTAGAGAGGTGGTTACTAAGGTGACAGTGTGTAACACCTATAAGTTGCAGTTGGACTAGCATCGTTCTTTTGGATTTAAATCACCATACTAGTTTGAGCTGTAACATGATCAAAATTTAAATATCTTACCAGCAATATTAAATTTGTGTTACACAATCTGATATATGAAGTATCACCATAGCACTTCACTAAGCGTTCTTAAGATCATGTGTGCTTATAAATATAGATGTTTGCTAATAAATATGTTTGCATATTTATCATAAATATACACCTCATTGTATATATAGGGCTGCATAGCATTGGGCAATGGTCTATACTTTTTTAAGGAACATACATTTATGAGGCTGGTTTTGCATAAAGCATGTATATACGAGTACACTATATCAGTTCAATCATAATACAATCACACTGCCAAGAAGGAAATTCATTATAACTTCAATGAAACAAGAACGAAGGTAGAATATATGAAAGCTGGTTTTGCATAAAACATGTGTATATTGAATACACTAAGATCAGTTCAATCATAACACAATCACACTGCCAAGAAGCAAATCCATTATAACTTCGATTAAACAAGGAAAAAGGTAGAATATATTGAAGCTAGTTTTGCATAAAGCATATGTATATTGAGTACATATATTAAAGATGGTTTTGCATAAAGCATATATTAAAGCTGGTAGAATATATTAAAACTGGTTTTGCATAGGCATATGTATATTCAGTACGCTACGACCAGTTCAATCATAACACGATCACACTGCCAAGAATCAAATTTGTTGTAACTTCAATTAAACAAGAAGAAAGATATTCACATCCGAGTTTCGTTTTGATCACTGACATGTGAAGCAAAATACGTTTCCAACTTGTCAAAATAGATTTTGTTTAAATATATATATATGTTTGCAGCAGATCAAAAGATATAAGAATGTGATTAGCAATTAGCTGTGGATTAATTATTGTATACAAATATATGATCATTCCTCAACATGGATATATTATCAAAAACTGGCTATTTCCCTTACTTGAGATGTGAATAAGGGGGATGATAAATCTCCTCTCCTCTTGCATGTTATCCCACACTGGTTGAGGACTGGTCTGCAACATCATCGATCTTGCATGTTATCCCACACTGGTTGAGGACTGGTCTGCAACATCATCGATCTTGCATGTTATCCCACATTGGTTGAGGACTGGTCTGTAACATCATTGAAGTTCCAGCACACCATGATCTTTATGCCAATGGGGGCATCCACAAGGGAGTAGTGTCTCCTATCAATATGATGATTGATTGGTTGCATGGTAACTACATGACTTGCTCGACCTTCCCCACCTCCTCTCTGGAACATATTGTTTGGGTGCCTATCTTGTGGTATCTTGGAATAGCTTCTACGACTATAAAATCTCCTCCTCTACAAACTGATTATTTGTTTGGACTTCCATGTAGAAAAATACTCCATCTTCTGTCCCGGATAGTTTATAATGTGCACTTTCCTCTTGAATAGAGAAAATTTAATATTTTATACAGTTATTATTGGAAGTGATACTTAGAAGCATATCCAAAGGGATCGCACAGCATAATAAAGACTTCTTTGCCTAAGCCATTTGTATCAATAATGGGGCAGACAACAACGAGAATGGAACACTAGTGGACGTCGTAAGTAATCCTTGGAAATCTAGTGGATGTCATAGAAGTAAAATTACATCTCAAATAAAGTTTAATTACAGCTTGGCACAAACCATTCATGCAAGTTAATTACATGTTTTCCTTTTTCTTGTTCTTCCTTCATGAATCAGAAGGGAGTACAAACCAGTCAGTCCTCACAAAGAAGAAAAAAGAAACTGAATATAATAAACATGAACCCGAATAATATAGACACAGATAATGGCAACCATGCACAATCTTGTTGTACATTTGAAAAACATATTTTGAAAAGTGAGATTTTATAACAAAGGTGGATCATTTGTCATCATCCATCCTTGGATAACAAAACAGAATCTACCATTGGGAGTGTGATAGACCTGTCCCTGGAAATAATGATAACAACAGAGATATATACCAGATTTTGAAATGAGAATCTGAGTCTCAATATCATCTCACCAATAAATTATGCCCACGTCCATTAGTCACTTGCAATATTCTGTCAAAAAATATATTGACTTGACCTATACTAAAAATAATATCTTCTTTCATCCAATCTGGAGCGACTTTCTGCAATGTTCCTAGAGAGACTATGTGATAGAGTAGCTCTCCATTTTCTCTAAAATGTGGATCATCTTCAACAGATAGATATTTCAATTTAAACGAGTAACCTGCACAATCACAGATACAGTGAGCAGCCAAATCTTCATATATATATATATATATGCACATAAAAATGATATTCCTAGACATACAAAAGAAACAATTGCAACAGCACCTTGATATCTTATAAAAGGCTTAATATAGAAGACACATGGATACTGGGAAAATTACTCTTCCTTAACTTTGAAAGTTTCAAGTGGAAGATTAATGTTTCTAAGTAGGTTTACTTTTCCAAGGTTAAACGAAAGTAAATATTTCCAAGGTTACGAAAACACCATGTCATGGGCAGGAATCAACCAAAGGATTTTTCATGCCAAATCTTCATATATATGCACATAAAAATGATATTCCTAGACATACAAAAAAAAATCGCAACAACACCTTGATATCTTATAAAAGGCTTAGATAGTATAGAAGGCACTTAGATAATGGGAAAATTACTCTTCTTTAACTTGAATGTTTCAAGTGGAAGATTAATGTTTCTAAGTATGTTTAGTTTTCCACAGTTAACCCAAAGTAAATATTTCCAAGATTACGAAAACACCATGTCATGGGCAGGACTCAACCAAGGGATCTATCTGTATATGCAAGGAATTTTCATGCCAAGCAGACTGATTGCATCTGGCTTAATACCACCCCCCCCTCGAATGGCTTAATACTAGGAGCTTTACTGAATCTGGAAAGAATCTTAAATAATGCAGAATGTAGGAAGACTTCTGAAGTGGAAGGGAATCTGTTCAAAATATAACAACCAAGACTCCTAATATCCAATCATCGGAAAAATGTAAAATATTCCTTGGTTGCTAGCAAAGAATGAGAATTCAAGTCATTCTCAGAACATTGTTATTTCTAGAGTTAAGATCCCCTAACGTTATTGGAAGGGTTGTAATGGGAAGACAGTTGTCCATCTTGTACAAAGTATTCTTTTAATATGGCACTCTCCATCAGAGAAGTCCTATTCTGGGGCTGATTAGGTAGTTATAATCTTGGAATAATATCAATAGTGAGTTGAATAATATCAAAAGTTGCTGGGCACATTATTGGGGTTCAAATTCTTATGCGAAGTTATCAACAACGAACCATATCTACATGTAAATCCAGGGATATAACCTACCAGTGTGGATTTCAACTCACCTTTCTCCAGAAGAATGGGGTAGGACTGTTATTGGTATTTTCAGGTTCTTTACCTCACAGTGACACACTAAAGAAAATAACTTTATCTATTCATTTATCTTTTCAAAAAGGAAATTACAGCTACAAATCTTATAACAATACACACTTAACTTCTAACATTTAATTTGCTGAAATAACAAAATCCAATCTTCACACACCTAAGTTGCACAAAACTTGGAAATGGATACAGGCTTTGGAAACAGGAATGTTTGGAAACGCGAAACCCACCAAATGGGTATGTCAAGGGAAATGCAGTATATAAATATAAATATATATGTGTGTGTGTGGTTTTTTATTAAATAACACATTATTATGCAAGATAATAAGAATGATATGTTAATTTGTAGGCAGCTTTAGAAACAAATTAGAGGTTAATTTGTCTTTATTTCTATAGATTAGGGGTTTTTAAGACTTCCTATGGGTCCCACGCCCCTCATAGGCACTTGGGTAGGGCCCAAGGAACTTAAAAAATGCATCAAAACACATGGATATCAGGCCAAGACTGCCCAAATACACCCTGAACTGTACCATACAGTGTTCTCAAATCACAAATGCTGTATGATGCAACTCAAGGCATTTCCAAGGTGTTTCCGTATTTTGGCGAGTGGTATTAGTACATGGGTGTGTTAGGTTTTCCAGCAATTTAGTATCACATCAACTATAGTAACCAAAAACAAAGTGAGAGAGAGGGGACAGCTTGTCCTGTGTTGCAATGGGAGCTCTTCTAGTCAACAATTCTACATATCTTGAAAACAACAATCATACACAACGAGAGGACTCAAACTAGGATGAAAACTCAATCTTATTGCTTTCCCTCTTATACTTTCAAAAGAGGAGAGAGAGGGGTATCCGTACAAAATTATATGAAAAGATGTAATGTTTTAAAGTGTCACTTGGGTTGATGCCCTTGTTTAACTACTACTCACGAACTGTAATAAACATAATTAGGAAAGCTAAAATTACAATCATCAACACAAACTTGCTTTCACCCTGAAGATGAAGACAACTCATGACAAAGGCAGGCACAGACTTGAACGCAAACACAATGTCTGGCCTTCGCCATTGGATGTTGCACAACGATGTTGGTCTTTCATGTACAAAATACTAGCACTGGTCCATGTACTCTAATGTAGGAAAATAGTATGCTTTTTCATCTAAAATGGGTAATTAAGTATGCTTAACCATTAAAATTTGTGGTTGACATAGGTGCATGGTGGGTAATTTTGGGACTCATCATTTCCCGCTGCTTTAATTCACTTACACCAAGAGACCAATATAAATTAATAAGGTTGGAGTGAAACTAAAAATTGGACCAAGCAATGTAACTCACCATCAACAAACAGATATACTCAGAATTTGTGAGATCATGTATGTAGAGCCCCCTTGGCACTACATTCCTAATTCCCAATTTGTTTTTGAACCATTTAAGCTATTAATCTAATTCAGTGGGTACATGGCAAGTATTCTTGTTACTGAATACGTGGCAAAGCCACCTTACTCGGGTTTGCATATCTATGTGATTTGTTTGCAAGACCTACATAGTCCATTTAGTGAAGTAATAGTCAAGTGTTAGATTCAATTTTCATTAGCTCTTTGAAAGCCCCACTGCGCAATACAGTTCCTTTCCAGCATTTCCAAGCAACTGTAAAATTCAAGTTGGGCAATTGCCAACAATTACCAACAATTGCCTCTGTTTATGTCCCATGGCCCATGTTAGGGTTCAATATTCTATAGACTAATATAACTGTCCTTCCATCTAAATCATCCACCCCTTCTTATTTCATCTAGCACCTGAGAGGCTAACAGTTCTTTTGAGCTACAACTAGATCCCATTGAGTGCTTATGTCAATAGCCAATATGTGGCAGCATGATTAATGAGCACCGTTCCTTCAACTGGTCAATTCAAGTCAGCAGAGTCAGTCCATACCAAGTGCCCAATGCCTCCTGATTGTCGGACAGTCGATAGTCCAAAGATGTCCTCCTATCTCTCCTTTCTATTGGGCTATCTTCTCATTATTCATCAAGTTATTGACAGGGCTTGTTAACAGTCAAAACCATCTAGTTCCAAATATCAAATCTGGAAGAGCTAACACTTGAAACTGGAAGAGTTAAAAGGTAACTAGGGAAGGTGCCAATGTAACCTCACAGTCCCTCCCGCACTTGGAGCTAGTGCTTGCAATTTTGTAATGCCCTATAATAGATATAATAATTAATGAAAATAAATACATAAGGATTACAATAAGAAAAATAAATAATAATAATAAAAAAAATTAAGAAAATTCTAAAATTAGATAAAAACTTAACTAAAGTTGCTTACTATGCATGAGAATAAAAAAGGAAAATTAACTAAAGATGCATAACATGAGAACTTTTACAAAAATAGAATTTACAAATAAGCCATATAATGGAGGTTGAGAAGATGGAAAAGGGTCATCTTTTGCTGGGAGCAAACCTTGGTCTTGAGAAGTTCTTGGAGCTTGGGCTCTTGAAGCAAGAGGAACATTAGTTGGCATTGGTTTGCTGATTGAGGGCTCGGGGGCTCTCACTTGTTTTGACTGAGGGATTGGCTGGAAGGAGGGCAGTCCCCCACATGTTGTTGCCTGGTTGGTTGCGGTCGACAAGAGTGAGCGCAGCTGGAGCTCAACAGTTCCATCTTAGATTGTAAGTCGCAGTCAACAAGAGTGAGTGCGACTGGAGCTCGACAGTTCCATCTTAGATTGTAAGTCAGTTCTTGCAAAGTTTCAGGTATGTCTCCCACGGTTTTGCTCCTTATGTTGAATTATGCAGTAAGTTGGTTATTATTGTTCATTGCAATGGTTCTAATGTATCTATAAAGGTGCTTAAAAGGATCTATATGCCGGAATGTCCATTCCTGTATGTTTTGTAGTTTGGAGCTTTACACATAGTATCAGAGCCCAGGTTCAACTTCTACCCTTAAGGCTTATGGGACTTCTTAAGGAGGAAACCTATTTTAAAGGAAAATCCTACCTACACGATATCTGAAAAAAAATTAAGTATCTAGTGAACAATGATTTTCAGATCTCCATTGCATAGTAATTCATTACCTTTTCTTTGTTTTAAATACTAGTTGAATATGATCCATGGACCCAGTCCTATCATAAATGTGCCTGTCATCAACCTCGTATGCTTCAGTCATTCCTTTGTGATTGTGAAGAGCCAGCCTTAGGTGAATGCATGATTTTCAAAATCCTTCTTGTTGCCGCCGAGATGCACCCCTGGGGGAAGGGAGCGCAATTGAAATCTTTCTAAGCTGCTCGGTGTGGCCTTGGGGGTAAGCAAAGAGTCAGGTGCTGTCACCTGATCCCAACTCCTCCATTTAGGCAAACTCCTAACGAAGCCAAGGGGGGCAGACCCTAAAAAAGAGTTTCTAAGGCTCTTAAAGTTTGAATGTTTAGTGATGGGAAGATTGTTTTTTAGGATTTTTTATGAAAGAATAAAGAGATTTAAACCAAGTTGCCCACACATATGAATTGTAACACATCCACAACATATAAAATGAATGACAACAACAGATGGATAACAATTTGAATAAAAAATTCATCCATAGCATGATATGATAATCAACAATAACTCATTAAAGATAATAAGCAAATGGAGAGATTGAATAATTGTTGTTGCTAAAAGACCAGTGCTAATGGAGTCACTGCCTGTTGGAGTGCTAAGCGAATTGTTGTGCGAATGCCTCTTGGTTTATTTTATTATAGGATTTTGAAGATGAGGTTGAATTCTTGTGGGATAAGGGGATTTCCGATATACCTTGCGGTATGGGAAATGTGTCCAAAATGTGATCTAGGTGGCTCCGTACAAGGACATGTGGGTTGGAACGGAGTCTCGAGAGCGGTGTTCAACACTACAACAACAAGGATGTAGTCTAACTGGTGCTCTGAGGTCGCCTCCCATTGGTTCCCGCGTCCTTAGTCCGAATTTCCCCACTTTCGATCACAACGTGGCAACGCCGGATTTTCGTTGGTTTGAAGGGACTTAATTTTATTAAAATTGAAGCTTTTTAATTAAATGTGAGAAAATTAAAGAATGTGACACTTCCGCTTTTGATATCCCAAAACTATGGATAGAGCATACACGGAGTGGGAAAAATTTATTCGTTACGATTGACTCTTTGACAGAGAGCACTCTTGATCCAAATTATAACGAGATTCAAGAGATTTATTGAGTTGGTAAATTTTAAGATTGACTCTCCGACATAGAGCACTCTTGATCCGCTTTAAGAGTGTGATTCAAGAGATTTTGAACACTACTTTGTTGAAGAAATAAAATGTTGAAATGAAAAGAGACAAGTTTTCTAATTATCTACCCAAGAGTCTCTTTTAGGTCCATAGAACGTACTCGGGAGAGTAAGGGGATTAGTAGTTCTTTTTAGTATGAAATTTTTTGAATCTAAACAAGAAGCATAAATCAACTTTTTTAAGGAAAATAAACTATCCTAGCATGCTACTTTAGTTTGAATGCAGGTAAAAAGCAAAGTAAAAGATACAGGCTTCCCCCAAATGGGGGAAGAAGGGTGTGGGAGCCGTAATCCCACTTGCTTTTTATTAAACTTTATTACAAAAATTATGAACAACTCTTCGATAGAGAGTGCTCTTGATCCACTTAAATTGCGTGATTCAAGAGCCTTTAGGGCCTTCAGGAAGGAAAAGGGATAGCAAGGGTTTGAAGGAAAAGTGAAAAGTTCTTAGTTTAAGCGCTCCAAAAGGACTTATTTCCTCGCTTTCCTGTAAAATGAATATGAAAAACTGAAAGTTTTCTAAGAATCAACCCAACCCGGTTTTCAAGTAAACAATATAGAGTTTAATGCCCAACCCAGTTTTGATCATGGCTGGAAATTTATATCATTTTCAGACTTACAAAAACACAGACTGAAACTCACATTTTCAGGAAGAAAATCAACAATGAATGCACACCATGAAATTTACAGTACTCAGAATTTTTTGGCAAATTGCCCAGGAAAAACCCATAAGGGGAAAACCTGTCAGAGAGAGTGAGGATGATTTTATTTCTTATAAAAAACAATTCAGAACAACAATTTTACAGTCAAGAGAAAACTTATCTCCACCAAAAAATTCACCCAGAAGCTGCCTCGAAAATAGTGCTGTAAACAGCCTCGATTTGTGTGCAATATCAGAACCTTGAAAAATGTGCCAGAAAAGAAACGTGCTTGTACTTTTCTCGAAATTCGTGCTATGTATGGCCTCGAAAATTGTGCCCGCTACCTCGGGAAAAGCAACCATAATTTTCTGTCTGGAAACTCGTGCCCTCTTCCTTGGGATTCATGCCCATATTTGTTCCTCGAAATCTGTGCCCACTATTTCTGTTGTACAACCTCGGGATTCGTTCCCACTAAATCTTCTCTCTGCCTCAATTTCTGTGTTGCGCATTAAATGCCCATAATGGTTGTCTCGAAATTCGTGCCACCACTGCTCTCTTCTCCACAAAAAGAGTGAAGTGCAAAAATGCCTTCCCTTGCCTTTTTGTTTGAAAACCTAGGGTGAGTGAAAGAACTTCTGATCCAAGGGCCCAGACTGAATCAGATGTGTGGATGAGAATTAATGCACATTTAATTCTCATAAAAATTAATTTCACTCACCTTACTTAAATTTATCAAAAAGTCACTTTAATCTCTAAAGTGAAATTAAATTCTCATCTCAACTCATTTAATGCAAGGGTCACTTTATTTCCCCATTTTTGGTGACTAAGGAAAAATCACCTAGGGGAACACTTTCCTAGGTACAAAAATCAACACTCCCTCTTACCGAGGAAGGTGTTCTGCACCATTCCGAACTTGTCCCTGAAGAAGACAAACTTGCCCCGCCCCAAGGATTTTGTCCGAATGTCTGCTACCTACTCATCAGTGGAAATGTACTGTAACTCCACAGCACCTCTCTGAACATAGTCTCGGATGAAGTGGTATTTGATCTCTATGTGCTTTGACCTGTCGTGAAAAATTGGATTCTCAGAGAGATGGATGCAACTCTGATTGTCACAGTATATCACAGTGGGCCTCAACTCTTGATCAAATAAATCTACCAATAACTTGCAAAGCCACAGTGCCTCGCAACCAACCTGACTGGCTTCCATGTACTCAACCTCAGCATAACTCAAAGCAACGGACTTTTGCTTCCAATTGAACCACGACACTACTGCCGAGCCCAAACTGAATCAACAACCGGATGTGCTCCTTCGATCCATCACACTGCCTACCCAATCTGAATCCATGAAGCCAATCAAACTAACTCCACCCGAACTCCTGTACTCCAAACCATAATCCACTATCCCTGCAAGGTATCTCAACACATGTTTTGCGGCTACCCAGTGCACTCTCCTAGGCTCCACCATGAACTGACTGAGTGTTCACCGCAAAACATAAGTCTGGCCTGGTGTTGACCAAATACATCAAAGAACCAATGAGCTGACGATATAATGTAGGATCTACCAACTCTCCCTCAGAAGCATGAAGCTTCTTCTAGTTGGTAATCATAGGCGTGGTCATTGGCCTGCAATCCTCCATCCGAAATCTCCTCAGAATATCTGCAGCATACTTTCCTTGTCCCAGGAAAATATGACCAGGCTCCTGCCAAAACCTCCATCCTCAAATAATAATGCATTAGCCCAATATCTGTCATCTCATACTCTGAAGCAAGATCTCTCTTGCAAGCTGCAATGAGACGCTCCACCCTTGTGATAAACAAATCATCAACATACAACAGAAGAATGAGTGGATCCCCATGAACCATAATGAAGTAAAGATTGGGATCAGCCTCACTCTTCTGAAATCCCATCAACATCAGATATGCATCAATCATGGAATACCAAGCTCGAGGAGCTTGCTTCAAACCATACAAGGCCTTCTTCAGCCTGCACACATTTGAATCCCTCCCATGAATCTCAAAGCCCTGAGGTTGCTCCAAATAAACCTCCTCCTGTAGAAGACCATTGAGAAATGCTCTTTACATCCATCTGGTGGATCTTCCAACCCATCTCTGCTACCATGGAAATCACTGCTCTAATAGAAGAATATCGAGCAACCAGCGCAAAGGTCTCATCATAATCTACTCCCTCTATCTGTGAAAACCCTCGTGCCACAAAATGAGCCTTGAACTTCTCCACACTGCCATCTGCAGCATGCTTCACCTTGTAAATCCACTTGGAAGTCACCACTGAGTTCCCCTCTGGTCTCGGTACAATCTCCCAAACATCATTCTTCATGATGGAATGGTACTCTTCCATCATGGCATCTCTCCAAACCTGATGTTGAGAGGCCTCCTCAAAAGTAGAAGGCTCTGAATCACGAAGACTAGCAACTAATGCCATACCCAATCTGTCCGGCATCACAATTGTCCTAACTGGATCATGGGGCCTACCAAATGACTTTGCTTCCTTTAAGGTCTCACGAAGCCATTTAGGCTTCCTCTTCCTTGAAGGTGGCTCCCAAAGGCTTCTCATCCTCTGAAGAACTGCCAGAAGCAGATGGCCCAACAACTTGTGTACCTGTAGCTGATGAAACCACCGGTGAACCCCGTGATCCGGTAGCTACAACTGGTGAACTTGTGACTTGAGATCCAGAACCTGTCCTCGAAATACCTGCTGGCTATACCACTGTACCTGTAGAACCTGTTCCTATAACATGTGGCCTAGTCACTCCAGAAACCTATGATCCAGTACTCTGAACTGAAGATACCTATGTCACCTGAGGTGTGGAAGCCAGTGGCTCCTCATACTCCAACTCTCTAGACTTCCTGAAGGCTCTCTCCTCCTCAAATCTCACTTCCCACCTCACAACAACTTTCCTTTGCGCAGGAAGATAAATACGAAAAGCCTTCGAAGTCTCTTCATAGCCCACAAAGATGCCCTTCTCTGCAGTGGGCTCCAACTTTCTCCTCTTCTCTAAAGGGACATGAGAGTAAGTCAAGCAACAAAATATGCAAAAACTGACCAACCTCAGGCTTCTTGCCTGTGAACATCTCGTCAAGAGTCTTTCTCCCCAAGGCACGGTGGGGACTCTGTTATGAAGATAAACATCTGTCTTACAATCCTCTGCCCAAAGAAAGAAATGAAGACTTTGATCATGAAGCATAGCTCTCGTTGCTCCCACAATAGCCCTGTTCTTCCTTTCAGCTACTCCATTTTGCTCAGGAGTATATGGTACTGTCAACTGTCTTTGTATGCCCTCCTATCTGCAAAACTCATCGAACTCGTTGGAGGTATATTCACCCCCATTGTTTAAGCTCAGAACCCGAATTCTCCTCCCTGTCTGATTCTCCACAAGAGCTTTGAACTCTTGGAAGAGCCGCAAGACATCAACTAACTTCTTGCTCCTCAAGAAGTAGATCCAGGTTTTCCTGGAATAGTCATCGATGAATGTCACATAATACTCAAATCCTGTCAAGGAAACAAATGACATATGACCACATATATACGAGTGAATCAAATCAAGCACTCCTGCTGTCACTGCTCAGAAACGCAGTCTTGGTGTACTTTCACAAAGCACACCCTCTGCAAACATCACTGTGCTCTGTGTTGAACTCTGGTAAACATGTAACCATACTCCTCAACAATCTCAGAGTTGGATGATGCAAATGAGCCATCCTCCGATGCCAAAGCTCGCAAAGCTCACTACTGCTGCTATGTGCCAAAGCATGCTGGGGCTGAAATAAGAGCTTGCATAGTTTCCCGCATCTAACCCCAATGACAAAAGAGGTAGATAGTCTCGAAGTGTTGGGGAATATACGCACATGTCCATCCAGGAAACAAACCCCAAGTTCTCTATCCTCAATAGTGGAAACTGATACCAAGTTCTTCTTCAACCCAGGGACAAACAACACATCCCTCAAAATCATAGGACTCATGGACTCCCTCTGAAAAGTAATGGTCCCATGACCAACAGCTTTGACAACTATGTCATCTACCAATACAACCTCCACATCTACACCTGTCTGTGAAAGCTCGAAAAACATCCCTCGGGCACCTGTCATGTGACTCGAAGCTCCACTATCAATATACCAAGTGCTGGTGGTAGATGCACTCATCTGATGGCCAGTCAACAAAGAATGCTCCCTCGATATCTAAACCAGTGTTGGTGATGATAAAATCTCTCTCTCTCTCTCAACATGTCCAGCACAAAGAGAAAACTCTCTCTCGAACATCGCTCCAAAATCATCAATCTCTGCTGAGGCTATTATCTGTTGCTTTTTCTTCTTCTTGTTTGGACATTGTGATGCATAGTGCCCAAACCCCTGACAAGCAAAGCACTTGACTTTGCTTAAGTCCTTCTTCTGTCCACCCTGTTGCTGCTGCTTTGCCCCACCCTGCTTGGGGCCCTTCTTGGATTTCTTCTTCCCTTTTGCAGTCAAAGCCACATTTTCTTCATCCTCCCTACTCTGTGAAGAGATGCCCTGCACAAGACCTCTCCTGGTATCCTCCTGCACAAAGTCATCCCAGAGTCTATCCCAGGAATGTATGTTTTCCCTACCAACTATAGCCTCCACAAAAATAGCCCATGGTTTGGTCACACCATTCACTGCTGTCCGCACTAGCTTAGTGGCTGAAACAATCTCCCCAATTGCTGCAAGCTCATCTCTAACTTGAGATATCCTAGTAAGGTAGGATGTTACTCCCTCTCCTTTGTTCATCTTTATATTTTTCAGCTTCTCTCTTAATACCATCTTTCGGTTCCCATTTGTGCTCTGGTATAAACTGGTCAAAGCATCCCACATTTTATATGCACGATCTTTACCTGAAATATGTGGAATAATATGGTCCTTAACTGCATCTAGAATAATCCTTCTAGCCTTACAATCCTTCTTGTTGAAAGCTGCTAATGCTTGTGCATCGATGGAAGCGGGAACTTGAATTGGTTTTGTTGTTGTATTATTTACCACTTCATCCCAAAGTTCATTCTCTTCCAAAATCAGCATTATCCTAGCCTTCCATGGAACAAAATTTCATGTTCCATCTAGCCTATCTTCCAACCTAAGTCCTATAGCCATTTCAATGCAAATTCAAACTCCAACAAGGTGTTACTCACTGACAAAAGAAAATCAACTGTAAATCTGGAAATTTTAGTTCACTGTTCTGCCCCCAAGCTCTGATACGATGAAAGTTTTCTGAGAATCAACCCGACCCGGTTTTCAAGTAAAAAATATAGAGTTTAATGCCCAACCCAGTTTTGATCATGGCTGGAAATTTAAATCATTTTCAGACTTAGAAAAACACAGACTGAAACTCACATTTACAGGCAGAAAATCAACAATGAATGCACACCATGAAATTTACAGTACTTAGAAATTTTTGGCAAATTGCCCAAGAAAAACTCACAAGGGGAAAACTTGTCAGAGAGAGTGAGGATGATTTTATTTCTTAAAAAAAAATTCAAAACAACAATTTTAAAGTCGAGAAAACTTATCTCCACCAAAAAATTCAACTAGAAGATGCCTCGAAAATCGTGTTGTAAATGGCCTTGATTTTTGTGTAATATCAAAACCCCGAAAAATGTGCCAGAAAGGACAGAGTACGAACTGTACTGTCCTCGAAATTCATGCATGTACTTTTCTCGAAATTCATAATGTGTACGGGCTCGAAAAATGCAATGTTCCCCCAAGTTTCCGGGATGCGGGAGCGGGGAAACGCACGTTGGGGACGTCTGGAGACCACCCCCAAATTTTAGGGAAATTCGAGAGGGACGGGGGGGGCGTTGGGATCATAAAAATTATTAAAAATATATAAATTATAAATGATAAATACTAACAATGTAAATTAAATGTAACAAATTACTAATACAATTCAACATTGTGCAATGTAAATCATAAATTAATGTAATTCAACATTTAATTAAATCAGAAACTATTTGTGCAAAGTAAATTAAATCTAACAAATTAGTAATTACTACTGTAATTGAACATTTGTCATTTGAATCTTGATAATTCAACAAATTAAAAAAAAAACTACCTCAACAACAATGTGGGCTGTCTGTCAGTCATGGGCTTTCCTATTTGCACTATTCACAGCAGCCGACAACTACAACACCTCAACAGCAGGTGGCTACAACACCTCAACAGTCAACATCGGGCTCTCCACCTCAACACCAAGCTCTCCACTGCTCTAAACCGCGGGCTCTCCACGAGTCAACTACACAACATCGGGCTCTCCACCTCAACACCAGCCTCTCTACTCGTCAAAATCGTGGGTCCTCCACTCCTCAACGCTGGCAACCTCTCCACGCCTACACACAACGATCTCTCCACTAATACACACAGGGACGGTCTTCACTATTCAAAGCGGCAGGGACTTCAACCGGTGGATTTGTCTTCACTCACAGGTCAACCAAATGAATGGTAAAAGGTATATTTAGGTTTTAGTACTGTTTTACATTTTTTTCTTTTGTTTTTTAAACCCCACAAGCAAAATTGTGGGGGGGGCGTCTAGAAGCCCCCCACTTGCCGAAAGAAGCGCCTAGGAGCCCCCCACAGTCGGAATGAGCTTTAGGAGGTAGGGGGGCGCTCCCCTATGCGTTTCGGCGAGTTTCGATTTTTTGGGGGCGCAGAGAAACATTTCGGAGGAAGCCCCCAAGCCCCCAGAGAAGCCCCCCACTTGCCGAAAGAAGCGCCTAGGAGCCCCCCACAGTCGGAACGAGCTTCAGGAGGTAGGGGTGCGCTCCCCTATGCGTTTCGGCGAGTTTCGATTTTTTGGGGGCGCAGAGAAACATTTCGGAGGAAGCCCCCAAGCCCTCGGGGCGTGGGGAGTGAATGGGGCGAGCTCTCGACCTTGGGGAGCGAGTCCCCGTGGAACACTGGAAAATTGTGCCCACTGCCTCAGGAAAAGCACCCAGAATTTTATGTCTGGAGACTCGTGCCCTCTGCCTCGGGACAACGCACAGATTTCTTCCTCGAAATATGTGCCGACTATTTCTAATGTACGGCCTTGAGATTCGTGCCCACTGAATCTTCTTTGCCTCAATTTCTGTGTTGTGCATTAAATGTCCAAAATGGCTGTCTCGAAATTCGTGCCACCACTGCTCTCTCTTCTCTTCTCCACAAAAAAAGTGAAGTGCAAAAATGCTTTCCCTTGTCTTTTTGTTTGAAAACCTAGGGTGAGTGAAAGGACATCTGATCCAAGGGCCTAGAATGAATCAGATGTGTGGATGAGAATTAATGCTTGAATCAGATGTGTGGATGAGAATTAATGCACATTTAATTCTCATAAAAATCAATTTCACTCACCTCACTTAAATTTATCAAAAAGTCACTTTAATCTCTAAAGTGAAATTAAATGCTCATCTCAAGTAATTTAATGCAAGGGTCACTTTATTTCCCCCTTTTTGGTGACTAAGGGAAAATCACCTAGGGGAACACTTTCCTAGGTACAAAAATAAACAAAAACCAGCAAACAAAAGGATTTTTTTAATTCATTAGTACATGGATATACATTATGAAAATTTACACTTTCGTACTTGAAAAAAGTTTTCAAAGATTACTACAAGTACTTTAATGGAAACTAGATCTAGCTAATGAATAACTTGAAACTCTTTCAGATAGAATCTAAAGAATAAACACTTTTTAGGTCTAGATCTACTTGCTTTTGTAAACAAAATAAGGGAAAAAGTTTGATTTTGATTTTAAAGAAGGTGAAAAAAGTAGAACCAATCCCAAGCTTGAGGATTATGAAGGCTTATGAAGATCTGCAAAATCAAATTGTTAGCATGAGATCAAAGTGTTCTTATGGTTGGAGAGGAAGAAAATCCAGCTTAGGTTCGCTTCCAAATCAACTTGGATCCTGCAAAAATTCTCATACACTTACAAGAACAAATGGATTAAATCTTGAAAACATAGAGTACTGAAAAATTATGAAGAGTAATTGTATAACTCACTACGCATACTACTCCCTATTCTTTCACTAACATGTTAAAAGCAAACAACTCAAAGACTACGAATGTATGCTTCTATGGGCTTAGAGGCCTTCTTCGATAAACAACACATAGATTCAAAACAGTAAGTACATGAAAACAATACAAGATTATACCTCAACAAAACACATGCTTCACAATGATGGATCTTGCACACCTCCTTGACCTCCAAAGTCTCAACAAATTCTTATTTCAAAAATATGAAGTACATGGGCAAAGGTTCGATGCTAATCCACCCTGAAGGATGGAGCTCGACCTTGCTTTTATAGAGTTTACAACAGCAAGAGGAGAGGACGAGAACTAATGGATGGAGGGCGAATCTCACAAAGGAGGAGACATTGGCGCATATGTTTAGAAGCTTGGCACTTTTGGGTTGGTGTGAGGGATGAGGTGGCTGCCACCTCATGAGAGGGGCGCCCCTCTCCCTTTGGAAGCTTCGCCCACATCTTGGAACAATTGCCCACGAAATATGCGAACATGCATCCGCCCACGTGAAGAGAGGAGGGCGCATAGCTAGTAAGAATATACTCATTCGCTTATCCAATCTCAATTTTGGCATGTGCTTTAATCATATAATAAGATCGCACTCTTTTATAAACCAACATGCCACCCTTTCCAAACTTTTATTTAATCATTTTTTGACTTTCGTGACTTTTGTCACTTAGTGCATTTTGTGCCATTTTAGCAATTTAAGGGTCGTTTTGTAGCACTTTTAGGAAAAACTGTCACAAATGACCACTTAGTCACCTGAAACCCAGGAATAGTGAGTCCTAGGATAAAGAGGACGCTCTGAGCTTGAAAACGAGCATCCCCACGCCAAAATCCGCCTCCAGACCAGACTTTTATTACATTTTGAATTTTTTCAATTAAACCATTAAAAATGGTCTAATTTTACGGAAAAAAATTTATTTTCACCAGAATGAAACCAAACTCATAGGGAACCTAGTGCATGTCCATACGACTCAATTTAGATGGCTAGCATGTAAAAAAACACATAGACATATAGACCACCATGAAAATACTCCAGCTTTGGAGGTATGAGTGAAAAAATTAGGAATTATACGCCACTGAAGCGCAATGCATAATTCCTAAGGAAAAAACACTCTAGAGTATCCCCCTGATAGCCAGACCTAAGGTAGGCCAAGTCTTTTACAAAATAATCATGCTTAGACCAACTTATTACAATTCCCCCATGGGGACCTGGACATGCAATTATTACAAAGGGGCCAAAATTGGCCCTGAAAAAGTCTTCTGAACTTCTGAACACTAATGATGAACATTGAACATGTTCATGAAACTGGCGGCTCACAAGAAATCCAACTATGGTACAAAATAGTTGGTAACACTTCTAATACCAGACTTATGTGGATGCATGATTTTCAAGTCTTTCTAAATACCACATATATAAATAATAATAATAAGAAAAGCGACTGATGCTTGATATTGTAGCTGGCCATTTTGTCGTGTCCATCCACCCTCATCCCATGGGTCTATCAGATTTCACAATCTGCCCAATAATATACAGCCTCAAGTAGAGCACCTGTCATCTTCTTGTTTGTTTTTCTGCTCCTTCATTAATTGCAAAAATCTGGTGGAAATAAGTTAATAACTCATTGGAGCACTGCTGTCCCAAGGTGCTGCTTGCATGTATTAAATCTACAAACAGCTCGACTCAAAACAGCCTCATTAAGGTGCACTTTCCTAAGTAACCTCCTGTCTTTACCTGCAATACTCATCATGCATACATTAATTCTATGAAAAGCAAGTCAAACAGCCTTATTCAGGTGCACTCCCTCCAACGTATCTGCTGTTTTACTTGGAATAATTAGTATGCATGCTGGAAACACTTCATTAGGGCAGTCCACCTTGAGGAATGCTGCTGTTTTTCTAATAATAATCACTGAAACCTGCCCAACAGCAGTTCCCTTGTATAATTCTCCTTACAAGAAAGGATGTATGCAAGGATCAGAAATACATCACATGCTATGTGTGAAAGTTAGTTTGTTGTCGCATACATTTTCACCGAAAATAGGAGGGTGAGCTAAGAATCAAAATAACAAGGGATTAAGTGTGGTAATAATTGCAAGCAACTTCTTTGAAGAAAGGCACACCCTCTAACCTTAGGAATTGTCCATCTCAAGGCCTCTACACATAAATACACTTATTTTGCCGTAACTCACACCGTCAACTATGAATACCAATTTTCTCCTTCATGCATGGAAATTCCTATTTTTATGATTCTCAAATTCAAATATTCCTGAAAAAGCGAATACTTATGCATGCATCTCCACCAAATCAACTACAACCCTCAAAGATAGCCACAATACCTCAGAAGCAATTTTCTTTATCTTCGATGATGTCATGACTACCATGTCATAAGTGGAACCTACATCATGAGTGCTATAATGTGTGTATACTTAGCTGCCAAATGTCTCAATGTGATGCAACTACACCTGCAAATCTATAAAACTGAGCATCCTCCACCCAAACCGGAACTCAACAGCAAATCCAAGACTGCACATCGGATATATGCTCTTATTCAACATGCAAACCCCGAAACCCTATCTGTTAAAAATAGCAATTTCAACAAATATCTTGCATGTCATTGAAAAGAAGCTCATCGGAATCATGAGCTCGCAAGGACCAAGCATATGTAGTTAACTCTAACATGCAGACCTTAGAACTGACTCCTCAAAACTAGGAGTTTTCAAAATCTGATGAAACTCAATGTGTAGAAGTTGTCAATGTTCAACCATTTGAAACCTTATATGTACCTGTGAATGCACCAACGTGATGAAATAAAGTTGGAACTTGACCCTCCCATTGCGCATACAATTCGGGGATTAACAGCACCATAATCAATTTCCTCATTTTGTACCAACAGAGTACCATGTTTTTGAAATCAGTTGATGCAATTGCATACAATGAGGCTAAAGATAAAAAATTATCATGTGAGCACATGGGCAGTGTGGGTATGGAAAATGTGATACAACCCTTTACAGATAAAGCAGCTATCTTTTGGCAAGGAAGTTATTGCAGGAAAGACATACCACTATTTTGGGTTCCATGTGTCACTCAATGTTTGGACCTCGTACTTGAAGGTATTGAGAAAACTGATTAGGAGAAGAAGATTGTATACCAAAGCCAAGTCCAAAACTAAATTTATTTACAAACATATCTGGGTATTCAATCTTATAAGCAAAAATGTAAGTATTTGATCTAGAGAACACTACTCCCTCTGGATCGCCCTAAGATCTCAAGTGGTATGAGTCTCAATGTAAGTAAATACTCATACAAACATAAACTCAAACAACTAGATCTGCATTTACCAACTGAAATATAAATGCAATCAACCACATAGACAACAAATGTACCCTGGAACCCTTGCGGGAAAAACCAGCTAACTAGGGGGCTATCTTCTCTCTCGAGCCCAGAGCATATAGATGTATAAATGACAGTACAATACAAGATTACCTCAGCCGGTAACTCAATCCCTCTGAAAGAGGATAGACCTCAAATTTGCATGCATCCAGCTGTGCATGCATTGAAGAAGTAAGCCCTAACTGCCAAACTGGATCTGAGTGCCTTTGACGGTGCCTCTGATTGATTTGCGCTCTTTAGATCTCTCTGCTCTGATCTGCTCGCTTTGAAGACTGCCCATTGATGAAATCGGCCTCCTTTGCATGCACAAGTGCGCCCTCCCCTCTGGATGTCAAATGCTCGTACTGGTCCAGATCTCAACGGTTCTGAGCTCCGATCGTCCCTAACCTTCCTCGAATACTGAGGCAGGGCTATCCTGGAAGTCACAAACTCCGAATCGGTCAATCCAGCTCACAACGAGCTTCTCCTCCCTCAGGAAAAACGTCCTCCTCCAATCTCAACAGTAATCACACTGTTGAGACTATTGAGCTCTCTCAGCTCACAGTAATGGGTGTCTAGCCTCTCTAGAACTGAAGGTCACTGATCTAGCTCAGATCTGACCTTCCTAGCTCCTGCAACAACTCCTCTCTATCTCAGAAAGTCACCCCACATGTGCAGCTATGCCCTCCTCACTCTAGCAGTATCTCTCTCCGACAATGCAACTGAGTAACATCATCTGGGGACCCCCTGCCTCTATAAATAATCTCACCGATGAATTATGTTTGCCAAAACCCTAATTCCCGCGTCATGCAAAAAGATACTTTTGCATGCATGCATGCAAAGGCCAATCTCCCCTGAAGTTCTGCATGCAGCGCCCACTGGGCTCATGCCACTGAGTAGAGTGCATCTCACTCTCTACTCCATCTTGATGCCTATGCAGCTAATGTACCTCCATGTAAGGCATCTGAACCATGGAGGACATCCCGAAGTTACCATAATCTAACAAAAAATAGAGGTGGCAAGGCACTTGTTCAACCAACTATTACTTGCTTTGCAATGAATTTCCCTTTGCTATACTATCTTATCAGCCAAAAAATATTGAGGAAAAACTTTTGCAATCATGAATGGAGTACAAACAATGGAGCAACAAGCCGAAAAGGATTGAGATATCTTATTTAGATATGACACTAGTTTCAAGAGTAAAGCAGTAGAGGCCATCAAGGCCATTGCACCTCTTGTTGTTGTCTTATGGATGGGGTATGGTGATAAACCAACAATGGGTAATATTAATGAATCCATGGTTCAGGTAATAAAGAACAATTACACAGAGAAAATAAGTATTTGCTTGTTTGGAAAATTATGATAATAGATGGATCAGGCTACAATGTTGGGAGCAGGGAGTCGGGAGAGAGAATGTAGCGAAAAGTGAAATTTTCAAAAGCTCCCATTTTGGGAGCGTTTTAGGAGCTTTTTTTATTTAGTATATATTTTAATATATTTTGATGGATTTATATCTAAAAAACATGTAGGATGTTGAATTAGCTATAGAAAACATGGATTAAATTATATAACATCGATCATCTAGTAGTTATAACTTATAACATTGTCATCAAATGATTAACCATAACAACTTTTCTAGGAGTTTGGCAAAGAAGGGAGGTACCATAACATTGTCATCAAATGATTAACCATAACAACTTTTATAGGATCTTGGCAAAGAAGGGTGGTACCATAACATTGTCATCAAATGATTAACCATAACAACTTTTATAGGAGCTTGGCAAAGAAGGGAGGTACCATAACATTGTCATCAAATGATCAACCTAGTATAAGAGCTTTTAGTATAGGAGAGGTAGGGAGCATCTCAAGAGTGCCTCGAGAGCATGCTCCCAAAACTAGAATCTTTTTGGGAGCAAGCTCCTAAAGGGAGCGAGAGGGGGGGGGGGCGCTTCCCTACAGTAGAGGGATCAAACAACTCCAATGATCAATAAATGTAGCTAGATATTTCTTAAACCTAAAATTGCATTATCCATCTAACTCTTCAGAAAATAATAAGGTCACAAATGCATATGATTGCGTAGAAAAATAGGAAAGTGATTTTTTCGTCAAAGAAGTTATTACAAGATTCCACAAGATAGGTATATCCCATTGATATTATTTACGTTATTAAAATTATTTTTATAATTCACACACAAGCCACACAAAGGAGGGAAGGGAAGGTCAAGAAAACATCATAAACACACCTCAACCAATGAACGATTATGTTAGGGAAGCCATTACCTTTGTTGATGCCCCTGTTGCTACAAGGATCATGTTATATTGGGGCATATATGAATGGACCCATCCTCACAAGCAATGTAGGATACAAGGGAAGGAGAATTTACAGTCGTAGAAGTTATTCCCAAACACCATACAATAGGATCTCTAATTATTATTATTCACACACACGGACCAAACGAAGGAGGGAGGGCCCTAGGGCCAATTCAAGCAAGCAAGCATAATCACCCCACAATCAATCAACCATTATGTTAGAGCAAGGGGGCACTTCCTCTATGGCCATCATGATTGGAATAAAGTGTTAGAATTTATAGCAGCATAACCAGGATCACTAAAAGAATGGGAAAGCACAGAATCAAAATGAGTGTGGAGCTCGTTTAACCATGATGATAAGAACAATCATCTCCCAACCATAGACAAAGTTATTTGTCTCCCTCGATCTCACACCTTCCAATAGAGAATGATGTACATCCAGATAGTAGTAGCGCAAACCCAAGAAAAATAAGAGAGAAACTTGTCCAATAGTGGAGAACTGCAAAAATCAGTCTCCTAGCTACAGTAGCGAACCTCTCTTGACTAGTGCGAACTTGTCTTGAGTGACTCACCAAATGAGAGGTCGAACTCTCTATTTATACACATCAAGAGGTAACTTTTTCCCTTACTGGGCCGACTTGACTTGCCCTAACTAGGACGACCTAATTTGCGATCCCGGAGGAAGTGAAGAGGAATCACGATCCTGACTTGCCCTAACTAGGACGACCTAATTTGCGATCCCGGAGGAAGCGATGAGGAATCGATCCCGGGATCGTGATTCCTCTTCACTTCCTCCCGGGATCGATTTCGTAATTCGTGAATCCGAAGCAAAAAAACGATCCCTGGTTTTTGAGGAATCGTTGAGGGAGCGATGAGGGATCGACTCTCCCAGAGCGATCCCTCATCGCTCCCTCAACGATCCCGGACCAAAAAAATCGATCCCGAAAATGCTCCCTGAGCGATTCTGCGGACTAGGTGGACTTGAATCCGATTTTTCTCAAATTTGCAAAAACAAACTTGTTTTTTAGAGATTGGCTAGGGTTCATTTAGGAAACTAAACACTATTAGACTCCATTTGGACTCATTCTATTCCTCATTTCATTGATTTCACTTCTCTTGCTAGGGCTTTGAGTGGGTTTGCTAGTTGTTTGAGAGCAAATTTGTGGGAGCTTGGAGGGGAGATTGAAGGGGAGATTGAAGGCTTCTATTTGTGAGAGCTTGGAAGGGAGATTGAAGGCTTCCATAGAGACATTCAACCACCATTGAAGAGCTAAAGAGGTAGGCTCTAAAAACCCAATCTTTGTTTGTTTTTGAAAAAATATTTCACTATGTTAAAAAATTTAAACCTTGCAATGTTCTCTTCTCCTACTCTTTCCAATTTCTTCTTCTCCATCATTCTATTGAAGGCATCAAGTGACTCTCATCTTGAATCAAGAAACATGATGGGTATGTGGTTTTGGCTTTTGGTTCCACTTCTTCTCATTATGATGGTGTTGGGAAGCAAATATGGTGGTGGTAGTGATGAGGGGGAAGAGGTAGAGAGTGACACATACTGTGGAGAAGAGGAGGAAGGGGAAGAGGGTAATGATGATGAGATTGAGAGTGATCAGGGGCAAAAACAAAAAGACACAACACCTTTGTGGAAGTATGTGACAAGGCTTGGGGGAGGGAGAGGGGGTGGAACCACAAAGTTTACATGCCCCCATTGTAATAAAACTTACACAGGTTCATATACCCGGGTGAGAAAGCATTTGTGTGGGATTATGCCATGCGATGAAGGTAAGGCTACAGGAGTCAAAACCTACGACAAAGTGTCATCTAAAGAGAGAAACAAATACAAGATGGAAGAAGAGGCCACTCAAAACAATTCGAATAGATCAAGGGTTGAATCTGAATCATCACAAAGAATGTTTGGTAGTGGATCTGGATCATCATCGGCTCAATCGAGACCCTCATCCCCCCATGGTAGTGGAATCTCTCCTATGCGAAGAACATTGTCGAATTTCCTTGACCAAGGTTGTAGAGATGATGTGGATTCAAAAGTTTATAGGCTTCTCTATGCATGTGGTGCACCATTTAATGTTCTTCGCTCACCCTATTGGCATGAAATGGTACAAGCCATCAATGGTACCCCTAAAGGATACAGAAGCCCTGGGTATGACAAATCCAGAACCATGGGACTTAACAGGGAAAGAGCCAAAATCAATAGTGCTCTTGGAAAGTTTACAAATGATTGGTCCAACTATGGGGTATCCATTGTATCTGATGGGTGGACAAATGTTAAAGGTAAGCCATTGATAAATATTCTTGGCGTTTTTGCTAGCGGTGCGATCTTCCTTTCAACCCATGACTACTCAGATCGCTACAAGACCGGTATAAATATTGCACAACCTTTACTTAAAACCATTCAGGATATTGGACCATACAATGTCATTCAAGTCATCACTAATAATGCTACTAAATGTAAGGCAGCAGGAGCAATCATTAAGGATAAGTATCCCAACATATTTTGGTCAGGGTGTTTGGTTCACACATTGAACCTTTTGATGCATGATATTGTTAAGATGAAGGACCCTAATTACCGATGGATTGGTGCCTTGTACAAGAGAGGTAGGAAAATGATCAAATTTATTACCAATCATAGCATGGCCCACCACATTTTTCGCAATCACTCTAGGTTGGAGCTATTGAAGATTGCAAAGACTAGATTTGCTAGCTACTACCTTACCTTGAGGAGGCTTTTGAAGGTAAGAGAGGCATTGGCTAGTATGGTCTCAAGTGATCCATGGCAAGAATTAAAAGACATATCTGCAAGCGCAGTTGATAGACATGACTTTCAGGAGGTAGAGGACACCGTTCTTGATGGTCGGTTCTGGTCACAGGTTAGGCATGTTCTGCAGTTCACCAAGCCAGTTTATAACATGATTTGTTTTGCAGATACAAATCAGCCGGTGATTGGGGAGGTATATGAGCAGATGGATAGCATGCTTGGTCAAATCAAAGATAGTCTTGAGCAAAGAGATGCAATCTTGTATGACCATATTCATAAACATGTGGTCAAAGGTGGGATAATCTAAATGTTCCACTCCATGCCCTTGCATATGTCCTTACCCAAAAATATTATTCTCCAATTTGGTTGGCCGAACCTGCACCTGGGGGTGGAGTTAGGAAAAAACCACACACAGATCCAGAGGTGCAAAATGGCTATATGCTTGCATTAGACAAGTTGGTCCCTGATGAGGAGGAGTGTGCTCAAGTACGAAGTGAATTGAGCGAATACATCAGTGAGCATGGAGTCTTTGGTACCCTACATGCAACCAAAGATCGAGATAGATGGGATCCTATCCGTTGGTGGAACATGTATGGCTCTAGAGCCTCATATTTGCATAAATTGGCAGTGAGGGTTCTTTCATAGTTGTTAATAGTTCTTCTGCAGAGAGGTGTTGGATCACCTACAGCTTCATCCACAGTGTAAAGAGAAACAGTTTGAATGTAGAACGCGCAGAAAGCTTGATTTATGTGCACTACAACTTGAGGTTGTTGTCCCATTATTGTGAGGCGGCCAAGAATGTTTGACTTGGGACAACAATCCAGAGAAGGCTAATGTGGAGGATGGAGCCATAGCATTAGAGTGCTTGGAGGCTCAACTATTGGGTGATCATGAGGTGATCCAATTCATACTACAGAGATGCCAACCCCAACCAACAGCAGGTTTCCAGATGCAGGAGTTTTTCCTTTAGCTTCACAACGTCCAGTAATCCGCAACGTCCAGTAATCCGTGGGGGGCATTCATCTTCTTCTCATGTTCCACAATCACTTCCAGCAGCTCCTATTCCACCTAGACCACGAGAAAAGAAATTGGAAGTTTCTCGTGGCAAGCAGAAAGCTTAGTAAATACTAGATAGTATCATAGTACTTTGTATTTCATGTTTATTACGACCTATTTTGTAAACATTATGGCCTAGTTTGAACTTTAGTCTTTGACCTTTGAATCTTGAACGGTTGAACCTACCTTTCAAGTTTAAAGTTAAACTTGAAATTTTTTATTGCATCCTATTGTCTACAACTCTTTGGTATTGAATATGATATCATGATGCTTTGTTTCATTTCATGGTTGATGTTATCTGTTAGAGTTTGTTGATGGCAAATATTATATGTTGAAATTTGAAGGTTGATGTTGTTGATGATTGATGATTGATCATTTAATGACAGCGTTATAAGTTAATCTATGTTTTCATGTTTTCTATAGCTAATTTGGCATAATACATGTTTTTAATATAGATGCATCAAAATATATTAAAATATATATTATATAAAAAACGCTCCCAAAACGGAAGCTTTTGAAAATTTCACTTTTTGCTCCTGCTCCGCGCTCCCAACAGCCTTGGGCATTTCTGCCCATTTTCTAGGGCAGTCTGGCCACTGTTTTGGGGCAGTTTACCCACTGAGCCAACATGTCTAACTGACACAGCTGACTTGTCTTGGGGAAAGATAAAATAACATTTAAAGATACTTTTCTTTGTGTGTTTTTCACCCCAAGGTTTACATTAATTCTTTCAAGGGTTTACATGATCAATTACATCAATATCTTCTCCCATACGAGGTACACCAATAATATAATAAGAATAGCTTTCGATGTTGCACTATTTCCAACACTCCCTCTCAACAAGGAAGGTATTCTAATTTTATTCTTTCTTGGGTCGACCTATGAGGTGATGCCTAATGCAGCTACTACTCCAACATAAAGATCATGCTTCAATGGGGATTATATGTTTTCGTGGACAAGTCCTCATAACTAATGTGAGATAGAAGGGAAGGAGATTATCATCGCAGAAGCTACTCCAAGACACCACAAGATAGGTGTATGCAACTATTATCATTCTTGTTTTTCCTTTTATTAACCTCACACACATATGCCACACAAATGAGGGAGGAGAAGGTCGAGCAAGCAAGCATAATCACCCCATAAACAATTAACCATTATGTTAGTCGAGGGATGTGACACACTCCCAATTGTTGGATTATAAGACAACTTTCGGTTCTTTTAGTAGAGACTTGACCATTTGACAAAGAATGAAAAGCCATCTAAGTATGCAATTTTAATCTTTAACTTTAAGTTATATAATTAAGTATATAACTTTTAAACCTGAATTTTGAATATTGTTTGTCTTACTTAGCAGGACTCAATTGGAAGCCATTGTCCTCAATTGATAAAATTTTCAAGGAGAGTCCTTAAGATAAATTTTGAGTATTTTAACGAAGAAGAGCAAGTTATATTGCAAATTTGAGTTTCCATTCATGTTAAGGCCCCTTAACTTTTGTGATTCTCAATGTGAGCGCAGTTGGAATGTGTTTGAGCACATCCACACAAGACATGTTAGTTTTGTACCTAGGGATGTGTTTCCCTAGTGATTTTAGCCTAAGTCACTAAGAAGGGGGAAAAGTGACCCTCACATTAAAAACACATTTAATGAGACTTTATAATTTTAAAGTCACTTTTTGTCTAAAGTTAAAGTGGGTGAGCAAATAAATTATTTAAGTGATTTAAGTAATGTGATTTTTGCTCTCATCTTATCCTAGCCATTGGATTGAATGTATCACCACCGTTGGATTAGAATCCCATTTAGGGATTAGACAAAAAGGGGGGGAGGCTCCAAACCTAATTCATTGTTTTAGTGAATGAAAGAGAGAGAGGTCGAAGAAGGAGAGCTAGGGCACCAGCAGAAAATCGAGTTTGTCATTACCATTGGCACGAGTTTCAGGCACGAGTTCCCAGGCACGAGTTCAGCTTTAATACTAGGTCAGATTTCGAGGCATGTGTTTGCCATTTATTATCAGCACTGGTTTCTAGTTAGCAGCTGTCATCTTCAGCACTAAACCTGTGGCCATTCCGTACAGCAGCTTTCCCATTGCACGCAGTTCGAGGAAGATTGTGGGCTCAGATTTCGAGGAAGCTTCACATTGTTGATGCACAGACTTCGAGACAACAAACCCAGGCACAAATCCCGAGGTATACTGCACGCATTCCGAGGATGTACTACTGCAGGGTTTTCTGGAAATGACTGGCACTGTTCTGGTCCGTACAACAGTCATTTCTGATAAGGTTTTGATGTTGACACAAGCACAGAATTAGAGTAACAGTCAGCACAGTTTTCAGGGTGTTTTTTGCACTAAAATCGAGGAGAAAACAGCACTCAAGCCCAGCCATTAATTGCACAGAAATCGAGAGGCTTCAGCATGCATTTCTAGGGAGCTGTTATGCACAGAAATCGAGGCATTCTGGGGTGCATTTAATGTGGAGATAAGTTGTGTTTTTTCTTGTACTGCTGTTACATTACCATTGCTGAAGAAATAATAAATATCTCTCTCTCTCAACTGGTTTTCCCCGTGGGGGTTTTTCCAGGGCTCGATTTGGCCAAAAATCTCTGTGTCATAATTTTCATGTGTGATTGCTAAATGTGTTTACAGCCTGTTAAAAGCTTTTACTGTGTGTTTACTGTTATAGTAATTTTGTTATAAGTAACCTACAGCCTATGCATAACCGGCTGTAGGTGAAAACCACTAAATCTTGACATAAACCAGTAGACAGTTTATGGCAGAAAATTCTACATGGTATCAGAGCAAAGGGGGCAGAAAACAAGTTAGTTTGCAGACACACATAAAAATTGCAGATCTCAGAAAGTTCAGTATTCTTACCTTCTGTTAGTGGGCAGCGTTCTATTGGGTTGATTTTCAGATGGCTACAGGTTTGAGGATTGAAGATAGGTTGAATGGGACAAAAAATTTTGTGCCTTGGAAGGCCAGAATTTTGTTGCTTTTGGAGGAGAATGAGTTATGGGTGGAGGTGGTGAGGAACACTACCACCAACCCCATTACCATTCCAGATGGCTCAGATGCTACAGCTCTTTCAACCTTCAAGAAGAAAGACTGTAAGGCCAGGAGGATCATCCTAGATGCAATAAAAGATCACATCATCCCTCATATTTCTGGGAAGACCAAGGCGCATGAGATGTGGAGTGCCTTGATCAGCTTGTATGAGAGCTCCAACGAGAACAGGAAGATGGTTCTCAAGGAGAAGCTCAAGAGTATCAAGATGACTGGAAGAGAGGGAGTCACAGCTTACCTCACTAGGATTTCTGCAGTTCGGGATGAACTGGCAGCGGTTGGTGAAGTAGTATCTCCTACTGAGCTAGTACGCACAGCAGTGAATGGGGCCTCAAGGCCCTGGAGTGCATTTGTGTAGGCCATTGTGGGCAGAGAGAACCTACCATCTTGGGAGAGGCTGTGGGATGACTTTGTGCAGGAGGAGACCATGAGGGGTCTCGTACAGGGCAGTTCATCAGGTGGTGGGCCAGATGAGGATAACGTGGCACTGACAGCAAAGGGTAAGAAGAAGAAGGGTCCCAAGAAGAATGGGGCCAAGGGGCAGCAGCTGCAGCAGCATCCACAGGGTGGGTAGAAGAAGGACTTGAGTAAAATCAAGTGCTACTGTTGTCAGGCGTTTGGGCACTATGCATCTCAGTGTCCAAACAAGAAGAGGAAGAAGGGACAGGCACAGCAGACAGCAGCCTCAGCAGAGATTGATGAGTTTGGTGACAGGTTTCAGAGGGAGTTTTCCCTATATGCTGGACAGAGTGAGAGAGAGAGAGTCTCCTTAGCCACCAGCATTGACATGGATATGGAGATTGAGCACTCATTGTTGACAGAGCATCAGACAGGTCCATCCACCACTGGTACGTGGTACATTGACAGCGGAGCCTCGAGACACATGACAGGTACATGGGAGTTCTTCTCCGAGTTATCACGGACAGAGAGAGAGGTGGAGGTGGTACTTGGTGACAACACCATTGTTAGAGCAGTGGGTCAGGGGACAGTTATATTTGAGAGGGAGTCCATGAGTCCCATGACTTTGAGGGATGTGTTGTACGTCCCTGGGCTGAAAAAGAACCTTGTTTCAGTTTCCACGATTGAGGACAGGGGTCTTGGGGTGTGCTTCTCAGATGGGAGAGTGCAGGTGTTCTCCAAGACCACAGGTGTATCTACTCCCATGGACATTGGAGTTAGATGTGGACGATTGTACAAGTTATTGTTTCATCCACAACATGCTCTAGGACACAGCAGCAACAGTGAGCTATGTGAGTTATGGCACAGGAGGATGGCCCATTTACATCACCCCGCTCTGAGAGTGTTGAGGAGCATGGTCACAGGTTTACCTGAGTTTGACACTGAGCAGAGTGATGTGTGCAGAGGGTGTGCTTTGGGAAAGTACACCAAGACCGTGTTTCCTAGCAGTGACACGAGAGCAGCAGGAGTGCTTGACCTGATTCATTCTGACGTATGCAGTCCTATGTCCACAGTTTCTTTGACTGGTCATGAGTACTATATCCGCTTCATTGATGACTACTCCAGGAAGACCTGGATCTACTTCTTGAGGAGCAAGAAGTCCCCACTTGTATTGAGTGTCTTCCAAGGGTTCAAATCCCTTGTGGAGAAGTAGACGGGGAGGAAGATCAGGATGTTGAGATCAGATAATGAGGGTGAGTATACCTCCAAGGAGTTCAGCGCTTTCTGCAGGCAGGAGGGTATACAGCGACAGTTGACAATTCCCTACACTCCTGAGCAGAATGGAGTAGCAGAGAGAAAGAACAGGTCGATCGTTGGAGCAGCGAGAGCCATGCTTCATGATCAGGGGTTACCGTTCTTTCTATGGGCAGAGGCTTGCAACACTGCAGTGTACCTGCAGAACAGGAGTCCCCACCGTGCCTTGGGGAGGATGACTCCAGAGGAGATGTATTCAGGCAAGAAGCCTGAGGTGAGCCATTTTCGGATATTTGGCTCTCTAACTTACTCTCACGTCCCCTCCGAGAGGAGGATGAAGTTCGAGCCCACCGCAGAGAGAGGTATCTTTGTGGGTTACGATGAGACTTCGAAAGCATATCGGCTTTACATTCCTGGCCAGAGGCGAGTTGTAGTTAGGCGGGAAGTAAAGTTTGATGAGGAGAGGGCGTTCAGGAAGTCGAGAGAGATGGAGCAGGGGGAGCCACCAGCTCCCACACCTCAGTTGGTACAGGCTTCTTCGATACAGCTTTCAGGTCCGCAGGTTTCTGGGGTGATTGGATCACAGGGTACAGGCACAGATTCTACAGGGTCAGTGGTTCAGATTACAGGGTCTTCAGGGACTAGTTCATCAGCTACAAGTCCTAGGGGTGTTAGACCTCATGCTTCTGGCACTTCCTCAGATGAGGACACACCAGTTTGGGAGGAGCCTTCAAGGAAAAAGAAGCCTAAGTGGCTTCAGGACACCTTGAAGGAAGCAGAGGCATTTGGCAGACCTCAGGAGCAGATCAGGACGATTGTTGAGCTAGACAGATATGGGATGGCCCTTGTTGCGAGTCTTCGTGACTCTGCGCCTTCTACATTTGAGGAGGCTTCTCAGCATCAGGTATGGAGAGATGCCATGATGGAAGAGTACCATTCCATCATGAAGAATGACGCTTGGGAGATTGTGCCGAGACCTGAGGGGAAGTCAGTTGTGACTTCCAAGTGGCTCTACAAGGTCAAGCATGATGCAGATGGCAGTGTAGAGAATTTCAAGGCTCGGTTTGTGGCTAGGGGGTTCTCACAGGTTGAGGGAGTCGACTATGATGAGACATTTGCTCCAGTGGCTCGGTATTCCTCTATCAGGACAGTGATATCGATTGCAGCAGAGATGGGTTGGAAGATCCACCAAATGGATGTGAAGACTGCATTTCTCAATGGTCTTCTGGAGGAGGAGGTGTATTTGGAGCAGCCACAGGGTTTCGAGATACATGGGAGAGATTCTCATGTGTGCAGGCTTAGGAAAGCCTTATACGGTCTGAAGCAAGCTCCCAGAGCTTGGTACTCCAGGATAGATGCATATCTAACTTCGATGGGATTCCAGAAGAGTGAGGCTGATCCCAACCTTTACTACATTGTGGTTGGTGGAGATCCACTCATTCTTCTGCTATATGTTGATGATTTATTTATCACTGGAGATGAGCGTCTTATTGCACAGTGCAAGAGAGATCTTGCAGCTGAGTATGAGATGACAGATATTGGGCTGATGCATTACTATTTGGGGATGGAGGTATGGCAGGAGCCAGGACATATTTTCCTAGGACAGGGGAAGTATGTTGCAGAGATTCTGAAGACTTTTCGGATGGACGACTGCAGGCCTATGTCTACACCTATGATCACCAACTTGAAGCAACTTCATGCTTCAGATGGTAAGTTGGTGGATCCCACACTATATCGTCAGCTCATCGGATCGTTGATGTATCTGGTCAACACCAGACCATACTTGTGCTTTGTAGTCAACACTCTTATCCAGTTCATGGTGCAGCCTAGGAGTGTACACTGGAGTGCTGCAAAGCACATCTTGAGATACCTTGCAGGGACAGTGGATTATGGTCTGGACTACAGGGGTTCAGGTGGAGTCAGCTTGGTTGGGTTCACAGATTCAGACTGGGCAGGTTGTGTGAGGGATTGGAAGAGCACTTCCGGTTGCTGTTTCAGCTTGGGCTCGGCAGCAGTGTCGTGGTTCAGCAGGAAACAGAAGTCCGTTGCATTGAGTTCTGCTGAGGCTGAGTATATGGCAGCCAGTCAGGCGACTTGCGAAGCACTGTGGCTTCGTAAGTTATTGGTAGATTTATTTGATCAGCAGCTGAGACCTACGGTGATTTACTGCGACAATCAGAGTTGCATTCAGCTCTCTGAGAATCCGGTTTTCCATGACAGGTCAAAGCACATTGAGATCAGGTACCACTTCATTCGGGACTACATTCAGAGAGGGGCAGTTGAGCTACAGTATATATCCACTGATCAGCAGGTTGCGGATGTCCTGACGAAGTCTTTGGGGAGGGGAAAGTTTGTCTTCTTCAGAGATAAGTTGGGAGTGGTGTGGAACACCTTCCTCGGTCAGAGGGAGTGTTAGTTTTGTACCTAGGGATGTGTTCCCCTAGTGATTTTAGCCTAAGTCACTAAGAAGGGGGAAAAGTGACCCTCACATTAAAAACACATTTAATGAGACTTTATAATTTTAAAGTCACTTTTTGTCTAAAGTTAAAGTGGGTGAGCAAATAAATTATTTAAGTGATTTAAGTAATGTGATTTTTGCTCTCATCTTATCCTAGCCATTGGATTGAGTGTATCACCACCGTTGGATTAGAATCCCATTTAGGGGGATTAGACAAAAAGGGGGGGAGGCTCCAAACCTAATTCATTGTTTTAGTGAATGAAAGAGAGAGAGGTCGAAGAAGGAGAGCTAGGGCACCAGCAGAAAATCGAGTTTGTCATTACCATTGGCACGAGTTTCAGGCACAAGTTCCCAGGGACGAGTTCAGCTTTAATACTGGCTCAGATTTCGAGGCATGTGTTTGCCATTTATTATCAGCACTGGTTTCTAGTTAGCAGCTGTCATCTTCAGCACTAAACCCGTGGTCATTCCGTACAACAGCTTTCCCATTGCACACAGTTCGAGGAAGATTGTGGGCTCAGATTTTGAGGAAGCTTCACACTGTTGATGCACAGACTTCGAGACAGCAAACCCAGGCACAAATCCCGAGATATACTGCACGCATTTCGAGGATGTACTACTGCACAGTTTTCTGGAAATGACTGGCACTGTTCTGGTCCGTACAGCAGTCATTTCTGATAAGGTTTTGAAGTTGACACAAGCACATAATTAGAGTAACAGTCAGCACAGTTTTCAGGGTGTTTTTTGCACTAAAATCGAGGAGAAAACAGCACTCAAGCCCAGCCATTAATTGCACAGAAATCGAGAGGCTTCAGCATGCATTTCTAGGGAGCTGTTATGCACAGAAATCGAGGCATTCTGGGGTGCATTTAATGTGGAGATAAGTTGTGTTTTTTCTTGTACTGCTGTTACATTACCATTGCTGAAGAAATAATAAATATCTCTCTCTCTCAACTGGTTTTCCCCGTGGGTTTTTCCAGGGCTCGATTTGGCCAAAAATCTCTGTGTCATAATTTTCATGTGTGATTGCTAAATGTGTTTACAGCCTGTTAAAAGCTTTTACTGTGTGTTTACTGTTATAGTAATTTTGTTATAAGTAACCTACAGCCTATGCATAACCGGCTGTAGGTGAAAACCACTAAATCTTGACATAAACCAGCAGACAGTTTAAGGCAGAAAATTCTACAAGACAAGGAAATCCTTTGGAACAACAATGATTAAATGATTTATTCTTCACAAGTTACAATTTTTGTTTGAGGCGCAACCAATTTCAAACATAGCTCTTGTAGATCTTGTTACCGGGCAAATTAGCAGGGCTAATTCCCAGTAAGCACAAATAAGATCAGTGACCCAATGTCACCTCGGTCACCGTTCTAACTTCTTCGGAAGTCGAAACCTCCAAGGAGAAGTGTCCTTATGGAATCCTGTAGAACACTAAGACAACCAGAAACTATATTTTCTATGCAAGTGTTAGTTAGACCAGTGCCTAAATGGAGTCAAGTGCATTCAATAAAATGTAAGAACATGTACACACCTAAAAATAATCAACACTGGATCAAAAGACTGTGTGGCTAACACACTCCAACCGTTAACCAAATATGCATTTAGAGATAGTTATCAATGTCATTCAATATAAGTTCAATCCATTCATTGATATAATACTATAGTGTGTATCAGAATGAGACCAAGAATAATCATACATATAGGTTACAATTGTGATTAGGCGAGCAGAAATACCAACAATCAAATAACTCTCATTCAATCCAATTCATAAACATAGTTCTTAGTGTCAATTTATCCAACAATGTACATGCCAAATCAATTAACTTTCTGACCTATATGATTAATGTGAAACCATAAATTATTGTGATATAGCATTCAATATGCAACTTCAAGCAAATGTACTAATGCTTGTCAATGTAAAGGAGTCCAAGAGCGAATATTCATTAGCAAATCAACCACTTTAGGATCAGATTTTCTGTGGGCTACCAAAATACAAATATCAACATTTAAATTCAATGTTTATCAGTCATTTTCAGATCTGCATATGGTAGGTTTTTAGGGCTTTAAAGTACACAGAAAATTAGTCTACAACACTTCAAATTAGTGGAAAATGCTCTATAACAAACATCACCTAAGGTCTTAACCAACAGCTGACTAAAAGGGTTTCTTGTGTGTGCTTGTGCAGGTAGAGGAGAGGGTCAACACACAGGGTCTGCATAAAATGCAGACCTGTGTTAAGGTGGAGTAGGGGTTTGGATAGGGAAATGATAGGACATGGAAGGAGCTGGAAATGGAGCAGCAGAAAGGTAAGGAAAAAGGGAAAGGTATGTTGGTAAAAGGATAGGAGGGAACAGGTTCGGATGTAGGAGCAGCAGGTCTGGAGCAGTAGCAGGGCAGCAGCAGCAGAGAAGCAGCAGGTCTTAAAGAAGGTAGGCCGAGCTGATGAAAGGGGGGTCCGAAGGTGTGAGGATGGAGAAGAGGGAGGGGCGAGGAAGATGGTGAGGAGGGCGAAGGTAAAAGAGAGCTAGGGAGGAAGTCGCAGGAGCCCTAGGTCTGCAGTTTCTGCAGTTAGGGCAAAGAAAACTCAAAAAACCAGAAAATCAGATTTAAGTTTAAGGTTATATGAATATCTATGTTTTCATGTTTTCTATAGCTAATTTGGCATAATATATGTTTTTTAATATATATGAATAAAAATATATTAAAATATATATTATATAAAAAACGCTCCCAAAACGGAAGCTTTTGAAAATTTCACTTTTCTCTCCCGCTCTACGCTCCGAACAGCCTTGGGGAAAACTATAGAAGTCTATCATGACAACATAATGGGGAGGCCTCCTCTGAAGCACGGGCAAAATCTTATATCTCTGAATTGTGGATGGATGAGCAAGGAATGAAAAGATTGAGAGATATTTCAAATTAGAATGAGAGTAATGATAAATGACAGGCTGGAAGATTGTATAATGTCCCTGAATCCCTTTTATGCTTGATCACTTCAGAGGACGACGAATTAGTCCATTTTATTCTAGTGGACTATAGTTGATAGGTGAGGGAATTAATTTATTACTTAATGTCACTAGGAAAAAATGTACTTTTAAAAAGTGACATTATGTAATAATTTCATAAGGTAACTATTGTAAAAGTTACTTGATTAAAAAAATAGGGAAAAGGGTAAAATTCGCCAAAAAGGGTCAAAGTGGAAATAAAATAGCAGAGTCACCTCACTCTCTCACTCATTCATGAATTAATTTTGAAAAAGTGTTTTTGGAGAGATCTTGTAACTTGTTACTCTTGGGACAGAAACCCTAGGAGTGAATATCGATTTCGATAATGAAACCATCCACCCTAGTCAGTCTTGAGGAGGAGATCACTTAGATTTCTTCACTGAGTTTCATGGTTGTACAATAATATTGAGTATTCGCCTCAGATCTGAAGGAGTTTCTCAGTATTTCAGTGTTTTTGAAGGAAGGGCGCATTTGTTGAAAAGTCCGAATTCATCTACTTGTGGAGGGCAAGATTTATTGCCAAGAGAAGGGGGACGAGTTCACTTTCAACTCCATTGTCATACGCTGTGTTTTACCTTTCAGAGGCAAAATTGTTTTATGCTAAAGGGGAGGGCATTGTTGCCTTACTGCTGAGGACGAGCTCTTTTGTGAAGACTGTACACTTCACTGTTGACTGATTTTTCCATTGTAAGAATTGTATCCTCACTGTGGAGGACATACTCTTCTCTTTTGTCATTAGCTACTGTCATTTGCTATGGAGGAAGGGTCACCAATGTTGATGCTTATGTAGCATCGGAATATATTCTTAAGAAATCCTAGATAAAGTGGAAGAAATGAAGAGCACAATTACCCCAATAAAATGGGTAAAATAACCCTAAAATATAAAAAGACAAGTCAGCTTGAAAGATAAAATAAAAGATAAATAAATAAAAGCCGACCTAATTGAGGAAACTTCTAGTGAAAAGAAGAACATAAATAAAGTGCTTTCACACTTCATTATTACAACAAAGTTTATCTCTCTCTCTCAAGTGGTGCGCACTTCTCTAGGAGGACAAGTGAAGAAGACAAGAAGCAAGAAGAAGTTCGCTTTGGGTTGTAGAAGACTAATTTCTGGGGCTCTTACTTTTGTATCTTCTCTGTTTGTGATCTATCTTGTTCAAGATCACTTCTATATCTGGATGTACTTGTATTCTGTAATAAATCTATGAATAAGAAAGGATTGTTGGGTTTTTCCCAAGTTTGGGTTTTCCCAGGGTAAAAACTATTGTGTCTCTTGTGTTTCTATGCATGATTATGTGTAGTTAAAGTTGAAAGAGATGAAAATTATACTGCTATATCATTAAAAAATCTAACAACTAAGAGGTTGGGCATATTTATTGTTTCATCACCAATTATTTGCATCACTCCACACAGAAATCATGGGACTGTTGTGAAGGGCAAAGATACCAAAAAGAGGCCGCATCCCTTCCTTTGATGGTCGCACTTGTTAGAAGAGACACTACACTCCCTGTAAAGGTCAAGTTGGGAAGTCTGTAACTTCCTCTTTGCAGTTGGGTGCATTGGTGTCTAATCTCTCTTCATTGGACTTCATCTCCACACCTTGGGCGTCTCCCTAGTACACTATGTTCATCTTGTGACTGTTGCACCAAGTTCTGAGACTGAGGAGTACGCTACAGCCAAGATAAAAGGGACTGTATTCAATGCTGGACATTCACAGCCATACTTTTGAGTCATTTACAGCCTATGTCATAGGGTTTGCCGAATTTCAACCTTCAAGTTTGAAACTCAGCGAACTTTTAAAAAAAATTCATATTCATTTTAGTTCGGTGAACTTCAACGCCGAACTCCAAGCCGAATCGATTCGAACAAAATCAAACTCGAATTTGAAAAGGAATTTAAGGCGAATTTTTTGAATTTTATGGATTAAGTTCATTTTTAGCTAAACTCTAAATCATGCACCTACCCTATCTCCTGCCGCTTACATTCCCTACCCATTCCACACACATTCGCTTGTGCAGCTTCATTCTGTTGCCCACATTCTTGTCCATTCCACTCCGGTTCGTTGTCCAACAGTCAACTCCATGCTACTGCCCGTGTCCAACTCCATTCCGCCTTCAAGTTCAAAGCCTCACACTCATTCACTGCTTAATTGCAGTATGTACTCTGCATAGACGTTGTCACTGTCTGGACTCAGGCTACGCCGCTACAGGTTTCTACTATTGTCTGCTACTGCACTACAGTTACACAACAAGTGTGTGTTGGTCGCCGCTTTGAAGTCAGGAGTCGGAACTTAGAGTTCTACTTCTAGTCTGCATTCTACAGACTACTGCTAATCTGCTACAAGCCTAAACAGAGTACCATTTGCCGGCTGACCAGCGAGTCGTGACAGGCCTAAGGCCGCAGCGCTAGCAGATTAACAGTAAGCAGCCTTGAAACCATGAATTATGGGCATTTGTTTTTAAGATTAGCCTACAAGCCTTTATGGGAGGCTGTTGGAGAATCTTATTGGTACGTGACATTTGATGGCGACGGATTTTGGATTTACACCAAGTTTTGGAACGAATTATAATGATTCCCTTCTATGGAAGTAGAAGAAATGACAAATGGGGAACGAAGAAGAAAACAGAGACGAAGAGAAAAAGAGAAGATTTGTAGTGGAAGGAGGAGGAAGACATAGCAAAAGGATAAGAGAAGGGACGGGAAAGAGGGAAAACTTCACAGCAATAGAAAACTCAAGTTAATATTTTTTTATGCAGATTTAGTTTATGTTAGGCGTCGTTGACTAAATACACCAAGCACCCTCTTTAATATTTTGTTGAAGAAATTTATATATAGTACATGAGTTATATTAAGCAATGTCTGGAGTCCAATGAGGAATTTATTTCAAAACGTATAAAATTGCAAATAAAATAAAGCATTGGTTCTGTCAATTTGAGCTTCTGGGCTATTTTTTTTCTGATTTCTTACACTTTTATGTTATATATCACTTTCCTGAAGTGTGCATACTGATAAAAATCTGCTATATTTTCTTGATTTCTTATTCTTTATGTTATATTTCATTTTAAATTTATATATATATATTTGGAAATTCGCATATTGGTGAACTTAATGTCGAACCTCATTCAGAACCTCATCAAAAAATTCGAATTTGAACCGAATTTCAAGGTTTCCGAATTTGATTTCGAACCCGAACAATGTGACATAGTTTACAGCCATTGGGAACGCCAAGTGAAACAAGATCAGCAATAACAAGAGCAGTCACTCTCGTCAACACTTCACAGATTAGAAATCTGGTTTATTTAGAAATTAAGATCGCTGTTACAGTTGATTTGAGTGGACAATACTTGCAAGTAGTCCACTGCTGTTTACAGTCATCATATGCCATTGTTATTAGTTTCATGCTAAGTAACAGGACACGTCCCTCTAGGGCCAAGTGTCCCGTGGGCCACGTTTGGGCGCGGACACGACTTCCCCACGTGGGGGACACGACTTTTTTCGTGTCCTGATTTCAGGACACTCGTGTCCTGCCTCTGCACATCGTGTCCCAATTCCAGGACACTCCAGGACACGTGAACACTAAAATTAACTTTGAAATTATTGTTCAAGCTTTTGTAATTTGTGATGGTCCTATATTTTATTGATGCTAAAAGGTTTCTCATAAGTTCCACCTCATTTTTTATCTTCTTAAGCCTTCCTAAAACGCACACTAACATGATAACAGCCACAAAGTCTAACATTTAACTTCCATAGCCTCGAGAGTTCATCAGTTCCATAAAACACTATTGTCTTCTTCATTACCGAGTGCAAAACTTGCATTGCTTGGCCAATTTATATTGGTAACTGTGAAATAAAACATTATGACAGTCCATACCATTCTTAATGGTTTTAACTTTTAGGAGTTTATTCATCTTTTAAATGAAAAAATAATCTCCCAAATTCATATGGGAATTGAAAAATAAAGCTTCAAGGCAATCTATTAGTCTATTTGGCATTTGCTAGTGCCCAGTGGCATTCCGACATCTATGTAATACATTTTGATTTTGATGACTTAATGAGAAATATGGTTTCGACATGCATCTATGTGTCTCATTGTAATTTGTGAATGACAAATGTGTAATCATTAATGTGTTTTGATTCTAATTTCTATTGAATATTTGTAAATGTTCTAGTTTCTAAATTTTATTGGATCTATATGTCTATATTTTTAAATTTTAATATATTTAAAATATATATATATATATATGTATATAAAACGTGTCCTTCGTGTCCTGATTCCGGGGGTCACCGTGTCCCGTGGGGACACTCGTATTTTGGGGACACTCGTGTCTCGTGTCCTCGTGTCAGGTGACTTAGGTTTCATGTAAACTGTATTTTCTCTTCCTGAGCAAAGAAAGCCAATAAATCAGTTCTGTGTTTGTTTATTGCTGTGCAATTGTTGTGTGAGACCAAAAACAAGAACCATACACTATTACATAACTGTAATGTTCCCATTTTAACATAGAGAGGAATTGAGTGAGGATTGATACCATTCAGACCAAAAGAAGATCTTAATCATGGTTATTAGTAGATAAAAGAGGGCCACAGGAACTAGGGGCCACCTGCATGCATTACATGCAGGCCATATTTCATGATGCATGCACAGAAATACCTTAATTAAGCCTTCATGCACACAGAAAGCAATGCATGCACGTCAACTGAAAAATAGAAGAGAAAAGCGACCTAGGAATGCAAAAGTTAGGGCATGCAATGTCAAAGTTATAAAAGAAGGATAAAGTGAACGATTAGGCCTGCTTATTGATTATTGATTTGATAATTCGACTTGGAGAGCTCAGAGAGCCAATTTAAGGTTGAGGGCACGCTACTCAACCATCAAGTGTATTTCGGCAGTGAAACCTATCTGCCCTAGTCACTATCAAGGTTGGATCATACAGATTCAACACTACTTCCATCATTATACAGCATTCTTCCGGATTCAGAGCCACAAATTGGATAAAGAGGAATCGCCTTCTTGCATGGGGACTTGGACAAGAAGGATATCTTCATACCTTGACAGATGGCTTGATTATTGCTTATTGATTTGAGAATTCGACTTGGAGAGCTCAAAGAGCCAATTTAGGGTTGAGGGCACACTACTCAACCATCAAATGTATTTCGGCAGTGAAATCTATCTGCCCTAGTCACTTTCAGGGCTCAACATTATTTCCATCATTATACAGCATTCTTCAGCATTCTTACAGATTCAGAGCCACAGATTGCATAAAGAGGACTCGCCTTCTTGCATGGGCGACTTGGACAAGAAAGATATCTTCATACCTTGACAGACAGTCATTGTTCAGTCTGCATGCAACTTCCATCCCTCTGAGAGCACCACTATTATCCTACTTACTGAATACAGGCTTCTTATTCGGCTTCAAGAGAGAGATCTCATCATTCCATCTTTCATAAGGGCGCCTCCTTTGTATGGGCGACTTTCCTTGAGGAGGAAATTCACATCAAGCCTTAGGTTCACTGCATGGCTTGCATGCAGGATCTATACTGATCAGGAGGGCATTATAGCCCTAGTGCCAACTTTCTGGAGCAACCTCACATCATAGGAGCACTTATTATTCACTTCCTCATCTGAAGAAGGCACATTTATTACAAGGGCAAATTCTTGGAGAGAGATCATCTCACATCTCGGAGATCATCTCACATCATGTCATCTCACATAGACGGTGAGTGGGTTAGCAGATGTATGGATGCAGTTTGGCGGGAGCTGATTACATTAGCAGGAGCGTAGTCAGTTCTTAGTACTTGGTTTCTACCATAGGATTACATGGAGACCCCGATGACTTTCAGCATGATATGGCAACAATTCGTTGGAGTTGGGTTTGGTGGACCCCTTAGTTGGTGGTGAGATCCAGGCATTCATCTGCAAGATTGATTGTTTTAGATAATAGAGATGATCGACAGAGTTGTGAGGGTGATCGATCCGCTATATTTATGGGATGACAGTGGAGGAGAGGTTGAGACTTCTTTATGGCAGCGTCGACTTTCTTTCTCGGTATTAAGGATTGAGATTGACGGTCGAGCCGCTACGGAGGAGATGGCTAGTTTCCGCTTTCAAGTGTTTATTCGTGGGATGCTTAGGTTTGGATGCATGACAAAGCAGTCTTCTGAGGAGTTTGTGCAGCTTATGATTGCTTGGCTCTTCAGGTGCAGTCAGATGGATTCTAGTGTTAGCACTAGGCAGAGAAGCGCTCGAGGTAGAGAGCGCTTCACATCACACAGGCTAGTGAGGGACTTGGATGACTTCACCTTTTACTAGCATATGCGAGGTAGGTTTACATGGAGAAATTGGGTGGATATTATGGCAGGTCAACAGGGCAAGTCGGGACTTGCATTGATGCTGCCTTCGACAAATTTTGAGCAGCCATATGGGAGCCTATTGTTAGATTGCATCACAGGTATACTGAGGATGCAAGGTGCAGAGTATATATGTGCAGAGACTCACCGGTTATTAGAGTTCTTGCAAATTCCGGTGATTTCCTAGGAGTATAGGGCAGCACGAGTGATAGAGTTGTCTCTTAAGGAGATGATTAGAGTTCATGAGCAGCCCAGAGTTGTTACCAATGACAGGAGCATATTTCCTTTGTCGGTATTTGAGGTCGATTATGACAACAGAATTGCAGAATTCACTTTGTTTCCTATGCACTACACCATTCATAGTGAGGGGGGCATCTCTTACATATATTTCTGCTTGGAGATCCAGGAGAGGTGGATTTTGACAGAGCTTGAAAGATAGCTGATGATGATCAGAGTGGCTCAACGACTAGATGATGGTCTATTTTTTTGGGTAGCAGGGGACCCTAAGATTGCAGTAGTGGACGGTACAGTAGTTAGCATGAGGACGAGAGTCAACTATCACTTTCAGGAGCCTATCCATGTGGAGCAGTGGATTAGCTTCCTGGGTGGGAGACCTTATGAGGGATGGATACAATGTTTACTAGCTTGGATGCTTAGGAGTCTACGAGATGCTCCTTGTGTTGATACTGCACAGGGATGTGGTGGATGCAATAGGTACTCCGTAGTTCTCAGACTGATTTGGGACCCCGGAATTTCAGTGACGAGCAGTTTCGTGGTTATTAGAGGATGCTTGCAGCAGATCTCATGTCATAGTACCTTGTAGGACAATACTTTGAGTAGAAGGTGCTACAGATCTCCCATGATGATTTGGGAACTTGGGATTTTCCCTAGATTCAATTGGTTCAATTTGATTGATTATGGAGTTGTGTAGGTATTGCTTGAGGACAAGCAATCTAGGCGAGGGAGGACTATAATGTTCCCTTTTTAACATGTACTGGAATTGACTTAGGATTGATACCATTCAGACCAAAAGAAGATCTTAATCATGGTTATTAGATCATTAGTAGATAAAAGAGGGCCACAGGAACTAGGGGCCACTTGCATGCATTACATGCAGGCCATATTTCATGATGCATGCACAAAAATACCTTAATTAAGTCTTTGTGCACACAGAAAGCAATGCATACAGGTCAACTGAAAAAGAGAAGAGAAAAGCGACCTAGACATGCAAAAGTTAGGGCATGCAATGTCAAAGTTATAAAAGAAGGATAAAGTGAATGATTCGGCCTGCTTATTGATTACTGATTTGAGAATTCAACTCGGAGAGCACAGAGAGCCAATTTAGGGTTGAGGGCACACTACTCAACCATCAATTGTATTTCGGCAGTGAAATCTATCTGCCCTAGTCACTATCAGGGTTGGATCATACAGATTCGACATTACTTCCATCATTATACAACATTCTTTCGGATTCAGAGCCACGGATTGGATAAAGAGGACTTGCCTTCTTGCATGGGCGACTTGGACAAGAAGTATATCTTCATACCTTGACAGACAGTCACTATTCAGTCTGCATGCAACTTCCATCCCTCTGAGAGCACCACTATTAGCTTAGTTACTGAATACAAGCTTCTTATTCGGCTTCAAGAGAGAGATCTCATCACTCCATCTCTCAGAAGGGCGCCTCCTTTGCATGGGCGACTTTCCTTGAGGAGGCAATTCGCATCAAGCCTTAGGTTCACTGCATGGCTTGCATGCAGGCTCTATATTGATCAGGAGGGCATTATAACCCTAGTGCCAACTTTTTGGAGCAACCTCACATCATTGGAGCACTTATTAGTCACTTCCTCATCTGAAGAAGGCACATTTATTACAAGGGCGAATTCTTGGAGAGAGATCATCTCACATCTCAACTGATTCTTTGTGCATGGCTTGCATGCTTATCTCATATTGGCCTACATACCGGGCACTTGTTATTGGTACGTACATGCATCATTTCTATCCTTATTTTATAGCATATTTGAATATTTGGGTTATTTAGGGTTTTGGTCAGTGTTACAAATATCGACGGATTTTTCACGCTAGGCCGAAAAATTGCGCCGATATTTACCTGAAGAATCGCCGATATTTGCCAAAAAAATCGCCGAGATATCGCTGTCGACTCGCGATTTTTGGGACAGGGTTAAAAAAGTCCGTTTTAATGGAGCCCGCTTTTTTTGTTCGGACTTCGACTGAGGAACGCGAAAATTCCCGCCGCCGCACCTGCTGTCACAAATTCGCTCGTCGCGATGCCCCCGTGCCGCCGATTAGAGTCTGTGCTTGGCCTTCACCCAACGCCCTCGACCAGAACTGAGATTTGGGTCGCGAATTTGCTAGTCGCGTGCCGCCAGTCTGAGTCTATGCTCCATCTTCTCCCGACGCCCTCGACCGTAACTAAGATTCTGGATGTGTGTTGCTTACTAAATTGCCAACTAATTTGGGTTTTGGGTTTAAACTTGAAATTTTGCTGAACTTTTAAGCTTTGCTTTCTGACTAATATTATAATTTCCTAATTTGTAAAGTTTAAATATTATCATAAGTTTAATTTAAATATTATCATGATTTAAATATTATAATATTGAAATTATGGGTTTAAACTTTGTTTTTGGACAGTGGTTGAATAATATTTATTATTTACTCCACTTATTCTAGTTTTTGATAGTTGTCTGATAGAGTATTTTCATAATGGTCACAAAACATGTATTGCAGATTGTTGTTTAGAAAATGGTCAGAACACATGTATTGCATTCATTGTAATTCACTGTCCAATGGTTTTATACAGGAGTAGGACACACGATCCATTTTGATGTGTGATGTATCTCTAGACATCTTATATATCTTATATATGGGTTTTCTTTCCATATTCATGTGGCAATGTGTTGATTTGATGTCATTGTTGCTTTAGATGTTTAAAAAATTGAAAAAAAATGGATTTTTTTTTAAGTTTGCCGATGTTCTGCCGAGATATCCCGAAATAATGTTTCCTGGACCCTGCCGATTTCCGCGCCGTGCCGATATTTGTAACATTGGTTTTGGTAAACCCATGCACTTGCATGCATGATCATGCAATCATAGTACAACACATGCATTCACATTTTACTATAGTATTGAGTTACAAGACTTCAAACAAGCAAGAAGCTACATCAGAAAGTCTACAAAACAACAAAAATATCAGTCCTAGGAGTCTTTGTAGACTATATACCAGTAAAACTTTTTGTTTTAGTAAGATTGTAGAGGATAGTAATATCCTTGTAGATGTTATTCAAAAAAAATTGGACATAATGGAAGACACCATTGGAATGTTAAAGCTTCTAGACCCTGCCTGGCAGAGGATTTGTTAATAAAATATAACTGTTTATGTGAAAAAAAAAATTAGAGAAGCAAATGGTAATACAGTTAATACCACTTGATTCCTGAAGTATTGACAACTGTAACTGATTTCCTTCTTCAACAATGGTGAACTTGAGGCCAACCATGCACTGCAAAAGTGTTTGAAATAATCTATTTGCCCTCACACAACCTTCATTGGCTGCATCTCCTGAAGCAATATTTCAAAGGAACATTCAATGAGAGCTTTTGATAGTTAAAGGTATAAATTGGCAGAATAACAGTATCCAGTCTAAACATGTGTAGATGAATGCACTTGATATGACCATAATCTCAATGCCACAATGTAAAAAGAATAGAAACCTTTCACAGCATCCTCTCGATTCTGTTTATCCACCTGAGTTACAGCAAACCCAAAGTCAACCTTTGAAGAGACAGGGGTAATGAACATGAATGAAGGAACACTTGAGCAAGATAGAATAAGGTTAGAAAATAGTTTACTTAAAAGAAAACAGTACTCCCATTCTCACCTGGCTGGAAACTTTGGTAGATTTCCTAGCTTCTTCATTACAAAGTAATTTACTTTCTGGCTCCTCAGCAGTGGCCCGGCTTTCTGGGCAACAACTGAGGCATATGTTTTGAACCATTTCTGTTTGCACTGAAGCCTCCTTCAACCTTGATGAAGGAAAACATTTAAGAAATGTCTCTGATCCAGTACAAGAAAGGTCCACAGCGCTCTCATGCCCTTCAGGATGCAAAACCACTGACTTCTCTTGAGAACAGGAATGTGTTCCCTCATGAGAAGGAAAACACTGAGTACTGTTGTCTTGGCATGAATGATCAATGCCCTGGTTCTGTTTGTTCATATTCTCCTGCTCTGACAACAGTAGCTGAAGTCTCTTCACCTCCTTTATGAGGGCCAAATCTGAGAAAAGGTCAAATTTCAATTGATTTATGTTGTTTCCAAGCTTGCCTAAATTTGCCTAACGAACTAACTTATTAAAATGCACAATATACATCCCATCACCTTAAGGCTGATTCATTCAAATTTCATACCAGAAATACTAAATTCCATCAAAAACACTTTCATCCAAGGAATGACATGTGACATCTTTTACTATACAAAATTCAAAAGCACAAACCCTATATGAATAACCATAATCAGCAGATAATTCCCAAAAAGTTAGCAACTCTCTAACTCTAACATATTAAAATGCACGATATGCATCCCATCACCTTAAGGCTGATTCATTCAAATTTCATACCATATTACCAACCCATATAGCCATAAGTCACTGACAATCAAATCAAAGCAAATGAAATATATATATATGATACAAGTCAATTAAATTAAGAATATATAACTTCAATAAAACCAGAAATACTAAATTCCATCTAAAACACTTTCATCCAAGGAAAGACATATGCAATCTTTTACCATACAAAATTCAAAAGCACAAACCCTATATCAATAACCATAATCAGCAGATAATTCCCAAAAAGTTAGTAACTCTCTATTCAAGAAAAATAACTAAGTTCCTAAATGCATGATGCCAATTTCTCTGATCAGTTATTTGTAGTGCAAATGCTTGGACTTCTCACTAGAGCTAATTAAAAAACTCGCATACAACAAAGATATTATATCTCTTACTATGCAAAAAGACAAGTTCTAGATCAATAACCATAATCAGCATATAATTCACTGAAAGTTACCTCTTCTCTATTAAAGAAATACAACTTGAAGTTCCTTTGTACATGATCCCAATATCTCTGGTCAGATACTTGCAGTGTGAACACTTGGATTTCTCGCTTGAGCTAACCAAAATATGATACTTGTCAATTAAACTCAGAATATACAACTTCAATACAGCCAAAAGTATTAAATCATGTCTAAAACGCCAATGGGGTCTAGCATGGGTGGTTAAGAGGAGAAGTCATTATACTCCCCACCAAGGTTCAAATCCCACTTGTATCATACTTACCCCTTGTGGGCCAAATGCCTCTGCAAGAAGCTATGTCATGTGGATGGGGCCTGTTATCACCTATTTTGTACAAATAGTTGAAACCTTATTGAGCCGCCAGTGTTGGAACACATCAGTGTTCACTTCCAGAGTATCTGGGTTTCAGAATGCAGTAGTTAGCCAGTTTTGGCTAGCCAGTTTTATTTTTGAGTCGACATGACCATGACCCCATGGGGGTTTGTAATAAAGTGTGCTAGTAGGATCTGAGTGTCTCGGTTCCCCATGACTTGATTAAGCAACTAAGGTATTCCAGGGAGTTTTTTCCCTTGTCAATTATACTTTGCCTATAGCCGAGCTATAATCGATGAGGTTTTCTCCCGCTCCTCCAAAGCTGGAATGCTCGATTTTAAAAATTTTAGCCATGGGGGGTTATTAGAGTCCAACTAATGTATATAAGCCTACTAGACACTATCAGAATAAGTTTTGGTCATGTCTCTAGGACCCTCAGAAAAAATTTCGAAAACATTTTACCGGGTCCATCGAGTTTGGGTTTTTTTAATTATTTTTTAAATTTAATAAATTTCTCTATAGTTTAAATAGAGAAATAATAATTTGTAATATGTCAGTCGTCCGGGGTCCGAATTCAGTGGTTGATGGCTCGTTTCATAAGCCAAAAATCACACATGACCTATGGACCAGCTAAACCCAAGTTTCGGATATCATTTAGGCCTCATAATTAATATTTTCTCTAAAAACCCAGTTACAGAGAAAATATTAATTAAATTAATAAATTTTATTATTTTGGAGAAAATCCAAAACTCTCCAACATAATCCAAATGGAATAAAGTAAAAGGGTAAATGACATGGCAACAGACACTCATGATGATTCCAATCAACTCCAAGTTCATCCAGTTGAAGATACAGTCAGCACAAGCTTATCTCCCAAAGAGAATTCGCCCTCCTTCATGCAATCTGCGAATTGGTGAGGTGGAGTTCATAATAAATGAGTTTTGGTTGGTGTGATTTGCATTAAATGAGGAGTGGGGGCGCCTTGCCTAGGTGGAGGCCACCTCCCACTCTCAACTACCACGATTGGTAGTCAAACTCCAAGCTTCTACCAATCTAACTCACGCCACCTACCTCAGCTCACGTCAATCTCCTTTGGGAATGCGAGTTCTACACATGGCATATGTTTATTGGTTTGGTGGTGTCTCCAAAGTGGGATGGGGGGCGCCTTGCCAAGGTGGAGAGGCCACCTCCCAATCCACATCATCCACAAACTCGACTTGTTGTTAGGTGAAACTCCAAGTCTTAGAATTCGATTGGTTGGACTAGATGTGATTGGAATTTGATTAGTGTTAGTTGGTATTTGGCTCTCTTATGAATGCCAATTCGACCTAGGGTTTTGGTATGTAGCCTTTGCTATTTAAGAGAGGCCATTTGGGCCTTTCTTTTCATGGAGATTTTGAGTATGAACACTCTGCCAAAATATTGTTGTAATATTTGTTTAATATTGAATAAAGTTTAGACTTTGGAGGTCCATGCTGGAGCAAGTTGGGATGTTCTTCACACTATTGGTGATATCTCTTTCATTTGTTTATTGTTCATGCAATTTCATTATTAGATGTATGTTTTAACTTTGATTAAAAATACATCTTTCGGTTTTTGTATGCTTCATAACAAGTTTTTTGCAGAGGTTTCCCAAAGTGGAGAAAGGCTTATTAAAGACTAAGTCACTCTTCACTTAACAGTGGTTCTTGGCATCTAATCAGTTTGTCTTGCAGGTCTTCAAGCTCTTCTCTTCTTTTCAAAGGAAGAAACTTTCAAGTAGGAGTTTTTGGCCTCTTCCTCCATCAACACACTTTCAAAACAACTTTGGTTACCTAGCTTTGAGCTTCTTTTCTTCTAGCTCCCACTTTGCTCCTTGTTTTCTCCTTTCCTTGATAACCATGCTTTAGATCATTTTTCTCTTCCATTCATTTTTCATTATCTTTGTCTTCAAAGCCATCCTCCCTTTCGTTTTTCCCTAGATCTACCCTTTTTTCCTTCCATTCGTTTTGTCCTCCTCCTCAAGCTCTTTCTCCCATTCGCTTTTGTCTTCAAGGCTCCTCTCTTCATCCTCAAAAGAGCCCTAAAACACACACAAAAGAACCAAAAAACGATTTGCTTAAGTATTAAGTTAGATCTCAAGTTTTGTTATCTCATTTACAATCACATGCATTGAAAAAAGTTAGTTTTAAAAGCATTCTAAATCTCCTTTTACATTAGTATAAACTTGCATTTGTTTAGACATTTGTCTCCATTTCAAAGATAGCAAAGTTTGCATATAGGATAGCCTAAAATCTTGTGGTTTCAGTGTCTTTCCCATCATTTTTTGGAGCATATTAGCTTGCTGGTCTGTTTAATAAGAATTGAAAATTTTAAATTCAAATCTCATGCTCTTTTATGTTTTAGTCTCATTTTGCAAACCTAGACTTGATAGTTTCAAAGTTTGTTAATTTTCTAACACTAATGGGTGCATGAGTTTGTTGATTTATCCTTTGTTGTAGGATTGTGGGAAGAGAAGAACTCTTGAAATAAAAGACCAAAACAAAGAGAGAAGAGGAAACCAAGTACCAAAAACAAAGGGATCCAAAACCGTGAAATTCCAAACCAAGAGAAGACAAATTTCAATATATATTTTTATCCTTTGTAAAAGCCATTAAGGGCTTCAAGCTTCTCTTTTCATAGTTTGTTTTAGTTTATATCAAAGTCCTTCAAGGTTTCAAAACCCAAGGCATTTGTAATCTCATAATAAAATTTCAAGTGGAGGAGTCCTTCACTTTTTTGGTTTCTTCCCCATTTGGGGAAGAGTGTGGTGTTTGGTTAAGTTAGATCTTTCAGCTTTTGCTTTAGAGTAGTCTTTTATTTCATCTTGTATTTCTCTTCCAAAGCCTTTGACCAGAAGTTGTATCCTTGAGATTTCATCTCAAGAGCAGGACCACATTATTTTGTGGTTACTCTTCCTTCCCCGTCGGTTTCCTTGGTAGAGCTTTCAGCTAGCTGGAGGTTCTCAAGTGCAAGCGGTTCTAGTGGTTGACCTTGTTCAGAGGTTGACCCCACCTTAGAGTAAAACTGTTGGTAGAACACTAAGTCTTTTTCAGCATTATTTCATTCTGCAAGTAACATGCTAGTTGTGTCTTACTTTATTTGAGACATCACATGGTTTATTTCTACAAAGCTTCATAACTTTTTTCACAACTGCTTTTTCTTTCTTAAACTAAATAAAGCCTCTTGAACTTGGCCAAATCCAAGTCAAGAGCACTCTCTGTCAGAAAGCATTGTTAGTTTTGCACTTTCCCCTTGCATTAGGCATTTTAAAGTAGGAAGTCTCTTGAACTGTGGTCTTAAGACTAAGTCAAGAGCGCTCTCTGTCGAAAAGTTGAACAAGTGCTCTTAATAATAAAACACTTCAATCCACATTTCCCCCTTTAATTAATTTATCTTGGTCGTTTGTCCAACACCCGTATGCTCTGCCAACCGGAAACGGTTGGGCTAGTACTCAGAAAGGTGGAAGACTTGTTAAGCTCATAAGTGATAACTAATAAAACTTTCACCCCCATAACCAACCAATCTGGAGTTGAGCGATAAGATAAGTTCAATGGATAATCTCCTAGTTGGAGGCGTCGGGTTGCCATGTTCAGCTTCTAGTTTGCTGGTTAGCATTGCGCGACCTGACTAGAGCATTGGGTGGTCCGACATGTCCTTGAACGGAGGCACTTGATACTGTCTTTCTGGACACTCTCTTGATACCCTTGGTTTTATCCTAATAATCAAGACCACTAAAATCTTCAATTTACAAAGATAATCTGCATAACAATCTCACGAACAACACTTTTTCAAGACCCACACTTTCAGCATCACAATCCTTACTTTTCTTTGACTCCATAAGGCATTGGTTGTCTAAAAGTTTATATATTGATCAGGACCATTTGTCCTTGTGTTTATTTCATATTGTGAATGCTTTAGTGATTTGTCAAATCTTGAATCATACTACCTTCTTGTTATCTTATCTTGCAACGTGGATTGCTTATTATCTGTTGTTCATCTTTACATTTTTTGGTCTCATCACAAGAAAACTCCTAAACAACACCCATCCACATCATTTCACCAAAAACACTTAAAACACAAGAGCCTTAGACAACTCTTTTTTAGGGACTACCCCCCTTGGCTTCGTTAGGAGTTAGCCTAAACGGAGGAGCTGGGATTCAGGTGACAGTACCTGGCTCATTGCTTGCCCCCAAGGCCACACCTCTCTCACTTTTAGTGAAGAGACACCTTTCGAAAGATTTTCTGCTGCTGGTGTGCAGTTTGGCGAACAACAGGGCAAATTGTGATCCTTGCATGGCTTTGACAAATTAGATTCCCTACAGTCACAGACACTTGGCCCAAACTTGACTCCAAAAGTCCATGGGTGAAATTCCTGCTGTTGACCAGAAGAATTTCAAACAAAACAAAAAGATCCTGTCTAACAAACTTGCTTGCCAACTTCCAACAGACATATCACATCTTTTACTAAACAAAATCACAAGCCCTAGATCAGTACCCATAATCAGCATATAATTCGCTAAAAGTGACCACTTCCTATTAAAAAAATACAACTTGAAGTTCCTACGTGTATGATCCCAATTTCTCTGATCAAATACTTGCAGTGTGAATGCTTGGATTTCTAACTTGGGCTAACCTTGTTGATGCATAACATTAAACCATTTGAAGAAATAATAAAACTAACCTTCAATTAAAATGTAATACAAAAAATGCCATTCATAATACAATTATTAGACATTAAATTTCCATGTGAGATATCTTGACGGACTTCAATGCTTGCACCAGAGCCCACCACATCACACTAAACGACAGGTTTGATGATGCTTTCTACCTACACAAGACTGATCGAGTTTTGGTGGACCTCGACAAGACGTCAGATGATACTTTGGGACCCCTTAGAGCTTATGGTAAGCATCTTTTGCACCTTAGTGACTCTCATGAGCTACTAATGTTGAATGGCCTCCCTTGCTTTTCGGATTCCAACAAGTTCACGTGTTTCCCTCACAGCTTTTTATACTGTCTTGGCCAACCAAGACCTCCTCCTCTATATCCATTGTTTCTCTATCACCCTAATCCCTCTAGTTGAAAACTCCCTCCGATTGTTCTCCCTCAAAGCCAGCCAAACCCCTCCTGACCCCCTTCCTCTCCCAAGCCCTCCTAACATCAATCTCTTGTTCGATAACAAAAATCCAAATGACTTTGCTTCCCACCTTCAACAACTTCTACCTCCCCTCTCTCGCTTCTCCTCCCTCGAGCCAACCTCAACCAAATAAGATCCTCTCTCTTTGCCAATCTAGCATGCAGCCCTTAGCTCGTATCTCCACATCACCAATACTCAACCAGCTACAAATCTAACCACCCAATGAATCAATGGTATGACAATGGCTGGAAATCCCATAGATAGCTCCATCACACTCTTCTCGTTATAACCCCACCTCCTACCCCATCCTCAACAAATCCTAATGCAACATCCTCCATTGTACAAAACACCCCTTTGAATCCCAAAGGAGATGTAAATTGTGTGCAGCCCTCTGCCACTTCTTAAAAACCTTTTGGCACTACATCTTTCTCCACCACTCCAACCTCCCCTCCAATCTTGACCCACAATGGATATCCACGCATATGACTTCCCTTTACAATGTACCTAGTGAACCTCTTGGCATAGTCACCTCCTCCCCCTCGACACCTTGTTTCCTATTCTTTTACCCAGATGTCCAGCAAGTAATCCTAAAGATGATTACCAATAGAGTAGCAAATGAGGAGGGGTTCCAAGTTTAGATCTTCAAACATGGTAGACCAACACTTCTTGATTACATCACAAGTTAAACCATGTTGTTTGCTCGAGTTTCCAACAATCATGAGCCCACCACATTATTCATTCGATCCACAAATCGAGCACCATCTCTTATCTAAATAATTACCGAACTATTGTGGTGGGCCACACTTGATCTAAGCTTTATGCACCATCTCTTCACCTACAATTATCCAGGGAGCTTGAGAGCAGACATCTTCAAGCTAAAGGATAGGTAAGTTTCAAGCTAGAGCACTAGACTACTAATCTTATACTCAAAGTCTAGGTCATTGTAAAGGGGGCAAGGCATCGCTCTTCGAAGGTCTTATACTACTTTGTAGATTTTCAAAAGGCATTTGAGTCAATCCCTAGGGAGGTCATGTTCCAAAGGCTTAGAGATATTGGGATTTCATGCATTCTCATCACGCTATCATCAACCTCTAGGAGTTCGTCCTTGGTAGGCTACAAATAGCTCATGGAGTGTTAAACTTCATCACAAGTACCACTACGGTGAAAAATGGTTGTCCTCTTTCACCTACATTTTTCGAGATATAGATTGATAAGTTGGAGTCTTTTCTTCGAGACAGTATCTAACCTAGGGATGGGTGCATTCTTCAGTAGGTTTGGATTTGCATCCTCCTCTTTGTTGAAGATGCAGTCATCCTGTCCTCCGCTGCGAAGGGATTACATAGACAAATTGATTCCTTATCCAGTTTTTGTGATCTTCACATTTGACAACCAACCTTCAAAAATCCAAGGCTAGGATCTTCAAAGGACTGAACCCCACCCTCACAGAGTATCATTTTTATTTCCAAGGTGTGGAGATCAAGAAAACCACTATTTACACTTACATAGGTGTTCAATTTTCAACGGCTAGATTTGGTTTGAGGAAATCCCTCCAATCCTATATCAACAAGGGTTATGAATCCCCCACCCTTCTCAAGCACTAGTGCTTTCAAAACCATTTTCAAGACATTCAATCCAGGACGGACCTTATGGACAAGCTCATTAGACCCACAGTTCTGTATGGTTCAAAGGTATGGGGACCTAGTTTACTAGAGTCAAATTGGGCCATGACAAAGAGTTCAAACTCTCATGTTTCGACGCATCATTGTATGCAAGAGGACAGTTCCTCAAGCCATTTTTAGGTCGAGTTTGCAGCACCCCCCCTCAAGATTGAAACCATTTTCAAACCGGTTTCCCTTTTGTAGTGAGTGCGGCGATTTGTGGACTCCCCGATCGATTGGGATCACTATCTATATCTTACCTACTGTTCCTTCAGGCCATAGCCAATACCAATCATTATGTCCAAGTTCGTGGTTTGTTTGAAAAGGCTACCCATCTTCTTTAGTCGAATGGTATCTTGATAGACTGCCTCCCTCCATTCAAATACTCTCTAAACACCCTTGGTCTACTCTTGCCAAATAGGAACGAGTTGTGTTTTGCCTCAGAATATCTGCAGCTTTCCTAGTCAGGTATACCAGAATCCAGAGCAAGGGGTTAAAATTTTTTGATGAAAAGGCCAAGATTGAAGCGTAGAGTGTTGATTTGGGGCTAAATACCCCTAGTCATGTCATGGATGGTCCTCTTGATTTCCAAGAGGTGCCCACCCTATAGGGGTTGGTTCCCTTGGGGGGATAATCACTTAGACGCATGACCATGCTCATATATTTGCCATGTAAAAGGTGATAGCACCTTGTAAAGGTTTGTGTACCCTATCTAACACACCTTATTTGCTCACTTGGACCTATTTTGTGATATAAAACCTCTCCTTCAGGCTATGTTACCTGCAAATTGTACTTCCTTATTGAAGAATCCTACAAGGATAATGAAGGAGGACTTTGAGAGCACACATCTGTTGGGGTTAGCTGCGTCATGACATCCTCCTTTTGGCACACCTAGCACTTGGTGTAGCCTAATTTCACATTTGTATTGTTATTTTATGTCATTATGTGGTTTAGTCCCCAAATTGTTATATTTTCACATGATCTTGTAGGCTCATAACTTAAAATTAGGTGAGGCTAGACTTATATAAATAGCGCCTCCCTCTCATAGTAAAAACACAACAAGATAGGGGTTCATTATGAGATATTGTCTATTTCTCTTGGTTTATTGGAGCTCTTGATGCTATGCGCACGTCTCTTTGGATGATGTTTCTTTCTTGAAGGTTGATTTGATGAAGTTCTAGGGTTTCTTTCACACATAATATTGGTTGATGCTAAAGAATGGTTGTAATAACTCAAGCACAAAGATAACCTAAGGCACTATCTTGCTCATCTTTGTTAAATATTGATAAGTTATACATGTGTTACTTGGAAGTGAAAGCGAAAGCGAGAAGCAAAAGCGGAAGCGGGAGCGGGAGCGAAAAGCGAAATTTTCAAAAGCTTCCGGTTTGGAAGCGTTTCGGAATCATTTTTTATATAATATATGTTTTTTTATATATTTTGATGCATATATGTCAACAAATGCATGTAGAATGTTGAATTAGTTATGGAAAGCATAAAAACATGAATTAAACCATAATACCATATAACATCATTCATCAATCATCAATCATCAATCATCAATCATCAATCATCTAGTAGTGAATTCATCAACCATAGGTCCAGTATCCATGATTCCATAACATCAAAATTTTCAATATATAACATTTTGTCATCACTAGTACTTCTAACCAAACAATAGTCTATAGAACATCAACCATGAAACGAAAGTTGAAAGTTGAAACAATTCACGAAGCATCATATTCATTACCAAAGAGTTATAATATGCTTATATGCAATCAACTGTCAATGACTCAATCATGCAAACTTGCAAATAGTGAACTTCAAAGGTAGGTTCAACTTCAAACTTCAAACTCAAATTGTCATGTAATCATTATTGTTTACAAAATATACCATAATAAATATAAAAGAGTCAATAGTGCAAAAACTTGAAAGTACTATAAACAAGAAAAGACAAGAAAAGTAGATTTTATGGATGTTTCCTCTTACCACAGGAAATTTCCATTTTATTTTCCCGTGCTCTTTGAGTATGAACAATGGGATTATCATCCCCAGTAGCCACCGATGTTGAACCATGTCAAGGACTCAGTCCTGCATGACCCCCCCCCACTGATGTAGATGGAGGTCGTGAAGTGGAACCTCTAAGCAAAGATAGTGCATCTGGAAACAAGGTAGAAGACGGTGGTGGCATTATTGTTGCTTGTTCTGCATGGTCATCATCATCGCCCAAAATCTCTTCCTCCAAGCACTCTAAAGCTAAGGCTCCATCCTCCAAGTTATGCTCCTCCGAATTGATGTCCCAAGTGAGATATGATCTATCAATTTTGGCCCGCTCGCGATAATTAGTCAACAACCTCGAGTTGTAATGTACATAAACCAAACTTTCTACTTGTTTTTCATTCAATTGGTTTCTTTTCACTGAGTGGATGAGGTTATAGCTGCTCCAATACCTTTCTGCAAAGGAACTGTAAAACACTTGCGAAAGCACTCTGACTACCAATTTATTCAAGCATGGGCATTGTGAGCCATACATGTTCCACCATTCAATAGGAGGCTCATTATCTCAATCTCTGGTTGCATGCAAAGTACCAAACGGACCAACTTCACTGATGTATTTGCTTAATTCACTGCGCAATAAGTCATATTCATCTTCATCGGGGACCAGCTTGTCTATAGCAGCCATGTACCCTACCTGTACCTCTAGATCTGTGTGGGGCTTTCTCCTAACCCCACCCCCAGGTGCTGGTTTGGCCAACCAAGACCGAGAATAATATTTTGGTGTTAATACATGTGCTAAGGCATGCAGTGAAACGTTGAGATGTTCTCACCTTTTGACCACATGTGTGTGAATATGGTCATAGAAGATGGGATCTTTCTGTTCAACGATATCTTTAACTTGGCTCAACATGTTATCCATCTGCTCATACATCCTCCCCAATCACCGGCTTATATGTATCCGCAAATCGAATCATGTAATAAATGGGCTTTGTGAACTGCAAAACATACTTGGCACTTGCCCAAAATTTACCATCAAGAACGGTGTCCCCCACCTCCTGAAAATCAAGCCTGTCAAATGTGGATGTAGCCCTATCTTTCAAGACCTACCATGAATCACTTGATACCATGCTAGCCAATGCCTCTCTTACCTTCAAAAGGCGCCTAAAGCTGGTGTAGTATCTAGCAAATCAAGTATTTGCTATCTTCAATAGCTCCAACTTTGAGTGACTGCAGAAAATGTCGTGGGCATTGCTATGGTTGGTAATAAATCTTATCATGTACTTGCCATTTTTGTACAGTTCACCAATCCATTTGTAATCATTCTCCTTCCACTTAATGATGTCATGCATCAAAAGGTTCAATGTGTGAACCAAACACCCAGACCAAAATAGGTTGGGCTATTTATCTTCAATGATTGCTCCCGCTGCCTTACAATTAGCAACATTATTGGTTATGAATTGGATGACATTGTATGCACCAATAGTTTCAATGGTTTTGAGTAGAAGTTCTGCAATGCTCATGCCGATCTTGAATTTATCTGATCAGTCATGGGCTGAAAGGAAGACTGCACCAGAAGCAGACGCACCAAGAACATTTATCAATGGCTTGCCTTTTACATTTGTCCAACCATCTGATACAATTGATACCCCATACTCATTCCAACAATTTGTGAATTTCCCCAAAGCATTTTGGATCTTGGCTTTTTCCGTGTCCAACCCCACAGTTCTAGCTTTGTCATACCAAGGGCTCTTGTATCCTATTGGAGCAGTGCGGATGGCCTCTACCATTTCATGCCAATAGGGTGAGAGAAGAACATTGAATGGCATTGCACATGCATAGAGAAACCAAACACTTTTGCATCCACATCATCCCTGCCACCATAGTCAAGGAAATTTGATATTGTCTTACGTGACCCCATGGGCGAGAATCCACTACCTTGGGTGGATGGCCCCCAATTCTCGATGAGTTTGAGGGGTCTTGGTCAACCCTTGATCCTTTTGATTTGTTTTGTGCTTCAAATTCTTCCTTCTTATACATGGCTCTTTCTGTTGATGGTACATTTGGGAAAACACAAACTCCTATAGTTTTGTTTTCATCACATGGCATGTGTCCACATAGATATCTTCTCACAAGGGTATATAAACCTGTATAGTATTTTTACAATGTGCGCAAACAAATTTGGCGGTTCCACCCCCTTTGGTTCATCCCTGCTTTGTGACATATCTCCACAAGGGTTGTTAACACTTATTATGGTTTCTATTGGATATTGTACAACTTCGGAAGATATTATCCATTATATTTTATTGTACTTTAATTGTACTTGTTTGTACCTCCTAAGGGAGATGAACTGGATGTAATTATTTATGTAACCACATGACAGAATCAATGTAAACCTTGGGGTGCAAATAAACAAAAGAAAAATATTAAATTTGAATTATTAAATTGCCCCCAGATGAAGTCGGCCTAGTTAGGGATTTTCCAGTTTTGCACTTGTATAAATAAGAGGCTAGTGCACCTCATTATCTCATTCATTCACTTAGCAATTGCGCATCACTTGGGAGAGTGCAGATTTTGCACAAGCTGGAGAAGGGAGCAGATTTGGGATTTCCACTTGTGGAAGACATTTTCACATTTTCTCTTTTCTTATTTGTACTCTAATCTCCGGATTATCATCTCTGTGCGAAGGTTGTTGGGCTTTTCCCAATTGGGTTTCCCAGGGTAAACTTTGTGTTGTTGTTTTGTGCTTTGTCTTTCTTCTAGTGATCTTGGTTATGCATTTATGTTATTATGCTATGAATGTATGAAAATCAACATGGTATCAGAGTAGTTCTAGAAGAAGCCATTGCCGGAACAGTGTCGGAACCCTACCGGAACTAGGGCTTCATCTTGTGAAGTCTCCAACCATCATTTTGGAGAAAAGGGGCTATAGGAATTTCGTTTTTTTCAAGGCGCATCTTATGGTGAAGACGGAATTCAATTCCGAGAATTTTCAATTTTTGAGGATCACAGAACTCAAAGACAAGCTCAGCACCAGTGGAGATCCTATTAATGATAACGAGCTTGTCCTCCACACTCTAAATGGTCTTCCACCATCATGGGAGTCCTTTATCCAAAGCATAAGTGGTAGATCCAAACTAACAAAGTTTGATAAGCTTTGGGCAAATTGCTCTCAGGAGGAGACAAGGATTGCAGCACGTCAAAGACTCCATGCCACTCAACCTAAGGAGAACCAAGCTTTTGTTTCCCATGCCAAGAAAGGTAAAGGAAAAGGGAAGAAGTTCCATAAACACAAGCACCAAGAAGAAAGGAGATCAAGTCCCCGCCAAGAACAAAAGAAGAAGAGAGATGTATCTCAAGTTCAATGCTATAGGTGTAGGAAGTATGGACACTACGCCAGTAGCTGTCGAAGCCAAATCAAAAGGAAGCATGAAGCATCCACTGCTGACGTAGAAGAAGATCATCATCACAAGAAGCAAAAGAATGAAGATCACTCACAATTTCTATTCATATTAGCATTATCAGGTACTATTCCTACCACTAGTGACACTTGGCTCATAGATAGTGGTGCATCTACACACATGACAGCCTATAGAGAGAATCTTTCAGAATTAATTGAGAAAGATTCACATCTCTGTGTTGTACTTGGAGATGATGCAAATTCTACTGTGAAGGGGTCTAGAGCCACCACCCTTCAATTAGAATAAAATGATACATTACGCATAAGTGATGTAATCTATGTACCTGGTATGAAAAGAAACCTTGTCTCCATCTAAGCCTTGGAGGACAAGGGATATAAAGTAGCTTTCTCAGAAGGGAAAGTCCTTGCTTGGCACAAGAACTCAAGCATGAGCACAACCAAAGTTATTGGCATAAGAGAAGAGAGCTTCTATAGACTAAACACTTCACTAGTCTAAGCCCTAATACATGATGTTGCAAGTATGGGCGAGTTATGGCATAGAAGGTTAGCTCATCTGAACTATCGAGCTCTCCCATTTCTGAAGAATATTGTGACAGGTTTGCCAAGGCTCCAGGTAGACCATGATGGAAGTTGTAGAGGATGTGCACTTGGCAAGAATGCCAAGAAACCTTTTCCAAATAGCGAGAGTAGATCCAAAGGGATTTTGGATCTGGTACACTCTGACTTGTGCGAGCCCAAGACAGTTGTGTCATTAGGTGGATATCATTACTATATCACCTTTATTGATGATTACTCACCGAAGACTTGGATATACTTTCTCAAGTCAAAAGAATCTGAGGAAGTGCTCAGCAAGTTCAAAGAGTTTAAAGCACAAGTTGAGAATGTGTCCATAAAGAGGATCAAGATTTTGAGATCCGATAATGGTGGAGAATATACCTCTACAGAATTCAATGATTTCTGCAAAGAAGCAGGAATTAAGAGGGAGCTCACAGTTCCCTACAACCCTCAACAAAATGGGGTTGCAGAAAGAAAGAATCGTACAATTGTGGAGGTAGCCAAAGCTATGATACATGACCAGAGTCTTCAAATGTTCTTGTGGGCAGAATCATCCCGAACCGCTGTATATGTACAAAATAGATGTCCACATAAGATATTGAAGAACATGATTCCGGAAGAAGCGTTCACAGGTGTGAAACCAGAAGCGGGCCATCTCCAGATCTTTGGTTGTCCAGTCTACATACATGTGCCCAAAGAGAAAAGATGAAAGTTAGAACCTTCAGGCAAGAAGGGAGCCTTTGTGGGATACAGTGAGTCTTCAAAGGCTTACAGAATTTACATTCCAGGATCCAGATAGATTGAAGTCAGTAGGGATGTGACCTTTGAAGAAGAGATGGCTGTCTGGAAAGGCAGAGGATCAGATATGGAGATTGATGATGAAGAAATGCTAGAACCAAAGGTAATGAGATCATCTCCAGTTCAGAGGGATTCAGCAGAAAAGGATGAACCTATCGATCCCATAGATCCAATTGATATCCCCAGAGATGTTGCAGGTCGGAAAAGACCTAGATGGGCACAGAAGACACTGTAGGATGCAGAGGGGCATGATGCTCCACATGGTGCTTTCAAAGAAAGCAAAAGACCTCAGAGGTTCTCTAGCTATGTGGCACTGATGAGCAACATTATTGATTCAGAACCCACCACTTACGAAGAAGCATCCAAACATCAAGTTTGGAAGGATGCCATGATGGAAGAATATCAATCCATCATGAAGAATGATGTGTGGGAGGTTGTGCCGAGACCTGAGGAGAAGTCAGTAGTGACTTCTAAATGGCTATACAAGATCAAGCATGGAGAAGATGGCAATGTTGAGAAATACAAGGCCAGATTTGTAGCCAGAGGATTCTCTCAGAAAGAGGGAGTCGATTATGATGAGACATTTGCTCCTGTGGCCCGATATACTTCCATCATATCCATTATTGCAATTGCTTCAGCTATGGGATGGAAGTTGCATCAGATGGATGTAAAGACAACCTTTCGCAATAGTGTTATTCAGGAAGAAGTTTACATCGAACAGCCAGATGGGTTTATTGTCCAAGGATAGGAGTCTCGTGTATGCAGATTGAAAAAGGCATTGTATGGACTCAAGCAAGCACCCCGTGCTTCGTATGGACGGATAGACTGATTCCAGGCGAGCTTGGGATTTTCCAAGAGTGATGCAGACCCCAACCTTTACTACAAGGTTGTAGATGATGAGGCACTAATTTTGGTATTATATGTTGATGACTTGTTTCTCACAGGAAATGAGAAACTCATTGTATGGTGTAAGAAGAATCTTGCCTCTGAGTTTGAAATGAAAGATCTTGGATTGATGCATTACTTCTTGGGATTAGAAGTATGGCAGAGGCAGAAAGAGATTTTCCTAGGACAAGGAAAATACACCATTGATATATTGAAGAGATTCGGGATGTTGGACTGCAAGTCCATGGCTACTCCGATGGATACAAATTAGAAGAAGTTCAGAGATCCAAATTCAGATTCTGATTTGATGGATCCCACCATTTATCGCCAGTTGATTGGGTCATTGATGTATCTGACCAATACCAAACCAGATATATGAATGTGAATGCCCTCAATCAGTTCATGTGCGAACCGAGGCAGAATCACTGGATTGCTGCAAAAAATGTGCTCAGATACTTATGTGGTACTATGGGATATGGATTGAAGTATGCTTCAGATAGTGACCTGCGATTGCAGGGGTTTACCGACTCAGATTGGGCCGGATGTGTTGCAGATCGGAAGACTAATTCTGGATGTTGTTTCAGTTTGGGTTCTGCAGTTATTTCCTGGTGTAGCAGGAAGCAGAACTCGGTAGCACTCAGTACTGCAGAGGCCAAGTACATGGCTGCTAGCACAGCAGCTCAAGAAGTAGTTAGGCTTCGTAAACTCCTGGCAGGATTGTTTGGCCAGATTCCAGAGTCGACCGTGATTCACTGTGATAACCAGAGCTATGTGCAAATGTTAGTGAATCCTATATTTCACGACAGGTCGAAGCATATCAAAGTATGGACCAATAGTTTCAATGGTTTTGAGAAGGAGTTCTGCAATGTCCATGCCAGTCTTGAATTTATCTCAGTAGTCATGGGTTGAAAGGAAGACTGCACTAGAAGCAGACACACCAAGAACATTTACCAATGGCTTGCCTTTTACATTTGTCCAACCATCTGATACAATTGATACCCCATACTCATTCCAAGCATTTGTGAATTTCCCCAAAGCATTTTGGATCTTGGCTTTTTCCTTGTCCAGCCCCACGGTTCTAGCTTTGTCATACCAAGGGCTCTTGTATCCTATTGGAGCAGTGCGGATGGCCTCTACCATTTCATGCCAATAGGGTGAGAGAAGAACATTGAATGGCATTGCACATGCATAGAGAAATTGAACACTTTTGCATCCACATCATCCCTGCCACCATAGTCAAGGAAATTTGATATTGTCTTACGTGACCCCATGGGCGAATCCACTAGCTAAGTATCAAGCAAATCCAAGCCAAGTGACTGAGCCGCAGTAGGAAAATGGGAAAAAACTAGCAATATGGGCTTCTTCTGCAACGAAAGGAGATTCGATGGCCAGAATTGAACGGCGAGATCGGATCTGCGAAAAGCAAGTTTCCATGGAACGCAAAGATAAGTTTCTACATTCTGCATTGCGGGTTGCAGAGCGATAGTTTTCCAAATGGCGAAAAAGTAAGTTTCCGCATCCACATTCCACATTGCGGATTGCGGAAAGGTGATTCTCCAAAAAGCACGAGGCCGAAATTCCAATCCCTGCTTGCCACGTGGCGAATTGCGGATTGCGGAAAGGGCAATTGCAGGGAGGTCTTTGCGAAAAGGCAATTGCAGGGAGGTCATTGCGGAAAGGCAATTGCGGGGAGGTCATTGTGGAAAGGCAATTAAGGAAGGAAAATTGCAGATCGAGGAAGTTTTGCAGAGCAAATTGCAGTCGCGGGGAATGGAGATTTTCATAGAGAAATGGCGTGTTTGAGAACGACGAAGGGGGCCTATTTCAGTTATCTGTCTTAATCTAGCCTACAGGACCGGATCCGATGGACGGGTGTGGCTTCCATGGCCTAATGGTGCACTACCAGCACAAGTGATTCTTCTCCTCCGTGCATGACAGAATTAGAGGCTGTTGATCCGGACGGCTCAGCTCGGACGGCCTCATCATTACCTATCCAAGTTGTTTCGAATTAGTTAGGATATTTTGATACTCTGTAAGCCTGTAAAGGCAAGGTCTGAAGCAGACCAAAAGGTTGGACGTTTTTGTTTCAAAGAGATTACTGCTCTGCGCTTCTATTAAACTTAGCCTCTTAATTCAATGAGCAAACCAGATTTTGGAGCTTGAGATTCTTGTGATGTGTTTTCTGATGTCTGTTATTTCCTGTCTTCTTGCTTTGTATTTCCATTAATTGTTTACTTCTGCAGTACCTAAAGATCAAGATTACATGGTCTGGAATTCATGCGCACATGCTCCAGATGCATCTGACTAGGTATTCCACCCTTTTCCTCTTGAAGTTACGAGTTAGAATTCATTCGTAAATTACTTTGACGTGAAAGAACCATGTCTACCTTGTCTCCTGCCCCTGCAATCGGGTTCCAAATCTGCCATTGATGACAGTAACCCACCGGAGTCGACTCCATGCCCAACTGTCCTCTTGTTCGTAACTCAAATTTATCAGAACCCTTTTAATTCATTGCTAGAAGGTCTAGCCACCACTTTTACCAATAACCCAACCCAGTTTTAAGCTGCATTATGTTGCTGGAAGCCCCAAAGGGAGATCCCTCCCTGTGGTTGGAAAGGCTAGTTTCCATCCACTAAAGATTGGTTTGCAACAGTTACCCCGTGGTCTTTCCTGCCACAACCTAGGAAAATCTTGCGTGATAACATTTATGGCGACTCCACTGGGGAAGATCTCTGGTTTTCACGGTATAAAATCAGACCTCTGAGGGCGAACAGAGAGTCTGAGGTTCCAAGGTTGTATCATTTGCCCCGGTGACTCCAACTTACATTCCGGCGGCTCCAACTTACATTCTGGCGATTCCACTGGAGATTGAACTTACTTCAAAAGATTTGTATCAGATCAGAGCTGATTACTGAGGGTGAACAGTAGTCAGACGCTAAGAGGATCCTGCATTATTCTCATGGTGAGTCCACCTTCCAAATCGGAGAACCCCTAAGAGAAAGTCTGACTCTCGGGAGAATACCTACCAGAAGTCATCCAGATCCTGAACTACCAAAAGTTGCTTCAGACCCAAAGAAGGTCATCAAGAAAGCAAAGAGAAGCCAGGCAAGTATTTCTCTATTTGCTAGGTCTTTCTCTTTACCTAAGAAAGAGGCATATATTATAGAAAGCATCCCTCCATGTTTAAGGACTGAGTCTTCCCCATTCAGATCTAGGTTTGAGACTGATCTAAGGGAAACCCTGTTTGACCAAAGAAAGTTCTAGACCCATTGCTTGAGTGCTTTGTGGAAAAATTTACAAGCCTGGGAAGAAACTCGCGGCCTGTCTCCCTTTGCTAAAGCTGTCGACCAACGTACCCAAGTCCTGAGTATCACTCCTGCTGCTCCTAAAACTCCCTCTGCTCCCAAGCAAAACCTAAGAGCCATGGCTTCTAGATATGCTCCTTTGGCCCTGCCAGCAAACCCTGATGACCTACCTGTGGGCTATGCCCAACGCCTCATGAGATTTGATGGGGAGGGAAGAGTCTTTGCGCAGGAGCATATAGACCAGTTTAATGACTTCACAAACCTAGAAGAGGTGGATGAAGATGATGTTAAGATGAGGTTGCTTGCCCAAATCCTAGCAGGGGAAGTGAAGAAATGGTTCAAGGCCCTTCCAAATAGAGGAATACCTACTTATGAAAGATTTGAAGAAGCTTTCCTAGCCAGATGGCAGGATAAGCAAAACCCTCTCCAAATTCTCAATCAGTATGAAAATACAAAGAAAACCAATGTGGAGACTGTCCAAGAATTCTCAGCCAGGTTCATGAGAATGTACAATTCTATCCCTGTGGACATAAAACCCCCAGTAGGGGAAGCCAAGCTTCATTTTGCCAATTGTTTTGACAATGACTTTGCTCTCATGCGGAGAGAAAGGAGATCTCCCACTCTCCCTGATATGCTGAAAGATGCACTAGAAGTAGAAGCCAACTTGATGGCCTAGGGCAAAATGAAACACTTAATTGAAGCTGAGAAAAAGAGATGCAATGAAGCAGTGCATCCTTCCACATCCCTGTCCATGGATGCCAAATTTGAGCAGATGATGAGAACTATGGAGAGATTGGTGGATAGGATCTCCCTTGATAGCAGGCCTCCTGCCAGAGAAAAAGAGCCTCAAGCTCGAAATAACAATCTCAAAAGACCCCCTTCCCCACAAGGAAGACCTAGAGAGCCAACAAACCCTCACAATCAGCCAATCAGACCACCTTTTGCTGAGAATTTCATAGATGAAGAAGAAGAAGACACACAGGCTAAAGACCAAATCCATCTCTTTGATCAGATCCAACCCTAGTTCTATCTAACTAAAGATGAACATGACCGGTCTTCCCTACAATCAAATGATGTCCCAGGTGAATCAGAATCTGACCAATACCAAAGAGGGCTCCACAATGCCATCTGTGAGTTCGAGAGGCAACATAATTTGAGGAGTAGAAAAGTAACAGTAGACCGAGGAAAGGCTGTTGTTGATCCATCCTCTTCTTAGCCACCAAGAAAGGAAATCCCTGGGAGAAAAGACCCAAAGGTTGCAATCTCTAAGGAGACTCTTGGGAAGGGGGCAGAACCTCCTAAGAAGAGTTCAAAAGGGAGAGATGAAGGTGACACAAAGATAGCAGAGAAGGTCCATACTGCTTTCAGTTTGGAGAATGAAATATATAAGATTAAGATCTCAATCCCCTTGAATGAATTGGTCAAAAACTCAAAGTACAAAGACCAGATCTTGAAGGTAGTGAGTGTGGAGAAGGAAAGCACCCTGATACTCTGCATCTGCATGATGACAAGCCCACTCTTTTGTTTGGCCCCATGTTCGAAATTGCCTCAGAAATTGATGTCCCTCCTTTCTATATCAGTCTCAACATACATAACCATATCCTGCATAATGCCATGTTTGATTCAGGAGCCTCTCATAACCTCATGCCAAGTTCAGTGGTGGAGAATCTTGGGTTAGAAATAACCAGATCCTATAAAGATATGTTCTCCTTTGGTTCTAAAAGAGTTCCATGTGTAGGGATGATTAAATACATGGTGGTCTCACTGACCCAAATACCTCAGAAGAACATGATCATGGATGTGGTAGTGGCTGATATTCCGCCTAAGTTTAGGATGTTGTTGTCCAAGTCGTGGACTGCAAAGTTAAAGGGAACCATGCAAATGGACATGTCTTATGCTACCATCCCTGTCTATGGGGAAAGCAGAAGGTTGTACAAGGAACATAGGTTGTCATACGTGGTGAGCGACAAGGACAGGCCTGAGAACCACCCCATATTTGAAATACACACAGATGTAGGTTCCCCAATTCTTTGCTATGATCCAAGCCCGGAGGAAGAAGGAATGGGAGTTGCCAAGATACCTGAACCAAATGGTGCAGCTAATGATGGGAATGGGGTGCAATGCCTTGACAACTCAGCTAACGCAGAGAATGATGGGCAGCAAATGGAAGGAGGTAATGAGAAATCAGGGTTGGAAGCAGAGGCCACGGTCACCCTCCCAAAGGAGGACCATTGGGTCATGAAATTCGATGGGGCTGTGAATAAAGAGGGAGTTGGAGCAGGAATATGGATCACCCCCCAGATGAGGGAAATATATGCAACAGATTTCATACTTCCAAGCTAATGTTTAACTGTTCAAATAACGTGGCTGAGTACGAAGCTCTGTTATTGGGCTTGAATATACTCAAAAGCTTGAAAGCTAAGAAGATCAAGGTCTATGGAGATGCAGAGCTGACAATCCAACAAGTGAATGGCAGCTATGAGGCGAAACACCCCGGATTGAAGGCTTACAGAAATGTTGTGTGGGATATGTTTGACAATTTCTTCACAGAACATCATATTTCTTTCATCCCTAGGGAGCGAAATGAAATAGCAGATATTCTGGCTAGCTCCGCTAGTAGGTTTCAACTCCCTGCCTATCCTACCAGGACCCACATGATTGATATAAGGCATAGACCCTCTGTCCCAGATAATACAAAGCATTGGCAAATATTTAAAGATGACCAACAGATAAAGAAATTTCTGGAGATGACTGGGGAATTTTCCAATATCCAAATTGATCAAGAGGACTGTGAAGGGGAGGAATGGGTACCTGACTCACCAGAGCTCAAAACCACTTTGGGAGGCAAAGCGATTTTGCAGCTAAAGAGCAAGTACATAGCCAAAGGGTTGGTCCCACTGGAAAGACTGTTTGATGAAAATGATGTAGCCAAAGATCACAAGGTTGCTCCAAACCCAAAAGAAATAGAAGACTATAACATTGGGAGCAATGAAGAGCCCAAGATTGTCAAATTATCAAAGTCTTTGGCCCCAGGTAACAAAAAGGACTATATCGATTTAATGAGAAAGCTTTTTTATGTGTTCGCATGGTGCTATGAAAATCTAAAGGAATATGACACAGCTGTCATCCAGCATACCATACCAGTCAAGACAAGGGAGAAGCCATTTAGGCAGAAGTTGAGAAGGATGAATCCCATGCTGCTCCAGCTAATAGAAAAAGAGGTAAAGAGGTTGTATGAAGCCAAAATCATAGTCTCTTTGAGGTTTTCACAGTGGGTGGCCAACATAGTCCTAGTGAGGAAAAAGAATGGTGAAATCAGACTATGTATTGACTTTAGAAATCTCAACAAGGTGTCCCTAAAGGACAACTACCCCTTGCCCAAAATGGACCACATTTTGCAGAAGGTTGTAGGGGCAGCAAGAATGTCCATGATAGAAGGATTTTCAGGATACAATCAAATTAAGGTGCAGCTAGAAGATCAGAGCAAGACATCATTTACCACACCTTGGGGAACCTTCATGTATGCTAAGATGCCCTTCGGTCTGTTGAATGCAGGAGCCACCTTCCAAAGAACTATGGACATAGCTTTTGCAGGAGAGAAATACAAATCTGATGCAGAGCACCTAAAGCATTTGCACCAAGTGTTCATCAAGTGTAGGAAATTTGGAATCTCCTTGAACCCTAAAAAGTTTAATTTTGCCATGCAAGAGGGAAAATTGTTGGGCCACATAATATCTAAAGATGGGATCAAAATCGACCCAGACAGAATAGATGCAATATAGAAAATTGAACTCCCCGGGAGTAAAAAGGAAATTCAATCTTTTCTAGGCATAGTGAATTTCATAAGGAGGTTTATTCCCAATTTTGCAGAGATCATGAGCTCCATAACCCGCATGCTTAAGAAGGATACTCATGTTAGATGGACTGTTGAGGCTAGGCAAGGATTTGAAGATATAAAGAGAGCAATTGTTGAAGCACCTATACTAATCAGCCCAGACTTTGACAAGGAATTTCTTATGTTTTCTTTCGCCTCTGAGCATTCCATAGAAAGTGTGCTTTTACAGAAAAATCAGGAAGGAGATGAGCAACCCATAGCTTTCTTTAGCAGGGCTCTCAGAGATGCTGAGCTCAAGTACAACATTATGGAAAAGCAAGCTTGTGCCATGATCAAAACTCTGAAGGATTCCAGGGTTTATGTCCTACATTCCCATGTTGTAGCTTATGTTCCCAATGCTGCTGTGAAAGATATATTGACACAACCTAATCCAAAAGGTAGAAGGGAAAAATGGATAGCTAAGCTATTGGAATATGACCTGGAGATCAAACCTACGAAGCTTATTTAAGGTCAAGGCCTGGCCAGGCTCATGGCTGAGTCAAATAGGGATTCAATGAGTATGAACCTACTGTCACACATGCAAGGAGAAACTTCCCAAAATCCACTACCTCGGGTATCAAACAAATTTCTGTCCTCTCCTTGGTATTATGATGTTGTATATGTTTTGCAGAACTTGCAAGCACCCCCTGAGATGGGAAAAAGCAAAGCTAGATCCACCAAGATGAAAGATGAGGCCCAAGAAACATCGAAAGAGTTTCACCAAGGAATCTGTGGAGGGCATCATTACTGGAAATCCACTGTTAACAAAATTCTCAGGGCTGGGTTCTATTGATCTACTATGTTCAAGGATGCTTATAAGGAAGTAACCAGCTGCCATGAATGCCAAGTATTTGAAGGAAAGAGGAAGCTCTCGTCATTGCCTCTGAAACAAATATTGGTGGAAGCCCCTTTCCAGCAGTGGGGGCTTGACTTCATTGGTAAAATTTTCCCCAACTCCTCTGGGAAGCACCGATGGATACTGACTTCCACTAACTATTTCACCAAATGGATCGAAGCAATACCTACCAGACAAGCCACAGATGCAGTCATCATCAAGTTTCTGGAGGAGAATATCATGTCTAGGTTTGGGTGTCCTGTTAAGATAATCACTAATAATGCACAGGCTTTCAAATCCAAGAAGATGGTCAAATTCTGTGACAAGTTCCACATTAAATTGGGCCATTCCAATGCTTACTACCCCCAGGGAAATGGATTGGCAGAATCCTCCAACAAAAGTCTGGTGAGGATAATCAAGAAGCTGCTGCAAGAAAATAAAAGTGCTTGGCACACCAAGCCGATCCTTGCCCTGTGGGCTGATAGGATCACCTCTAAAAGGTCCATTGGAACTTCTCCTTTCAAATTAGTATATGGAACAGAGGTAATATTCCCTGATTCCCTCAGAGGGCCCGCAATGAGATTGCTACAGAAGCAAGAAGAAGAGCCAAACCCCGAGCTGAGGAGAGCTAATCAACTGGTGGAAGTGCAAGAAATTAGAGAAGGGGTGCAAGTTGAAGCCACGAAAGCTTGAGACCAGATCAAGAAAACATCTGACAAAAAGACCAAGGCAGATGATTTCCAAGTGGGCGGTCTGGTATTAAAATGGGATGTTAGAAGAGAAGACCAGGCCCAAAAGTTCCATAACCTTTGACAGGGACCCTATACAATCACCGCCTACCACGGGAATAATGCTTTCTTCCTGCAGGACGAAGATAATGAACCAGTTGGCAAGGGATCCATCAATGGGCGATTCTTGAAGCATTATTTCTAGTAAAAAGCAAGTCCGCCGACCCACCCCCATTGTACATTGTCGTTTTTTATTTTCAATTAGTCGTGTTCCAGTTTTGTGATACGAAGAAGGAAAAAGAGGAAGGGAATAAGGGCCACTAGTCTGCATGTTCTTGCTACCTCACAGGGAGGACAGCATCCCCAATTGGGGCCGTTGCTAACACTTATTATGGTTTCCACCAGGGAAAGAAAGCCCCCACCCAAAGCCCCAAGGTCACCCATCGGCCGGTTGCACCAAATAAAAGGTCAGGAAGCCCAAAAATAGCTAAGTATCAAGCAAATCCAAGCCAAGTGACCGAGCCACAGTAGGAAAATAGGAAAAAACTAGCAATATGGGCTTCTTCCACAACTAAAGGAGATTCGACGGCCAGGATTGAACGGCGAGATCGGATCTGCGGTCGAAAATGCATTCTGCAAGCTAGTTTCTGAGTTTTGCATCCGCATTGCGAAAAGCAATTTTCCAGGGAGCGCAAAGATAAGTTTCCACATTCCGTATTGCAGATTGCGGAGCGACAGTTTTCCAAATGGCGAAAAAGTAAGTTTCCGCATCCGCATTCCGCATTGCGGATTGCGGAAAGGTGATTCTCCAGAAAGCATGAGGCCGAAATTCCACTCCCTGCTTGCCACGTGGCAGATTGCGGATTGCGGAAAGGGCAATTGCGGTGAGGTCATTGCGGAAAGGCAATTGTGGAAGGAAAATTGCGGATTGAGGAAGTTTTGCAAAGCAAATTGCAGTTGCAGGCAATGGAGATTTTCACAGAGAAATGGTGCGTTTGAGAACGACGAAGGTGGCCTGTTTCAGTTACATGTCTTAATCTAGCCTAAACGACCGGATCCGATGGACGAGCAGGTGGCTTCCATGGCCCAATGGTGCACTGCCAGCACAAGTGATTCTTCTCCTCTACGCATGACAGAATCAGAGGTTGTTGATCCAAGCAACTCAGCTCGAACGACCTCATGATTACCAGTCCAAATTGTTTCGAATTAGTTAGGATATATTGATACTCTGTAAGCCTATAAAGGCAAGGTCCAAAGTAGACCAAAAGGTTGGACATTTTTGTTTCAGAGAGATTAGTGCTTTGCACTTGTATTAAACTCGGCTTCTTAATTCAATGAGCAGACCCGAATTTGGAGCTTGAGATTCCTGTGATGTGTGTTCTGATGTATATTATTTCTTGTGTATGTGTTCTTGCTTTGTATTTCCATTAATTGCTTACTTCTGCAGTACCTAAAGATCAAGATTACATGGTCTGGATTTCATGCGCACATGCTCCAAATGCATATGACTAGGTATTCCACCCTTTTACTCTTTTAGTTGCGGGTTAGAATTCATTCTTAAATTCTCTAGCCTTGTGGCTGAACTTGTCTCCTCCCTCTACCTTCACCTGCTGATTACTTTGACGTGAAAGAACCATGTCTACCTTGCCTCCTGCCCCTGCAATCGCGGTCCAAATCCGCCACTGGTGACAGTAACCCACCGAAGTTGACTCCCTGCCCAACTGTCCTCCTGTTCTTAACTCTAACCAATCAAAACCCCTTTTAATTCATTGTTTGAAGGTCTAGCCACCGCTTTTACCAATAAGCCAACCCATTTTTAAGCTGCATCTTGTTGCTGGAAGCTCCAAAGGGAGATCCCTCCCTGTGGTTGGAAAGGCTAGTTTTCATCCACTAAAGATTGGTTTGCAATAGTTACCCCATAGTCTTTCCTACCACAACCCAAGAAAATCTTGGGTGATAACAAGGGTGATGGGTCCTCTTTGGTTTTCTTTTGGTTTCCCTCCTCCTGCTCCTCTTCCTCCTCCCCACTATATGTCCCACTACCCACTTATTCATCCTCTTCCTCATTCCTCCTTCGATTTCCAATCACCATCATAAAAATAACAAATGGAACCAACAAAATAAACCTTACATCCATCATCATGTTTGTTGGTAGTTGGAAGTGGAACTAGAAATTTAACATGTTACCCTACAGTAGAATGGGGGAGGATGCATGGGAAAGAGTAGGTGAGGAACATCTACATTCTAGATTCCAGATTCTAAGCATTCAAATATAGACCAAATCATCAATCATCAAATTTCAAACTTCAAAAGTTCAAACACAAAGCAAATCAATAAGAAAGGGTTTAGATTTAGTTTAGAGCCTACCTCTTTGGCTCTCCAATGGTAGTGTGTGACAACCTTCTTCAATCTCCAAGGACCAAGAAAAACACAAGCTTGATGGCATCCTTCTCTTCTCCTCTCCTCTCCTCTCTTCTCTTCTCTTCTCTTCTCTTCTCTTCTCTTCTCAAGCAATGCAAAGTGAGAATGAATATGGAGAATAGGGCTTTATCCCCCCCAAGCCCTTTTCCTTTCCCTCCAGCAGTCCAATCGTGGACCCCACCTCTTTCTCCTCCTCATTTCCACGGGTTGACGTGGAAGCGACCACCAAAGCGACAGGAATCCATTTTGCGAAGCGCGGGAAGCGCTTTTAAGTGGAGTCGGAAGCCACAGGAAGCGAAGAGGAAGCGATTGCTTCCGTAGTGATTCCACACAGATGCACGGAACCTCATTTTCGTCACCGAAGTGCGCTCTTGAAAAACGCTTCCAAACGAAAGCAAAATGGAAGCAAGCTTCAGATTAGCTTCGGGCTAGCTTCGGCTGAAAGCCAACCTCCAGAGCGGGAACAGGGAGGGTGGGCACTTCCTCGCAACACAGAGTTATACTTCTCTTGGTTTAGTATTTTTATTAAATTACTTCGACAAATGATCTTGCTAGCCTTGCTTTTCTTTAGATTCTTGTTAGATTGTGTTTACCTCTTCTTGATCTAGGGTATCAACTAAGGGTTTGAATGAGCTTTGATGGAGGCCACGCGATTGGACTGCGTGCCCCTCCCTTCTATGGACATTTGAACATTTTACTAAGCCTTCCACATGTTCCTCGACTCCATAACCCATTGATTTCAATAGGCACTAGTCTATGAGCTTGAATTTTATAGTTAATTGCAGTGTTCCACATGAACACATCCCCCAGGGTCGGGGGCTCGCCCCCTATGTTTCCCATGCCCAAGGGGCTAGGAGGCTCCATGAGAAATGTTTCCAAGCACCCCCTTTTCTGAGAAACGTGAGGAAATGCAGCACTGAGAGGTTCCTAGATTGGGGGACTTCTACATGCCCCCTCCCGAAAAAGAGGAGGCGGGTGCTTGGATCTATCTATGGAAGGGATCTTTGAGAAGAAATATTTCTAGGGTAATTTTGGTTAAAAGGAAAAGATTTTAAACCCTAGATCTAAATTTCCTTATTCCTAACTAACCAAGATCCTAATTTTAAATTTGTCCAAGCATTTTTTATTTTTCTCAAGTGGTGAATAAATTGAATATTTTAAACCCTTTCTCCAAGAGCTAGTTTCATTTCTTGTTGGTTTATCATTCTTGTGCAAGGGAAAACTCTCTTGTATCCTTACTATGAATGATCTAATCTAGCAAGCTCTACATTGATCCTAAATTAAATCCATTGAAGCTATTTTTATTTTTTTATTCAAGCCCTAGGCGGCATCCTTGATTGGCTTCTTTTCTCCTTCGAAAAAATTGCAATAAAAACTCATGGATGATTTCAAAATTGTTTGGCATACACTATTAGTCCATATCATGTCCAACATCTTGGATCTGCCTCCTCTGGTGAGCATCTAAATAGCAAGTTGTTGGCATCTTCAAGCCTATTCGAATTTCGACCCCATTTGACTGCTGCTTTCCACCTTGTCATTTCACTGTTGGAGAGGTTAAAATTTTGGGAGCTATTTCCTTGACGTGTATCTATCCTAAGAGTCTTCTACAGGTTTGAACTCTTGCTAAAAATTGGTGATCAGAAACACAAACAAGAGATCTCATATACCCTATTCGGCCATCCGATTTCAAATTTTGCAAATTTATTAAAATTTGTTCAAGGGTTTGGTTGCTTCAAAAATCATTGTTATATTTTGTAGATGCCCTTTAAGGACCTAACGTTTTGGATCATCATTTTGTTGTGTTGTACAAGGATGCCAAAGCAGGTCATTCGCAGATCTGATTCAATTCGAGCTCTCCATTTAAGTTTTGCAGCTATAAAAAAAAATCATTGGAAGGCTTAATTGCTTGATAAATTTTATTGATCCTTGTGGAGGCTATCTCAGGCCCAACGCTTCCAAAATTCCTCGCATTTCAAGCAAAATGTGGAGGTCTTTAAGCCTATTCGGCCCCTCATTTTGTAGCAGAACAGCACCATCTCCAGGGCCTTGGAAACTGACATTTAGTGGTGTACTTCACTTCTTCTGAGGTTCTCTCAAGCAACTTAAATCTGCCTTCCAAGACAAATTCGTATCCAACATACATTCTATTATCAATAGAATTCATTCAAGCCTAGTTAGGACTGTAGTATTGTTTCGAAAATTGCTTTCAATCTCATCATATTCAAGGTAACCATACTCTGTTTGCATCTAGGAGCAGGATCAACTTTTGAATCTTACATAAATATGTCTTTACTGCTGTAGATCTGAAGGTGTAGTTTTATGCTCTTATCCCATACGCAAATCTGGTCACTATAAGTAGAAGATATAACATTAACCATCAAGACTTTGCTCTCCATTCAAATGTATGAAAGCCAATCTTTTACAAACTGTCCTAAAAAGTCAATTCGGTCCCATTCTGAGACGGTCACAAGTGAACAACTCGGCTTATTAGGAAAAAATCATAACTCTAATTAAACCTTGAAATCTTTATGTTTGCTGACTTGTGGATATTTTATTAATGTCATGTGTTTGATGCCAATACTCACTGATTTAGCTGGCAATTGTTATGATAATGAGTACTACTTTAAATAAATTGTCTTAGCCTTTAATAGAGCCCACGTTGTTTTCATTATTTACGATGATGTACCATCTAAAACTTGCAATATTTAATGTCAAATTCACAAACTAAAGAACATCATACTGCCTGCCTTGGTTCACCACACTGTTGATGAGATCGTGAGACATTGCATCACTGCTGTCCATTCCATTTGTCATTATCTGAAAGGTCCTCTCTTATTCTGTGTGCCCATACTCCTCTTGCAAGTTTGGTAATGGTAAAGGGTCAAAGATTCCAAGCTTAAATCTCAGTATTAAGAAAACAAACTTTGGTCTAAAAGATTGCTTTATATTCTCAGCTTATTTGGAAACTCTATTTTTTGTTTCAACACCTCGGGATTATATCAGTCCTAACTCTAAACCTACGGGTCTATTCTACTGCCGTATGCCTTTTACAAATCTTGGAAAACATTCCTTCTTCACTGCTGGTTCACATATAGCAGATCTGAAAAAGTTCATTTGATCATTTTCTCTTTGGAAATCATTCTAAGCCCAACTGGTTGTGGAAAGCAAGACTTGGTGTTTGACTTACTGGATTTATAAATCTTGCTTTTTCACCATCATTTGGTGCCTTATTGGTCATTCTTACCTTGTCACTTGGTTGAAATATCGGATGGTTAATATTTCATTTGCAATCTAATACTATATGAGTGAAGATCTGTTTGATGCAAACAAGTTTTAGTTCAAGTTCCATTTCTATTGCTAGACGAGAGATTTTGATCAAATTACAAATCATTGTTTGGGTTGCTCTTCAAAGGACTTGCATATCGGATGGTTAATATTTCATTTGAAATCTACTACTATGAGTTAAGATCTGTTTGATGCAAACAAGTTTTAATTCAAGTTCCATTTCTATTGCTAGAGGAGAGATTTTGATCACATTACAAATCATTGTTTGGGTTGCTCTTCGAAGGACTTGCATATTCTCCTATATCATCGGTAAAGGCTAAAATCCATTGGAGGATAAAGATCTTGAGATCACATCAAGTTGTAATAACATCAAACAAATCTTCATATCCTTGAAGTTTGCCCTTATTTACACGTTGCTATCACTAGCTGTACACATTGATTATCATCACTGGCATTGTGTCTTTCTTTTGGGGTTATGTACTTTTGCTTGGCAAGTGCTCCTTCCGTAATTGTGGGGCATTAGCTTTCTCATTCCTAGGTGGCTTTAGCGGTAGCTAGAGTTATTGTTATCACTGGCACCCCTATTGGTATACCAAGTTGTCTTATGGTGCATAATTGTCTTGGATGGTTTATGATTTTATCTAACAATCATGTCTTAATACTCCTAAACCACTAAGAGAAGCATTATTTTTTCACCTATGTATATTATATTCCTATAGAGATGTTATTATTCCTCTATAAGGAAGTGTTTGTATTCCTATAGAGATGTTATTATTCCTCTATACGGAAGTGTCGTCATTTATATTGTAAGTGTCCTTACTTATACTTGATGGGTTATTAGACCACCTTGATGGGGTCGGCCTTGTATGAGCCATGTGGGTAAAAGGGTTATTAGACCACCCTAGTGGGGGTCAGCCCTGTCTGCATTATGTTATGTGGTTAAGTTAAGGCCGACCTAGTAAGGTTATTAGGCAAGTCAAGTTAATGTATAAATAGAGTGCGGGAGGCACTCTATTTGATCATTCACTTTCTCACTCATACACTCATTGGAGAGTGGCGCACTATTGGAGGAGGAGAAGTTGCTACTAGGAGTATATCTCTTATGCTTGGGTTTTGTATCATGGCTCTATCTATCTCTGAGGAAGTTGCGGGGTTTTTCACCTTCTTGGTTTTCCCCGATGAAACTCTGTGTCTCTTGTGTGATTTCATTATAGTGTCCATGATTGATATGTTGTAGATATGATGTACATGTTGTTCTCTCAGTTAAGATCCTAGATTGGATTGAAGTAAATTCTGAAAATCTAACAGTTTAAGCTAATGTGCGTGTTTATTCATGGTGGAATGATGTTTTTATTTTTTTTTATCTTCATTATCTTGTGCTATTGTCACTATTTATCTTCAAAGCCTTAAGAATTAATTTTGCTAATGTCTTCCAATTATTCATTTTGCTTTGCAAGTACATTTCATGTTGATGACATTGCATTTCTTGAAAGTACATTTACTTGGTGCTATAGGATGATATAATTTTCTTAACTGATCACCAAAATACTTGTTGGAGAAATTGGAGTTATTATTTTCAATACCTAAACAATAAGTGATACATTGGCATTTATAACAGATATAATCTGTCATTTTCGTTACTTGGGTAGAAGACGTGTATCCGACATCTATAAAGGATTACATTGGCATTTATAACAGATACAATCTGTCATTTTCATTACTTGGGTAGAAGACGTGTATCTGACATCTATAAAGGATTTCGGGAGTTGTCATTACGCAAGTAAAACTACAATCTAGGGGAACTCTACCAGTATAGTGACCATTGCTAGGACACGTCTCCTTGCATCCCCGTTAGGTGCAAGATGTTGGACATCCCCTTTGACACCTGTCCATTCAAGCCTAGGATTTGGGAAAATGATTTTTTCTACTCAATGTTATGATTATGGATTTCTATTATTGATGTATCATGTTTGATATGGTCATTTAGCTTCATTGTATCATGTTCATCCTTACTTCATGATGATGTACTTTATTTTACATGAAATGATGTCATTTCATGAATGAATGGTTAATGGTGTAATTGCCAAGTCTAAGAATATTAATAATATAAATCACCTTAACTAAGAGTGTGTCTAGTCATCACCTTCTCCTATCCTTTAGACACCTCTTTGAAAATTGATGCAAAAGTGTATACTTGGGATTGTTTTCAAATAGCCCTAAGCAAAAGCTTGGCTAGGGTCTTCCCCTTGGATAGTCTAGACTCGTTTACTGTTGGGTCTAAGAAACCTAAAGTGACGAGTTTCCTACCGATAGTGACACGTTGGGTAGGAAGCTCATAGTTGTGTCAGGTTAGCATCTGATCAGCTTGTCCATCTTCTTGGGCTGCTAGTTTGTGCATCAACATTTCTGGTGTCGTTGTCAAGGAAGGCAAGCCTTACCTAGTTATCTTCAATGATATAGCTTGTGGCGAAGATAATATCTTCATCTTGACTCCACTGAGGAAAGATTAGCCAAAGGTGACTCCACTAGGAAGCAAACCTCAAAGGACTATTTTTTCTCCTTTGTTTTGGATTGGATATAAAGAATGGATCTGCATGGTCTCTCACAGGAAAAATGGGAGCCACTCTTTGGTCCTTGGACTTTACATATATCCCAACACCTCATAAAGTATTCCAATTTACTTTATGGAAAGCACATGCTCTTATTCTTGGATATCCTGTTTTAACCCCCCATCCTTTGTCAATGACTTCCTTTACTTCATTGTAAAATTTTAATTAACCTATGAGAATGAAGTCATGAAGTTGTTTTCCCTTTCTATCATGAGACATTGTAAGGAATGGTATTCTAGTTTTCCTCCAAGAATCATACCTTCATTTTGTGCTATTTTTATGGATTTTCAAAAATCTTGGATGGATCCAAAAGATCAATGGAAAGGTTTAGATGATGCTGAGCTTCAAGTTCATATTTGTCAAATGAAAGAAAATGAAATTAAAAATTTACGACAAAAATATGAATTCAACCCTTCTAGAGCCCACCCCTAATGAGATCAATGCTCATCAGGGGTCACTATCTCAATTGACTAATCTTGCTAGAGGAAAGTGTTACAAGCTAAATACATTTAATATCTCCAATAACAATGATACTAAAGAAGTAACCCATAATCAATCTATGATTGAGGATCCTAGTCCATCCTTAGAAGGGGTACCCATTGATGATGAGCCTATTTTGGAAGCCCCTAGGGCATCCTTTGATCAAGATCAACGGATCAATCTTCTACAAGTTTTCTGATCAAGTGGCAATGTATCTCAACATGCTTGGTACACTCGCGGAAGACAAGATTCTTGGCTACTTTGAGCACCCCTTGATTGTCACAGTGTAGGTGTGTTAACTCTGTCTAAAAGCATTCTCCAGAGCCAAACTGGCCCAAATGCTCCTTTCAGTGCTCCTCAATATTCTGCTTTTGCCGATGAAAGGGCTATTTCCTAGTGCTTCTAGTTGTTCCATGTGACTACACCTATCCCAAGGCTGAATGCATATCCAAAAGTTGATTTTTTTGTCATCGACACAACCTACCCAATCTAAACCTATATAGGTACACAACCTACGATCCTTGGTTTTGTTGTATAAAATGCCAAATTCAAGTGTCCTTTCTGCATATCTCAACACTATTTTAGTTGCATCCCAATGTCCTGCCTTTGGCACTATCATGAAATTTGGAAATGAAGCTCACAAAATAACTCAAATCAAGTCTAGTGGTTGTAAGATATATCATTCTCCCCACGACTTGCTTGTAGACTAACTCGTTAACTGCCTTAGAGTCGATCTTTCCTAAAAGTTCCATCCCTCTCTCCAAAGGTGTCGAGATTTTGCAATTTATCGTTCTAAACTTGTCAAGCCACCTCTTGGCATATTTTGTTTGTGAGACAAAAAATGTTGCTACTATGTGAAACTTCTATACATCTAAACAACAATATAAGAGGCCTAAATCAGTCAATCAAAAGTTTTCTTCACATTATATATTATCTCTTCAATCATACTTACCTCACTACCTGTAATAATGATGTCATTTACAAAAAAGACCAATACGATAATATCATTACCAATGCTTTGATGTATAGATTGGATTCTGGAATTTGAAGGACTACACTAAAACACATGTTCATCCAAGTACCTATGAATCTTTATGTACCATGCTCTGGGTGCCTACATCAGGCCATATAGAGCCTCCTTCACTCTACAAACAAGATGCTCCTTCCATGAAACCCTTATGGTTGATATATATATATATACCTCTTCCTCCAAATATTCATTGAGGAAGGCGCTCTTCACGTCCATCTAATGGACCTTCCCGCCAAACTATGTTGCCATTACTAGAACTAATCTGACGATGCTCACCTTTGTTGTAGGAGCAAAGGTCCCCTCATAAACAATGCCCTCTCACTAAGAGAACACTTGTGCGCCAAATCGTATCTTGTACTTGTCAAGTGTGCCATCAACCTCATCTACCTTGTACTTGACTTTGTACACCCATTTGCATCCAATGGGTTTCTTCCCTGCTGGAAGAGTTGTGAGATCCCAATTCTGATTTTTTACCAAACTTTCATGTTCAACTGTCATGATCTTCTCCCATCCAGGTCTTCCTTTTGCTTCTTCTAGACACATATGGCATGTATACTTCCTAAACATTGGTTGTTATAGCAATGTTAACCATGTTGGTTTTCGTTGCTCTTACCTCTCGAAGACCATCCCTCAATCATTTATGTTGCTCAAATATCTCCAATGGTGTTGTGTCACCCAAAGTTACCAAAACCGGACCAGTCATCGAACTCGTCGACCTCAAGAACCAGAACTGAACAAAAACTGGAAAAATTTGTACCACAAAATCGATCGACAAAATTATAAATAAAATATTCAAAATTTGAAAAAAATATATATATATTCATGTGCATCCATCAGAATTCAAACCATTATACACAAATATGCAAAGTTTCTCATGTATATACCAAGTAAAAGTGCATGCAACCAAAATAGCACCAAGCGCAATCCATATCTGAACCTAAGTACATTAATAAATAGCCTATAATTTTATAAACTAGGGATTCTTCAAAAATTAGTTTTGAGGCAACCAACATCAATCTGAACAATCAACACCACCAACATCAAGGTTCATAGAGGGGTTGATGTGCTTGATTAAATGCCAATCATGTACCCTCATACATGATAGAATCCAGTGGAAACATTGCAATCCTAAAATCCTAAAAACTGTTAAGCCTGTTGAATTTTGAATGGGATAAAAAATTCTACATTTTGCATTTGAAGTCAGATGACATTGCAACCACTCTCAAACATCCCGAAACAATTAATGGTAATGTTAAAATGATGGAAAATGAAATATAAGGAGATTGTCACTTTTACTTTAAGAACTTAATATTACGATTTAATATTGTCGATGATGACTAGGTCTAGGGTTTACCTTTGTTCTCTACCTTTATATAGCATTAGTAGGGGCCTAGGGTTTGTCCCCCCAACCCTCTCACTTAATTTTTTGGTTTTTTAAGAAAAAATGAAGAAAAACACTTACCTATACGAGTTGTACAGAACCAATCGGTTTTGAGCAGGGAGGTCGGTTTCGTACAAAACCGGCCATTTTCGGTTTTGTGCTGCGGTTCAAACCGCTCAATCCTATAAACTGCTTAGACCGACCGGTTTTGTCAAAACCAATTTGGTTTTGGTAACATTGGTGTCACCACTTGGGTCTCTTCTTGAGAACCTTATCATCCAAGTTGGTATTGTCACTATAAGTTGGGCGACTTGTACTTATGTCATCCAAATGCTTATTCAAGCTATAATACATCAAAAATTATCAACCTAGACCTGGGAGACTCCTCGGAATGTTTGAGATCTCCAGCCCTTTCAAATGGATCTACTTGAAGCTTAACACCTAAACCTTTACCTATAATGGGCACAACTCCATAATAATTGTCAACTTAGAAGAAGCTTGGAAAGGTCCAACTTCCTCATCAACTATGACATCTCTACTAAAGCTCAAATGATTTTTTCCACATCAACCACCCGGTAAGCTTTATGACTATTCTTGTACCCTGTAATCAACATTTTTTTTGCCCTTAGCATTTAACGTGGTTCTTTTCTCATCTGGAATCCAAGCATAGGCGGCAATTGAACCAAAAACCTCAAGATGGATAACTCTAGGCATCCGAGACCATGATTCCTTTGGGATCTTTTGCTTCACCACCATTCTTAGAAATCTATTCAACAACTATATTGTTATGAAGACTACCTCATCTCAAAACTTGTTGGGAATAGAGCTATTTTGCATCATACATATGGCCATTGCCATGATTGTGTGGCTTTGCCTCTCAACTACTCCATTCTTTTGTTGAGTGTAAGGTGTAGTGAACTAGCTTTTGATCCCATGTTTAGCCCAAAAATTATTGAATCCTTTTAAGCATAATTCTCCACCATTAGACCTAAGAGTGGTTTAATGACAACTACACTATATTTCTATTAATGCTGGAAATTTTTGAAATTCATTAAACACTTCATATTTTAACTTCAAAATGTACATCCATATCTTCCTACTATAGTCATAAAGAAGTATACGAAACACCTAGCACCGATGACTGATGTCATGTTTATTGGTCCACAATGTCTACATGAACCAACATAAAAACTTTGTTCGCTCTCCAAGCTTGTCCTACTTCAAATGGCATTATGTGTTGCTTCACTGCCTGGCGATCTTCAAACACACCATGAATCTTCTGTTGGATGTCAAAAAGTCCATCTCTACCAGATTCCCTTTGGCCAACTGAGTGAGGAATGTCAAGTTGAGGTGCCCATTCCATTGATCCCAAAGTGTATTGATGTCTGATGCACTCTTGGTTGCCAATGCATGCTCCTTGACCTATCCAATGTTGACAATCTTAATAGTTCATGATCCTCCACACCAAGAGCAATGATCTTTTGTCTCCTTGTCAACTATGTAGCATTTGTGATCACTCAATTTGACAGCTAACTAGGGGCAGTGTCTCACAATTTGACTAACTGATAGTAGATTGAGCTCCATACTTTACACATGGTACACATTAAGGAAAATAGCATTTTCACTCCCAAGGAAATTTGAACATTTCCTCTTCCAACAACTGTGTACTCTTCCTTACCACCGAAGATCACTGAATCTTTAGAGGAATTGGCAATGTACTTCATGAACCAATCCTCTTTGTTGGTGAAATGGTCTGATGCAGTAGAGTCTATGTACCAAGTATATGACATGTGCTTATTTGTCAGATGCTTGGCCACAAATGCATAGAAGACTAACTCCTCCTTCTCTACATGTTATCCAACATGAGCCTTTTATCAAGGCCCTCTCTGGTTGGTTTTTTGTTTAAGCAACCACGTTCTACAAAACTTCTTCATATACCTTGACTTGCCACAATACTAACAAGTGATGTTCTTCTGACTCATGTTGGCTTCTTCTATGCCACCTTGACCTTTCTTATTCGCCCATTTACCTTTATTGTGAACCCTATATATCATTATCACTATTAAATTATTTCTTCCATCTATCTTATTGTAAAAGCTTATTGCATAGTCATCATACTTCAACACTCAACGACGTGATTTCCAAGGTCTTAACAAAGTGCTCATAAGCACGTGGAAAGCTTTTCAACGCAATTACCACTATGTCCTCTTCTTCCATCCTACAGTCAATGGTTGCTAGCTATTCTCAGATATCCTTGATCTTGAGTAAGTGCTCTTGTAATGATGCACTCTCATCCATCATGGTCAAGAACAATATGTTCTTCAACAAGAAGCCTCTACCATTATCTAAAGTCTCATGCAAATCTTTCAAATGCTTCCAGATCCATGTTGAAGTCTTCCCTATCTAAACCTTGGGAAGCAATACATCTATCATCGACGTCTTCAGTAGTGTTACTGCTTCCCTATCTCACTCAACAAACTTGTCTTGATCATTACCCGCAACTGTTGTTCGAGTATCTTTACCTAGGACATCAAGCAAGCACCTACGCTCAAAAATGACCAACATACATTGCTTCCACGTATTGTAGTTCTTGCCAGAGAACCTGTTATCACAGTATAGTAGTTGGGCTACTATTCTTGTTGAGCAGATATCTGCACATTTCAGAGCTTTGCTTTTACAAAGATCAGCTATGATGAGCTTGTTATTTGTGATCACTCATGGATCAGAGCAGTACATTGTATCAGAATTTTCTTAGACCTTGTGCCAAGGCTGAGCCTTGAGAGCTCAGATTCAATGACCAATGTGACCCTTGGTTCCATACAGTTTAAGTTCAGTGCCTAGTGATTATATTGTAGCAATGTTTCAGATGTTTATTGATGATTATTATGATGCGATGTGACATATGGACTTTTGATTATTGGCTTTGGATTATTATCTTGTTGTTTTAGTCATCTTCATAGCATTGACATGGTATATGATTCATGATGTGGCAGTACTATTTAAAATAAAATGAAATATTTTGGATGATGTTATAAATATAAAATGGATGTATTGCTAACAATACTCATCGGTTTCAATGCCCTCCTATGAGCATAGATATGGTCTTTCCTGACATCCTTATTTGCTAGCTTAGGCACCACATTCATTTGACTCCATCCATCCATGACCTTCCTGGTTTGGCATTCACCTTTGACTTACCTTCTTGACTTCTTGATACTGAGGACTTCCCCATTTCTACCTTTGTGTTGGACCACATCCATGTTTGTTTTGTGTTTCGGCTCTAAGTTGGTGACAGAACTTGCCTTTGGTGAGCTAGATTGTATGCCTACATCATTCTGGTCGGTTGTTTCGATGTTTGGCACTGTGCAGAACTCCCCCTAGTCACTTCAAATGTTGTTGGCTAAAACTGAAAGCTCGTGTACTACCTATATTGGAAATGTTTTATGAAAGCCTATGAACTTAAAATTCTAGATTGTGTTTCTTAACACACATGAATAAAGGCTATAGCAATGAACTGCTAAAATACCACTTGAAGGGTATAAAAAGGTCCAAAAAGCAATGATTACTCAAAAGTTATATCTATTATTGCAGACCTTGTTGATGTGAATATGCCCCGGATGCAAGCTACGATTAGTTGTGCTTCTTAGCACATGTGAAATCCCAGAGGGGTCATATAGGCCAAAAACGCCATGGAAATGAAATGAATGATCCTAATGAACCTGGATCAACTTGATGTAGACATGATGCCTAAGTTGAATAAGCACTCTCTAAACAACTTATCCATTTGTGAGGCACAGCCCTTCCCTTTGTTATTTTGTCCAGCACGGAGTGTAGCTTCCCCTTTCCTCGTCCAAAGTATCACTTAGTTGAGTTTGGTCAAGTCACCCCCCTTTCCTAGCCTTGTTCTTAGCCTTCATCCTTAGCTAGCAGTTAGGCCACGTCCAATGGGTGAGTCTGTCATTAAAGCTTTTGTGTAAGTAGAATATAAATAACACTGAAAAATATATATGTATTAACTGCCACGGAATGATGTTTATACTTTAAGTTAGGCTGTGAATATGATCTAAAGGAAAATGTCTTAGTCTTTGTCATAATCTTGTCCTTGGTTATATTTTGACCTAGTCAAACATAGTTTGACCATGGTCATTCTTGGGATCCGTGATGAGATGGGCCATGTATGCTTATGGATGATGATTGATGGTTCCACATACACCTATTGATGATTCCATATGATGGACATATGCTTCAGATCATGGTTGATACAGTTGATCAGTTTTATTATTATTTCCTGATCAACATATTTTACACTGTCCGGGTATGGTGGACCCTACTGTTGACCCCACAGGTCAACCCATGGTGTATGAGTACTCATTTCTAGTGGATTTGGGTCTTCTGGATCCATTGAGACACTTATCTTTCAGTTTCGGGCACTTCTGATGATGATAGCAGCAATTGTCCACTTGTTGACCAGTTTTGGGCATGTTGATCCAGCCTGTCCAGCAGAGACTTGGAGGCCAGTCGTTTCCTAGGGCGCTATGTTGGAAGAGGGTGGTCCAGCCACTTGTTTTTACTATTATACGCCCCTTCCAGACATCCTGGTGCACTCAGATTGACAGCGCAGGCACCCTGGGTGGCAATTTGAGCAGTTTCAGGATTTTTCAGGAGGATTAAAAATGGAATAAAAGGGTCACTGAGGAATTCGATTTGGGCAATTGAGGCAAGGTTTTGGCACTTGGTCTTCACAGAGGTCTTCCAGAGTGAACCCCCCCATCTTCCAGTCAGTGGGGTCCATAGAGGCCACAGGAGGCCTTTTACAGCATGTTTCTCACAGATTTTGAGGACAGGATTTGATAATTTATGTTATGTGGACATGTCATGGTCCTATTATTTTATATTATTGTGCCATGGGGATGAGCTAGTGAAGGATTGATACCTCCTAGCCCCACCATGTGTGTCTTGAGTCATGTCCATGTCATATTTGGTGGGCCCATGTATCTTAGCCCCTTGTGGAGGATGACATCACCCTCACTTAGTCACTTTTAGCTATGACATCATCCCTCTTTTGAGTGATCCACGTGATATTATGTATTGGCTCATCTTAGCCATTGATTAGATTGTGAGATCTTTTAATCTCAACCACTCATTTCAAAAAGTGGTTTTTGAGGTTTAGGGTTTTGGTCTTTATTACCCTATATAAGCAGGAGACCCCCCTATTGTAAAAGCACCTTTGGGCTCTGGATAACTTGGAATGAAAATATTATTTTGGAGATCTACTTCTTGGCTTTGATTGGGTTACTCTTGTATATGTTCTTGTATCTCTTGCTTTTAGACATTGTTTGCTTTTCGGGTGAAATCGACATTAATAGAGGGAGGCCGAATTGCTTGAAGCTAGAGCACGATTTTGCTTGATGGGAAGATTGTAGGGGTTGCTCACATCCCCCATGGGCAAAACGTCTTCATCTTGAGGGAGTTTTTCAATTGTGCTTTGTCCATTGATTGTTTCTTTGACATGACATGCTTAGAACTCATTGATTTGTGGATCAAATCTAACTTGATGTAGTGTTATTTACAGGTTGCATGGGACATCTCTCCTCCTAGGGCTTGGACGATTTGTGTTGAAGACACTTGGATTAAGCTTGGAATTGTAACTAAGGGCAAGAATCATCCATATGCTAAGAAGCCGCAACTTTTTCAGGTAAGATCTACAAGGTACGTATTGATTTTGCTTGTTCTCCATCATATTGGTCACACAAACCATTAAAATCAAAACCCTCATTTTTACTTTTTCCTAGATCTACTTGGATCTAGCTTGGCTTTGAGGATAATTTTAAGAACCCACCTCTATAGCATCCACAGCAATTCGGATCTATAGTTTGGTGGTGATTGGCCTCCATTTGACCCACTTCCCAAGGCACCTAGCCCTCCTTGAGGAAGGCTAGTTGGGCTAGTTCCTTGACATGGGTAGGTGAGTCCCACTTCATTTGCATAGATCCACCTTGATAACCTACCCCTAGTGCTTCACCTCTTTGATTTTTTCCTTGTGGGCCCTATTCCTCATTTTGAGGGTTGTGCCCCACTTGGGTCATTGGGTGATGCATTTTCAAACTTAGATCTATGGAGATATAGCTCATATTGGGGCATGCCACTTCAAAACCACCTAGATAATTGCCTTAACTACCTCGATCTACATTTTGGTAAAATTTGGACTCCATTTGCCCCCTCATCTCAAGGCACTAGTCTCCCTTGGTCAATTCGCACTCCTTCAGGTTAGTGTCATTTGCTAGATCCCATATGTGGCCATTGTCTATCCCATCCTAGATCCATAGATTTACATCCTTGCATACCCCTTAGTCCCATCTCACCCCTAACTCTACCTTGTGGGCCCCATTTGGACCATTTTCCACTTTTTAAGGAGTGGGCCCCACTTGTGTCCTTTCATGGTACTAGATCTAATTCAAGTGAGCTTCATAAGTGGCCCTAATCACTTCATTGGTTGAAACACTTGTCACCTCCTAAGCCTCTTCAACCACACTTAAACTCTTGGGTCCACTTAATCTAACTCACTCATTGGTTTCCGTAACTTACCTTACACATTTCCCTATGAACCTTTGGGTTAGCTAATCTTCATTGATTAGCTAGGGTCTCCCCCTTGATCTTGATTAGTCTCAATCTAAAGTGAAGAGTGCCTCGATTATCGTGACTCCCAGCTTGCATTGGGAACCGTTGCATCTCTTGGGTCACCAGTTTAGTTGTCCATCTCCTCTACCATCCCGTATGGGATACCTTTAGGGACAACTACAAGTTGTGTGATAACATTTTTGGCGTCGTTGCCGGGGAAGGTAGAGGCCTACCCTGGTTCGACATATATTTTCAAGCTCTACGCCCGTTCTCTTTGCCAACATTTTTGGCACCGTTGCCAGGGGAGGTAGAGGCCTACCCTGGTTCGACATATATTTTTAAGCTCTACTCCTGTTCTCTTTGCCAACATTTTTGGCACCGTTGCCAGGGAGGTAGAGGCTTACCTTATGTGTTTGCGAGTATCCATGCATAATTCATATCTTATCGCATTCGGATTAATCTAGATGGTTATCATTTCAATCCTTAATTAAAACATATCCATCTATTTGTCACTTAGTCTCTCCCTGCATATTAACGACATACATCTTGGTAGAAGAGTTTAAAGTCTACCTGGCGACTGCAAATCGTGACTCCGCTGAGGAGTGACCTCATAAGCATTCCTAAGACCTTACAAGTAAATCTAATCTAAATCAATTGGAAGGAACCCCACTCACTTATCATAGAAGAGATCCTAAGGCCCAATCATCTAATTTCTTTTGGAAACTTGTTAACTCCAATTCTCCTAACTGTTTCTTGGGATCTCCTTCTACTAATCCAGTTCCTCCTTCATCTCCCAATCTTACTCTTAACGTAAGTCCACCAAATTCAATGGCTGGAAATCAATCTCATTCTGGAAACAATAATCAAAACAACCCTCCCATTGGTCGTGCTTTCGGAAATAAGGCTAGAGCTTCACCTTTGGACTTTTCCCAAGTCCTTGGTGCCCCCCATGATATGCCCAATAAGTACTTTGAAAAGATCCCAAAGTTCAATGGGAACTGTGCGACCTCCATTGAGGACCACATAGAAAATGTTCGGGCTCACATGGAAGCTTATGGGGCTGAGGAAGAAGATGTGTTCATGAGGGGTCTTTTTGCATCCTTGGAGGGTGATGCTCGCAAGTGGTTTGACCTCTTGCCTGCATCATCAATCATAGGATATGATGTCTTCATTGAAAAACTTAAGCATGAGTGGTCAATCAAGTTTGATGGACGTTTCCTTTTGAACCAACATTTCAAAATCAAAAAGAAAGAAAACGAGTTTGTCCATGAATTTAACCTTCGCTTTGATAAGATAGTGGCCAACATTCCAGATAACATTAGGCCTCCTGAGCAAGGTGTCTTAATTCATTACCTCAATGCATATGAGAGTTTCCTTGGCTATCACTTGAAGGATAAAGACCCTAACAACCTAAAAGTGGCACAAGACAATGCTAAAAAGGCTGAGGCAAATGCTGCTTCCATGGGGAAGCAAATTTCTTTGACCTAATTAGTGCCTCTTCTTCTAGATCTGAGCCCATGTTTAAAAAAGGGAAGGATCCTAGCAAAGATCTCAATGAGAAGATGGAGAGCATGCATGAAATGATGAAGGATTTAACTCTCCTGACTAGGGATCTAGCTAAGAGCAAAGAGTCGGAAAGGTATAGGCAACCTTATGGTCCAAAACCTTATTGGAACCAACAAAAGAAACCTAATGAAGGTGATAGAAGAAACCCTGTGAGCCAAACGTCACCTGAACCTCCTCTTATAAACTGGTCAGAAGATCAAAGGATGAATGATCCTAAGTATCCCACTCATGGTGATGATACTCCTGATTCTCCAAAGAACATCAACTGGGTGGAAAACTTAGATTTTAACAAGGACTTTGGAAGAATTTTAATTGATAATGAGGAAGAATCCATACAAGACCCCAGTCCTAGTTTTCCCATTTATGCCACTGAACAGTCTAGTAGTAGTGGCCAAGCACCTCTTAGAACTTATCAACGAAGAAGGGATGGCCAAAAGCCTACCCCTTTCATTGAAAAGAAAAGTAATGAGTTGCCTAGCCCAATGAGTGAGCCAATTCCTCTTCCAGAATATGACTTAGACATCAACATTGAACGAGAGTTGGACAAAGTTATGCACAACACTCCACTCACTGAATTAATGAAAATCCCATCAATAAAAGAGCAAGTGGTAGAATTTTCCGAGAGTATCTCTGAGACTACCACAAGTAATGGTGAAGATTCATCTCTTCCAAACTCAGCACCTAGTGCCATGGTTGAAGAAGAGGAGGATCCTCCTATTAATATCCAAACTGCTTTATACGAGAGAAAGAATGGTGGTCATCAACCCTTTATCTTACACTTCGCATTGGTGACATCCTTCTTCATAACTGTATGTTGGATTCTGGTGCCTCCATGAATGTGATGCCTTTGCAAGTCATGGAAGCCATGGGATTAAAAATAACTAGGCCTTATGGGAACATGTGTGGAATTGATTCTAGACCAGTTCAAGTCTTTGGCTTGATAAAGAACTTGAGAGCTGACTTGTTTTCATGCCCCGATATATCTATGTCAATGGACATAGTGGTCATAGATCTACCCCCAGCCTATGGGATGCTTCTCTGTAGGAAGTGGTTTGCTGGACTGGGGGGACATCTTCAAATGGACTTATCATACGCTATTATCCCCAACTCTAATGGGTCATTGGTTAGAGTATATCAGGAGCCATTTTATGATGGTCACCTTGAAATTTATGAGGATGGTGTAAGGAACACTTATGGCGAGGGTGAACTTTTACCTGAAGGTATCTTTATGGTTATGGGTGGTCATAATGATGATTCGAGTACAGCAAGAGAAGAGATTTGGAGATCATTTGGAGATGATAGTTCTTCTAAGGAAGAAAGGGAAAGAGCTATTGTTGTTAGAGAAATGAACTTTAACTCGCTTCGTGGTGAAGTGTCGGAAGAAATTAGAGCTTTGAACCAACTTAGTGATGTAGAGCCACACACTAATCAACCTGAGCCTATCACTGAAATAGACAACTCTAAGACCATTTTGGATAAAATAAGAAGGGGTTAACGCATACCTAGAACAGTCAGGCAATGGCTTACCTTGGTTGATCTTAACATGGAAAGGGGAAGGCAAGGCTTTCTTCATATCATTCCTTGGGAAAACAACAACGAAGGGACACATCCTTCTCATGATGTGAGAAGTGATGAAGACACAACTGAGTATCATTTTACTGATGTCCCCGATCATTTATCTCATATGTCCTTGGCAGATGGGGTATTAAGGCAAGTGAATGACAACTCCATGAGTTGGCAAGAACATGCCCTGATACATGATGCTCCTGGAGAAGACTTTTCAATGAATAATCTAGTCATCTTTCAGGAGGAGCCCCATGAGGATATTTTGTCTCTGACATATCCAAACATCCCTAGTTTCCTTATTACTCGTGAGTAACCTATTGGTGAAGAGAGTATGAACTCTACTGACACATTTCACACTCCTACCTCTTCACCAACATCTTTAGACACGGGAGCTCAAAATGCTTCTAGCATGGTTCCAAGTCATCTGCCACTTTCCACTGATCAGCTGGCAGCTTTAGAGAGTATGGTTGTTCCTGTCCCATCTAGAGAAGGTAGTAGTAGAAGTGTTGAAAACCAGATCCTACCATCTCCAATAAGTATGGAAGAAGAAGAGGATGTTGTTAGAGACTTTTGGACTGTGGGAGAGACTCCAAAGTACATTATTCACCCACAAGTTGAGAACCGAGTTGAAGCTCCAGGAGAAGAGTGATTCAAAAAGTCCTTGATGGTAGGGTAGCCATTCCTTTAGATGGTGGACCTCCCAGGTTTGATGCAATTCCTCCTAATAGGAATTCGAGGAAGTCACACCTCAACCTCCATGCAACTATGATATCCAACCCATTGCCATTCATGATGTTGAAACCATTCCTCAATCTGTAAATCGCCGAAGGTTCGAAATCGGTGATAGGGTCGTTATTCCTAAGGATTTATTTTACATACGATCCAAGGGATCTGGTGACTTTTGGGTTGGACCGCTCATTGTTGAGCGTTGCATTGATGAAATGCGTTTCCTCACTATGGGGATTGGCCAGCGTATCATGCTCCCTATCAACCAGAGGGAGTTAAGGGATTATCATCCCTGACTCTACCTCTGGTGCGACCTTGCTTGCATGTTTAGAGTAGGTAGGTTTTCGAATAAGCTCATTTGAGCAGTAGGTTTTGTGTGCCTTTTTCTTTTTCTGTGTGTTAAGAGTATTGCGATTTTTCTTTTTCTTTCTAATGAGTTTGTCTTCTTGCTGAGTTGTTGATTGAGTTGAGCCTTGCTCCTTCCTAAGCTTGTTTCACCTCCTACATGCATTGAAGAGTAGTTAGACTTCTTTTGAGTATTTGTTGTTCTTCTGTGTTAATTGAGTTGAGTATGCCTGCTTGAAAAGCTTTCTTTTCCTTCTGCACAATAATGACTAAAAGTTATATGCCATGTTAGATTAGTATTTATATTATGCATTTCAATTTATGTTTTAGAATAGTTTTCATTTTCAGTTTTATTTTATATTTTTCCCATACATGCTTCATGAGGTATTTTAGTGCCTATGAGAGCAGATACAGGTGCAAAATAAAAACTGAAAGCAAGGATGATGAATTGTTGGATTGAAGATTGTTGCAGAGCAGATCGAGACCAGAGATTCTGAGGTTCTCAAGCCCTCTCTCCCTTAGAGCACTTGTCCCAGTTGGAGCCAGATGTTATCACACCATAGTATTTGGGCTACTATTCTTGCTGAGCAAATATCTACACATTTCAGAGCTTTTCTTTTCCAGAGATCAGCTATGATGAGCTTGTTATTTGTGATCACTCATGGATCAGAGCAGTACATTCTATCAAACTTTTATTAGACCTTGTGCCAAGGCTAAGCCTTGAGAGCTTAGATTCAATGACCAATGTGACCCTTGGTTCCATGGTCATTCTTGGGATCCGTGATGAGATGGGCCATGTATGCTTATGGATGATGATTGATGGTTCCACATACACCTACTGATGATTCCATATGATGGACATATGCTTCAGATGATAGTTGATACAGTTGATCAGTTTTATTATTATTTCCAGATCATCATATTTTACACTGCTCGGATATGGTGGACCCTACTGTTGACCCCACAGGTCAACCCATGGTATATGAGTACTCATTTCTAGTGGATTTGGATCTTTTGGATCCATTGAAACACTTATCTTTCAGTTTTGGGCACTTTTGATGATGATAGCAGCAGTTGTCCACCTGTTGACCAGTTTTGGGCATGCTGATCCAACCTGTCCAACAGAGACTTGGAGGCCAGTCGTTGCCTAGGGCGTTGTGTTAGAAGGGGGTGGTCCAGCCACATGTTTTTACCATTATGCCCCCCTTCCAGACAGGCTGGTGCACTCAGTTTGACAGGGAAGGCACCCTCGGTGGCAGTTTGAGCAGTTTCAGGGTTTTTCGGGAGGATTAAAAATGGAATAAAAGGGCCACAGAGGAATTCGATTTGGGCAATTGAGGGTAGGTTTTGGCACTTGGTCTTCACAGAGGTCTTCCAGGGTGAACCCCCCATCTTCCACTCAGTTGGCATCAGTCAGTGGGGTCCACAGAGGCCACAGGAGGCCTTTTACTGCATGTCTCTCACAGATTTTGAGGACAGGATTTGATAATTTGTGTTATGTGGACATGTCATGGTCCTATTATTTTATATTATTGTGCCATGGGGATGAGCTAGTGAAGGATTGATACCTCCTAGCCCCACCATGTGTGTCTTGAGTCATGTCCATGTCATATTTGGTGGGCCCATGTATCTTAGCCCCTTTTGGAGGATGGCGTCACCCTCACTTAGTCACTTTTAGCTATGACATCATCCCTCTTTTGAGTGATCCATGTGATATTATGTATTGGCTCATCTTAGCCATTGATTAGATTGTGAGATCTTTTAATCTCAACCACTCATTTCAAAAAGTGGCTTTTGAGGTTTAGGGTTTTGGTCTTTATTATCCTATATAAGGAGGAGACCCCCCTATTGTAAAAGCACCTTTGGGCTCTGGAAAACTGGGAATGAAAATATTATTTTGGAGATCTACATCTTGGCTTTGATTGGGTTACTCTTGTATATGTTCTTGTATCTCTTGCTTTTAGACATTGTTTGCTTTTCAGGTGAAATCAACATCAATACAGGGAGGCCGAATTGGTTGAAGCTAGAGCACGATTTTGCTTGATGGGAAGATTGTAGGGGTTGCTCACATCCCTCATGGGCAAAACGTCTCCATCTTGATGGAGTTTTTCAATTGTGCTTTGTCCATTGATTGCTTCTTTGACAAGACATGCTTAGAACTCATTGATTTGTGGATCAAATCTAACTTGATCTAGTTTGATTTACAGGTTGCATGGGACATCTCTCCTCCTAGGGCTTGGACGATTTGGGTTGAAGACACTTGGATCAAGCTTGGAATTGTAACTAAGGGCAAGAATCATCCATATGCTAAGAGGCCTTAACTTTTTCAGGTAAGATCTACAAGGTACGTATTGATTTCGCTTGTTCTCCATCCTATTGGTCACACAAACCATTAAAATCAAAACACTCATTTTTACTTTTTCCTAGATCTACTTGGATCTAGCTTGGCTTTGGGGATAATTTTAAGAACACACCTCTATAGCATCCACGGCAATTCGGATCTATAGTTTGGTGGTGATTGGCCTCCATTTGACCCACTTCCCAAGGCACCTAGCCCTCCTTGAGGAAGGCTAGTTGGGCTAGTTCCTTGACATGGGTAGGTGAGATCCCACTTCATTTGCATAGATCCACCTTGATAACCTACCCCTAGTGCTTCACCTCTTTGAGTTTTTCCTTGTGGGCCCCATTCCTCATTTTGAGGGTTGTGCCCCAATTGGGTCATTGGGTGATGCATTTTCAAACTTAGATCTATGGATATCTAGCTCATATTGGTGCATGCCACTTCAAACCCACCTAGATAATTGCCTTAACTACCCCGATCTACATTTTGGTAAAATTTGGACTCCATTTGCCCCCTCATCTCAAGGCACTAGTCTCCCTTGGTCAATTCGCACTCCTTGGGGTTAGTGTCATTTGCTAGATCCCATATGTGGCTATTGTCTATCCCATCCTAGATCCATAGATCTACATCCTTGCATACCCCTTAGTGCTATCTCACCCCTAACTCTACCTTGTGGGCCCCATTTGGACCATTTTCCACTTTTTAAGGAGTGGGCCCCACTTGTGTCCTTTCATGGTAATAGATCTAATTCAATTGAGCTTCATAGGTGGCCCTAATCACTTCATTGGTTGAAACACTTGTCACCTCCTAAGCCTCTTCAACAACACTTGAACTCTTGGGTCCACTTAATCTAACTCACTCATTGGTTTTTGTAACTTACCTTACACATTTCCCTAGGAACCTTTGGGTTAGCTAATCGTCATTGATTGGCTAGGGTCTCCCCCTTGATCTTGATTATTCTCAATCTTAAGCGAAGAGTGCCTCGGTTATCGTGACTCTCAGCTTGCATTGGGAACCGTTGCATCTCTTGGGTCACCTCTTTAGTTGTCCATCTCCTCTACCATCCCGGATCGGATACCTTTAGGGACAACTACAAGTTGTGTGATAACAGAACCTATGGCTAGCTTCCAACATGATGCTGGGTAAAGAGGCGAAAGTTACAAATCAAAAATGCAGAAAAACATATTGAAAAAGAGTAAAATGCTGCAAAATCCCTGTAAGAACACTTGGATACTAGCACTAAACAACTATAGCAGCCATGTATCGCTGAAAGAATAGAAGATTTATTGATAAATATGCCCACAAATAGCCCAAAACATGCAAATATTGAAAAATCACAACCCAATAAACCCCATATCTGCTCTTAAACCAAAACCAAAATAGTTGGTTTCTCCTTGGATCTACTGTAAAATAATAGATTAGCAGCTGAATCTTCCAGAATTGCAAATATGGGCAACAGTTTAGGTAAGAACAAAACCAAACTGCTCTAAATTGTACATAAACTTTAAGATAATTATGTTTGTCCAACTAATGACCACAAAAGTAGGTCAATGGAACTATCGTGTACAATGATGTCATTACTTAGGAGCTCTATTCTGTAAAACCCTTGGTTTCTTTATCTATAAAATAAGGGAGAGTGGGTGAGTGTTATTCATTTAGTTTTGTTTGATCTATTGCATTCTAATTCTCCTTTCTGGGTTAGTAGGAGCAGACTGATTGACAGTTCAGATTTGTACTTTAAGTGTTTTCGGTTTGTCTGTGTATGCAGATCTAGTATTCAGATTCTATTATTTTGATAGGAGTGTACTTTTCAGTTTTCTAGTAGTTAGAGATTCAATTTTTGAGTGTTAATATGTTTACCATGTACTGAAATTTTAAGTTGCACTTCAAGATTTCTTGTGTCCATTTGTAATGGAATGTGCTGCTTTGGGCACTGGCATAGCCATTGTGCTCATGCAAAATCAGCAGCCTATTTCATTCGAAAGTAGAAAATTGACTTAACTAGGAGAAATTGTTATGCATCTATGTGAAGGAAATGTTGGTCCTTATGCACACATCGTAGAAAACCTCAAGCCATATTTATCAGGACAGCACTTTATCATCCCAACAGAGCATTAAGGTTTGAAGTATTTACTATCCCAAAGGAACTTTAGCAAGCAACAAGCAAAGTAGGTATTTAAACTACAAGGTTTTGACTTTGAACTTCAATACAAGAAGGGCATAAATAATGCTGCTGCATATTCCTTATCTAGGCTACCCGAGCTGCATGCAATATCTATCCTAGAACCATGATGGAGAGAACAAATATTGGCTGAATATTCAAAAGCTGAGAGAGCTGCTGCTATGTTACAAGACCTGGAAAGCACCCAAGAATGGGACAGCAGGTGTACAATTTCAGGTGACCTTATTTTTTATAAGAATCGCTTATATCTAGTACCCAACTCAAAATTTAAGAAGACGAGAAACTAGAATAATGCCATTCCTCACCTGTTGCTCATCACATCGGTTACTTTAAGACCTATTACAACATAAGAGGTATAAAAAATTGAAGGAGACAACATAAGAGGTATAAAAAATGGAAGGAGCTGAAAGAAGACGTGAAAACCTTTGTGGCTTCTTGTGAAACTTGCGAAATAAATAAAACAGAGAATGTGAGAAGTCCAGGTCTGTTGGAGCCCCTGCCCATTCCTAATTAAAAATGGGAATCCACTTGCATGGATTTTATTGCCCACCTACCTGGTATAAAAGAAAAGAACTCTATTTATGTAGTGGTTGATCAGCAGACTAAGTATCGCCATTTTATTTCCATGGATGTTGCAGATAATAACAAAGTTCAAAAGTTGTTGAATTATTTACACAACGAAGTTATAGTTGCATGGACTTACAGAATCCAAAGAACATTATTAGTGACTGAGATCCCACATTTAAGAGTAATTTTTGGAAAGATTTGTTTAAACATGTTGTGACCACCTATCAGCTATCATCCTCAAACAGAGGGACAAACAGAGATTGCTAACAAATGCTTAGAAGGGTACTTGAGGAATTATGTTCTGAATCAACAAACTTCATGGCCAAAATGGTTGAATTTGGCAGAAAACTGATAGAATACATCATATCATACAGATATTGGCCTGTCACCATTTAAGGCCTTATACAGTTATGATCCTCCATTGATGATTAGTTGGGCCATGGAAGACACCCCAAGTGCCAGCTGTCCATGATTTCCTTGAAGAAAGCCAACAAATCTTGAAACAATTAAAGCAGAACCTCAAAGTAGCTCAAGATAGGACGAAATTTCAACAGGACCAGCATCAAAGTAAGATAAGATAAGATAATTTTATTAATGTCCAACGAATAACCACAAAAGTAGGTCAAAGGGACTAAAAGGGTACAACCAGTATGAGTACAATGTGGGAGTGCAAACAGAACTCCTACATAATGCCGAAACCAAAACTGCGATAAAATAAAAAAAGAAAGATTCAATCAGCGAGACGACCTTGTAAACATGTATAAAACCATAACAAAGACACCGTAATGAAGAAAAAGAGAGAGTTGAGCTGAACATGAGACTGATGATGTCAAGAATGACTAAGTATAATAGTCAACGGCGAGGGGGCCGAACGGGGCGTTCGCTCAGTATCAGAGTCCTCTAGAACGCCCAAGGTGTTTGGTTGTACGATCCTAGGGGGAATGTAGGATCGAGAGATACTCCTAACATTCGAGGACGAAGGGAAGAAACTCCAGATAGATCTTTGACTGCTCCGCTAGGGCTGGGAAGGAATTCGATGGGCAAGAGGCGCCCTGCATCGAACCTACCAGGAATTGTATCCTATATTGCTCTAGGGGTGTGTGGGTTGATGTGTTGCTCAACTCCTCCGAGCCAGTCTCAAAGATTTTGGTCAAACTACTAGAGAGGGAGGCTAAGGGAAGACGGAAGGCGTCACCACTCTACTACCTGAAGTACTCGTAAACTTAACTCTTCAATTGTTGCTCCAATCAAACGAATCAACATGAAAGTAAGAGGTGATCATCCTGGTCATCCCAAGGCGAGGTGGGGTATGTAGGAACTGAGATCTATGACTGAATATCTCTCTAATGAAGTGGGCTAGGCATCTCTGTTCCTGATATCGAAAAAAAGTAGAGAGGGAACCCCCCGAGTCTCTATAAAGGCAGTGGTAGTTGTTATCACCAAACTTGTAGTTGCCCCTAGAGATGGATCCAAGATGGATGGCAGAGGGGATGGGCAACCAAAGAGGTGCAACCAAGATAGCCTCGACTCCCAATGGATGGTTGTCACGCCAATCGAGGCAATCTTCACTTTATGTTATCTAGCCCAAGACAACAAAGGGGGAGACCCAAATCTACTCCCGATAGGAGAGATCAAACCACGACACCAGATCAAATCAAGTATGGATGAAGTGCGTAAGGTGTATGGTAAACCCTCGATCTATGGATGAAGTCACAAGATGAGTAATGGATTGGATCAAGAGGCTTAAGCAATGTAAATTTGGTCCAACTTGGTTATGTAAGTGACTTATGAGATTTAGAACCAGATCTAGGATCAGGGTACTAGTCAAAGATGAGAAAATTCACTGCCTTGGGAATCGTGTCTAATGCAGGGTAGTTAGGGACAGAGTTGGGGCTAACTAGTACCAAAGATAGGCTTGATGAGTGGATATGAGAATGTCTAGGTGTTCAAGCAATAAGACAAAGACCAAACCACAAGCAAATTCAACAACCCAAAAAAGTCACAAGGGCTTGGAGAAGGATCAGTGCCTTGGAAGATGGGCCAAATGGAGTCGAATGTCCACCAAACTGTAGATCAAGGATGTTGAGGTGTAAAGCTAGGTGGGTCTTAAAAATTAGGATCATCCAATGGCTAGATCTCAGTAGATCTGAGATTGAAATGCATCTCCAAGGGACCCAAGTGGGGCTCAACCCTCAAAATGAGGAATGGGGCCCACAAGGTGAAAATCACTAAAGTGAAGCACTAGGGGTAGGTTATCAACTGTGGAGATTAATGATCAAGTGGGATCTCACCTACCCAGGAGTTAGATCTAGCAAAACTCACCCATCTAAGAAGTGCGACCTCACATGGAGAGGCTAATTTGCCTTGGGAAATGAGTCAAATGAGGGCCAATCCACACCAAACTATAGATCTGAATTGTCGTGGATGCTATAGAGGTGGGTTTTAAATATCTTACCCAAAAGCCAAGTAGATCTAAGTAGATCTGAGAAAATGTAAAATGAGGGTTTGAAATATGAGGGTTTTAACAATGAAGTAGTTATGCCAATGGATTGGAACCAAGACAAGAAGAACAAACCTGTGGATCTTACCTAGATAACCTTGTAGATGCCTTGATGATGATGATCTATGCAATCCCGATCAATTTGAAGTGATTTGGAGTAGTTTTCTATGAAATCGATTTGCCCAAGGAAGCCAATGCACCCTCCCTCTTGCACAATAAATGTCAACAATATCATATTTACTGCATCAAGAGATAAAGACTAATGCTACAGAAGAAATAACAAGAGAATAACATAGATCACAATGATACTAATGATAACCCCCTGATACAAGCGAATGCCAAGCCAAGCAAGTTAAGTAAGCCTTGCAAAAATGCCCAAGATGAATTCGCCCTCCTGTAGACAAGACAAGACAAAGTTTCCACGAAAAATAGATCTTTCAACAAATGCCCAAATGCTAGGATACAATAGACATTCCAATCACCATCTAAGAACACCAAATACAAAGGAGACCACAAGAATTTCCACAGAAGAGTTTTTCTATATCAAGATTCCAAGAGCCAAAGACCCTTTACAATGAGAAGCTCTCTCCTTTAAATGGGATGGAGAGAGGCCATAATCCTAACGACTTTTTGAATGAGTGGGTAAGATTAAAAGATCAAACGATCTAATTAATGGTTGAGATGAGCTCAACAATACAATACATGGATCACTAATAAAATAATACATCAATGGACCAAATCGCCCTAGGAGAGGGGGTCCCACCAAAAAGTGAATGATAAAACATAAGATCTAGCTCATGGTGGGTCCAAGGGGTAATTTCTAACACCCTTGGTCAATCCCCATGGCACAATATCCAAAAATAATCAAGCTAGACAACAAATCGTGCCTCTCTAGGAAAGTCGTGAGCCTCTGGAGGCTCCAGAAAATCATATAAAATGCCAAATGTGATGGGTGTGGGTCCCACTGAAAGCTGAAACTGCTAGAGAAGGTGTGGAAGACATCCCACTCATCATCACAAGTCATCCCATGCCAATCCCTTGCCTCAGTAGCCCAAATCGAATCCTTCAGTAGCCATTTTCACCATTTTTTAACTACCTCGGGAAATGTGAACATGCCCAAATTGCCTCCTGGAGTACCTGTGATGTCAAGGTGAGGCCACTAGGCTCCCTGGGAGGAGGGTAATATGGTAATAACAAGTGGTTGAACCACTCCCTCCATGCACAGCGCCCTAGGTGAACTCATCAACTCTCTACTCTGCTCTGACAGGGCCTCTGATAGGCCAAAACTCCACTAGGATAGCCAACTAAGGCTAAACATCACTATAACTGCCCGGAACTGAAAATAGACTATCCCATTGGACTCAGAAGGTCCAAATCCATCTAAGATGTGTACTCATACACCATATAGACCTCTGCATGGTCAAAAATAAATACTCATCATATTCGGCAGACCAAATAATAATAATCTGTAAAAGTGCTGAAAAGCACAAATCATCATCATAAGCCTAAAACCACTGCATAGAACCACCATGGTGACCTGTACCAAACCATATAGCATATATCTGTATCATCTGAGGTCTGCCACCTCATGTCTTGTGGTTGACTTTTTGGTCAAACTGGGTTTGACCAAGTCAACATGAACAAAATATAACTCAAACTGTCATCAAACTGCTGCAAGGTGTCAAAGGTTAGAACATGCTTTACAATCCATTCAAATAGCAATTATAACAAAAAGTAATCATCACTGGCGATCTAAATCCAAATATATGAGGTCATTAATTATTATTTATAACTCAGACTAGACTTTCAAGACCATACTCACTTCATAGTTGTGATCAATTTGCTAGTGAAGGGTGAAGGCTAAAAATAAAATGGCTAGGCCAAAGGATGAATTACTGACTTAACACTGTGACACTTTGGATATGGAAAAGAGAATACACACCATAGAATATAGTGGACAAGCAATAACACATGGAATGGCCGTGTCTCACAAATGGGTAAGTAGTTCAAAGAGTGTTTATTCACCTTGGCAGATGCTCAAAATCCATAATACAAATGAGGCCAGCAATCTTTTTGATATAGAGTTTAAGTTTCATTGCTTTTTGGGCCTTTAGTTTCCATAGCCTTTGATCTATGTGTGTTTATAAACACATTGCAGAGATTTACATTTTATATGAGGCTTCTTGTTGCAGGTGTGTTTTTAAGGCACTTGTTTACCTTAGCACTTCCAGGTGTTTTTTAGACATCTTGTTTACCTGGGTATTACTTTTCACAATAGATATAACATTTGATATTTCATTGCCAGTTTCATTTGGCTTTTCACAATAGATATAACATTTTCCTTTTCATAATTTGTATTCATGGCAGCACTATCTGTTTCAGGTTTAGCCAACAACATCTTTAGTGACTAGGGGGAATTCGTGCCAGTGCCAAACATCGAGACAACCGACCAGAATGATTTAGGCCTACAATCCAACTCACCAAAGGTAAGTTTTGTCACCAACTCAGAGTCGAGACACAATAAACAAGGAAGCTCAGCCAATATAGAGGCTACAGCGGGGAGAGGTCCTCCGTGCCACTAGTCAAGTAGTAAGTCAAGGTAAGTAACAAACTGGGTAGGTAATGGATGGATGAAGACAGTGAATAATGAAACCAACATTAGGAAGCCAAAGTATGGTGGGAATGATCACCTCTAATCTCCCTAAGGAGGGTAAAACCGATGAGTATAGGTCAAGAACTTCTAAGTCTGAGTAGGGACAATATGCTATATATAAAAGTACAACAAGGTCCACATATCTATATGATCGCCAGACCATGATACTAAATGCCAAGACATGCTACAAGAATGAATATAAAAGCAATATAACCATAACACCAAAATATACCTGCTGAGTCATATACCTAAATGCTCATCATCTGAACCAACATTTATCCTCTGAAACTGTTGTTGTAACTTTGGGCAATACTAACTGCTCTGTATAAATGGCTAAATGGCTACATCGGTCATCTCTCTTAGTGTCCTAAAACTCAGTCATGGCATGGGGAAGAAAACTGTTGTCCATAATCTGATAGTGATCCATAATAGATGCTCATCTCAGCATCTCAATGCAAGGGAACTGGCTGAATAGTGTACTGGAATCTGAAAAATAGCGTATGGTAGCCCAGCTACTATATATGTGATAACAGTACCGTCCTTTGATCTCATAATACAGGGGGCACCTAAAGATGAGGTGTACCTACATCTCCGGCTCCTGTAGGTGACACACCTGATAGATCCTATCAGATCATGGTATATGGTGATCGGTATGGTGGTCAGTCTCCACCCAAAGCTACCCCAAAGGAATCTTGAGTGCGTGCATCCAAATTTGCGCATGTATGGGGAACGTACGATAAGGCCATACTGTAGCTCCAAGAAGTGCTCAAGGTAGAAAGACATCTTCGAGCCTAGGCTCATCACGGGTGAAGTCCAAGTGACCTGGATGTACAATTTGCAGATATCCTCTTTGATGGAGTGATTCATTACATGTCTAAGTGGCAATAGATGGCTCAACGCATCAAGGGAGAATGTGAATGGGGAAAGGTGTTCTAGGGAGATGGTCACGGATTGGAGAACCCAAGATGCCTCTTAGTACCAACCATGGGTTCGGCCAATGGGGTGAGGCAAGGCGATAGCCTCCGAGGAACAAAATGCAACATAGGGGTACTTATCCCTCCTAGTGGCTAAATCTCTGAAGGATCTGACGCTGTGAAGGAGGGCTACCAAACGAAATATGATCTCGAGTCGAAAGGGGTGGACACCAAACTTTGCCTGAATAATGGATTGTGGAATGGTACTCTTGCATCGGATGATGCACCTGAGAAGTAACATCTGGACTCTCTCCATCTAGGCCCAATCTATTTGTATCAAACTTGGCCCCCAAATCTCGCAACCATAGAGGACCATGGGCCCGATAATCGCCTCCATGAGGTAGAGTTTGAACAAGATGTCCTAAAACTTACTCTAGAAACATTGTCTCTCTATGAGGGCCAATGAACCATAACCTTCGCTGAGTCGAGGTTGAAGGGCATGATGCATGCCAAAACAAGGCCCTGTGAACTGAACTCCCAAGTAAATGTATGAAGTGGTGATCTCAATCTCTACCCCTCGGAAGTAGAAATGTATGTCTGTCAGAAATTTCTTCAATGCACAAAAGATCATAACCTTAGTTTTACTAAGGTTGACCATCATCAATCGAAGGTTGCAAAAGCTAGCCAGGGTATCAATCTACCATTGTAGGCCCTCAAGCATAGAAGCCAACAAGATAAAGTCATCTGCAAATAGCAGCAAGGAGATCAGCACCTAATGTAAAAAGCAACCATCTCCCTACTGGATGTGCTCATGGAGAAAATAGTCCAACTCATCAATGTAAATCCTGAAGAGGATCGACGAGCGGGGGCACCCCTGTTTTACCCCACTGGTACTCTAGATGAAGTCAGAAAGACCATGCGCAAGCCTAAGGCGACCCAAACGTAACTCGTACAGTCTCATCATGGCTACCAAAAGGGTCTCAAATATGCCAATGTCACGACGCCTCTGAAATAATGCCTCCTGCGACACTGTATCGAATGCTTTCCAAAAGTCTAGAAAGCAACAATAGACTTTCGAAGAGCGATAACAAGCCTCCTAAATAATGCCTCAAAGTATAAAGTATTAGATTTTATACAATTCCAGCAGTATAATTTAATAGCAGATAATAAAACAGGATCACTAAAAGAATAACCAAGCACAGAAACAATAGACACAGTTTTATCCTGGGAAACCCAACGGGGAGAAAACCCAGCAACCTTCGTATAGAGATAAATAGTTCAGAGATAAGTGTACATCCAGATATCAATAAAGAGAGAGAGAGAGAGAGAAACTTCTCCAAGTATAGTAGCCTCGAGAAACCCTTCTCTAGCTGAAGTAGCGAACCTCTCTCTCTCTTAGAGCAAAATAACTTGTGTTGAGTGAGTGAACAAATGAGAGTTGCGACCTCTCTATTTATACTAGTCAAAAAATGAGTTTATTTTCTTTAACTAGGTTGAACTGACTTTCTCTAAATGGGTTGACCTGACTGGGGCAGTTCTGCCCATTGTTTGGGGTAGTTTATCCACCGAGTCGAATTGACTATTTTACATGATTTCTTTTAGGATCTTTACATGATCAAATACATCAATATCCTCTCCCGAAGGAAGTACAACAATAATATAATAAAGTACATTAAGAATAACTTTTGAAGTTACATTATTTCCAACACTCCCTCTTAACAAGGAAGGTATTCTTTGGACCTGGTCATCATCATCATCACTGGACACAATCATCTGTATCTCAACTGTACATCACATTTGTCTCAAACATCTCTATACATACGGAAGGTCTTCAACACAGTCTCAGTCCGTCGAGAAGTGTCAACATGCATCTACTCCACTCAGTTCATCAGTGGATCAGCTCAACAACTCTGTACAATCCATCGGAGAGTCCATCATGCATCAGCTCAACCTAGTCCGTCGGGAAACATGCACCAACTCAACCAGTCCATCAGTGAGTCCATATACTAGCTCAACGACTCTGCACTGTCCATCGGAGAGTCCATCATGCATTAGCTCAACCCAATCCATCGGGGAACATGCACCAACTCAACCAGTCCATCGGTGATTCCATACAAGAGTACCAGTGTGCGCCAGCCTCTCCATCCCATCTCAGGATGTCTGAGAGATCTCACTCTTTTCAGAGCGATCGAGAGAACGCACTAAATCTCTCCATGAGAGATCTCCTCACTCCTTTCGGAGTGATCGGGAGTGTGCATTGGCCTCTCCATCCTTTCAGGATGTCTAAGAGATCTCCTCACTCCATCTCGGAGTGATCAAGAGAATGCAGTGGCCTCTCCATTCTATCTCAAGATGTCTGAGAGATTTCCTCACTCCATCTCGGAATGATCGGGAGAATGCAGTGGCCTCTTCATCCCATCTTAGGATGTCTGAGAGATCTCCTCACTCCATCTTGAAGTGATCGGGAGAATGCAGGCCCTCTCCATCCCATCTCAGGATGTCCGAGAGATCTGCTCACACCTTTTGGAGTGATCGGGAGAATGCATTGGTCTCTATATCATCGTCCTTCCCTCTTAACAAGGGATATAATCATGCAACCAATCTCCCCACTCCTTCACAGAGTAAAGTCAACCTTCCCTCTAACCGACGGAGTCAATCATGGGACCAATCTCCTCACTCCCTCTAGGAGTGATCGGGAGAAGATACCTGAACATATATCAACTAACAGAGGCATCACGTATATTGGGGCAGACATTTTTGTCCTACCCTATTCTAGTCATCCAATGTAAATAAATGGAATAATAACAAATCACATGACTGAATTTATACACCTGCATGGGAGAGTATTAAGAAACTAGTCTCCGCACCCTATCACAGGGTGTCTGGGAGATCTCCCATCCTTACTCGGAGTGTTAGGGAGAAAACTATGGTATTTCCATCGAAACACTCACCCTTAGCCAAGTCACATAGTTAATAATTGTCTGATATGCTCACCACATCTCCCTCTGTGTTGGAGCATCTTGCTCCCTCTCTGGTGCTATTCATAGGTAGGTCCATCAGCCTATCACTTCGAGTGCCAATCTGAGCACCAGCTTTCACAGAGCAAAAAGAGCACAGTTCCTTACTAAAATGTAAGTATCCATCCTGGTTACGACTAAGTACATCAAGGATCCTCTGAATTGTTTGTATGAATCAACCAACAACACCATTAGTGTAGCCAAGTACTCACAGTCAGCATGTTGGATCTGCTCAGGATCTCAACTGTGTTCTTCCTTAACCTAGGAAGATTCATCAGGTTTCTACCACATCATAAATAGGCCAAGATCCTCATCGCAAGGGCTAACTACCTCTGTCTTGGTGAGGAATAGATCATCAGTATACAAAATCACGAACAAGGGATCATTGTCAGCAATATGTTCTGAATCCTGAGGCACAATTCTAACTGAACAGATGTTCACCTCCTCGGAAATCAACTGAGAAACTCTAGTCATACTCTAATCCTTCTGTCGTGACTCTAACTGGAAACCAATTGCTTTCCATAATCATTTAAGAACCGAACATCTGCAGTAGAGAGAGACCAACATCTATTGGAGCATTCTGCTCCCAAACACCAATCTCTATATGAGATCCTTGGCCCTGTGGGTCATGTATCAAATATAGTTGGATGTATTAGGTCCTCGTCTATCCGCTGCTGTATAGTCATGACTTCCATCTAACTATTTTGTCTAGGAGTCATCCTTCTAGGCTGACAGTCATGCTCCTAGAAGCTTCTTGTTTTTGATTAATCTGAACATCAACGGGATTCATGTATCCACCACTTGTTCATCGGAACAAGTCTCATCATCCTTCTCTTGTAGGCCATATCATATGGTTTTTTCCCTATAAGTCAAATCTCGTCAGATGGTTAGCGACATTGCATAATCAAATTTAACCAGTTTATATTTCAATGCAATGGCCATAGTTTAAACAAGCATGTAGGCATTTTAGCTAATGCTTCAGCATCATAAACATGTATCCCAAACACATATGGTAACTATCAAGATGTCTGTTATCTCACTAGAACATGCCATCAAGCGTGTGCACTACTCTAAGCATGTAAGAAGGAGATATCATCTAGACTAGCTCCATCAAGTGTTCATGGAATGTTGTGCAGTTCATATGCATAACAAGTACAACAAGTGCCTACGGTACATCAATAAGTGAACTATATCAAATGCTCAACAACCTTCCTAATAGTTTTGCATACAACTTGTTATGGAAGCATATAAGACAAAATAGATCTATGTGAACAATAAATCCAAGTACTTATATTTTATTGTTTTTGTGTGTGGGCTCCCACTGCCTCCTTGTGGGAATCATGAGAGTCCTATGTTCTTCAGTTTTCTTGTTGGGAGTCATCGCAGTCTGGATCTTCATATCATCACCTCAACATGGGGAGCACTAGAAGAAGAACTACGTATGATCATCATTCCTTGACTTCTTGTCAGAAGTATCCTCATCGATATCTGTAGTTGAGGCTTCGTGCTTCCTTTTATTTGAACTTCGACAATATCCGGCATGGTGGCCATACTTATTGCATTTGAAGCATTGAATATGAGAGAGATCTTTCTTCTTCTGATCTGTTGGCGAGCTTGATCTTCTATCTTTATTGTTATGGAACTTTCTTCCTTTTCCTTTGCCTTTCTTGGCATGAGATGTAAAAAGCTTGATTTTCCTCGGTTTGAGTGCCATGTACTTTATTCCGAGCTGCAATTCTCGTTTCTTCCTGGATGCAATCTACCCATAATCGATCAAATTTGGGCAACTTGGTTCGTCTACTTAGACTTTTGAATAAATGGTTCCCAAGAGGGAGGGAGACCATTAAGAGTTGTTATAACAAGTTCTCTATCTTCAAGAGGTTCTCTAGTAGTACTTAGCTTATCTCTTAGTTTAGAGATCCTCATCAAGTAAGAATTAATTGATTCGGACTCTAACGTCTTGAGATTTGATAGTTGATTCCTCAATGCAAGAGTACAATTGATGCTACTATGTTCAAATAGATTCTTCAAGGTTTTGAACATCTTTCTCATTGTCTTCTTCTGATATATATGAGTGATCTAGGGCTGCTCTGATATGTGAGTGATCATCAAAAATACTGCTCATCATCAGTTGATCTCATCCAAACTAGGTAAAGGCCTGGCTCAAAAAAAAATATACTAGGAACTGCTCTGCAATCACAATAGCTTGGCTACTATAGATGTGATAACAGCGCCCCTGCAGTTTTGCATGCAGAAGTGTGTCCTCTCTCCAATTGTCGGAAACTCGTACCGAATCAGATCTCAACAGATCATAGCTCTGATCATCACAGTCCTTCCTCAAACACCGAGGCAAGGATACTCTGAAAGTCTCAGCTGCTCAATCAATCAATCGGATGCACAACGAGCTCCTCTCCTCGAAAAGTGCACCCCCCTCCACAGTTGCAACTCGCCCTCTCTCTAAACAGTATGTAACCTCACTGATTACCTCTCTCAGTCCACAGATCTAGGTGCTAAGTGCATCGGGTCAAGTGGTGTCTAATCCAGCTCAGATCACACCACTCTCCCTCCTACAGAAGCTCCTCCCTCTCTCAGAAAGTCGCCCTGCATGCACTAATGCGCCCTCTTCACTCCTGACTGATCTCTCTCAGATAAGTCCACTGATCTCTCTCAGATAAGTCAACTGAGCTACCTCATCCAGGGACCTCCTGCCTCTATTTATAATCTCAATGATCAATTAGGTTTACCAAAAACCTAATATCTGTGCATGCAAAAAGTCACTTTTCCATGAATCTTTTAATTAATAATTGTACATGCAAACCTCAAGCATGCATGAGGCAAAACACCCCAGAAGGTCCGCATGCATCCGCCAATGGATTCATGCTACTGAGTAGAGTGCATCTCACCCTCTACTCCACACCGATGCATATACTGTTGATGTACCTCCATTCAAGGCATCTAAATCATGGAGGACATCCCGAGATACCACTCTCTCTAACAAATTAAATGTAATGTTGGGGAAAGGTGTTTTCGAATTAACTATCATAAGAGGGTGTCTAAGTTCTAAGCCTACCCCTTAGCTTTCAAGAGCTAGGGGTTAATTATTTTTCTTCCACATGTGCACACCTTTGAAGGGAATAATTTTCTTTTGAGTTACCCTTGAACCATCTTTTACAATCCTTTTAATTTTTTTTACTTTTTTTTACAATATTAGTCCTTTTCTTCGAATTTGGCTTTGATAAGTTGGGACATAAGGATCATGGCTTTTGCAAGGGGACATAGCTCACATTTATCATTTAATCTCATTTCCCTTAGAGTAATTTAACTCTTTTGACTTTGACTTAGGAACCATACATAGGAGTAGTATGTAGAGACCTTAAAACGTGACATATAATAAGTTAATTTTGAAAGGGGAGACATGATGGGAATGGGTGGAGTGGCTAGTGAAACGATATGATATGAAAGATGGCAAGGTAAAATGTTGTAAATGACATGAAATAAGAGTCACACTTGCTTAGATCCCTAGGAGCACACCTAACTCGCAAGGTCATACACTTAATCTAATGAAGAATTATAACCACACCATGACGCACCCTAAGCTATTGAAACAATATTGTAGTATACATCAGCCATTAAAGAGTAAAACCATACACCCCCTATGGTCATGTCCACACATAAGAAAGCATTTTTAAAATGTCAAGAAAAGAGGATATGTTGTAACATTGGTGTCAACTAGATGTCCCCATTTGTCTCTGGCACATATCATGGTGGATTGAGCAAGTTGAGACTGCATCTGTCAAGTATCCATGGGCAAACCATAGATCTCATGTGTGGAACTAGTGGATGTGATGGAAGATCACATAGGAAATAATGATCAAGTCATTGACTCACGCCACACATGTCAAGGGGCAACAATGTCAATAGTTTTATTATGTCGATAATTCTAATTAAGCCAACTGGGTCAACCTCGAGTGGTTGTGGGATGGAGTGTTATCCTCCCCTGGAGTGTTATCCTCCCCACCTTGGTTCTATTCCCATAAGTGACATGTCAAGCTCATAATGAGTATATTGTTGTAATCGCTTCCAGCCTTGTTGTTGACTTGGCCTTGTGCCCTGAAGAATCTAGAGTTTACCTTGGTTACCATCCTTGAAATGAGGGGAGGTCCTCGGGGGTTTGACCCACGATATTTTACCTAGAAAAAGAAAATCTAGTTAAGTTTTTGTTATAAGAAAACTTTTAGGCATTAAAATGCAGACTTTTCAGAGTGTGTGGCTATTGCAGATAGTCTGGAAGAGACTTTTTGGGCCAAGAGCAGCCAGCATCCATACTGCCTTGGATTTGGCTTGAGTTGGCATCCACACCATCTCTGGCTAGTTTCAGATTCCTGCAGAGTATTTTGCCATCATTCAAGTGTTGTTACTAGTTGCTGCTGTGTTTTTCTCCTGTTATCAGCACTTCTTGAACCTGCTATCAAATATAATGTTGGTAAATCATTTGAATCGTCTCTTGTTGGTATTTAATCCACTGTTGCTGGTATAATCAATACTGTTGTTTTGTTATTGTTTTGCTGTTGTCAGCATTTTTCAGTTTCCAATCATTACCGAGGCTTAGAATTATACCCTTGACTTGCTAAGATCCCCCTCTTGTCCCTCCTCTACTAGTGAGGAAATTTGCAGCTGTATTTCTTTTATCTGTAATCTAAACAGCACATTTCAATTACTCAGAAAGGTGCATTAGGGGATCATTTTTGCTAGGTCCTTGGTTATCAGCATGCATGACAGCAAATCAAAATAGAAACACTTACATTTTTTGGAAACAGCACAATCAAGCAGTGCCTGGCAGTATTTCTGTACATAAATCATTAGTATACCAGATGTTTCTCCATAATTTCTAACCATGCTTTGCAAAGATTCAAAATCATGCAGAAAAGATGGCTATGGACCTCAACCATTTTCAAAGCTTGATTTTCCACTACAGCAATCCATCATCTACAAACCACATGATCATTCCACCATAAACAATCAATCGGGTCCCATGCATCGCAACAAAAGCTAGTCAAGAAAAATTTGCATGGTGGGTGCAATAAAAAGGCTCATTCTGCAGCCCTTGCATTCTCCAGGGTGGAGGATAAATGAGATGAAGCATAGCACCAACCACCACAGAGATCAGATAAATATCCTGCATTGAATCTTTCCATCTTGGAGATTGGACACAAAATGAAAAGAATCAAAGCAATGTTTTAGATGCTTTATCCACCAAGAAAAAGATGATGGAACACTAATGACGCACATGATCAGGATCCACCTAGCAAATGATTGATCTATTCAGCTTACTCATTAATCATAGTACCACATGCTTCATTTGTCATTACTACTCTATTCTCTTCTAATGAAGCATTTATGTAGACTGTATAGCCATTACAGTTTGTATTTATTTAGTTATTTTAGGAATCCGGACACTGACCACAATAGCACCAATTTTTATACCTATTGATCATAATAGATGCAATTTTACTTTTACTCTCCCAAGTATGGTGGTGTATGTGTTATGAGGACGGGAGGCTTGCATAACTCTACACTTCCTTTTTATTGTAAATAGCATGTATGATGTTACCAATTTCTTTTTTATAAACTAGTCTATATTATATTAATTCAAAAAAGAGATAACAGAGAGGGCACTAAACTGGTCTGCCACTTGGGAAACCAGACCAGTCATAGTGCAAGATAATCTTTTTTTTTCCATATTGCAGTATGGATATTTAGTCTTAAAAGTCAACATAAGCAGTAAAAAGTTCTTACTACTTCCTTTTCTATCTGACAAGAAACCATCTGAGCTATAACAAAGAAACTATCTGTCCTAATCATCATTTATGATTGGAATAACTGGCACCTCAGAGTTCTGATCAGCTTCTGCTGGGGAACAGGCTACATCTTGAAGATCATTCTTGTAGTGTTTTTGGCCAGGATATTAGCTGTGTCCAAGCTTGTAAGAGCCTTTATCAGGAGATTGAATCTGTTGTTAAGGGCACTGAGCATGTCATTGAGGGTCTGAAGCTGAATTTGAACTTCCTCTGCCTTTGTGTCCTGCTCTGCTTGATTATCCATTAAAACCTTGCCTAACAGAGTTTTCGTTTGCCAGTATAGGAGCACAGTTTTGGCATGCTTAGTCTCCCTTGTGTGGGAGGATATTATGTTACCAATTTCAATAAAAAGGTATTTTCAAATTACCTAATGCCTTGGACAGTGTAATTATCCACCTTCTCTATATGATAATGCAAAATTCATGGCAACAATCTATTTCCACAAGTTTATATTAGTACGTGTGTATGCATATTCACACAAACATCCACGAAATGTATGTACATGTATCAGCCTTATAGACTCAAGAGTGACTAAGACCACTAAGACCACTATAAACTTACAAAGGAATGGATATGGCATGTACTACTTACTCTTTGACCGCTCCACAAGTAGATCATTTTGGCACTCAGCATTTTTGTGCTCTAGTTGTCTTACCCTGAGAAACCAATAACATGATAAATATGCTATTGTAATCAATAAAAAGAATTAAAAATCAATTTTGGTCTAAAATATATATAGTAGCAAAGTTCACCTAATAAATTATCTAATAGCCGATCAAGCAAAGCAAGGAACATACCTATTTAAAGCCAATGTACTAATAAGCTCTGACTGTAACCGATCGTTCTCTTTTTTATGGAGCTCCAACAATTTATCAGCAGCTGCAAAACATAAGTCAATGTAGGGACTTGGAATACATTCTATAAAATACAAGCACCAATATTAACATAAAACACTGTCAGAATACATTTTTATACAGTACAAGAATCGATATTAATCTTTAATTGTAGTATCCTTCAAGAAAGGTAAACTTAAAGGTCCTAAACTAATCCAGTAATGACTAATGAGCATTTCCCTTGGAACCTATTTTTAGTCTGTGCAATAAACAAACAAGCTCAGGACTGAAGTTCTTAAAGCAAAATATTCCCTAGGACTGCAACATAAAAATCTGTCAGGGTATAGCATTTTCGGAAGGAAGTTATTTTCTTGAAAGAAAAAATAAGAAGAGAGGACCTAATTCAAAATTTTAGAGCCTTAAGAGATCAAAATGAAAAACATGCCAATTTGTGAGAGAACTCTTGGAGCCAATACACTTCTAGAAGAAGAAACAGGTCTGGAAGGGCTAAAGGAAAGGCTTAGTTCAAAGGGACTGCTAGGTACATTTAAAATAATACATAGTGGGAGTACAAGTGCAGCTCCTATAAAAGCATATATGCCCTCTAGGGTCAAAGACCTAGAATCTAAAATATATCCTCAAAGAAACAGAAAGATGCAAAGGTGGGAGTCCCAGAGAAGAGAGAAACCCTCTCAGGAACCTGAAAGAGATGTCTCGACTGGAGGGGCCTGGAGGAGTCACCTATTGATGAGGACTTCAAATCATGAGAACAGAAAAGTCTAAAATAATGGCCAATAAAAGGAGTGAAATAGCATCCTAAGAGGAATTCTAACAGTAATGAGGATAATTGCAACATAGAGAGCAGGTTTAGATTGGGAGAGTACAATGAAAAGGGAATTGCATATTAGAGACAAAATATAATTTGTTGCTAAGTGAACATGGAAACTTGGAGAAGGTTAGAAATGTGAAAGAGAAATGTCTGAAAGAATGCCACTTTTGAGAGAAAGATGAAAATGATACAATTCCTTCAATCGAGTAGGATATGAACTGAGATCTTTGAATCAATATAGACAATGATACGAGGCCAAATAACAACACAAGAGGCTTTTAGAAAAAGAAGATTTCAAGGGCTGAGTAAATGTGTCAAATATCAAAGGAAAGCAAAGATCAGCATTGTAGAAATATCACTTCTCTAACAGACTTTCAAGTTAACTCAGAATAACAATGTTTAATAAACCATCTCATTCAACCATAAACAGCTGAAAATGAAATTTCACTCATAAACACTTCTGAACTGGAAGCACAACAAAAGTTCTACCAAAATACTGAGAACAGAAAAAACATGACAGCCATGCACAGAAAATTTCAGACTCAGATATTTTAGCCAAAATGGCCCAGGCAAAACCCCGAAAGGAAAAGCTGTGAGAGAGTGAGAATATTTATATTTCTTCTTCAATAAAATGTACAGCAGAATTTTTAATAATATCGAGCAGTGAAGCATCACTCGTTTAAGACTCGCGAGTACTCACGAGTCTCGACGAGTGTTTCTTGCTCCCGCGTAACCGCAGCAGACTCGGCAAGGAACTCGCCGTCAACAGGGAACTCGCCGGAACCGCTGCCAACTCGCCATAATCGCCCACGAACTCGCCGGAATACTCGCTGGACGCCAGGGACGCGAAAGCATGGACGTGAAAATTATTTCGCGGGTGGACATGATTCTGGTCTTCGATGTGCAGTGTAGGGTTCCGTGCAATGTCATGGTTCCGTTCATGTTCGACGGCCGGGCTGCTGTGTTCGATGGCCTGTTTATGTTGGTCTCTAACTTTCTATTATATCGTTTTTTTTATTTGTAGTTTCAACTTTATGCGATATAGTTTTTTTTATTGATATTTTAATTTTTTGTTATATAATTTTTAATTAAATATTTTTGTTATATATTTTATATATTATATTTTTTTTTTTAACAGAAACAGGGGATTTTAGATATATATATAAAAGGCTGTGCACAGCCATCCATTACAAAATTTGAGCCATAAATCTGCTTCAAAAAGAGGTAAAATGCAGATTTTACAAGGGATTTGTCTCTTAGATTCTTTGCTCCTAATTTTCCTGGAATTTCTAGTCATTCTACTGGGATATACCCTTACAAACTGGTTGCATAACAAAATACAAAAAAACATTCAGAAGTAGATGTTCTTTGAAAAACCTGCAGAGAGCAAATTCCAAAATTTCTGAGGAGAGAGTCTATCTGTAGTTCTGCTGCAAGAAAGAGGCAGCTTCCATCATTCCCTGGTTAACAGACGGCGCTTCCTGACCCTGGCTGAACTGAGTTTTACTAATGAAGACAGAGAGGTCCTCCTTAATGCTGTCGACCTTCCCCAGTAGTTCTATGGTGTTTCTTTCAATGTCGTCCAGGTGGGAATCAACACAGGAGAGGCGTGAATGAATATATTTAAATTCCATGTTCTGCTCTTTGTTCTGGTCTGCAATGGAGCAGACCGCCGAATACGTCCTGCTTAGATAAACTTTGACTTCCGATGTAACCTGGCTGAGAGTGGCAATCGCTTGCCTGATCCCGTCCATTATGCTGCGGTGAAAACTGCTGTCGCGAGGGTCCTCTTCAGACTGCCGAGAATCGAAATCAGATACGGAGAGGCTGAGCTGCTGTAAGCCAAGGCCGAGCGAAAGGAAATTAGGCTGCTCCATGTCGCGAAGGGACTTCCTATGACCGCCTTGCAGCAATAAATGCTGAAGCGTGAGAGCTCTGAGATTAGGTGAGAAGCCACATGGCTTATAACGTGCCACTTGTTGAGAAGCGCGTGCATGTGAGACCGGGTGCCTACTACGGGAGGAAAGCCTCCATTCCAAACAATTCGAAGTTGATTTCCTTGCAAGATTGATGAGGTCTATGACTAGGTTCTTAGGGAATGAACTTATAACCCAAGACATTGTTTTGTAGTAGCTGGACTTTTCCCAATGTGGCTCCAATATTGGCGAGCCTATCTGCTGTTGAGTTGAGACTTCTGAGAACATGGAAAAAGAGAGTATCGATTGGGAGAGGAAGAGTTTCGATCCTTTTTCGAAGATTTTGGCTCTTTGCGCCTTTCAAAGTGTTATTTTTCATACTCTGGATTACATGTCTGGAATCTCCAATCACTTGTAACTTTGCTATGTTTAGGGAGGAGGCTAACTCGAGTGAATAATGAATCGCCAACCATTCTGCTTCGTTGTTAGTTTTTGTGCCTAATCCCCAAGAAAAGTCAGCAACTTTTCTTCCTCCGGGATCGAAAAGTTTATATTTGATGTAGTTTTTTTTATTTATATTTTTATTATATAGTTTGTGTTAGATAGTTTTGTTTATTTAGATTTTTGTTATAAATTTTTTTATTATATATATATATATATATATATATATTTTTATTTAATTTGTGTTTTTTTTTGTTTTAAATTTTTATTTATGTTATATGTTTTAAATTTATATTTATTAATTTTTTGTTATATATATATATATATATATATTTATTTATTTTTTTTGTTATATTTTTTTTGTTATATTTTTTTTTTTATTTTATATTTCTTTTATTTCCGTTATATATTTTGTATATATATTTTTTAATTTTATTATTTTAAAATCGATTGTGTTACATCATATAGTCATTGTTTATGAGTTTATGAGACAATGTTATGAATTATTGCATAAATTGTAGTTTTATAGCTTATATGGATTGGAAATGCTTTTAATCTCTCTTTTTTGCCCAAAATGTACAATATTTTTAATTTTCTTCCTATTTGCCGAGTCTTTCCCGAGTTTTTCCTGAGTCCACGAGTCATATGCCAGCCGAGTCTGAGTCATGCAACATTGATATCAAGCACAACTTATCTCAACCAGTAGACTAACAGGCTACCTCGAAAACAGTATTGAAGCTGCCTCAAATTCTGAGTATATATTTCTAGGAAATCGTGTCCTTCTCAAGCAACACAGAGCTATACGGACAGCTCCTCGATTTTAGTGCCAAACTTAATTTTCTGCCTGGAAATTCGTGCCCAACAAAATAGCAATGAAGCTTCCTTGAATTTCGTGCCCACGGACAAAAACTATACGGACTGTACGGATTTCTCGAAATTCGTGCCACTGTTTTTCTTCTCGAAAAACGTGCCCAAAAATGGTTGTACGGATTCTTGTCTTGGGAAGCGAGCTGCTATCTCAGACAGCTACCTTCACTCTCTCAAACTCCAACTTGACCTTGCTCTCCAACTCTCTTGGAATAATCTCCACTTCTCCAACTCTCTTGGGATGTGTGCAAATGAATGAGGGAAGGCTTATTTAATTCAAAAATCGTGTCTCTTGGTTTGCCTCTCAAGGGTAACTGAAGAGTCATCTAATCCAAGGGCCCACATTGGTTTAGATCAATGGATGAGAATAAATGCACATTATTCTCTCCATAAATTAAATTCATTCACCTACCACTTAAATAAACCAAAAGCCACTTTATAATAATAAAGTGAATTAATTGCTCATCTCAAGCAATTAATACAAGGGTCATGTCCCCTTTTCCCTCATTAATTACTTAGGAAAAAAATAACTAGGAGAACACTTCCTAGGTACAAATTCAACAGTCACCCTTACCAAGGAAGATGTTCTCACTGACAACCAACTCATCTCTGAAGAAGATAAACAGTTTCCCCACCAACACTACCCCTTACCAAGGAAGATGTTCTCACTAACAACCAACTCATCTCTGAAGAAGATAACCTGCTTCCCCACCAAAGCTGGTAAACTGCTCATGTCCTTCTCGCACAATATTGAAGATGTCCCCCCTTTCTAAACTCTGCTATAGAAAGGTCAACTCAAGTGTCCCTTCATGTAAGAAATCATCACATGAAGGACTTCATCCTGAGCTACAAAGCTCAGTGCTTTTGCTTCACACGAGAAGACCTTCTGGCATATCCTCTGCCAGAATCTCTCTCCAGTCTCACACTGTCAGCAGTAGAAGCTCCCCCTGTCTCTGGAAGCTGTCTTGCACCCTCCATTTATGCCTCATGTCGGGACATCTCATCTCGCTCATCCATCAGTGACAAGTCATACCAGTTGACCCTCTTGCCAGCACTAGAGGAAGTAGCCTCTCGCTGACTCCTCTGAATAGAAGATGAACTACACGGTACCACAATAATCTCTAGAGCATCTCGCTCTCTCCTCTGAATTGCGGACTAACTACTCGGCGCCACATCAATCCTCGAAGCATCTCGCTCATTGTCTGTCTCAGACACATGATTTGTTATCCACCCAGATCCTCCAACTGTACGCTGACCACGCACTACATACTCTACATCTTTCTGATGACCAATAAGCACAGGGTCAACCGGATCCACTCCTAATACATAAATGAAGATGTGTTCACTCTTGAACAAAACTACATATCCTGTTCCCTCCAAGGCTGGAATTGAAAGTCTGTTGTCTTGCAGCCCTGGAATATAGAGTACTCCTGTAATCTCCAAAATCTATCCAAACTCAAGTTGGAACCGTACTCGTCCCAAACCTCTGACTGCATGCACTGTCCCATCTCTATCCTGTACGAGCTGCTCTGGAATAGTCTCAAAACTGAGGAAGGCATCTCGCCTCCCAGTCATGTGACTGCAATAGGAACTATCCACAATCCACTTCCCAGTATGAACTGGTCCGCTACTGTCGCAACTCAAAATAGTAGTGACAAGAGAGAACTCTTTCTCGAACTGTGTAGCAAAAGTAAAACACTCAATCTCTGCTGTAGCTGCAACCTGCTCCTCTTTCTCCTGTTTGCCTTTCTTCTTCTTAGGACATTAGCCTGCATAATGGCCAAAATCATTGCATGCATAGCACCTGACTCTGCTCAAGTCCCTTAGTTCAGTTCATCTTTTACCTGTCTGAGTCTAGTGAGGTAAGAGGCTACATTCTCACCTCCTTAGTGAATCCTTTCAAGGCTATCCACACTAGCTCGAGATCGGGAATCACCTCACCAACTGCACTCAGTTCATCTTTTACCTGTCTGAGTCTAGTGACGTAAGAGGCTACATTCTCACCTCTCGCCATCTTTGTGCCATGAAGCTTATCCTTTAAAGCCATTTTACAATTTTCATTCTTGTTCTCATACAAATTTTTCAAAGTATTCCACATCTCCTTGCCAGTGTGTTTCTTTGCCAAATGTGGGATAAGGTGATCTCGAACACCATCCAGAAGCAGTCTCTGTGTTCTGGCCTCCTTCACCTCATATATGTCAAGGGCTATAGGATCAGTTGTGGGAGGAACCACTGTGGTACTGATGAAGGTCCATAACTTGTTCTCCTTGAGAACAGCAGTCGTCCGGACTTTCGACTGCAGGTAGATGGAAATCCCTTCCAACCGATCCTCATACCAGATGCAAGCCATCATTCACTTCTGCTATTTTTCCAAAAAAAGCACACTCAGCCCTGATGTCTGAAAATCATTGTCAATCAATCTGCCCTCAACAGGGCTCTGATACCATGTAGAAATATCACTTCTCTAACAGACTTTCAAGTTAACTCAGATTAACAATGTTTAATAAACCATCTCATTCAACCATAGACAGCTGAAAATGAACTTTCACTCATAAACACATCTGAACTAGAAGCACAAGAAAAGTTCAACCAAAATACTGAGAACAGAAAAAATATGACAGCCATGCACAGAAAATTTCAAACTCTTATATTTTATCCAAAATGGCCAAGGAAAAAACCCCGAAGGGAAAACCTGTGAGAGTGAGAATATTTATATTTCTTCTTCAATAAAATGTACTGCAGAATTTTTAATAATATCGAGCACAACTTCTATCAACCAGTAGACTAACAAGCTGCCTCGAAAACAGTGTTGAAGCTGCCTCGAATTCTGAGTACATATTTCTGGGAAATCGTGCCCTTCTCAAGCAACACGGAGTTGTATGGACAGCTCCTCAATTTCAGAGCCAAACTCAATTTTCTGCCTGCAAATTCGTGCCCAACAAAATAGCAGTGAAGCTTCCTCGAATTTCATGCCCAAAGATAGAAATTGTACGGATGTACAAACTGTACAGACTGTACGGATTTCTCGAAATTTGTGCCACTGTTTTTCTTCTCGAAAAGCGTGCTCAGAACTGTTGTACGGATTCTTGTCTTGGGAAGCGAGCTGCTATCTCAGATAACTACCTTCACTCTCTCAAACTCCAACTTGACCTTGCTCTCCAACTCTCTTGGAATAATCTCCACTTTTCCAACTCTCTTGGGATGTGTGCAAATGAATGAGGGAAGGCTTATTTAATTCAAAAATATTTTCTCTTGGTTTGCCTCTCAAGGGTAACTGAAGAGTCATCTAATTCAAGGGCCCACATTGGTTTAGAGCAATGGATGAGAATAAATGCACATTATTCTCTCCATAAATTAAATTCATTCACCTACCACTTAAATAAACCAAAAATCACTTTATAAAAATAAAGTGAATTAATTGCTCATCTCAAGCAATTAATACAAGGGTCATGTCTCCTTTTCCCTCATTAATTACTTAGGCAAAAAAATAACTAGGAGAACAGTTCCTAGGTACAATTTCAACAAGCATCACCTCTTCACAACTCCAACCAAGTCCAAAGGATATGGAATAGCCATTTTAAAATGATGAATCACATGGAAAAATTATCAATCCCCAAAAGCTTATTAATAAGAAAATAGTCTTAAACCGTTTTTTATTGAAAGACTTTTATAATATAGGAAATCAATCCAACCTTTATTTGTTGGAACACCTAGTTAGTAACAAACAGAAGGTTCTATAAAAATCATAGTTTAAAAATCGGCCAAACCGGTTTTGGAATCTGCCGATCAACCGGTTTGATAAGGAACCGAATCAACTCGGTCTGCAAATCGGTTCGGTCGACCAGTTCGGTACCAAACCGGTTTAATCGGCCGAGTTATGTAAAAAATCGATCGGTTTGTCTAGCAGGTTGCGTGGGTGCTCGCTTAAGCACTGCGGACCATCCCGCTAACCTATATGATTCCCATAGGTTCGAGCGGCACTAACATTCAAGGAATCAACTAAGGATTGATGCCATATGCAATCTCTGGCATAATTATTATATCATCAGTACGTAAACAGGGGCCACCAGAGCCTAAGGCCACCTGCATGCATGACATCCGAGCATTATTTCATGATGCATGCACCTGATTCAGTCTCCAGACACCTGCATGCAAGTCAACTGCAAATTAGAAAGTAAAGTGACCTAATTAGGTCAAAAGTTAGGTTTGACAGGTGAAAGCTATAAAAGAAAGGTAAAGCTAATGGAGAAGACATGCTTATATGATTATTGATTTGTGGATTCAAATTGGAGAGCTCAATGAGCTAAGTTGGGGTTGAGCGCATGCACTCGGCTAACTGGTGTATTTCGGCAGCGAAATCTATCTGCCCTAGTCACCATCAGGTTGGATCATTCAGATTCAGCATTGCTTCGTCATCAAGTTCTATTCATCAGTTTATTCAGAAGTTGAGTCATTTACTGGATTGAGGGATTCGCCCTCCTTGCATGGGCGCATTGCTCAAAGACACTTCTATTGGCATCACTGGTTGCAGAGGTCCAAGTTCTTGCATGCTGGCTCTATTCTTCTCAGAGCATCCCTATTACCCTTCCCCTAGAAGAAGGGCTTCTCAATTGGACACTTGAAAGAGTTATCAGCATCTTCACCCCTTAGAGGACGTCCTTATCTGCATGGGCGACTTTCCTAAGGAGGACATTCACGTTTTAGGCTGTTGAGCCATCAGTTCTTCTGCATGCTGCTTCCATCTTCTTCAGAAGGGCACTATAACCCTAGCACACATCTTTGGGAGCTTCATCTACTGAGTATTATTTATTGAGGAGCATTCATAGCTTTGAGGAGGGCGCATTTATCTATTGGAGGACATCCTACCTTATCTCCCTCTTCCTTCGGCATAATTCCCGCATGCTGGAATTATCTTGGTCTACATCAACCGATCTACCTACTGGTATGTACATGCATTAATTCCTCCTACCTTATAGCATTTCAGTTTATCTGGGTTACAGATCTACATGCATGCAGATATCAGTGCATACTTTCATATTCTATTGAGACATAAGCCTGCTAGCCATCTACAGTACAAACATTAAAAAAAAAAAAAAATATCAGTTTGGGATATTTCAGTGGTATCAAAGCAATTTCCTTGCCAGTTGTGGGAGCACGCAATTGTGAACAGTAAATTAATCCAGAGGACCCACACAACATTACTTAACGGAGACAGAGGTTTAGAAACAGTGGTAGAGGAGAAGAAGAATTAGAAGATATAGAGTTGGGGGATAGAGAGTATCAGTTTGAAAAAAGTAAGGGCAAAGAAACAATGGCAGATGATGATAAAATAGCTTTCAAGAGTCTCATTTCAGCTATAAAATATCTCACTAATGGGCAGAAAGAAATGGTCAGTGCCTTCAAACAAATGGCAGAGAAAAATGGGCCCACCCCACACAGTCCAGTAGTTACCCACAATGATAGGGTATCCACCAGTAGTAGTGGAGAACATTTACATACCAACATGCAGATCCATCCCCATCTATACAACAGGCCCTCCCGACCTACCATGTCTCAATTCATAGAGAGCCCACCCACAGTACCTCTAGCCCAGGTAGAGCCAGAAGATTCCCCAAGTCCCTATTTGAGAGAATACATAGCTCTAGGAGATGACTTCCAGTCAGCCATGACCTTTAATGACTTTTGCCACTTCAAAAGTAAGAACAAACCCAGAGCATACAATAGGCCTTTCAACTAGTACTTTGAGTTACAGCGTACGATGGGGAAACTGACTATCCCTACCTTTGGGGGGACCCAGGGTGGCCCAGCACGGAATTGGGTACAGAATTGGGATACATACTTTCAGCTCAACCCCATGATTGAGACGGATGCCATTAAATTGGCTACCTTACATTTGGATGGAGAGGCCGATGAGTGGTGGTACCACGGGTTGGTGACATTAGGTCACAATACCATCACCTCATACTCAGATTTTACACAGAGGCTCATTGAGCGATTTGACAGGAAGGACCCTGAGGTGCATTTTAGACAGCTAGCACAGCTCAAGCAGACAGGTAGTGCAGATGCTTTCATTTCAGAGTTCCATAGGGTGGCAGTCATGGTGACAGATATTTCAGAGAGTAGGTTGATTATGTTGTTTACAGAGGCCCTCACTGAACCCTTACGTGGATGGGTCAAGTCCTATAGACCCACCACCCTAGCTGATGCCATCAGTCGGACTAGAGATCTGCAAGATACAGTACCCAAAAATAGATTTCCTCCCAGAACTAATTTCCCTATTAAAGAAAAAGAGAGGAAACCCTTCCAGAAAGAGTGGCCCAAGAAAGAATGGATGGATCAAGATACACGCCAGGACCTTAGAAGAAAAAACCTATGTTTCACTTGTCATGAACCATGGGAACCAGGGCACAGATGTTCATCAGGAGGGAAAGGCCTACTACATAGAGGCCTATTCCGATAGTGATGAGGATTATCAGGATCAGGAGCAGGGAGAGACACCTGAGACAGCAGATGAGGGACAGCCACCAGGAGGTACCATTGCTACCATGTCAGGCGTCCCTAGATTCCACACTCTCCGGATCAGAGGTGTCGTACAGGGCCACAGAGTGGGAGTGTTGATAGATGGTGGGGCATCCCACAACTTTATTGATATTGCATGGGTTAAAAGGAAAGGCATTCAGAATGAGAGTTTTGATGGGTTTTCAGTAGCTGCAGCAGGTCACACCATGGAGTGTAGTCAGAGGATTCCAAAATTGAAAGTAACACTGGGAAATTATACAGTGTTAGAAACATTCTATGTGGTAGATATACCTGACATGAATGTGGTATTGGGAACTCAATGGCTTTATTCAATAAGGAAGTATTGCACGAACTACCAGACCATGGAAATGGAGTTCACAGGAGCAGAGGGACAGAAGGTAGTATTGAGAGGAATGAATACCTACCCTCCCACAGCAGTGGCATCGCACAGTATGGAGGCAGTACTTTGACAGGGAGATATTGAGTGGGCTGCAGAGTGCTTGGTTACCTTCAGGAAACCACCAAATAAAGCCACACAGCATCCAATAGATATAAAGACTTTACTGCAGAAGCACAAAGCAATATTCGGAGACCTTCCAGCAGGTCGACCTCCAAATAGGGGATTTGAGCACATTATTGAGTTAGAGGAGGGGACTCAAGCAGTTATCACCACTCCTTACAGACACCACAAGAGGTACAAAGATGAGATAGAGAATACAATCAAAGAACTACTCAGACTGGGGCACATTAAACCTAGCCCCAGCCCCTTTGCATCTTCAGTAGTGCTAGTAAAGAAAAAGGATGGAACCTTACACATGTGCATCGATTACAGGGCACTCAACAAGAAGACTACAAAAAACAAGTATCCAATCCCCAGGATTGATGAGTTAATGGATGAACTACAGGGGGGCAAAGTACTTTTCCAATATTGACCTCCACTCAAGTTACCATCAGATTCGGGTTAGGGAACAGGATGTTCCAAAGACCGCCTTTCATTGCCACTACGGACATTATGAGTTTCTAGTGATGCCATTTGGGCTCACTAATGCACCAGCTACTTTCCAGTCATGCATGAACAATATCTTCAAGGCTCAGTTACGTAAGCATCTTCTGGTGTTCTTCGACAACATATTGATATACAGTAGAACTTGGGAAGAACATTTGAGACATCTAGGTGAAGTACTTGGCATTTTACAGGAGCAGTCAATATATGCCAAAATGTCCAAGTGTGAGTTCAGCATGCAGGAGATGTTATATTTAGGGCATGTGATAGGGGCCAACAGGGTCCAGGTGCACCTAGAGAAGATTCGAGCCATATTGGATTGGCCTACACCGAAAAATGTGACAAAACTGAAGGGCTTCTTGGGCCTTTGCACCTACTACAGGAGGTATGTCTGTGGATTCTCACAAATGACCGCACCCCTCACCGATCTTACCAAGAAGGGGGCATTCAGTTGGTCGGAGATAACACGACAGACATTCAAGTAAATGAAAAAGGTAATGAGTTCATGCCCGGTATTAGCTCTACCAAACTTCTCTCAACCCTTCGTGTTAGAGTGTGATGCTTCAAGAGAGGGAATTGGGGCAATATTGATGCAGAACAATCACCCCATCGCATTTGAGAGCAGGAAGCTCAAAGACTATGAGCGCCACTATTCAATATATGACAAAGGAATGTTAGCCATTCTCCATGCGCTAACCAAGTTCAAGCAATACTTAGTGGGTGGCAGATTCAAGATTAAGACAGATCGCAACAGCTTGAAATACTTCCTAGAGCAGAAAGAGCTAAACGAGAGGCAGCAGAAATGGGTGAGCAAAATTCAAGCCTATGACTTCGAGATTGAGTACGTAAAGGGAAAGAACAATGTGGTGGCCGATGCACTTTCTAGATGAACAACTACTTTGTCCCTTATGAGCATCTCATCAGATTGGAGATCTCATCTTTTGGTTGAGTATTCCAAAGATAAATTTGCTTGCGAGCTACTGGGTGGACAGATTCAAGATGACAAGTACCGGGTAATTGATGACATCATATACTACAAGAACAGAATCTACTTAGTTCCAGAATCTTCCCTCAAGAAAAAGGTTCTACAAGCATCGCATGATTCACCATTAGCAGGACATCAGGGGTTTCTCAAGACCTACAGACAGATTAGAGAGAGGTTCTCATGGAAAAGCCTCAAGATTGATGTGATACAACATGTGAGAGAGTGCAGCTTGTGCCCACAGAATAAAATAGAGCACACCCACCCGGCTGGTTTACTACAACCCTTGCCTATTCGCGAGCAGAAGTGGGAGAGCATCTCAATGGACTTCATTATAGGGTTGCCCAAGGTTCAGGGCAGAGACTGCTTGTACGTAGTGGTGGACAGATTGACCAAGTTCGCTCACTTCTTTGCCATTCCTTCAGATTATTCAGCAGCACCGATAGCAGAACTATTTTTCAGGGAGGTATTTAGACTCCACGGGTTACCCAAGACCATTGTGAGTGACAGGGATAGCAAATTCACTGGAGCCTTTTGGCAAGAGCTCTTCAGGTTGGTAGGAACCGAATTAGCTATGAGCACTAGTTATCATCCACAGAGCGATGGACAGACTGAGATAGTTAACAAGTGGATTGAGGGGTACTTGAGAAATTACGTAGCAAGCCAGCAGAGGACATGGATCAGATGGCTACACTTAGGTGAGCATTGCTACAATACCACCCACCATATGACCATTGGGATGACTCCCTTCAGAGCTCTATATGGATACGACGCCCTAACTTTTGCAAATTTGATATTTGGTGATAGCAAGGCCCCCAAGGCCAAAGAGTGGATTCAAGAGAGTCAAGACATCCTTAGCATACTCAGAAAGAACATACAGGATGCTCATAATCAACAGAAGATATATGCAGACAGGAACATGATTGAGTGCAGTTTTGAGGTAGGCGACTTGGTTTACTTACGCTTGCAACCTTACCGTCAGTCTTCCCTTAAGAAGAAAGGAGCAGAGAAGCTCAAGCCTCGCTTCTATGGTCCCTACAAGATAATCCGAAAGGTTAAAGAGGTAGCATATGAGCTAGAACTACCCCCAAAGAGCAAGATTCACAATGTATTTCACGTGTCCAACCTCAAGAAGGAAGTAGGTCAGCATATTGTTACATCATCCGAGTTGCCCCCCCTTGATGACGAGGGGAAATTGATTATGATTCCCAAGCGCATCATAGAGGTGCGAGGACGGAAACTGAGGAACAGGATCATCAGAGACTACTTAGTTCAGTGGAGAGATCTGCCTATAGAGGAGGCCACTTGGGAAGGAGAACACTTCTATTCGCATCACTGGTTGCAGAGGTCCAAGTTCTTGCATGTTGGCTCCATTCTTCTTAGAGCATCCCAATTACCCTTCCCCTAGAAGAAGGGCTTCTTAGTTGGACAGTTGAGAGAGTTATCAGTATCTTCATCCCTTAGAGGACATCCTTATCTGCATGGACGACTTTCCTAAGGAGGACATTCACGTTTTAGGTTGTTGAGCCATCAGTTCTTCTGCATGCTGCTTCCATCTTCTTCAGAAGGGCACTATAACCCTAGCACACATCTTCGAGAGCTTCATCTGCTGAGTATTATTTATTGAGGACCATGCATAGATTTGAGGAGGGCGCATTTATCTATTGGAGGACGTCCTACCTTATCTCCCTCTGTCTTCCACATAATTCCCGCATGCTGGGATTATCTTGGTCTACATCAGCCGATCTATATACTGGTATGTACATGCATTAATTCCTCCTACTTGATAGCATTTCAATTTATCTGGGTTACAGATCTGCATGCATGACGAGATCAATGCATACTTTCATATTCTATTGAGACATAAGCCTGCTAGCCATCTATAGTACAAACATAAAAAAAAAATATCAGTTTGGGATATTACAAAATTGTAGGGTGTTGAGCCGTTGACTAATGTCCTTGGAAGACCAACTTTGAAATTCGAGTTAGAGGCAAGGGCTAGAGCCTAGAGGAGGGAGGCATAGGGTGCTATTGATGAATAGGATCCCAATATAAGCAATGATTCGCTAACATGTATGATTGATGATTTATATTTCACATTCATTTTTTAAATGTCCTTGCTCATTTATTAATTTAACATATATATATATAGTATTTCCTCGATTCCAAAATTTTTGGGGGTCATGTCTCCCCTATTTTGTCCCCTTTTCCCTGTTTCGTGCAACTTAGGTTGAAGCTGTTCAAACCCTCGTATAAAAATTTTGAAGCAAACTTGTGCCTGTTGTGACCCTTTGCAACAATAAATACAAAAAAGTCATGAAAATCACCTTAAAGGCTTAAAATAAATGGTCGGCAGCACTGTGGATGAAAGCATCCCTAAACAGCAAGTCTAGGTGCTCTTTGGCCTTCAAACAGTAGGTCTGGGTCATAACAGCAGTCCTAAAATCTTGAAAATGTTGTTTTTGTTTAAAATTTAAATATTTTATGTATTTTTGAGTAAACCGATTCATTAAATTCAAATCGGCCAATTTATGACTAATTCATTACCTATTCCGATTCCGAGTTGACCCGTGACCGATTCCAAGTCCGATTCTGATTTTTCAAACTATTATAAAAATGTCACTAGATGAACAACCGAACAATAGCTCAGGGTAACGGAAACAACAAAAGGAGACAGTTATTTCAAAAGAAACAAAGGAGGATATGCAAACTCTAAGGCAAGATAATGAACTCACTAAAATTTAGCTACCAGAAGCTAATGGAAATGGAAATCACCCTTATATGAAGCAAAATACAAGGACAACTAAAGGACCCAAAGAAATATGGTCTCCCAGGGAATTTGGCTTTTAAAAATTCAATTTCAATGGAGCATCAAATGATAACAATAGGAAGGCAGGGTACATAGGTGTGTACAATATCCCAAGAGGAGAAGGAATCTACTTTTCTTCCATCAACTTAGAAGAATGCTTGGACAACATTGTGGAGGATGAAGGTTTGGGATCCCATTATGAAAGCAACCATTAAAATGGAAATAAAAAGGGTGATTGTTGAGAAGCACTCTAAAACCTTGCTAGACTAGTTTACCTCCATGATTCCCAATCTTAAAGTTCATTGGGTACTAAAAACTAGGACTAAAAAGGTGAGGCAGCTAATAAAAGTGGTTTGAGCAAATTAGCATAAGTTCATGTTAGGGGGTCATGTAATAAAGTTGCCGACAACAGGGTTGGCAGGTGCGGGAGGAGTGCTCTTTGACCCCGGAGGAAAATAGAAGCTATACTACTTGTGGGGATTGGGAGAGTTGTCAAATAATCAAGCAGAAGCATTGGCACTATGGCAAGGGCTAACACAAGCTATTCATAGAAATATAAGACTTATAACTATCATGGGAGATTCGATAATAATATCCAGTACCTAGCTCACAAGAAGGTGCCAAATGATGGACCGTTACGCAAACTAATGTGGAGAATATTGCAATTAATCACAGACTTTGAAGATGTTAAAGTCGTTCAGGTTCTTAGAAAACTTAACACTCAAGCAGACAGAAAGGCAAATTTGGCTCGTAATCTTGGCCAAGGCATTCTCATGATATGTGGAGAAGAGGTTGGATATAGTACCATTCCCTAAAAGTTTGATGATGGATACAAAATCATTTAACATCATGCAAATAAGCAATATAGGATATCCAATGGTCGATCACCCTGCAATTAATAGGGTTAACGCTTCAATGAAATGGTTATTAAGTGCACTGGTAGGAAATAGAGAAATGCTCTCCAGGTGGCAGTGTACAAGCAAGCATTTGAAGGCTTGTATTGAGATGAGACTTTCAGATTTAATGTTCAGTACATGCATTTGTTTGAAGAGAGGTATTGTTCGTAGGAACAGGCAGAAACAACTAGCATTCTGGAGAACTCGATTGCCACGATGATCAGACTTGTATGGTAAAATACTAAAATCTTTATCTGATTGATGAGGAACACAGGGAATATAATCATGTCAACAAGATTGATTATATGGATGAAATATTTAAGAGGGGGTTTCTGGAATTGATGTTATGTTTTCTTCGAAGTCTGCTTGAAATTTGCTTCGTGCATTCAGGGCAGATTGAAAATTTTCAGAGACAACCAGTTTGTGTGAAAATCCCTAGTCCTGTTGGTTGAATTTGAGGGCTGTAGAAGCTAAGGAAGGAGACCTGAATAAAGTGTCTACAGAATCCCTGAATCAAGTGTCGACAGAATCTGCTATCGAACTAAGGTCTGGTAAGGCTTTTTTCTTGCTCTGGGAAACCTATTGCATTGAAGTGCGGTGTCATAATCTGGAAGAAGTTTGTGAATAACTTGAAAGTTGTTTAAACTTCAATTATAGAAATTTATCTCAGGGTGAAAATTACTTAAGAGGTTATGGAATGGGCTAGGGTAATTGAACGGCCTCTGATTTCCTTCTGGGAGCCTGGTTATACTCCACCCAGAGGTAGACAGCAGTTATCAACAATATTAAGGGAGTCTTTTTGTAAGTTTAAGCGCTGTGCAAATTATTGCACTGAAGTTCTTTGTCATTATCTGTAAGAAGTTTGTTAAGAATTGGAAGGTTGTCTTCATTTCAAGTTTAGAAATCTTATTAAAGGAGAAAACCACATTGAGTGTTTGGAATTTGCTAGTGAACTTGTCAAATTCGACCGGCCTCTGTTTCCTTTCTGTGAGACTGGTGGAAATCTTAGATCCCACACATATCCAATCAGAGATATACAACAGTTGATTTCAGTTTTAAGGGAGATTTTGTGTGAGATAGCAATTACAATGGCTCAGAAAAATGAAATTAAGGATGTAGTTGCGAATGTAGATGTTAAAGATAACGAGTTACAGCAGCTGTTGAGGAGGCAGAAAATCTTGGAAGCAAAATATGAAAGAGACCAGATTAATACTGAAGATGAGGAACCTTCTCCTTCCCCAGAGAAGGAGGAATAAACCTCTGTTTTTGTTTGAAACTCAGAACTCTTTTTGCTTCAAGGATGTCAAATGAAGGGACAAGCTCAGAATTTTGGCAAGGATCAGAGAGTTATTTCAACAATTGATGAAAATTTCTTTGATAAAAAATATGCTGGATACCATAGTAGCATAATTCGAGTACGAATATCGATACGAATACGATTCGATACGGAAAAAATACGTAATAAAAAAATCTAGTACAAATAAAATATGGAAGCAGACTGCTCTTATATAATACTTCTAATCAATTATTCACAAATATATAATAAATATACATAGACATTTCTATAATAAAACCAAACATATATTTAAACAACAAAAATATAAAATCTCAACAACGCGGAATATGGCTAGTGTGAGAGGTGGAGACTAATTATTAATAATTATTTTAATAGGAAAGTATGAAATTGAATGGTATTTCTGTTTTATAGCGTTTAAATAATTAAAGTTTTTTTTTTAAATTGGTTTTCAAAATTTAACTGTCCACTAGTAAGAATTCGTATCCATATTACACCTACACCAAATGTTCGACGATTCGAATTTGTTCCGAATTTCCATACATGAAATACCAATACGGCCAAATGATGCTACTATGCTGGATACTCAGACTCAGATATGAAGGTCACTAAAGATAAAATGTTTGAAGTCTGTTTTGAAAGACAGGAATTACTTTTTGTTTTCAATTTAAATAAATGAAGGTCAAATGTATATTGATCACTAATACTTTTATTAGAATCTATACCAGTCAGTTTTATAGTTACAGTTTGAGAAAAGAGGAATGTAAGTATATTGCTTCAAGTTTTGTTTATAGCAATAGGGAACTTGTTGAACTTGACTGCTCAGTATGTATAGAGCAAATTTTGTAACTAATAGGTCTACTAGTCCGGCTGAGACCTCTTTTTTTGATAATATAAAAAAGTATCATTTTCCGTTAAAGAAATATATAATGTTGCAGACAAGCTAGCAAATAAGGCAATTGAAATGCCCTAAGTTATAGGATGACATGGTCAAATGGAAGGACTCTTCAATACAGTAGAGTGGGGAAAGTAACAAATGTTGCTCAAAGAGGATAAGGTAGAAAGGAAGTCCTTTAGCAAGATAAAATTGCTGAAAGAAAAAGTCAATGGAGAACCAAGGCATGCAAGGCAATGCCAATGGGAAGAGGATAAATAATTGAAAAGTTCTTTCTGGGGAATTGTAGGAGATTCTTCAGGGTTAGCTAAAATGCAAGAGCAGCAACATCAGAGAGATGGTGAATTTCATGAATAATAGCTACATGAACAATCCAATAAATAAACCAAGTAAAATGAAAGCCGTAAGTTATAGGATGACATGGTGAAACAGAAGAAGCAAACCATGCAAAGCAATGCCAATGGGAAGAGGATAAATACTCAAAATTTTCTTTGTGAGGAATCGTAGGGGAATATGGAGAGCTAGCTAAAATGGAAAATGAGCAGGAGCATTTGAGAGATGGTGAATTTCATGAATAATAGCTACAGGAACAATCCAGTGAAAGCCAATAAAGATGCAATAAGTCAAAAGTGGTGACAAGATCTCCGCAGTTTATGAACGGTTAAGCTACAATGCACATTAGGAAAATGAAAGATGGGTCGAGCGAAACCACTAAAAGGAAAATAGCTAGGGTTGTGTGTCTACGAAAGACCGTTTTTAGTAATGGAGAAATTGGATAGGTACCAATTATAGGTCATCACAATTAAATGGTCTGATTATCAAAGTATCATGGTTCACAACAGAAGCGATACAAGTGCAAGAGAAGAACGAACTTGAATGTGGGTTGGTTGAGATTCGAGAATAGGCAGAGGCTGCAAAGGAACAACTGTCAATAGCTCAAGGTCCCAATGATGCTAAAGAGGCCATATACATTCCACCAATATATCCATACCTTGCAAGCATGCATAACAAAACAATAATTGAGACAAATGCATTACCAAGATCACTAGAAGTAAGACAAAGCACAAAACAACAACACAGAGTTTACCCTGGGAAACCCAATAGGGAGAAAACCTGGCAACCTTCGCAGAGATATGATAATTCTGAGATCGGAGTACAAATGAGAAAATAGAAAGTGTGGAAATGTTTTCCACAAATAGAAACCCTAGAAATCAGCCTCCTCCTTTAGGTGATGTGAAATTCTCCTCTCCCAAGTGATGCGCCACTCTCAAGTGTGAGAATGAACAAATGAGGAGCACTAACCTCATATTTATACAAGTGCTGAAACCAGAAAATCCCGTATGGGGCCGACTTGTCTTGGGGGCAATAAATATTTTATTTTTGATCTTTTTATTAATTCCTTTTGCACCCCAAGGCTTACATTGATTCTTTCATGTGTCTACATAATTGATTACATAAGGTTCTTCTCCCTTAGGAGGTATAAACAAGTACAATGAAAGTACAATAAAATATAATGAATAATATCTTCCGATGTTGTACAAAATCCAACAACAAGAACTATGAATTTGAAGGCTAGAAATGTAAATTAATGTCAAGGAAAGGGGAACTTTGAATAGACCAATAATAATGTAACCTTTTGGAAGATTTAAGGCTTGTTAATACAAAAATTCTTTAGCTATCAAAAACAAACCCTCCTTTTCATAATGGCATTTAATCATAATATAATAAAATAAACAGATACTCTAAACTAGATAGCAAAGTTGATTAATGAAACAAGCAATAAGATTTAGATTTCTGCTAGTGGATTCTCACGTGTGCATTCGAGGCATAGAACGATATCAAATTTCCTTAACCAAGGTTGTAGGGATGATGTGGATGCAAAAAAATTCAAGTTTCTCTATACATGTAGTATACCATTCAATGTTCTTCGCACACCCTATTGGCATGAAATGGTACAAGCCATCAACAGTGGCCCTAAAGGAGACAATGGACCTGGGTATGACAAAGCCATAAACATGGGACTTGACAGGGAAAGAGCCAAAATCCATTGTGTTCTAGGACAATTTACAAATGAATGGGCCAAATATGGGGTATCCATTGTATCTAATGGTTGGACAAGTGTTAAAGGCAGGCCATTGATAAATATTCTTGGTGTGTCTGTTAGTGGTGCGGTCTTCCTTTTAGCCCATGACTGCTCAGATTGTTACAAGACCAATATTAATACTGCAAAACCCTTAATTAAAACCATTCAAGAGATTGGGTCGTACAATGTCATTCAAGTCATCATTGATAATGCTATTAATTGTAGGGAAGCAGGAGCAATCTCTAAGGATATATACCCTAACATATTTTGTCAGGGTATTTGGTAACTAGTTCACACATTGAACCTCTTGATACATTATATTATTAAAATGAAGGATCATAACTATAAATACATTGCTGCATTGTACAAGAAAAGGAAGAAAATGATCAAATTTATTACCAATCATAAAATAGCCACAACATTGTTTACAATCACTCCAAGTTGGAGGCTGGAGCTACTAAAGATTGCAAAGCCAAATTTGATTGCTATAACCTCACCTTTAGACACTTTTTTAAGGTAAGCGAGGCATTGGCTACTATGGTCTCAAGTGATTCATGGCAGCGTTTAAAAGACAGGGCTACATCCACATCTGATAGACATGAATTTTAGAAGGTGGAGGACACAGTTCTTGATGGCCAGTTTTGGCCCTTGGCCATAGGTTAAGTATGTTCTACAATTCAAAAAGCCAATTTATAATATATTCAGTTTGCAGATACATATCAATCGATGATTGGGAAGGTGTATGAGTAGATGGACAACATGCTAGGTCAAATCAAAGACATTACTGAGCAAAGAGATGAGATTTTGTATGATCATATTCTTAAACATGTGGTCAAAAGGTGGGATAATCTGAATGTTACACCCCATGCCCTAGAATATGTCCTTACACCCAAATATTATTCTCCATCGCGGTTGGTCAAACCAACACCTACGGTGGGGAGAGGAGAAAACCACACCCATCCAAAGGTACAAAATAGATATATGCTTGCATTAGACAAGTTGGTCCCCGATGAAGAGGAGTGTGCTCAAGTACGAAGCAAATTAAGCAAGTACATCAATGAACATGATGTCTTTACTAAGGATCGAGATAGGTTGAATCCTATCAAATGGTGGAACATATAATGCTCCTCTACCACACATCTGCATAAAATGGCAGTGAGGATGCTTTCACAATTTGTTAACATTTCTTATGCAAAGAGGTGTTGGACAATCTATAGCTTCATCCACAGTGTGAAAAGAAACAACTTGAACGTAGATGGGCAAAAATCTTGGTTTATGTGTACTACAAAACTTGAGGTTGTTGTCCCATTATTTTGAGATGACGAAGAATAATAGAACATATGTGATTTGGGACAACAATCTAGAGGAGGCTAATTTGGAGGATGAATCCATAGCTTTAGAATGCTGGGAGGCTAAACTTTTGGGTGATCATGATTGTCATAGTATTCATGAAGAAGAGATGCCACCACCATCCACCAATAGGTTTCTAGATGCAGGAGCTCTGCCTTTAGCTTCACAATGTCATAAGTTGCATGGAGGCCATGTAGTCGTTGGTCATGTTCCACAAAAATTTCCACCTACTCCTACTCCAATTGTTCATAGATCACCAAAAAAGAAACTAGAAGTTTCTCGTGGCAAGAGGAAAGCTTAGTAGATACTAGATCAATTTGTCTTTTCTTGTTTAAAAGTAGTCTCTAGAACTTAGTACTTTGTCTTTGTTCTATAGCCTATTTTGTAAACATTATATAAGAGTTTAAGTTTGAACTTTGAAATTTGAACCTACATATGAAGTTTTAACTGTTGATTGCATCTTACAACTCTCTGGTAGTGAATATGATACTCTATTTCATTTTGTGGTTGAAGTTATCTACTACAATATTTTGATGGCAAATGTTATATGTTAAAACTTGAAAGTTGATGTTGTGTTTGATGATTGATCATTTGATGATAATGTTATAAGTTATAACTGCCATATGATTGATGTTAAATGTGTACTAAACAGTTGATGCTTTAATGATCATCATTAATCCAATAGTTAGATCTATGTTTTCATGTTTTCTACAGCTAATACAGCATTCTACAATTTTTAATATATAAGCACTAAAATATATTAAAATATGTATTATATAAAAAACACTCCAGAAAGCTTTTTGAAAATTAAGCTTCCTGCTTCCTGTTCCCAACAACGTTGACAATGCCATTGAGGTCTTTGAGAAGTGGGGATATCCCGATGAGCCCGCACAAATCTAGAATCAAACCAAGGCAGAAGACTATCTAGAGGACCCAAAGGGGGATTTGGACTCTGTACTGCACTATTGCCTGGAAGAGGTCAACCTCCACTGGGGCTTGGGTGAGCTCATCTAGTTGTCAAGGTGGGATCTAGACTAAAAATGTTGTTGAGGTCTTCGAGAAGTGGGGATAGTCCCACAAGCCTACAATGATCTAGAATTGGAGCGAAGGCCACTATTTGTCTATCTTTTGGTGCCCCTAGCAAATGGGAGCACTGTAAAAAAGGAAGTGATCTCTTAGGTGGAGACTAATCCAGGAGGTGGTTGGAGAGTATGGGAATGAAGCTTTAGGGCCTCTTGCATTTATAAGGACAAGCATCTCTAATCGGGGTAGTTGAAGAGACTAGAGGGGGTCTATAACTCCATGAAAGGCAATGGTACCTCCCAAGGATCTCATAGTATATGGGGCAGCAAAAGATGAACTGCACCTCTATCTCAACCTCTCAAAGATGGCACAACTAACAAAGCTTGTCTGATCGATCAAGCTAGTGCTCCATCTCCATCCAAAGTCTATGCTAACCTACTTTGAACTAGCCCAAAGAAATACCAAGAGAATGCATCCAATGACAATGGATGTAGGGAGGTTGGACAATGAGTCTATCTCTCAGCTCAATGAAGTGGTCAGCATAAAAAGACATCTTCTTACGTAACCTGCCAGATGGGTTTATCCAAGTAATCTGTATAAACCACCTATAGATGTCATCCCAAATGATCCTATTCAATTCCCACCTAGTAGGTAAGAGGCGACCTGGAGCGTCAAGAGAGTATTTGAATGAAGGAAGACGATTCATCGAAATACCCACAAACTCTAAAAGATCTAAAACTCCTGCAAGCCAACACCAAGAATGGCCCTGGCGGCTTGCCAAAGCAATGGACCTTGATGAACAGTAGGCCAAGTACAGATATCAATCCCGCCCTTCGTTGAGTCAATGAAACTCCAAACCCGATGTAGAAGTGAAACAAGGTTCAACAAAACCTCAAGTTTAAGGGGCCTAGCCCCAAACGTTGAGAGGATGATGGGTAGAGGTACTGTCTATTTGCATCTGATGATGCAATGGAGAAGAAGGGTCTACACTCTCTAGATCGAGGCCCGATCAAATTCTATTATTCTAGTAAAGAAGGCATCGAAACCTCTAAACCAAAAAAAAATGTGGGTCAAATGAGTGTGTCCATGAGAGACATCTTGGATAAAATGTCCTAAAAATGGTGATAGAAACGTTGTTTCTCAAGAAGGGAAAGGGACCCATAGCCTTTGATGACCTGGGGCTAAAGAGTATACCTAAAAGTTAAAACTAAATGAGACCCTGAGAATTGCACTCCCAAGTGTAGGTGCTAGCAATCTTAATCTCCTCTCCTTTGAAAAAGAAATGATAATCCAAGAGAACCTTCTTCAACCATTGAAGATCATGACCTTGGTTTTACCCAGGTTGACCGTCAACTGTTGAAGGTCACAGAATAGGGCCAATGCATCCAGTTGTCTATGCAAACCCTCTAAGGATGAGGCCAAGAGGATCACAACATCGGTGAAAAGTAGAATAGATATCAAAACTTGATGAAAAAGGCACCCATCTCTGTTCTAGATATGCCTAAAAAGGAAGGGATCCAACCCATCAATGCATATCCCAAACAAGGTAGGGACAAAGGGCACCCCTGCTTCACCCCAATAGTAATCCTAATTAAGTCGAATACCCTATGAGTTGTGCAGGGATGACCAACGATCAACTCGTATAAACACATAATGGCACTCAGTAAGGTCTTGGAGATGCCTAGATATGCCTAGAAAGGAAGGGATCCAACCCATCAATGCATATCCCAAACAAGGTAGGGACAAAGGGCACCCCTGCTTCACCCCAATAGTAATCCTAATTAAGTCGAATACCCTATGAGTTGTGCAGGGATGACCAACGATCAACTCGTATAAACACATAATGGCACTCAGTAAGGTCTTGGAGATGTCTATGGCTTTGAGCCCCTAGGAATATTGAATTTCCAATAACCCAATAATTGATTTCAACCTCCAATATATTATTTAACCACAAATTAATGCACCTAATTGAATGAGCATTCAAATCTGAAATTTATGAGCATAAATACATTGAGCTATTCAACTGAAAATGCACAGCGAAAATACACATTCATCACACACATTTGACACAGTAATTTTTTGGGCAATGCCCCTAGAAAAACCCTGAAGGGAAAAACAGTCAATGAGAGAATTTTTATTATGCTCATGAGAGAAAATTTCTGGAAAGTAGAGCAATAAAAACCAACATTAAATACATCTCGAAATCAGTGCCAAACTCACAAACAATTTGCACCAATCTTGCAAAACGTGCCCAACAAGTAGTACGGCTTATATGGCCTCCAAAAGCAGCATTAAATACCACAGACAATCTCAAAAATTGCACCCAACATCACAGATGAGATTTTTGTTGTACAGCCCTCTTGTTTTCTTGATGTATGGCCCAAAATCTGTACGGTATGTGCCCTCAACCTATTGAACGATCCCTTTCCTCATTTTTTGTGCATTCACTCATGCCTTGGGATTCATGTTCCTTCCCTCCTTGGAATTTGTGCCTCCCTTCTCTTTGTTGCAACCTCTTTTCTTTCTCTTCAGCTCTCCCAATACTCTCTTCACTCACAATGTGTCTCTCCACTCTCTTTAGGTCTGTTTTACAATTTCATTCTTGATTCTTTAGCTATCATTGTGATAAGATGGGACATATTGCCAGAGATTGTCCAAAGAAGAAAGAAGAATACAAGAAGAGGTTCAGCCATAAAATACATCATGCACATCTAGCAGAGGATGATGATGAAGAAGAAAAGGAAGAAGGCCTCGAAGAAAGCAAGCAAGAAAAGAAGATGCAGAAGAGTATGTATTATTCTCTGCACTCTCTAGGTCTGTAACACCTGGGGAAGATACATGGCTTATTGATAGTGGTGCTTCAAAGCACATGACAGGACAAAAGAAAACTCTTTCAAAACTTGAAGAGAAGAACTTTCCTTAGAAGGTATCATTAGGAGATGACTATCAATATCCTATCAAAGGAATAGGTGAAGCAAGCTACAAGCTTGATTCTGGAACCCCCATGAAGATGAAGGAAGTCTTATATGTACCAGGTTTGAAGAAGAATTTACTTTCTATCTCAACATTAGATAAGAAAGGATATAGGGTTGCATTCATAGATGGACAAGTACTTATGTGTCCCAAAGGAAAATCAATTGAAGATGCAGTTGTCATTGGTGAAGAAGAAGGAGGCATATATAAACTCAAGGGACATTCAAAAACAGCCCTTGTTCATGAGATCACCAGCCCAGGTGAACTATGGCATAGGAGGCTTGCTCACATCAATTACAAAGCACTACCTCATGTGAGCAAAGTAGTGATAGGATTACCAGATTTGAAGATTGATCATGAAGGCATTTGCAAAGGATGTGAAAAAGGAAAGAATATCAAGAATCCATTTCTGAAAAGTGAGACAAGAACTAAAGGTACGTGGGAATTAATCCATTCAAATGTATGTGGTCCAATGCCCTCCACTTCTTTGAGTGGTTTTGAATATTATGCTACTTTCATTGATGACTATTCAAGAAAGACATGGATATATTTCTTGAAAGCAAAGGATGAAGTATTCAGAAAATTCAAGGAATTCAAAGCCTTGATAGAAAATCATTCAGAAAGAAGAATCAAGACTCTCAGAACAGACAATGGTGGAGAATATACTTCAAAATATTTTGAAGCCTTTTGTAAAGAAGCTGGAATCAAGAGGGAACTAACCACTCCCTACAACCCCCAACATAATGGTGTTGCGGAAAGGAAAAATAGGACCATTATGGAAGCAGTGAAGACGATGATACATGATCAAGATCTTCCAATGCATCTATGGGCTGAAGCAGCAAGGACAACAGTTTATGTACAAAATAGATTATCCCATAGTGCCATTGAATTCAAAACTCCAAAAGACCATGACATACTAGAACCCCAACAACCCCCTACCATGAATATATCAAGAAAAAGAAAGCTTGCTTAGGCAAGGGAAATTATGCAAGAAGCAGAGAAGTATGGAGCTCCAGAAGGCTCCACAAGAGTAAGCAAGAAGCCAAAGCCATTTTCGAGTTATGTGGCTTTGATGTGTGATCTTGTAGATCAAGAACCCACCAGTTATGAAGAAGCTGTTCAGAATAAAGAATGGGTAGAAGCAATGACGGAAGAATACCAATCAATAATGAAGAATGATGTTTGGGATATAGTTCCCAAACCAAAAGGCAAGAGTGTGGTAGAGGATTCTCTCAAAAAGAGGGAATTGACTATGAAGAAACATTTGAGCCAGTAGCAAGGTATACTTCCATTAGAACCATCATGGCACTTGCATCCATGATGAAGTGGAGTTTGCACCAGATGGATGTGAAGACGGCACTTCTAAATGGTGTGATTGAGGAAGAGATGTACATAGAGCAGCCACAAGGATTTGAAGTTAAAGACAGAAAGACTCATGTATGCAAGCTGAAGAAGGCTTTGTATGGATTGAAGGAAGCTCCCAGAGCTTGGTATGGAAGGATTGATAGTTTCTTGACGAGCTTGGGCTTTACCAAAAGTAAAGTTGACCCTAACCTTTACTTTAAGGTTATGGATGATGAACCTGTCATATTATTGTTGTATGTGGATGATTTATTTCTGACAGGAAATGAGAAACAGATTGTAGAGTGCAAGAAGAAACTCTCTAAAGAGTTTGAGATGAAAGACCTTGGATTAATGCACTATTTTCTAGGTCTAGAAGTGTGGCACAGCCCAGAAGGAATCTTTCTCAACCAGGGAAAGTATGTTGTGGAAATTCTAAAGAGATTTGATATGTTGGAATGTAAAGCCATGGCCACACCCATGGATACCAACCTGAAGTTGTTAGCTGATGAGTCGTCAAGGTTAGTGGATGTGACTCAGTACAAACAGATTATTGGGTCGTTGATGTATCTAACGAATACCAGGCCAGACATATGCTTTGTTGTGAACACCCTGAGTCAGTATCTAGTTGAGCTGAGACGTGTTCAACTGGTAGCTGCAAAGTTGTGATGAGGTATCTAAAAGGTACGATAGACTTTGGTCTATACTATGCTGGAGATCATGACTACAAATTGTATGGCTATACAGATGCAGATTGGGCTGGAAGTTGATGTCAGGTTTGTTTGACCTAGAGTTGGATACCACTGTGATTCTATGTGACAACCAGAGCTGTATAAAGATGACGGAGAATCCTGTGTTCCATGAAAAGTCAAAGCACATAGAAATCCAGTATTTCTATATCCAGGATATGGTACATAAGGGAGCTATAAAGCTCCAATATGTGAGCACTGATGAGCAAGTTGTTGATGTGTTGACTAAGCCTATGTCTCGAGTAAAGTTTGAGTATTTCCGAGACAAGCTTGGTGTGGTCCGAAAGGACATCCCTCGAAAGGGGGAGCAGTGTTGATGTTGATGATGATGTTGCAGTAGGATTGTATCATCCCTGGACACATGTCCTAAAAGAGAGCTGTAGACTTTTGTCTCCGAGAATGAGATGATGATGTTGCAGTCGGATTGTATCATCCCTGGTCCCTGGACATATGTCCTAAAAGAGATTCGTAGACTCTTGTCTCCGAGAATGTGATGATGTTGTGTTGTAAACCCTACGATTCATTCTAGGTCACATCTAGTATGAAATAGGACTGGCTCTGTGGTTGTAAACCCTATGATTTATTCTAGGTTGCATCCAGTATAAAATAGGACTGGCTCGGTGGTTGTAAACCCTATGATTTATTCTAGGTCGCATCCAGTATGAAATAGGACTGGCTTTGTGGTTGTAAACCCTATGATTCATTCTAGGTCGCATCCAATATGAAATAAAACTGGCTCTTTGGTTTTAAACCCTATGATTTATTCTAGGTCGCATCCAATATGAAATAGGACTGGCTCTGTGGTGGTAAATCCTATGATTCATTCTAGGTCGCATCCAGTATGAAATAGGACTAGCTCTGTGGTGGTAAATCCTATGATTGATTCTAGATCGCATCCAGTATGAAATAGGACTGGCTCTGTGGTGGTAAATCCTATGATTCATTCTAGGTCGCATCCAATATGAAATAGGACTAGCTCTGTGGTGGTAAACCCTAGGTTTGACCTAGGTCACATCCAGTATGAAAAAGGACTGGCACTGTGGTTGGGGATTGTATCATCCTTGGACTTATGTCCTAAAGTGAAAGGGATTTATCATCCTGTAATTGGATCATGTGTTGCAGGTTATATTGATGTTGTTGATTGAAAGATCAAGATGATGTTGTTGCTGATCAAGAGATCAAGTGTTGCTGTAGACGATCGAGTGCTGCAGAAAATGAAGATCAAAGATGAAGACTCGGTGTTGTAAAAGATGATGCTCCAGTACTGAAGATATTGAAGATATTAAAGATGTTCCAGTAATTGCTCCAGTTGTTGATGTTGTTGAAGAAAACTTCCAATGATTTATAGATGTATCACCTTGATGTTGTTGATGATGATCTCTCTCCTTGCTCCTACAGTTGATGTTGCTATTATGAGTAGAATACCCTTCTCGTTAAGGGGAAGTATTGAAATATTGTAATTTCGAAGAATATTCTATTGTAATTTATTGTTGTAATTTATTCGGAGATGTTTTATTCCTCCGTCGGGATGTCATTATTGTATTTGATTATGTAAAGTCATTGAGGTAAATCCTCCCTTGTAAGTCGGGGCAATAGATCCCCTTTGAGTCAATTGTAATGGGGTGTTTAAGTCCCCTAGAGGAGTCGGCCCAGTCAGCACTAAGTTGAGTGGTTAAGTTGTTGGGGCTAACCTAGTTAGGGAAAAAGTCAAGTGGAAGATAAAGTATAAATACGAGTGATGTGCTACTCATTTGGACGCACACTCACTTGTGGATTGTAGGTCAAAGGGACTGTTGATTACAATGATGTCCGTACAAAGCGGGAGAACCAAACGGTCTCCTATAAAAAGATACAATGCACGAAGAAAGAAAGAAAAGAGTGAACAAAAGTGAACAGGGCTGAAGTATGAGAGAGCTTTGACTGCAGACACGAATCCAAAAAACCCGCAATGGGGCGAAGATGTCCTAGCAGAAAAGATCCAGGAGCGAAAAAGGTCTGAGGATCCGACCCATCTCTCCTAACATCTGAGGCTGAAAGAAGAGGACTGAAGAAAACTCAACAAAGTCTGTTGTCCTGAAGAAGGGCTAATAGAGAGTGCGGACTACCCACAAACTCGTTTCCTAGGGGGGTTCATACGTTGCTGAGGTCTGGAGGACCTAGCCCGTCTCTTAGGACGGAGTCTACAATGAATCTACTGATGAGATCTCGTGGGTCGGGGTGAGGTCCCACAAATCTTCACTGATCTAGAGCCTGGATATGTACTGATATCGGTCGGTCTCTTGGTGCCCTTGTCTGAAGGTAATACTCTGAAAAATGACATGATCTTCTGCGTGGGGTCCGGTCTGATGGGAGGCTGAAGAATATGTGCTCGGAATCTGAGAGCCTCCTCATGTAGAGGGCCAAACATCTCTAATCGGGGTACCTGAAAAACTCAGCGAGAGTCTGAGAGTCTTTAAACAAACAATGGAACCGTCCTCTGATCTCGTAGTAACCGGGGCATCTAAAAATGAAGTGAGCCTCGGTCTCCACTTCATGTAGGTGACATACTTGACAGATTCTATTTGGTCTATCAATATGGTGATCCGTTTCTACCCGAAGTCGATGAGAATCGACTCTGAACTGGCCTAGAGGGATGCGAAGAGCATGCATCTAGTGACGAAACGTATACTGGGGTCGGGCAAGGAACCTGTCTCTCAGCTACAAGAAGTGATCTGCGTAAAAGTCCATCTTTGGGCGTAACCCTCCCGGAGGATTGACCCAGGTGACCTGGACGAAATGCCTGTAGATGTCTTCTCGGATAATCTTGTTCAGTTTCTGTCTAGTGGGTAAAAGGTGTCCAAGAGCATCCAGTGAATATCGGAAAGGGGGGAGACGATCCACTTGAATACCCATTGCCTCTAGGAGATCTGAAACCCTTGTAAACCATCATCGGGCCCGACCCGAATGGGTAGAACGGGCAATAGCCTCTGAAGAGCAGTATGCTAGGTAAGGGTATCGGTCTCTGCCCTCCATCGAGTCTGCAAAGCCCCGGACACGATGCAAGAATGAGATCAAACTGAAAACCGTCTTGAGCCTCAAGGGTTGAGCTTCGAACTCGGCAAGGATGATGTGCTGAGGTACTGTCTGTTTACATCTAATAATGTGGCGAAGAAGAACGGTCTGGACTGTCTCAACTGAGGCCCAATCTGACTCAAGTAAAGATGGACCCCATATCTCTGAGCCATATAGAAGAGTGGGACGGATCAAGGTGTCCACGAGGCTCATCTTGGACAAGATGTCTTGGAAGTGATGTCGAAAGCACTGTCTCTTAAGAAGGGCTAATGATCCATAACCTTTGTTGATCTGAGGCTAAAGAGCAAGTCACAAACTGAAGCGAGGGCCTGAGAATTGCACCCCCAAGTAAGTATAGGTGTTGGTGATCTCAATCTCCTTTCCTCTGAATAGGAAGTGAAGGTCCGAAGTTTTCTTCATTCCATTGAAGATCATAACCTTGGTTTTACCCAGGTTGACTGTCAACTGTCGAAGATCGCAAAACAGAGCTAAGGCATCCAGCTGCCTCTGTAATCCTTCCGGGGATGAGGAGAGGAGGACCAAATCGTCAGCAAAGAGTAGAATAGATATCAAAACCTGGTGAAGAAGACAACCATCCGTGTCCTGGATATGTTCGTGTAGAAATGCCTCCAACTCATCAATGTAAATCCCAAACAGGGTGGGAGATAGTGGACATCCCTGTTTGACCCCAATAGTACTCCGAATGAAATCAGACATCCCATGGGCTGCGTGAAGATGACCGAGAACAAACTCATATAGGCGCATAATAGTTGTCAATAGGGTTGCAGAGATGCCAATATCTCTGAGTCTTTGGAATAGGGCTTCCCTAGGAACAGAGTCAAAAGCTTTCCGAAAATCTGCAAAGCAACAGTAGACTTTCGAAGAGCGGTGTCGGGCTTCCTCAATCACGGCGCATAGAGTGAAGATGTGGTCAATGGTCTGGTGAGTCGATCGAAAACCTGCCTGCCCGCTAGCCCTGAGGTGTCTCTACTCAAGGTCACTGGAGAGCTTCCTATGGAGAACGGTAGCATACAACTTCAAGATATTTGCGAAGAAGAAGGAGCTCTTGCTTTGGGGATTTTGTAGTTGCACTTTTGATCATCTATATTGAGGAAGTTTTGTTGGGTTTAAAACCCCATGAGGGTTTCCCAGGATAAATTTGTGTCTATCTTGTGATTATGTTTCTTTCAGTGATCTTGCGTATACTTTTGTTGTGAATTTGATTAAAACTTAACATGGAGGTGATCATTCCCACCATTATATGGCTTGAGAGTCTTGGCATCATTTTCACTATCTCCATCCATCTGCTACCTTCCAGTTTTAGTTTTATCCTGACTTACATCTTAACTTGTGATATGGAGGACTTCCCCACTCTAGCCTCTTTGTTGGATAAGCTTCCCTGTTTAATTTGTGTCTCGGCTCTGAGTTGCGTAAGTTGTGTTGGCTCAAACCTGAAACAGATAGTACTACCATCATTACATGTATCTGGAAACTATTGTATATTTTGTGAAAGCCCATTGAAATGAAACTCAATAAAAATTGTGTTTCTAAACACAATGAAAGAAGGGCTATGGAAATGAATGAAATGTAAATCCCCTCGAAGGGATATCTAAAGGCCTAATACAAACAGTGGATAAATAAATGCCAAATCTAAAGACAGCTGGCCATGGAAATGAAATGAAAGGCCCAAATAAAGCAATGGTTTAATAAATGCTAAATCCAATGATTGTTGGCCTTATTTGAATGTATTGATTATTTCCTCACGGAGCCTACGGGTTGTGATGTGAGATGGAGTAAGGGACAGCTAATTCTAAGTGTCCCCTAGAGTCTCAAGTTACGGTTAGTCGGACACCTAGTCATGCCGGCTCTAGAAAAGATTCTCACGAAGCTGAATTAGCTTGGATGTGAGTTGTAGACACCTGTCAAGGTTGAATAAGCACTTCCCAAATAGCTTATCCATTTGTGAGACACTGCCGTCCCTTGTGTTATTGTTTGTCCGGCATATGCTTGCGTGTGTATCCCCTTTCCTACATCCAAAGTATCACAGTGTGAAGTTTGTACAATCATCCCTTAGCCTAGCCTTGCATTTATCCACCCTCACCCATTACTAGCAAATTGATCACAGCCATGAAGTGAGTATATCCTTGAGGTTTTGTTATGAGCTATTATTATTAATGAAGTTTACATTTAATATCTTGTTTTAAACCGTCAGTCAAGTACTACTTTATGTTTACAATCTTGCTATTTGAATGATTAATGAAGCATGTCATAACCAGTCACTTGCAGCATTTTGATGTTTCAGCCTGAGTTATATTATTGGTCAGTTTGACCAAGTCAACCACAGGACATGAGATGAGGTAGACCATTGCTACTACAGAGTGATGATATATTGTCTATTATTGGTCACCAGATGGTTCCATGCAGCAGTTACAGGTTTCAGATAGTGATTTGTGGTATTTTTATGATTTTTATCATTTACAGATTATTATTTTTTATCTGTCCAGGCATGGTTTTAATATTATATGATTATACAGTTATCCACATGGTATATGAGTATGTGTTTTTAGTACATTTGGATCTTATGAGTCCATTGGGATGCTCAGTTTGCAGTTCCAGGAAGTTTCAGTTGAGGTATTTGTCAGTTTAGCATTCTAGTGCAGATTTGCCATTAAAAATGGCCTGGCAGAGCAGTTTGACTTTTTATTCCTTTCACCTAGGGTGCTACAAAGAGAGTATGGGGTCCAGCCAGTTGTGTTTACTATATTGCCATACTCCCAAACATATCGGTGCAGTCAATTTTGGCCCCGGGTAACCAGGCAATGAGTTACAGGCATTTCTATCTTTTACAGGTGATTTACAGAGGCATAAAAAATGGTAAAATGGCTACAGAGGAATTCGATTTGGGCTACCAAGGCAAGGAAATGGCATGAGGATGATTTTGATGATGTGTGTGACATCTCCCAAGCCTTCCAGAGTAGTTACAGCAGTCAGTGGGGCCCACACACCTCCCAGGCTCATTTTTTATGGTTTTATTGTGTCTTTGAGGGGACACAACTTGGCCACATGGTCACATTATTGTACCTTGATGTTATATCTTATGTTATTGTTCCATGGGGACACACTAGAGAGGGATTATATCACCCCCTAGACCCAACATGAGCTTCATGTTATGTTTCCTAGTCACTTTATGTGGGACGTCCCCCCTAGGGTGATTTGTCTAGTGTGCTCTCTTATGTTTTGGAGTTGATCCTTGTACTTTATTGTTCAGCTCATCTCAACCGTCGATTAGAACTTATGTATCTTTTAATCTTAGCCACTCATTAAAAAGGTGGTTAGGGTTTTGGTCTCTCCCATTCCTATTTAAAGGAGAGACCCTCTCATTGTAAAGGAACCTTTGGCTCTTGGAATTTGATAATAGAAGACTTATTTGCAGATACTTTTCGGGCTTCTTTGATGTGATGCTCTTAGATGTTGATTGTAAAGTCTATTGTCACCTAGGATTTGAGATTTTGTGGTGAATTCAAATATATTGTGGAAACAGTGCTTGTCTACAGAAGGGCAACTTCACTGGGACGTTTTTGCAGGGGGCTCCTCAACTCGCTTCACTTGGATTCGTTTATATCAGGGGGTTTTCAATAGTATCATTGTGATCTTTGATTTCATCTTGGTATGTCTCTTGTTGCTATAGTCATTTTTTCTTGATACTTCGAATCTAACTTAGGTAGTTCGTTGTGCAGGAGAGGAGGGCGCATTGGCTTCTCTAGGAAAATCGATTCTACTTGGACACTCGCTCAAAACACCTCAAATTGATCAGGAAGGCATAGATCATCATCATCAAGGCATCCGCAAGATTATCCGGGTAAGATCTACTTTTATTTCAGTCATTATTGGGTTCCAACCCATTGGCCATCTCCATTTACAGTTAAAACCCTCACAAAAAATAATCGAAAAAATCTCTAGCTCAAAGACTTGGTTTACTGGCAAACCATTTCTGGGTATTTTAGCTTTGGCAAAACCCTAGGTGGGTTCTCCTAGATGTCATGGTTGGAAGACTCCCTGTGGCCCAACTCGCAAGGCACTAATCTCTCTACCCTTGTGCATTCCCTTCTTTGACTGGTTTTCCTGTCGTTTGATCCTTGTTTGTGAGCTTGCACACTTTGACACTGTCAGATCTTTCATCCAAGCTGTGCTAGAAAGCCTAAACCATCAGATCTACTCTTTGGGGCACTTTCCCTTTTTAAGGGTCACGTTTCCCAAGGCAGTTAATTTTGATCATTTGTACTAGCACTTGAATCTTAGAATCATTTCTAATCATTGAGTCACTGTGCCTAAACACTATAAATCAAATCCTATCTTTCTTAAGCCTCCACAGTGACCCTATTTCCTTAAATCTAGGGTTCTTTACCTATCACCTTACGTACCCTATTGACATAGCTTGATCTGGTGATCTGGTTAGATCTCTCCTGTCGGGAGTAGATCAGGGTCTCCCCCATTACTATCTGTGGCTTTGATAGTATAAAGTGAAGGGTGCCTCGATTGGCGTGACAACCAATCCTTTTGGGAATCGAGGCTCTCGTGGTTCACCTCTTTGGTTGCTTATCCCCTCTACCATCCTGTACTGTATCTATCATTTGGGGCAACTACCAAGTAGTGTGATCACAATTTGGCACCGTTGCCGAGGAGGTAGAGGCTTACCTTCAATGTCTACAAGTGTATGTGCGTTATTTTAGATCTTATCGCATCCAGTTTTTGTTTTGGTGATTGTATTTTTCATTTCATAACTTTTCAAATCACCATCTTAATTCACTCATCTCACCTCTCCTACGACATTTACATTTTCGGTGAATTACTTGTGTGGTTCACCTGGCGACTCCACCCCGCGACTTTACAGAGGACCAAACCCAACATATAAATCTTAAATGTATAATTCATAATGGACCCAGATGTTCTTTGTTATTTTGAACAGGCCGTAAAAGATTTCAATGAGTATAATGAAAGAAATTTGAGATTTAGGTATGAAGATAATTATCAACTTAAGTATGGGTATGAAACTGCATATCAAGATTCTTATGATACCCATCATTTGCCTCATCCATCTAATAATTTTTCCCCAAATATCCTAAGTGAACCAATTAGAAAAATTCAAACCCAGCCAAAGCTTTTGGTGAATGATTCTCGCTCAACTCAAGCAACTAGAGCTTTTAGGAAACCTAAGCCATCCCCTTTTGATTTTTCAGAAATATATGGGGCACCTCATCTTATGCCAAATGGATACATCAGGAGGTTGCCTCGTTTTGATGGAAGTAATGGAACATCTATTGAAAGTCATTTGGATGCCTTCTGGGACTATATGGAATCCGTGGGTGCTGATGGTGAGGATGTATATATGCGAGCCCTTGGTGCGTCCCTAGAAGGGGATGCTCAATTATGGTTTGATCATTTAGCCCCCGGATCCATCACTGGGTATGACATGTTCATGGATTTGTTAATAAGTGAATGGGGAGAAAACATTAATGAACCTACGGAAGAACAGTCAAAAAATGAGTGTGCTGATGAAAATCAACTTGATGAAGATGATCAAGGTACCGATAATGAATTAACTAATGATGGTCCTTATCAAATTAATTCCTCTTCTCCTGAGCTAATTGAGTCTTGTGAGAAGGTAATGTATGACAATGAGCAAATTTCAATTCCTCTAGATTATTGCCTTGATATTGACATAAGAGGGGAACTTATGAGAATCTTGTCATCATTACCTGAAGAAGTCTCAGATGAAGAGGACGATACCAATGATTTCAATTAGGAAGCATCCATGGTTGAGTTTTCCATCAGTGAATCCTTTGAAAATGCTCTTGAGATGCCTTTTCACAATCCTTATGTAATTAACGATATTTCTGATCATGATATTGAAGAAGAAGAAAATAGGGACAACAACCAAATTTCTTTTGAAATGAATTCATATGATCATTGCGTGTTTAGAGATCAAATTTATAAAATGATCAAGTGGTTGTTAATGAGTTTGTTGATATGTTCCTTGATCAATTATCATCATATGAATTTAAAGATAAATCAATTGAAGAAAAATCTTATGATGAGGATGGGTCAATGAATCAAACTAATCAAGAGCTTTCCTTAATAGAATTTTCAAATCAATGTCTAACTGATTAAGGGAAGTTCGCAAACAATCCTTCACTTAACTCATCTAGTCTTGACACTCGTTCCCAGTCAATCCCTGATCAGGATAACTTGATTCAATCCTTGGAGTTGGATAGTTATGGTAAGTCTTGTCCTCAGGTAGTTAGTATTGAAATTGATCGAAAAATTGAAATCATTCCTAAAGTTAAGAGTATTAATTTGAAAGACTTTCCCTTTTATCAAACTCCAAGGTCAATTTTTTCAATCCATCGGAGAGAAAATACATATTTTCAATCCACCCTCCCGTCCCAACTTTTTGAATTTTCTTGGGGTTTGTGGTCTGGTCAATCTTTTATTTTGAGATTTTCAATCAGGAGTCTAAGCATTGTCGCGTGACTACAGATGAAGCTTTTCATTTCCCTTTTCAGTCATCTTTGATGAATAACATTTTTCAATTTTTCAATCCTTCTCGTTGGTGGCTGGAAAAGGTATATAAAGATCAATTTCATCGTTTCTCCATTTTTGAACAAGTGGGGCTAATCTCGATCTCAATTTTATTTCACAATTCATCCCTACTTGGTTTGTACATCATTCCTGGAGTAAAAAGAATTAGATGTTCCAGTCAGGTAGATGAGGAAGCAAAGAGAAGATTAGGAGGGTTGAACCTTGTGTCATATTATGTTCTTCCATCAATTCTAGACCTGCATTATTTTTATGATCCTATCAGTATCTTGATGGAAGAAGTTTGCAAAAATCAATCCCAACACTGGCATAATTTCATTTCGCATTATCCATATCTTTCTGATAATTTCAAACGGCAGGTTAGAATGGTATCAATTATCATTCACATTACTTCCAAACCATCTCTGAATTGATCCATTCAGCAAGTGGTTACATTGGATTTATGATTTTACTTAGCGCTTGCTTGCCCTCTGGGTTAGAGTAGATAGGAACTGAATAAGCTAACTTGAGCAGTAGTTTAGCATTTTTTCCATTGAGTCTGGCACCTTTTTCATCTTCAAGCTCACTTTCGAAGCTAGTAGCTAGTCTTGAGTGTTTTCCTTTTATGTTCCTGCAAATCAATAAATTTTGAAGTGATGTTAGTAGATTAGTCTTTACTTTCAGCACTTTATTTCAGTACTGTTATTTTGAGATTTATCTATATACATGCATTATTCTGACGACCGGTCTGCAAGTTTAGTATAGCTCTTGGCATTTTGCAAATATCAGGTACATTTTGTAGATGATGCAAAGCTAGAGTGCATTGTTCGAGGATACGAGTAGCAGAGTGATGAGGACCAAAGATTCTGAGATTCTCAAGCAATCTATTCAACAGAGCACTTGTCCCAGCTGGAGCCAAATGTTTTCACATATATAGTAGCTGGGCTACCATATTCTTCAGATCAGATTCCTGTCCTTTTTTCAGCCAGTCCTTTACATTGAGATGCTTGAGATGAGCATCTATATCTGGATCACTCCTATGTTATGAGCAGCCATTATATCCTTATGCCATGATTGAGTCTCAAGAAACTCAGATTTGTTGACCGATGTAGCCATGTTTGCCATACAGAGCAGTATGCAGTGCCCATATGTGCAGCAGCAGTTTCCAGTTGACAGTTGATGATCCAAGTGATTGGTATAGGTATATGATCAGGCAGGTATATGATTGTGTATTGGTTTACTATTGCTTTGTTGGTCATTCTTGTAGCTTGATTTAGCATTTAGTGGTCATGACTTGGTGATCTACTTATATATTATGGACATGGTTGTTAACTTATATCTATACAGTCTTGCTTGCTCAGAATTATGAAGTTCTTGTGTATACTCATTGGTTTTACCCTCCTTAGGAGAATGGAGGTGATCATTCCCACTATTATATGGCTTGATAGTCTTGGCATCATTTTCACTATCTCCATCCATCTGCTACCTTCCAGTTTTAGTTTTATCCTGACTTACATCTTAACCTGTGATATGGAGGACTTCCCCACTCTAGCCTCTTTGTTGGATAAGCTTCCCTGTTTAATTTGTGTCTCGGCTCTGAGTTGCCTAAGTTGTATTGGCTAAACCCTGAAACAGATAATACTACCATCATTACATGTATCTGGAAATAATTGTATATTTTGTGAAAGCCCATTGAAATGAAACTCAATAAAAACTGTGTTTCTAAACACAATGAAAGAAGGGCTATGGAAATGAATGAAATGTAAATCCCCTCGAAGGGATATCTAAAGGCCTAATAAAAGCAGGGATTCAGTCCAACACTGGTGATCCTTCCTTTCGGAATTACGGGATCATGGACAATCCTTCCTTTCGGAATTATGGGATTTTGTACAACACTAGTGATCCTTCCTTTCGGAATTACAGGATCATGGACAATCCTTCCTTTCGAAATTACGAGATTCTGTCCAACAACATCTATGGTGCTTATACAATCCATCCTATCGGAATTACGGGATCAGGTCCAACACGAGCGATCCTTAGTATCAAAATTACGGGACCCAGTCTTTACGGAGCTACCACTATTGATCACAGTACATAGGTACTCGGACGATCCTTCCTTTCAGAATTACGGGATCATTGTCCACCAACCACATCTTAGACAATCCTTCCTTTCGGAATTACGGGATCTAGTCTAAGGATCAACATTTAAGATGATCCTTCCTTTCAGAATTATGAGATCAGATCTAAGGATGATCAATCCCAACTGAGCTACCCGTTGTGATCAGGATACCATAGTATCATCAACACTACTCCCCCTTTCGAGGGAAGTCCTTACGAACTACACCAAGCTTGTCTCGGAAGTGCTCAAACTTCACACGAGATAGAGGCTTAGTCAACACATATGCAACCTACTCATCTGTGCTCACATATTGGAGCTTTCTAGCTCCCTTTTGCACCATGTCACGAATGTAGAAATACCAGATTTCTATGTGCTTCGACTTATCATGGAACACGGGGTTCTCTGTCATCTTCATGCAGCTTTGGATATCACATAGAATCATTCTGGTATCCATCTCCAGATCGAATAGACCTGATAACAACTTTCGAAGCCATATGGCTTCACAACTCGCGGAACAAGCTGCAATATATTCCGCTTTTGCAGTGCTGAGAACAACACTGGACTGCTTCCTGCTTAGCCATGAGATCATGGCTGAGCCCAGACTGAAACATCCACCTGAAGTGCTCTTTCTGTCTGAGACACTTCCTGCGCAATCTGAATCTGTATAACCATACAGTCTGAAGTCATGATCTCTAGTATAACTGAGACCATAGTCTATCGTACCTTTTAGGTACCTCGTCACATTCTTTGCAGCTACAAGGTGAACACGTCTGGGATCAACCAAATAATGACTCAAGGTGTTCACAGCAAAGCATATATCTGGCCTGGTATTCGTCAGATACATCAATGAACCAATAATTTGTCTGTATAGTGTCACATCCACTAACTCTGACGAAGCATCAGTCAGCAACTTCAAATTTGTGTCCATGGGTGTGGCCATGGATTTACATTTCAGCATATCAAACCTTTTCAGGATTTCTATCACATACTTCCCTTCGTTAAGGAAGATTCCTTCTGGGCTCTACCATACTTCAAGACATAGAAAATAATGCATCAAGCCAAGGTCTTTCATCTCAAATTCTGCAGCGAGCTTCTTGTTGCACTCTGAGATTTGCTTCTCATTACCTATCAGAAATAAGTCATCCACGTATAACAATAATATGACAGGTTCATTATCCATAACCTTGAAGTAAAGGTTAGGATCAGCTTTACTTTTGGTAAAGCCCAAGCTCGGTAGAAAACTATCGATTCTTCCATACCAAGCTCTTGGAGCTTGCTTTAACCCATAAAGAGCCTTCTTCAACTTGCAAACATGACACCATTTAGGAAAGTTGTTTTCACATCCATCTGGTGTAATTTCCACTTCATTGTGGCTGCAAGTGCCATGATGGTTCTAATGGAAGTGTACCTTGCTACAGGAGCAAATGTCTCTTCATAATCGATTCCTTCCTTTTGAGAGAATCCACGAGCCACAAATCTAGCTTTGTATTTTTTCAATACTTCCATCAATTGCATGTCTTATCTTGTATATCCATTTGGAAGATACCACACTCTTACCTTCTGATTTGGGAACTACATCCCACAAATCATTCTTCATTATGGATTGGTATTCTTTCGTCATAGCTTCTACCCATTCTTTCTTTTGAACGGCTTCTTCAAAACAAGTAGGCTCTTTGTCTACAAGGTCACACATCAAAGCCACATAATTTTAAAATGGCTTTGGCTTCTTACTTTGTCTCGAGGAGCCTTCTGGAGCACCATACTTCTCTTCATCTTGAATAATTTCACGAGCCCAAGTTGGCTTTCTCTTGTGAGAGATAGTCATGTGTGCAGGTTCTTGGGGCTCCAACATATCATGGTCTTCTGGAATCTCGTCATCAGGAGAGGGTGCAACTTCTTTAATCGGTTATGTAACTCTGGGAGCTACATCTTCTTCATATACTTCTTCAAGCTCGCACATGTGGTTCTCTATAGTATGCTTGATTTCATAAATCTTCTTGAATGTTGTAGCTGAACCATCGTCACTTGTTCTTTGGAACAAGTCTCATCATTATTCTCTTGTGGGTGATTGTACACAATCTTTCCTACAAGTCAAATTTAGTTGCATGATTAGAAACATTTCATAATTTTCAAAACCAATTCTTATGCATAAAGATATAGGTCTCACGGTCATGCAACTATCTTAGCCAATGCTTCAACAAAACATTCATCCATATCCCGCATTCATACGGTAACTTTCTAGATGCCTTCCATCTCTACTAGAACATCATTAAGAACGTGCACTACTCCCAATATGTCAGCAAGGAGGTTTCATTCTAGATAAGTAGCAATGGAATGTTGTACAGCACCATAGGCCACTTACCCATCACATGCATGTTAGTAGTATATTGTTCATTAATGCAACCGCTCTAACATGCATAATACACTTCTTAAATCTAGGAATATAAATATGTACACAACTGAACAGTATCATTTAAAACAATTAGATAAAATGACAATTCAAATACTTATCTTTGTTTGTTTGGTAGGATCTCTCTTGATCCTAGTCTCCATGCAGGGATTACTGGAATATCTACTAGTGAGCTCTACTCCATCATCTGATTCTGAGGACCTGTGCCTTTCAATGCTGATCAAGTCTTCTACACCATAGATCACATAGACTTGTAGTATCATGAATCAAGGCTGCTTCTAAGTGACTTTTCAGTTTCTATGAGCCACCTTCTTTTGCGTCTTCTATAGATTTTCCTCTGGGCCACATAAAAACTTCACCATCTATAAAAGAAACCCTGAACCCTTTCTTATCTAAAGCTGAGATAGAAAGTAGGTTCTTCTTCAAGCCTGGTACATATAGCACATCCTTCATCTTATAAAACATATTCTCCAATTTCTTCCTTTGCTAACTTCCTAGGAGATTCTTCTTCTTCTTCTTCTTCTTCTTCTTCTTCTTCTTCTTCCGCTAAATGAGCATGATGTCTTTTGTTATTCTTCTTCTTGTATTCTTCTTTTCTTATTGGACAATCTTTGGCAATTTGTCCTATCTTGCAACAATGATAACATTGATAAGAGGAGAAGTCTTTTTGCTTGTAATTTCCCTTTTTGTACTTCTAAAACTTCTTAGGAGGATGAAACTCCTTATGAGTGTCCTTGAAATGATGTTTTCCTTTTCCTCTTCTAGTATGGGTAGCTAGAGCTTGATCATCATCTCTGAGTAGTGCTTCTCGATTTGCAACTGTGGCTTCCTTTTGACCACATTCTTCCCATACAATTTCAAATTTTAGACTTTCCTTTCTTGCACACATTGTTTGGATAAAAGAATCCCAAGGTCTAGTAAGACCATTGAGAGCAATCATCACTAATTCATCTTCATCGAGACTGTCTCCAATTGCTTCTAGTTGTTCTTTGAATTGAGAAACCCTTGTAAAATATTCTTGGATAGATTCACCATGACTCATCTTTGTATTTTTGAGTTGGGTTCTCAAATTCATCTTTCAATTAATGTTTCTTCCTTCATACATCCTTGATAGGGCATCAAACATCTCCTTAGGTGTTTTCTTGGGAGGACACTTGAGGAATCAAGTGATCTTGATGGAATTTGCTATGATCCTCATGGCTCTAATCATGTCCTTCTTGTACTTTTCCTTTGCTTCAACTTTTTCGGGTTCCGGCACAACTTACAAAATAAACTTCACAAGATCATTCTCTTCTAGAATGAGTCCAAATCTGTATTTCCAAGCACGTAAATTTTTTATGCCTTCCAACTTGTCATCAAGCTTAATGCTTGGAGCCATCTTATCCCGGAGAACAAAAAGAGACCAAAAATTGAAATTTCTCATAAATGAAAATTGAACTTACCAAAAGATGCGATTGACTGAGGAGAGTATGTTGGTATAGTCAGTTTCTGGAGAATCCAAAATTTAACCCCTGAAACTGGACTTGCGAGATTCTAGACTGTAGTTTCTGGTTCTGGATTTTTGGTTTTCTGGTTTTTCTGGTTCCAAGTCAAACTAGGGTTTGACTTTCTAGAAGTTTTGTCCACTGAAAAAACTTCGATCGAGGTGCTAAAAGATGTGCCTAGGAGGGGCGCACTTCCCAATGTCACTTGCACTCAAAAATTCCTCTTCAATAGGAAACCCTAATTTTCATGCCCAGAGAAAGAGAGAGAGATTTACCCTAGTGAAAGCTGCTCTTTTCAGTCTAGCTCTGATACCATGTTAAGATTATATGCTACTAAAGACTAAATTCTAACTTCATGAGCATTTAATACATTTTCACAATAGCAGCATAAAGAGGATCTCTGAAAGATACACAATCACAAGGTACAAAACAATTTATCCTGGGAAACCCTCAAGGGGAAGAAAACCCAACAAAACTTCCTCAATATAGATTACCAAAGTACAATGCCCAAAGAATAAGTCTCATAAGAAAGAGAGACCAAACCCAAACATAAGAGCCAAGAACAACCCTCCTCCTCCTTTGCTAGCCTTCCTTTTCCTCTCTTGCGCAATGCTTGAGTGAATGAATGAATAGAATGAGGGAGGCACCTCACATATTTATACTCAACTTTTCACTTGACCTTTTAACCTAACTGGGCCGACCTATCAAACTGACAGGGCTGACTTACCTAGAAAGACTCAAAATTATATTTATATTAAACTCTTTTGGGTACTACTGACCCAACTTACAATGGAGGATTTACCTCATGACTTTTACATGACCTTTTACATTAATGACATCTCCCAAAGGAGGAATAATAATAATGTAAAGTACAAGTAGAATATTCTTCGAAGTTACATTATTTCAACAAATCTCTCACTGAAATGACTTAAATCACTTAAGTCACTCAAATATTCTAAAAGTCACTTTAGTCATTAAAAATATAAAAGTCACTTTATAAAGTGCTTACCTAGAGAGTGTCGCTCGAACAGTTCTACGTGCTAGACACAGCCAATGTAGAAGTACCTGTCAGAGCTAACTCGCTCAAAAACTAACACTCCCTCTTAGCAAGGAAAGTACTTCTGGAACCTCCACTTGGGTTTATCTCCAACCCCATCACTCCATTTGCTATTGTAGTTTCTCCTTCTGAACTAGAAAGCCTCTCATCCACCTACACTAGATGTTGTGCTTAAGCCCTGCTCTTGCAAAACATGCTCCAAGGAGTCTCCTCAAACTCCTGAGCATCCAACTGAGACATCTCGTACTAGCTAAGACTCCTGACAGTACTGGAAGAATCTTCACAGCCATCTGTCACAGATACTGGCATGAACCCCGAATCCGAGATCCCCTTGGACCCAACCACAAGCTGTCCCAGCAACCTGTACGATCTCCCCTGTCTAACACCAAGCACTCATGTTGTGTCCAGGATAGCTCCCTCTGGATATATAAGTACCTGTCCATGTTGGAACACCATGCTATATCCCTCATCCTCCAAAGTTGATAGTGAGAGAAAACTAACCTCCGGCTCCAGTACAAACAACACTTCAGCCACCTCTAGAGATCCTCCTGACTCTAGCTGGAATCTCACACATCCAACCACCTTCACTGCATGCATGGTGTCAACTCCACTATCCACATAGCAATATGAACCTATCTCTCAAACACTAAGGAACAACGACTTCATTCCCGTCATATGGCGAGATGAACGACTGTCCAGAACCCATGCTCCAATGTTCTTAAACCATGCACTACCACTACCTGAAAGACAAGAGCCCGGAGAAAATTCCTTCTCAAACTTCTCAAGAAAGCCCTCAATCTTAGTTGATGCTGCTATCTATGTCTCATTCTTTCCCTTCTTCTTTTTTTTTGGACGTTGACTCGCATAGTGGCCAGTCTTGCGACATGCAAAGCATTTCACTTTGCTCATGTCCTTCTTCTTTCCTTCTTCTTTCCTTCTTCTTTGCTCTTCTTCCCTATATGGAGAGCAACATTCTCCTCATCATCTCCATGTTGTTGGCCTGTCTGGCTAGAGCTAACTCTTAGCTCCTCCTGTATGAAATCATCCAAGTCTAGTTCATGTAGGCATGTTCTCAACTTCTCCCTGCCAACGATCGCACACACAAAGTCCTGTCATGGTTTTGAGAAACCATTCAAGGCAGTTCTAACCAACTTTGCATCATTCACTGTCTCACCAACAACACCCAACTCATCACGTACCTATGAGATCCTGGTAAGGTATGATGTAACATTGTCAGTCTTGGTCATCTTAATATCTCTCAGTTTCTCCCTCAAAACCATTTTCTGGTTTTGATTATTGCTTTGGTACAGCTTTGTCAACATTGCTCACATATCAAAGGCATTCTTTTTACCGGTCACATGAGGCATAATGTGGTTTTTTACTACATCAAGAAGAATATGTCTTGCCTTCACATTCTTCTTGGTATATTCAACCAAAGGATCAGGATCAATAGGAATGGGGATAACTTTCTCAATTATGTCCCATAACTCAACTTCCTCCAATAGCAAAGTGATCCTCTCCTTCCATTGTATGAAATTCGATGCACCCTCCAACCTATCCTCACACCGCAAGCCAAATATCAAAGACATACTTCACTTGACCAACCAACAATACTTTTCCTTTCCTTTTTCCAAGGAAAACCCCTCCAATCCCTACAAATCCTTGTGCCAAAAAAACTTGTACCCTTTCGCAGATTCCCAATTCTGATACCATGTTGAATTTCCAATAACTAATAACTGATTTCAACCTCCAATAAATTATTTAACCACAGATTAATGCATGTAAATCAATGAGCATTCAAATCTAAAATTTATGAGCAGAAATACATTAAGGTATTTAATTGAAAATGCACAGCGGTAACACACATTTGACACAATAATTTTTTGGCCAATGCCCCTATAAAAACCTTGAAGGGAAAACCAATCAATGAGAGAGAATTTTTATTATGCTCACGGAGAAAAATTTTGGAAAGTTCAGCAATAAAAACCAGCATTAAATACACCTCGAAATCTATGCCAAACCCACAACCAATTTGCAGCAACCTTGAAAAACACGCCCAACAAGTATTATGGCTTGTATGACCTCCAACAGGAGCATTAAATACCACAAACAAACTCAAAAACTGCGCCCAGCATCACACGTGCGATTTTTGTTGTATGGCCCTCTTGCTTTCTTGTTGTATGGCCCAGAATCTGCACATTTTGTACCCTCAACCTGTTGTATGGTCCCTTTCCTTGATTTTTGTGCATTCACTCTTGCCTTGGGATTTGTGCTCCTTCCCTCCTTGGAATTTGTGCCTCCCTTCTCTTTGTTGCAACTTCTTTCCTTTCTCTTCAACTCTCCAAAAACTCTCTTCACTCACAATGTGTCTCTCCACTCTCCTTAGGTTTCTTTTATAATTTCATTAATGACTCTTCAGCTACCTCCAAATCTCAACAGTGAAGATTAGATCTTGGCCTCACTAGATCTCTCATTGAGATGACTTAAATCACTTAAGTCACTCAAATATTATAAAATTCAACTTTAGTAATTAAAAATATAAAAGTCATTTTAGTCATTAAAAATATAAAAGTCACTTTATAAAGTGCTTACCCAGAGAGTGTCGCTTGGACACTTCCACATGCTAGACAGCGCCAATGTAGAAGTTCATGTCTAAGCTAACTCGCTCGAAACCTAACAGGGAAAGGGTTTTACTCTAGGGATAGAATGTAAAGCTTTCTGAAAGTCCACAAAACAACAATAGACTTTCAAAGAGCGATGTCTCTTCTCCTCGATGATAGCATGCAGGGTGAGAGAATATGGTCAATGGTCTAATGTGCTAGCCTAAACCTAACATGTCCTCTAGCTCGTAGATGTATCCACTCAAGCTCCTCAAAAAGCTTCAGATAAAGAACAACAGCATAGAACTTCGACAACATGAGGCCAACCATGATAGTTTTGTAGTTGTTTGGATTAGCGCTGGAGCTCAATTTTTTGGATCAAGTAGATGGTGTGCTAGGACAAAGCTTGTGGGAAACCTACAAGAACAATATGGTTAAATAGGTCAGCTAAGTGATCATCCAAAGCGTGAAGACCGTGCTTGAAGAGCCCAACCCAGAAACCCTCCTCATTTTCTTCTTTGTTGGTGTTCGTTACTCTAATTGCCTCCTAGATGTCTTGATATGAGAATAAGTAGAAAGCAGGGGGATGTCACTTGGATCAGGGGCTACCCAGGGATATCATAGAGAGTGGAGGCATAGGAGAACATGGATCTGGGATCTAGTTCAAGCAGGAGAGAGGATTGGCAAGAAAAGACAATAAGCCATAATTTTTTAGGAGAGTGGATGAGAGAAATGCTCAATTCAAATTTCATGTCTTAAGATACTACAAATGTCACAACGAAAAGATAAGGCAAAATATAAATTAAATCCATACATGACAAGATGCTTATAATCATTCTTACATTAACATTTTTTCCTGTGATGTCATTTATGCAGTATGTCAAAAAGTAAAACAATGTTTATCAAAAGAGACAACATTATATTCATCACCAACATCTCATATTTAAAAGCCAACTTCAACAATATGAATGAATTACCCAATGTGTTATGAAATAAGATTCTTAGATACTACAAATAGCATACATAGAAACAAAAACCATGTGATGAACTATAACATCGTTTTTCCAATAGAAGGCATTGACCATTTTATAAACTCATGCGATAGTCTTGATATGAAACTTTTTACCCAATAATCCTGAATATGGATGAAATATAACGAGATCACAAATAGAAAACACAATCACTAGATCCTATCTCCATTCAAAAAAATATATAATGCAAAAATTTCATATCCTAAGGTTACATCAATTAATAACATATTGTCCTTCTCGCAAGCTGCATGAGCTGATAGACGGCGTGAGCTCCAGCGCTGGTTAGGGTTCTAGCCCTAGGCGCCCCCTTGCGACTTGGGGATGTGTAATGTCCCTTGTTAGGAATTTTATTAAAATGGCAATTTTTCACTTTTTTTTCCCTAGTTCGACCTTTGACTAGTTTTGATCTCTAGGTCCCAAATTTGCCCCAAATGATCCCAAATATTCTGAGAAGGTATATGGATGATATTAGAACATAAATATGTGTTTCAGGGATGCCTTTGGACCTTTAAAATACTTCTGCAAATCCTCTTTCAATTCTGATCAATGTAGGTAACTTTACTAGTGATTTCCCTTTGACTAGTATTGGTCTCTAGGTCTCAAATTGACTCCAAATGCCTTCAAATATTCAAGGAAGGTGTATGAATGATATTAGGACTTGAATATGATGTTCAGGGATAACATATGGCCACCAAAATACCTCTGCAAACTCTCTTAAGATTCTGGACCAAGTATGCAATTTTACTAGTAATTTGGGGTTCAAATCCCCCTGAGGTAAGTACTGAAAATGGCTTCCCAAATGCCTCCAAACCCACTCAAATTTATGAACAGAGGTATGTAATGTGTTAATTATGTTATTAAGGTCTCATATGCACCATTAATGGTTTATTACAACTGTTCTCACCCTCTCCCATTCAACTGCAAAAATCACCAATTCGACCCTTGGGGAAATGGCACTATTTCTTCTCCCAATGCAATTAAACTGAGTAAAAATACTTCAAATGCTCAAGTACAGTACATGAAACTTGTAAAATACATCCATGGCAGTCCATTAATCACAAATGCATCATAGAATCATCCATTCATTCGAAATCATCATCAATACATTGGTTCACAACAAGGTAGTGGGGAAATGGCATTGTTCTTCCATTAAAAATGAGATTTATACATTTCTACTTGGAATTTCGACCTGAAACTTTCTGGAGATGAAGAACAGAGTATTTACTTCATATTACAAAAAAAATGGGGCATTAGAAGCTCCCCCAAAGAGTACAATAGCTCACCAAAGACGCCCTCCCTCAAGGATCAAGAATATGCCATCAAAACTGGAAATGGTTGAAGGAGCGAGCTGCAATAGAAGAAACCATGAGCTGCCCTGTAGCTTACACCTGCAAATAAAGACTCCATTAAAGCTCCAAATGAAAGATCTGAATGGCCTTTCCAATTGCCAACTTGGATGGGAATCTTTCACCCTCGAAATTGGCTAAGGCAAGAAACTAGTCATCCACTAGCTTTCCCTCTTCACAAATGCAATTGCAAATTCTACAAATGATCAAAAGCTATTCTCATACTTCATTTCTACATTTTATAACCAACATTAGCCTTCTAAGGGTCGAAATCCTCTCAATAGATTCAATAGATGTCCATTTAGGAAATATTCCACATTTGCCACTTGTCTCCTAGTTCCAACCTTCCATCTTCTCCCAAATTCGATTTTGAGTCTCTTTGGCTTCTCCAACTCCCAAATTCGCCTTCCTTGAGCCTATTTTTGGGGCTGACATGTCATAGTGGTCAGATGTTAGAGGTCAGGTCTGCAATTTGTCATAGTTGTCATAGATGCTCCATCATTGGTGTCATAGGGGCTAGGGAATCTAGCCCAAGTGTCCACAAACTTCCACTTTGACTCTTTATCTTCCATGGAGGTTACCAGTCCTTCCCAATTCGACCTAATATGCTCAATGACATGTGTTATGACTTACCAACTCACCCAAGAGTGTTCACATTCCCATTAATTCGAATTTGCAAAAGAGAGATACCATGTATTATGAAAAATCAAGCTAGTGTGGGCCCCACATCCTCCATATGTCTCCAAAACCATTTGTCACCTAGGATTTCTCTTGAATTTCTTTATTCACTCTATTTATTAAATACTTGAACCCTTCTAATGTCTAAACATCATTTATTATCCCCCTTATTCCAAATCCCAAAGCTTCCACCCCAAACCTAGGAAACTAGTAATTTTCCTCCTTAGCAATTATTTGACCCTTAACATCAATTTTACAAACTCTAATGAATATGGCTAATGTGATTAGGCCATTGTGACCCAATTCCACATTTGGGACATGACAGGATGGATCTCCCCTCGGATCCAAGCCCAGAGGAACGCAGGCATCTCCTCGACGCGGCCTTCAGTGCTCTTGTGGCCTCCACGCCACTCCCTCCCCCTTCTACGCCTGATGCAGGTGATGGATTTGTCAAGCGGGAAGATGCCCCTAGAATTCAGATCATGTCGACCACTTCAAGGCTGAAAGCCCTTGCTTTGAGTTAACGGGGTTTGATTGGATGGTTTACCAGGATTTGGCCATCGCCAAAGACAATGGATTTTTGGGTTAAAAAAAATTGGATGCCACTGATCTCCAGGGGCTTGCAACATTGTTTCTGCGGTAAGGGCTTCTTCACCTTTTTGTTCGAAAACAAGGATGACAGAGACCTCATATTCAAAAGTGGGCCTTACTTCATGGGCCCTCGGGGGTTATATCTAAATCGATGGAGTTTATCCTTTGATCCAGAAAAGGATGTGCCTTCTGCGGTTCCAGTTTGGGTTCGCCTTCCCCATCTCCCTTTACACTATTGGAACGATGAAACCCTCCAGGCAATAGGAAACTCTCTTGGCAAATACATTGACAAGGCAGAACCGAAAGGCCCTCTTTTCTCTTGCGCAAGGATCTGCGTAGAGGTGGATCTAGGAAAGGGACTACCATAAATTGTTAGCCTTTGCATGGATGGTTGGGAGAATGCACAAGAGGTTGATTACAAGCAGCTACCTTTTAAATGTAAGAAATGCAATGAGTATGACCATTTCGTCAAAAACTACACTAAAGCAGTGCAGGAAAACCCTCAGAAAACTCAAGAAGAAGGTTGGCAACAAGTGAAAAAAGGAAAGAAAATGTCGTCTTCAAACCCCGAGCCAAAGGATCCGCAGTCAGAGAAAGGAAAAGCACCAACGCAAGTAGAAAAGGAGGCCACAACAAGCAACCAGTTCAATGTTTTGAATCTAGAAGAAGGCGAAATCATCATGAATGAAGTACCTCTAGCTAAAGGCAGTTCAGAACCCCACGACGCCTTAGCGGGCAGCAACATCCCTTCCTCTTCTCCCAGAGAAGAATGGCTAGATTCTGCGTTTGAGGACTCCCCAATGCCTGGAGGATCTTGGGCTGAAAGGGTAAAACAAAGTAGATCCTCATTTGCCCTCTCTCTTAATTCCTCTTCAAAAGGGTCACAAGAGTTTCTTGAACCAGGACCACCTCCAAACACCAGAGGAAGAAAGTCACAAAGATACCACAGAGAGCAGGAAGCAGAGAGAGAATTGGAACTTGGAAGGCAGCGGAGCATTGAGGAAACAAAGCTTCTTCAAAATTCGAAAAATACAGGGAAAGCAGATGGAAGGTCTAGAGCAGGGCCTCAATCACTCAAGAAGTAATGAAAATTGTCTCTTGGAATTGTAGAGGACTGGGCGGAACAAACAAAGTGGAAGCAATAAAAGATATCATCAAATCTGAAAGACTAGACATCCTGCTTATCCAAGAGACAAAAATGAGTGATGCGGAAGTTTTGGCACTTTCACATCTCTTCTGGAAACGCAGTCAGGGAAATGCTATAAGCTCCAGATGTGCCTCAGGAGGAGAATAGCAACCTTCTTTTCAAGTAAGTTTGTTATCAAAAATGTTAAGGAAAATCATCACTGGCTCCTCACCGAGTTCCACAAAAAAGATGATCCAAATATTTATTATGTATGCAATGTGTATGGACCAACGCATTATAGAAACAAACAATTGTTCTAGAATAACCTCTTTGTTCTAAAAGAAGACCTGAAAGGGAAAGATCTCATAATCGTTGGCGACTTCAACGCTACTAAAACTCAGTCAAAAAAAAGAGGGGGCTCTAAAGTAAGAGATCCCTATGGGGAAAACATGGAGGACTTGATTTCTGAGTTGGATCTTCTGGATCCACCATTAAAAAACAGAAAGTATACATGGAGTAACAGAGGCTGGGCGTGGGATACATCCCGGCCAGGCTCGAACGTTTCTTGGTAAGCACATCCTTCTTGCAAAAAGATCTCCTCCCCGCTTCTTTTGCTTTACCTTTTACGGCTTCAGATCACAAGCCGATCTCCTTGGTGCTCTCCACCCCTGCAAACCTGGGTCCCGTCCCCTTTCAATTTAACCCCTCTTGACTTCATGATGAAAAGTCCTGGGCTTAATTAAAAACACTTGGAGCTTTACATGCGTTGGTTCTCCTAGCTTCATTTGGGAGAACAAATTAAGGAATGTACGCTATACGCTGAAAAACTGGGCAAAATCGGAGTATAAAAACCCTAGCAGTATGAAAATTCAACTTCAATCTGGACGTGCAGCCCTGCAATCCAAGATGGAGAATGAGGAAATTACCTTTCTTCTTATCAGTCAAGAAAAAGAATTGAATCATAAGATCCTCAACGCAGCTAGACGTGAGGAAGACGAATGGAGGATGAAGTCTAGGCAACTTTGGTTAAAAGGTGGGGACAGTAACACAGATTACTTCCACAAGCAAACAAAAGCAAGGCTCAGTTTCAACATGATCAAAGAATTAAAGGACAAAGACGGAAAAAGGATGGTGGAGTAGGAAGAGATTAAGACTCACGTTTTCCAGTATTTCAGAGATCTCTACATGGACAAAGATAAGACTGACCTCCTAGCTCAAGCCGACCTCCTTTCCAAAATACCTCCTCTCATTTCGAAACTGGATAACGAGGATTTATCAAAACCCATTATGGATTTCGATATCAAAGATGCTATTTGGTCCTTACAAGCTGACAAGGCTCCCTAGTCTAATGGGTTCACCAGTAATTTTTATAGAGCAGCATGGGATATCATCAAGGAAGACCTGAAAAAAATGGTAAATTGAACGAGGAAAAAGGATAAGGTAGGGGGAGCCACCAACTCTTCCTTCCTCGCCTTGATACCAAAATAAAAAAACCCATGTCAATAGATCGCTTTAGGCCTATTTCACTTTGCAATACCTCTTACAAAATCCTTTCAAAAATTCTGGCCACAAGAATAAAGAAAATCATGGGAAAGTTAATCTCGGACACTCAGGGAGGATTTGTTGTCAGGTGTCAAATCCTTGACAACATCATTATTGTCCAGGAAGCAATCCACTCCAGTATGGAATGCAAGCAGCAAGGTATGGCTATAAAACTCGATATGGCTAATGCTTTTGATAGAGTAAATCACTTCTTTCTCTTCGAAATTATGTCAAAGTTTGGATTTTCTAAAAGGTTTATGAGATGGATTAAGGCTTGCATTAGCAGCCCCTGGATTGCTCCGTTGGTAAATGGTAGGCCAACCAAGTTAGGGATCGATATGGTAAAAGGATCGATATGGCTAATGCTTTTGATAGAGTAAATCACTTCTTTCTCTTCGAAATTATGTCAAAGTTTGGATTTTCTAAAAGGTTTATTAGATGGATTAAGGCTTGCATTAGCATCCCCTGGATTGCTCCGTTGGTAAATGGTAAGCCAACCAAGTTTTTTCAAGCCACCAGGGGCATCCAACAAGGCTGCACCTTGTCTCCCTATCTCTACCTTCTGGTCACTGACTCCATGAGCAGAAAGCTTCAGCAACAGCAAGACATTGGGGATCTAAAAGGCTTGAAAATTGCAAGAGGAGTTAGAGCTGCAAACCATGCGCAATTTGTCGATGACACCATTTTGCTTGGGGGTGCATCTACGGTCATAGCAGAAACGTTCAAAAGAGTTCTCTCCATCTTCCTCAAAGCCTCGGATGGTAAGGTTAATGCTTCTAAATCAAAAGTTTATGGGTGGAATTGCCTCCCTGGAACCATGGCAAGGATATCAAGAATCCTCGGTTTCGAGGGACTAACAATTTGGAACTCCTTCAGCTATTTGGGCATTCCCATCTTCACGGGGAAAAAAAGATGGCAGACTGGCATAGTCTGATCGACAAAATAAAAATAAAAAATCAATTCTTGGGGAACCAGATGGCTCAACCCAGCAGGAAAATTAGTTCTTATAAAAGCCGTCCTTTCTGCCTTTCCGATTTATGTCTCCTCAATATCCTTAGCTCCTAAACAAATTATACAGGAAATCAACAGAGAAATCCGGAAATTTCTCTAGCAAGGAGGCAAGGCTACCAATACAAAAAAATTCCATTTAATAGACTGGGACACAGTATGCAGCCCAAAGCAATGTGGCGAAGCGGGAGTAAGAGATCCTCTAATCATGAATTTAGCCCTCGGCGCAAAAATTTTATGGAGAGTAATCTCTGGCGAAAATGCTTGGTGGAAGAAGGCCCTCCAAGAAAAAAACATGACAGGTACTAGAAGAAAATGTGTTGAGGATATAGATACGAGCAGAGCTAGGTCTCCTATTTGGGACCTCTGCAAAAAGGCAGCTTACATCATTCAAGACAACATTCATTGGATAGCAGGGAATGGCAGGCGAATTAAGATTTGGCATGATAGTCTTGGTTCGAACTCCCCAGCTAACTTCCGCCAGGAACTAAATGATCTTACGGAATGGTTTGATCCCAACAACATCAACACCCTCTATGACATTTCTTCCTAGACAAATAGTGGTAGATGGGCTGGGTGGAAGAACCTTGAAATTCCAGGGCACCTTCAAACAAACTACAGAGTTTTTCTTTTCCTTCTGCATGGGCAAGCCCCAATTCACAGACACATTAAAGACAGTCGGGGTTGGGGAAAGACGGGTTCTTACTCGGTGAAGGAAGGCTACCGCCTTGTTTACAAGAACAAGAACAGGATCAAAAAAGATGCAAAGTGGAATAAGATTTGGTGTAATGATGGTCTGCTAAAGGTCAATGTATTCTTTTGGATTCTCGCCCATCACAAAACTCTTACTGCCGAAAATTTGAGGAAGCGAGGGATCATAGGGCATCTTCGCTACATCCTTTGTAAAGAATCGGAAGAAACCCTGGAGCACACCTTCATTGAATGTAAATTCTAGAAGGAAGTTTGGAGTTATGCTCTCCAAGAATTGAAGATTAATATTATAATGCCAACGAACTGGAATGATCTCTTTTCAAGCTGGAGAGATTACTATCAGGGTTCTCTCATCCAGAAACCAGACCTTTCTAGAGCATGGGAAACTCTCCCTAGATTCATTTGCTGCTAAATATGGACAGCGAGAAACAAAGAAATCTTCGAAGGACAAACCTCGAGCACTAATAAGGTTTTTGCCTCGGCAAAGGCCCTTTGGGTGGAATCTTTATCCACGAGAGGAATGAAAAGCATAAACAAGGAACCTCTAATAGTTGAGGAAAGAGCATGGATGTTCGACTTCCTATTGCCTCCTCCCTCCCGCTCCTGGTTAAAACCCCCAAAGAAGCCAAGATCTTCAAACTGGCAGCTGAGGATGAGCAATGAAGAATTCCAAAATTGGTGGGTGGACAAAGATAGGAAGCAGTTCTTTGTTCTTTGATGGTGCCTCGAAAGGCAATCCAGGGCTGGCAGGTGCGGGTGGAGTTATCTTTGACTCCAAGGGGAACAAGCAAAAAGAATACACCTGGGGCATTGGGAAAACAATGAATAATGGCGCGGAATGGCTTGCTTTAATTAAGGGTTTGGAGCTGGCTAGAGACATGGGAATTGAGGAAATGATTGCCATAGGAGACTCCCTAATTGTCACTAGGGAAGCAAGAAATATTTCTAGAAACCGAAAGAGCCCCTCCTCCAAGATGCACCACTTTCTAAACTGTCTAGCCAAGGAATTTAAATCAATTAACTTCCTTCATGTTCTAAGAGGCCATAATCGCCAGGCGGATAGTATGGCTAATAAAGGTGTTGGTTTGAGATGTGGTGTCCTAGAGAGGGATAATGTTACTCTTGAAAACATTTGGATACCTCTAGAATCGGTGGCCAAACCTTGGTCTTGATCCCCCTTTGGATCGTGCTTAATGGCAACAAAATCGTTTTATTGCACCACTCCTTTTACTTCATCCCCGTGGACCACTCGACAACCTACCATTCCCTCCAAGCCTGTCCTCTGGATCTACCTTGGATCTCCACATGCTTCACTCGTAAATGCCAAAGGACTGTCCCATGCCTTAGCCACATGGCTCCCATGCGCAAACCAGAGGAGATCTGTCAATTTTGAGGAATGTTTTTAATCACCAGAGGGATTGGTTCTGCCCTCATTCGAGCCTCTGCCCTGTGTCCGCCTTTTGTTTCAGGGAGTTCTGTTTTCGTTTTCAATTTCGCACATTTTGCTTGGTGTTGGAGGCATTGCATGGACATGGAGCATTTTAGTTCTGGTCCTCCAACCCTGAGTGGCCCTGAGGTTCTGACGAATTGTCTTCGCTGCAAAAAACCACTCAAAAGTGTTTTTGGTGCTCATAGTTGGGTACACTTGATTTCTGACAGAGCACATGGCATTGTGAATGACGACGTGCAGGTTAACTCTCCAGTTCATGGTCTCTGTTATTTTGAATTGGTAAGGAAGGAGGAACGCCTAGGTAACACCCTGGAAAAGAAAAATCATGCCAACCCTGGCGGTGGACAGGGAAATGAAAGAAACTATGACTTCGGGGAAGTCATGAGTCATATCAATGACTTGGAAAACCAAATCAGGCTGGCGAGAAACAAGAACCTTGGAATGAAGCGGGCCCTAACCCGTTTGTTTTCCCTTGCCCAAGCAACTCATTCTGAGGTCAAGCATCACAATAGTAAGATTGCGGATCTAGTTTGTAAACTTGAAGAAGTCATGGGCACAATTCACCTTCAAGCGGGCATAAAGGAAGTTCAGATGGAGGATGCGAGCATAAAGGAAGTAGTTCAAATGGAGGTTGCAGGCATAAAGGAATTTCAGATGGAGGTTGTGGGCATAAAGGAAGTAGTTCAGATAAAGGCTGCGGGCATTAAGGAAGTTCAGCTGGAGGCTGCGGGCATAAAAGAAGTTCAGATGGAGGCTACAATCAGTAAAATTCTGGAAGTTGGCAGGAAGTTGGATATGCTAAAAAATGAATTGGTCAACTCGAGGCTACAGCCTACAAGTAGGAGCACACTTAGCCAAGGATAGGAGCACAGTGAATGAAGAAAACAACTTCCTGGAAGCATGCCTTCGGCACTAGACCCTTGGTCTCGGTTACACTATGTTTTTGCATAAATTATGAATTATGTTTTGTGGCCTCTTAGTTATATGTATAATCTGGATATTTGGCCAAAGGCATTAGCCTCCCGAAAGTATAGAATAGGTTTTGTCAGTCTGCTTTCTCTTGTTAGAAGCCTCATTCTGGGCAGACAGTAAGCTCCCTGCTATGTTTTGTTTATGCAATGTTTTGCTTCTGCATATTTTTGCTCGGCCAGTATGTAAGAAGATATAGCTTCCACAGGTTAGGCAATTTTCATGATCGCTACAAGTTAGAGAAGGATGAAAAAGGTGTAATGGATGTTTTCCTGTTATGGGAGCAATCCTATTTATATTCTTTGTACTCTTCTTTTTATATATAATCAAAAGCTCTTCAACCGTTTCTGTTAAAAAAAAATTAATAACATATTGTCGATTTGGGGCTTCGGTAGCACTGGTCATTAAAAGAAATATGTCATTTATATAATGCATTCAAATATCCACAATAAAACTAACAATAAGACATGAGAAGATATGAATATGCAAAAAAGGTACCATTAACAACTGCTCTGAATTTCTCATTTTGCTCTTCGATATAAGCTTCCACATCATCGAGTTTCCTTGCCTATATAAAATATCAAAGACAAGATTAGACCATACACATAAATTCGTAAGAGAGCTTTACTAGCATATGTCATTTAGGCATAACAATATGGGCAAGACATTTTACAGCAGAATTACCTTTAACTCTTTATATTTTGTGTATAGTTTTGAGTACCACTTCTGCACCTGGAAGACATATATCCATTTTCAGAGACATAATATACTTAGATGTAGAAACATCATCCTTTCATAGACATAAATTTCAATTTAAGCAAAAACATAGCATACCAATTTGATATAAACAAAAATCCTTTTACACAAGTCTTACAGTAACAAGGGATTCAGAACTTGATATCAAGTGGATGGCGGGACAGTATCAGGTACAGGAAGCTGGGATTTACGATTTGGTTTTGCAAAATAAAGATACTATAGAAACTCTTGAAAATCCTTCTTTCTCCCACATATATCGACAATATAATACATTTGCAGATTCTCTGTCCAAGGCATGTTTAGCAGGAGATCTTCATCAATTGAGGGAGGAAGAATATAAAGATGGGAGACTGATTTCATTTTCCATTTCATCTATTTTTGAAGTATAAATAGTTGATGAACTGAAAAGTACTTTTTTGATATGTAATACTTTAAACTGTTAGGAGACTAATGGCATATTTTGAAAATGTATGTTTGATAAGCTGAACTCTAAATGAGGCATAGAGAGGCACTAAGGGGCTGATAGGAGACTATTTGCTGAAATATTTTGACTGTTGGAAAAGTCCAAATGGACTGACTCTATGTAAGATCTTTTGAAGACTGTATTTAGTTTTCCTCCTGTGAATATAAATATGTTTTTTTCTGGGGAAAATAGTCTTACAGTAACAATTTTTTTCCAGGTGTGAAAAGTTAAAACCACGGGCCTCTATATCTCGGTCAGTGTTTTGCCAAGTTTACCCTCTCGAATTATAGTAAATATATTGAGGCTTAAAAGCATAGCAAACAAATGAAACTTCGAAGAGGCCATAAAGCATAGGAAATAAATTTGAAATATGGTGAATCCAAAACATATTTAGGTTAAAAAGCATAACAAAACCTTTGCCATAGTTATTCCAGTTGAATGGCCATCATTATCATTAGCCTGACAATTTTGCAAGGATTTGTCTTCCATGCACAACCCATCTGGAAGTCCGTCATCATCAGAGACCACATGCATGTGTGCAGTCATTTCAACCGGTCTTTTCAGAACAGAATTGCCACCGGTTTCAACAGCTTCAGTTCCTGTTTCAGGAAATGGAGGGCTCTGCTGAGGATCATTAGTGCACGCAACCAGGGATTCTTCCATAGTCTGTCTTCCCAAGACAGCATCAATCATGTCCTCTTCGTTAACACTGCTCTTTGCTGTCGGAGATCTGGCAACACTACTATTTGGGACACAATCCTGCTTAGTTCTCATTTTATCCAGGCTGTTCCGAATAGAATTGCTGCCCGTTTCAGCAGCATCAGTTCCCGTTTCAGATGATGGAGGTTTTTGTAAAGGGTCATTAGAGGGCATAACCCGGGATTCTTCCATTGTATGTCTTCCCAAGACAGCATCAGCCGTATCCTCTTTGTTAACGCTGCTCTTTTCCGTCGGAGACCTGGCAACATTACTATTTTGGACACAGATGCGCTTACTTATTCTCAGTCGTGTACCATCGTCTGCAACGAATCGCCTTTTGGATGTTCGTTTCTGATTAGGCAGCTCCGATAGATTTAATGCACAGTTGACATCTTCTAAAACCACAGGCTCAGAGGTATTAATGTTATCTTTATTTTCTTTGTCCAGAAAGCCTTGAAGATTTTTAGCTTTAATTCTATTGCTTCTCCTTTTCGGCGGTTTCTCGCCAGCGGCTACATTTTCACTTGCACAATCAACCCCGAGCCCATCACGCAATCCCTTGCCCCTGCTTCTTTGCCTTGTTGGAATACTATTGTTTCGGACATCGACCAAAGGGGTGACATTGTCTTTACCAGTGATAGTTTTGCGAGACAGGAAATTGAACTTGCCCCCAGAGTTGTTAGACTGGCACGAATCCTCCTCAATCCAATCATCGTTGTTACTATTAGTATTGGAATTCAATGCAGATGTGAGAGTTACTCCCATTGCAATGCCTGTAGTTTTCTGGTTCTTTCTTCTCTGGCCCATTTCTGCACATTAGAAAAGAGTACAAAGTCCAGCGAAGCTGATGTATGTTATCACCAGCCATATCCTGGGTAGAAAGCTGTTCAGTCCAGCCACAGTTCCTGCACCGAAATTAGAAATAAACAAAGCCTTCCCAGCACAGCATTACGGCAACTATAACAAAACCTAATATGCACAATAGGGTTTCACAGTATATCAGATTATCTACATAACCCTAAATTTAGTCTTCAAAGGGTTTTAAGCTATAGAACAATCGATCTAAAAGAATTAACATCCGTGGGTTTTTGGTCATGCAAAACCTCCATTGTTTTGTTTGTCTGGATTATAATATTCGAAAGACGGGGAAATGTAAAGCGGTAAAACTACATACCTTCCAACTGCGGGCAGCCATGCAAGATTCGATAGAACTGCTAGGGCGCAGGTGAGCTGAGTATACGATACCGTTAGAGTAAACCGATGGGTTTGAATTGAAATGAGAAAAAAACAAGGGCAAGCAAAACAGATCAGAGGATCAAAACCTGGCGAAAAGTGAAGAAACCGCTTAAATGTGTGCCAGAAGGCTGCCTGTATTGGGTGACACACAGACCATCGGAGTTTAGAGACGTTGGAGAGAAAGAAGAAACAAGTATTTGAATTCAATTTCAATTTTATCCAACTTATGTGCATAACTCTTAATCTCGCTCAACAAGTTTATTATGAACAATTTACAAATCATATTCATCAGCTTTAAATCGGTCCAAGCATTCCATCACTCTCTTCTTATGAGATATATATATATAGCATTCACCGTGACCGTTTGAAAACTTTTTTAACTCTTTTAATATGTAATATATATATATATTACATAATAGTGTATATATACTCTCCAAGCAGCATTCCATAAGGGTATATGTATATATATCCTTTGTCATGTATCTATGGATATGTGACAGTGTAGGTGACCTATAGTATTTATATTCAACATTTTCAATATCTGTATTTTATATAGAGATGTCATTATGTTGTATAGATTTTAAAACGTACTAATTTAATAATAGATTTCTAGATTTGTTTAGAAAGATATGAGAAAAGTATTTTATTTTTCTGAAAAAGATATCATATTTATATTTCATAATAGAAATGTAAATACATTTTTCAGTTTTAATTGGAAAAGTGTTTTTTAATGATGAGGAGATTGTTTTGTATTAAATATGAGTTTTTTTTGGTTGTATGAAGCGTGGATGGATCTAACGAAAAATTGACTTACTAGAAATAAAAAAAAATATTTTCATGTTTTTGTTTTTTTGTTTTTTTCAAATTTGTTGTCAACTCATGCAAATAAATTTTTATTATTATATTAATTAAATTATTTTATATATCTTTTTTATATCAAAGATCTTTGGTATAGATGATCTTAAAGTTTTTGGGAATTTGAGGGTAACGATTAAAGGGGCAAAAGGAGATTTTCAACTAAATGTGATCTTACTTATCCACTGGTGTACCATAATCAAAGTAGAGATCAAAATGTTCACATCTATCAATTTTGAACACATATATAAACAACACAACTTGTTAGCAGACAAGTTGTCCAAACAAGCATTGGAAGGAGATGAAGGAATTATATTTTGGAAGGAGTTTCAGGGTTCTACCCTATCTGAACAAGGCTCCTTTGATATTTTTGAACAATAAGCTTTTTTTAATTTCGTGGGAATATGATTATCTTATGATATCAGGTCTTATAAGTTAGATGTTGCAGATATTTGATATTTTGTTATACTTATAGGTATTTATTGGACAAGCATAGTACATGAGCATATATGTAACAATTATTGCAGGCATTTTGAGACTGTGTGCTGAACTGATATGTACTTTTTGATTCAGTTATCTAAATAACAAAAGTATGCTGTTTTCGATGGAAAAAAATTGTTAAATGCTTCACTTTGTAATTAAAATATTGAGCAAAGTTAATTGTTATTATTTATATTTTATTTAATTTTTGTCACCTCCTTATATTACATATATGTCCTCTATGTCAAGTTGATGGTGAGTTTGTTGATCACCTATTTGTAAAATGCACATTCTATATTGAAGTTTGGAGAAAAGTTACCGGTTTATTGCACATTTCAAATACTTGGGGAGATTCAACAATTGTAGAAAATTTGGAGCAATGGGTAAATAATATGTCCAATAATAAAGAACTACCTATTTTTATATGTTGGGGAATTTGGCGCTCAAGAAATTCTACCATCTTTGATAACAAAAACAGGTTGTCTCTCTAACTTGCTCCAAAATCTCGAGGCTTTACAAAGACTATCACAAAGAAGATAAACTTAAGGCTTGTAGAATCATACATTTCCCTTTCCTTCTTCCAGATACAGTTGTGGGTTTCTTTGATGGTGTTGCCCAAGCGGGGCAATGTGGGAGTGGAATGTTTTTAAAAAACAATCAATTTCATTATTTTCATCTATGGATGGGGTGTAGGACAAGTACCAACACCCGTGCAAAAATTATTGGTATTATGGGGCTTATTGACTTTTGCCTCTAACATTGGTCTTGATGTTATCCAGGTACTTGGAGACTCCAAAGTCATCCTATATTAGGCTTCTAGGGGCACAAGTATCCAGATTTTGTGTTTGAGGCACTAGTGTTCAAGGTTACAATCACTTAGTGAAACTTTTAATAACATATCTTTCTATCATATTTACGGAGAATTGAATATTATTGCTGATGGATTATCTAAAAAAGGCATTAGCCTTTCTCCTGGTACGCTAGTATATGAGGAGTACTAGCATAACACTATCTACTATCAAGGTTCCATTTATATGTGTTGAGGTTCTAACCTTTAATTATGGATGGTTGAATAATTTATAAAAGACTGTCATAGTATAGTTGCTCTAATAGTGGCAAAATAGAGTTATTTTTTAAATATGTCTCAAAAAACAATAGTAGTTTTATGGGTCTTTTTTGTTCTTTTGGGTGAGGGAGTATGATCAATATAGAAATGTTAGCTGAAAAGTCAAGCATATATCACCATTTTTTTATTGGTACGAGGATGATAATTGTAACAACATTTTGCTTTCTTTGATTTCGAAGAATAACAAGAAGCATGTTTTTTTTGTGGAAAAAAAATCACTATTACACTTATACATCTCACTCATGTGGGCTTGTAAAATGCATCTAACTTTCTCTTAATGTAACAATTGTTAAGTGGAATGTAAAAGTTAAACATGTAAATTTTTGAAGTGTGTATGGCTTGCTTTAGTTTTCAAGAGTATTATAGTATCATATTTCTTTTTTTATTTTTTACTAGGAAATAAAAACCAAATATAAAGAAATCACTATTACACTTATACATCTCACTCGTGTGGACTTGTAAAATGCATCTAAATTTCTCTTGATGTAACAATTGTTAAGTGGAATGTAAAAGTTAAACATGTAAATTTTTGAAGTGTGTATGGCTTTCTTTAGTTTTCAAGAGTATTATAGTATTGTATTTCTTTTTATTTTTTACTAGGAAATAAAAACCAAATATAAAGATATAAAGATATACTACATAATTGGCTACTCTCCCGGGACATGTTACCCATGGGGAAGTTACAAGTTCAAATCTACCTTTCTACTATAGCCAGTGTAAATAATAAAATTAGCATTGTTAAAATAAGAACAAACTCTCACAACCTTCATAGTGAAATTGGGTGCTTCACAAAACCTAAAACACCATGGGAAGAAATAATATGTAATCTTCGTGATATATATTTTTATCGTAACTATCTTAAGGAATAAAAGTAGCATTGATGAAATAAAAATGAAATCACGACCTTTATATGCACTTGACAAAACCTAAAACTTGATGGGAATAAAGAATATGTAATCTTTGTGATATTACGAAAGTGGAGGATGAAAAACACTTACTCTTAAAATACTCTTTCTATGCACAAATTAGGTCTCAATTTCAAACTATTTGTAACACTACCAATCTTCGTACCTCATGAGTTCATAAAAACTAAAGAGATTTAGGAACGTTTCTCTCCTATCTTGTTAACCATCAAAACAAAAGTTAAAACATATCATTTAAATCCTTGTTAATTTTACTAAAGTCCAATTGATTGGAGTTAGTCCATATGGATGGTAATCATCACCGTAATATAACAATTTCAAACGCCCTAGTTTATTTTAGTAACATAATAACAAATTAGATTATATTTACATAATTATAGTGTATTATAGCACATGTAGATATACAAAATCACACACACAATCATGTAAAATTATGCACGCGCACACACATACATACAAAAACAATCATGTGAATGCATAGTATGGAATATATATACACAAAATTTAGATAATCGGTTGTTGCGAATGTTGCTACTCATTTGACTAGTTTTATGTCAACGGGTGCTTAGTTCGAATCCCCTTGAGTGAGATGCACTAGTATGTGCGATGGATTTACTAGGGATGACATTCACAAATGTGGGGAAGCATCTCTTTAATTTCCTCGTAAGGTTTTCCTTGGAAACAAATATACAAAATCTTGTTGGTGAATAACATAGCATATAGAGATCCCCATATGCTAGTGTAGAAGGTAGGGATAGCAACATCCGACAATCAACATAATGATTACCTACTAAACAGGTGGCTTCATGGAAACCACAGGTGTCTTTGGCCGGACAGGGGCACGCGATTTCAATTTTGACAATCACCACCCTAGTTTAAATTCGCTATGGATGTGAGTTGGTTTTTGGTAGAAACATATCTAGCACATGTGTGACCCAGTTGTCTCTACAATAGAGGCTCGGGGGCATTAACACAGGCAGAATACACCACCCATGGGAGGATCTTGAAGCATGTATGTGGTAATGAGGAATTAATAATTGCATATAGAAACTACGAGGATGGCATCGAAGAGGACGAGACTAAAATGAGATTAGTTGTGAGCTTGAGGGTAGTCCCTCAGTTGGTTCACAGCTCTAGGGTGAGTGATTGTGATCAGGCTCAGTGAATTTCTTGTTTGAATGCGCACCAAGATTCTTCCTCATCGTGGTATTACGTGAGCTTGGGTCACCAAGTTGACTTCAGCGTGGTTTGGGATCTCTACACAATGTGTCCAAGGTAAAGAGCTCGTTGTCACAAGGGTGGAGGAAGCAGAAATAAACGAACTAATTACGTGGGAGAATCGAGCCATGCTTACAATAAGCACATCCCTTTCCACATTGGGAAATCCATCGATGCGATCGAGGCTCTCACTATTGAAGAACAAGAGGGATATGTAGAGTGATAGGAACCTATCAATTCTTATTGGACAGTGAAAAACCTCCTTGTTCATCTATTGATCGAGAAAGAACTAATACAGGTCGAGACCCTCGGTATTATTGGTTGAATTTTCAAAGATATGGACCATATTCAATATCAATTGGACAACCTGGTTGCTGTAGTGAATACATCATATAGAATGGCAGTTGACGATGAAGAGAGTGTGCAGGCACACCACATCCGAAACACCTTGGATGCAATTGCTCATGGCCAAGGCGGATAGAACTGGGTAGGCCTATGTTTTGTTATGTTAGATAATGGAACTAGTTTGTTTTTAAGCTATGATAGTGTTGAAAAATTCTATTAGCACATGGCTTCCATGTTTAGGTTGGGTCTCAAAAATTCCATTCTGCAAACCTTGTGGCCTGTGATGAATTTGAAGGACCTTTTTAATGCTTGGTTTCCCTTCTTTGGGTAAGCTCTGGGATATTTCTAACTGGTTGGAAAATTTTGGCATCTTAGACTCGATTGACTTTCCATTGATAGTTAGCCTAGTTTCCTTGGTGGCGAGGCAACTACAATTATTTTTGTATATCATGTATTTTCATATCTAATAGAAGGTTTTTACTCTTGCTTAAAAAAAATATAGCATATAAAGATGTCCATCTTGTAAATGTAAGAAAAATAAATAAAACTTATATATACTAGCTTTTAATAAATTGTGTATATGTTTGTGTTGCTCATTATTGTAAGTGAACACTTCAACCTCGTCGATGCCATTAACATGATGAGTGAATTATTCACCTAAAACAATACAACTTTAACCTCATCAATACCATTAATATGATGAGTGAATTATTCGCCTAAAACAATACAATTGTGTATATGTTTCCTATTTTATTTTAATCTGGTTGCAGATGACGCAGACACTTCTTGGAAGAGGCAAGGTTGGAGAAATGTGTATTACTTGGGTTTTAGGGAGGAGGATAACATTCGGTGGAATGCCTATGTTTATCAGCTAGTTAGAAGTCATGTGTGTCTTCGGGATAAGCCAGATGTTTTAGTTTGGATTCATAGCTCCAATGACAATTATACTCCTAAATGTGGCTACAACTACATGATGGCCAAAATTCCAGTAGTAAATCCATGTTGGTGGTGGAGGTCTGTTTGGAAATTCAATTGTCCTCAAAAAGAAAAAAACATTAACCCAGTTGATCTTAAGTAGTAAGATTCCAACTTGGGATTCACTCTAGAGTAGAAATTGTGAAGGACTCGGTAGATTCTATTTATGCAAGTATGAGGAGGAGACAATCTTACACCTCATCAAGGAATGCAAATATTTAAATAGGTTTGGTAGATTTTGAAGTCTTCTATGCACTTGAACTGTTCTTGGTCAAGCTCTTCTCTTTGGATGGTTTAAAAGTTTGGCCCCAAAACTGAATCCACAAGCCCATTATATATCTTGTTACCTCTTATATGTTCCTGGAAAATCTGGATAGCCTGTAATAGTAGTTGCTTCTTTTTGTTTACAGTAATGGGTAAGAAGCTTTATATTAAAAAAAGAAGGGACTGATACAAAATTTGGGAAGACTGTACCCAACAAAAGAAGGGATGAAGACACCTCATAACCAGTCTTTTACATCTCAGAGGGACATCTATCCGAACAAGTAAAGAAAAGACAGTCTACTTATATTAGATGATTACATATTAAAGATAACATAACATAAAAGAAAAACCAGAGCTCAGTTGTCTGCTGAGTGACAAACTTTTTTCTTGCTACCAGCAACCATGTTCTTGTTGTCTCTCATTCCCAGGATTGCAGAAGGGGTGTTATCCTTGCTAGTTATGATATAGTCCACCTTGGCTTCGACGATTATGAGGCCACTGTGCATTGACTCCATCTTTCCAACCATATTGTCCAATTGAACTTTCATTTTGTTATTGTTGCTTCTTGTATCAAAGATTGAGATTTCAACAATGGAGGCAAGATGTGAAATAGCTTTTTTCATGTCTTTATTTTCTCCTCTCAGCCAGCAAACCTGAGATTCTGTGTCTTGAAGATGAGACAGCACGCCGGGAGGGGGACTTTCTGGTTCTTGAGGTGATTCTAGATTCACGATTCTAGTCGATTCTTCAACCAAACTCCAGAGCTTGCTGGATCCTAGCTCCCCATTGTTGCCGCGCAATTGCTAGATAGCTCCATGTTGCATTGGAGCACCAAGATTTGGGTTGATACTGACATCAATAGGACGCCAATTCTTTTGGACGCCATATGCCAGCTCGAAATTGTTCTGAACACCGATGGGGAGGTTTCCAGTTCCCTGATTACCCTCCTACTGTTGCAACCAACCTTTTCCAACCTCAGAATTTACAGGCTGGCCACGACGAACTTGCTTAAATTTGTTTGCAAGTGGACCATGCGCGTCTTTCTCCCTGGTTCCATTTCCTTGCACCACCTCGAGGGCCGACAGATAACGCTGCAAACCAAAACCTTCAGAGTTAACCTGAATATGGGTCTTGCATTGGCGGCATTGTAGGGCCGGGAGACAGAGCCCAGAGTGACCACCATTGTTTCCACACTCCATACTGCACCGAAAAACAAATTGCTTGAGCCAACACCGTTGCAAAAACCAGCAAAAACAGAGGGGGAGTGAATGAAACATGCCGTCGCTCAGGGTCCTGATATAGGAGTTGGAATCCCTGCCATCTGTCCACATTAATTCTCTGCATGCAAGCCAACAGGGTCCATCCCTTAGACGTTGTCGCTTGTGTCTCAGGAACGGGAGACGAGATTGTGAATAGATTGAGTACTTGACCCTTAATAAATTCGACCTGACATTTGTGGCTGCCATTGATGGCCCAATGAGACTAAGGCAAAATCTGTAGAAGGGTGGGCATGCTATGAGAGCTAGGGTGGTCCAAAGCACTATGGAACCCAAACATTGTCAATGGTGTGTCCATTCTCAACCATCATACCACAGTTTATACCAGCTCCTATATTAGCCATGGAATCGGCCTGCTTGTTGTTGTCCCTTAAAACGTGGTAGAGGGATATATTCCTTAATTCCTTGATCTTGTGGAAGAAGTGATAATGAAACTTGGAGGAGGGTTTGCAGACCTTATTAGCTAACTCCCTAGCTTCTTGAATCACGATGAGGGAGTCCCCGATGGCTACAAGGTCCTAAACATTGTTTTCCTTAGCTATGTCAATTCCTTTAAGTAAAGCAAGCCACTCCGCATCATTGTTTGTCTGCCTTCCAATCCCCCATGCGTAGTCATCCATCTTGTTTCCATCGAATTCCATAAGAACTCCCCCTGCACCTACCAACCCAGGGTTGCCTTTCGAGGCACCGTCAAAGAATAGAGTATGTCTTGAGAGATTTATTTTCCAGATCTGGAATTCCATAGGCTCAAGTCTGATCTGCCAGTTTGAGATCTTGCGTTTTTTTATAAGGGTGAGCGAGGGTGAGATTTAGGTGACCAAAAGATAAGCAACCCAAATTTTATCTCCTATACTTAAAGGTTCTTTGGCCAAATTCCCCAACCCTCGAGTCTTGAGGGAGTCATCCCAGAGAGCTTTAGCTGAAGCAAGCACCAAGTCAGGAGAGGTCCTCCTTTCTTCAAATATTTCTTTGTTCCTAGCATTCCAAAGCTTCTAACAGAGGAACTTTGGGAAGGCCACCCAAGCTCTTTTTAAGTCTGGTTTCCTGAAAAACGTAATGGAGTAGTAAAGATGCCAATTTGCAAAGATATCATGCCAGTTAGTAGGGAGGATAAGGTTCGGTTGAATGATGTTGAAAGGCTTTTGCCAGACTTCTTTGGCGAAACTTCAATCCAAAAAGAGATGATCGATGGTCTCCTCAGCATTTTTGCATAGAATACATCTAGCTGGACCAGAAATACCCCTCTTCCTTAAATTATCTGTTGTGAGGATCTTTCTGTGTGCCAGTAACCAGTTGAAGAAGTTGACTTTTGGGAGCCCATCCCTGTTCCAAAATTTTTCCCACTTCTTGTCCTTTCTGCACTGATTCCTTATAGTGTCCAAATATATGTATCCTTCCTTGACTGAATAGGAACCAGTTTTCCCCCAGCTACGATAGTCTTTCATGTTCATCTGGATTGGGAGAGCCCCATGGAAGAGAGAAAGGATAATACTATAGTCCTGAGAAAGGTGATCCGGAATATCAAGAGACCTTCATCCCTTCCACCTTCCATGCTCAGACCACGTGGATTAAGTCGTGAAGTGTGTGTATCTTAGCATGCTCCATCCATCGCTTTAATTCACTGAACGCATGAAGAAAGTTCGTAGGAGGGTTTGAGAAAAACTTGTCTTTCCAAATTTTAATCTGTTTGCCATTGCCAGGAGTCCAAGAGAGGTTGTTTTGAATAATGAAGGTTGCACGCTTGCAAAGATTCCATATGGGAGTGCCCTTTCTTTCAGTGTCAATGTTTTCCACACATCTTTTTCGTGATCCCGACATATATTTTTTGTAGAACATTTCCTTCCACCAGGCCTTTTTACCAGAGATGAGTCTCCAGAGGATTTTAGCACCTAGTGCTAGGTTCATCTGAACGAGGTCTTTGATGCCAGTTCCTCCATACATTGTCGGTCTACAGACAGTCTCCCAGCTAACGAGATGGAATTTTTTGGCGTTGTTGATTTTCCCTCCTTGCCATAAGAATTTTCTGAGTTCTTTAGTGATTCCCATCATCACCGACTTGGGAGCGAGGGATATGGAGTAGGCATAGAGAGGATAAGCAGAGAGAATGAACTTGATGAGGACAAGTTTTCCAGCTATGTTGAGCCATCTAGACCCCCAGGCATTGATTTTATTTTTGAGCTTTTCAATTAGCTCATGCCAATCGGCCACCTTCTTTTTCCCCTTGAAGATGGGGATGCCAAGGTAGGTGAAGGAGCTCCAATTCTCCGTTCCATCAAAGCCTAGAATTTGAGATATTCTTGCCAAGGTTCCCGGAGGGAAATTCCAACCAAATTTTTTTGACTTAGTAGAATTTACCTTTCCATCAGAGGCCCCGAGGAAGGACGAGAGGATATGGTTGAAACGCTCGGCGAAAATCGTGGAGGTGCCCCCGAGCAATATGATGTCATCAGCAAACTGGGAATGGTTGACCGGTTTTACTCCTCGGACCACCCAAATTCCTTTGAGATCTCCCAAGGCTTGTAAAGCATGAAGCTTCCTGCTCATAGACTCAGCGACCAGAAGGTAGAGGAAGGGCGATAAAGGGCAGCATTGACGCAACCCTCTGGAGGCCATGAAGAAGTCGGTGGGTCTACCATTGACGAGCGGAGCAATCCAAGGGTTATGAATGCAGGCTTTAACCCATCTAACAAATCTGGTAGAGAAGCCGAACTTGAGCATGATGTCGAAAAGAAATTTGTGGTTCACTCTGTCAAAAGCGTTGGCCATGTCAAGTTTGACGGCCATTCCTTGATGTTTCTTCTCCGTGCTTGAGTGGATAGCTTCTTGGACCATGATAATATTGTCAAGGATTTGACACCCTGCAAGGAAGCCCCCTTGAGACTCAAAGATAAGCTTTCCCATGATTTTTTTCATTCTGGTAGCAAGGATTTTGGAGAGGATTTTGTAGGAGGAGTTGCAGAGAGAGATCGGTCTAAAGCGGCCAAGGGAGCAGGGGGCCTTTCCTTTTGGAATGAGAGCGAGGAAGGATGAGTTGGTTGCCCCTCCAATTTTATCTTTTTTCCTAGTCCAATTGAGCATTCTTTTGAGATCCTCTTTGATGATTTCCCAAGCGGCTCTGAAAAAATTAATGGTCAAATCGTCAGGCCCTTGAGCTTTGTTAATGTGCAGGTTCCATATGGCGTTGACAATTTTGAAATCCTGGATTGGTTTAGAAAGCTCATGGTTGGTGTTGGCTGATATCAAATTTGGAATGCCTTCTAGGAGGCCAGTCTGAGCATCAAGATCTGTTTCTCCACTGTCCGTGAAGAGCTCTTTAAAGTGATTGAAGGCGTGAATTTGGAGGTTCTCTTGCCCACTGATTTTGTCTCCATTGCTGCTCTTCAGCTCTCTAATTGCATTGTGGCTTCTGCGAGCTTTGGATTGGTTGTGAAAGTATTTCGTGTTGTTGTCCCCCTCTTTGAGCCAAAGTTGCCTTGACTTAATTCTCCAAGTTTCCTCTTCGCGCTTAGTTGCAATGAGGATTTTTTGTTCCAGGGCACTTTCTTGACTTAGGAGGGAAGAAGATATCTCTTTAGTCTCAATTCTTTGCTGAAGGGATGGGAGCTCAGCTTGACAACAAATTTTTGAGTGACTGGGATTTTGAAAGGAGGATTTAGCCCAACGCTTAAGGGCCAACTTAACAGCATGGAGCTTAGATTCCCAAATGAAGCTGGGGGAGCCAGTGAATTTCAGGGACCAAGCTTGAGAGACAATGTTAAGGAAGTCGGGGTGTCTGATCCAAAGAGGGTTTAGGTGAAAGGAGATAGGGCCGAGATTCTCTCGGGTGGATATGGAAAGGCATACAGGCTTGTGGTCGGAGGAGGCACAGGGGATTGAAAAAGTAGAAATCAAAAGATCAGTATTGAATAAAGAGGAGCTTACCAGGAAACGATCCAGTCTTGTAGCTATATGACCAACTCCACATCTTCTGTTATTCCAAGTAAAATTTGCATTTTTGAGTGGGATATCAATGAGATCCAGATCGGCAAGGAGGTCCTCTAGCTTTTCTCCAAAGGGATCTCGGACAATGTTGCCTCCTCGCTTTTCCTGACGAGATTTGGTGACGTTGAAATCACCAGCTATAATGAGATTCTTACCGTTCATACTGTCTTTGAGATTGCTGAGGTCGTTCCAGAAGCTGATTGTATCTCTGTAGTGGTTCGGTCCATATACGTTGCAGATGAAAAGGGAGTCATTGCTATCATTGTCCTTTATTTCTGTTAGCAGCCAGTGGGGGTTCGCAGAAGTTGAAATAAAAGAAAAAAATTTAGAGAACAGGGTAACAACACCACCGGAGGTCCCTCGGGCGTTGAGAGCAAAACCTTGGTAGTTTTTCCACAGAGAACGTGTGAGAGCCAAGATCTCCACGTCTTGCATCTTGGTCTCTTGGATTAGCATAAGGTCTATTTTTTTGGTTCTAATCATGCTTCTTAGGGCTTCAATTTTATTTTGTCCGCCCATGCCCCTGCAGTTCCAAGAGACGATTAACATTACTTCTTTGTGCTCTGAGGTCCTGCTCGGGACCTTCCTTCTTTAGCACCATTTGGGTTTTTTGTGTTATGTAACAACTTCATATCTTCCAGGCTTTTTTGCCTGCCCAACTCTAATTCTCTATCGGCCTCAAGTTCCCTGTGAAACCTGTGTGACTTCCTTCCTTTGGTGTTGGGCGACTGCACTTCTTCTGATTCCTCCAATGATTCCGAAGAAATATCCAGGGATGATGAGGAGGGGATAAATTTGCTTTTTACTTTATCCGCCCAAGATCCGCCAGGAGTGGTGGAGTTCCCAGCAATTGAAATAATCGCTTCTTCGTTGAGGGGGAAGATTGGATTACTAGTTTCTTCCCTTTCGAGATCTGTTGTTTCCTATGGGATTTCTATTTCACCTTCTTCCATGGGAAAGTCTTGAAATTTATTGACTACAGCAACCGCTCGAGGCTCGGGCGTGGTTCCTTGTGAGAAATTTGGCTGAGGACCATTCACGGGAGGGTGGATCTGGTTGCTTTTTTTCCCCTTTTTAACTTGCTGCCATCTATCATCAAGAACTTTCTTGGGGTTTTCTTGCACTGCCTTGGGGCAATTTTTAACGAAATGACCATATTCATGGCATTTTTTACATTTGAAGGGCAGTTGTTCATAGTCTACCTTCTGGAGATGCTCCCATTCATCCATGAAAAGATTTACTTCCTTTGGTATACCCTTTTTCGGATCAACTTCCACACAGATTCTAGCATAGGAGAAGAGAGGTCCTTTAGGTTCAGCTTTATCAATGTACTTTCTGAGAGAGTTTCCAATGGCTTGGAGAGTATCATCGTTCCAACAATGCAGCGGCAGGTGGGGAAGACGAACCCAGACAGGGACAACAGAAGGGACATCCTTCTCAGGGTCGAAGGATAAACTCCAACGATTCAGATAGAGTCCACGAGGTCCCATGAAATAAGGGCCGCTTCGAAAAATAAGATCTCGAACAACCTTGTTCTCAAAAAGAAAAGTGAAGAAACCCTTACCACAAAAGCAGTGTTGCAAACCACCAAAGATCAGAGGCATCCAGTTCTTATTGATCCAGGAATCCATGGACTTTGGTGACGGCCAGATTCTAGTGAATTATCCAATCAGGCCGCGATCATTCAGTGCGAGTGCTTTTAGCTTAGAAGCCGCCGACAGGATCTGGATACGAGGGGCGACGGTTCGTTTGATGAAATTCAGGTCCGTCAGGTCTGAGACAGCAGGGAGAGGGGGAGTGGAGTCGACCAGAGCACGAAAGGCTGCATCTAGCAAACGTCGGCGTTCGTCAGGAGAGGGTGGAGGTAGATTCAGGTCTGCCATCGCAGGAGCAGCCCGCAGTGGCAACGAGCAGGGCTCACGCAGAGCGTTGGGGCATGCGTTAGGGTTCTCCATAACATGTAATCGTAATAGTAGTTGCTTTGAAGATAAGTTTATCTCGCATATTCTTTGTGCTAGAAGAAGTCTCTCTATTTTACACAGTTTCCTCAGGATGCCTCTCTTATCAAATTAGGCACATTTCGGTAGAGGACACCAATTGGAACATTCCTTGGGATTCATTTTATGGTGCGACATAGAGAGATCATCAAACTTCAAGGGTTGGTTGTGTTATCTACCTTTCAAAGGAGATAAAATATTGTTTTAAGGTTGGGTTGGGTCCAGATTCAAATAATCATGCAAAACTCATGGCCTTGAATTTCCTCATAAGACTGGCAGTTGAACTAAACATAAAGTAGTTACAGGTTTACGGGGATGCCAAACTCATTATTGAGTAGTTAAAGGAAGAAAAAGAATGCCTAAATATTGTTGTGAATCCAATTTTGGATGATAGACAGATGCTGAGTAAGAAAATGGATAATTTTTTTTCACTCATGTTTATAGGGAATGAAATTGTGAAGTTGATCTATTATCAAAATTTGGTGTGTCCTAGCTACAAGGGGAGTGGAATATAATTCAAGAAGTGAATGGGAGGAAAATCAATTTCATGTTCGATCATTTTTTATCTTCCACAATAGTTAGCAAAAGGTTTTTGAGTTGTAATTTTTTGTTATCTATACCAATGATAATATAGCTTATGTTTATGAGTTGCTCTGAGACAAAATAAATCCCGGCTGGTAGTATCCATAACAACTTCTTTTGATCATTTTGTATACAAAAGTTGAGATTATCCCCGATACTATTAGTTTTCACTTGAGAAGTTTCAATTTCTTTGTTTCCTCTCTAGAGTGGTTTTTTTTTTAGAGCAAATATAGTTTTGCATATGATGTTGTGACTTGTGTCCAGCTAGTTATTCCTATATCAGATTTAATGATAAATTTGTTTTGTTTTTTAGAGCAAATATGGTTTTGCATACACTGTTGTGACTTACGTCCAGCTAGTTATTCCTATATTAGATTTGATGATAAACCTGTTTTGAAGAAGTCATGATGTACTTGAAGTATTATGCCTCTTGAGTTGAATGATCAAAGTATTATGCTTCTTGATTGTAGTTATGTTTTTGGTTTGTTGTCTACAAAGCTAAGATAGCTTCAAAATTGTGAACTGGATGAATGCCATGGCATGTAAAGAATGTAATCTTAGTTTTCTCAATATAGATATACAAATTTTTATTTAATTTGTTTTTTCTGTAAAAAAATATTTATATTGTTAATTATTTCAAGCAAACACTTCAACATGATTAATATGATGACTGAATTATTTCCATAAAACACTTGAGAATAAAAACACATATACAAATCTACCGAATCTAATTATTATGAAAATATACACTTTAACATAACAAATTGGTGAAGCAACAAGAGCCACGTGGTGGAATGTCCCCGACATTGCCATTGCCACGTGCTTTTGCGTTTTAGATTAAATTTAAAAGCATAATAACGACTTGACCTATGAGGGCTTTGAAAAGGTATTGGTTGTCAAATCCACACTCATTTAATTTTATATATTGCCTAGGACCCAATTCACCAAGCACCAGGGGCCTTTCTGTTAGGTCTAAATAGACTTGGAGCAAATTTGTGTAGTTTTAAGGAGGTTCTAGGCACGCATATGGGTGAAACCAACAACAAAAGATGGTGATTATCAATTCTAGGTGTATTTACACCATCATACAACAATAACTAATTATTATAATATTATAGAATCTTCAATTATGTGGCCTACCAAACACATAGAGCACTAATTAATATTTTTTATGGTGAAAGAAATGTCCTACACAAAGTTTGTATGCAAAATTTTCGTTATCAAGAAGTTGATGCATCAACTAGCCTCATCGAGGCCCACATTCTTTTTTCCAAATCATTTCAAGCTTGCGAGGCAATAATATTTCAATTAATTATATTATTGAAATATCTAAATAATATTTCAAGCTTGCAAGGAAATGTGATATACTATTTCAAAACTTTAGATTGGAAAATTAATTGGACACAAAATTCACTAAATTTTTTACAGGAAAGTTAGTTGAAAATAAAATCCACTAGTCTGAAATAAAATTCATTGAATTTTTTGATCGTATGTCTTCATTAGCAGTGTCATATTTCTTCTGAATTTGATTTACCGCTTCCAAATAAAACCTCAAAACAAAAGTGACAAAACCACAAATTATGTGTAATGGTACCTTGGAACTCAATTTTAGAGTGGTTACAAACTAACAATTACACCTTGTTAAATGAGACTCCAAATTTGGGACTTCAGGACTTTTAACGAGTAAGACAAGGAAATTTGGCTAGAAATAGAATATTTTGAGCATATTTTAGAAGTTTGAAAATATTTGTAAAGTTAATAAGGGATTATATTAGTGTATATCTCATACATATTTAAATAATATTAATGAATGTATGAGGTAATATTTTTATACATATTTATAATAATATTTAAATAATATTTATAATATATCTCATACATATAATAATATTATTATACATATTTATAATATAATTTAGTTTCCTTTATTTGCATACCTGTAGTGTTCAAAAGTTCACTAATTTTGTCCTCAATTTCAACTACATTTTAATGTCATTTTTGTGATTTAGAAATGGGCTCAAGAAATGTGATATTTTGTCTATTCCATTTTATTGCAATTCTTGGCAAGCCATGCCTTTAGCGTAAATTGTTTTGGATACTCCTATTCTTAATGGTTTCCAATATGCAAGATGGACAAGCTCGCAAAATATCTACTTCTTTCAGGAGTATAATTTTATGTTGCTCCTCAGGGAGGAAGGCACACGAGCTTTGTATTCTTTGGATTTCTCAGTAGTGTTGATATCCATATGGGAAAGCTTCTGAGATAAAGTTGATTGTACTCCATAATGCACTATTGTGCAACTTGTAAGCAGAGTCTTGAAGTTTCTAGTTACCAACATTAGTATTTGTAAGGTACTATTAGATGGATTATTTTGCATATTACCATGTTTTTATAGATCATAAATTTTGTTAACTTAAGTTGAATTTTGTTAGCATATGTCATTGCAGTGATATTAATCTGTAAAAATTTGATCATCTGGGGTATTATGGCTATGAAGCCTTAAAAAAATCCAATCATGTATTGTGTTTATTTAGTAGTAGTTGCAATATTAGGCTCCTAATGGCACAACAGCCTACATAGGCTTTTAAAAAATAGCATCTCCTGTGTCTCCAGTTTTATAGCCCCGTGAACTGCTCAAAGTATCTTGATGACGTCAAAACAAAACTCATCTTTTATTTTTAGTCCATTATATCAATAAAAGTTAGGGTTATCAAGATTCATAACTTCTTTGTATTTAAAGTTATAAAGTATTACAATGTATATATAGTAATGCCTGCTCCTTTTTCTGCTTGTTTTTGTCTGATTGATAAACTAGGTTGATCAAAGATACAGACAGTAGTACCATCAGATGCAGATTGTAGTTTCATCATTGAAGCAGTCGTTGGGTATGGAGCTGCCAAGACATACACTTCTCTTTATCTGCAAACAATATTGAGGAACTTCTGATGTTTGAGAGATGCAATCAGTGGACAAATTCGACTGACCAACAAAATTTTGGGTGAGGAAGATTCAACAGTGAGTGGAAAAGGTGAAACATCTCATCTCTGTTTTGTGGATCAGCAATTGCGATAACAACAGGTTCTCCAACAACTAGGCATGATTTAGCAACATGCTTGGAGGCCACAGAGAGGGCTTCCAGATCAATCTGTTGATGTCTTACGGGCTTGGTTATTTGAACATTTCCTTCATCCGTGAGTAGTCAACTCATAGTGTTGACTGTAATTCCCTTGTATATGTTATTTAATATAGGGGCTACTCAATTTAATTTGTTATGATCGTGTTCTTCAGTTCTGCCTACTTATTGGAGTTGTTGTAATTAATAATCTAGTTCTTAGTGCATTGTTGTTTGGTATCTGACTTAATATTGTGTTAGCATTTCAGGTATCCGAAAGACGCAGACAAACATATGCTAGCAAGACATACTAGGCTTACCAAAAATAAGGTTTTATGGGATTGAAGATCTTTATTTCTTCATGTCAATCCTCCTTGAATAATATATTAGGAAATTTATAGTTTCAATTATGCCTACATTAACAGGATCCACAATCATATATTTCTAATTGATTCAGGTCTCAAATTGGTTTATAAATGCACATGTACACCTCTGGAATCCTATGGCAGAAGAGATGTATATGGAGGAAACAAAGGAGGTAGAAGTAGAGCATGGATCAAATGAAAAGACAAGTAAGGAGAGCGGGGAGAAAAAAGAAGATGTGTTGTCAAAGGAAGGAGCTGCAGGGAATAATGGGAATGGACATGAGAAACAAAGTGGAAAAACCACAAAACTTGACAATATTGCACAGGATGGATGTTGAAATATTGTAACTTCTATGAATATTCTATTTGTACTTTATTATCTGGAAATGTTTATTCCTCCGTCGAGACATTATTATATATCCGAAGATGTTTATTCCTCCGTCGGGATGTTATTATTATGTAAAGTCATTGAGGTAAAACCTCCCATGTAAGTCGGGGCATTAATTCCCCTAGAGTCAATTGTAATGGGGTGTTTAAGTCCCCTAGAGGAGTCGGCCCAATCAACATTATGTTGAGTGGTTAAGTTGTTGGGGCCGACCTAGTTAGGGAAAATGTCAAGTGAATGTAAAGTATAAATAGAGGAGGTGTGTTCCTCATTTAACATACTCACTCACTTGTGAACTCGCATAGGAGAGAGAGAGATCTGCAAAGGAGGAGAAGGAGATCTTATTTGGGGATTACATCTTTGTATTTGTTTATCATCTATATTGAGGAATTTTTGCTAGGTTTTCAACCCCATGAGGGTTTCCCAGGATAAATCTGTGTCTCTTGTGTTTATGCTATGCTTGTTATTCTTTCAGTGATCCTGTATATGCTATTGTTGTGAAATTGAATTGAGCACTGATGTTATCTATATTAGCATATTGAATCTTAACATGGTATTAGAGCTAGCCTTAAGGAAGGAAATGTATGGCACTTACGACACTTGTTTCACTTGCGACAATTTGAAAGTTAGGGTTTTGTATAGCAAAACCTAGTCATCATGGAACTTTTGTTATAAATCAATTTTGGCGAAGGTCCAGGATCTGAAACTTGGATAGGACGAAGATGAAATTTTCTTGTACCTTGTGTCCGATTTTCAACCTCATATTTGTTGTACTTTCTAAGATATGATCCGTACAAGTTAGGGTTTCTACCTCTTCCATAATGAAGCCCTAAATAGGTGACCTAGGTAAAAAGGTCATATCTCGGGCTAGGAAGCTCCAAATGGAATTTCGTAGAAAATGAAAGTTAGGGCACGAACTGTAGTTTCACCAGTCCTAGTTTTAGAGGCCGAAGTTGAAACAATGACATGTGGCACTCCGTACAAGTCCACTATGCTGTTTCATCCCTTAAACAAGTCATGTTGGGAAACTGAGCATATCTCTCTGATGGAGAATCCAATGAAGCTCAAACCTGTGGGGTTGGAAATATGATAGGTTAGGCTACCATAGGCCAAAGTTTCAGAGATACACCAAAAACAATACGACACATCTGAAATGGCTCAACGGAGGAAATCAAAGAAGAGGAGGAAGAAGCTCTCACTTAGGGTTTTCATTTTTTAGGTATGGCATGACCTGATACAATGTTGGATATACCTGATGCAACATTGGAAACTTGAAAGTGGATTTGGAATCCATTCATCGTAGATAGTAATCCTCCATCACAATGTTGTGGGAGGAAGGAGATTCAAAATTAGGGTTTCCAAGTAAGAAGAAACCCTAGCAAAGTTGGGAGACTCATAGGGAAGCAATTAAGGAGGTTTAAATAACACTGATATTCTATAATCCTAGCACCATGAAACTATATAAGATGTTTACAAGTGATCTACCTTGGATGGTTAGGGTTTTACCCTTATAGAGAAGACTACAAGCAATCTCAACAGGTCTGACTTGAGAAGATACATGTATGTTTTGAAATCTGTTTCATGATTAAGTTCATGATATGTTTGTCTTCTTATTATTGAGGTTAGTACAATCATGATTAATTTTAGATTGTCTGATCACCTTAGTAAAAGTATGAATGCATGTGAATGATAGAAGACATTCATTGATTAGGGTTATGACACTTATGATTGTACTAATGCACTTGTGGTGTTGTATGAGGATGATGTTGTATGCTAACATGGAAGGTACATCAAGTAAGACAAATCTATATGACCATGATGACATGAAGACAAAGACTCGTCCATAGTCTTTGATCACATAGAAGCTCTACTTACGAGACCTATGTATGATTTGGTTCTACTATGCTTAACTTATGAGATATGTAGGTTACTAGCACAAGGTCTCTAAATCATTGAAGAAGAAAAAAAGATATTGTTTTAGACATAACTAGCAAGCATGCTAATCCAGGTATGTTTACCTATATCGAGTTAGAATCCTACTTTGTGTTAGGATCTTAGATAAGTATACTTGTGTATGAAATGATCATAACCATACATGTTTAAGATTATTTAGAATCATAATTTTTTTTATAGTATTGAGATTATACTAATGAATGTATCATTATGTATGAGATCTTGAAGATGACACAATGATGACACTAGTGCACACTTAAGCATGCATAGTGGGCCAGGATGGATAGAAGTTCAAAGACATATAATCATGATGCTATCATAAAGGGAAAAATAGAGATCAAGAGGGAGGTAACAACACAAACATAAAATATAAGTATTTGAGTTGTTATTTGAATTACTTCTTGAATCTCTGAATAGTTAATGATATTGCTTGTAATAGTTGTATGCATATTTGTATTCCTAGAATATATCATTCATATAGCATTGAACAATATACTACTAATATGCATATGATGGGTAAGTTGGACAAACATTCCATTGTTGCTTGTCTAAAATGAAACCTCTTTGCTGACATGCTCAGAGATGTGCACGCTCTTGATAGTACGTTTTGGTAGAGATGGAAGGCATCTAGATAGCCACTATATGCATACAAGATATGGAAAAGTGTTGTGCCAAAGTATTGGCCAAGATAGTTGCATAACTATGTGAATCATATCAGTATGCATAATAGGTTATCATTGAAATGTCAACATGATTTGATGATTATGAAGTGTTACTAATCATGTAACTAAATTTGATTTGTAGGAAATATCATGTGCTATGATCTACAAAACAAGGATGATGAACACTTGTTCCAAAGAACAAGTGATGGATGTTCAACAAGAAGACTTACAAATCAAACATACTATAGAAGTCTCATGGCTAGAAGATTCTCTTAGAAAGAGGGAGAGGATCATGATGAGATGTTTGCCCCAAGTGGCTAGACACACTTCCAGAGATAGATTACACCCATGGATGACAAGACCATTATCTTGAATGGTGTAATTGAAGAAGAAGTGTGAATCGATCAAACTCCCAAGATTCGATAGAGAATCACATGATTGAAGAAGGCTCTGTACGGGTTCAACAGGTACCCAGGATCGATAGTCATTTGATAAGCTTGATGATCACCACGGGTGATGCGGATTTCAACCTTTTTCTACAAGGTTGATAATGGTTTCTATATACAAATGACATTCTTCTCTTAGATGGATGCAAGAAGGAACTCACCATAGAGTTCGAGTGATCTTGAGGCTCATATCAGTAGACCCATCTGACGGGAGATGGCACGGATAGATATGCAAAAGATCACTCAATGCAGAGTGTGAATGATCTTCAATCACAGAGGGAGTAGATCTCTAAGTTAAAGAATCCTGACATGATTCTTGTGATTAGATATGTGGATGAGATCAGATGAGATTTTTCCTTAGCCAAGGAAAATGTGAAGTAGAGATCCGTGATGATGGACGGTGGTTTCTACAGTTTACAGACAGATGACTGGTTTATTGATGTATCTGACGAATACTAGGCCAGATATATGCTTTGTTGTGAACACCCTGATTCAATATCTAGTTGAGCTTAGATGTGTTCACCTAGTAGTTGCAAAGCATGTGATGAGGTACCTGAGAGGTACAATAGACTTTGGTCTATACTATGTTGGAGATCATGACTTCAGACTATATGTTTATACAAATGCAGATTGGGATGGAAGTGTCTCAAACAGAAAGAGCATATCGGGTGGATGTTATTGTCTGAGATCTGCTATGATCTCATGGTTTAGAAGGAAGTAGTCCAGTGCGGCTCTCAACACAGCTGCAGCGGAATATATAGCAACTTGCTCTGCTAGTTGTGAAGACATATGGCTTCGGAAGCTGTTGTCAGAACTATTTGAATTAGATATGGACTCCACTATGATCCTGTGTGACAACCAGATTTGTATCAAGATGATGGAGAATCTAGTGTTCCATGATAAGTCAAAGCACATAGAGATCCGATATTTCTATATACGGGATATGGTGCAGAAAGGAGCTATAAAGCTTGAGTATGTGAGCACTGATGAACAAGTTGCTGATGTATTGACCAAACCTCTGTCTCAAGTAAAGTTTGAGTATTTCCAAGACAAGCTTGGTGTAGTTCAAAAGGACCCTCCTCTAAAGGGGGAGTGATATGGTCAATGATGATATTTTGGATCGACGATGAGGTCGATGATACCTGTACCGAAGATATCGATGATGAGGATACTTGTATCGATGATGAGGATACATGTACCGAAGATGAGGTCGATGAGTGGTCCTTAGACTTGATCTAAGTTGACAAGTGGGATTGTATCATCCCTGGACACATGTCCTAAAGGGATCCGTAGGCTCTTGTCTTAGTGAAATATATTGATGATATTGCAGTGGGATTGTATCATCCCTAGACATATGTCCTAAAAGAGATCCGTAGACTCTTGTCTCCAAGAATGTGATGATGTTGTGTGGTAAATCCTAGATTTGATCTAGGTCACATCCAATATGAAAAAGGATTGGCTATGTGGTGGTAAATCCTAGATTTGATCTAGGTCACATCCAGCATGAAAACGGACTACCTCTATGGTGGTAAATCCTAGATTTGATCTAGGTCACATCCAGGATGAAAAAGGACTGGCACTGTGGTCTGGATTGCATCATCTGTGGCTTTATTTCCTAAAGAGATCGGGATTGACCATCTTGTAAGTGGATCTGGATTGCATCATCCATAGCTTTATGTCCTAAAGAGATCGAGATTGACCATACTGTAAGTGGGTCTAGATTGCATCATCTGTGGCTTTATGTACTAAAGAGATCGGGATTGACCATCCCGCAAGTGGGTCTGGATTGCATCATCCTTGGCTTTATGTCCTAAAGTGACCGGGAGTGATCATCCCGTAAGTGGATCAGGATTGTATCGTCCTTGGCTTTATGTCCTAAAGTGATCGGGATTGATCATCCCGTAAGTGGATCATGATTGTATCATCCTTGGCTTTATGTCCTAAAGTGATCGGGAGTGATCATCCCATAAGTGGATCAGGATTGTATCATCCTTGGCTTTATGTCCTAAAGTGATCGGGAGTGATCATCCCGTAAGTGGATTAGGATTGTATCATCCTTGGCTTATGTCCTAAAGTGAGAGGGATTGATCATCCCGTAATTGGATCATGTGTGTTGCAGATGATGATGCTATTTATCAGAAGATCCAGATGATGAGACTGTTGATCGAAAGATCCAGATGATGAGACCGTTGATTGAGAGATCCAGATGATGCTGTTGATCGAGAGATCCAGATGATGATGTAGTTGATCGAGAGATCGAGATGATGATGTTGTTGATCGAGAGATCCAGATGATGTTGTTGATCGAGAGATCCAGATGATGATGTTGATTAGGAGATCCAGATGATGATGCTGTTGATCGAGAGGTCCAGATGATGATGCTGTTGATCGAGAGATCCAGATGATGATGTTGTTGATCAAGAGATCCAGATGATGCTGTTGATCGGGATATCCAGATGATGATGTTGTTGATCGAGAGATCTATATGATGCTGTTGATCAAGAGATCCAGATGATGTTGTTATAGCTGATAGAGTGATCGAGTGCTACAAAAGATGAAGACTCAGTGTTGTAGATGTTGATGTTCCAATACTGAATATGTTGAAGATGTTCCAGCAGCTGTTATAGTTGCCAACGATGATTGAAGAAAACTTCCAATGATTCATAGATGTAGTTGATGACTCCTTACTCCTGGAGATGTTGTTAGAATATCCTTCTCGTTAAGGGGGAGTGTTGAAATATTGTAACTTCTAAGAATATTCTATTTGTACTTTATTATCCAGTATGTTTATTCCTCCATCGAGACATTATTATATATCCAGAGATGTTTATTCCTCCGTCGGGATGTTATTATTATTTAAATTCATTGAGGTAAAACCTCCCATGTAAGTCAGGGCATTAGTTCCCCTAGAGTCAATTGTAATGGGGTGTTTAAGTACCCTAGAGGAGTCGGCCCAGTCAACATTATGTTGAGTGGTTAAGTTGTTGGGGCCAACCTAGTTAGGGAAAATGTAAAGTGAATGTCAAGTATAAATAGAGGAGATGCATTCCTCATTTAACACACTCACTCACTTGTGAACTCACATAGGAGAGAGAGAGAGATCTGGAAAGGAGGAGAAGGAGCTCTTGTTTGGGGATTACGTCTTTGTATTTGTTGATCATCTATATTGAGGAAGTTTTGCTGGGTTTTCTACCCCATGAGGGTTTCCCAAGATAAATCTATGTCTCTTGTGTTTATGTTGTGCTTGTTATTCTTTCAGTGATCCTGTATATGCTATTGTTGTGAAATTGAATTGAGCACTGATGTTATCTATCTTAGCGTATTAAATCTTAATATTGGAGGTGTTGATGAAAAACCTATTGGTGCTCCCAAATATGAAAATGCTTCTAACTTGATAAATGTAAGAAATCAATCATTTGGCATGGGCGAAACATCAGATAACCAAATTTTCAATGAAACTAAAAATGAGGGTGTTAGACAAGGGCAACTAAAGAAAGCTAGGAATGGAACTCAAGAGTGTACATCTCTTCTGTACCCAAACATAAGCATTGAAGTTGATTTGTAAAGTCTCTAATTTAGGGAGAAAGGATTAAAACATAAAATAAAAATTATGCATTTCTGGTGAACCGCAATGAATTAAGGGGAGGAAAATTTACAAGACATTTTTTCCTTGAGAACAAAATAAATCTAAGTCCTATATGAGGTGCCTACTAAGGATGACGAAATCCAAAAGATGTAAATTATATGGTAGGGTAACAACTTATTGTAATCAATCCAACTCCACATTTTGGATCAATTTGAAAACCCGGATGTTATCAACAAAATGATTTTAGTTTCAAGTGGCATTCATTGGATAAATGTTCTTATAATCAAAATTGTTTGGCCATTTCACGTGTAGTTCTTTGTTTTGTAATTAGGCAACAACTAAGGTCAAATGGTAAAGAGAGGAAGTCATAGAAACCTACAATCCATGGAAACGAAATCATTGTAATTAAATTTCAGAAAACTCCATCCACGATATTGTATTGTATTAGCAATTTTGGGCTTATGTAAGCATATTTACCAGAAGGCCTCTTAGATGTTTGGTTATATGGTTTCGGTGAGTACATTAGGTCAAAATTGCTTATAGGGGATCTTACATTATTTAAATGAATCGGGAAACTATATCATTTTGTTTTTAATATTTTAGATTTTTAATTTTTTAAATAAGCATTTTATTTTTTTATTAAATTAAAAATATCCTAGAGTTGCCGATGCATCTGGACGGTCAAATCATCGCCCAAGAGAGATAAAAGAGTGGAAGAAGAGACCGAGTGATCCGCATCATAGTTGGCAAGTCATCGATGTCGATACAACTTCGACAAGTTTCGAATCGACATGACTTTGAAAACTTTGACAGGTTCCGATTTCGACACAACTCTGACGAGTCTCGACTTCGACACATTCCGCATCTTCGACATGTTCGCGACATCAACAAGTAGCATGGACTTGCGACCAGCGACTGTCGAACTTCGACAGAATGTCTCTCTATCTTACGGTCGACTGTAACGGTTGAACTGTTGAAACCGTTCTAAGTTCTTCTTTGTAACTGAACGTAACGAGTAGGCACCCAAGCGTCTCATAATTCTATATAAGCATGTATAATATTGTAACATACATCAGTTTTTGGATCTGTTTGCAACTAATAGAATAATAGTCACATTCCTACATATTGTCTGCGCATATTGTGTTTATCTGTGTCCTGTAATCTTGCTTTTGCTCATTTTGTTTATTAATCTTCCGCCATAACAGAGCTGACTCATTTAGTCGAACTGTTGTCCCCCTCTTGCTTCTTGGACACAACCTGGATCATTGGTATCAGAGCACCCAGTTTTGTTCATGCTTAATTTCTACATATACACTTCTCTCGAAGTTACCTGACTTATGCCGGTTCAAACTTGTTCGCAATCTCAACAATCCAATCAGACGCGATCTCCATAAATGACATAAGAAACAAACGATAGACATGCAGCCGACGAGACATCACAGCTTATTGAGCAAGCTCTGGCTCGACAACAGACTGAAATGTTCACCCAGTTCAACGGGATTCTCTTGCGATTCGCTTCGACATCCGGAGGATCCTCGACGAGAACTCACTCCAATAAAATCAACCCCTTCAAAGTGCAAATGAACTTGGACATACCAAATCTTGAAGGTAATATTGACGCGGAATCCGTCGACAATTGGGTGCAACAATTGGAATCCTACTACGTTGTAAAGCAACTCTCCAAAGCTGAAAAAGTCACCATTGCATCCCTAAAGATGTCAACCTCTGTGCACTGTTGGTGGGAGAACCTCTTGACAAAGATGTAGAAAAGCGGAGAACCCATCGACACATGGGATAAATTCGTTGAACACATCCGAAAGGAATTTTACCCGCCGAAATACCTCGAGCAGCAGTATAAGAAATGGCAGCAGCTAAGGCAATGGAAAGATCAATCATTACAAAGTTACACCGACAAGTTTATCGACTCATGGCTAGACTTGGGGTCCAAGAAGAAGAGAAATTGCTTGTTCTGAACTACATTAGTGGATTGTCCCAGTACATTCAGCATGAGATGGAATTTCTGACTGTCAATACGCTTGCGGATGCTTTCCACTACGCCAGTAAACTGGAAACCAAGCAGAAAGGAAAATCACGTTTCGCGACAAAGCCGACGTTAGGATGACCACCCAACAAGAAGGCACCAACCGACTTTGATAAGTCGAAACCTTCTCAGCCGACACCGCCAAAGCCAGATCACGGAAATAAGCCTTTTCACAAGAGGGAATGTAGCAAACAACTGTCGACCGTAAAATGGTGTGATTACCACAACTCATCTTGGCATGATACATCTGAATGCAAAGCTTGGAAGACATTTTTGACAAAAGTGTCGACCTCCGATGTGTTCGACAAGACGGTGGAAGAATCTGATCCAGACGCAATGACTCTTTTGACCTTGACCACTCTAGCATCCTCGATTATCGTTGACGAGGAGGAATGAGAACACCTGTTCCATACATGGATATGGGTCCAGAGCAACCCATTACATTTGATTGTGGACAACGGGAGCCAGAAAAACTTCATTTCTAAAGAACTTGTGAAGAAACTAGGTCTTGTTACCACTCCGCATCCTCAACCCTACAACATCGGTTGGATGAAAGATGGACAAGAACTTTGGATTACTAGACAATGCAAACTCTCCTACTTCATAAAGCCTTTTGAATATGAAGTACTCTGCGATGTGGCACCACTCTCCGTAGTCGACGCCCTGTTTGGAAAACCTTACCTCTGGGATAGACATGGAAGTTATCAGTCACGGCTTCAGAAGGTGATTGTTAGAATCCAAAATCGATGGTTCAACATAGCAGAGCGTCAACCTACACCAACTGTCGCACTGATATATGCCAAACAGACAAAGAAGGTCATCAATCATGCTCAGAAGTTCACATTAATCATGATCAAGCCGCAACATTCTAAGAAGACTTCAGCAACGAGTCGAGTCATCGACCAATGCAGTTCTTGACAGAAGCAGCAAGTCGATCATATTCTTGATGAGTACCAGAACCTCTTTCAAGCTCCAGACGGAGTACCTCAACATTGTCAGGTAAAACACTCCATTGAACTTGTTCCTGGTTCTTCTTTGCCTAACGCATTTGTTTACAGAAGATCCATTCTAAAAAATGAATAGATTCACAGACAAATCCAAGAATTAATCAACAAAGGTCATATCTGAACCAGCTCCTCTCCTTGTGAAAGTCCAGTCGTCCTAGTTCCGAAGAAAGACTAGACTTGGCATATGTGCATCGACTACAGAGCTCTCAAAAAAAATATCGGTGAAGAATTGGTACCCTCTGCCATGGATAGACGAGCTCATCGACTGTCTGAAAGGTGCTAAATTCTTTACTAAGCTCTACCTCAAGTTGAGATCCCATCAGATTCCAATCGAGCCCTCAGATGTGTGGAAAACTACTTTCAAGACCAAGGAAGGATTGTTTGAATGGTTAGTCATGCCTTTTGGCTTAACCAACGCACCTACGACTTTCATGCGACATATGGATAACCTTCTTCGACCTTTCATCGGCAAATGGGTTGTTTTCTATCTCGACGATATATTGATTTTCAGTCGATCATGGGAAGAACATGTTGGACATCTTCAAGAAGTCCTTGACACTCTCCAGCAACATCGGCTTTATCTGAACATGGACAAGTGCTCTTTTGTGATGAACAACATCAAATATTTGGGTTATGTACTTGACTCTGCAGGCATTCACGTCGACCCATAAAAAGTACAAATCCTCAAAGATTGTCCCATTCCTAGAAGCATTCAAGAACTAAGAATTTTTCTTGGTTTGGCAAATTTCTATCGACGATTCATACTCGGCTCCGGTCACATAGCCTGGCCCTTGAATCAGTTGACGAAAGGAAACGGGAAAACTGTCTTCCAGTGGACAGCAACACAACAAGCAGCTTTTGAACAACTCAAACACAGGTTCTGCACTACACTAGTACTTGTGTTACCTGATTTACATCAGCCCTTTGAGATTAAGACGAACAAATTAGATTATGCCTTGGGCGCAGTGATCACTCAGTCTGGTCACCCAGTCGCTTTTCATTCCAAGACTTTTGATGACACAATTAGAAGATACTCGACGTACGAAAAAGAACTGTACGCTATTGTGAAAGCTCTCAAGCAATGGAGGCATTACATCCTTGGCAAGGAAACGATCATTCTCCCTTATCATAAGCCTCTACAGTTCGCTCCGACACAATCAAAGTTGCAGACAAACCGACAAATCAAGTGGATTAATTACCTACAACAATTCTGGTTGGTGATTAAGTATCGAAAAGGTAAAGTTAATGCCGTCGTCGATTGCCTCGGTCGACCACCCATTACTCTCCTTTTGACTGTGATGAGTATGCATGGATACGACACGACCGCTTGGCCATAGTTGTATGAGGACGACAGTGACTTATCAGCAGTCTACCGACAGTTACAGACTAACACGTCGTTGACCTCAGACTCAGACTATTTTCTGAAAGATACCTTGCTATACAAGCTTGGATAGCTTTGTGTACCGACCGATGAGCATCGACAGTAGCTCATTTGGGACACGCACTACAGCAAGACTGCATGACACTTTGGAGTTGCAAAAACACTTGCTATTCTGCAGAAGTATTTATTCTGGCCTACACTTAAATCCTACATCAACAAGTACATTCGATCATGCGTGGTTTACGCCATTGCTAAGCCACCTAATCGACGATAGGGGTTGTACACACCTCTACCAGTTCCTAGTCGACCATGGGAATCTATTTCTATGGACTACTTGACTAGTTATCCTACTACCAGACATCCGCATGACGCGATATTAGTAGTAGTTGACCGATTTTCCAAGATGGCCATTCTCATGCCATGCAAGAAGACCACGACAACGCAGTAGACCACTCAACTCTTCTTTACACATGTTTGGAAACACTTTGGTTTACTCACAACCATCATTTCTGATTGAGAGCCAGATTCTTCAGCATCTTTTGGAAGACCCTTTGGCAGCAGCTAGACACATGACTCTCATTGTTGACATATTTCCACCCTCAAACTGACGGACAGATGGAAGTTGTGAATCGCTTGGTAGTACAATTGCTTCGCATGTACAATCACCAGCATCGACGCACATGAGATGAAAGTCTTCGATACATCCAACACAACTACACTCATGCTTAGCACAACTCTATAGGAAATATTTCATTTGAGACCTGTTACGGATTTCATCCCTCGGCGCCTATCAACTTGATCAGCTCCTTGACATAGTCGAGCGACACCGACTACAGCCAGCGAGAAGTTGATAAAGTAGTCAAGTTTCGAGAACATATATGTGACATCCAGAAGCAAGCACAGGATATGTTGCACAGAGCAAATGAGAAAGCTAAGGCCCGACACAATAAACATCTTATTCCTCATTCATTCCAAATTGGGGATAAGGTCTGGTTACATCTCAAGAAGGAGCGCTTCACTGGTCCTTTCAAAAATCTCAAGACTTTGCGATATGGTTCGTACAGTATTCTTCGACAGATTGGCGAAATCTCTTTCCAGCTCGACATTCCTACATGCCTGGGTCTGCATCCAGTCTTCAATGTGGATCTACTTCGACCATACCATGCACCCTTGTTGGAACATAATGACTTATCAATAGCAGAACCCGAAGACATCCATCCAGATGTTCAAGAGCCTCTTCCTTGCAACACCATTGTGGGACGACGAGTATGCCTTACAAGGACAAACACAATTCCCTTGTTTCAGGTTGCCAAGGCTGGCCAACTCCCATCTCAAGGAAAGTGGTACTTTGTTATTGAAGTGGCCGACAAGTTTCCTCACCTTCACGAGCAAACAATGGAAACCATTGTTTCCTAAGGAAGGAGGTCTGATTCACATCATTTTTGGCAAGTCATCGATGTTGATACAACTTCGACAAGTTTCGACTCGACATGACTTCGACAATTTAGACAGGTTCTGATTTCGACACAACTACGACGAGTCTCGACTTCAACATACTGCGACACATTCCGCATCTTCGACATGTTCGTGACATCGACAAGCAACGTCGACATGCGACCAACGACTGTCAAACTTTGACAAACTGTTTCTCTGTCTTCCAGTCGACTGTAACGGTTGAACTGTTGAAACCATTCTAACGTCTTCTTTGTAACTGAATGTAACGGGAAGGCACCCAAGCATCTCATAATTCTATACAAGCATGTATAATATTGTAACATACATCAGTTTTTGGATCTGTTTGCAAATAATAGAAGAACAGTTCACATTCCTGCATATTGTATGCGCATATTTTGTTTATCTGTGTTACATATTCGTGCTTTTGCTCATTTTGTTTATTAAGGTTCCGCCATAATAGATCCGACTCTTTCAGTCGAATTGTTGTCCCCCTCGTGCTTCCTGGACACGATCCGGATCACCGAGGCATTTCCATTTGCATTGCGGGCGCTTGTGGAAGTGGATGTTTGATTCAATCTACTACTATCATCATATGCGAACTGGAGACCTGTGGAAACCAAACCCATAGATTGTTGGGGCAACGATACAAAAAGTGTCGTTGTTATTATCATGTTTATACTGTTGTTCTTCTGTTGAAACTCTAGCATGCTCATGTTCATGCCCATATTCATATTCATTAACGTGAGATGTTGTGAAATCTGATGTCTATGTTGTTGTGTTAATAGGATTTCCTCTTCCCTTGGCCTGTTTCAGGAACCTGAGATATTGTAGGTGAGTTAACTTTTTGGGTCGCTGAATACTGTACCGTTCAGGACCCGTTGTTGCTCGAAATTTAATCTTGCCACTGTATCAGAACATACCCAAATCAAATACTGATGGTTGAATCCAAGACAATAACATAAAATTGAGATTTGATTATAAATAAATAGAAGGGAAATTTAAATTTTCTTACCGGAAATGTATAGAGGAAATAAATTAGTAGCAACAATGTTCATGCTGGGCTGAAGCTGAAACGCTTTTGCTAATGAGATGGGTATTCCTGATCAAGTATTCACGTAGTTTCGGTTGTTATCTCCCACCACAGGAGGACTCGCTCTCACCCTACAGAGAACGAAAGAAGAAAAACCAGAAAAACTGTTTAGTTTAATATTTAACAACATCATAAATGAATGATGGCTAAGCTTCGATCCAGAAAATTTAAAAAGACACCCATCATTCACTCTAACCTGTTGCGAGAATATGCTATGAATACATTACAAGATGTCGTGCTTGAACTGCCATCGCTTGAACAACAATAATTCAATTCACCACGCTCTCTATAAAAACTTGATAGCATCCCCAATGAAAAATTGTTTAAGGGTTGAGGGTTAATTAATAGACACCGGAGAAAAGATAGAATATAATGCTAGAAGGAGGAGGATATGGGCAGTCCGAAGGATGAATCGTTTGGTAAGAAATGTGAATCCCACCACGCAGGGCTGATCAAGAACTCCTCCGTGGAACTAATAATCAACTCAAAACACCACCTTCCTCAGACTCCTTTCATGATTTTGCAGCCAAGCTTCATAGCTGCTGGATTTAATGTGCAATTCACTACCTTAATGATGTGGTTGCCTAGCACAGAGCACAGTAAACATGCAAATTTCCATGCTAGTTGCTTGCAGTGCATCGACTGCAACAGAGGTGGTATGCACGGAGATCTGACCTCCTCGATGGATGAAATTTAAAGAAGGGAAAAACATTCCTTGCACCCGCCACTCTCCTAACGAACCATTAAAACTAGTTACCTAGGTTGGGACGGATGGCCCTTCATATCCATCACTTCATTAGAATGTTCAGATTCCTAGAAAGCATCACCCATAAACCATTAAAACAAGGTGGGTAGAGCATCACCAAGAAATCATTAAAATAATCCGTGTTCAGTTTCCTAGAAAGCATCACCCATAAATCATTAAAACAAGGTGGGTAGAGCATCACCCGAGAAAGCATTAAAATAATTTGTAATAGTGGTCAAGACCCCAAGGAAAAGAAGCCATTAATGTGCACTTCTGTTAATGCAATGCGGGTGATTAGTGACATCGTCCCACCACCCCCTCCTGGGAAGGGAAAAATGAGGAACGACGTCATCTATATGCACCAATCAAAATTTAAAAAAAAAACTTTTTAAAATTATGTTTAATACAATATATTAGCAAACTATAGATTAGAAGAAAAATTTATGAACTCTAGGTCTAAATAATAGGGAGTGGACGATACATATATGCTCCCCTTTGGGGACATAATAAAAAACAATCTAAGAACTTAATCCAAGTCATTTGATATAACAGTTTTATAATATTCATGGGATATACCATAACTATCCATGTCCATGGCTATTAATGTCATGTCATTCCATTGTGAATGAGTTTTAAACATAAAATAATGTATGGTATTCGATGGAATCCATTTCAAAATATCAATTTAATTTAGCAATTAACTCAATAATTAACATGACTAGTAATTTGATAATTCTATGTAAGTGTTTTACATCGAAGATATAGTAATTTTATAATTCTATATTAAGTGTTTTATATTAAAGTCACTACATTTTATTATTATTATATATATATATATATATTGGATAATTATGATAGGGAAAACTTTTAGGCATCTTCTTTCATTTGGAAGATGGTACCTAGTGTAAACTTTAAATTCTTCAGGGTGAAAAGTCAAGTCAATAATGGGGCTCGAAGCCATTACAACAATATACTCATTATGAGCTTAACATATCACTTATGGGAATATAATCTAGGTGGGGAGGATAATAATTCATCCCACAACCACTCGAGTTATACCCTATTAACTTCACTGTAGATATATAGTAAAATTACATTTACACTTTAACATTACTTAAACCTCACCAATGCATAGTTCTTTATGCGATAGCATAACCTCAAAACCAATGACCTCTAAAATTAAATGTTAAATTTAAGTCCTCTCAACAATTAACAAGCGACATTTAACATAATGTATGTTTTTTAATTAGAAGCATGGACACGTGCATTACAAATGTCATTTGTCACTAGAATTTTCCCTCTAATTACCACTATCATATATCTCCATCCATCCCTCAATATTCTCTTCACATGCATTTGTTATAAGTGTTGTAAAGGATGATGCATCCCTCGTTGGTCCACTCTCTACTGAGGAATATTCCTCACTTGTAATTGGTGCTTGTGAGCCATGGTAATAGGAATCTCAAACTGTCTTGATCTCAAAGGATCTCCTCCCATGGGATTTCCCTATGAAGGTCACTTCCTTCAAGGACTTATTTCTGTTAGGCAAGCCCTCGGGCCCTTCCTTTTACATTAATAAGGTTGCATCTACATGTGTTTTGCAGTGGATCCCTCTTTGGTCAACGAGGGAGAGAAATAGATTTGAGAAACAAGTTGATATATTGATAGAATGGAATATAACAAAAACTAAAAAACCTCCAAACTTGGATCTCTTAAGGCCGAGTTTTTTTTATAGATTCAATGTTGATTCACCCATGTCCTAGGATTATTTTATCCTATAATTAATTTTCATGGATATGGATGCTTTAAGAGTCTATGCTAGAGGCCCCTTGTTTATGAGAAATGTAGTCCTCTTTATGAGGTCATGGACTCTTGTTGATGAGCTTTTTGTGTTCCTTATGATTTGACATAGAAGTGTTTTCCTTACTCCATTTCAAGTTTAATATTTACCCTGCATTTGTCTTTGAATCCATTAAATAATAAAGGATCATTTTTTAGAATTATAAGTGTTTTTTGTTTCAAGTGGAAAACCTCATTTTTTGGGTGAAGCACGAGAGTGTGGCATTCTAGATCCTTTTCATACACTCTACCCATTGCACAACCCTTTTATGTGATGTAACCACTTTGGTGCTTCTCCTTTGCATAATTTGTCACCACATTCATGTGGGGTGCAATGGGTTAAGGGGAGATATTTTTGCATCCACATCATCGCATCTGGCATCCATACATCACTATGCACCACATTCCTACCTCGATGTATTCCTAGCATTGTTGCACCTCGTATCCATCCTCTATCACTTCATTTTTTCCATAGTCGACATTGTCTCATGCCCTCATCCCTCCGCACTAATTCCCCTATTTTTTCCTTCACCCTTGTCCCTCCTTATCATACCATATGGTCATCATTGTCATGCCTTTCACCTTTGCATCATCTATGGATGCAAAGTGCAAAGAATGGTGCTTTCATCCCTCAACTATTATTCCTCTACCCACATGAATTGAGCTTGAAAACTTAAAATCTAGCATCATGGTTTTATGAAACGTATATCATGGTTTTTATGAATCTTTGTGTGATTAAAATTGTATAGTTAGGAATGGTAACTTAACTCCGCGACCTTTTCCATTCCTCCTACAAGGATGATATAGGTAACATTATTTATCGAAAGGTATCTTATTTGATACTAGATTGATGATAAACCATCTTCTTATGTTAAGTATTTCCCTAACTTGAAAGTTCAAAACAAGGGAATAATCTTGTTGTATGTATGGTTGATATTATTTTCTAGTATATGGTCTTTCCGTACAATTATTATAAACTCTATATAGATGTTGATTTGTGGATTTGGTTTCATAGTTGACTAGTATAACATAGGTGCATTTTAGTGGAAGAAAAAACTACCTTAGCACTAACACAAATATCATTTCATACTAGTCTCTTTAACACTTATAAACACTGGAATATGCAACAAAATCCAACCCTCAGCCTCCCCTGCTTCCTCAGAAGAACATTTCGACAAATCATCCAAAAAGATTGGACGGAAAACAAGCAAAGATCTAAGAGAAGAAGAAGTAGAACGTTAGAAAACTCAAGGATCTCAAGCAACTATTGACATGGCTTTCAGTAGGAACACCCGAGCCAAAATAACAGGAAATAAAACATGAGACTCAACAAGAGGAGGACCCTCCTCCACCCACAACAATAGATAATGAAGCCGGTCTCTTGGAATTGTAGAGGTTTAGGCAGCCCAAGCAACTTAAGTAGAAGCAATCAAAGATCTCCAAAAAATAGACATGCCTACCATCCTCCTACTCCAAGACACCAAACGCGATGATAAGGTCATCCTAGCCATAGGAAAATAAAAATGGAAGAAAAACATTGGATTTGCTATAAGCGCCAGAGGGGCCTTCGGTATCCTAGCAACCTTATGGTCTTTTGATATTTTCCAATTGCACAGCTCCTATGCCACTCAGCATTGGATCTACACATAACTCATTCATATCCAAAGCAACAATCAGATTGCACTCTTCAATATGTATGTCCCCAATCTATACTCCGAAAAGAAAGAGTGCTGGAATTTTCTTGAAGAATTCTTAGATGCATATGCTCCACAAAACCTAATTCTAGCTGGAGATATGAATATCACTCTATCCGCTGTTGAAAAAAAGGGAGGTATCATCATGAAGGATTTATTTAGATCTCAAGTAGAAGTCCTCATCCAAATATGGGATCTACTTGATATTAAACCTAAGAGAGGGATATACACCAGGTCCAACAAGCACCTGGGCAAAGACAATACAATGGCTCAATTGGTCAGGTTCCTCATCCAAAGCAACCTCTTGATGAAAGGATGAACTACCATTTCAAAAATAGTGGCAAATCTGGCTTCAGACCATAAGCCAATCCAACTCCATTTCCAAGAAAATGAAAATCTCGATTTGATTCCATTCAGATTCAGCCCCCAATGGATGGACCACACTAGCTTTGGGACATTTTGGATAAAAATTGGAATATTCCTGTCTCTGGTTCCCCCAGTTTTGTTTGGGAGCAGAAGCTCATCACACTAAAAAAAGATCTAAAAGAATGGGCCAAATCCAATTGCCCCCCTCCATCGAATTTTAGTAAAAAAGAAGTTGAAGAATTATAATCCATTCAAATCCTTCAAGATGAACATCCAACAGACAGCATTACGCTTCAACAAGAAGTCAAGCTTCATACTAAGGCCTACCAAGCCTTCCACAACAAATAGGAGTTTTGGAGATTAAAATCCTGAAGCACCTGGCTCAAAGCTAGAGATAGAAATAAATCTTACTTCTACAAGCAAACCGAGGGCAGGCAACAAACGAATTACATCTTAGAGATTAAAACTGAAAAATGGCTTGACTTTCAAAGGGCACGAGAATATAAAATTTGTTGCGCAGGACCATTTCTCCAATATTTACACAGAAAATGACAACGCTGAGCATAATGGAGAGCATATTCTCATTGAGCATATCCCTAACAACATCACGTAGGAGGACAATGTTGTTCTGCTCAAGCCTTCATTGAGCAAGAAGTCATCAACACTATCCGTTCCTTTGATCCTGACAAAGCGCTAGGACCTGATGGATATTCAATTCATTTTTACAAAGCTTACTGGCATTATATCAAATTCAACTACATGAGAATGGTCAAAATCTTCCACTCAAAATAAAATATTGGCGGCTATACACATTCCTTGTGCGGCATCTCATTACAAAGGAGATGAACCCCAACTCCTTTAGTAGATTTCACCCAATGTCCTTATTCAATGCATCATACAAGGTAATCTCCAAGATGCTGGCTGACAGAATGAAAACCCTCCTCAACAAAATCATCTCAGACAATCAAAGAGGATTTTTGGAAGGAAGACAAATCCTCAACAACGTCATCCTCGTACAAGAAGCCATTCACTCCATCAAGATTCACACGGAAAAAGGTATGTTAATCAAACTCGACATGGCCAATGCATTCGATTGTGTCAAATATTCATTCCTTTTTAAAGTCATGGAAAAGTTTGGTTTCAGAGAAACCTTTATAAGATGGATCCCAGCCTGCATAAAAGGTCCTTGTATCTCCCCCCGGTCAATAGTCGCCCCACCAATTTATTCCAAGCCACTCGCGGAATCCGACAAGGATGCCCCTTATCCTCCTTTCTTTACATCCTTATGGTTGACTCCCTCGGTCGTAAACTAAATTATGATCTCATCTCTAGCTCTCTACTTGGCCTCAATATCGCTTAAGAATCCCTTCCTCTCAACCACACCCTTTTCGCTGATGATTGTCTCTTATTGGGAGGAGGATCTTCCATCATAGCACGAAATTTCAAGAGAAATTTGACCTGGTACTACAATTCCTGTGGAGGAAAAATTAATCTTTACAAAAGTGTTGTCTATGGCTGGAATATGAACAATGCCTCTGCAACAAATATTGGCACCATCCTGGGAATCAAAGTTCACGCGCATTGGGACAAATTTATTTACTTGGGCCTCCCTATCACTCAGAGACATACAAAGTCTGGAATGTGGGATGAAACCATTACCAAAATCAAGTAAAAAATAAGAAATTGGGGAGGTCAGTGGCTCAACAAAGCCGGGAAAATGGTATTAGTAAAAATTGTTTTATCAGCCCTACCAATTTATCAATCATCCATCTTGTTGGCTCCTAAGGGAGTCTCTGAACAAATCAGAAAAATCCTAAGAGAATTGCTGTGGACGGGAGGAAAAAACAATAAGAATAATATCCACTCAGTGAGTTGGAACACCACAAAGCAATCAAAGTTTTTAGGTGGCCTTCAAATTTGCGACCCCCTTCAAACAAACTTAGCGATGGGCGGCAAAATTCTATGGCAAATCCTGCACAACAAACAGAATCGTGTTAGTCAATTGCTCAGAAAAATAATCTCAACAACAACACCCTAAGTTGCCTTGACAACAAGCCCACATCTAAAGGATCTTCGGTTTGGACATTGTGCAAAGTAGCTTGGGATTTCTTCATGCAAGAACTTTACTGGGTTCCTGTTAATGGAGCGAAAATCAATCTTTTCTCTGATAAAATAATGGGGAATGATCCGCTACAGAATATCCATGAGCTTCATGATATTGCTCTTTGGATCCAATAGGAAGCTATCAACACACTGAACGTTTTCAGTACCTGGAACACCTCTGGCGCTTGGTAGATCTGGAAGAATCTCCCATTCCCTACCGATATGGAAACTTCCAGGATCCTCCTCATAAAAAATTTGAATGTTTGTGCCCCTACACATCTCCTAGACAAAGATGATCATGGATGGGGTTCAAAAGGAGTTTACACCACTAAAGTAGGCTTCATCGCTCTCCAAGCACATGAAGCTCCACGAAAAAGCCTTTGGAATATTGTATGGAATCCCTTTGGACTTCCCAAAATTAATTTTTTTAATTTGACTCTCATTCATTGGAAGATACTAATTGGAGAAAATATCATCAAAAGAGGAATCGCTGGGCCACATTGGTGCCCTCTATGTCGCAGAAATTCTGAGACGATAGACCATCTCTTCTTGGAATGCCACTTCTCAAAAAATGTCTGGAACTATATTCTACACACTCTTGATATAACCCTTCCGACCTTCAACTCCACAACCTGCCTCTGCAAGAACTAGAGATCCATCTATCCCTTTCCTCTTTCCAAGGAATGGCTCCAAATCTGGGTCAACATCCCCAAATTCACTTGCTGGAAAATATGGATCTCGGAACAAATCTATTTTCCAAGAAACGTTTTACTCTCCCATCCAAGTTGCCGGATAAGCCAAAGGACTACTTCTCGAATGCCTGAGTTCCTCGAAAATCAAGATAGACTCAAATCTCAGTGATAAAGAGCTAAAATGGATTGGAACCATTGCTCCAAGCCCCAGTAAAATGAATCATCGAGCTCATCACTGATCGTCTTGGAAAATTAGGCTTCCTAACTTTGACTTTCAAGCATGGAGAAACAAGCAAAATATGGATAGCCTTGTTTTTTATGGCGCATCCAAAAGAAATCTCGGTGCAACAGGAGCAGGGGTAGTTTTGCTAGCCAATGGGGGAACATCGGGAATCAGATACAGATGTGGGATATGAGCATGCTCTAACAACTTAGCAGAGGCATCAGCTATGCTAAAAGGATGTCAAATTGGCAAAGAAATGAAAATTGACAGATTACAGGTGTTTGGGGATTCCCTCATTATCATCAAAGCTCTTAAATCAGATACAAAGTTCAACAACCTGGCATTAAAAAGGATCGTTGATCAAATTCACCATATTGAAAATACATTTTCTCAATTCAGAGCTTTCCACATACTGCGAGATTTGAATTATGAAGAAGACACGGAAGCAAAAGCTGCTTCAAGCTTAGAATCTGGAAGAATTGAATTATCCAACAAAGAAACCAGCCACCATCACATCCCTTAAGCATCACACCTGCGCTGATGCAAAGGCAAGGAATCAGATCTCGATTCATGCTGATCCATTGAATTTGGTCTTACTCCATCAAAGACTCGTATTGGAAGACATTCACCATCAATGCCTGGATGAATACAAGCGAACTCATAATGGAACAGAAGAGAAGTGAGATGGAACCCATTCACACAAGAAGCATGGTATATCTCAGTCATAATTAACTCGAATTCTTAATTATTGATAAGTAGTTGAACTCTCGCCGACGCATTTTATTGACAGGTCTCTGCAAATAACATCTCTGAACATGACGAAGAGAAGTAGTTTTACAACATCAAATTGAAGTTTGCAATAGAAGCTTCATCAAAACTCTAATTAGACATTTGGACATTATTTTTCTGAATAAGATGAGGAAAATCTATTTGACATTATAAAGATGAAGGCTGCAACAAAAGTCTCATTGAAACAAACAATTGGACAATTGATAAAACTGAAGGAACAACAAGCAAAAAGACGTTGGTCCATCCAAGAATCTCCGGCAAGAAGCTAGGAACACTATGCAAAATTCTGGAATACATCGAAAGAACAATATTCATTTGAATTTGTATAATCCTTATTTACATTACTTGGATGAACATTTTTTCATTGTTACAAGCTGGTTGGCTTCAGCCACAACTCAATTTTTTTACATTTTTATCAATAAAGTTTAACCGTTCCAGTTTAAAACAAAAAACACTTGCAACCACTAATCCCTACCACCATTATCTCTCCTAAACCTTGATCTATATATACTTTATTATAATCTCCCCCCTACAACCTGTAACATCTATTAATATCACCCTCAACCCCCGTAATCACCAAATATTATAACCATTATCACCACTACCATTAAACTCCTAACACATATAAATATCAACCCTTTTGAATGTTAATACTTAACACGTATAGCTATATCACCCTTATTACCTAGAACCATTATAACCCATATCACCAATGTCCCCTAACCATGGTGTTATACCTCCATATTTCACAGTGTCGCGTCTTCACAATAAAAAACATTTGACGACACTTCCCCTGCTGCTTAAAATACCCAGAAGAGAAAAGTAATGATTGACCACTAAAGACAAACCTGTCATGTCATCTGGCAACCTGATTGAGACCTTATCTTTCACCACTACCGCTCCCTGCACATCTATGGAGGCGCGGTAGTCCGTACTACCGCGTTATGCTCCTTGTCTTGGGCGCGGTACTACCGCCTTATGCTCAGACCTAGAGGCGCGGTAGTCTCTTTTTAGCCTTTTGCCTTGGACTGTGGGATCCTAACTTTCGAGAGATTCTTTTGGGATTGACACCTATGGTTCGATCCTAACACCTTCTCTGATTAGTGGGTCTGATCCACTAAACACTCCTAAGATCCATTCCTCTCTCTTGTTGGTTAATCCTCCTACACACTATAAGAGAAGAGCCTTCCATGAGCAAAGGGGAGGACTCTTTGAGACATCAAACCTATGGTCTTGTATCTTTGTGGAGATAGCTAGAGGAGAAAGCACTTGGAGCTGGGATTTGGCTTGGACATTAAGCAATTGTTGTAAGTAACTTCAAGTTTGCAATAAAAATATAACTTGTCTTGTTTCCCAAATTATGCTTGTTGATGTTGTTTCAATTACATGATTTGTTTCTATTGTAGATGTAGATTCTAACATATATTTCAAGTTGCTAGAAATATTGTATGTGCTTGTACTTTGATTCATCCCAACAGGTTCATTCGTGAGGACTTGAGGATTGGAGCAATAACTAGGACGAGCGACTAAATCAAAGGTCAGATTAAATCTCTTATATCCCTTTCAGCAGTATAATCTTGAAGTATTTGTTTGAATCTAGGAATTCAAGGTAGCATTTGTTATCTTTTTCTCTTAGGTTAAAGTAGACTCGACTGACTTTAAACTAAGACAAAAAGATAACAAATGCTACCTTGAATTCCTAGATTCAAACAAATACTTCAATATTATACTGCTGAAAGGGATAGAAGAGATTTAATCTGACCTTTGATTTAGTCGCTCGTCCTAGTTATTGCTCCAATCCTCAAGTCCTTGCGAATGAACCTGTTGGGATGAATCAAAGTACAAGCACATACAATATTTCTAGCAACTTGAAATATATGTTAGAATCTACATCTACAATAGAAACAAATCATGTAATTGAAACAACATCAACACACATAATTTGGGAAACAAGACAAGTTATATTTGTATTGCAAACTTGAAGTTACTTACAATAGTTGATTGATGTCCAAGCCAACTCCTAGCTCCGAGTGCTTTCTACTCTAGCTATCTCCACAAAGATCCAAGACCATAGGTTTGATGTCTCAAAGAGTCCTCCCCTTTTCTCATGGAAGGCTCTTCTCTTATAGTGTGTAGGAGGATTAACCAACAAGAGAGAAGAATAGATCTTAGGAGTGTCTAGTGGATCAGACCCACTAATCAAAGAAGGTGTTAGGATCGAACCATAGGTTTCAATCCCAAAAGAATCTCTCGAAAGTTAGGATCCCACAGTCCAAGGAAAAAGGCTAAAAAGAGACTACCGCGCCTCTAGGTATGAGCATAAGGCGGTAGTACCGCACCCAAGATAAGGAGCATAACGCGGTAGTACGGACTACCGTGCCTCCATAGATGTGCAGGGAGCGGTAGTGGTGAAAGATAAGGTCTCAGTCAGGTTGCTAGATGACATGACAGGTTTGTCTTTAGTGGTCAATCATTACTTTTCTCTTCCTGGTATTTTAAGCAGCACGGAAGTGTCGTCAAATGTTTTTATTGTGAAGACGCGACACTGTGAAATATGGAGGTATAACACATGGGAACTCTTAACCTCTATAACCCTTGGTCCTAGTAACCCTAAAACCCTATGCCTTAAATATCATAAAGACTCTAAACCTTAACCCATATAATCATAACATCTAACCCTTATAAGTTAAAGCGCAACCATCCTAGTGGGCTAGCTCAAGTGGTTGAGTGTTGTGAGCTGCAAGTAGGAGGTCATGGGGTCAATTTCATGGGTTGGATATCTATGTGAATGTTGAGGGCCTCATTCGATGTCCCCACCAAGTTAAGCTGTCGAAACTGCAACCGGAGAATTTACCCTGGGTACCATCCTTGAAATAAGGGGAAGTGCTCGGAGGGTTTCCCATGATGTGTATTTGATTGAAAATAAAGTAAATCAGAAGCATTAACCAATCTTATAACCATTTATCATCATTAACACATATAACCCCTAATCAATATAAATCGACCTTAAGCACATACACCTATAATAAGCTTTGACTATAACCCTAACCCCTATAACCTCTACAACGTCCTATATAACCTCTAATTCGTTTCCTCTTATAACCCCTTACACCTACGACAAGCAATTCATAATATAACCTAAAATATTATAACACCTAGCCCTAATTTCCTAATTTGTCTCTTTAGTTACCTTTATATATAACCCATATAATCATTGTGATTTCAATTACCCATCTAGCACATAATTACTAAAAAACTTATACTTTGTAACCATTGTAACCGCTAACACTTGACCCCAATAAAATTTAGTTCTAACCCCTATAATTTGTAACAACTAGCACTTAACCCATATAACTAGTAACACATATCCTATATAAGTTTTAGTAATTGACCCTTAACCACTAACACACATTGTACCCATAATATCCTAAGCCTTATCATATCCAACCCATCTAAACCTTGTAAAATATAAACCATGTAACCCGACTTATCAAAATTATCATCTAGCCTCACTACTAAACCTTATATTATAACCCCTTTAATCATTAACACCTTACACCTAACTCATATAGCCCTTACCTCATAACTTGCATAATCCCTCGGACTTGAACTTTATATCATAACACTTTATAACTCCTAACCCCTTTAACATAAAATTGTTATAACATCTAACCCCTAACCTTTAAACCCTAATGGCTATCTCCCATAACTATTATCCATTAATATTAATAACCTTTACCGCATAATGTTCCCTAATTAACTAGAGCCCTTATGATTGTTCTAGCTTATAACCATTTCCACCTATAACATATAATCATTATAACACAATGCTGGATATAATTCATGCAACCTCAAATGCATAATATAATTACACCCTTAACCCTTAATCCCTAACCACCACATCGTAGAATATACCCTTCAACCCCTAATTCATAGACAATAACATCTATAACATCATACCTATATAAGTAGGTCGTCAACCTTAACACCTATGAAGTTAGAACTCTTATGCCTTAAATATGATGAAGATTATAACCCTTAACCCCTATAAATGTAACATATAACCCTTATAAATTAAAGCACAACCATTAACCCTTATAACCATTTATCATCATTAACCTATATAACCCCTAACCACTATAAATCGACTTTAAGCACATACACCTATAACTAACTTTAACAACATTAACCCTAGTAACCCATATAACTTGCACAACATCTTCTATAACCGCTAATTCCCTACCTCTTATAACTCCCCTTCCCCTTAAATTATATAACCTTAAAACCATCAATCCCTATAATGTCTATTAACTTTCAACCCTAAATAGATCTAACACCTATGGTAAACAATTCATAACACTTAACCTCTAACCCCTCTATCCTCATAAGTATTATAATCATCCCTAACCACCAATTCTTAGAACCCCAGTTAATTTAACATGTATACCTTATATAACTATTTATCACTATGCCCTTTATATTCATGACACACATTAATCATGACCACTTACCCCTATCACTTATGTGTATAGGTTAGGTGTGTTTCTTATGTGTGTGGGTAATAATGTGTGTCACTTATATGCATAGGTTACGAACATGCACAAGACCCCTTGGGCAATGCCCATAACCCCAATTTATCATGCATTCCCTACATAGGGAATCATTGGCCTACAAGTGGGATATGTTCATCGTATCAATATATAGAATACCATGGATGTTTATTTGGATCTATCCATTTTCCAAGGTTGAAATATATGGTCTAAAACCACACAATTGTATGTAGGCTCATGGGCCATGTATTGTGCCCAAGTAATCACATAGGCTTTACATAGGGATCTTTATCCTATGAGTGAGATATGCTTTCCATTTTGAGCTATATAACACCATATATGCTTATCAATTCCCATGTGATGGTCCATGGACAAGAAATAAGGTCTCAAGCCATGACATTCACGTTTGGGGGTCATAGGCCATGTGTGGTCCCTGAGCCATCAGACATGCCCTAATAGAGAATATTTGGCCTTTGAGTTCAATATGGCAGTCACTTCAAGTTTTGGTGCTGTAGGGATGGTTCTTACAGATGAGGAAAATTTGGGGTCATAATCCATGGCAACCACACATGCGTTGAATAGGGAATATTTGGTCTATAAGTTTAGTATGGACATGATTTCAAGGTTTGGTGCACCAAGGATAGTTCTAATGGTAGAAGGCATGGTATAGGGAACAATCTAGGGTATTAAGCCACATGACATTTAACTTTGGGGATCACATACAATGCATGTGTCCAAAGCCACCATATAAGCTCTGGATAGGAAATATTTGGCTCGTGAACATGATATAGTGGTAATTTTGAGGTTTGGAACACCAAGGTAGTTATAAGTTAAGGTATGTGCTCTTCTTTAAAGTATTTGAATGATGGATACTCCTCAAACCCTTTCTTGTAAATTATCTAATTTTTATTATCAATATAAACTTTATAAAATGTTTTATGTATTAGGGATGACGCTCCAACTGCAGTGAGCAACATCTTTTAACCACATCGGTTATTATATATTCTTGCAATTTTTGCATAGTCATTTTCCATGTGGGTAGTTAATGACTTCATATGGATAATTCCATTAATGATCTTGCGCTCAATAAAATATATTTGGGGCCCATATGCCATTTGTGGGACCTCAAAGCACCACATAGGCCCTACACAGAGAAATATTGGCATTTGATCAAGGTGTGGTAACAATTTAAAAGTGTAGTGCACTAGGGATAATTCTTATAGCATAAGGCATTGCCTATAGTCAAAGTGCAAGAATGTGATTAATGATTATCTAGTGGTCTCATTTATAGTTGTACAATCCCAATGAATTTTGTAAATGTAATGAGTCATACTTAGATTATTGGCTATGTTATGTAGAATTTTGTCCTACGGATAAGCCAAAACTCTCTTAACTTTAAAGCAGACTTTAAACTAACTCTAAAGCAAGAAACAAGTCAAAACAAATGCTACCTTGAATCCCTAGATCTAACAAACATCTCAGGATTAAAATGCTGAAGAGAATAGAAGAAGTTTAACTGACCTTCTATCCAAACGCTTGTTTTTGGTATTTGCTCCAAGCTCCAAGCCCTCACAAGTGAACCTGTTAAAATGGAACCAAGACACAAGAATGCACTATTCTCTAGCAACCTGAAACATGAGTTAGGATCTAAATCTATGAAAGATACAAATCATATCATTAAAACAAGATTAACACAAATGATTTGGGAAAACAAGATAAGTTATTCCATTACAACTTGAAGAGTACTTACAAAGATGCTTGATGTCCAAGCCAATCTTCCAACTCCAAGTGTCTTCTCCTCTAGCTATCTCCACAATGCTGTAAGACCATAAGTTTGGTGCTCTCAAGAGTCCTCCTCTTTTCCAATGGCATGCCTCTCTTTTATAGTGAATTGTGAGGTTAACCAACAAGAGAGATGGGTGGATCTAAGGAGAGATAAGTGGATCAGGGTTTCTAATCGAAGGAGATGAGTTGAGATCGAATCAAGGACCCCAATCTTCCATTATCTTCGAAAATCCAAAATCCCACGAGCCAAGGGAAAAAAGCTATTAAAAGAGTACCGCGCTTTGCAAAGACTGCAGAACACGGCACTGCCGCGCTTTGCAAAGACTGCAGAACACGGCACTGCCGCGCTTTGGGGAAATAGCATAACGCGGGAGTGTATAGTACCGCGTTGTGGGAAACTAGCAAGGCGCGGTAGTGTGTGGAAATAAAGTCCAAGGTGGGTCAAAACTTGCCAGGGTGGATTCACCTTCAAGGTTGACTCATCATCTGTCTCTTCTAGATGGTTCAAAACAGTAGGGAAAGTGTCGTCAACTTGTTTTGTGATGGGGATGCGACACTGTGAAACATCGAGGTATAACAGATGCCCCCTAAAGTGTGAGGTCAGAAGGGAGTGATGGCCGAAAGACTTTACGAATATAATGTGCAGAGATAGCATCGAGGAGAGCGACACGGAGCTGAAATAGAAACAAAGTGTTAGATATACCACCGAGGCGGGCATTCCCATGCTCGGAAACAAATGTCTCAAAGCATGGCTGCCGACCAATACATTGCAGATCCATGAGTACTGAGATAATGTAAACTGTGGACAGATCATGGCTACTATGAACAATCGTAGATCCATGAGACAATAATGACACAGCCACGACCAATACAATAAGTGGATCTGTGTGACAATACAAGAGACATCTCCATCGCATCCTGGACGCAGTCGAGACACAGTGATGCGTCCAGGGTCTTCTACCCGATCGCATAAAGATACGAATCTAACCATGTGATTACAAGGTGTTGAAGTCGAACATGGAAGAAACCATTTGATTACCGGTCAATGACGTGGACCGTTAACAAATGCGAGGGAGATCACTAATAATGACAATGATTCCCAAGGTATCAATAGTACATCTCAACGAAATGCGAATGAATGAGTTGATGTCGAGCATCCGAGAGATCGCTTGATCACAGGTCAATGATGTGAACCTACTGTCAAACGCGAGGAAACCTGCCATTGAGGCATGCAGGTACCAAGGTACTAATGGTTGATCTCTAAGTCTAATTCCCGGATAGTGATTTGGTGTCGACAGGAATAGACTCGTCGAAGGTGGGCCATGATGATTCCCACATCATCGACACGAAATCGGCACATATGATAGGATGATGAAGCAATGGAGTATGTACTGACACAGCGGAGGCCTGACACAATGAATGACTCGATACAATGCAACCCTTTGAACATATAACGGCATGTAACAAGACTTGGCAGCAGGGATTATTGATAAATAGAGGATAGACACCGGATGAGCGGACTCGTGGCCAGGGAGACGACCCATGATGATGACTATGACTCAATGAAAGACGGATACCCAAATATAGACAAGAGATGGACACATGCCATGTTCAAAGGTAATGACTGACAATGCTGCCATAGATAAACTTAACTTGTTCCCCCATATTTCCCCGACATGATGGACGAGTACCTCTTTCTTGTTTTACGAGCTTGAAGAGGATAACAGATGCTCGGTGTAGCTCATCTCATGGATGAGTCCAATCTCACATGTTTTACGAACCTGAGAAAGGAGGGGTTCGTCCCACAGTGGGTCATTCTATGTTAATATTTTAACGAGTCCAAGGAAGGAAAACTCGGTAGTTTTTCATATTTAGAGAGCCTAAAAAACTTAAAGGAAGCTCCATAACGTACTTTTTCGTAAAATTTAGTCCCTCGGTCCCGAAAAAAGTGTAAAACAATTCCCGAGAGAACTCTCCCAGTCGAGATTGACTGAGGTATACCTTTCTCGTAAATAGTCTAGACGGGCCGAAAAAGGGGTAACCTATCACCGAATAGACGACCTTTCAAATACTTTTACAAGTGTGAAAGAGTCAAGATCACTTGGCAATTTTTTCAATTTTAAGGAGTCTGAAAAGAGCTTAACTATGGACTCCTGTAGTCTTTTTCGTAAAATTTAAATTATTCTGGTCCGAAAAAAGAATAAAATACAACCAGGATAATACTTTCCTCATCGTTTAACGAGCATGAGTAAAGCTGACTGTACTCGACACCGTTTACTTGCGTTTGACAAGCACGACACAGGTGTGAAAGCGCTTGGAATCTTTTTCAAGTTTTAAATCCAGAGGACGAAAAAGATAAAGTGGGCTCAAAATGAAGGTCAAATTACGAATAAAGACCGGTGTGAATGCATCCCATTCCTACCGCGGATCCTGTCAATAAATGCTCAACAACTGGACATTAGCAATGTGAACAAGGGTTTATTTATTTGAAATAGTAATTAATTAATTAATTAAAAAATGTGAAAAAATGCTATATAAGGCATGGTAAAAATAGAAATTACTATTCATTTGTGTTTTTTACCCAAAGGAGACATTTTTACCCATTTTGGAGCAAAATTTCAAGGATCGATACCGGGAGTTCTGGGACACCATTTCGACCACCGTCTGCGTCAGGTAAGAGTGCTTGAGCCCCTCTTTCATTTCATGTAAGAAATTTTTGCTTTCACCAGGAAAAAATTAATTTTTTGGCAAGCCCTTTTGGGCAAGAATCGCCCTCCGTACTACCGCGCAGGGGCCCTATCGAAAGGCGCGGTACTGTTGAACAGTACCGCGCTGTAATCCCAAAATGAGGCGCGGCACTGTGGACTGCCGCGCGGTAGGGTGTCCTCCAGGCGCGGCACGTGCGAATTTTAAGTTCAAAAAATCAAATTTTCTCCAATTTTTTGCTGGAAGTAAGTTGTTAAATAGTTACTAATTGCTTTGTTTGCCTTTTTGCAGGGATTTGCAACTTATTTGGAGCAAAATGGTGAGTTGGAAAGAGAGAGAGCACGAAGCGGATGATTTTGCAGCCGAAAATGACTTACCAACCGTGACCGCATTGCGAGAATGTGGTTTGCTAAAGTTTTTCAAGACCAAAGGGATCCGCCAACAACCTAAGCTTCTTACTCACCTTATCCAATTGTGGGACCCCGATATTCAAGCTTTCCGAGTGGGAGAGCATGTGCTCGAAATCCAACTTGAGGATATTTACTTCCTCACGGGACTCTCGAAAAGAGGGGCCCGGCCAAATTTTACCGGGTACACCGCTTCAGAATCAAGCACAGATGACTTGATTGCTCGATATTGTCAGGCGGGTTCGAGTAAGAAAAGTGGGAAAGTGGCCATAAAAGAGGTCATAAATCTTCCTTTTAAAACCTTGCTATTCACTATCACGCGTGCAGCGGGAAGTGTGAGTCCACATCAGGCATCCCGCACACAGGTGAATCTCGCAGCAGAGTGTATGGGAGGAACAGTCTTCAACTGGTGTGATGCAGTGTTGTCCAATCTGAAGGAACAGGTGCACAAGTGTAGGACTGGGAAAAATACCCAGTTTGGCTATGGGAGCATCCTGGTCACTTTCTTCTTGGCTTGGGTGCCATTACTGCGTCCACAGATATCTATGCATCCTCGTCCACCTACTGAGCCATGGATGGCTCGATGGAGTGACTATGCTGGGCGCCTCGGGGGACCTCAGCGGCTAGCCTTTGGAGAGGACTTCTTCTCTTGGCTAGAGGAGCAGATAGTCATGATTGACGACTATCCTTATTCAGGGGTAGATTTTCGTGAGGATATCGACTTGGCTTTGCCAAAAGATGATGACTGGGACAACTCTGGTATGACCTTCATGGATATGTATTTTTTCCTTTTTGAATATTTAATTTTTATTGCTTTTTTAGAATGTGAAAAAGACTTCTAATGTATATTCGCATGCATGTTGCAGACCGTGGACCACAGAGGCCAGCTGGATACTCTCCACTACGTCGTGGTGGCGTCGATCGTCAAGCTGATCCTGTCGAAGAAGAAGATGAAGACGAGGCAGGAGGTGTCCGGGACATTGAGAGGAACCTGCAGGGATTGACTCATGGTATCCCTGCTATGCGGATGGATGACGTCCCTTACCACCTCCAGCGGCATACTGTAGGTGTACCTGGTCGTATCAGTCGACTTCTTCGCAAGGTGGTTCGAGCTGTGATGTGTTACCACCAGCAGCGGGAGGAGTCCGATGAGGGACATGATAGGTCTCCTAGATCTCCGTATATGGTCTTTTGATCTTTTTGCGGCATGTACACGATATGTAGGCTTTGAGGGCCAATTTTTGTATATGGGATTTGATCCCCAATTTTGTCTTTGACACAAACTTTATGTATTTTGGAAAAAACACTTTTATATACAGTGATATGGACCTATTTATGATCTAAATATTTACAATGACTTGTGCATTTTATTTTTTATGATGTGTTTACGTATGGGCAAGATGCCAATCCAAAATGTAATTAGCCAATGAATCGGCAATACAATTGAATTCTCTCGGTATGTGTTGATATATGATAAAATCAAATGACCGTTCCAAGAGGCGTACTCTTCAAAATAAACGAAGTAATGTAGGATCGCAAACTGTGTAAACACGGTTTAGATGAGAAACCACGAGTTGGGAGTCTAAAAAGACCGATAAGGAGTCAATCCCGAGTGAAGCAAACTCTGTCAAGAGACCAATGACTGCATGGTACTCTGCGATATTGTTGGTTGCAGGACCTAAACAATTGGCTCCTGAAGAAAACAACTCGCCAGTGGGGGAATAGATCACCCATGCTGCGGAAGCGAGATTCCGGGTATGTCGGCTTGCACCGTCGGCGAACCCAAAGTAGGCTTACATCTGCGCATAAAGTCACGAGTCAACGTAAGAGTAGATACATGAGGTCCACGCACACACTAAAAAAGAAAGCAAAAAGAAAACTAAGTACATTATGTACAACAAGTGACCCGCATAGGGTAACCTCACGCGTAAAAACGCTTGAGGTATAGCCCGTTGCGGGGCCGTGCCAATGGCGTACCATCACAATCAACTAGTTCATAAGCTCCTTTTTCTAGGACACATTTTACAATGAAGGGGCCGTACCACATAGATTCAAGTTTACCTTTTCCAAGCTTATCATGCATCTGATCATATGTAAGTACGAGATCACCCTCATTGAAGATCCGAGGTTGAACGGATTTGTCGTATTGGGCTTTGACGCGTTTTTTGTGAGCTTCATTAGCCAAAGCAGCGTCGCGACGGGTTTTGTCTAGCTTGGCTAGGTATAGAAACCGTTCTTCTTCGGAAGTAGTGTGTGGAAGTAGCTCTATGGCTATCTTGAGTGATGGAATTTCACATTCAATCGGGAGAATGGCTTCCAGGCCGTACACCAATTGAAATGGTGTAAACCCAGTAGCACTTTTCACTGAGGTTCGGTATGCCCACAGTGATGAGAACAGAGCTGAGTGCCAATTGGATTTTTGGGTACCCACAATGCGCTGAATCATTCGTTTCAGGACCTTATTGATGGCTTCAACTTGGCCATTAGCTTGTGGGTAATACGGGGTTGAGTTTTCGTGGCGAAAACCCAGTTTGGCACTTAGTTCTTCGATCATATGGTTCCTGAAATGGGAACCATGATCGGTCACAATAGACTGTGGGACACCGAATCTAGCTATGATATGATTGAATATGAACTGCGCTGCTGTTTTGCCGTCTTCAGCATATGTAGGCATCGATTCAGCCCATTTTGTAAAATAGTCCACAGCTACTATGACATAGCTATGCCCCCCGGCTGAAGTGGGCTTACAGTGCATAAAATCGATGCCCCATTTGGAAAAGGGGCCGACGGCAATAACAGGATGAAGTGGAGCAGGATGCGAGCGTGCTTTGCTATGAAAGAATTGACATGGCGGACACTTCTTGACTGTTTCAATGCAGTCTTTGAAAATTGAGGGCCAGAAGTATCCTGCTCGCAGTATTTTCTGGGCCGTAGCCATCCCAGAGAGATGACCACCACATGCTCCAGCGTGGTAGTCATTGAGAACGCGTTCCGCCTCATCTAGGGTCAAACAACGTCGAAGGACGGTGTCGACACCACGTCGATACAGAGTATCGTTCACTATAAGGTAGTATTTTGCGTGATGTTTGATACGTCGTCGTTCATCGCGGGTGAGATCGGGACGGAAGCGTTGGGTTTGGAGATATAAGGGAATATCCCCATACCACGGATCAGACGTGCTAATGAGGAACAATGATTCATCGGGGAGAGAATCAATGGGCTCGGATTGCTCAGTAGCACGGGGCAGGTTACAAATTAACTCAGCAAAGACCAGAGATTTCTTAGACTTGGCTTTGACAAATTCCAAGTCAAACTCTTGAAGGATGAAAATCCAACGGGAGTATTTGCCCCCAAGCACTTGTCGTGTGAGGATATAGTACATTGGATTGAAATCGGCGATGACGGTGGTCCGACGGAGTAAGATGTAGTGACGGAATCTCTGGACAGCAAATACTGTTGCCAGAGCCAGCTTTTCAACATGTGAGTAGCGAGTTTCAGAGTCGAGAAGACTCTTGCTAAGATAGTACACCACATGTTCTATGCCGTTGTGGTCTTCCTGGACTAACACCATACCAATGGTGGAAATCGAGGCTGCGAGATAAAGGATGTAGTCCTGTGTGTAATTGGGGGGTTGAATCACAGGATCTTTGGTTAAGGCTGCTTTTAAATTGTCAAAGGAGCGTTGGGCTTCATTCTTCTTGAGAAGCCGCATGTAGCCTTTTGTTATCTCGGACAGATTGCAGATAAAACGGCGTAGAAAGTTTGCATGCCCTTGCAAACATTGAAGTTCTGGAATATTGGTAGGTGAAGGCAAGGCTATGATAGCGGCTACCTTTGCGGGATCTAGACGTATCCCGTCTTTGGAGACTATGAAGCCCAACAGTTTTCCGGCTTCTACACAGAAGACGCACTTATGCGGGTTCAAACGTATATTGTAGCGCCGGCACCTTTCGAAAATGGCACTCAAGTGATCTGGATGTTCTTCCCGAGTTCGAGAATGAGCGGGAAGGTCATCAAGATATGGCTCTACGATATGTTTGATGTCATGAAATGCGTAGGACATTGCCCGTTGGAAAGTTGCCCCGGCATTTTTGAGGCCAAAAGGTAACTTTCGATATGCGAAGATTCCCCAAGGGCAGATAAAGGCCATTTTGTGCTGGTCAGCTGGGAGGATATCGATCTGATTATAGCCAGAGAAGCCATCCATAAATGAGAAGATAACACTTCCGGCACAGTTATCGATGATCTGGTCGATAAACGGAGTTGGGTAGTTGTCTTTGGGACAAGCCTTGTTCAAATCACGATAATCAACACAGACTCTGATCGTTCCCTGTTTTTTGGCTACAGGGACGATGTTGGATACCCATTCTGTCAATGGGACAAGATAGATAAAACCAACACGCAAAATTTTTTCAACTTCTGCTTTAATGGCAGCTGCCTTACGAGGATGAACGGGTTGAAGCTTTTGCCGAACAGGTCGGGCGCCAGGGAAAGTTGGAATTTCGTGGACCACAATCGACGGGTCGATCCCTGGCATCTCTTCATAACTCCAAGCAAAAACATCGCGGAAAGTTTTAAAGTAGGCATTATAGAACTCCGTTTCGAGAGGAGTACATGTTTTGCCAATGTGTACATTTTCCACGATACCAGGCTTTACTGAAATATCGATGGGAGTGGTTGCCATAAGGTTGGCCAGGTTTCCTTCTGAAAATACTTCGTCGAGGGAAGTGGGGAACTTGGTTTGCACCATCCCGAGTGAAGCACTGGATTTGACGTCAGGCTCAAGTGACTGAATGGTGGGGAATGAAGATCGATGATGAAAATCTCCCCATGGTGGCTCATCACCGCACATAACCTCTATGATTGATTCGTCAGTGGGAAAAATCAAGTTGAGAGGATCAAACAATGGTGGGTGTGTATGAGTTTCAGTCGAGAGCTGTGCCACTGTGTGATCAGTAGAACAGTCGACCCAATCTGTGGCTGATTGGATCGCATCATATGCTGCAAGGTTTCTGTTCAAAGGCATGGAATTGCCATAGCCTTGGATCTGAGTAGGACTCGGGATCACCCATGAATCATCGGAAGGGGTGACATGTGATGAGATCATGTTGACTGGTTGAAGATGGGTTCCCAGCTCTGGAAAAACTCCAATGAGGGATGAATCCTTCATGAGACCAACACCTATGTCTTGGAACCGGTACCGAGGTTGATCCAATAACGGGACGGTATTGGTGGAGTTCGGATGGGAGTCTGGGATACAGTAATCCAGTTGATCAATAGTGACAATTTTCCCTTCATGAGGAAATTGTACAATTCGGAAGACTGTAGATGCTATGGCGGTCATGGCATAGAACCAGTTCCGGCCAAGTAGGAGATTATAATCCAAAGGTGCATCTACGACCTCGATGTGTACGGATACTGTCTTGCCCCCCAGTTCAACACCGATTGAGGGGATGAGTCCATATGGTTGAAAACCATGTCCATCAAACGCCCTAAGAGTAGTGGGAGAAGTTGTGACCTCAGGTGAGCCGAGGGCTCTCCAGCAGTTCAAAGATATAATCGACGTGGAAGCACCCTCATCTAACACAGTGCGGTGGATAACATTTCCACGGATTTTCGTATGCACCTGGAAGGCTAACTGGTGAGAAAGCCTAGGTTTAGCGTGCTCCAAGTTAAACATGATGGAGTTTGAAGTATCTGGGTCCAGTGCCCCCAGTGCTGAAAGTAGGGTTCTACGCTGCGTAGGGCAGTGTTGGTGTCATGTCCCAAATTTGGTATTGGGTCACAATGACCTAATCACATTGGTCATATTCATTAGAGTTTGTAAAATTGATGTTAAAGGTCAAATAATTGCCAAGGAGGAAAATTACTAGTTTCCTAGGTTTGGGGTGGAAGCTTTGGGATTTGGAATAATGGGGATAATAAATGATGTTTGAACATTAGAATGGCATAAATATTTAATAAAGGATCTAAATAAATATATACAAGTGAAAATCAAAGTGGCATTTCATCATGAAGACACATGGCGGAAGTGGGACCCACATATGGCTAGATTTCCCCACTACATTTGGCATCATTCTCTCACCAATTCGAATTCAATGTGAATGGTAACATACTTGGGGAAGTCCAAAAGGTATTATTCATTGCATGACTCATCCAAGGTCGAAATATAGAGGAAGAGTAACTCCCATGGAAGAGGAAGAGGCAATTTGGAGCTAGTGAGACACTTGGGCTAGATTCCCTAGCTCTATGACAACAATAATGAAGATGCTATGACACCTATGACACAAATCAGACCTGAAGGCTGACATATGACATATATGACATGTCAGGGCTAAAAATAGACTCCAAGAGGGCGCTCAAGGGTGTTAGGGCATCTAAGATGCTTCCACATGTGATTTGGTGGAAGTGGGAGACTAGGAATTGTTGTACAAGTGGCGTTCTTTGGAATCTCTTCCCAACATGAGTTGGAATGAGTCTCTTGGAAGGAATTCGACCCATGGAGGACATTAGAAGTTTATAAATGTCAATAACAAAGAATGAAACCAGCTTTTGATCATTTGTAGAATTTGCAATTGCATTTGTGAAGAGGGAGAGCTAGTGGATGACTAGTTTCTTGCCTTAGCCAATTTCGAGGGTGAAAGATTCCCATCCAAGTTGGTAATTGGAAAGGCCATTCAGACCTTTCATTTGGAGCTTTAATGGAGTCTTTATTTGCAGGTGTAAGATACAGGGCAGCTCATGGTTTCTTCTATTGCAGCTCACTCCTTCAACCATTTCCAGTTTTGATGGCATATTCTTGATCCTTGAGGGAGGGCGTTTTTGGTGAGCTATTGTACTCTTTGGGGAAGATTTTAATGCCCCATTTATTTTGTAATATGAAGTAAATACGCTGTTCTTCATCTCCAAAAAGTTTCAGGTCGAAATTCCAAGTAGAAATGTATAAATCTCATTTTTAATGGAAGAACAATGCCATTTCCCCACTACCTTGTTGTGAGCCAATGTATTGATGATGATTTCGAATGAATGGATGATTCTCTGATATATTTGTGATCAATATAATGCCATGGATGTATTCTACAAGTTTCATGTACTGTACTTGAGCATTTGAAGCATTTTTACTCAGTTTAGTTGTATTGGGAGGTGAAATAGTGCCATTTCCCCAAGGGTCGAATTGGGGATTTTTGCAGTTGAATGGGAGAGGGTGAGAACAGTTGTAATAATCCATTAATGGTGCATATGAGACTTTAATAAAATACTTAACACATTACATACCTCTGTTCATAAATTTGAGTGGGTTTGGAGGCATTTGGGAAGCCATTTTCAGTGCTTACCCCAGGGGGATTTGAACCCCAAATTACCAGTAAAATTGCATAATTGGTTCAGAATCTTAAGAGAGTTTGCAGAGGTCTTTTGGTGGAAATATGTCATCCATAAACATCATATTCAAGTTATAATATCATTCATACACCTTCCTTGAAGATTTGAAGGCATTTGGAGTCAATTTGAGACCTAGAGACCAATACTAGTCAAAGGAAAATCACTAGTAAAGTTACCTACATTGATCAGAATTGAAAGAGGATTTGCAGAAGTATTTTAAAGGTCCAAAGGCATCCCTGAAACACATATTTATGTTCTAATACCATTCATATACCTTCTCAGAAGATTTGGGATCATTTGGGGCAAAATTGGGACCTAGAGATTAAAACTAGTCAAAGGTCTAACTAGGAAAAAAAGTGAAAAATTGCCATTTTAATAAAATTCCTAACAAGGGACATTACAGTGGTATCAGAGCATGATCTTGGCACCTGATGTGGTATAATATCTATGAGGAAAAGAATTTAGGTACCACCATTATATATTGAAACCAAAAGTGCTTTTGTTGAAGAGGAAAAAAAAAAAAAAGTAGGAGAAGAAGAGCAAATTTTTTGAGGGAACTATGACTAGGGATGAAAAGGGAGCCTCATATGATGGTGAGGAGCATATAAAAATTATGAAAACAATATTTGAAGATATGACCAAGCAAATTAAGGAAGGATTCGAATTGTTTTCTATCGAACTTGTGGAAAAAATTATTGATTTTAAGGAAACCAAGGGGCAAAATGCAACAGCTTGCTTGAAGGAGCAAAAGTAAGAGACATCACAAGATAGTGAAGAATATTCTATTGAAAATATGGAAGATCATTTCGAGACACCTTCTAGCTTAGACATGAACCAAAGAGAATCTACTGATGGATGCTTAAACTATGAAGGAGTACCTATTGATGGGTGCTCACACCTCTATGTTGGTGACATAGAGATCACTTTTGAAAGTGTTGCTGCAAGCCCAAGTTCCATTAAGCATGATAATGAAGACCTTGCAGCAGTTGAAGAAGAACCAAGATCAACTTCCCCATCACCACTTAAGCTTCATGAAGTTGGTCCAAGAAAAAATGAAGAAGATGAGGAGGTTCATTTGCAAGAGCCTCATTTTCTTGAAGGGTCCTTAAAGATGAATGAAAAGAAGATCCAAGAGTCCCTCAGCATTCTCCATGACACTCAAGCATTGGTGTCAAATTCTTGTTGGAGAGCTACTTCATTGGAGGAAACATCCTTCCTTGAAGACATGGATAAGATTCAAAGAGCAATGTGCCACATCAAAGGTAATTTCATGTCTTTGCTTTTTGATAGAAACCATTTGTTTGAGCTTAATGAATTGTTACATGATGCATACTTGAAGAATAATGAGGATATTCATAAGCTCACAATTCAAAATGAGCAACTTCTTGAAAAGTTGCAAGATACTTGTTTTTCCTCCTATGTTTCAGATTGTCAAATGGTAGATTGTTTGGAGTATTCTCATGACATGGTGGATCATGAGAAATGTGAAAATTTGAATGTTCTTGATGTGTTTGAAGATGAACTTGAAGAGATCCAAACACTTGATGTGGTGGAAGAGGAATTTGAATTGCCTCTTGATGAAGGTTATGCAATTTTTAAAGAAGAGCATGATTCCTCTACATTGGAACCAAACTATGACAAAGAGTTCACACTTTTGAAGGAGCTGCATGATACTACCCATATGGATCCTTCCCATGATGAAACTTCTGCACTTTTTGATCATTTGGGTGAGTTAGTTCATTCTCCTACTTCCTACAATTCCATGTTTTGCAACATTAGTCTCAATGAAGTATGGGTGAAAGGGTTCTTTTTGATGGTGCCACATGAGGAGCATGGAACTCCTAGATTTAACTTTTATGATGACATGGTTGGAGCACATTCTTATTCACATTTGCAGCAGCATCATTTGTCACTTTATGATGATTCACATCTACATGGATGTACCTATGATATGGATTTGAGTCACTTGAAGACTCATGGTTTTTCTTGCTCAACACTGGGTTCATTTTATGTTAGAGGAACTTCATCCAACACTTGGGTGAATAGATTTATGATGGGAGAACATTTTTGTTGGCAGCCACATACTTTGTTACATCTTTATGATTCTCACATTCATGGATGTATGGGTGAGACTTCTTTGAGTCATTTGAAGTCTCCTTGTTTTTTCTGCTCATTATTTGGTTCAGATTTTAGTGGAGATTCTTCATTCACTTCTTGGATGAAAGAATACATGGTTGAATATTTTGATGCATATCACATCCTTTTGGAGCATCATTATAGGACATGGGATCCTCACCTATGTCATTGGAGCAGATTTGATTGGTCACTTGAAGCTTGTATGCACTTGGAAAATGGTGGTCTACTTGCTTGGAGGTATAAGCACCTTCATGACTCTTTGATTAAGCATATCCTTGATGTACATTTTCATTATGTTGTTATGTACTTTGATGATATATATTTGGTACTCATGATGTTTGGAAGGATGCATACAAGAAAATGGGATCCAGGAATCCTCTTAACTAATGGTGTGGGTTGGAGAGCACTCTTAATTATTGGGGTGCAATACAAGCAATGGGACCCTGGAATAATTTTTATCTCATTGGTTTCAAATTTTTTGGGGAAACAAGCAGTATGGGATATGGATTTCCCCACTTAATAAAGTGATTTTTATCAGATTAGTGCAGCAGCAAGCATGGTGGTTCCTCTCTAAAATCTTCATGAAAACTCAAAGACTCAAGGTTGGGCAATTCAATGGCAACTTCAAAGAATTATACAGAAAGCAGGTTCTTCAACACCCATGTTTAAAATTGCTTGAGGACAAGCAATATTGGGAAGGGAGGATTTGTCATGTCCCAAATTTGGTATTGGGTCACAATGACCTAATCACATTGGTCATATTCATTAGAGTTTGTAAAATTGATGTTAAAGGTCAAATAATTGCCAAGGAGGAAAATTACTAGTTTCCTAGGTTTGGGGTGGAAGCTTTGGGATTTGGAATAATGGGGATAATAAATGATGTTTGAACATTAGAATGGCATAAATATTTAATAAAGGATCTAAATAAATATATACAAGTGAAAATCAAAGTGGCATTTCATCATGAAGACACATGGCGGAAGTGGGACCCACATATGGCTAGATTTCCCCACTACATTTGGCATCATTCTCTCACCAATTCGAATTCAAGGTGAATGGTAACATACTTGGGGAAGTCCAAAAGGTATTATTCATTGCATGACTCATCCAAGGTCGAAATATAGAGGAAGAGTAACTCCCATGGAAGAGGAAGAGGCAATTTGGAGCTAGTGAGACACTTGGGCTAGATTCCCTAGCTCTATGACAACAATAATGAAGATGCTATGACACCTATGACACAAATCAGACCTGAAGGCTGACATATGACATATATGACATGTCAGGGCTAAAAATAGACTCCAAGAGGGCGCTCAAGGGTGTTAGGGCATCTAAGATGCTTCCACATTTGATTTGGTGGAAGTGGGAGACTAGGAATTGTTGTACAAGTGGCGTTCTTTGGAATCTCTTCCCAACATGAGTTGGAATGAGTCTCTTGGAAGGAATTCGACCCATGGAGGACATTAGAAGTTTATAAATGTCAATAACAAAGAATGAAACCAGCTTTTGATCATTTGTAGAATTTGCAATTGCATTTGTGAAGAGGGAGAGCTAGTGGATGACTAGTTTCTTGCCTTAGCCAATTTCGAGGGTGAAAGATTCCCATCCAAGTTGGTAATTGGAAAGGCCATTCAGACCTTTCATTTGGAGCTTTAATGGAGTCTTTATTTGCAGGTGTAAGATACAGGGCAGCTCATGGTTTCTTCTATTGCAGCTCACTCCTTCAACCATTTCCAGTTTTGATGGCATATTCTTGATCCTTGAGGGAGGGCGTTTTTGGTGAGCTATTGTACTCTTTGGGGAAGATTTTAATGCCCCATTTATTTTGTAATATGAAGTAAATACGCTGTTCTTCATCTCCAAAAAGTTTCAGGTCGAAATTCCAAGTAGAAATGTATAAATCTCATTTTTAATGGAAGAACAATGCCATTTCCCCACTACCTTGTTGTGAGCCAATGTATTGATGATGATTTCGAATGAATGGATGATTCTCTGATATATTTGTGATCAATATAATGCCATGGATGTATTCTACAAGTTTCATGTACTGTACTTGAGCATTTGAAGCATTTTTACTCAGTTTAGTTGTATTGGGAGGTGAAATAGTGCCATTTCCCCAAGGGTCGAATTGGGGATTTTTGCAGTTGAATGGGAGAGGGTGAGAACAGTTGTAATAATCCATTAATGGTGCATATGAGACTTTAATAAAATACTTAACACATTACATACCTCTGTTCATAAATTTGAGTGGGTTTGGAGGCATTTGGGAAGCCATTTTCAGTGCTTACCCCAGGGGGATTTGAACCCCAAATTACTAGTAAAATTGCATAATTGGTTCAGAATCTTAAGAGAGTTTGCAGAGGTCTTTTGGTGGACATATGTCATCCATAAACATCATATTCAAGTTATAATATCATTCATACACCTTCCTTGAAGATTTGAAGGCATTTGGAGTCAATTTGAGACCTAGAGACCAATACTAGTCAAAGGAAAATCACTAGTAAAGTTACCTACATTGATCAGAATTGAAAGAGGATTTGCAGAAGTATTTTAAAGGTCCAAAGGCATCCCTGAAATACATATTTATGTTCTAATACCATTCATATACCTTCTCAGAAGATTTGGGATCATTTGGGGCAAAATTGGGACCTAGAGATCAAAACTAGTCAAAGGTCTAACTAGGAAAAAAAGTGAAAAATTGCCATTTTAATAAAATTCCTAACAAGGGACATTACAGTTGGAGAACCTCGAGAGTTGACATAGCGCAAGGTGCTTGAGCCAAATCTTCAACAATGTTGTAGTTTTGGGCAGCTCACGCATTCGGGTTGAATGTCGCCTTTCGTATGGTGCCCTTGGGTGGGCGTAGCACTGTATCCATAAGTGGTCTCTCGATATGGAGATGACCGTTAGGGGGGGGGGAATAGGAATCGGATCTTCAACAGGAGATTTTCCTTTGGCTGTCTCCGATTGTTTGTTTGAACTTGGAGGATTGTCATACGTCTTTGAACGAGTGGTGATATTAATCTCTTCATTACTTGTCATTAGGATTTCGCGGTTTGTGGACGTATCTCCACGGGAAGGATTGGTCGGGTTGCCCCCTTGTGGGGATTCTTGGGCAACCATTTGCTGTTGCTGTTGGGGGAAAGGGTCTGTTAGCACTGCCGGTCGAGAGGATCCTTTAACGAACTTATGGACCTCGTCCTTGTAGGGACAGTCACGCGTATAATGATCATCTTGACAAATCAAGCAGGGAAACTTAGCTTTTCGACGTGGTTTCTGGTCATTCTGGGTAGGTTGTGGCTTGGGGTTCTCCTGCTGGTTCTTCTTGGGTTTACCACGATTGTTTTTCTTCTTTCCTCCGGATGGTTGTGATGTAGATTGGACTGCATTCACTTCGGAGGAGACAGCAGGAGAGGTGGAAGCTTTTGAAGCGGCCTGGGTAAAAGCGGGGGAAGCAGAAGCTTGTTGCCCCGTCGAGTTGGTAGCAGGCTGAGCCTTGACTGAACCAACGATACCATCAATGGGTGGTTCAGTAGTAGGCTTTGTAGGATCAGTGTGAACGCGGGAGGCATGTGGAAGAAGTTCATGTAAAGTACCAGATTGAGTATATACTAAATCCATGTATTGTGCTGCCGAGATGGCTTGTTCTTCTGTAACCGGTCCGCGCATAGCAATATCTCTGGCTATGGGAGGCAAAAAGGATTTTGTAAACCAATCAGCAAGTAGCTGATCCGGAATAGGTGCCTTTATTAGCCTACGGCGTCTTCGCCACTCATGGATGTGATCCGAAATATGTGTAGAAGTGGTTTGACGTAGTGAAGTTAGCAGTTCTGTTCCAGTCTCATACCGGATGGGAAGCTGGAAATGTGTCAGAAACTGCATAGCCAAAGTGTTGAAATCACGAAAAGAGTGTTGTGGCAGCTCGATATACCATTTTGCTGCCGTTCCGGTAAGCGTGCGTTGGAAGAGCCGAAGTCGGATGGAATCATCCATCAAGGAGTTGGATGAACACCAAAGATCGAAGGTCATCACGTGGTTCTTGGGGTCTTCCCCGGGTTTGGCATCGAACTTAGGAATGTCCGATGGTAGTTTGGCTGGGATAGGTGGCCAGTGAGGTTCGTGCCATATAGGATCGTTGATAAGCCTCTACAAATCAGGTAGATCAAGTGTGGCTAAAAAGGGAAGTTGACGGTTGGTCTGCGGGAATGAGTAATAACCATGTGGTGCCGAGAACCCTGGAGGGACCTGCATAGCATACTGCTGTGTGTTATACCCATATGAGTTTCCCGTGGGATACTGCTGGAAATTCTGTGGATGGTAAGCCATCTGGTTAACCGGTTGATTGTAGGCAACCGGTTGGTGAGTGTTCTGCTGAGTGGGTATAGTACCCTGAGGCTGTTGATACCCAGGAATGGTTGCTGTTCCTTGTTGGGGAAAAGTTCCTTGGAATTGTTGTGTTCCAGGGATGTTGCCACCATACTGTGTAAGTGGAGGATTTCCCATAGCAGGGTTGGGGGGTGACTGCGACGGTGGTGTCCATGGAAGGCTCGTTCCTGCTTGAGGAGCGAGTGGAAATTGAAGTGATGGGTTCCATGGAACTGTAGCAGCTGAAGGGTAGGGGAAGCAAGAATTCAAGTTGGGGGAAATCTGAGATTGCCCCCCAGCTTGGTTCCAGTTTCCAAAAAGTGAGTACCCCCCACTCTGTGGGATTTGATGATCCCAAGAAGGAAGCATGCCTGACAGGGGTTGTTGAGAGTAAGGCCCGGTTGGAACCCCGGAATAAAGTTGCCCACTGCCAGATGGATTGTACATACCGAACTGAGTAGACGCTGCTGGTTGAGATGCTTGTTGGATCGAACCAATAGGTTGTCCGCCAGCAGTTAGGTTGGATGACCCTATATGAGGAGGCTGTTGACTGGGAAGTGGGTTTCCAGCGAAAGGTTGTCCTCTAACTGGTTGGGTTGATGGCCCGCCAGTTGGAGGTTGTTGACTCGGAACAGGGTTCCCAACAAAAGGTTGTCCACCAACTGGTTGGGTTGATGGCCCACCAGGGGGGATTTGGTAGCTAGGGTTGGGGACCACTGTAGTCGGTTGTCCACCTCCTGAGATAGTGTAAATGGTGGCTGAGGGTGATCCTCCGGTCCAACCAGAAGATCCAGCAGTGTGACTAAGCGTTCTTCCGCCGCTGGTCAAATATGATAACGTGGATTGGCCAACGGCACCAAAAGTACATATTTGCGGAGGGGGTCGTCCATATCGAACAGGTGAGGACGGGGAAAAAACTGGGTTATTCCTCATAGAATGTGCATTAAATATAGGTGATGACAACAAATGCGGGGAATTTAGCCCAGGGGTATTAGCGTCGTCCATGACATGTTCTATGGTAGGAGGACCCTCGAAAACTGGGTCCGAATTCATGTCCTGGAAAAGGTTTTGGGGATCCGGCAGGAAACTAGGTATGGTAACATCTGAAGGTCCTGCGCCGTCTGCAAAGGAGTGTCGAAACTCCGTGCTAGACGGGATGTTGGGATCCCTATAGTCGGAAGGACGAGTGTCAGGGGGATATCTAGAGACTGACGCGAGCATGTGTTCTGTGCTGCGTCTAAACCGTGCCGATGCTAACGGAGAGTTCACTAGGCTAACCATACTAGACTGGATGGAAGCCATGATTTCGTGTCCCGGTGGGAGGTTGGATAGATGTAAAGTACGAGGTACGTTGCTAGAGGAACTTGTCTCCTGAGGATGAACACTGGGTGACGTAGTAATAACAGGCGGAGGTTCCGCCTGGGACGTAATGAAGCCATAATCAGGTTCAAAAGGTGTGTCAGGTAGACGAGTATCTTTGATGATTTCAACGTATCCGCCTGGGACTGAAATTAAGCCAGGTATGTCCTGGTCGGATCCTTCTGTGGTGCCAATAGATCCGTCTATATCATCGTGAAAAGTGTCTGATGGACGGGAAGTGTTGGCATCCGGTAGAAGGATGACCTCTGGTCTAGTACTCTGGGTTGTACTAGGTTCAGTTGCGGTAACTGTGTCTACTGTGACAGATAAATCTGGAATGACAGTAGGTGAGGTGACAGTGGAAGTCTCAGACGTGCTAGTGGTTGCAGAAGCTGTAATAGATTCTGAGACTGTGCTGTGTGTGGCAGTTACGGGCGTAACTGAAGATGTTGTACGTATCGGCGGTGGAATGTTGCCTCGACCAGCACCGCGGCCAGGAGGAGCAGGAATGCGTGATGCAGGCGGACCAGTAGTTCGTGGCGGTGGTGGTGGTGGAGGGCTCTGGCCCTGTTGTCTTCGTGATCTTCGTGGTAGATCTGACATGATGACAGGAAAATGAAAATCGGGGGCAGTATCGTAAACAAAGAACTCAAAAACTCTAATGCAACCGAGTGTGCAGAAGAGGAGCTAGAAAAAGCAAGGCTCACAGGCCAAAAAAGCAAGCTCTAAAATCTATACCGAGACTGGTGTCTCAATAAGCGAGCTGATCAACAAAAATGGCCAGAATGCCAACAAGCAGTCCCTATAAATAAAAAATGACCCTCTACAAAGATGAGATAGCAAGCAAACTCCTAACTAAGAGCTGGAGACCTCAACAGGCTGTATCCTTCGCAAGGTGATGAAATCCAAGTCGAACAATACAACATGAGAGACCGATATAAGAAGGATATCCCTCTACCGAAAGGGATCCTGGGTAAAAGAGCCCTAGTAGAATAGATACTAATCCACCTCGTTCATGACACGTCGGAAAAGGTTTTGGGCACTTCAGCCTTCCGAAGAAGACAACGATCGATGTTGCCTTAGGGCTAAGTGGAGTGCGGTATTCCACAGAGTCCGTCCGGTTCTCAATCTCGCGGCCGTTTAACCCCTGAAAGTTGGAAACAGTCAGGAGGCCCCTCCACAAACTAGCTGTGACCGTGTCAATAAGTACTAGAGGATTTTAGTTCCCTAAAGACAACGACTATGTCTCAGATGAAAGTGACAAGGGGGAATTATTTTGATGCCTATCCCCGGTGTCCTACCTAACTACCAAATTCTTTTGATTTCCTCAAGTGAGGTTAAAGTTGGTTTAATTAGGGTGATTAATTTTAGTGGCTGCCTTACTCAATCGGGTAGTGGACGTGAAACTTGATGGTGTTATGACGACTCAAACCATGCAAATGAGAATGAATCACAAATAAGCCTTTGTCTTCGATGAAATCTAGCTAAGGTAAAGATAGAGGTTCTTCGATCAAATATGCATAAAAAATCTTCACAAGCAATCAAAGTAAGAGATTTTTCTTTTCTTTTTGATTCATAAACAAATCCAAACTGAAGTAAACACTCTTTTCAATGCACTGATTTTACAATCTACAATGCTTCTACAATTAGAATTTTTATGGCAAAATCAATGGTTCATTTCCCTATGCAAAATACCACTAGACTTTTTCAATTTACACAACAAAATTGCTCTCAACTAATGATCTTGTGAATTTACTGAAAATGATAATGATAATATGACTGTAAACACTACAGTATTCAGTAAAAGAGAATAAGGATGTTGAGTTGGTTGTGGTGAAAAAATCAAGTCAATGCAATCAAACTGGAAAAATGACCCATATGTCAAAAGTGCCACTAATTCAATCAACAATCAAGCTCACAAACTAGGTAATAAGCACACCATACAGAATGGAAATTGACCAGGATGCTAACAGGCAACAGTAAAGACTACCTAAGGCAGAGAGAAACTCAAGAAACCAAGCAAAGATAAAAAAATTTAAACACTTGCAGACACTACCGCGGGATATAGTCTGGCTGAAGCGCGGCACTGTGTAAGTACCGCTCTGGTACTAAGGCCTAGGGCGCGGTACTACCGCGCTGGAAGTGGTTATGAGGGCGCGGTACTGTGGCAAGGGAGGGAAAAAGCGCAACTGGAAAAGAAAAAATAAAGTTTTCAGGGTTGTTGCTAACCCAGGGGACTCAATAATTAAACAGGGAGATAAATACTGCGAGGAGGGGTGAATAAGGGTCAAAAAAGACCAAGATTCAAGCTGGTTTTAAATGCAACAAAGACTCACAATTCAAAGATAAATGACTGTGAATTAAATCAATCAAGCAGTAATCAAAACCAGCGGAGTCGCCATTCTTGTTATGTAGAATTTTGTCCTACGGATAAGCCAAAACTCTCTTAACTTTAAAGCAGACTTTAAACTAACTCTAAAGCAAGAAACAAGTCAAAACAAATGCTACCTTGAATCCCTAGATCTAACAAACATCTCAGGATTAAAATGCTGAAGAGAATAGAAGAAGTTTAACTGACCTTCTATCCAAACGCTTGTTTTTGGTATTTGCTCCAAGCTCCAAGCCCTCACAAGTGAACCTGTTAAAATGGAACCAAGACACAAGAATGCACTATTCTCTAGCAACCTGAAACATGAGTTAGGATCTAAATCTATGAAAGATACAAATCATATCATTAAAACAAGATTAACACAAATGATTTGGGAAAACAAGACAAGTTATTCCATTACAACTTGAAGAGTACTTACAAAGATGCTTGATGTCCAAGCCAATCTTCCAACTCCAAGTGTCTTCTCCTCTAGCTATCTCCACAATGCTGTAAGACCATAAGTTTGGTGCTCTCAAGAGTCCTCCTCTTTTCCAATGGCATGCCTCTCTTTTATAGTGAATGGTGAGGTTAACCAACAAGAGAGATGGGTGGATCTAAGGAGAGATAAGTGGATCAGGGTTTCTAATCGAAGGAGATGAGTTGAGATCGAATCAAGGACCCCAATCTTCCATTATCTTCGAAAATCCAAAATCCCACGAGCCAAGGGAAAAAAGCTATTAAAAGAGTACCGCGCTTTGCAAAGACTGCAGAACGCGGCACTGCCGCGCTTTGGGGAAATAGCATAACGCGGTAGTGTATAGTACCGCGTTGTGGGAAACTAGCAAGGCGCGGTAGTGTGTGGAAATAAAGTCCAAGGTGGGTCAAAACTTGCCAGGGTGGATTCACCTTCAAGGTTGACTCATCATCTGTCTCTTCTGGATGGTTCAAAACAGTAGGGAAAGTGTCGTCAACTTGTTTTGTGATGGGGATGCGACACTGTGAAACATCGAGGTATAACAGGCTATGTTATTCTTCAACAACTAACTAACTTATAAAATGAGTTTAACCCACAATCATCATGGGATATGCTCTACTGTCACTCTACCATATATAATAGAGGTGAAGGAGGCCCAATTGTTTAAGAAGTGTGATATGTGCATATGTGGGGAGTTCAATCATTGTAAGATTGGACAATTTGCTTGAAATATAGAAGAATAACTTTTGTGGATGTTTCCCCATCTTGGTGTTTTACCATGTAAACATTGTCTCCTCTTGTCTCTCTCATCTTTTGCTTTTGATTTATTGTTTTATTTGATGCTTTCATAGAAGTTTAGACTGGTTAGATCTTTAGTTATTTGTTATTGCTTATTTTCTTGATCTAACATAACGGCTAGGGTCTTATGCCTCAACATTTTCCTTTTGGGATCATAGGCCATGCATTAGGCCTTATGCCAACGTATAGAGCCCATTTTGACCTTGAATTGGGATATGGTGTCCATAGTGGTTCGTATAATATAGGGCCAATAGTCGCAACACACGTGCCAAGATAAATATTGGACAACGAAAAATAAGCATGGATAACAATATTGGATTCCCATAGGACTTTCCTTGAAAGCATTCCCGTTGCAATATTAATGCTAAGAAGAATGATCAATTACACAAATAATGTAATTTGGGTTTTTAGAGAAGTCATTCTCAAGATGAGATGGGTTCGATGAATTGCTTAAAGTTACTAATAGGAATTGAAAAACAGTGAGGGCATTCTACCAAAACCCATATTTAGTGTTATTATCATAGTTTAGGCACCATTTCTCATTCGTCGAGGTGAGTAGTGAGGAATACAAGGAGGATGAGAACTGTGTCAAAAGGAAATGAACTTGTGAATGGAGAATAGTCACAAATTAGATACCAATAATCAATCATCCTTCATGGACTGAGGATTGAGGATCAAGAAGATAATCAAATATCCTTTGTGTCATTTTCCTTGTATCTCCTCACTCATCTTGCAAATCTTATCGTAACTCATGTTATCTCCTTTATGATGACAACGACGACGATGATATGAAAATAACCTTGAATTTCATGTGAATACACTTCAACGGTTAACTTAAAAAGGATTTAATAAACAAGTTGAAGAGAGCTTAAATAATTGAAGTGCAATAAAATAAGAGAAGCAAACCATAAATTTCAGACAACATATTGATAACAGAGTTCACCCTGATCGAGCTACATCTCCGGGTCCACCTCGAATGTGAGACAGATCCATTAATTCTTCAAATGCTTGAAAGTACATGAGTTCTGAAGACACCTTTGAAGTCTATTCTCCAAATGCAGAAACAAAAAATGCCACTGTGATCCTCTCGAAATTTTGAGAAAAATGAGTATAAAATTTCCTATCTTTGGATCAAATTCATAGGGACCCCCCTGGAACACAAAACAAAGTAGTGTACTTGTAGCAAGTACAATCCTGCCTTGGGATTCATGTCTATACTTTTCCTTTTCAAACCCAAAATTCGAAATCCAAAATCCGACTTGAATTGTTGTAGTGTGGTCATAAGGCGTGGTTTTATAATACAAAAGCACGGTTTTGGGTCCGTAGGGAGCGCGCCCTTTTGGGGATTCAAATCCCGATACAATTTAAAGATATATTATATAGATATGAACCAACACACAGGGCGTTATCCATTGATAAAATGTTGTATTGGTGGAGCGTAGGTCCCGGTGTCAAACCTACGGGCTCCGCGTTTTTGGCCACCATACAATATATAATATATGATCTGCCAGAACTTTGGATGGGGGTTACATATAATATCACATGCGGAATTTAGAATATATGTATCCCATGGACTAAGGATCAGATTCAAATCACATGATTCCATATACATCTTTGGGGTCGGAGACTTAGCCCTTGGTCGTTTCCCCCCCAAATGAAATTGCATTCAACTTTAAATAGAAGTTTCATATGTGGCATAATAAGAAATACTCGCGACATGCTGGTAGGACATTGGGATTGTGGGATAGAGGTAAGGGGTTCAATCCTCCTGACTCGCTCAATTTTTTTTTATAGATAGAACTGTTAAAGGGCCAACTAGACTACCACATGGTAACCTCCTTTTGGTCCACTTGTATGCCAACTGTACATTCAGGTACCATGTGTCATAATATGATAAATCCACATAACTAGCAACCTACCTAATGACTAGTCCACATCACTTGCAACCTTCCACGTGGCACCTCAGGGTACTTCTGCATCAACGTACGACCTATTATATAGGCCACGTGTCACACTGTGGGTGTGACACATGGCACCCCTTTTGCTTTTTTTAACTGTTTGGGAAATTTTTTAGAATGTGATATATCAAGCATACGATGTCCATTTGAGATGAATCAAGCATTATTGGAAAGATCTCGACGAGCTCTACGTGATGGTGTGATTTTGTTCATCATTTTAAGTCTTCACTCTGGATCGATCAGAAAGATCCTCCTGGATCATATGATGATGATAATGATGACATTGAGGATGACTATGATGGAGACGATGACGATGATGATGGCGTTGGCAATGAAGATGTCAATGAGGATGATTATGATGATGTCGGTGACAATGATGATGATGGAAATTATGATGGTAGTGATGGTGATGACGGTGACACTGGCGATGATGATGAATATGACAATGAGGATGATGATAACAAGGATAATGACGATGATAACGATGAAGATGTCAATGACAATGACAATGATGATGTCGATGACAATGACAATGACGATGACGATGATGACCATGGTCATGACGATAATGTGATTACATTATGATGACTAGGATGATGATGATGATGACAATGATGAATATGATGATGGCTATGACAATTATGTGATTATATTATGATGATGATGATGATGTTGTTGAGAAGGATGATGATGATGATGATGGTAATGACGAGGATGAATACGACAATGACGATGATGATGATGGTGATGAAGATAATGACTATGATGATGATGATGTTGGTGATGAAGTTGATGATGAGAGTGATGACAGGGACAATGAGGATGATGCCATTGTATTACGATGACAATGATGATGAATATGATGACAATGAAAATGATGTCATTATATTATGATGATGATGACGATGAATACAATGATTATGATGATGATGATGATGATGATGTCATTATATTATGATGATGGTAATGTGATGATGATGATGATGATGATGATGATGATGATGAGGGTGACGAGGATGAATATGACGATTACAAAGAGGATGACGACGACGATGCTGATGGCGATGATGATGATGATGAAGATGATGATGACAATGATGGCGACAAAGATGATGACAATGATGATGATGATGAGGATGGCGGAAATGACCCTTAACCGCGTACACCTATAAAATTTAAAACTAATCTTGACAATGACGACGACGACGCCGCCGATGATGAAGGTGATGAAGGTGGTGACGACGACGATGAGGATGATTATGAGTATGATGATGATGATGATGATGATGATTTGTAAGTCATGATGGTGATGACGATTTACATATGATTATATATTGATGATGACGGTGATGTGATTATATGATGTCGATGATGATGATGAAAATGATGACACCATCATCATTGTCGTCATCATCCTTGACATCCTCCTCCTCCTCCTCATCATCATATAATATATTAAATTATACAATATATAAATCTCTCTCTCTCTCTCTCTCTCTCTCTATATATATATATATATATATATATATATAGAGAGAGAGAGAGAGAGAGAGAGAGAGAGAGAGAGAGATAAAATAACAAATAATAAATAATTAAACAAATAAAATAAATAATAAAAAACAAATAAATTGAAATTTTAAATGAAAAACGCACCCACATCCCACATTGCAATATCAATTGGGAGATTTGGGAAAGGGGGATCTCATGCTTGTGCCCACTTCCCAAGCAACTTATTGCCACAACACTATTAATTCGAACAAGGTGGGAGATAAGGTTGAGCCCATAACCTTTGATCTAGCCGAGACAAAAATAGAGATGGGGATAAACTTGATCACACGCTCACTGCACCCTCATAATAAGATGATATGAGACCACAAGGTGATCTTGCATGATAGAGACATAGGAAGATTATATAGAGATAGATAGGCCATAAGAGACTCACATGGCACCAAAATCGATATGTATGCATGATTTTGTTGATTTTTTGTGGTGCCCAAGATTGTATATATTGTTAATGTTTAGGTTTTGATACTTATAAAGTCATTGTTTTTACATACATATTTTCCCATGACGGTTTGAGGTATTGCATCCATGTACAAGGCTTTTATATGCTACTAAAGATAAATATCCACACTATTTTTGGGTTTTATCCTTACACTAAAAAATTGAGTACATATACATGTTTGGGGTATTTTAAAGCAATCTCAATCTCACCTCTTTGATGATATATCTTTTAGATCGTTTTATTGATGGGGTTACAAACATATTATTAGTCGCTCACATTACATTAATATAGTTGTTGAAAGAGGCCATCTTTTGCTTGGATGATGAGGAGTTAGAAGCATATGGTGGGTTATTTGTTTATGTTTTGAGCACAAGTTCTTTGGATCACAAGTGGTGTAGGGCCTTATGCATCACCCATAATACATATAATCATTTACATTTATGGCCAATGACTTTTCATCCTCATGACATGATTAGGGCTAGAAGGCCTATTAACAGTGTGCCAAACCTCGTAATTACATTTATATGACACTTGTAAGACACACATTTATTTTATAATGTATATGTGACGTATTTAAAGTTCTTGGTGATGGTCTATGAGCCTTGGATGATTTATATAGTTCCTAACACTCTATCAAGTAAAAACTAGTAATTCCATACATATTCCACATGCACCCTAATGATTGTATTTATAGGACATGCAATATTATTTGGGCCCTATGCATGGCCCATTAGACACAGTGAAACTTAATTGAGATCATATGACCTTGGTTTCCATTCCTGGCCCATGAGAATGGTTTTGTTCCATATGTGACGTGCAAAGCCTCACAATGGCACCCATATTTCACTTTTTCCCAAAAATTACATTTACAAGGCTCATGTAGTTGTTTCGATCCCTATTCATAGACCATGAACCCTAAATGTACCTCTTGGGGCCTAATAAATTTGTTTCCATTCTTAGAACATGGACCTAAGACCCATACTTAATGTTAAAAACCTTACAATGGCACCAATATTACACTCATGAGCCAAAATATTCCCTTTATTTTGGTTTGTGTGGTGGTTTGGGACCTTATGCTTATATGATTTATAAGCATATTTCAGGATTTAAGACATTTGTTTTCATCCTTGTACCATGGATAAGGCCACAATACTTAACTCTAGCACATATAACCTCATAATGTTTGCATATTTCATGTAGTGGCAATATATTCCCTCTACAATGCAAGTGCGCTGGGTTGGGACTTATGCATGAGCCATGAGCCCTAGAAGCATATTTTAGGCAAACCCATATGGTATGCACACAACCCTTTAATAGTATTCATACTATACTCATGTCAAAAAACTTCAATGGAAAATCCTTGTGCGATGGTTTTTGACATTGAGCATGGTCCATGGGCCCTATAATAATCTTTTAAGAACTAAGATATTTTTTTCAACCTCAAACATGGCCATGACCCCAAAACTGGTCCATTCTACACCAAACATTATATGTACTCATAATAAACTCACGGGGCTAAGATATAACTAATGGCATGGTATGAGAACCTGTGCATAGCCCATTGGCTATGTTAATGCATATATGTTAGGCTCTATGACACTAATGTGCCTCCTTGGACCATGGACGGGGCTCTAGTACTACAAAGAAAACACCTTCTAGCAAAGGCTATAGTGGAGGTTTTTAGTGTTTCAAGATTGACAAAAATTGTCAAAAAAACTTTGCTACAACATCTGTTTTTGGTAGTGGAGGTGTTTGCGAAGGTTATAACGGATATCCACTATAACTAAAAACACTAGGTAGTCGAAGGTTTTAGCAGATGTTTTTTATCCAATGCTTTTATTTCTATAACGCACACTGGTGTGTCTTCTATAACTAAAATGCACTGGTGCGTTCACACAATGTCCACACATTGATGTGTATATTATAAATCAAACACACCAATGTTTATACATTATAGTGACAGAAATAGTGTGTACATTCATTTCCAACGCATCGGTCAGTATGTTTTAATGCACACACAGATTAGTGCATATATTACATTGTAATAGAACTGGTGCATATAATCGATGCGTATACTTTACCGGTGCATAATATGTGCATTGTTATAACCAGTGTGTATACTTTACCTGAGCACCGGTGCATATATTATACCAATGAGCATCGGTGTGTATTTTGGACAAAAAATCACTAGTGCTTATATTTTTAAATGCGCACCAGTCCATATGATATGTAAAGAGCGCCAATACGTTTATTATGTGAAAGAGCATTGGTCGCTAAAATTTGAGTAGGCATTAATTCATGGAAATGGATAAAAGGCATTGGTTAGTTGAAATAAATAGATTTTGTATATTGCTATGGTGAATTTTTATATGTTACGGACATATAAATATAGTTTTTATTTATTTTATAGATTGTGTATGGTGCTATGGCGAATTTTTCCATGTTGTTGATATGTAAATATAGTTTTTTTATTTTTTATTTTTACAAATTTTCAATTAATTATTCGAGAAACAAATATTTTTATAGTAATATTTATATTTATACTTTAACTATTAGATTTTGATTAGAGTGTTGATTACACCTTTGTTCATAGTCACAATGCAAGTCATCCATATATTTAATCAATAATGTAACATTTTGTGACATTAGACATTCTAGTAGAACAAAAAAACCCATTTTATTGTATACGGATAAGAATCTAAAATATGGGACAACATAAAGGTCGCCTTTAATCAAAATGTCATTTTGACATTGTTATAATTATTGATTACTTATCCTCATCCAGTTGGGGTGATATGCCCACATTACAAAGAATGTTTGTTTTCCACATATATAAATTCCAAAATATACAACTTGCAGTAACAACATTCAAATGTATTGATTATCAATTATCACTTGAAGTGTTGTAGTCCCTCGAGCAACTTCCATGCCCCATCGCTTCACCATCTTCATGGGATATTGTTCATGTGCTATTTGAAATGCTTTGCTGATTGACTTTATTTTGTTCCATACTTTCAAGTTCTATCTACAAGAATAAAAATAAAATGTGATGAGTATATATACATTTATATATAAAATAATATATACATAACTGCGTAAATAAAAAAATCTACTAGTTCAACGAGTGAATCATAAAATTCACACACATATTTTCAAAACCATTCCTTATGCTGGTCCTCAATAAATCATTTGTTGGATCCTCTCCCTACTTTGTTTCTTGTTAGTTTCATACACCATGATAAAGCATAGATATAATAATTTATTATTATTATTCCATTAATTATAAAATAAAGGACGTTATATAATAATATAGCTACTTTCAAATTGTTCAATTAACCCTTGATACCCTAACATATACTGACAACCCTTACTTAATCCAATGTCGATCAAATGATCGGATGGCTCTTCACCGTATGTTAGAACATGTTAGAAAACATCCATGTACGGTTTTAAATTAATTATGATATTAACATCACATAAAATATTAAATCTAAAGAAAACCACAATTACTCACAAAATTTGCGATCAACCCTCTTTTGCCTTGTCATCCTGTATGATGCACTGAATGGGTCCCATTTTCTTTTGTTCTAGCTACAACAAAACAATTGAAAATTATTATTTCATGCGATAATTAAAATCTATGTACATTAAAAATAAAACAATGATTACATACGTTTGATGCACGTTGCGGTTGGGATGGCTCTCGCCGTGATGCAGTTATGTTCGTTTCTTTGACCATTTTATGGTACACTTTTTTTGACGTCCCTACTAGCATATTTCGAATACACATCGTTCTTCCTCTAGAATGTTTATAATCTTACTGAGAAATGAAAAGGACAATGAAACAAATGATAAAGATTTATATGAAAATAAGCATAGCAAAAATATTAACAAAATAATTTTTGGACTAGTATGTACATATTAAAGATTTTTTTTTTTACTAGCAATACCTTTTAAAGGATTATTTTTTGTTGCTGTATGTTTTTTCCATTACAAGTCTCAATGGACTCAGTGTCCATTGCTCCATAAATGCTTCCTGTAGTTTAATTATAACCTACTTCTTAGAGTCATTGGATTGATTTTTGTACTATAAATGAAAAGTACGTCTATTTGTTCTCCCACTATATCCCTCAAAGTTTTATAAACCTTTTTCTTCCTCTCATTGACTTCTAGCACCACTCCAGTTGAAATAATGACCAAATCATCATCGTCATTTACATTCTTCTTAATTTTTATCTTTCTAGGGTGTCCTATTTCTTTGCTCTTTGTCCCTGCACAACATTCAACAAATTTGAAATCCGAAGTTTGAAACATGATAGTAGTTATTGTTGAGAAACATTGTCAGTAAGAAGTCAAAGAAAACCCCCATGTTAATCACCTGTTTATCCACATAAACAATTTGCAATAATTTATTAATTTTTGTTGTTGTTGTTCTTCACTCGGATTACGAACAATCTTATGGAGTTTCCTTAAATTGTTGCTCTGCATGACACGCATAAACCAATACACATCATTAAAACATACATATAATTCCAATATATTGCTTTCGTATTAAAATTACAAAAACTTACCATGTTATTTATGTCAGATGTGTTTCCCTTACTTCCTTCGTTGTGATTTTCATTCTATGATCTCTTATGGGCCATCTTTTATCAATGAATGCCATGCATAATGACACACACCAATCATAAAATATGCTTTAACACAACAAGTAAAGAATTTCAAGTAAAATGTATTTGGGACAAACGATGCTCACATTATAGAAATTACTCATTGGTGCAACATATATGATATCACCGGTGCATAATCTATGTATAATACGCACCAAAAAATGGTTTTTACATTTTTAAATAAATTTTTTTTTTTCCAAGGAAAAAGTCGTAATTTTATTTTATTAATGAACAAAATTACATTCTGCACATGTAATAGAATCTCAGAGATCCCTACATTGTCAATATATACTATCCATATTACTGTCCAAACAATCCTCCTATCCGAGTACATATGACTGTCATAGATTTATATGACTGTCTATTGTCTCATACATATCAAAGATATCTGACCAAACATACCTCCTATACTACAAATATCACAAAACTGTCTCAAAAAAAATAGCCTATCAGCAGAAATTATTCTGTCCATACAACTCTAGTATGTAATTACATAAGCAGCCCAGTATTAATTTGTTGTTCTAATCCTCCATACGGTCCACATTGTCCCCAAAGAACGGCCTGTGAGTATAGCTGTAGATACCTTCAGTGGAATGTATCGTGATCCTCCATGTGCCAAAAGGCATAGATTGATTTGTCGATTCTTTAGATAGCAGGTCAGCCATCCCATTTCGCTCCCTGTAGATATGTGTGAATGTAATACAGTTAAAAGCCTGTTTTAACCGTAATACCTCCTCCAATATAGGTGAGAGAACCATTACATTACATTGTGTAATATCCTTGGCCCATTCAATAACAATCAGAGAATCGCCAAAAATCTGGAGAGTTAAACAACCTTGTTCAAGTGCGAAAAGCATCAATAACTTAAGTGACATCAGTTCAGCGTAGTTATTTGAACTGCTCCCCAAACCAGCCATTATATGAAAATAATGGGTCTCCGATTTGTGAAGAACTCCACCTCCGCCACACACCGATTGGTGGTTTATAGATGAGCCATCAAAGTAAGCCCACGGCATGGATTTATCAATTATTTCCAAGGTCACAGGTCTGATGTGAGTCGCTTTGATAGATGGCTTGTAATGTAGCATAACAGCCACGGCTTGTGCCACGATCTGCTCCAAAGGGACCCGACAATCCTGGAATATGTTCTTATTACGAGTGATCCATATGCCCCAGGCGAGGATACAGGGGATATCCCGATACGTTGAATGTTTATGATCTGTCCACCATAGTTGGAAGGCGTCATGAAAATCCACTCCCCACCAACTCGCGTTGAGTTCCAAAAGTTTGCAGATGTCGGCCCACACTGCTTGTGTAAATCGACAGTGTACAAAAAGATGTGAGTTTGTCTCGTCCGCTTCCTTACATAGAGGGCAGAACCCCGGACCCTGGATGAAACGCTTCTGTAGAATGTCCCATGTCGGTGTCTTATTTTCCAATATAGCCCAAGAGAGTAGTTTTGCTTTCCCCGGGCACTTTAGTGTCCACAGATGTTTCCACCACCACACCAAATCCCTGTTATGAATATTCACATTCAGCTGAATATAACCGTGTTTTGGGGTGTATCTACTAGATGGATGGTGTTCCCAGATAAGTTCATCAATCCGATTTGTTAGGCGAATATTTGTGTATCTTAAGTTCCGAATATAATCCTCCCAAGCTCCAAGCATGTCATCTGGAATCTCAAGACGCTGTGCAGAGATCCACCCCTGTTGCCATAGAGTGGATGCTCCCGAATGTTCAATATCAGCCAGAAAGTGACAGCCTCTATCTGCCAGAAAATTCCGTAAAGCCGCAGGTAGGACATGTCCACCTCTACAACCCACCCAAGGATCCAGTCCAATACGTGTGTATCTCCCATTACCAATTCTCCACACTAATCCAGACCCAATCAGATGAAAATGCTGCACCACTGCTTTCCAGACCAACGAGCAATTTGCCCGCGTCTTATTGCCCTGCCTAATCCATTCGATAAGAGTTAATGGAGCAATGTATTTATGGTATACCACTCTAGTCCAGAGACTCTGAGTTTGTATGATACGCCATGCCACCTTTGCCCCCAAGGCTTTAGCAAAAAGGAAAATATTCTTTAGGCCCCAGCCTCCCAGTGCTTTGGGGACTGCAATCATATCCCATCTGACCCACACCAAAGCACGATTATCACCCTTACCCTTCCAGAGAAAGGAAAAACACAGCCGTCGGATCTGCTCCAGGACTCCTTTGGGAATCCAAGCGAGTGACATCCAATACACTGGAATCGCTTCCAAAACTGATTTAACCAAAACCAGCCTCCCTGCCCTCGAAAGCCATCGGTGACTCCATCCACGAAGTCGCTGTTCTAATTTAGCAATTAGCCAGTGCCAATCAGCTTTCAAATATGCATTAGGTTTCAGTTGAAAGCCAAGGTACTTTAAACCAGCATCAAGATCAATAGTCCTGTAGGGTAGTCTCATAGCCATTCTGTTAATCTCCATCTCGGTTAAATGCGAGCATGTGATCGTTGATTTATCAATGTTAACTAACATACCCGCTGCCTCTTGCAGTAAATTGAGGCCTTCAGCTACCTTATCAATATCCAGTCTCGAGCCATCACAGAAAATCAGAATGTCATCAACGAAAAGGAGATGTGTGATATACATTACCTGGGATATGGATATGCCACGGAATGAACCTTCAGCTTTTGCTTTCAATATAAATTGACTGAGTCCTTCAGCAACAAGGAGAAATAACAGCGGTGACAGTGGGCATCCCTGTCGAAGGCCCCTGCCAGCGTGAAAAAATGGACTCGCTGAACCATTTATCAGGACAGCAAAGCTCACCGTGGTGATGCAGGCCATAATCCATCATATAAATTCATAGCAGAAGCCCAGGTGTGTTAGAAGCAGCCGGATATATAGCCAGCTAACCCGATCGAATGCTTTGGAGAGATCAATTTTGATCACAACACCCTTCTGTTTCTGCACCTTCATTGTGTGAATTCCTTCCTGTGCAACTCCAATTGCCTCGTGGATTTGACGGCCTTCCAAGAACCCAAACTGTTCACTAGATATATTCTGAGACAGAATAATCTTGAGTCTCCTCGCCATAACCTTAGATATAATCTTATAGATGCAGTTGCAGAGAGAGATTAAATAAAAAATTAAAATGGCGTGTCTTAGAAATATAAATGCATCAGTGCTTATGTAATTATATATATGCACCGTTTAATATTTTAACATTTTTTCAATGTCAAAAAATGATACTCATTATAATAAAAGCACACTGGTGCGTCTTTTCTGTAAAATGTGCACCAAAAACTGCATAAGCGTTTTTTTTTTACTGGGACAGTCCAGACATGTCGTCTTCGAAGTGAAACAAATTATGATCTTGGTCCAAGAGAAACCGAAAGTTCACATTGTTAAAAGACAAATCTTATTGTGAAAAAAAAGAAAAGAAATAGAAAACGAAAAGAAAGCAAAAAGAACCCTAGGGTTTCCAGTGATGAAGATAAATTTGAAGGAAGAAGAACACAAGGGTTTGTAGCATTGAAAATAACTCTTATATTCTCTATTTTCTTAAAAAAACTTATCTAATTTATGCCATTTTTTATTTGATTAAAGGAAAACTTACTTGAAATGTCTCCCATGCATAGTTGTATGTGTCCACAGTGATACCTTACAAATTTTATCTCCAAAGAAATCTCTCTCCAAACTCTTGCCTGGTAAACCTCTCTTGCATGAGTCACTCCTCAAATTTTTGGCCAAAAAAGGTTTAGGGATTGTGGTTTTATTTTATTTATAAGCTCATCGTCTTAAAAATAAAATCCCGATCTTTTTTGCATTTGATATTTCGACCAATCGATGATAAATGCACATATAATTTTATTTATTTATTTATTTTAAATATGGATTTCAATACACAACTCAAAAAATATTGCACTAGTGTTATTTAATCATACAAGTGCACCATATAATTTGTAATAAAAGTCAACAACATTTATATTTGCGCAATTTTCTTTTTGAAATAGCGGTGCACTGAGTAGGTACTCTTGACATAAGTGCACTGATGACACATCAAGACAAAGAAATACAAGTGTAAACTTCCACAATTAATAGTTTGTGAAGGTTTGTCCTTTGTGCAGGTGCTTGTGTATGTTTTTATCGGTGCACATATATAAATAGCGTACAAACGCATATCTTTTGTTAAGATGCATCGGTGCACCTATAAAGTTTTAGGCATATAGGTTACGGTATATGAAAAAAAAACGTGGCTTTTTTCCCAGTTTATTTGTTTAAGAATGAAGATATGTATTGATTGTATTATTCATTCAACTACAAGGGAAAAAAAAGCAAAAATCAAATGGTCGATTCTTCAAATTCTAACTCATTCCATATCGTTCAAAGTTCAAGTTCTCCATTATCGTCACTAGTAAGTGCATATTTATTTATATTTGATTATTTAGTTTGAATTTATGTTGTCTTTTCACATGCATTTGAATAATTGTGCATTGCCTTTTGCATGATCTTGATTCTGGATCAAGTTTGGATGCACATGATATTCCAGCACTCCCAAAAAGACACAAGGTATTATCTGGAGCAACATATCGTAGGCAGATGGTAGATGAAAATGGAAGGCCACTTTACCTTGCCAACTATAACATGCCATAATTTAGTATCCATCATGGACCAATGGTACTTCATCATGAACTGGATCTCTTTTATAACACCCCCGTAGCATGCAGTTGTTTATAATGTAAAGGGTTGAAGGTGAATCCTAGGAGGGTCACACTGTCCTATTATATTAATGACAAACTACCCATAGTTGACGCAAGGCACCTTAGGCTATAATGTTCTTTCTTAACAATACACACGACACTACCACAATGCTTACATGAACTAGGTGTAAAACAGGATGCCAGAAGTGGTTTATATTACTTCTCAAAAATCGATTACAATGTGAAATAATTGAAATGCAAACAACTAACTATGGTCGGCCTCAACCGTTACAATATAGAAGTAACTGTGGTGTGTTCTCACTGTGTGTCGACCTCACCCTCTCCTGGTTTGCTGCGGAACTCTGAGCTATGGCTCGATCTCAACTCTGTTATCAGCATGTGTGACTCTTCTCGCCCACAATCTCAGACTCGGCTCCGTCTATTGTTGACTCCCTCAACTGATCCTCTCTCTTGGGCCTTCTACCCTGCTACTACTGTTCCCGAGATCACTGCGATCCCCGAGACATGCATCTTCCTGTCTGCCAATTCTTCCAAATCCCGCAAACCTGCAACTGTCAGTGCCCTGCCGTGATGCACAGCCTCTTCCTGTGATGACATCTGTCATGTCCTTCACCTACCTGCAATAACTGTATTAACTTCCTTAGCAATCTCGAACAACTTCCAGGTACAGTTTTCTTGACTTTCTGCTCTCCCAACCCTGCTACAGTAGTCGATCACATCTCGACCTTTCTGTCGGTTCGTCCCTATCTCCTGCGGTTTTTCAGTCCTCCCCTTCCTCCATGCTTGGGTCCGCCAAACTTGTTGGTGTCGTGGTTCGACTTCCCATCGAACACTCGACACCTTACCTTCCCTTATCGTCTGTCGACCATAACCTATCGACTCTCGACTTAACACAACATCTGTTGTTTGCTGCCTCGGTCGGTTGCATACTGACTGCTACTGCTCGACCCATTGACTTTGACAAGTCAATCTGCTCCTCGTACTAGCGATCATCGGCACCCCCTTTGGTTGGCTCCCTTAGGTTGATCAACTTCGACTGATCTGCCTAAGCTCTGATGCTCCTGCATCAGACTCCCAGGTGAAAAAGAACTCGACTACTCCGTCAGTCTCCTGAACTCTTCTTCGAAAATACATGTCGCCTCCTGCAACTCATCATCCTTTCATCGTACTAAATATTCCTTCTTTCGCGACCTGTGCATACGCCTGATTTCGTGTTCTTCTATTAATTTTGCGATATCTTCCTTGTGTCGATCTGGAATTTGGGCTATCCAGTCGATGTTCGACACTTCTTCGCTTCTGCTGCTTGACCCTCTTCGATTCCGCTGCTTGACCCTTCTTCGATTCCGCTGCTTGACCCTTCTTCAAATTTGTATAGATCTAAGACATTGAACGTTGCTGAAATGTTCAAGTCATTCGGCAACTCTAACACATAAGCATTGTCCGAAATCTTCTTCAGAATCTTACATGGTCCAATCTTCTTCAGCTTCAACTTGTTGTATGAACCTGCCGGAAATCTCTCCTTCCGCAAGTAGGCATAGACTAAGTCTCCTTCACTGAATGCATGTAGCCTCTTTTTCTTGTCGGCCCTCAACTTATATGCTGCATTACTCTTTTCTCTGCGCCTTCACACATTTTCGTGCACTTCATGCATATGTTCAGCAAATGATTCTGCGTCTGCGCTTTTCCTGATTTCTGTCGGCAACTCAACTAAATCCACCACTCCATGTGGGCTTCTTCCTTGAACAATTTGGAATGGGCTCAAACCTGTCGACCGATTCACATAATTGTTATATGCGAATTCTTCTAGTGCCAACACATTATCCCACTACTTGGGTCTGTTGGCTGTCGACATCTCAGAAGGTTTCCCAAACTTCTGTTTACTACTTTGGTTTGTCTGCGGATGGTACGTCGAACTAAACTGCAACTTCATGCTCAATTTCTTCCATAGGGTTCTCCAGAAATGCCCCATAAACTTGGTATCCCGATCAGACGTGATACTCTTTGGAAACCCATGCAATCTGACTATCTCCTTGAAGAGAAAAACAACAACCCCTGTGGCATCACTTGTCTTCTTACACGGAATAAAGTGTGCCATTTTTGAAAACTTGTCGATGACAACAAATATTGAGTCATTTCCCTGCTGTGTCTTCAGCAATCCTAACATAAAATCCATGCTAAGATGTTCCCAAGGGGTATTCGGTACCAGCGATGGTGTATATAACCCCGTATTTTGACTTCGCCCCTTTTCCAATTGGAAAACTTGACATTGTCGAACCCACTTTCCGACATCTGTCGCCATTCCTGGCCAATAATACTTTTCCTCTACCAATGCTTTAGTCTTGTTGATGCCAAAATGACCTGCTAACCTGCCACTATGCATTTCTCGGATTAGGTTCTCTCTTACTGATCCAATGGGAATACACAACTGACTTCCCTTGAACAGGTAGTCTTCTTGGATAAAATAACCCAAGTACGGAGTCCTGTCGACACTCCAAGGTTCACGATAAGCCTTCCACGCTTTTGCAAAATCCTTGTCGGTCTCATACTCTGCCTTCAACTTTTTTGGGTCCATCACTAACCCTTTACTCGAGATTACGAATCCCAAGTACAATAATTCCTTCTTCATGAAGAAACACTTTTGCAGGTTCACCATCAACTTCTCCTCCTGCAATCTCTGCAATACCTCGAATGTGATCCAAGTGTTCTATCTTGGTTCGACTGAAAATGAGAATGTCGTCTAAATAGACTATGACAAACTTTCCCAGGAATGGTTTCAGTACCTCATTCATCAATCTCATGAATGTACTGGGTGCATTAGTCAATCCAAACGGCATGACTAACCACTCATACAGCCCTTCTTTCGTCTTGAATGTGGTCTTCCATTCATCTCCTTCTCTAACCCGAATCTGGTGAATAACCGCTTTTTAGGTCTATCTTTGTGAAGTATGTCGCTCCACTCAGGAAATCCATCAAGTCGTCCATTCTCGGCAGTGGAAACCGATACTTGATCGTGATCCCGTTGATGGCTCTGGAGTATGTACACATTCTCCATTCTCCACCCTTCTTCGGTGTCAATACTGCTAGTACAACACACGGGATCAGGCTCTCTCTGATCAACCCTATGTCCAACAACTCTTGGACCTATCAGTTGAGTTCCTGACCTTCTGTCGGACTCATTCTATACGGTGCCTTATTTGGCAGGCTCGAACCTGGAATCAAGTCGATTCGATGGGATATGCTCCTTATCGGCAACAATCCCGTCGGTGTCTCATCAACCATTATGTCTTGAAACTCTTCAAGAAACCTTTTGACTTCGACCGGAATCTTTTCCTCCATTGTCGTCTTCTCGAGACATGGTCCTTTTGGAATGATCGCAAAACATCCCGACTGCCTCTCCTGTTCCACGAGGAGTTATTTTACTGAGCTCATCAGCACTCGCTTTTCCCAAAAGTTGCTCTCACCGTGCTTAGTTTCGGCTTGCTCTTCTTGCCTCCACTTAAGAGTACTTTTCACACCATTCTTCCAGACTGTGACTGTGTTGACTCGACCATCATAGATCATTTTCCGATCATACTACCATGTTCTCCCTAATAATAGATGGCATGCATCCATTGGGATTACGTCGCACAGTACAATAACTTCAAATCCTTCAACTCTGAAGTTGATCAGGCATTGTCTGGTCACCTTTAAATGGTGTCCTTTCCATAACCATGAGATCTTGTATGGGTGTGGGTGTTCCCGACATTTCAAACCAATCTTGACGATGACTTTTGTCGACACAAGATTCTCGGTGCTTCCACCATCCACTATGGTTTTGCAACGCCATTCACCGATCCGCACCTTCGTTCGAAAGATTTCCTTCCGCTGTGCCAGCTTTGTCTTTTCGCATTGATATTCCTAGATCAAGGCTCTCTGGACCGTCAGGTTTCATTTCTTTCTTTTCTCACCTCCACTGTTGTCGGATGCCGACTCTTCCCTCTCGTCAACTTGCTCATCTTTTCGACGTTTGGGTTTCGACTCCTCTTCAACATGTAGATTCTATGGACACTCATATGCCTTGTGTCTTGCTCCTTGACACTTGTAACAGATTATGGCTGGTCTGTTAGCTCCTTTTCTGTCGGATGGAACACTTCGACCGTACACACCTAGACCACGAGTCTCACGACAATCGCGTCGGTTCTCATGCATTTTCTCCTTTGTCGATGTCCCCTCCGTCCGTCAGTTCTCTTCGACAGATTCCTTTCTGTAACCGCTACTTTGAACTTTTGCGGAAACAGTCTTCGCACCTCGACCAGTCATCCTACCTCTGGTCGCCATGAATTTCCTTGACAGTTTCTTTTCTGCCTTTAGAGCTAACTGGTAGGCTTCACCAACTGTTCTAAATCTCGACATGCTCAATTCATCCTGAATAGAATATTTCAAGTCGTTCACTTACCGACAACTTCTTCTCCTTCATCAATTTTCCCTAAGCAAATCGACAATTGATAGAACTCTTCCATGTACTCCTTCAAGGTCATCTCTTTTTGTCGAAAGTTTTGTAACTTCCTGAACAAGGAAATCACATAGTTGTTTTGCAATAACTTCCCCTTCAACTTGGCTAACATCCTGTCCCAAGACTTGATTCTCTCCTTGCCTTTCTTGACTCTGTCAGCCTGTACATTATCTCACCATAATGAGGCATGACCTTTCAACCTCAGACATGCAGTCTTAACTCGTTTTGGGTCCTCAATTTGCTCTATGTCGAAGTATTTCTCCATTTCTCTGAACCAGTCGATCAAGTCTTCTGGGTCCAGGCTTCCTAAGTAGGTACACACATCTATCTTCATCCGACCATTCATGTATGTCAGAAGTTTGATTAGTTTTTCTTCTGGTTCTTCGGCGGTTTCTTCCCGAGTTTCCACCTCTTCAACTTCCTCGTCGCTGTGGTCTAACGCATCAGGAATACAACCACGCCTCTGGATTTCTTTGATCGCTGTGACTTCATTTGTCAAAGTTCGCATCGTTTTGACGCATTCGTCAAACATCTCACGATACACTGTGATGGCTGCCGGGCCACGCACTCTTTGTCCTCGGACATTAACGCCTCTGTGAGCCATTTTCAACCTTGGTTGAAACTCCCACATGTCCAATCGCAACCAGACTTCAACAAGTCGTGCACAACTCTACCCAACCTCAGCTGGAGCTGTTCAACGTACTTACAGGCTCAATATCACTGACGTCCTTCAAATCCACAGATTCTTTCGCTCTGATACCAATTGATGCAAGGCGCCTTAGTCAATAAGGTTCTTGCTTAACAATACACATGACACTACCACAATGCTTACACGAACTAGGTGTAAAAAAGGATGCCAAAAGTGGCTTATATTACTTCTTAGAAATCAATTACAATGCAGAATTACTGAAATCCAAACAACTAACTATGGTCGGCCTCAACCGTTACAATATAGAAGTAACTGTGGTGTGTTCTCATTGTGTGTCGACCTCACCCTCTCCTGGTTCACTGTGGAACTATGAGCTATGGCTCGATATCAACTCTGTTATCAACATGTGTGACTCTTCTCTCTCACAATCTCAGACTCGGCTCCGTCTGCTGCTGAATCCCTAAACTGATCCTCTCTCTTGAGCTTTCTACCTTGCTGTTGCTGTTCCCGAGATCATTGCGATCCTCAAGACACGCATCCTCCTGTCCGCAAATTCTTCCAAATCTTGCAGACCTGCAACTGTCAGCGCCTTGCCGTGCTGCATAGCCTCTGCCTGTGACGACATCTGTCATGTCCTTCACCTACCTGCAATAACTGTATTAACTTCCTCAACATCCCCAAACGACTGCCAGGTACAGTTTTCTCAACTTTCTGCTCTCCCGACCCTGCTAAAGTAGTTGGTCACATCTCGACCTTTTTGTCGGTTCATCCCTATCTCCTGCGGTTTTCCAGTCCTCCCCTTCCTCCATGCTTGGCTCCACCAAACTTGTCGGTTTTGTGGTTCGACCACTCGACACCTTACCTTCCCTTATCGTCTGTCAACCATAACCTGTCGACTCTTGACTTAACGCAACATCCGTCGTTTGCTGCCTCGGTCGGATGCATACCTACTGATCCTCCTCGACTCATTGACTTCGACAAGTCAATCTGCTCCCTATACCAGCGGTCATCGGCACCCCCTCTGGTCGGCTCCCTTAGGTCGATCAACTTCGACTGATCTGCCTAGGCTCTGATGCTCCTGCATCAATAGTTGATTGTTTAATATGCCCCATTGTGGTCAATGATCCAATATATGAAATATAAAAGACATGTATGAGCACTTCCATAGCTCATTCTTTGAAAAGTTGAAATCCAAATCAACCATTTTTCGTAGGATCCTTATTGTAATGTCCCCTCCCATCAGACCGAGCCAGGGAGAGAACATTACACTCAATTCGGGCATCTAGCCCCATATCCATTAAGTAAAACAAACATTCATATAAAATGAAGATGGAAATATACAAATGCATAAACATTTGAAAACACAACAGAATCAAACTCTATTACACATCCATCATACATTCAAGATATTCATGTCATTTATCAATTAAAACAATACAGAATTAGCACATGAGAGTACTTATCTTAAAACAAAGTAGTCCTTGAGCAACCAGCTATGCATCTGCAATATTCCACCCAACCATAGGCTAGTTGTGCTTATCAATCCCTTGATACAACTGCCACCCCTGAGCTGGGCATGATTTCTACAAGGAACCAGGGAACAACAGACTCACACATAGCCAAACACACACCAAAATGAGCCAAGCCAATCTGCAATTGGGTTTATTAGGCTGCTAGGAAATGGAAAGAAAGAATTGCTAAGCTAGTGAGCTCAAGCACAGAGCCATGGATACCTCTACAAGATCTATCTAGCTTGGCACCCACAATGCCTACACACCCCACTCAAGGAACTATTCCCTTCACCAATACATAGTCCCTCAGGCCATACCTTCCAATCTAGAGTGTCCAAGGTGTGCATAGAAGAGTAGCCAGCTCTCTTGATCTTCTTGAAAGGTTATCTCCCCCACTAGGTTTATCAAGCCAATTTTGTCCACTACCACTCCAAATTTCTTGCTCACAGGTTCAAAACCAAATCGGGGATGCATATAACAACAAAAGTATAAGTGTTGGGCATGAAGAAACGTTTTTACAGTGAGATGCCCAAAGATGGGGTTTCTACCAGTTCCGAAAAAATGTGGGCAACCAAAACGAAATGGAAAAATGGGGAACAACCCTAGGAAGCCAAATTCGTTTTCAGAAAAAAACGTCCATGGACATTTTAGGGCAAAAATGACTTCCATAACAACCCCAAATCGTGGTCCTCCTCTCCCAACCACTGTATATCCCAAAAACGAGCTCCCAACCATGGAAAATGCAGGAAAATGATGAAAAACGTGATGGGGAAAGCCCAGCTAGCTAAGACTGCGTGAGAGAGCAAAGTCTGATCATCAATAATGGCTTGGGGAGGCAATTCGTGGGTGTTTTATTTCCCAAGGAGACAAATTTCAATTTCCCAGGTTGATGGCTTGCCCATACACGAAATTGGCTGCCATACCTCTCCACTCCCAAGGCATTAACTGCCTCAACCAACTCTTGGAAGAATTTAATGATTGGGTGCATAAGCCAAAATGGGTAGTTGAGGGTTTAGGGGTTTTCTCATTGACACATGGGTTAGCACCATTTGCTCAAGGGTTTGAATAATTTCCCTCCCTATTCCTTATAAAAATCATGCCCCCATATCTTTGTTGCATTGCATAGCTGGTTGTGGGTATTCAATTAAAATTCGTATTTACATGTCTTAATTTACATTTTGCATGTCCAGCACAAGAACCATAGGCATCTATTTTAATTGCCGATACATAAAATGCTAAATCGATGGCGAGGCCTTAGCCTTGAGCTCCTCACCATGATAAAATAATGATATTTACATCATTTACAATTTTAATGCAATAGGGTCAAAATCGGGATATTACATTCCCCTCCCCCTTACATTAGCACTGTCCTCAGTGCTCATCAAAATTGAACAAAAATGGATATGCCACTCTCATGGAATCCTCCAGCTCCCATGTAGCCTCATCGAGACCGTAGTGCTTCCATTGCACCTTTACCTGTCTGATGGCTCGGTTCCGGAGCAATGTTACCTTTTTGTCCAGGATGCGCAATGGGTCGGTTTGGAACTCTCCCTCGGGTTCCACCTGGATCAAATCCCAATTAATCACATGGTTAGGATCATGTACATATTTCTTAAGCAAAGAGACATGAAAAACATTATGAGCTCTAGTGCTAGCAGGCAATGCAAATCTATATGCATTTGGCCCTATTCTTTCAAGCACTTCAAATGGCCCACAATATCTAGGTGATAGCTTGGCACAACCCCCAAGCTTCAAGGAACTCTTACTTGGCCTCACTCTAAGATACAAATGATCCCCAACACTGAATTCCCTATGCACTCTAAGCTTATCTGCATAGCTTTTCTGTCTATCCTGGGCTGCTTTTAAATTCTGCCCGATCTTTGCAATCTCTTGTTCCATTTCCTCAAGCAATTCCGGCCCAAGTACAATTCCGTTCACTGGATTATCCCAAGTCACTGGTGTCCTACACCTTCTGCCGTACAAAGACTCATATGGACTTATTCCCAATGGTACTTGTTTCCCATTGTTATATGCAAACTCTACCAAGTGTAGATAATCCTCCCACTTGGATGGTTTGTCCATAACATACATGCGAAGCATGTCTTCAAGCACCTGATTTACTCTTTCTGTTTTCCCATCTATTTGAGGATGGTATGCGCTACTAAATTTCAACTGTGTACCCAAATCTGCAAAGAAAATTTTCCAAAAATTGGAAGTGAACTTGGTATCCCTATCAGAAATTACTGCCTTAGGCAATCCATGCAATCTGAAAATTTCCCGCATGAAGATATTTGCAATGGCATCGGCTTTATGTGTGGACTTAACCGGTATAAAATGTGCTACCTTCGTTAACTTGTCCACCACCACCATGATGGAATCATGTTGTCTCACCGTCATCGGCAAACCTGTAATAAAATCCATGGAAATTACTTCCCACTTCCATTTTGGAATTTGCAAGGGATGCAATAACCTGCTGGGTGTTGGTGTTCAACATTCACCTGCCGAGATTTCATGCACCTAGAAATGTATTCAACGATGTCCTTCTTCATCCCCGGCCAGAAATAATATTTTCTTGCTATAGCAATAGTCTTCTGATATCCTGGGTGACCGGAGTATGGAGCTTTATGAATTTCATCCATAACAATCCTCCTCAAATCTGCCACATTTGGAATATAGACTCTATTATTATAAGTAAGAAGTCCGTCTTCTTCCAAATGGTATCCTTCATACTTCTTTTCAAGGTCTTGTTGTTGCAATTTGTCCTTTAATTGCACATACACTTCATCCTCAACAATATGGTTAACAATTTGCTACCTCAAATCTGGTTGACAAGTACTAAGCGCTACCACATGCATTTCATGTACCTTCCTGCTGAGTGCATCAGCCACCTTATTTTCTTTCCCTTTTATGTGTTTGATTTCAAAATAAAATTCACACAAAAATTCCAACCATCTAGCTTGCCTGGCATTCAAATTTGGCTGATCAAATAAGTACTTCAGACCATAATGGTTTGTCCTTAGCTCAAATTTTCTACCCATTAAGTAATGCCTCCACATCTTTAAAGCATGTACTATGGCTGCAAGTTCTAAATCATGAGTAGCATAGTTTTTCTCGTGCTCCTTCAATTTCCTCAACTCATAGCATACCACGTGGTTGTCTTGCATAAGGACTCCTCCAAGTCCTTGATTGCATGCATCGGTACATACAACAAAGTCTTCTTCTGGGTCTGCAATTTTCAAAATTGGTGCACTCGTAAGAAGATTCTTCAACCGTTGGAAACTTTCCTCACATCTTGGTGACCATTCAAACTTTATTCCCTTCTTTTGCAAAGAAGTGATCGGGTTTGCGACCTTGGAGAATCCTTCAATGAACCTCCTATAGTACCCAGTAAGGACCATAAAAGATCTCACATCTATCACATTCCTTGGAGTTGGCCAATTCATAATGGCTTCGATCTTCTCAGGGTCCATAGATATTCCTTCGTTTGAGATAATGTGACCCAAATAATGAATTTTATCTTTATAAAAGTCACATTTGCTTAACTTTGCATACAACTTATGCTCCCTTAGCAATTGCAATGCCATTCTCAAATGTTCTCCATGCTCTTTTTCATTCTTAGAATAGATGAGAATATCGTCTAGAAAAACAAGAAAAAACTTGTCCAAATACTTGCTAAAAACACTATTCATGAGACACATGAATGTAGCTAGTGCATTTGTGAGACCAAATGGTACCACCACAAACTCATAGTGTCCATACCTTGTTCTAAAGGCTGTCTTATGAATATATTCCTCTTTGATTCTTACCTGACGGTAACCTGACCTTAAGTCAATCTTTGAAAATACTCTTGCTCCTCTAATTTGATAAAAAAGGTCATCAATTCGGGGCAATGGGTATTTGTTCTTCACAGTGACCTTGTTCAACTGCCTGTAGTCAATACATAACCTGAGTGTTCCATCTTTCCTTTTCATAAATAGAACAGGTGCTCCCCATGGGGACACACTTGGCCTGATATATTTCTTTTCCAACAACTCTTGTAATTTCATTTTCAATTCTAGCAATTCCGGTGTACTCATCTTGTAGGGTGTCTTGGACACGGGTGCTGCTCCTGGCACAAGTTCAATTGTAAAATCAATGTCTCTCTTTGGAGGAAGTCCAGGAATCTCATCAGGAAAGACATCCCTGAATTCCTGCAATACGTGATAGTCCTCCAACTTAAGAGTTTCATTCTCTGTTGCCTCCAAAACATGGGCTGCATACAATTGACAACCTTTCCTACATAACTTCTTCAACTGCATGGCTGAAATCTGCCTAACAGAAGTCAACTTTGGAATTCCTTTTACAACCCTTGGGTTTCCTTCTTCGTCCATGCATTCAAAAGTTTTATTGTAGCAGTCAAGTTTAACCCTGCGCGCTTCTAACCAATCCATTCCAATGAGAATATCATAGGAACCTAGTGGCAAAACATTCAGATTTGCATAAGTGAACAGCTCGTCCATCTCTAAGGGACATTTCTCTACAATTTCACTAACTTTTCTCTTGGTTCCAGTGGCTAGTTGAACTAACCATGATTTGACTTCTTAAAAGTACAAATCTCAACAATTTTAGGAGTGATATAACTGTGAGTAGATCCAGGATCAATGAAAATAGAAACAGATTGCTTAGCAATCTTACCTTCAACTTCAACACAATCGATTGATGATCTGCCTGGCAGTCATCTAGTGCTGCATAGATTCTAGGGATTGTCCTCGCCACTTGATCCATAGTTTCAGCTCCTTAGATGTTGTGAACTTGATTTGCATTCCCATTCCGATGTGGGAAGTTCCTAAGCATGTGGTCTCCTCCACAACCCCAACATTAAAGTGGTTCTCTTGGCTCCTTTGTATCTCTTGGCTTGTCTCCCATCATCCTAGTTGGCTTGGTCACAACCTGTGATGGTTGCCTTTGCTGATTTCTAATATGAGGAGGTTTGAAACCTTTCTTCCTCTGGTCAAACTTCTCATTTTTCTTGTCCTTCCATGCCTTATGGAAATCAGGTTTGCTTTTTTATTATTATCATAGCAATACTTGGCCTTCCTTATTGCCTCCTCAAGAGTTCGAGGCTCATCAAATTCAATCCTATCTTTATATGACTGAGGTAGCCCACTTAGAAAACGCTGAATTTTCACCTTGTCATCTTGAATATACCTGACGTACCTCAACAGCTCCAAGAACTTGTTTTCATACTCTTCCATGGTCAATTTTCCCAATCTCAGCTCATGGAACTCTCTGATCTTGTCATCATAGTACCTATCAAAGAGGTACTTCTGCTTGAAGTATTTCTTGAATTACTTCCACATAATCTTTCTTTCATTGATCTTCTTCACTTGCCTGATGTGTTCCCACCATATAGATGCTCGTCCATTCAAGTTGAAGATGGCGATCCTTGCCTTCATATTTCCAGAGTAGTCTTGGACTTGGAAATACTTTCTCATCCCAAGAAGCCAAGCTTCAGCTTCTTGACTAGACTTTACCTCTCCATTGAATGTAGGAGGTTTTTCCTTCTTAAATTCTCCATATGAATTGTTCTTGTAATGCCTCTTCCTCTTACTCTTGCGAGATGAAGAGCTTGAACCTTCAATGGATCCTTCAAAGTCAGATGATCCACTAGAAGAGATCTCTGGAGTATATGTTCTGTCTCTAGAAACTCTTCTTGAGCTATTGGTCCTCTTGCGGGAATTTATCTTTGAACTACTTCCACTCCTTTCTAGATTTGATGTTGATGCCCAGAGTTTATTTGCCTTTGGATATCTGTCAAACTCTGCAACATGGCTGCATTTAACTGCTTTTGTTCTTCCTGAGCTTTAATCATCCTATCGTTATCTTCTTTGCAACTTTGCAACTCCACCCTTAGGCTCCTCATGGTGGCTGCAATATCTGGGGAGTCTCTCGATTTCTTCTCTCATTGGATTATGTTTCAGCATTCTCAACATGTATATTTTCCCCCATGGCATCTGTCTCAGCCTCGTAGGGATCCTGTGCATCATCCATGATGTTGATATTCTTGGCCCAACCAAGACTAGAAATTTCCAACTGCACTTATCTGGAATGCTGCTTGATGTGACTATAATTCAGCAAAATGTGTTTATAAACACAACTATTAGCTTCATTATAATACTAGAAATTATTTGCATGCATGTGGAAAATCCCATATTGACAACTTTGTCCAATCATAGACTTTCCTCGTTGGCACAAATGTTAAGGCTAAAATGGCCGCCATTGCGCGGATGTTAAGATTATTTTTTCCGTCATTGGTGCGGATGTTGAGGTTAAAATTGACGAGGGTGGCGTGACTCTTATCGCAAGTTTTTCCGCCGCGTGCATCGCAGGTATTAACGCTAATTCTGCCGCCGTGCACGCAGAAATTAACGTTGATTCTGCCGCCGCGCACACAGAAGTTAACGCTAATTCTGCTGCTGCGCACGCAGAAGTTAACGTTAAGTCTGCTGCCGCACGCGCAAAACTTAACCTTAACTTCGCCGACACAACCTTCGGCAAAATTTCGAAACACGAGGAAAAATTTAGAATTTTCTCTTCCTTTCGACGCAGAATTAGCAACATCTCCATTGATCGTTGCGCAAGATTATCGTTAAAATATCCGACCGCCAACCTTGCGACCGCTTCCCTTCGGCGCTGGTTTTAACAGCTATTTCACCGCCGCGCGCGCAGAAAATTAGTCTAACTTTCGCTGCCGCGCGCGCGCAGAAAGTTAGCCTAACTTTCACCGCCGCGCATGCAGAAAGTTAGCTTAACTTTCGCCGCCGCCACTGTCCTTAGGCAAAATTTTGAATTTTTTTTTCTATCTTTCGGCGTCGAATTAACAACTTTCCCACCGACCGTGTCGCAAAAATGAGCGTTAATTCTGCCGCCGTGCATGCAAAACTTAACACTAAAATTGCCGACAGAGCCTTTAGCAAAACTCATAAATACTTAGAAATTTTTTGCAAATTCACAGACAATTAGAATTTTTCTGGAAATGTGCCCTTCGTTTCTTTACAGAGGTGAGCTACTATAGATCAAACGTGCATAAAAACAGTTAAAGAATGCCAAGAACTTGCACCTCTGCTATGCCAAAATAAAACAACAAAAAAAGTATAAGGATAACAAGAGGTTGCCTTTCCTTCCCTCCTTCATGGGGCAATCAAACAAATACAATACAAAAAAAACCAAAATGCTACTACATTAGAACAATATAAGTAAGCATTCAACCTGAAAAGGGATTTCCTCCCTCCTTCCTCACTTTCATAAGATGAAATCAACGTAAGCAATTGTGCAATAATCCCCAAAACGGTCATGGGAATGATTTCCCATCTTAATCAAATAGAAGCTATGAGATCTTCAGGTTTCTCTAATTCATTTTAACTTCAAACACTACATACATATACACACAATTATTTATATTTCTATGAAGGGCCCAACAGCCGTAGTGTTGAACCATAAGGTCCGATACCACACTGTAATGTCCCCTCCCATCAGATCGAGCCAGGGAGAGAACATTACACTAAATTCGGGCATCTAGCCCCATATCCATTAACAAACATTCATATAAAATGAAGATGGAAATATGCAAATGCATAAATATTTGAAAGCACAACAGAATTAAACTCTATTACACATCAATCATACATTCAAGATATTCATGTCATTCATTAATTAAAACAATACAGAATTAGCACATGAGAGTACTTATCTTAAAACAAAGTAGTCCTTGAGCAACCAGCTATGCATCTGCAACGTTCCACCCAACCATAGGCCAGTTGTGCTTATCAATCCCTTGATACAACTGCCACCCCCGAGCTAGGCATGATTTCTACAAGGAACCAGGGAACAACAGACTCACACATAGCCAAACACACACCAAAATGAGCCAAGCCAATCTGCAATTGGGTTTATCAGGCTGCTAGGAAATGGAAAGGAAGAATTGCTAAGCTAGTGAGCTCAAGCACAGAGCCGTGGATACCTCTACAAGATCTATCTAGCTTGGCACCCACAATGCCTACACACCCCACTCAAGGAAGTATTCCCTTCACCAATACATAGTCCCTCAGGCCATACCTTCCAATCTAGAGTGTCCAAGGTGTGCATAGAAGAGTATCCAACTCTCTTGATCTTCTTGAAAGGTTATCTCCCCCACTAGGTTTATCAAGCCAATTCTGTCCACTACCACTCCAAATTTCTTGCTCACAGGTTCAAAACCAAATCGGGGATGCATATAACAGCAAAAGTATAAGTGCTGGGCATGGAGAAACATTTTTACAGTGAGATTCCCAAAGATGGGGTTTCTACCAGTTCAGAAAAAACGTGGGCAACCAAAACGAAATGGAAAAATGGGGAACAACCCTAGGAAGCCAAATCCATTTTCAGAAAAAACGTCCATGGACATTCTGGGGCAAAAATGACTTCCATAACAGCCCCAAATCGTGGTCCTCCTCTCCCAACCACTGTATATCCCAAAAACGAGCTCCCAGCCATGGAAAATGTAGGAAAATCTTGAAAAACGTGATGGGGAAAGCCCAACTAGCTCAGACTGCATGAGAGAGCAAAGTCTGATCATCAATAATGGCTTGGGGAGGCAATTCGTGGGTGTTTTCTTTCCCAAGGAGACAAATTTCGATTTCCCAGGTTGATGGCTTGCCCATACACGAAATTGGCTTCCATACCTCTCCACTCCCAAGGCATTAATTGCCTCAACCAACTCTTGGAAGAATTTAATGATTGGGTGCATAAGCCAAAATGGGTAGTTGAGGGTTTAGGGGTTTTCTCATTGACACATGGGTTAGCACCATTGGCTCAAGGATTTGAATACTTTCCCTCCCCATTCCTTATAAAAATCATGCCCCCATCTCTTTGTTGCATTGCATAGCTGGTTGTGGGTATTTCATTAAAATTCATATTTACGTGATGTCTTAATTTACATTGTGCATGTCCAGCACAAGAACCATAGGCATCTATTTTAATTGTTGATGCATAAAACACTAAATCGATGGTGGGGCCTTGGCCTTGAGCTCCTCACCATGATTAAATAACGATATTTACATCATTTACAATTTTAATGCAATAGGGTCAAAATCGGGATATTACACTTATGCTTATCCAAAACACTGCAACCAAGTGTTCTTTTACCTGAATGTGTTGGATAGGGATTGGTGGTTCGTACTAAGACATGATTCGAGATCAAAACATATTTTTGAGAACAACAATGTTATCATTCCAAGCGAGAAAGATAATCTAGGTGATAGCAATGAATATTGATATGTGCAATATGTTTTATTTTGAAAATTGCATTATGGTCGCGTTTTATATTGATGGAAGTGTGTTTAAGTTATATCTTCATTATACAATATAAAGTTGGTTAGTATTATGTGAAATGTTTCCTAGTTGATTATGGATTTTGTGTAAATGTTGTCATTTTCCTTACAATATATTAGTGTTTTCTATTCAAATATGGCCCAACACAAATTGAATTGCACTAGTTATGTTGAGGGATTCTCCTAATCCTTATCCAATAAAAAGATCATATTCACTTCTTCAAAGTCCTTAAGATTTACTCACTTATTAAATATCATCTTAAATCCATTCTAATCATGATAAAAGTACTCAAGAGCATTTCCTCTCTATATTTTTTTGACACAATATTTGATAGTTTCTTTTCCCAAAGGAGGGTCGTTTCTCATCACGATCTATTACAATTGCTACCTACAAAGACTTGATAGTAAGTCCATGTGCAAGCTAAGGGCCTCCAGGATATTATTCAAAATTTGTATAGCCTCCTTGCTCTACTTCGTTTCAAATATATATATATTGTAAATTTGAATCAATAGATTTTGGATAGTATGCCCATGTGCATCAATAAAGGCCTTTGGGATATTATTCAAAATTTGTATCCTCCTAGGTATACTTGGACTCATAGAAAAAGAATATATATTAGAAATTTGAATAAAAATAATTCACAATATATATTCGAAATGTGCATATCATCCTTGGTCTACTAAATATCTATAAATTAAAAGAATTCACAATATTAACGAAATATGGTTGAATAATTGTATATTAAAGTTTCTTTTTGAGAGGTTTGACATCAAGATTGTATTACAATAACATTATGAGTCAATTGTCCCAACTTCTGCTCAACGTATTATGACTTAATATCGCCAAAATTACAAGAAGGTAGAAATATACATATGTTGTGGTGTTGGTTAACAATATATCTAACATAAAATTATATAAATATTTACTAGAATATATGTTTTCTTCTCTAGTGGAGTGAGAATATAATTTGTAAGACCTTATCTCATAAAATCAATTGGTATCTCATTTCCTTCATTTTTTATCATCAATATAGATGCCAAGTATAATGGTAAATAATTCATGTAGGATATTTAAATTTCATTGGATAACTTTCCAATTGTGTTGGTAATTCTATACTTGAATTAAAATTGTGGCATTAAGGATAACAATATGTAATTTAAATATTTTATCTTTTTGATATAAAATTTGCAAATTTAAAATGCTTTCTTAAGTGTATATTTTGATGAAAAAATCTTCATAATTTTGATCAAAATTATTGAATATTTAGAATGCTTTAACCTTTGTGTTTTCATTTGAAAATGCATCAATCTTATAAAATCATTATTTTATTTTTGAATAAGAGGTGTGATGTTTTTTGAAAAAATTAAATCCCAAAACATTAAAAAATATAAAAATTAAAATTAAAAGCAATAAGTTCTATTACATTCTTATAAAATTTGGTCTTTTACCATAAAAATATGACTATGACTAGAGACTTAGTATACAAGCATAAGACAATTCACATCATTTTTACTATTTTTTGTATGTTTCAATCACATTGTCATCAAACAATCAACAACAACTCTTATTAACAATTAAAAAATGCATGCCCATCAAAAGAGAAAGGACATTCCACCATGTCGCTCTTGATAATATAAGAGTGGAATTAGAATAAAAACACCCAATGTCGATAACTCATACTATTTGTAACTTTACCATGACAAGACAATGACCAAATTATTCATTCTTTTCTTCTTGAAGTAATCAAATAGGAAATTTATATTAAAAAGGAGGGAAGGAACTCTCATCAGTACATAAGATCCAAAATTAAAAGAGGCCTCTAGCCAGATAGTCCATTACAGGCTTGAGTTCTGACTGAATTAGAACAAAAGAGCATTACCAATTTCTAAACCTAATATCTTTATACTGAAAGCTATAAACCGAATGAACTTTCCTAATAACAACCTACAACAAAAAACATAGAAAACTAATCAAAATTTCCATGGGACCTAGTCTTTGAACTTCATTTGGATCTACTAGGAAGTTGATTCTTCCGCTGTTTCTTTTTCCCATAGCTTTAACCAGAGCTATTTCACTGTTGCTTCCAATTCTGCTATCCTGGCCTCAAGTTCTGCATTTTGATTATGTTGTTGTTCATAATTGGCCGCGAGAATAGCCAGCTAATACTGAACATCTACATGCTCCGCAACATGATTTTGGTCCTCCTCCTCCTGTTAGGATTCCAACCTCCTATCTTGGATTCACATATCCTATTGTATATAGTGCACTTTCCTTTTGAGGCATCCATGGCTCGCACACAACCTTCTTAGCTTGTTCCCACCGTAGCAATCCTCCTCATATGCAAAGCTATCACTGTCCATCTCGTTAAATGTTGATGCACTAGGTCGAGCCACTATCTCCTCCCTACTATTGACGAGCAAGATATTTACTAACGTTCTTTTTCCTCTCTCAATAGGATCTCTGAGACTATAACTTCTAATTTTGAACCCCAGAATGCACAAAGTTATCGGCGTTCCACCACCTTTTTGAATTAGAACACATAAGGAAGCCTTCTTATAACAAGATCCAGACTTACCTTGAGGCTTAAATTGGCCAACCTTGGCAATCGATATTGGATGCATCCAAATAATTATCGACTAAGTTCTTGGCTCGTGGGATGAGTGAACATCCATGGCACTAGCCTCCTGAAAGTCTTCTCGAAATGAATGGCCATCCTAATCCATCATTCTCACAAGTGTGAGGGAGTATGAGACTAAGAGGGGATTTAATGCTTAGTTATCATGATGTTTCCTCCAAATCTTGGTCACTTGCCCTATTAATGAGTTTTACAACGTTCCACGTGCCCCTTCAACCAACCTTCGTAATCCAACTTGCCAAAGACCACATGACTACATTGTGTCCTGGGATCATGATCAAGATACTTCATACACCCCCTGGGTATTTTCATGAATTCAAAAGTTTACTACGAGATCGGTTCTTGTCCCTACCTTCCATTTGAGAGTTGAATGGTTTTCTCTAGCTGAGCTGAAGCTATGTTTGCCAACTTGTCCACCTCTGAATTACTTTCTCTAAGGACATGATAAAATTCCTTATCATCCAATGTGCCTAGATTCTTCAATATTCTCTCCTAAATTTGATCCATTTGAGGCTTTTGAATGGACGATCGGAGACCATGGAATTTATTATGAGTCTCGAATATCTTTAACTATTATGAGATTCTCCTTTATACCCTTTTTAACAAGAATATTTGTCCCATAGAGTAATGCTAGAAGCTCTGCTATGTTTTTTTTTTCATGCCCGAGACTCCAGGAGTAAGCTTCCTTTGTATTTCCTCTAGGATCCAGGAGGACCTCCCCACACCTGTAACCCCAGGGTTTCCTTTCACTGGTCTATCAAAGAAAAGCACATGTCATGTTTGTGGGGCTTTCCATTGTTTCAATTCCTCTGCATAAATTCTTAATTCCCAAGTTTAGATGGAATTACGAGTGAATTTTATGCTTCCCCTTACTTTGGCATGAAGCATGTCTATCCATTCTTACTCTTCAGGGCATAACTAAATTTTTGAATGCGATCCCTTGATTTTCATTAAATAATTACACCATCAAGGATTTGTCTCTCCTTGCTATTGGTTGGGGAAAGGTTTGAATTACTTGGAAGATTAATTTGTTTCTTGCCAACCAAACCTTCCAGTTGATAAATTTTGGAAGAGCCAACCAGAACCATCTTAACAATGGCTTATTTTTTGGAGGGAGAGAGTACACTTTCTCCCAAGAGTCAACTGAAATAAGAGCTAAAGGAGGGCCTTGAAGAGAAATGGACAAGGAGAGGACCCAAAGCCTCTTCCAAAGCCTTCTTGGCAAATAGGCACAACAAAAAGAGATGAGGGATGGATTCCTCATATGCCTTACACAATGCACATCTGGATGGGTCCATGAATCCTCTTCTTTTCAGATTACCTTCTGTGAGGATTCTCCCATGACCATCCTTCCAACAAAATAAATTGATTTTCGTGGGAACATTGTTAATCCAAACTTTTCCCCATAGATTGGCCCTGGTCGAGGAGCCTTATAGAAGAAGCAACTTGCCATAAAATTGCTTGACTAAGTAAGAGCCTTTCTGATTCCCCTGCCCTATCAAATCCTTAGAGTTTTTACCAATTGGTGCCTTCTGGCCTTTAAGACTCTAAAACATTAATTGGAGGGATAGCAGAAGATGACCTGACAGGGAAAAAGAGACCCAACCTTTCCAGAGCTTATTATTTGAACTCTTCCATTTGCATATATCACTTAGCCTTTCATAACCTTCACATAGCATCCAGAACTTAAGTTCTTGTAATTCCAGATGGGATCCTAAGGGTGGTTCATTGAGAATACTATCCATCCATAGGAGACAGGATGACGTTGAGCAAGTTGTCAGGCAGATATTGACACAAATGTCTTGCTTGGATTCTTTCTTGGATGATGCAGAAGGAGACATCCGCATGTATGTAATATAGGTTGACACTATCCAGGCCACCCTGGATCGACATGAAGGTCTTCTTGTTGAAAAATAGTTAAAAAACACTGATTACTTCGATAGTAGGGGAAATGAGAACTCCACTGTTTTCCAACCTATTCATGCAACAATGACTATCTAAGGCTCAAAGGAGCAAGAAGTAGAAAATGGTGAAGAAAATGTTGAAGATTAGGTCATGAATAGTGGCCATACCTCTAATTAGTTTTAGCTGTCTATGATATTTTTTTGTCAACTACCGTTAGGACAGTTTGTTAAAATATACAATTGTATAGTCGTATCTAGTTATATGGGAATAGATATAGAATTTTGGATGACTGTATATGGTATGAATAACATCTCCAAATACTCTATAAGCCTTCTATTTTGGACTGTAACAATGTGACTTTTTGTTGCTAATTTCTTCAATTGTTTATAAATACCAATTTACCTGTTTCCGTTTTAAAAACAAATTGCTTAAAGGATTAAGCAAGGATTTAGATAAGGGAGGAAGACAAGGGATATTTTATATCTCTAGTTTAGTATTCATACCATGTAATTTAGCAAACCATCAAGTTGATTGTTATATCACATTTTTTGGGATAACTATATAAAGAATAGCAAAAGTCAACTCTCAAGAATTTAGTTGATTAGTTGAAAATTTAGTTAAAGTAGTTAAATGTTAATATCATATTCTTGTTGTATACTATCATAAGATCCATAGGCATCACATTAAACAATAGATATATTTAGTCTATAAATTTGTAAAAAAATCACACTTCCCTTATTAGTAGAAGTGATCTTCTCTTGAATTCATCCACAATTTAATGTATGTATGTCTTGTCATTTTTATTGCATTCCCCATTTGGTATTACTCAATAGCACCAATGTGTATGTTTTCTCATCTTTAGTGCATTCCCCATTTGGTCTAACTTAATGGCACCGATTTTGGGTTTTTTCATTTGTCTTTACTCTAAACTTACTTACTCTATGTTGAATAGAACATGGACAACGTTGAAGAATGCACTTAATATCCCTTTTAGGAATAGTAAGAACAAAAGATCCCTAACATTTGTTCTTAGGAACTCTTTGGTCCCTTAACATGCTAGTACTGGACACTTTATACTATAGCAAACCAAAATCCGGGAGGTAAAGCCAGTCACTAATGTAAGAGATCTTGTTGGTGCTCCTTATCTAGCCTTGACCTCCTCAGCTTTCACATGGCCTTATTCACAACATATTTTCCTTTTGCACGATGTATAGGCCCTACATCTTACAATTTAGTAAATGGTGTAGTCTACATTATCCTTAAGTGATGATAACACAATAAAATCTGGGAAAGGACATATAACAAGGCTCACATCAGACATCAATCATAAGAGTAGGTATGATATCCACCTCTTTCTCATTCATTCTCTCAACTCTTTACTTTATATTATCTTTTTTTCATGCATGACATAGTCCTACTAGTACATCATATGCATTAATGTCGCCGTCATTAACCTTAATGGGTTATTATTATTGCAAGAGAGCAGGTTTTGCACACAATATTTGCATTCATTTCTTATCCTTTATGGAGCTTGATTACCATATGATAATTATCAGTAGGCCTCTTTAGTAATACTTACATACTCTTTAGTCTGAAAACAAACCATATCACAAAAAAGGAGATGAGTTTGGTTAGGGCTTCACTCTCCTAGGGTTTGCAGCGCCGCTGCCCTCAGGGAATGCATGGATTCAACGCCCACAGACCCTTCCTCAGAGGATATCCATTTCCGTTTGGACCTCGCCTTTCAAGCTCTGGTCGCTGCCTCTCCTCCTCCTCCTGTCACAGATCCTCCCACCTCTACCTTCGTCAAACGTGTCATTTCTCCAAGAATCCAGATCATGTTCGCAGCTTGAAGAATGAAAGCTCTTTCCCTGAGTGAACATGGCCTCATTGGATAGTTTACTGGGCTTTGGCCTTCTCTGAAAACTATGGAAACTTGGATATCCAAGAATTGGATGCCCCTCATCTCTGGAGGTCTTCAACAATGTTTCTGTGGCAAATTCTTTTTTACTTTCCTCTTCGAACTCAAAGAAGATAGAGACCTCATCTTCCGAAGCGGTCTGTATTTGTTAGGTCCGAGAGGGCTCTACCTCAACCGCTGGAGCTTATCCTTCAATTCAGAGAAAGATGTCCCCTCAGTTGTATTGGTTTGGGTCCACCTTCCTCATCTTACCCTTCACTGCTGGAATGATGAAACCCTTCAGGTAACTGGAAACTCTTTAGGTAAATTTATTGATAAAGATGAACCAAAAGGCCCGCTTTTCTCTTGTGCTAGGATATGTGTTGAATTCGACTTGGAAAAAGGGTTTCCAGAAGGATTTAAACTATTCATGGACGACCGACAGTTCTATCAAAAAGTTGATTATGAGTAGCTCCCCTTCAAATGCAGGAAATGCCACGAATATGGGCACTTTGTTAAAAATTCCCCTAAAGCAACTCAAGAATCCAATGAAAAAAATTAGGAAGAGAACTGGCAGCAAACCAAAAAAGGGGGGAAAAAGAACCCTACCCCTGCCATCAACAACAATGGAACACATTCAAGAAAAAATAAGGAACAAATCAAGGAAACTACGGGTCCCGCTACCAGCAATCAATTTGACTCCTTGACCCCTGAGGAAGGAGAAATTCCTGACTCTAAAGTCCCCGAATCAAATCTTTAAATAGAAGAACAAAGGATCAAAACTCCTCCTTATTCCACTGCTGTAGTCAACAAAGTAATGGCAGGGAACATGGGCAGAGATGGTAAAACAAATCAAAATTAATCCAACATTATCAACTCCAGGTAACATGTCTTCCCAAGGGACTCAGGAAATCTTAGACTTAGGTCCATCTATGTCCACCCATGGAATAAGGTCCCATAAACAACACAGAGAAAAAGAAACCGAAATAAAAATAGAGCTCGGAAGGCAACTGAGCATAGAGGACGCTAAAATTCTGCAAAATAATAAGAGAAATGGAGGCTACAAAGATACCAGATCCCGAGCAGGATCTCTTGCATCCAAGAAATAATGAAACTTGTCTCTTGGAACTGCAGAGGTTTGGGGGGCACAATCAAGATAGAAGCCCTAAAAAATATTCTAAACTCTGAAAAAACAGACTTTCTGCTGCTTCAAGAGACAAAAATGACAAAAGAAGAGGTATTAGGTCTCTCTTGCCTCTTCTCGAAAAATAGTGTAGGCAAAGCAGTCATCTCCAGAGGATCTTCATGAGGCCTAGCTATTTTCTGTAAAATGGACAATTATAAAATCCATCCAGTTGCTGAAAAAAACCATTGGATGCTGATGGAAATTCATAATGAAAGCAATCAAGATATCATTTATCTCTGTAATGTATAGGGCCCCACACATTACAGAGATGAAATGAGCTTCTGGGACTCTCTCCTCTCGCTTAAGGCTGATCTACATGGGAAGGATGTCATCATAGCAGGGGACTTCAATACTACAAAGTCAAGACTGGAAAAAAGAGGAGGATCGATTATCAGAGGTCCCTTTGGTGAAAAGTTAGAAGTCTTAATGGCCAATATGGACTTATTGGACCCTCCTCCTAAAAATGGGACTTACACCTGGAGTAACAAATGAGCTGGACCGGGACACATAGCTGCTAGGATCGACCATTTCTTGGTAAGCTCTTCCTTCCTCCAAAAAACCTCCTTTTTATTTCTTCCATCATTCCATCAAACACTTACGACCATAAAATTGTCTCCCTCTCCATCTCCCCTCCCTCCAATATTGGACCTATTCCTTTCAGATTCAATCCCCTTTGGCTTAATAACGCTAAAGCTCTAGATATCATCCATTTGGCTTGGAAATCCCCTTTCTTTGGATCCGCTAGCTATGTTTGGGAATCAAAACTGAGGGCAACCCACTCTGCTCTCAAACATTGGGCCATATCCTCCTTTATAGAACCGTCCTCCCATAAATTGAGTTTGCAATCTGGTCTAACAGCCCTCCACTCTAAAATGGAGCATGAATAGGTCACCAACACCTCCCTTTTCCAAGAAAAAACCTTAAGTCTTGAAATTCTAAAAGCAACCAGACAAGAAGAAGAGGTTTGGAGACTAAAATCTCGACAACTTTGGCTTAAAGGAGGAGATAGAAACACTGCCTACTTTCACAAGAAAACCAAGGCCATAATGAGTTTCAATTTCATCAAGGAGCTAAAAGACAATAGCAATAAAAAAATCACTGGACAGGATGAAATCAAAAGACTCGCTTTCCAACATTTCAACCAACTCTACTCAGACAGCGGGGACACTGATCCAACTTGTCAAGCAGATCTTCTCTCAGGTATCCATCCATCTATCTCCGATTTGGAAAAACCTATACCAGAGCAAGAAATCATTGAAGCAATTTGGTCTCTAAAATATGATAAAGCCCTGGGACCAGATGGTCTTACTATTAACTTTTACAGAGCTGCTTGGGAAATCATCAAAGATGATCTTAAAAGGATGCTAAGCTGGACCAGGAAAAAATATAAAATCGGAGGCGCTACAAATTCCACCTTTCTGGCTTTGATTCCGAAGGATAGAAACCCCCTTTCAATGGAGAGATTTCGACCTATCTCCCTCTGCAATACCTCATACAAGATTCTCACAAAAATTCTTGCCACTAGAATGAATAAGATAATGGCGCACATCATTTCGGACACGCAAGGAGGCTTCATCCCTGGAAGACAAATCATTGATAATATCATTATTGTCTAAGAAGCCATACACTCCATCATGGAGAGAAAACAAAAAGGCATGGCAATTAAATTGGATATGGCAAATGTTTTCGATAGAGTAAATCATTTTTTTTCTGTTCGAGATAATGCAAAGACTAGGCTTCTCTCAAATATTCATCAAATGGATTAAAGCCTGCATTAAAAGTCCTTGGATTTCCCCTCTTGTCAATGACAGACTTGCTGGCTTCTTCCAAGCCTCTTGGGGGCTACGACAAGGATGCCCTCTTTCCCATTTTCTTTATCTTTTAGTTGTTGAATCGCTAAGCAGGAAACTTCAAGCCCTCCAAAACAATGGACAACTTAAAGGTTTAAAAATAGCTAGAGGAGTTAAAGCTGCAAATCATGCTCAGTTCGCAGATGATACCATTCTCCTTGAGGGAGCTTCAACTATCATTGCTAACAGATTTAAAGAAGCTCTCTCCACTTTCCTTCTAGCTTTTGATGGAAAAGTAAACACTATAAAAACCAAAATCTATGGCTAGAACTGCACAGAAAGAACAATGGCAAGGATTTCAAGAGCTCTAGGGTATGAAGGAAAGATAAAATGGAACTCTTTCAACTATCTTGGTGTTCCTATTCATCAAGGGAAAAAAAATCTTCTGACTGGTAGGATTTGGTTCAAAAAAAAAAAAAAAAATTCAATCCTGGGGAGCCAGATGGTTAAACCTTACTGGAAAAATTGTCCTCCTCAACTCCATCCTTGCTGCATACCCTATTTACTCCTGCTCAATTTCCCTTGCCCCTAAGACGATACTTCAGGACATAAACAAGGAGTTTAGAAATTTTCTCTGGCAAGGTGGAAAAAACAACGACACAAAGAAATTCCACTTGATCAACTGGGAAACCACCTGCAATCCAAAATGCTATGGGGGAACGGGGATTCGAGATATTGGAAAGATGAATATCGCTTTATGAGCCAAAATAATTTGGAGAATCATCTCCAGGGAAAAGCATGGTGGAAGGACATCCTCAGGAAAAAATATTTGCATGGAAGCAGAAAACGTTGCATTGACGAACTTCCTCTGGCCGAAAACAACTCTCCAATTTGGAATCTTTGCAAAAAAGTAGACTTTGTAATCCAGGACAAATTACAATGGTTTTTAGGCAATGGAAAAAAAATCCGGATATGGAAGGATAACTTCGGAGTCTCTCCTCCTGCTCTTCACTCTGAAATCCTCGCAAATCTCAAGCATTGGATGGACCAGTAAAACATTCACACCATCCACGATCTCTCTTCTTGGCACACCAATGGTAGATGGGCCGGATGGAAAGATTTGGAAGTTCCTGAGCATCTCACTTCTGATTTCACAACTTTTCAATCTCTTCTTCAAGGCACAACTCCAATTCACTGCAATCTAGCCGACTCCAGAATGTGTGGAAAACACGAAAAATACACGGTCAAAGCTGGCTACAGAAGCATTACAGAGAATAACAAGAAAGAAACTATGTGGGTAAACATCTGGGGGAAAAATTACATGCCAAAATTCAACTCCTTATGTTGGGTTTTAGCTCATCATAAAATCCCGACTGCTGAAAATTTAAGAAAACAAGGTATAGCTGGTCCTTCTCGTTGCACTCTCTGCAAAGATTCAGAAGAAAACTTGGAACATCTCTTCCTGGAATGCACGTTTACATAGGAGGCATGGTATAACGCTCTCAAATATCTACACATGAACCTCATCCTTCCTACAAACTGGAGAGATTGCTTCGCCTACTGGAAATATTATTACCAAGGATCTCTTCGACAAAAACCAGACTTCACTAAAATCTGGGTTGCATTGCCAAAGTACATATGTTGGAAGATCTGGACGACCAACAATAAAGGCATATTTGACAATTCTTTCCCTCTCCCTCCAGAGTTTCTTCTTCAACAAAATATCTTTGGGTAGAAACTTTACTCTCAAAAGGCCTAAATCACATCCACCTTGAACCTCTCATGACTGAAGAAAGAGATTGGTCTTCTGATTTCATAACATTCTCATCCATTCTCTCTAAAACTCCAATTAAAAGAAAACCAAACTCGCTGCGTTGGAAAATCCGAAAGAGCTTGGACACTTTCAACAATTGGTGGAAAAACCTTGGATGTCACTCTTTATTCTTTGATGGTGCCACTAAAGGTAACCCCGGGTTGGCAGGTGCGGGAGGGGTAATTTTTGACCTTGGTGGAAACAAACAAATTGATTTTTCTTGGGGACTTGGAAAAGCTATGAACAACAACGCAGAATGGCTTGCGCTAATCAAAGGGCTCGAGATAGCTACTAGCTTGGGTTTGAAAGAACTAGTGATCTTTGGAGACTCACTCCTTGTAATAAGGGAGGCTAGAAAGTTAACCATGAATTTCAACAAACACATCTCCAAATTCCATCATATCTTGAAAAATATTATAACCGATTTTAACGCCATCAAGCTCCTTCATATACTTCGAACTAACAATCAAGCAACTGATCTCATGGCTAATAAAGGAGTCCAAACTGATTATGGTTATATTGTCCTTAATGATAATGTTTTTGAAAAAAGTTGGATTCCATAAGCCATCCATGAATTCTACCTTGGACTACCACCCTAAGCATTCGTCCCTCCCACACTCTCCTCTTCACATGGCCCATTCATTTCACCTTATGAGTGGCGCATTACTCCTGCCACCTCCTATCCGTTTTGATCATACATTTATGGCTTGGTGGATTACAGCCTCCTCGACCTTGGCAATGGGTGGGCACGTATCTTATAACTCCAGTCTTCACCCAAACGACCTCATTCTCGCACAACTTCTTCTCTTCTCCAGCTTGGTCTGCTAGGGTGCGATTTCTGGCTCACTATGTAATGGGCGACTCACCTCTTTCTTCTTTTCTAGCATCCTTTGCGGGTGCTATTCCTGAACCTGGCCATCACCCTCCTCACTGTCTTCTTTGTCAAAAACCGTTGCCCGCCGCTCATTCCTCCCTTTCCCTTCTGCATAATTTCAATACCCTCTAATTGGACAACTTCGGGAAGGCCCTTCATTCCCATTCCCATCCCACTACTGTTCCTGAGGACGATTCTTGGATGGAAATCATGGACAAATAGATTCATCACCTCAGGGATGAGAACGCAGAGCTGAAGAGAGCCATTGGAAGGCTCTACACTCTGACCCAAGCCATCAGTAATGAAGTCAGAAATGGGAATAACCTGATGAGTGGAAGAAAAACCACCATTTCAGAAACTCTGGACTATGCGGTACTCAGCATCTCGAATATCGACTCCAAAACCAATGACAACAACAGGAACATAGCAGACGTAGAAGGGAAAATCGACAGGCTCCGAGAAGATGTAAGCCGCTGCCTTCCAACCATTCAGGACAACAAAGAATCAGACACTGGAAATCATCAAGAACCCTCTGTCAAAAGTGTTCCAGGTCCTCCAACACAACATAATGGGCGTCATTGAGACTCCACGCACCTCCTCTGGTTTTCTTTATGCATACTCTGTCCTACTTTTCCAGTTTGATGTTTATCACAAAACTGGAAATGCTCCTTTTTGTTTTCAAAACAGTATATAGATTAGAACTTCCTTTTGTTAAGTATCATCACAAGTATGTAGCAACAGACCTTTTTTCAGCAAGCTTTCCACAAGCTCAGTATGTTTTGTTTTGTTATTGTACTCCTTGGGCAATTTGTAAGGAGCTATAGTCTCCACAGAATAGGGCTTTTCAGAAACAATTTCAATTTTGTAAAAGAGAAACAAGATGCTACAGACTTTCACTCCGTCAAGGAGCAGTCCTGCTCTACTTTTATGTAATCTCTTTCTTTTTTAATACAAATGATCCTTAACCGTTCCTGTTAAAAAAAGAAATACTTACATATTCTTTAGGTTGTGACCTACTTACAGTATGTCAGTATCCTTGTCTAGGACAATGATCCATTACACACACACACACTAATGTTATATATAATAGCTCGACATATATATGATTTCTATATATAATTAATATTAATATTGTATAAGCACTTGGGGTTTAGATCAATTGGAGATATGATACACTGTTGAGACACTCCTTGCAACTTCGTTGGTTCAAACTTGACTAGACTTGTTGCCACATGTGGGGAAACATGGATATACCTGGAGGTTATAGTGGCACTGGATTGGAATCGATCTTGTGTCATGCAAGGATGAGTCTGACCCAATTATGATTCTCACATATATATATATATAAAACATCTTTAACCATTACCATGGACTAGTTTTTAGTCCCAAACAAAAGCTTGTTTGTTTATTGTTTTTGTTCATAGACACTATAGGTTGCTTAAGTGTTGTCTCAAGTATCGAATTGACAAGGAACTTGTCGATAGACATCGCTTAAACATTATTACTACAACACACACATCGGTCACAAATTAATAAACATTGATAAGGACGCCTCTTAAGTGATGTCCCTTACATCTCTTTAATGTCGGTTAAACATTGCCTAGAACACAATTTTAATTTTATTTTCTTTGTTCAATTTTGTGACTTGGTTTAGAATGAAGTCGACTATATGTCAATAGAATGTTGATTAGATGTCTACCTTGCTTTAAGTATTGACAATATACTTTCTTTATTGTTGCTTAAGAAACATTCAAGTGACCCTTAGTTGACACTAAGTCTTTGACGTGTAGTCAACAAGAGATAAACTTTTGATCGATGTTTAACTAAAGGTCAAACAAGCATCGAATTTTGTCATCAAAGGCAATAATGATTAATTTTAAGCTATATTTTAGAAACACGATTAACTGCATTGAAAGTAGTGAGATGCTCTACAATCTAATATAGAGGAGATGTTCTCATGACATAGGTGACAAAAAAATTAAATAAAGCTATTCAACATCATATATTGACTATATTTTCAATTTTACACAAAAGCTAACAAACATTAAAACCAACATAGATCCATCTTAAAACTAGATCTATCAAGCACCTAAAGGAATCAAATTACTTAAATATTTTTTAATTATAATTTAATATGAAGGAATTAATGCATGAAATAAATTATATGATAAATTTAACCTCTCTCGATATTTGTTAAATATGAATTTAAAATATATATATTTTTAAAACAAAACGAATAATTTGTGTTTATATACAAAATGAGTTGTAGCCTAACCATCCACTCAAAAGGAAATACACGATAAATACATGAGTTTGCAAAACAGAGGCCTTGTTGGCTCCAAAAATAATCCAAATTTAGAATCCATTCGCTCTGTTTCCAGCCTCTAGAATCTCATGTTTCCGTCCATCTTATGTTTCCAACCTTCCTATTTATAATATTCCTATTTATAATACTACCGATTTAGATTGTAATGAAACTGTTGCCGCAAAATTTAACTTTACAAAACATTAATCAAATAGAAAAAACATGGTAGTTGGAGGAACCCAGATGTCTCGTAGGTCGCATACCAGTTGCTAAGATTCCAGTGTTGTTCCCAATTTTCATGTTCTTCTCATGCCTCTGCTCCAATTTTCCTTTTTGCAGGTTCTGTTTCGATTTGCAGCTCCATCTCGTAGATATCCCACATTATCCTTGTAACACCTTTATCCCATATAAACAAGTACAAAGACTAGGAGAATCCTACTCTTTAACCAGTTTGCCTTTAGTTAGTCTTTCAAGTTATTTCCTTGATGTTTTTATTTTCCCAGATTAATTTGTGTTTTATATTTACCATCTTTCTTAGTTAGTCTTTCAAGTTATTTCCATGATGTCTTTATTTTCCTAGATTAAGTTGCTTTTTTACATTTACCGTCGTTCTTATTGAAAAGAGTTGTTGGACAAGTCTAAACCTCATCGTGATTTATAGAAGACACACTACAATCGTCTTCTTGAAATCAAGGATGCTAATTCTTACTAAAATCCTCATTAACTATATAATTATCATGGTTGACCACACCTTCACCAAACTATTTGCTAAAGTCGATGTACTAATCTCTAGACAAACTGAATGCAAGAAATTCTATGCAAAATATTGAGCAAGTTTCAAGTCCAATCACTCTACTTACAACAACATCTTTTCACTTGGAAAAAAAAGAAAAAACCAACAAACCTAAATTATATTATTTTGTACATTATTGTAATCCTTTTTTGCGCAATAAACATATCCTTCTCATTCCAGGAGTATTACAACACTTTTTTGCGCAATAAACATATCCTTCTTCATTCTGGGAGTATTACAACACTTCAAAAAGATCACTTTAGTTGAGAAGCTACATGTGGGGTGTATCTATTCTACAAAATTCATCAATGACTTGCACTTGGCCTTAATCGTATGAAACAACATGCTTACATAGGGGAGACAACCTACAAGAAGCAAAACATCTTTAGTAGATTTAAGCCTTGGTAGGGTGTTGAGATTTCATGACTAATCTTCACTAGTGGCCTTGTGCTAATCCATTGTTAGGGGTATTAAGGCCCTTAAGGGGCCAATTTTTTGGTAGTTAACCTATTCATTACACTTAATTTATTTTATTGTATTTTTAGTATATTTGGATTAAGGCCAAACTAGTCATCTCTTGGGGTTAGGACCTAAACCATACTTGAGTGGTATAAATATATCACTCAACTCATTTTGTAAATCAATTCTTTCAAGTTGCTTAATGATTGAAGGTCTAAGGGCATCTTACCTATTTCACACTCTCTTGAAGTAATATTATATTCTATGTATTTTCTTCTTGGATTGGATTAGGGTTTGTTGGAGATTTCTTTGTAGATCCTCTACCTCATGATTTCAACATGGTATAAACGATAGAGTGGGTTTTCATCCTCTATCCAACACTGTTTACAGACAATTTGTATGAGCGGACTCAAATAGATCTCCCTAGTCCAAACGGTTTAGATCTAGAACAAATGAATACATAATACGGGTATCTTTCCTTGATCAATTGAAATGTGAGATAAATAAAGAGATGGCTTACCTCAATTTCGCAATTCCTTTCTCCTTGTTGCTCCAAGATCCAAGTATTCATATCTTTAGCTGCAAAACCATACCAAGCATGTGGAAACAAACAAGTGGTCAAAACACATGGATATGAATTGATCTAGATCAACAGTCAAAGAGGAAAATCTAAATATCATTAACACATTAACATTTATGGAAAGAACTTGTATTAAATGTAATGATAGTAAATACAAAGGGAGAGATGTTACGACCAAAGCCTTGACGTCATAACCTCCTTCCAACAATCCTAGCCTCCTAAAGGATGCAGAGGATCACCTAGAGAAATTTCACCAGCATAAGAGTACTCTATCCTTCCTCCCTTAACAATGGAGAGGGGGTTCATATATATAGGGATAAAGGGATAGGAGAGGTTGAGGATTTAGGGGAGAGGCTTAAGGGATCATCCCACTAGTTTAGGGGATCGAGTTCCACCTTTCCAAGCATCTAAGGATAAGCCTCCATGTCACCAATCTTCGAGAAATCGCTTGAAGCTTTCTTTTATCCACTTTAACCAACTCCGATGCACCTTGCATGAAGTCAACATGCGTCAGAAGTAGATCACCGCACCTTGTACAAAGGCACACTGCGTCACCGACGAGCTCTCATAGAGTGCAACACGCGTCACCTTGAGTTCGACGCTCCTTGCTAGAAGGTAGGGTGTGTTGGGGTTACTACAAATGGCAAAAGGAGAAGGACAACAAGCTTTCTTCTGATGTTTTAGCCAAGGGACTTTAGGGATTAAGGCATGGAGCCGACACATGACTTATGATAACGAGATTTTGGTGTAACAAACAATTTTTAGGGTTGTTTCAAATTTGAACTTAGTTTTTTTCCCCATCCCCTTAGGATTGTTTTAGAATTTAAATTAGGATTTCAACACTTTTTAGGGACAACAAACTATTTTTTTGGGGGTTTCTACATCCTTTTCTTCACCGTTACACCCTCTTAGGCGTTCTTTCTTATGTTTTTGGTGAACTTAAAGAATTTTCCGTGGAGGTAGGTGTGGGGGGGGGATTTTGATAGATACTGGAGGAAATATAATGACATTTGAGTGGGGTTTAGGGAAGGCTACAAACAATCAAGTAGAGCAATATGCTCTTTATCAAGGATTGAAATCTAGTGTTCCTTATGGCATACTATCGCTTGTAATCATTGGTGATTCTCTCTTAATAATTTCTCAAGCTAGAAAGAAGAAATAACTGGAATATAGGATAGCAGGATGGTTACAACAACATATCAATAGCATTTTGGCACATTCTCCAGAATCCAATTTTATCATGTGCGACATAATAATAATAAAAAGATTGATCTCTTTGCTAACTAACCGACTCTTATGGATGAAGGAGCCCTATGTCTCAATGGGGGTCAATGATCTCTACGTTGGCTTCCCTAGCTATCTTATGGAATCTCTCATTTTCATTGTTCATGATAGGTATGGAATTAATAATTTCAAATTCAATGCAGAGTGTCCCGTCCTCAATAATTATTCTCCACCGTCGTTCCTTGCTATCACTCCAGGTGTTAATGTAGTGCTTCACATCACACGCATAAGGTTCTTTGAGTGGTTTGGACCTGGAATATTCTTGATTAATGTGTCGTGTTCCTTCTTATGCAAGCCCTGTTCGCATTTCTATCTGCTTCAAAGTGCAGATATGGAAACTTGGAGGTTATAGTGCGAGAGTGATGGTATTATTGTCTTCTGAAGAAACTGAAGCACTCCCCTACGCCTCGGGGGAGTGGATTGTTGAAACTATGTCTTTTGGGCATGTGAAAGTCTGGTTTTGAGGGATAAAACTAATATTCAAGCAATCCTCTATGCTTTGGAGTGTTTGTTGCTAAATTAGTTTGAGTGGAAGAAAGTTTGCAAGATAGTGTTTAGAGATCTGTTTCTGTTTCTATTTTGTCTTTAATTTGGGAGGCTTGGGATACCAGATCCTTGGTAGTCTCTTTTTGGGTAATAATGAAGTCGATAGTTGATTTTGAAGAAAAATTTCAAGAGATTTTGCTTGCAATAAGGGAAACCTAAGCGGATGTTAGAGATATACACACTCACCTCTGTCATATGACTTAACAAATGGAGGTTCATTGAGGCTGTTCAAAAGGTTATTGCTCACATTCGTGGGCCGGATTCTGGTTAGATGAAGTAGAGCAGGCATCTCATCAATTATTGTCCCAAATGTCTTGTTTTGATGTTCATCTAGATAATGCAGAGGATAATTTTTGGGTGCTTAAGGCTTAGGTGGATACTGTTCAGGTTTTTGTTGATCGACACGGTGACCTCCTTGGAGTGACGTAGTACTCCCGCATCTTTGATTACTTTGGAAATAAGGGAACTGAGGGCTCCTTTGTCTGTCAGCCTGTTGCAGTTGCTACCATTTCAATTTTAGAGGAGTGCAAAGATAATGAAGAAGACCCAAAATAAGACTCTGAATACAATCTGGAAGAAAATACAGATGACCAGGTCATGACTATTTCTCACAATTCTACCTAGTCTTAGTTGTGTATGGTCTGTTTTTGCCTCTATACATTAGGCCAGTTTACAAAAAATTATAGTACTATAGTCTTTTTTGGATATGGGTAAATATCAATTAAATTTTGGATGAGTGTATATGAGGGTAATATTTTATGTAGAAACCTTACTAGTTCTCCTTTTTGGATTGGTCCAATCTAACTCCCTTTTTTGCTGCAAATTTATTTCAACCTTTTATAAATACCAATTAACCGTTTTATTAAAAAAAGGAATTTGCCACAATTGTGTGCCCTTTTTAAGGGTAGTACATTCCCTTTTGATTGTTTTTGCCAAAATTTACTGCATATTTGCACTAGTATTATGTCATCCACGGATGGAAAAGGGCCAATATACTCATCTTGTCAAAATGAGGGACATACCTTCAAAAACTATCTTCTCCTTCTTCAAACGATTGAATATATTGTTTGGCACATAGTAGGGGATGATTCCCTCTTTGAAGATAAATATGGTAAATCTACGCATTGAATGGTCCTCCACTTCTACTCAAAAATTGATTGCATATTTTGAGGCTACTGGACATTTGACAAAGCATGGACACCTCATTTTTTTGTTACAATGATCAACATAAAGGTTAGAAGGTAATTATTGGTCATGACTCATCTCTCCTCCTCTTTGGTTGTGGTACTATGCAAATTTATAATGCTTAATACACATGTTACACATATTTTTGTTGAGATATTGTAACTTCAAAGAATATTATATTTGTACTTTATTATTCCGGAGATGTTTCATTCCTCCGTGAAGATCTTATTGTATATCCGGAGATGTTTATTCCTCCATCGGAATGTGGTAACTCGGGTTATTAGACTTCCCTAGTGGGGGTCGGCCCTGTATGTGTTATGTGGGTCAAAGGGTTATTAGACCACCCTAGAGGGGTCGGCCCAGTCAGTTGTAGTGGGGTATTTAACCCATTGGTTAAATACGAGCCTACGTGTTCTTGTATAAAACACAAGTCGGAGTAGTGTATAAATAGAGGAAGTGTATTCCTCATTTGATACACACACTCACTTGAGAAAGGCGCACTTGTGGAGGAGAGGTCTGCTATGGTGGAGTAGGAGATCATGTCTTTGGTTTGCATCTTTGTATATTGCTGGTCATCTATATTGAGGAAGCTTTGCTGGGTTTTCTACCCCATGAGGGTTTCCCAGGATAAATCTGTGTCTCTTGTGTTTATGCTATGCTTGTTGTTTCTTCAGTGATCCTGTATATGCTATTATTGTGAAATGGAATGTAATGCTGCTATTTTCTGTCTTAGCATATTAAATCTTAATATGGTATCAGAGCTAAACTAAAGGAAGGCAAGGTATGGCACTTACGACACTTGCTTTACTTACGACAATTTGAAGGTTAGGGTTTTATATAGCAAAAACCAGTCATCGTGGAACTTTCGCTATAAATCCATTTTGGCGAAGGTTCAGGATCTGAAACCATTACAGGTCGTAGAGAACATCTCCAGGTATCTTGTGTCCAAAGGGTACCCTCATATTCATTGTACTTTGTAAGTTATGATCAGTACAATTTAGGGTTTCTACCTCTTCCAGATCTCAGTCAAAATCAGGTGACCTAGGAAAAAAGGTCATAAATTGGGTTAGGAAGCTCCAAATGAAATTTAGTAAAAAGTGACAGGTAGTACACAGATGGTACTATCTCAAGAAAATTTTTCAGAGGCCGAAGCTGAACCAGTGACACGTGGCACGCCGTACAAGTTCGCTCTCCTGTTTTATCCCATAAACAGGTCACGTTGCGACACTTGGCATAACTCTCTCTCAGAGAGTCCAATTGAGGTCAGACCTATCAGGATGGAAATATAACAGGGCGAGCTATCTCAAGAAAAGTTTTCAGAGGCCGAAGTTCAAATAGTGACATGTGGCACGCCGTACAAGTTCGCTCTCTTGTATTATCCCAAAACAGGTCACGTTGCGACATTTGGCATAACTCTCTCTCAGAAAATCCAATTGAGGTCAGACCTGTCAGGATGGAAAGATGACAGGTCAGGCTACTGCAAAAAAAGTTTTCAGACCCTGTGGAGCGAAAAATTTCAGAGTTATAAAGAAACAATCAGGTACATATTTCTGTCAAAACAGAATTATTTTTGGAGCACCTTTATTCATGGCTTCCGGAATTTAGGGTTTCAGAGAAAGTTAGAATTTTTGGAATCGGAATCCATGGCTGAATGATACTTAGGAAAATCAAAATTTAGAGACCAAGATAGAATTTTTTGGTTGGGTATAAAACCAGGCTTGATTAAAGCCTAGCTCGGGATTTTGATCGGAAAGATGGAAAATTAGGGCTTCAACAAAAGTTGGAATTTTTGAAGTCTGTAACCACGGCTGGAAGCTCCTCAGAAAAATAAGAGTTTAGAGCCTTGGATCAAACCTTTTGATTGAGCAAAAGGGTGGGCTTCATCAAACCCTAGTTCGGGATCCTGTCCAGAAGATCCAGAAGTTTCAAAGGCAATTTTGAGGGGTCAATTTTTGGAGATTTCAAAATTGAAGTATGCTAGTTTGATCAGCTCAGTAAGACACATCCTTCCATTCATTCGGAAGTGTGAAATTCAAAGATTGAATTTTTAGGGTTTCTCTAGCAAACCCTAATCAAGCTCTAGATCAAGTTTCAGGGGGAGTTGAGGCTAAGGCCTTACATAAGAAGACTACAATAAGTCTCGACAGGTATGACTTAAGGAGGTTCAGGTATGTCTTAAAATCTGATTCTTGATTAAGTTCATGATGTGTTTGTCTTCATATTATTTATTAGTACAATCTTGATTAATGTTAGAATTGTCTTATCACCCTAGTAACAGTATGAATGCATGTGAATGATCGAAGACATTCATTGATTAGGGCTATATGATTGTACTAATGCATTATGGTGTTGTGTGAGGTTGATGTTGTCTGCTAACAAGATACAGGTACATCACAAAAGACAAATCAAGTTCCATGACCATGACAACATGAAGACAAAGACTCATCCATAATCTTTGTTCTACTTACGAGGTATGTATGACTTTGTTATATTATGCTTAACCTATGAGACATGCAGGTTCTAGCTCAGGATCTCTAAATCATTGAAGAGATTGTTTAGGTATGTTATACATAACTAAGCAGGTATATTAATCCAGGTATGTTTACCTATGTCAAGTTAGAATCTTACCTTGTGTTAGGATCCCTTATATGAGTATACTTGGTATGATTGGTTATGCTTATTCATAAAGTTAGTAATCAAGGGTTTATGCATACTATGTCTCTTATCTTGATGATTTAATTAACCTGAAGAGTACTATGATCAAACAAGAATATGCATGAGTAAAAGAAGACTTCCTTGAAACTCTGAATACTAATGATCATGACTATATATATTCAAGATTATTTAGAATTAGAATGTTTTGATAATATTAAGAATATACTAATGAATGTATGTTTGTGTATGAGATCATGAGGATGACACTAGTGCACACTTGAGCATGCATAGTGGCACAAAATGAATAGAAGTTCAAAAGACATATAGAAGATCAAGTGGGAGGCAACCACACAAAAATAAAAGATAAGTATTTAAGTTGTTATTTGAAATAATAAATGATATTGTCCGTAATAGGTTGTATGCATATTTGTATTCCTATAATATATCATACTGAGTGTAAACATTCATAGAGCATTGAAACAGTATACTACTAATATGCATATGATTGGTAAGATGGCCAAACATTCCATTGTTGCTTGTCTATAATGAAACCTCTTTGCTGACATACTGAGAGTTGTGCACACTCTCGATAGTATGTTCTGGTAGAGATGGAAGGCATCTAGATAGCCACTGTATGCATACAGGATATGGAAAAGTGTTGTGCCAAAGTATTGATCAAAATAGTTGCATAACTATGTAAATGATATCTGTATGCATAATAGGTTATCATGTCAATATGATTTGATGATTATGAAGTATGACTAATCATGTACTTAATTTTGATTTGTAGGAAAGATCATGATAAATGATGAACAATGAACAAGCGATGGATATTCAACAAAAGGATTTACAAATCAAACATACTATAGAAGGCTTGTGGCTAGAAGATTCTCTTAGAAAGAGGAAGAGAATCATGATGAGATGTTTGCTCCAAGTGGCTAGACTATTCTCTTAATGGTGTAATTAAAGAAGAAGTGTGAATCAGGTTCTGTATGGGTTCCTAGGATCGATAATCAATTGATGAGCTTAATGATCACCATGGGTCATGTGGATCTCAAACTTTGCTACAAGGTTGAATATGGTTTCTATACACAGATGACATGGATGCAAGAAGGAACTCACCACAGAGTTCAAATGATATTGAGGCTCATATCAGTAGACCCTTCTAACGAGAGATGGCACAGATAGATATGCAGAAGATCATTCAATGCAGAGTGTGAATGATGTTCAGTCACAAAGAGAGAATTGACAGTCTCTTGATAAGCTTGGACTTTACCAAAAGTAAAGTTGTTCCTAACCTTTACCTTAAGGTTGTGGATGATGAACATATCATACCATTATTGTATGACGATGATCTCTTTCTGACAAAGAATGAGAAACAGATCATGAAAAGAAAGAAGAAGATGGCTGCAGAAATGAAAATGAAAGATCTCAGATTAATGCATTACTTCCTAAGTCTGGAAGTATGGCAAGGCTCAGAAGGAATCTTTCTCAACCAAGGAAAGTATGCTGAGAAATATTAAAAGGACTTGATATGTTGGGATGGCCACTCTTGAAGTTGTTAGAAGATGACTCATTAGAGTTAGTGGATAGAACTCTGTACAGAAAAAAATATTGAGTCATTGATGTGTCTAAAGAATACTAGGTCAGATATATGCGTTGCTGTGAACACCTTGAGTCAGTATCTAGTGGAAACTAGATGTGTTCACCTGATAAGCTGCAAATCATGTGATGCGGTACCTATAGGATACAATAAGACTTTGATCTATGTTATCTTGGAGATCATGACTTCAGATGGCTACACAGATGTTGATTGGGAAGGAAGTGTATCAGACAGGAAGAGCACATCGAGAGGATGTTATTGTCTGGGATCAGCCATGATCTTGTGAGCACAAGCAGAATATATGGCTGCTTTCTCTGCTAAGTTATGAAGCAGTGTGGCTTCAGGATTGTTTGACTTAGAGATAGACGCAACTATGATCCTATGTGACAAGCAGAGTTGTATCAAGATGGCAAAGAATCTAGTGTTCCAAGATATGGTGCAGAAAGGAACCAAAAGTTCGAATTTGTAACAATGTACTAACCAAACCTCTAATGATCCGATGTACTAACCAAACCTCTACCTCAAGTAAATTTTTTCGATACAAACTTAATATAGTCCAGAAGGACCCTCCTCGAAAGGGGGAGTGATGTGATCACTTATGATGAGATTGCCTGCATCGACAGTGAGGTCGATGATGTGAATACATATATTGGTGATGCCGACAGAGAGGTTGGTGGATGGTCCTTAGACAGGGTCTAAGGTGACAAGGGGATTGCATCATCCTTGAACACATGTTCTAAAAGGATCCGTAGACGTATGTCTTCGAAAATGAAGTCCTTGGTGGACATATAAGGGGATTGGATCATCCCTGGACTTCAGTCCTAAAGAAATCCGTAGATGTATGTCTTCGAGAATGAAGTCCTTGGTGGACTTGAGGGGATTGGATCATCCCTGGAATTCAGTCCTAAAGAGAGCCGTAGACGTATGTCTTCGAGAATGAAGTCCTTGGTGGACTTGAGGGGATTGGATCATCCCTGGAATTCAGTCCTAAAGAGAGCCGTAGACGGATGTCTTCGAGAATGAAGTCCTTGGTGGACTTGAGGGGATTGGATCATCCCTGGACTTCAGTCCTAAAGAGAGCCGTAGACGGATGTCTTCGAGAATGAAGTCCTTGGTGGACTTGAGGGGATTGGATCATCCCTGGACTTCAGTCCTAAAGAGAGCCGTAGACATGATGTCTCCGAGAACAAAATCTTGAATGAACAGGTAAGGGGATTGGATCATCCTCGAACTTTAGTCCTTTGAATTGAGCCGTAGACACGATGTCTCCGAGAACAAAATCCTGAATGAACAGGTAAGGGGATTGTATCGTCCTCGGACTTTAGTCCTTTGAATTGGGCCGTAGACATGATGTCTCCGAGAACAAAATCCTGAATGATCAGGTAAGGGGATTGGATCATCCTCGGACTTTAGTCCTTTGAATTGAGCTGTAGATATGATGTCTCTGAGAAAAAAATCCTGAATGAACAGGTAAGGGGATTGGATCATCCTCGGACTTTAGTCCTTTGAATTGAGCCGTAGACATGATGTCTCCGAGAACAAAATCCTGAATGAACAGGTAAGGGGATTGGATCGTCCTCAGACTTTAGTCCTTTGAATTGAGCCGTAGACATGAGGTCTCCGAGAATTGAATGATAGGACTGGATTGTCCCTGAGCTTCGGTTGAAAAGGTAAATGATAAGACTGGATCGTCCCTAAGCTTCGGTTCAAAAGGTACATGATAGGACTGGATCGTCCCTAAGCTTCGGTTCAAAAGGTACATGATAGGAACCGATCGTCCCTGGACTTCGGTTCAAAAGGTACATGACTGGATTGCATCATCCATGGACCTATGTCCTAAAGAGAGCAGGATTGATGATCCTGTAATATGATTGTGTGTGATGATGTGGTTACTTGTATCGGTAGGATACTTGTATTGATGATGTGGTTACTTGTATCGGTAGGATACTTGTATTGATGATGTGGTTACTTGTATCAGTAGGATACTTGTATTGATGATGTGGTTACTTGTATCGGTAGGATACTTGTATTGATGATGTGGTTACTTGTATCGGTAGGATACTTGTATTGATGATGTGGTTACTTGTATCGGTATGGATACTCGTATTGATGATGTGGTTACTTGTATCAGTAGGATACTTGTATTAATGATGTGGTTACTTGTATCGGTAGGATACTTGTATTGATGATGTGGTTACTTGTATCGGTATGGATACTTGTATTAATGATGTGGTTACTTGTATCGGTATGGATACTTGTGTGATGACGATGCTGATGATCGTGTGATGACGATGCTGATGATCGTGTGATGACGATGCTGATGATCGTGTGATGACGATGCTGATGATCGTATGATGACGATGCTGATGATCGTGTGATGATGATGTTGATGATCGTGTGATGACGATGCTGATGATCGTATGATGATGATGCTGATGATCATGTGATGACGATGCTGACGATGCTGATGATCGTGTGATGACGATGCTGATGATCGTGTGATAATGATGCTGATGATCGTGAGATGACGATACTGATGATTGTGAGGATCTAGATGTTGATGTTGTTCGAGTGCTGCAGAAGATAAAGACTCAGTACTGAAGATGTTGATGTTCCAGTATTGAAGATGTTCCAGTAACTGCTTGAGTTACTGATGATGTTGAGAAAGCTTCCAATGATTTATAGATGTATCATGTATGATGTTGATGACTCCTTGCTCGTGCAGATACTGCTATAATATCCTTCTCATTAAGGGGGAGTGTTGAGATATTGTAACTTCAAAGAATATTATATTTGTACTTTATTATTCCGGAGATGTTTCATTCCTCCGTGAAGATCTTATTGTATATCCGGAGATGTTTATTCCTCCGTCGAAATGTGGTAACTCGGGTTATTAGACTTCCCTAGTGGGGGTCGGCCCTGTATGTGTTATGTGGGTCAAAGGGTTATTAGACCACCCTAGAGGGGTCGGCCCAGTCAGTTGTAGTGGGGTATTTAACCCATTGGTTAAATACGAGCCTACGTGTTCTTGTATAAAACACAAGTCGAAGTAGTGTATAAATAGAGGAAGTGTATTCCTCATTTGATACACACACTCACTTGAGAAAGGCGCACTTGTGGAGGAGAGGTCTGCTATGGTGGAGGAGGAGATCATGTCTTTGGTTTGCATCTTTGTATATTGCTGGTCATCTATATTGAGGAAGCTTTGCTGGGTTTTCTACCCCATGAGGGTTTCCCAGGATAAATCTGTGTCTCTTGTGTTTATGCTATGCTTGTTGTTTCTTCAGTGATCCTGTATATGCTATTATTGTGAAACGGAATGTAATGCTGCTATTTTCTGTCTTAGCATATTAAATCTTAACAATTTTCTCCATGTTCCTAGAGAGGGGACACACCTTATCTCTATATAATGCATTGCTTACACTAATAAAAAGGTGGAATTCTAGATAGATAAATGGGTTGTTTAAGACATACATCGAAAGTTTAGAACTTTTCCAAATATTGTGATGAATTTGAACAAATGTACAAGCTAGGGAATTCTTCTACACCTCTCACTTGAGTAGTTCATTGTAATGGTGCCTAATGTAGATGATGATAGTAAGCCATGGCAGTTTCATCTTGGCCACATCAATGATGGATCCTTGAGGCACATTGGTCGTCTTCATTTAGTTGAGGATATTCCATAGATCAACCATGTTAGTCGCATTTTCAACATGGATAACAACTTCATGAGAACTTGTCACATACCCCAATTTTGTAAAAATTATGTAATTGTTTTATTATATTCCCGAGACATTATGTTAAATTTAATGCTAAGTAGGAATTGATGACTCAGCAGAGTCATTAGAAATGGAATGTAATTCAGAATATTTTATTATTAATAAATAAATTATGGAGACAACAGCATGGGAGAGCTGTTAAAAAGAGGTTACTGGTCAAACTAGTGGATGGAACTAGGTGGAAAGGCAAATGACAAGTGGCAGCATCCTCAAACACTTCCTAAGTTGCAGGTGGCAACTTCCCTATATTTGGGGTCATGATTCCCCAAGGAAATGGAATCAGAGCAGGTGGCTCATTAATGACAGTTAACCCAACAAAGACCTAGGCAATCTTTTAAATAGTACTCAATGAACTGAGCTGGGGGTTCGAATTTGTTCTAGAGGGAGAATGCATTCAGGTGAATGTTATTTAGGAATCCCATTGAGGAAGAGGGAAATATACAGTAAGGAAGTTGTTTGAGAGGAATGTTGCAGTAACTTGGTTCCATTATAGCTGTTTGGGCTGAGTGAATTATTTTGCTGCACCTAGTTCTAGCCAGGGAGACCAGAGCAAGCTCGGGGGTCCTGAGAAGTGCTGTCTGGGCACTCTCTAGGAGTTGGTAGGGAGGAACAACCTCCCATTGCTGTTGTTGTCCACAGATCAACAGGTTCTGTCATTTATCTCTTCATGTTTATTAAGTATAAATGAATGTATGTTATGTTTATCTTCTTTATGTCTGAATAGTAATTAGTTTAGTAAAAGATAGTATCCCTGAATATCAGCAGTAGAATTATTGAGAGTTACTGTGATTTTTGTATCATTAGTATGATGTAATATCCTTGTTATATTACTATTAATGTATTTATAATTTATGCAGTAAACTATTAATACTTTATGTAATAATTTGTAGTTATAATTATAAACCTAGTTTGATTATAGTTGTTGATCAGATAAGCATGGTTTACATATAAAGTATTTGTACTCTGTATATTATAAAATTTAATAAACAATAATAGGAACAATAGTAAACTTTGAACAATTACGGTATTTATACTCTGATAACTAATTTTGCAGTAGAATGATAGCCACGATCATGTTATGTTTAACAGGGTACAAACCCTAGTCAGGAGATTAACCAGTCTTATTCTATTAATAAAATTAATACACAAACCATAGTTAACAATTTAACTATTCATTACCTTTCAAACAAAACGAGTGTGCAGAAACCCTAACAGAATTTTCATCACAAAGATTTTACTAACAGTTAAATTAACTAGTTATTGTTTTAAAAACAAAAGAAGTAACAGAGCAATATCTAGCTCAACATCGAGCTTAAACAGTATAGTTTTATCTTTCCTTAAACCTTCTTTAAACCACAGAATCATAATCGTATCGACAGAATCAACATCTAAACAAATTCACTACTGTATCTTCGGATTAAACCCTATCATTCCAAACTTTACAGGTAATTAAATACTGAGAATTAAGACCATATTTTCACCTACAGCCGCGACATAAATCACAGTCTAAGTGGTTTAAAAACTTAAAATTTTTACTTACAACTATTCATAGCTTTAAAACTATAACGCATGCGATAAACAAAGTCCCTTTACACATGAAGACTGTTAATAATCCAGTTATCAAAGCTCAATCATACAGAAAACGCTTTATATTAAATCAAACTTCAAAAACTTGGGTGTAACCCTAAACCATTTTAAAAGTGCTGCAACGAAATTAAAATCAACGAGGCCGTGACCTCATCTTCAGAACAGGCTCACAACCTTTCCTTTTATACAATATTTATTCTGAAAGAAAACCCTAAGTACCTCAAAAAAAATGATTAAATTACATTTAACTATAGTCATAACATTTCCATACCCATCACAGGGTTAAACCTGTCAAGGAATTTGACGTAACAACAGTTACAAGACCAAACAGAATAGAGAAAGCCACACGAGTTGACCTTTCAAAGTCCAAACCCTAACCGTTCTAACCAACCATCAAGGAGGAAAATGCCATGGTGAAAACCAGGCTTACCCGGAATGCCATTCGTCAAAGTTTGGTGCCATCCACGCCTTCGATAGGGACCAGGACCTGCAGCGATAGAGTAACACCAGTTAAAAACTAAATTTTGAATAAATCCTTTTCTATTAACTGAAAAACCAAGGAGCAATATCATAACTTACCAGCGAATTGGAGAAGTTCCAAACACAGTATTTATCCTATCAACCACGAGCATAGGGGGTGCAAAAACCCTGTCCTTGTCACTGGAAGAACGAGATGGTAGAAGCAACAGGTGCCTTCCACGATGGAAGCTTTGATAAGCACCAACTCAGCAGATACAATCACGCCGTGACAAGGTTAAGATGGGTAGCAAAGAGGATAAACCCTGGACTCATAACAAACTGATAGTTGCCAACAGCAAATTAAAATGATCCTTAGCAACACATTGGACAAGCACGAAGGCTGGGAGCAACGGGGAAATTGCTAGCACACAGTAATAGTAGCACAGGTAAAAACCCTAGTTGTTTAAATAACAGTCGTAATGGCTAACAGCAAGGTATATAATGGTTCCCAAATAAAACAAATGGACAAGCACGAAGAAACTGTAGCAGCATGGAAGTTGCTACCACCAGAACCTCAGCGAAACTGGGATAGGAGAGTTCACAGAGCGACCGAGCCCGAAGGTGAGGGAGAAGTGCCCAGCTAGGGTTAAGTCAACGTTATGTATTACCAACACTTGGTCTAAAAGCCACCACGTAGCACCCAAATATTTTCCATGCAGTGGGTTGATGATCCAATGTTCCACGATGAGTTTCAAATCATTTGTGTTTCAATTATAATCATAGCGTGGGTACATTAAAATCAAAGGATAATCAAACATGAATATTCTCATATGGTCGAGACACCATAATTTTTACACCCACTATATAATCCATGTTAAACAATGCCTTCGAAGTTTGCCTAGTGAACATAATTACTTTGCCCTACAAACAACAAAATTATGCATTATCCATAATGTTCAAGGTTACGATGAGATTTTCATCATTGATTGAGAAATAAAAATCATAGCATGAGTAATAGAATTATTTCATGGTTATCCATAAAGGTTGAAGTAACATAGTTTACATGTTATCCTTTTAACAATAAAAACAATAGGATAAAACCTTCAAATCTTACATTGTATAGATTAAACCTTGACTTACTAATTCATGTTATATAACCATTGTTCAAAACTCAGTCTTGAAATATTCTAGACATAGAGAAAGTGTTTTGCATTATGAAAGTTATAGAGATAAGGGTAACAATGTTGGGTAACTCATAGTTCTTAATACTTTGACAATCATAGAAATAGGAATAGTTTTTCAATCCAAACAACCCTGAAAGGTCAAAAGAGACCTGTAACTGACAGGATACATTGTAAATGCTAGAAACAAGCTAAGTATATATATGAATAATTTCAGTTCTTGCATAATGGAAAGTGTGAATCAAAAATATATTCTGACATAAAACTGGGCTTGGTACAATAATTATGGTTGAGTAAAAACTGAATTGGGTATGGTCACCCCGTTGTATTTTTACAGTGCTAGAAATGAAGTACAATTGCATTACAAGAACAAATACTCATAGAGTTAGTTAATCCATTCGTTCTCAAGAAAACATAGCTATCTTACTCTCTAGTTGTTCTAATTCTATAACAGTAAGATCAGAAGTAGGTCATAGGATGAAAGCTACCTTTTAAGGTTTGATAACAAGGTTAGACCTTTTTACTGAATGCTTTGGTACAACTATTTGACTTATAATACTTTAAAGATTTAATTGCAGCGGCTCGAACTTACCTGTATATCTGTAAAGGGAAAGAAATCTGTTGCATTAGCTCGGAAGCTAAGTAAGCCCAGTCTGTCATAGTATTTCCCCCTTGTGATTGAAGAACAGAAAACAATCAGCAACGGTAAAGAAACTTATATCAAAATCTAAGTATAACAACAGATCATTCAGACATATTTATGATCACTTAACTAAACAAACAGATCAAGGAATGCATTTAATAACATTAATTGCTATTTTAAAAATTTTAAATTTTTCGAAATTTTTGGGTTTTGACAGAACTAATGGGCCCCTAAATGCAACATTATTTGGCCCATCTTGGTGATACATAAGGAGATACAAATGATTAAATATGTGTGATTAATGATGAACTTATGATAATCTTAATTAAAGCCTATGCATATTTGTTAAATGAAAATCTTAACATTTAATTAGTAATATTTACTTTATTTGTTTATTCCTTTTATTTATTTGTTAAAGATAATGGAATAATATTTGTCAAAGCATTCCTGATTTATGATGGAGTTATAGGTGGATGTTATCTAAAGCAAATTGGAAGAGATCAAGTCACAACAACTAGCTCAATCTTCTTTAATGAGTTCACTAGTCAAACTAGATATTGGTGGAGATATTTAAGGGATTATGTCCCCTCTTGATTCTCATGAAATGACAACATATAAATAAGGACTTAATGATCATCCAAGGTCGAAATCATGGAGGAAAGGTTGAATTTCCAAAAGGGAATCAATCCCCCCAACTTCCATATAGATTTCTAATTAACTTGGACAACTTCCACCAATTAAGGAGCTGATTGCATGGGATAGTTTGGACTCTACTCAAGTGAAAATAGAAGTAGGATTTGAGATGTTAAGCTGGAGTAGCTTATATTATTATTCTCTTTATCATTTTCATTCCTCCCTTGATGGTCAAGAGTAATTTGTATCAAGAGATAGCCTACTACCCTGTTTTGATGGCAAATTTGTAATAAAGAAGAGCTAGTTTTGTTCCATATTTAGTATACTTGCTTAGGAGGGGTTCCAGGAGCTTCCTTGGGTTGGTACCACTAAAGGGAAGGATTGAGAACCCCTTCATGTCATTAATTTCATTTATTTTAGTTTATGTCATTTTCTCCCATTCGTTTTGTATTTCCTGTAGTTTCTTGTAATTTTCTGTTACAGGCGCTTTTATATAAAATCAACATTTATTTCCTGTTATTTCAATTCCAACATTTCATTTCTTGCATGCTTCAATTCCCATTTTTAAGCAAGTCATTCTTTATTTTCATAGTTAACTTGTTGCTTTACATTTATCGTCTTTCTTAGTTAGTCTTTCAAGTTATTTCCTTGATGTTTTTATTTTCCCATATTAATTTGTGTTTTATATTTACCATGTTTCTTAGTTAGTCTTTCAAGTTATTTCCATGATGTCTTTATTTTAGTGGATTAAGTTGCTTCTTTACATTTACCGTCGTTCTTATTTAGTCTTTCAAGTTATTTCTTCGATGTCTTTATTTTCCTAGATTAAGTTGTTGTTTTGCATCTATTGTTTATCTTAGTAAGTCTTTCAAGCTATTTCCTTTGCAATTGCATTTACAACGCACACTACCTATTAAGTTTGTATGAAATCTCGGGTTGATAATTTAAGTAATGAGCCAAGGGATTTAGTGTTTATGGCTGCAATTCTTTGGCCCGTCAAGAACCCTTTAGAGTTCTTGGTTTTTAGAGGTCAAACTTAGTTGTTGTTTTTACCCCAATTTCAAAAAGTGTTGCTCCTAGAATCACCATTTTTTTCGAGGTTAAATTACATCATTTTATAACCATGGATTTAAATCCTTGTAATGTTGTGAATAAAAACCTTAAAATCAACCCTCAAATTGAAAAGTGGTGTTACTTATAACACCCATTTTTGGGGGGGTTGAAAATGAAACTTGTTTGAAACCATGGCGTTAACAAAAATATTAAAATCAACCATTGAATATAACATAGGTGCTATCAATAACAACCTTTTCTCTTTAGGATTATAATTACAACACTTTTGAAACCATGGCCTAAGATATTCGTACCATTGCAAACAAAATCCTAAAAGAGAAAAAAATGTATTTAAAAAAAATGGAGGACAATTAGATAGAAAAACCCACCAAAACTAATGAAAAACCATGATTATTTTAAATAAATAAATTTATATAATAATATTAATAAAAAGAGTCGAGTGAGCTCTAACTGAATAGTTCATAAGGCATAGTACTCACTAAGGTTTTGAAAATGGCGTATCAAGTTAAGAGGGCATGATTGTGGGGAAAAATCCACAATTAAGCACGCTTGAGCCAGAGGAGACTCGGGATGGGTGATCTCTTAGGAAGTCAAAGTTACCAGGTGCAAGTCTCGAAAGTAATGATTGATGCTCTGTGATTCATTTCGCTAGTCTGATTTTTTTCTTCATTTTTTATTTGCAAGGGATGGGATTTCTATAATCAATCCTCTCCCACACTTTTCACCTGTTGGCACGGGATAGATTCGCAGGAAGTGCGGAAGCCGACAGGTGCAAAAGGGTCATTCAACGGAAGAAGGACCCTTCGTGGCTTTCGCGGAAGTATAAGAATTGTCAGATTAGTTGAGTCGGTCATGTGGATCATTTTGTAATAAGTTAAAAGCATATAAATAAAGTAGGATTGTAAGCCTAAGGGCATCGACGTTTTGGATGATCATCCTATCTTTTGGGTTCGTTTTGTATCCGCGATATGATGTCCTGATAGTTTCCGCGAGGTTTATTCCGCAGGTTTGGTGAATGAATGAAGATGTTTAGTTATGGTGTAATCTCTGTCTTTAATCTTGTGCAATGATGAATGAGAACTATGTTATGTGAATGTTAACATTGGTTAATGTGAATATGTTGTAGAAGTGATGCTAATCTGAATAAGTACGTTGAATGTGTTGTTCCGAATGTTTATTGAAATCTGCGAATAATAAGTTAATAATATGTTGTGAATGTTATAATCTATGGTTAGTGCGAAGGTAATATGTGCATATCCTCTACACAATTGCGGAAACTTGGTTCCAGCAACCCCCTTGTCCACCTCTGGTGAGATTGCACTTGCTCCGCAAGTGTTGCTGGGAAGGGTTACACTTTTCCGGGCCGGTGTATAAGGGAGTTCGGGTGGATAGGTTGTTGACGATAGTGTGGAGTGAACCCCTGTTGATAGACGCCGCGTCAACAAATGGTTCCGTTGCTCGGACCCTAAGAAAGAAGAGAAGAGGATATGCTGTGGCACCCGACAAAACCAGAGATCCAAGAGTGGTTCGAAAAGATGACGGAGGAATTCGCAGAAATTGAGAAGCGAGATCCTAAACAAATAGCAATCGGTTGGTTAGAGAGATACGTTTATTCAGATATTCACGAAATCTTTTTCTGCAAATTCTCAGTGTTATTGCACGAGTGGCAAACACAACTGACATTCCGCAAGAACCATTACTAGAAGATCGAACCTGATTGTTGGACTCTGGAGTTGGTGCAACAACTGAAGAAAGTCGATAACAAGGTATCACGAGCTATTGATTTTTGGGTAGACAGTATCCTCGAAAGGTACGTAACTGAGTTCAGAGTAGATAGTATCAAGTCATACAGCGACGCCGAAAGAAATTTCTTCAGGGGGACGAGAGGAAGATTCTTGTCGTCATTAAAACTGTGGATTAAAAGGCTTGTCTACGAAAAAGGAATATTGAGGATGTCTTATGATGAGTAGAAGAATTGGTGTGTGAGGGTGAAGGTATCACGTAAATTCGAGTCTGACGAAAATATGTGGTAGATAAACATGAGCGACGACGAGTTTCAAAGGGAAGCTGACGAAGAGTGTGGTACCTTGAGGAGTGGAGAAATATTCTGGCGTCTTGAGAAGAAGAGGAGGACTTAGAGAGAGTCTCCTAAGAGGACCGAAACAGAGAACTGCGAAACAGGACCACAAGGGAGGAAGCGACCTTATTGCGAAGGAACCGTCGACTAGGGTACCCCAGAGGCATAAGGAAGTCAGATCGTAAGTTACCAGGTACCTTCGACCCCATACACTACTCTGAATTTTATAGGAATAAATCCAAACTACTTGCGGAGTTTCCCTACGTGCAGCGGCAAGAGTAGCGCTTCAGTAAATAACAATACTAGCAACGTTAGGATGGTAGATGAGGCAAAGATGCCCACCTTTCAGGGGAATGAGGCCGAGGATCCCGAACAGTATTGGTTTATATGTGAAGCAGTCTGGACCGTGAAGCAGGTTCAGGATGATGCTATAAAGATGGGACAACTAGCGATGACCCTTAGGGTTCGGGCATTAGACCGGTACATGAAGTTTGTAATGGTTCCAGTGGGAACAACAAGCAAAACACTAGCGCAGGTTAGAATGGAGATGATTGACGAATTTAAAAAACCAAAATATGAGTCGCAATATGTCACTGAGCTTAAGGAGATTAAGCGATTCCCGAATGAGTCAGTGTGGGAATTCAATTAGTGATACAAGACATTGATAGCGAAAGTGAGATTTCCGATAAATGAGCTGCAACATAAAGAATGGCTCATCGCAGGACTAGTGTCGCATATCCGAGGGTCGCTGATGTAGCAAAAAGTCGCAACATAGGCAGAAGCATTAGAAATCATGATGAAGCTAGAGGATTCACCAATTGGCGAAGTAGGAGTGAGAATGGACAGAGTTCAGGCACAGTTGGCCAATTTAACATTGCAATTGGAGGATATCAAGAAGGGCAAGGAATCCCGCGGAGATGTGTGGTGCACTAGATGCAGAAGTGAGGGGCACCATAAGGACAATTGCCCAGAATTCCGTGAGTATCTACAGTTGGGGGCACCAAACCCCCTTCGTCAAGGAGGCATGCCATGGTGTACTATCTATCAGACCAGAGGGAATCGACCGGACAAATGTGTATATCTGCAAAAGATGGTATAAAATCCAACAAACTTATACTGCAAGTTTTGCCGATCGGTTGGCCATGATGAGAAGGACTGCAGGGTCTATGACCTGTTGCAAGATTAGACATATGAGATGTATTTTATGAAGAGGGAAGAACCACCAGTGGTGCAGCAGCAATCGCAGTATAGTCAGCTACAGTTTAACCAACTGCAACAATACGACTAGGGACAATATGGGCACCCGCAGTATCCACCACTGCCATATGGCCAGCTGCAATATGGGCAACAATAGTATTGGAAACCGCAGTATCAACTGTATGGACCACCACGCGGAGGTTTTAGGGGAGGATTCTGTGGAGGCCGAGGTACCGATATGGGACACAGAGGAGCCGCTGGACAGGGAAGAGGACCCATCATCTGTTACAATTGTGGACAACAGGGACACTACGAGCGGGATTGTCTAAACCCTGCGCCGCATTGTACATACTGCAGTGCCATAGATCATAGTATAGAATACTTTCCTCAACTTATTGAGAAATGGAAAACTATGCATCCACCCCAAAACCAGAACCCAAATAATCCGAATGTCCCGCCTGCTATACAGATGATTTCGACAAAATCCAGAGGCAACCATGCAACAGCCGGGATAGTGACACAAGGAGGGGAAGCGACGGGTGGCGATAAGCCACACACCAATGTCAGACCAACGAAAACACAGAGGAATCAGGTCACTGTTGGCGCAAAAGCGGAAAAGGACATTTTTTTGAAGGCATAGGATGTAATGAGGAATAAGAGGCAGATACCTCTTGAAGAAGAAATCTATGACATACCATCGATGTTCGACTGAACGAAGCCGCGGAGGAAGGAAAACACTCTAAAAGCCTCCTTGGGGAGTTGCTTGGATTTGGAAAAGGACCCAGATGTATTGGAAGAGATAACTAGTCTACTCCAACGACGAGGAGGTGCATGAATGGAACCGAGAGTCAATCGCATACATAAAATAAAGACAGGCAGGGAGATGCGGATGTCAGCACAGATTGGAGAATTTGATGTCGACTCCATCATTCTGGATTTGGGTTCGGATGTGAATATCCTGACGAAACAGACATGGGAGACAATGGGATAGCCGTGGATGACCTGGTCACCAGTACAGTTGCGACTGGCAAACCATAGCAAGGTCACTCCGCTCGTTGGGTATGTCAACTTTCGGTTGAAATTGAAGGAATCAGAACGTATGCAGATTTCGATGTCATTGAGATTGTGGATAACACTAGTCCCTATCCAGTACTGTTGGGGATAGACTGGGCTATGGAGAATCAATCAATTATCAACTTTAAGAAAAGGATAATGTCATTCAAGAATCAGGAAATGAGGGTCATCGCACCACTGGACCTTGCTGAAGGGATGCACTATACAGAGCCAGCCAGAGAAAAGCTTGCAGAAAGGTGGGAAAATTTGTATAACATCTCTGAGGATTATGTTAATCCCACCACGAATGGAGATCTAGGATGGTGCAGTGACAGCTCATCATCCTCCGACTCAGACGAGGCCCTGGAGAATTGGCAAAACCAATTGCATCAAGTGTCCTTTCGAATATTCACACTGATAACACAGTCCCTGCGAAGGGTAGCCACAGAGGAGTATGTGTTACCTACCTATGAGGGATTTCCCAACTTGGGGAACGTTTCTCATAGAATTTGAGGAGAAAGTGGCAGAACCACAATGTCTACTGGCCTTGGAGGAAGCCCTGAAGGCTACTCCTGCACGATGGTGAGCAGCGCATAAATAAAACATCACATCTTGGCCAATATGTCGATGCCTCATGGAGGTTCGGTTCGACGAAGCTGTGGAGGATGACCATATGCGATATGACGGACGAGGAGACCCGAAGGTGCATCTGAATGCCCATCATCATCAATGGGGATCGAGAGCATGACAAGAGTGGGTACATGCATTCATACACACGTTAGAGGAGGTACCGCGGAGCTGGTATGTCGCAGCAGAACTGCGACATGGGATGACATTTTAAGAACAGCTCACCATTGGCTTCACCCAATTGTTCTCATTCTCAGACGAAAATCCCTTAATCCACACCGCCCTGCAGGAAATCCGTAGAAAAATATTTGAGGTAACACCGACTGGACAACCAATGGCACTCCAATGGACCGCAACACTAGAAATGTTGATGGAGTGTTACAACGTCACTAGAGAGCCTGAAGATGATGATGACCCTAGGGCTACATATGTACCAGAATCAGAGGGTAGTCGTAGTGTTGTGGCGCCAAATATACCGTTGGAAAATTTTTAGCAACCATTAAAGATCAAGAAGGTGAACATTGGGTCAGAGGAAAACCCCAAGTTTGCAAGCATTTGCGACTACTGGGATGAGTCGACCATTGAGAAGATGACTGACTTACTACACGAGTTTCATGATTTGTTTCCAACGAAATTCTCAGAGATGAAGGGAATTTCTGGAGACCTAGGGAAAATGAAGATCCCCTTGAAATCCGATGCGAAGCTGGTTAAGCAACGACCATATCGACTGAACCTAAGATACAAGGAATGCATGCAAGCCAAAATCGAAAGAATGCTGGAGGTAGGCATCATAGAACCAGTAGATGAATCGGAATGGATTAGTCCAATGGTTGTCCAGGACAAGAAAACCGATGAAGTACGAATATGTGTCGACCTATGGAAGCTGAATGATGCTTGCCTACATGATTTGTTCCCAACCCCATTTACGGATGAGGTGCTCGAAGGAGTAGGAGGTCAGGAGATATATTCCTTTACAGATGGATTTTTAGGCTACCACCAAATCAAGATTGCGAAAGAAGATCGACACAAGACTACATTCATCACAGAGTGGGGATGCTTTCAGTACATAGTGATGCCATTTGGATTAAAGAATGCTCCTGCAATCTTTTCCAGAATAGTGGTAGCATCCTTCAAATATTATATTCATAAGTTCCTCACTGTCTACATAGATGATTGGACGGTATATGGATTAGTCAAGGATCATGTCGCGAACTTAAGACTCATGCTAGAACGCTGTCGACAACACCAAATTTCCCTGAACCTCAAGAAGTGTATCTTTTGTACTCCGTTCGGCATACTGTTGGGACACATTGTATGCAGAGAAGGAATGTTGGTAGATCCGGAGAAGATTGCCATCATTGTCGAACTCCCACCACAAACGATGGCTAAACAACTACGAGGGACATTGGGACACACAACTTATTACCGGAAATTCATTCGAGGATATGTAGCTATCACAACACCCATGGAGAAGTTACTAAAGAAAGATGCTAAGTTTGAATGGACCAAGGAATGTCAGAAAAGCTTGGACATATTGAAAGAGAAGATGATCACAGCGCCAATCCTCGCATTTCCGGATTGGATGAAGGAATTTCACATACACGTTGATGAGTCATCAGTCACACTTAGCGTTATCTTGGCCCAACCAGGAACCAATGACATTGACCACATGATAGCATTTGCCAGTAGAAAACTATCTACTGCGGAGAGGAAGTATACGACCACTGAGCGGGAAGGGCTGGAGATGGTCTATGCTTTGCATAAATTATGACATTACCTCTTGGGGGCCACTTCAAGATGTTCATGGACCATTCCGCATTGAAATACTTGGTGAACAAGCCTGTGTTGGGGGGGAAGATCTTCCTTTGGCTATTGCTATTTCAGGAGTTTGATTTTGATATTATCGTAAATCTGGGACGATTGAAAGCGAAACATGATCATCTCTCACAGATAGAATCAGGAGAGGAACCAAGGAGCATTGATGAAGGATTGCTGGACGCTCAGTTTTTTAGGATTGGCATGGTCGATAACCACTATGAACAAATCATTCAATTTTTGGCGATAGGGGAGGCGCCGATTGAGTTCACTACCAACCAAAAGAAGCAGCTAGTTGTCCGAGCTGCAGATTTCCAGCTAATTGCAGGAGAATTATATAAAATGGGCCCATATGAGATTTTGTGACAATACATCCTTCCGCATGAACAAGAACAAATTCTGTTGGAAGTTCATGACGGAATTGCTGGGGGACACTATGGTGGATGAACAACTGCTAGGAAGATCCTTCGAGCAGGGATATGGTGGCCAACCTTACATGGAGATGTTGTGGACTATGCCAAGAGCTGCGACGTATGCCAATGAACCGGGAAGCCCTCACGTGAGATGAAATGCCACTAGTACCACAAGTAACGCTACAGGCCTTTGATAAATGGGTCGTTGATTTTGTGGGACCCATTAACCCACCTGGGAAGAGAACAAGGCCGCGTTACATCATCACTGCGACAGACTACCTGACACGTTGGGCAGAAGATGCACTAGTGAGAGATTGTTCTACTGCGACTGCAACACGATTCCTATTTGACAATGTGGTTACTAGGTTCGGTTTCCCAAAAGTATTATTAAGCGACCAAGGGATGCACTTTGTAACCAAACAATTGCCGCAATGATAGAAGAGTTTCAGATCCAACACAAGAACAGTATGCCTTACCACCCTCAAGAAAACGGGATAGTTGAGGCGTTCAATAAGATATTGGATCATGCTATCACCAAGGTGTGCAATGTGAACCGCGATGACGGGGACCTAAAAATCCTAGCGGTACTTTGGGAATATTGCACCACATGCAAGCGATTGATTGGCCAGACCCCATTTAAGCTTGTTTATAGCTAGGAAGCAGTTATGCTGATGGAATACATAGTACCCAGCTTAAGCATCGCGGTAGCAACATGGATGAGTGACGATGGCACGCTGGAGGAACGGTTGACACAACTAATACAACTTGACGAAGATCGATTCCTTGCAGGGTTCCATCAGAAGGTAGAAAAGGACCGCCAGAAGGCGTGGCACGACCGCCATGTCAAGACGAAGCACTTTCAGAATGGGGATATAGTTCTGTTGTATGATAGTAAGTTTGTGAAACACCCTGGTAAGTTTCAAATGCACTGGTTGGGACCATACGTGATCACTTTTGTCACCAACGGAGGCGCAATACAGCTACAAAGTATGGATGGAGTACTGTTACCTAAATTAGTCAATGGGAATAGGATGAAGCCTTATCACCATGATCCGACGCAGAGCGGATGAGGACTGATGGAAAAAAAAAGAATGATGAGTAGGATGCTAGGTGGTAGGATGACGCACTAGCAGGAAGAGAGTGTGCAAGCGAGAGTGATTGTATCGCAGTTCAGGTTGCGACAGCTGTGCAGGGTCGTGACCCTGTCAAATTAGCAATCATTCCCGACTGTCAGCAGATGGGACTTTTCTAGATGATCTTTTTGGCAGGTATGATCGCAGAACCAGACACGTTTGGCACATGGAAATACACAGTGGCAGCATGGCTGGTGGCACCATGGGTAACGGTTTGCACGGTTTTGCAACGAAGGGCAGTATGGTCACCAACCACACACATAGGAAGTCTGGTCTCAACACGCAGGAAACAAATGATGACATAATTGACATATTAGGTGAACGAATTTGCGAATGATTTCGGAAGCAGGTGTCCTGAAAGATGAAATGCATAACTACAGACACCGGATGCTAAGTAGAGCTAAGTGGTATTTACCAGATGAGAGAAATACATGATGCGAGTAGGTCAGGTAATTGGATAAGCTAGGAATTCCAAGGAGGCTGTGGAAATGATCCATTTCATTTTGTGTGGTAGCACACTAAGTGCGCCGAGGGCCCGAACGACGAGCGTGCATGAGCGCCTTGAGAAGGAAGCGGCATCGGCACTCGGGTGTCCTAGAGGTGAAGTTTCATCCGAGATGTCTAGGTATGTGGTAGTAGTTCAAAGCTTCGTGGTCCTGGTGACCACCGGAATGACAGGGGTGCCAGTTCCCTGGCCCCGGTAGGAAGCACTACAAGGTGTGAAACAGATGTGCTGGAGCAGTTAGCCTGTTTCCCACCTTGGCGACGTCAATGAATTTCTCCCCAGTTTGGAACGAACATGGAGTGAACCCACAGACTCCGAAGAGGTAGATGATGAAGGTTTCCAGAGACTGGAGGATGAGTTCAAGAAGTAAATGATAGCGAACCAGAGATCGATGGATGAAGATGAGAAGTACACAACAGCGAGATCCAGAAGGCAAGAAAAACTTCGGAAACAGAACACAGCGAAGCATGGGTACAGACCAGTAGTGTCCAACTAAGGTGGCTCAGGACGAGCCACAAGTTTGTGTTGGGGGCCTATTGGCACGGGATAGACCTGTAGGAAGTGCGGAAGATGACAGGTGCGAAAGGGTCATTCAGCGGAGGAAGGACCCTTCGCGGCTTTCGCGGAAGCATAAGAATTGTTAGATTAGTTGAGTTGGTCATGTGGACCATTTTGTAATAAGTTAAAATCATATAAATAGAGTAGGATTGTAAGCCTAAGGGCATCGAATTTTGGATGATCATCCTATCTTTTGGGCTCATTTGGTATCCGCAATATGATGTCTTGACAGTTTCTGCGAGGTTTATTCCGCAGGTTTGGTGAATGAATGAAGATGTTCGGTTATGGTGTAATCTCTGTCTTTAATCTTGTGCAATGATGAATGAGAACTATGTTATGTGAATGTTTACATTGGTTAATGCGAATATGTTGTATAAGTTATGCTAATCTGAATAAGTACGTTGAATGTGTTGTTCCGAATGTTTATTGAAATCTGTGAATGATAAGTTAATAGTATGTTGTGAATGTTATAATATTTGGTCAGTGAGAAGGTAATATGTGCATATCCTCTACACAATGACAGAAACTTGGTTCCAGCAGCCCCCTTGTCCACCACGGGTGAGATTGCACTTGCTCCGCAAGTGTTGCTGGGAAGGGTTACACCTTTCCGGGCCAGTGTATAAGGGAGTTTGGGTGGATAGGTTGTCGACGACAGTGTGGAGTGAACCCCTATCGATAGAGGTTGCGTCAACATCACCCTCCTTTGCTACCCATGCATCCCCATAATTTTGTTTCTCTATTAGCATTTTTAATAAGGTTTATTTTTTCAATTTTTTTAAATGAGATTCTTTAGTATTTTTTAATTTTTAATTTTTTAATCTTCAATGGAATAAGGGTGAAGTAGGACTCATAGGATTTCTCTTTCTCTCTCTCTCTCTTAAATTTTTTTATTTTGTGTGTGTTTTGTATGTTTTTTTCTAATCACTTTTTTTCTCTGGTTTTGGGGTTTTCCCTCTATTTTCCCTTTTCTTTTTCAATATTTTAGTTTTTGTTTGCAACAATACTAATGCTTTGGGCCATTACAATTTCAAAAATATTACAATTTTAAGCACACAATTTATGAAAAAAAAGGTACCATTAGTAGTATATATATTTTTAATTTGGGTGTTGATTTTCATATTTTTATTGGAACATTTTTTATTGTTAAGACCGTGGTTTCAAATAAGTTGTAATTTTAACCTCAAAAAAGAGTTTACTACTAGTAGCACCACTTTTCAATTCGATAGTTGATTTTGAGGTTTTTGTTCGCAACATTACGAGATTTGAGGCCATGATTGCAAAATGTTGTAATTTTAGTTGCCCCAAAAAGGTGATTCTGGGAGCACTACAAGAATTACACATTTTAGTGGAGGTTTTTAATATCACAAGATTGAGATTTTTTTTTAAACCTTCGCTAAAACCTCTATCATGGGTAACATTATTTTTGGAAAAGCTTCTAATGGATCTTCATTATACATTAAAATATATAGGTGGGTGGAGCTTATAACATAGGTTTGTAAGTCGATGCACATATTTGCATAATATGCACCAGTGCACCATCCTTACGTTGCACTAGTGCAGACCATTAAAATAGGATGCACCAGTGCTTGAAATATCTCAATGTGCAACATGTGCGTATGTTTTATATTCAATTCCCTAGTGTTGATAGTCCTCAGGAACACATCTGTCTACATATATTTATTTTATGCCCCAGTGAGCATATTTTTATCAAAAACACCCCAGTGGGTGTTATATTCCAATATGCACCGATGCTTATATCTGTACCGTTGACTATGTTGTTGACAACGATGGTGCTATTGATATACACAATAACGTTGGTGCATTTAATTTGCAAATCATTTGGTGCAATTTTTTTTTAAAGGCACTAATGCATATATTATCATATGCACCAAAATTGTTTGATAGCATTGACAATATTGTTGATGTCAATAGCGTTGTTGTTATAGAAATAAACACCAATGTGTTAATTTTTATAAATGAATTGGTGCTTAAATATTTTCTAAAACACTGGCGCTATTATATAGTAAAAAAACGTCGATGTGTAAGCATGATGACATTAACAATATAATTAATTCAATCATTGTTAAAATAGCTAGTGCATTTATAACTCATGTGCCCACTAGTGCTATTATATAATAAAAAAAACACTAGTGAGTAATAGAAATTTAAGTGCATCATTTAGTATTTATGATTGCAAAATGTTGTAATTTTAGTTTCCCATAAAAGGTGATTCTGAGAGCACTACAAGGATTACACATTTTAGTGGAGGTTTTTAATGTCATAAGATTGGGAAAGTTTTTTTAAAAAACCTTCACTAAAACCTCTATCATGGGTAACAGAAGTTTTGGCAAATATTGTAATGGATATTCATTATACATTAAAATATATAGGTGGGTGGAGCTTATGAAAGAGGTTTGCAAGGCGATATTTGCATAATATGCACCAGTGCACCATCCTTACGTTGCACTAGTGCAGACCATTAAAATAGGATGCACCAGTGCTTGAAATATCTCAATGTGCAACATGTGCGTATGTTTTATATTCAATTCCCTAGTGTTGATAGTCCTCAGGAACACATCTGTCTACATATATTTATTTTATGCCCCAGTGAGCATATTTTTATCAAAAACACCCCAGTGGGTGTTATATTCCAATATGCACCGATGCTTATATCTGTACCATTGACTATGTTGTTGACAACAATGGTGCTATTGATATACACAATAACACCGGTGCATTTAATTTGCAAATCATTTGGCACAATTTTTTTTTTAAAGGCACTAATGCATATATTATCATATGCACCAAAATTGTTCGATAGCATTGGCAATATTGTTGATGTCAATAGTGCTGTTGTTATAGGAATAAACACCAATGTGTTAATTTTTATAAATGAATTGGTGCTTAAATATTTTCTAAAACATTAGTGCTATTATATAGTAAAAAAACATTGATGTGTAAGCACAATGACGTTAACAATATACTTAATTGAATCATTGTTAAAATAGCTAGTGCATTTATAATGCATGTGCCCACTAGTGCTATTATATAATAAAAAAACCAGTGAGTAATATAAATTTAAGTGCATCATTTACTATTTATTAATGTCCAACATTGTTCAATAAATTCAAAACACACAATGCATGATATGTCCATTTTTTAAATTTCAATTAATCATTAAAAAACCAAATATTAATTATTGTGTTTGGATGCAATAATAATGTGTTATACTATTGAACTACACATTTGTTCATTATAACAATGTAAATCATTCATATATTTGATAAATAATGTAACCTTTTACAATATTGGACAATGCAATAGAATAAGAAACCTATATTATTATGTATGAATAAGAGGCCCCTTGTCATACAAAATAAGACAACATAAAGGTCCACGAAAATCAAAATGTCAACATGTAATTATGCAATAGATTGAACAACATGTTTGATTTTCGCAGACAAACATTTCAAAACATACAACTTGTAGTGACATTTAATTAGATTGATGGTCATTCTTCACTCAAAATACTATCATTTTGCTCGAGCTGCTTGCATGCCTGATTTCTTCATCATGTGTAGGCAATATTGTACATGGGCTATTTGATTGAATGTTTTATTGATTGGCTTGATTTTGTTCCTCCTCTTCATTTTCCATCTACAAACAAATAATGTGTAATGAGTATATCCACATGTATAATATAATATACATGAATGTGTAAATCAAGAATCATACCAAAGAAAAAAGTGAATCATAAACAATACACATTCTTTCAAAGTCATTCCCCATGTTGTCTCTCGACAACTCTTATGTTGGATTCACTCCATACATTGCTTTTTGTAAGTTTTATATGCCATAACAAAGCATTGAAATAATCTAGGGAGGCAGGTGGAGGGGGGTAATTTTTGACCCTAGTGGAAATACAGTTTCAACCTTTACTTGTGGCATAGGGAACAATACCAACAATCAAGTGGAACACTATGCTCTCTATTTGGGATTAAAAGAAGCAGTTGCTCTTGGAATTCGATCGCCAGTGGTAATAGGAGATTCTCTCCTTACCATCTCTCAAAACAGACAACGACATGAAATTATTGATCTAATAGTAGGGCATATTCACAAACGTGCTATTAGATTACTCCACCAAATTACGAATAGTCAATTTTTTCATGTTCAACGTTGATATAATGCGACAGTTGACAAACTTGCAAATGAAGCCTCGTGTATCCCTAGAGGGGGAATGGAAAACAAACGGGGGTCACTTCTCACTTTGTTGGATCCCTTTGAAGTTTTTATGCTATCCTAAATACGTTTCAAATTCATAATATAGTCTTGTCAAGCATTAAATTCTTCATTCGACGACATATTTTATTAATTCTCCAGTCCATATGTAGAGCTCATCCCGTTTGGGTGAATGAACGTTCCCATAATCCCTTGGTTCGCAAAAACAGGATATTAATATGGGCATATGGAGGTAATGTTTGGAAGCTTCAACATGAAGTTTCACAAAGTTTAGTGTATAGATTGCTTCAACCTTGTCATTTGAACAGTGCCGGAGGTAGGAAGACTGGTGTGAGGGGCAATTCTGGAATGGTGGTGCATAGTCAGGTGGATTTTCATGCCTTCTCCTGTGCACTAGGAGATCGGTCTTTTGCTACATTCAATACTATTTGCATGGCGTTTCATACTTAGGTAATTTATGCTTATGTTTGAATTCTACTCTCTTGATTGTTTAGAAGGTTTGGGATACAAGGGTGTATCTGTACTGTTTAGGGGTTCAGTTTGTTTGGAAGGATAGTGATTCTGGGGGGTTTATGCTCACTCCGGGGGAACAATTATTTAGTGTTTATTGAGGTGAGTATATTTCAAATTTCCTATTGGCCCTTGTTCATGATTTGGGTGTCCGGCTTGTCTTGAATTTCAACATGGTTGATAATATAATTGCTCTCTCAGAGGGGATCTAGGATTGTGTTGTAACAATGGAATGTGAAAAAACGTTAGAGGATCTCTCTAAAAGAATCCAAGACTCCTAGGTTGATATACATGATATTTGTTCCCAATTGAGATGGATGAGGTATCCGATGGAAGTTATGATTGCTGCTGTTCAACAAATTACTGCCCATATTCCTATTATGGATTCTCACCTTGATGAAATGGAGAAAAATTCTCATCAAATTTCCAATTTGACTTCTAGGATTGATGCCCACCTTGACGAGGTTGAAGGGATTATTTGTTCCTGTGATGATCAGGTTGAATCAATTTTAAAAACCTTGGTGAAGAATGAGTATCTTATAATAGGTAAGAAATCTAGGTTGGATGAGAACTCAGAAGGAGAGAATGTCGATGATTATATTATGCAACCTACCTATGTTGTTGTACACATTACAAGTTTTGATAAAGAAGACAACCTCAAAACTCATACTTCAGACAATGAAGATACAACTGAAGGAAGCCGCAACACTCGTGATGTGGATGTTGAGGAGACTATGGAAGAGACCCAGGACGATGAGGTCGAGATTCAAGAAGATGATGATGAGAATACTACAGAGTAAGAAGGAAACACTCATGATTTTCAGGTCATGGACAATTCCACCAGCTCTTAGTTTTGTTCTTCTATGAAGTTTTTTTTTAGGCTACTCTTAGGACAATTTGTAAGAATTTACAATAGCTTAGGGAACTAGGTGTTTTTCCTCAAGTTTATTTTCACTTGGATGACTGTAATTAAGCTATATAATATTCTGGATCCTCTAAAATTGACCTGAGGAATTTTTGTACTACTTTTCCGAAGTTTTTCAGACTTTTATAAATACAATCTTAACCATTTTCGTTAAAAAAAACAAAGCATTGAAATAATCAATATAAAGGTTTCATTTTATTCCATTAAATATAGAATGAGGGAACTAAAACACCATTGCTACTTAAAAATTGTTCAAGTAACTTTTGATTTCAACATATAATCACAACCCATAGTTAACGTGATTTGGGTTATTTGGAAAACAAAATGAAGGAAACAATATAAAATGGAAAAAAACACAGTATTTTGCGGAAAGTATAATAGTACATTTTTTTTTTGTAAGAGCATAAGGGTAATATATTAAAGTACAAAAAAAGTTACAATCACATGAGAATCTGTAAATTCATCATCTTTCAGAAGCTTCTGATGGAGCAGAAAAAGCAAGTAGGAGAATCCAAAGTCCTGCCCATAAGTGGGATGAGCAGTATTGACATAATTACAGTGGATCATTAAAAACATAAATTGAACGAGACTGGTAGAAAAAACTAGAGTCTGACAGTAGTCCATTGAGCTAAAACGGAGGAAGAAAGATAATGTTAAACGCTAGGATCACACAGAGCAGAACTATGCCCTAGCTTCTGCATCAGGGGGGTAGTGAATTTCAACTCGTGTGAGGAGGCCAGATGTGCTGGCGTAGGACGCAGTATTAAAGAGGGGGGATAGGGCATAGCGCCGACGGAGGGAGGTGGCCAGGTGTGGGAGCCACGCTTCCAGGAGGGCAGGTGGCACCCCTTTCCTCGGTGGTGTCGTGTCGAACACCCGTATCTAGGGGGAGAGGTCCTTCCTAGCTTGAGCAATGCATATTTGAGAGAGCCGGTTTGAGGGGGATTCGCTTAGAATTCCATTCCAGAGGGGGAGGTTGCAGGAGACTCCTTCATTGGCAAGACTGTCAGCTAAAGTGTTGGATTTGCGTTTCACATGATGGAATGTAAAACCTTTATGAGCCTTCATGGTAGAGGCAAGATGGTGAAGTTTGTGTTCCATCCTCCAGGTTGAAGAGAGTTTGGAGATTTGAGATCCATTTTGAATTTTGGAGGCCAAACCAAGGATCAGCTGGGAGTCTCCTTCCATTGTGAGAGGGTGGAGGTTCTATTTTGTGGAGATGACGATGCCCTGTAGGAGACCTTCCAGTTCAACTGCATTGTTGCTGTCATGACCAATGTTGCCATAGAAGCTTATGATGATTCGACCTTCATAATTACGGAAGACTCCACCAAAACCAGCCATGCCCGGATTTCCTTTGGAGGCTCCATCAAAGTTTAGTTTGAAGAGGCCTGCGACAGGGGGTGACCAGTGAGTCGAGATTGAAGTGTGTAAGACAGTGGTCTTCCTAAGAGAGGGGAATATTTGAGGCTTGAAGTTCCAATAGTGTAGAATTATTTTCTCCAAGTAGGTGGTGGGGTGTTCAGAGGTGTGCCACACGGTTGAGAAAAGGGTTTCCTGAATGTTGTCTTTCAGAGAGTCCTAGATATTGTCAGTGGATTTGCATTTCCCTTCGAAGATGTGGGCATTTCTTTCTTTTGATATGCTCCAGACAACAAAGCCTGGAGTGAGATCCCAGAGTCTGTTGAGTTGAGAGCCTCGAAAGGGGTCAACTTCCCATTGGTGAAAGGTGTTGATTATATCTCCTCTGGTTTTGTTGGATTTTCTGAATATTTCAGCCACCCTGTCCCAGAGCATGGAGGCTTTAGCACAGGTATCTAGCAGATGATCAATGTTCTCAACGTTGTGGTGGCACATGATACAGTGGGAGGGTCCAATGAAGCCCTTTTTCTATAGATTATCCCATGTGAGAATGCGTATGTGAGTGAGCAACCAAAGGAAATTTGAGATCTTAGGCCAAAAGGATTCTAGATCTTCTTCCAGAGAGGAAATGGTGCGTCAATGGATTTTAGAGCCAAAATGGAATTTTCCTCCTTGACAGTGAATGTTCCCTTGGGGAGATGCCCCCACCGAATGGTGTCCTTGTCAGGAGATCTGCAGATTTTCCTCGTTTGGATATCAGTCCAGACAACTTCAATGATGTCAGGTGCTAATCCTAGCTTCTAGAGCCTAGGATCCTTCCAGGTTCTGATCGAGGAAGAATCGACTAGGTCCCAGAAGTCACGGACCACCAAATTGGAGGTCGCTTGCCATATAGTGGGCGTTTCTCTGTAGATGGGGAGGCCGCTAAGTTTTGGAATTTGCTGCCAGGAATCCTGCCAAAACAACGCGAGTGTTCCATATTTGACTTCACAGAAGCTATGATGTTGAATGAGAGCCCGTTGAGAATTAGCCTCCCTCCAGATTAAAGAACCAGGGGGTCCGAGCCGTACTTGATCAGCTGGGAGGGGTCCCAGTTCAAAGCATACTTATTATTCCACAATTGAGCCCAGGGCGAGTCATTATTGAAGATCCACCTCCACCAGATTTTGGATGAAAGAGCCTTGTTGTTGATATCCGGATCCCTTAAACCAAGCCCCCCCCACGCTTAGGAAGGAAGACCATCTGCCATTTCACCAGGGCCCGCCTATTGTTTTGATGACTCTTTCCCCATAGGAAGGACAATTGAATCTTTCAAAGAGATTTCAGAACCCACATGGGTGCTGCAAGGACAAAAAACAGATAAAGGGGCATGGAATGGAGAACAAATTTGAGGAGAGTGAGGCGGTAGGGTAGGTTGAGAGAGCGGAAAGTCCAGGAGGAGATGTGATTTTCAACTTTGTCTAGAAGCTCCCTCCAAGAGGAATGTTTGACAGCTGAGTCAAAGAGGGGATCTCCAAGGTATTTGGTGGATAAGGTGGAGTGGCGAAGCCCAGAATAGGAGCAATGCTGCGTTTAGAGATAACACTAGTGTTGAAGAAGAAGATTTGAGACTTGTCCGGGTTAATGGAGGTGCCAGAGGCTTCCGAGAAGATCTTGAGGATCTTTTGAAAGGAGCGATATCCTTGGACAGAGGTGTGTCCAAAAAGGATATTTTCATCCACAAACTGTTGGTAGGAAATGGGGGCTCCTCCATGGAGAGAGAGGCCACGTAAGGATCCAGAAGCCACTGCTGCTTGAATCATTTTTCCAAGCCCTTCAAGCATTAGGATGAAGAGGAACGAAGAGAGGGGGTCGCCTTGACGGATGCCACGGGGGGGACTGAAGGTGCAGGAGGGGGAGCCGTTGACCATGATGGAGAAAAAAGCAAAATAAAAGAGGGAGGATATCCCACTGGTCCAATCAGGGCTGAAGCCGTAGGGAAGCGACATTTTCCGGATGAAATCCTAGCTAAGTTTATCAAAGCATTCGGAGAGATCCAACTTTAGAAGCATTCCAGGGATGCGATGGGCTTTAAGGGAGTGAGTGACCTCATGAGCAAGGATAATGCCGTCAAGGATATGTATTCCCTCTACATAGCCTATTTGCTCAAGTGAGATGAGCAGAGGTAAAAGGCGTTGAAGATGATTAGTGACAACTTTGGAGATGATCTTGTAGATAACATTGCAAAGAGAGATCGACCTGAATTTACCAGGGTGAGAGGCTTCTTTTTCTTTGGGGAGTAGGGAGAGGTGAGTGGCATTGAGAGCTGGCAGCACCCATTGCTTTTGTATGGATTCTTCTACTACCTCTCAAATTTTGGTTTTGATCAGGTCCCATCAATGATGAAATAAGTTGGTAGTGAATCCATCCGGGCCATGCGCCTTATCATCTGCCATTTGATTAACTGCAATTTCAACTTCTTGTAATGAGATGGACTACATTAAGGAGGCATTGTGCTCCTCAGTGATGATAGAAGGGATGTGATACGTAACCTGAGTTATGGTAGTGGATCTAGAACCAGGAGGTTCTATGAGGAGATCTTGGAAGAACCTTTTGAGTTCCCATTCAATGTCATTCTGCTCCTCAAGGACCTCTCTGGACTCCGTTTTGATCTTGTTGATACGATTATGCATTCTTTGCTGAAGGGTAGAGTGATGGAAGAAAGAGGTATTGCGATCTCCATCTTTAAGCCATACGACTCTCGACTTTTTTTTCCATAGGATTTCTTCTTGCAGGCAACGTTGGTTGAGTTTTTCTAAGAGACCCTTTTCCTTTAGTTTGAGGTCTTGAGAGAGACCATTATTCATGATATTGCGTTGGAGGGAATCGAGTTCTTCTTCGATCAACTTCTTTTCTTTGAAGATGTCACCAAAGGTGGTGTGGTTCCAATTTTTGAGGTTGGAGCGGAGGAGTTTGAGTTTCTGCTGGAGGATGGCCATTTTGGACCTGCCGACCAAACGCATCTCAGACCACCAGGAACTGACGGTATCCTGGAAATCAAGATGGGAAAGCCAAAAATTTTCAAATATGAAGGGCTTATGTGGGTGGGAACCAAGACTGTGCCACGTTAAGTCAATGGGCCAGTGATCCCAGCCTGCTGTTGGAAGAATAGAGGAGGCAAGGATACCGCCTGCAAGAGTGAGGATTTCTGAGATTAGAAATTGATTGAGTCATTTGGCAATCTGATGTACTCCACCCCTTTTGTTGTTCCAAGTAAAGAAGCATGAAGAAGGTTACAGATCGACAAGATTGTTGTTGAAAATGAAGGCTTTGAATAGTAGGTATTCGGTGGATAGCGAACAAATCCCTCCTTTTTTCTCCTCAAGGGTAGTGATCACATTGAAATCTCCCCCGATGATAAGGGGGGAGTCAATGTGAGACAATGTGAACCAACTAAAAAAGTTGAGAATTTGGGATGTGAGGGTTGGGGGCTAAGGGATGTAAACGTTGAGGAGGTGGCCATGTAGGCCTAAGTCGAGGATATGGAAGGAGGCAGAGATGGCATGAGCAGTAGTAGCATAATTTTCTAGGGTTATAATAGATGGGTTCTAGGCGATGGCAATGCCACTGGCAGATCCAATGGCATCGGTGGGAAAAAAGTGGCAGCCTCTCCAGATTTTGGACATGAGGAGGATGAGGGTTTCTGAAGAGCACTTGGTTTCTTGTAAGAAAAGGACAGAGGGCGAGTCAGAGAGGATTTTTATTTTTAACATACGACGTTTGGAGGGACCATTGAATCCATGTAGATTCCATGATATGAGCTTCATTGAGAGTTGGGGGTGAGGGAGGGAAAAATTTTTGTTAGTTGGGCGTATTGCCCTGATTCCACCAATCGTGTGCCCAACAAGTTGATTCTTTGGAGGTCATATTTCCTCCCCCTTTTCTTGAGCTCCCTCAAGAGTTTCTTCCTATCTTTTTGGGGGAGGTTGTGTATTCCAAGTTTGTGATGGGCTTTAACTTTGGCAAGGGATTCTTTAAGGAGCTGTATCTGGTTGGGAGGGATGGATCCGAAAGCTTTTTTCGTGCATGCATACTCCAACCCAAGAAGGTCAAGTTCTCCTAAATCAAGCTCTGTCATTTCTTCATCCATAGTGACGTCTAGAGAGGGATCCACATAATTCTTAAGGAGATATTCTTGGGGATTAGAAGAAGTACCTTGAGGTTCGATGGGGACTTCAATTTTTCCTTGAGCAAGAAGGGCTTCTAGATCGGTTGAATGCTTAGGATTCTCAGGCTTGGTCGGGTAAGACTCCTCAGCTGTTGGATGCTTCTTGAGGTCCGCATCGTGGTCCACCTACTATTCTGCTAGGATCTCAAAGCTATTGCTTGTGGAGGGGGCATCAACTTTGTTTTTCCCTGGGACAACTTTGCGGCCATGACGTTTAGCCCGTCCATATCTTTGGAATCCATCTGCATCAATGGTGTCTTTCTTTAGGTCACATTTCAGGGTTTTGTTTAGAGGGCAGTCTCTGAAGAGGTTCCCATGTTCATGAAATTTGCGGCACCTGAACGATATGTGTTCATAATCCAAAGGCTGGGTCCATTCCGAATCTTTGAGGGAAAGATTGATCATGTACAGTAGGGTTTTAGAAATGTGCATGTAAACACAGATACTGGCGTAAGAGGTGTATTTATGGAGCTTTGTTTGATTTGTGGATCTGACATATGCTCCTAGGGTGTTTGCAATGTCTTTTAAGGTCTCTTCGTCCCAATATTCCTATGGGAGGGTGTTGACGCAGAGTCTATCAACAGGGGTTCATTCCGCACTGTTTCCAACAAACTATAAACCTGACTCCCTTATACATCGGCCCGAAAAGGTGTAACCCTTTCCAACAACACTTGCAGAGCAAGTGTAGTCTCACCCGAGGTGGATAAGAGGGCTGCTGGAACCAAGCTTCCGCAGTTGTGTAGAGGATATGCACACATTATATTCGCACTAACCAGAGATTATAACATTCATAACATACCATTAACTTGTCATTTGCATCTTAAATCATTCATAATTTCTAACACATACATTCAGAACGTACTCAACGACATACTTATTCAGATTAGCATTACAACATATTCACATTAATCAACAAAGAACATTGACATAACCCATTATCCGTCATCGCACTTTTACACAAAGACATAATTCATATCATAACCGAACATCTTCATTCATTCATCAAACCTGCGGAATTAACCTCGCAAAAACCGTCAATACATCATGTTGCGGATCCAAAGCAAAACCCAAAAGATCAGATCAATCTCCCAAACTTTGATGCCCTTAGGATTACAATCCTACTCTATTTATATTCTTCTATTCTATTACAAAATGGTCCACATGACCGACTTGACTAATATAACAAATCTTATGCTTCCGCAAAAGTGGCAAAAGGTCCTTTTTCTGTGGAATGACTCTTTCGCATCTATCGGCTTCCACACTTCCTGTGGATCTATCCCGTGCCAACAGAGTGAATACATTCTGATCCAAACTAGAGCCCAGGTGAAGTCCTCTTTTTCTGGGCAGAACCTTTCAATCCAGTTTTCATGTATAGACTAGTGGAGTTGAAAAAACAGGGGCCATCGTTTTCCACCCTTGCTTTGTCTTCCAGGTGGTGGAAGATGATTGTGAAGAGACCTTTGGAGCCAAGTTGTAGATCATAGTGAGATTTTGGCTTCCATTTCATGGAAATCCAGCTTTTGAGGGCTTGTTCAGTAGGCCAGATTCCCATCGATTTGCAAATGAGAGCGTGATCCTTCAAGTCTTGGGATCTGACATTTATCCTTTCCGGTGGGAGAATTAGACTTGGTCAGGCTATGCATGTACTGGTTCCCTGAACACCGCCTTTTGGTGGTGTATTCTGGTTGAGATCTAGATTAGTCCTGGGTGGTTCCGCGTTAGGGATGGGAATGTCCTCTGAGCCGATTCGTAGCGTGGAGGTGTGGCCATCCGATCGCGGTGAGACAGGTGGAGTGAGTGCGGCCGTATGGGAGGGGCCTTCTGCCTCTCCCGGATTAGAGGACATGGGCGCTGTTCAGAGCAGGGGGATCAAAATAAGCAGGGGAAGTACAGAATTGATGGGGCAGGCTCTGAAGGTTGCCAGAAACCCTAGAGGGATATCACTCATCCACGAAGCCGAGGACAACAAATGTCATCAGAGCAATTCCTCAAGTATAATAGTACATTAAAACCCAAATTCTATAATGAATGGAATGGAAAAACATTGTAAATTGCAAATCAATACAAACTAGCTCAGATGGTGGTAGCTTATTTCTGAAGATAGATGTGTGGGCTATGCTCATTCGCAAGAGATGATTACAAAGAGATCATAAAGGGATTTTTTATCATAAACATAAAGAGGAAAAACCCTAACATACAAAAACCTATCCCAAAAAGATGAAGTGCCAAAATGATTTGTGGGCCCCTAGCTGGCTAGTTGATATGCCAACTTCTTGGGGGTACACCTTTTGCATACAATCTCCATTTAGGGTGCTCAATAGCTCCTTGGAGGAAACTAACTGAGAATTAAAACTTTTGACTGAAGCTAGGGAATGCAACAACGACCCTTGGTCCTCCCATTAGCCCAAAAACATCATTTAGAGCCTCAAGATGACCCCAAAGGTTTGGGACTTGAAAACTGTACAAAATTGCCAAGAAGATGGAGAACCATTGTAACATGGTGGAATAGGTGGGTGGCCACTAGTATACACCTAGATTAGTCCTCCCCCCTTAGGGATCAATGGTTCCCGTTGCTTAAGTTCCTCCATTAGATGAGGACACTTTTGCTGAGTCTGACTCCTAGTGAGCCACTTTCCTTCGTGAAGAAGCTGCCCTGCTTTGATGACCTGATATAGTTGAATGTTATAATGACGAGTGCCCTTCATATCTGTGTCCATGATCAGATTGATTGTAGTCTTCTCAATGCATTTAGGATTGTGTTTAGTAGGGGCCAAGTGCCCGACTACCTTTGTGGTGTCCAAGATAGGTGGAAAATATGGTCAAAATAGATCCACATTAAAGACATGGTGCAAGTCGAGGAAAGGGGGGATATTTAAATCAAAATAATTCTCACCCATAGCCTTGTTGATGGTGTAAGGCCCATACCAAAGTGGGAATATATTTTGATGGCACCCCATGAGGCACTCTTTCTATAAATGTAACAATACCTTATCACCAACTTGAAACTTATATGGAACACGATGTTGGTTACATTGATGCTTATACTTGGCATTGGATTTATACAAGATATCATGAACTTGTTGTTGGATGTGGTGGATCCAATCAACAAATTTGGATGCCGGATCAAACTCAGTTTTAGCATGGGAGGAATATTCTTGTGGATATGTAATGGGTAGTTCTACATCAATTGGAGCTAATGGCTGGAACCCCAAGCATACCTCAAAATGGTCATGGCTAATAGATCTATGAAGGGATATTTTGTAGCTATGCTGAACATAAGGAAGGCTCTCATCCCAAGTGCATGATGTTTGGATTTGTACATTCTTAGTATATGCACAATCATCCCGTTGACCACCTCCGTCTGCCCATTGGTTTGGGGGTGGAAAGTAGTCGATTTGGTTAGTGTGGTATCCATGGTCGACCAAAAGGTACTTAGGAACATGTTGACTTGAGTTGAAATAATGGTCCATGGGAGGCTAAAATGAACCCAACCACGCTCAAAGAAGAGCTTAGTAGTGGACTCTATTGTGATGCTCTTCTAACATGGAGTTAAAATTTCCATCTTAGCGAACTAGTCAACAAGCACAAAGACACAATCGTTGTCATGCTTAGTTGAAGGCAAGAATGACATGTAGTCCATCGATACAGACTCCTAGGGATTGTCTAGGGTAGGCAATGGAGTGTACAATCCTTCCATCTTGATGGAATGCTTGGTAATGGCACATGTGATGCATGATCGAATGTACCTACCAATGTCTTATCAGAGCTTAAACCAATAGAAGTACTTTTGCAAAATTGTGACCATCTTCTATAAGTTGAAGTGCCTTGCCACTTGACTTGAATGTGCCTCTCAAATCAACTTCTCATGCTTGCTTGAAGGAACAAAAGGTGGCCTAGATGGCATAAAAATTCATCTTGGATATGAAATTTCGAGACCGATATTCCTGCTTGTAATGTCTAATAGGCAATAAAAAATTAAGGGTTACTATTGTACAATTTGGGCCACTTGGATGTCTCATGTCCACAAGTGTTGAACATGGTAGTTAGAACATCAATGGGAGTTCGATTTAGGTAATTCACAATGTGACTGGTGCTTCCCTTTGGTTCAAGTGGAATTGTTGTAGGTATGTGGACCACTTTTGATGACGATCGTTCTGTAACTTTCCCTATGCTTGCATGAACTACATGGGACTGTGATCAGTGTGGATGATGGTCTCCTTCCCTAGGATGTAATGTTTCCATTGATGGTAGGATTGCACAATGGAGTACATATCCTTGTCATAGGTGGGATACCTACGAAAAGAATCAGAGAGTGTCTCACTATGATAAGCCAACGAATGTCCATGATAAGTGAGGATTGCATTGACATCATAGTCATAGGCATGTGTCTCAATCTATAAAGGTTTTTGTAGGTATGGTAGAGTGAGGGCTGGAACCGAGTAGAGGTGTCATTTCAGATCCTCAAAGGATTTATGTTGTGATACACCCAAAGAAAACATGGATTTGGATCCACCCTTGGTCACTTGGCTTAAGGTCCAAGCGATATGAGATAAACCCAACACAAACTTGAGGTAAACGTTGGCGAGGCCCAAGGAGCCCTGGAGCTCTGTTAGAGTTGTTGGGGTTGGACGATTGTGAATGAATTGGATCTTGGTTGGGTCGACCTGCACCCCATGTTCATCCATGATGTATCCTAGTTATTGAATTATTTCCATGACAAATGAGCATTTTTCCAAATCAACATACAATTTGTGTTGGCGCAAGGTACCAAGGATCTGTTGAATGTGCTGCAAGTGTTCCACCCAAGTTCTACTGAATATGAGAATGTCATCCATATATATGAATTATCCAAGAGTATCTTTTTGATCAATCCAAAATGAAGTATTTAAATGCCGAAGAGAAGTACACCATCGTGTAGGGATCATCGAGAGCTTTCCAGCGACACATGTTTCATCTCAAATGTACACCATATGCTCTAAATATTGCGTTATGAAGTTCTATCCAAATAGGTAAGTGGAAAAGAATTCCATGTGGCACCAATGGAAGGGTGCAACATGGCCCGATAGCACTAACGTTCCAGTATCATGTAGCACCACATGGCAGGTATGGGATGAGTTGGAGGGATCATACGGTGAATTGGTAGGCATGTTGACCACTTTGACAAGGACACATGGTAGTTCACTGATGAGTTGGAATCTACGTGGCAACAAGTGGCCCGATGAGAGGTTTCCACGTGGTAGCTCCCATTGGCTCTATCACAATTCTGTTTATCAAAACTATATTCCGATGGTTTATATTGTAACATGGAGTCAACACCATAATCCGTGAGCCATACATATATATTCTATCTATATCCAATGTTGAACGGAGCACAAAAGGGAGAGAGGTCTGTAGGTTTGACCCCATGAACTCCCACCATCTATTGCCATATCTCCACCAACGCGCCACAAGCGCCTGTTGTTAAGGGTTACGAAATATAATGGTTTTATGTTGATTTGATCCGGATATAATCCCCACTATGCCTGCACCATATCCATGATATTTAAACAATGAATTCACTATATGTATATTATATGGTTGTTAACCATATATTAATTTCTAAAAATGTATTATATGCTAGATTAACCATATATTTTATCTCCATTTAGGTTGGATCATATATTCTAAATCCCATTGAATTTGGATTGGGAGTTGTGAACCCTTTGTTATATAACCAAGGGTATTTTTCCATATGAAGACAATTTTTTTGGTGGAGAAGAATTGGTATAATGCCAATATGCCTTTGTAAAGGCTTGTAAATTTTCTCATGTTGTAAAGAGGCTTTTTAGCCACGTTTGTGAGATTTTGAGAGTGAGAGGATTCTTTTCGGAAATCCTAAGCCTCTTTGAAGCAACTTGAAGGAATTTTGTACTTGTTGGAGATCGCATTATGGTGTTGTAGCATTTGAATTCAAATTAATAAGATCAGTTCATCCATTAGAAAGGGACCCAAAGACGTAGTCCACTTTAGACGAACTACGTTATCAATTGTCTTCTTATTTTCATGGTTTGATGCACTTAATTATGTTTCCCTTTAGTTATTTGATCTCTCTCTTTAAGCTTGTTTATTAAGTCCTTTTAAAGTTATCCGTTAAAGTGAATTCACGTGCAATTCAAACATTATTTCAGATCCATTATTTTCAGATCATGTTTGGTATCAGAGCGAGGTTTGACTACATTTTGTGAGTGTGAATGTTAACCAGGCTGAAGTTCAAGAGAGGTGAAGGGGTGCTTGAATAATATAATCCCAAGATTGGAACAAGGTATACAAGAAAGGAAATGGATTATTCAAAAGAAGAGGATTCTGTTAATCCACCTCCTTTCGGTAGTGAAGAGGATTTTTTCAAATATTTCATGGAATTGAAGTCTATGGTTGAAGAATGTATGAGGACCAGAAGAAAGCCAATGTAGAAGGAACATAAAAAACAATTGGTAAAGGAGAAGGAGGTGGTGGTGACCCTCCTAAAACTCCACCGTGTCCATCATCATCATCTTCTTCCAGTTCTAGTTCTTCTTCTAATTCACAAAAGAAACATTCTGAAAAATTTGGCCATAAAATGCCTTTATTGAAACTTGATGTTAAGATTGATTTACCCATATATAATGGTGAAATTAATGCAAAAAAACTAGATGAATGGATCATACAAATTGAGGTGTATTACGGGTTCCAGAAGCTTACAAATGATGGTGCAAATATCCAGTTGCTCTTCGTCTTGGAGGAACCACACTCATATGGTGGGAGAGTAAGACTTAGGAAGATATTATTGCTTGTAAAATTATTTCTTCTTGGTATGAATTCACTGTAGCGTTAAATAAACAATTCTATCCATTAGGATACATGCAGCAAGCCATGATGGATTGGAAAAACTTAAGGCAAGTTAAAGGTTAGAGTGTACATGAGTACATACAACAATTCAGAAAGAGAGATTTGGTTTTAGGTATACCGCTTTACACTCAGGAAACACTTCTCAAGTTTATAGGGTGATTGCATAGTTATTTGCATCATACGATACTTTTGTTGAATCCTACTGACCTTGATGAGGTTTGTGTACAATCTATACACATTGAATCCAAAGGGAAGAATGTGCATGATAACTTTTCCTTAGCTGAATCTAGCCAGTCAAAAGAAGGCAAGAGTAAAAAGAAAGTGAATCAAGCTGCTACAATGAAGAAAGAGGATGAAAATATTCCATGTTCACAATGTCAAAGAGATGGGCATGATGAAGAACATTGTTGGAAGCTACATCCGGAATTGAAGCCAAAATGGTATAAGTATTAGAGAGGTAAGAGAACGACCACGACTATAGTTCAAGATCTTGGATATGAATCCAAAGATGAATCTAAGGTGATAGCCATGGGTCTTGAAGTTAACATTTCTACCGCTAGTTGTAGTCATTTGCTTCTTCTTCAAAATTTGTTATAAGATTTGATGAAGGAAAGAGGACTGGATTATTTCATATACGAGTGATCTCCAAGCATACCAAAATAAACACACTTATTGATAGTGGGTTTCAGGTGAATCTTATTTATGAGCAAGTGGTTATAAATTTGGGATTAGAGAGGAAACCTCATTCTAAACCATACCCTTTGGGATGGGTTTGTGAAGATTCAAAATTGCATGTGTCTCATCAATGTAAATTGAAATTTTTCATCACATCCAGTTTTGTAGATGAGATAGAATTGGATGTAGTCCCTTTAGACATTTGCAAGATTGTATTGGGGAGTCCATACTTGTATGATATAAAATATATCTTCTTCAGAGAGCACAATAAGTACCGATTCTTCAAGGATGGGATCGAATATATTGTAAGAGCTCATTAGATGAAAATTGATTTGTTTGTGGTTTCTACAAGATGGATGAAGATGTTAGTAAATGCAAGCAAGGGTTTATCTCTTATGACGGTAAATGATTGTGGTCTTGAAAATTCATTGGTTTAGGTTGATACTAATTAGATGTTACATGATACACTACAGGTACAACATGAGGGGTTACAACATGAAAACATCTTGGATTGTAGGGAAACAGATCCATTGATATTAACTGCTTCTATAAAGAAGGACAAGCTTTTTATGGGTTCATTCTGTTTATCATCTGCATGTTCAATTTTATGTATAATTTTGTTGCTATTTAGTTGTGTTTGGAGAGTAGCTTCGACATTGAATGCATATCTATGTAAAAATGATAGAATGATTATTTTTGTCAACAATATGATGGTTGTTTTCATCTTTGTTATGATGATATATGTGATCCTAAACCGAGCAAGTTGGATTGCGGGCATAAGACAAGCGTGTCCTCACTCTTTTTTTGAGTAAATCCTGCTTTTGGTGGTCCAAAATCTTTCAAGTAGGGAGGTTTGATCCAGGAGGATCTTTTTGATTGATCCAGAATGAAGTCTGTAAATGCCGAATAGAAGTACACCATTGCGTAGGGCTCGTCGAGATATTTCCAACGACATAGGTTTCATCTCAAACATACACTGTATACCCGAGATATCACATTCTAAAGTTATGTCCAAATAGGTAAATGAAAAAAAATTCCATGTGGAACCACTGGAAGGGTGCCACATCCTAACAATGCTGACATGGCAGTCTCACAAAGCTCCACATGGAAGGTATGGACAAAGTTGGTAAGCAAGTGAATCAGTCCAATAAGGACACATGGCATGTCGCTAATGAGTTAGAATCTACATGGAAACATGTGGCCCAATGAGAGGATTCCATGTGGAATCTCCCATTGGCTCCATCCCAGTTCTATTTATAAAAAATATATGACATACATGGATCGAACCCCAATATACTCCAACGACCTTACCACTACACCACCGGTTACGCATTGATATGCATATGGAAAATATTTTATTTAAGTTTGAATGGAGTTTCTATCGGTGATAAGCCCCGACCTCCATGGTATATATTGTAACATGGTGTCAACACCATAGTTCGTGGGGCATACATATATATTTTATCCATATCCAATGTTTCAGGTTGTATATTTTATCCATATCCAATGTTTCAGGTTGTTCAAATGGTATACCATATATATTATATATTCCATACATATCCCATGTTTCGGGTGGTTCAAATGGTATACCATATATATTATATATAGTTCAAAAGGGAGAGAAATCCGCGGGTTTGAACGTACGAACCCCGCCATGCTATTTCCATATCTCCACCAATGCGCCACAAGTGATCACTATTAAGGAATACCAAATATAATGATTTTAATTTAATTTGATCCAAATATAATCCCCAATATGGCCGCGCCCTCCCCGTGACATTTAAACAATGAATTCACTATATGTATATTATATGTTTTTTATCACCATATTTTATGGTTGTTTACCATATATTTAATTTCTAAAAATACATTATATGGTAGATTAACCATATATTTTATCTCTATTTAAGTTGGATCAAATATTCTAAATCCCATTGAATTTGGATTGGGAGTTATGCCTTTGGTATATAACCAAGCGTATTTTCCCATATGAAGACAATTATTTGGTGGAGAAGAATTGGTATATTGCCAATATGCCTTTGTAAAAGCTTGTAAATTTGCTCATGATGTAAAGAGGATTTTTAGCCACTCTTGTGAGGTTTTGAGGGTGAGAGGATTCTTCTTGGAAATCCTAATCCTCTTTGAAGCAACTTGAAGGCATTTTCTACATGTTGAAGATCACATTATGGTGTTGCAACATTTGATTTCAAATTAATAAGAACGATTCTTCCATTGGAAAGGGACCTAGATATATAGTCCACATCGGAAGAACGTCTCCGTTGTCAATTGTCTTCTTATTTTCATGGTTTGATGCACTTAATTATGTTTCTCTTTAGTTATTTGAGATCTCTCTTTAATCTTGCTTATTAAACCCTTTTAAAGTTAACTATTGAAGTCCCCCACAGCAGGTGCTAAGGCGGTGCCACCCCCGCGAAGAGCCATACAATCAAGGGGCCCGACACATTCCCACCTATGCCAACCACGCTGTAGGGCACGTGTCCTCCTTGGCTGTCCACATGTCCCAGCTACCATGATATTTCGGACCCCCATCCGAGTGCTCCAGTTCTCCGGCGTGCACTAAGTCCCGTCCTAGTCCGACTCTGTGCGATTGCATTCACTCCCACAACGTGCTCCATGTGGGGAGGTACTCCAACAATAATGGTAAGAGGAGACAATAGGGGAAAGAGCCACCGTAAATCTCTGCGTATTGTTTGAGGGGGAAGAAATGTGAAAGCATCCGGGTTCATAGCGCTAAGACTCTCCCCCAATAGTATTGTTTTTGTTCGCAATTCGGCTCCTGGTTTGTTTAAAGTCATAGCAACAACATTGCCCATGAGAGGTTGAATCAAGCATAAGACAAATCCAATCGGCCCCTCTCGAGGCCCATTAGTTCGATTCATGCGCAGTATAGTGGGAAAGGCCCATAGATTTAAGGAGGAAATCCCGTCGCCTGCCCAAGTAGAAATTAAGGATGGAGAAGAGGATGCCTAGGTGATGCGGGGCTGCCTCTCAGACTCAGAAATTCGTGAGGAGTTTGAGGCCCTGGTTCCGGACACAGGGAGCACCAGAGGACACACAAAACTCTACCAGCGGACTCTGGACTTTCACTGGCTGCAAAAAACGATCCTCGGAAAGACCCTGGCCGAACGAGGTGAAGCAAACATAGAAATTCTACTCCAACAAGACAAAATGGTGGGATACCTGAAGCAAATCCTCCACAACCAGAACCAAATTGCTCGTAGGCTCGACATTGAGCTCATCAAAGAAACTGGGGCTCAGGAAGCCACAACCGGTTTGAACATCTAGCTCGGTTTCAGTCAGCTTATGTTTTTATTTAGGTTTATCCTTTTCAGTTTATTTTCTGCTGCAGTTTTTAGTTTTTTGGAAACCCTACTGTGTAGAAAGACAAAAATTCTCGAACCTTGTGGCATCATACTGCTTCCTTTTGGGGATGACTTATTATTTTTTCACTCCGGGTCTATTTTCCCAGTCTTGGGAGGGCCCAGCTACACTCTGTATATCTTTCTGGAAGTAATATAAGGACCAAATCTAACTTACAAAAGAACAGTTAACTATAGAAGTGAATTCACATGCAATTCAAACATTAATTCAGATCTGTTATTTTCAGAACAAAGACTACGAAAGAGCTTGTGAATGGGTGCAATATATCATCCATCATCCTCATATATGTTGTCAGAGAATTAGTCAAGCCGAAAGGCATGAATAACCCCTAAAAAAGGCCTTCTTTAGAATTGAAGGTTGTCTTCCATACACCAAGCTGCTCAATTGAGAACTCATGGTAAGCTAACTTTAAATCAATATTACTAAATAACTTAGCACCCATAAGCTGATCAAGAAGATAATTAATCCAGGGGATTGGGTATATTCTTGATGGTGATTTTGTTCATGGATTTGTAGTCAATATATAGTTTCCATGTCCCATCCTTCTTACATACCAACACAATTGGGATCTCATAAGGTGAGCATTTCAGTTGAATTTGGTATTTTTGGATGACCTCTTAATTTGACGCTTTATTTCCTCATTCTCCAAAAGAGAGTGCCTATATACCGGGCCATTAGGTAAATTAAGCCCTAGATGTGGGCACATTCCCCCCTATATTGTGGTGCATTACAATAGTTTTGATGTCGGCTTTGGCCCATTAGTTGCAATTGTCATTAGTATGGTTATATTAGTTATGTTGGCTTGGGTCAGTGAGTTGTAATTGTACCTCTTAATCTCCTATATATAGGAAGGATATCTTTTCATTTGAGCATATTATCTTATCTTGTCTTATCCATTATTGTGTACTTGGTACATTGTATAAGGAGGTTTCCCCTTCGAAGAGGCTTCCTATTCATATATTTTATTCATTAAAGGCGTATAGTACTCTTTCTGGTCTATTTATGCTCTTTTCATGCTCTTTTTGGAAATTTGTTGCTTAACATTTGGTACTAGAGCTTGGATGCTTCCAAAACAAGTCATCTTGGTATTGTCACTATATATTTTTTTCTACCAGGTTCCAGACAACGAAATTTGGAACCCATCTATAAAACAATCCAAAATACTTGGTATAAAACTTTCAGATCTTGACTCGTTACAGGTTCGTAGTTATACCCTCAAGAAGTTAGGGTTTCAGACTATTCCAAAAGCTAGTCTCAAACTAGTGTTCTAGGGAAAATTGTTATATATGGAGCACGTGAGATCCAAATTGAGTGAGACTAGTTGAATCAGAAAGAAGATAGACTAGAGTATATGTGGTATAATTTTTAGAATTATATTAAAAAAATTGGACATGTGGTAGGCCATACACTCTGGCTCTTCTGAAAAAACCAAAATTAATAAGTGTGGGGAAAATGATCACAACTTTTTTTGGCACATCCAAATTCAATAAGACCCATGGAATTGGAAAGAAGACATATCAGTATACCATAGGCCAATATTTCTGACTCATAGGGGCCTAAATTTTAGGGCTACCGCAGTTGAAAGGTCAGTTAGCAAATCAATCTTCAAATCAGGGTTGGAAAAAGGTATGTCATTTAATTTTGAATAACTTTTAGTAGATGGATCTATTTAAGGTGAAACAAAGGTTTGATATCTATTTATACTTTTCAAAATGACACCAAAAGGTAGTGGAAAAAATCACATTCCACTCAAACCACCAGAGGATTTATCCCTGATCTACAATGAAAGTGAAGACATATACTCTAGGGTATCTAACTTGGAAGATATGATGAAAGGGACTGTGCAAATGGTTGATTTAGTCAACTTGGAAAATAATATGGCTAGTAAAGAGGATCTCAATGGGATGGATAGAAAAGAGGATCTCAATGGGATGTCTAGAAAAGATGATCTAGAATATTTGAAGATACTACTAAATTATATAATACTTATCCTTCCTACACATTCTTCTACTCAAGAAGAGGATAAGGAGGAAAAGGGGGACTTACTCAAGTCACGTATTGAGAAAATTGAAAAATAGTTAGAGAATAAGAGGTTTGACTCCCTAAGATATAATGATCTACTCCATCATCACATGTTCAACTTAGGTCCAAAGAATTACTTTATGCCCAATATTGACATGAGAAATTTTGATGGCAATGATCCGATTAGATGGATATTCCAGATGGAGCAATTCTTTGATCTACACCAAGTGCCAACTTTGCAAAAGGTAACTATTGAATCATTATTTTTAGAGAATGATTAATTTGTATGGTACCAATGGCTTTGTGACGATAAAAAGGACTCTGTTATCTCTTGGTCTATATTCACCGAAGAATTGATTGCACATTATGGTGATATTAATAACAACACTTTCTTTAGTCAGTTGATAAATATCAAACAAAAAGGTCCAGTTATAGAGCACATCAAGCAATTCCAGAAGTTAAGTCTTAGAGTGAAGAATATTCAGAATATAATTTGTTGGATCTCTTTATGGGAACTTTAAAAGAGAATATTCAACATGAGATATGTATCCTTGAACCTTAATAATTGGAGAATGCTTTTAGTTTGGAAAGGAAAATTGAAAGTAAAAAATATGGTGATGACTACTAGAAGGACCACCTCCAACACATATCAAGAGAATAATGTCCATTCTTCTATTGCAACTAAAAGGTTGACACCTCAACAACTAGATGAAATAAAAACAAAAGGTCTATGCTTTAATTGTGACAGCAAGTATAGTAAGGGACATAAATGTGGCGAGAAGAAATTATTCTACATAGAGTGTGAAGAGGAAGAAGCAAAAGAACAAGAACCTTCTAAAGCCGAACAAATAGACGAGATTACTTTGAAGAGATTACTCCCACCAGATCTTGTCATGCATTTGATGGAATTAGCACTCCTCAAACTCTCAATATTGAAGGATATATCAAAAAGAAAAAAAAGGTAACAATGTTGATTGATTATGGTAGTACTCATAATTTCATTCGCTGTAAATTAGCCAAAGTTCTCAATTTCTTTGTATATCCAACACCAAAGTTTCAAGTAAAGATTGTAGATAGAGGAACTACCAATTGCTCAGGGAAATTCCATAATATCAATCTTATTATGGGGTAATATGTATTGAATAGTCCAATGATTTATATTCCAATGGGTGGTGATGATGTTGTCTTAGGAGTTCAATGGTTATAATCATTGGGAACCGTGGCTTTTAATTTTCAGAAGTTTTTCATGAAATGTTTATGAGTTAAATGGTATCACAAGGAAACCAAGCAACGCGATAAGATATAATGACATGAAAAAATTGATGAAAAAGGGACATCAAGGTGTAATTGGACAATTATTCTCATTAGATGTTCAAACATCTAAGCCTCCTATTTCCCCAAATATCCAAAGGATCATTAATAAGCATTCCAAGTTATTTGAAGATATTCTAAAAGGTCTTTCACTTGCTTTATATTTTGATCATGATATTCACTTAATTCCAGGAAGTGTTCCTCCTAACATCAGACCTTACAGATACCCCTATAGCTATAAGAATGAAATTAAGTGTCTGGTTGAAGAAATGTTAGAGGCTGGAATAGTTAGGCCTAGACAAGGTTCTTAATATGCACAAGTGGTAATGGTAAACAAGCCGGACGGATCAGGGAATATGTGTCCATATTATAGAGACCTCAACAAGATCACCATTAAAGATAAGTTTCAATTCATGTCATGATGAATTGTTAGATGAATTACATGGAGTTGTTTTCTTCACAAAGTTGGATCTTTGTTACAGGTATCACCAGATTAGAATGAAGGATGAAGACATACCAAAAAAAACATTAGAACAAATGAATGCCATTTGGTCTCACGAATGCGGCCTCCACATTTCAAGGTTTGATGAATTCCATTTTCAAGCCTTTCCTTAGAAAAATTGTGCTAGTATTCTTTGATGATATAATAATATATAGCAAGTGTTGGGAAGAACATGTTCAACATGTTTACAGGGTACTACAATTACTAAAGTAGCAACAACTATATGCAAAACCTTCCAAATGTTTCTTTGGGGTAAAGGAGGTAGAGTATTTGGGTCATATTGTATCTCATGAAGGTGTCAAGGTAGACCCTAAAAAAATTAAATCCATGATAGACTGGACAATTCCAAAAACCCTGAAGAATATTTGAGGATTCTTAGGTCTGATAGTGTACTACCGCAAGTTTGGTCAGAACTATGGAAGAAGAACAACGCTTCTAATAACATTATTGAAGAAAGATGCATTTTCTTCGACTCCAGAGGAAACTCAATGTTTTGAACAACTTAAAGAGACAATGTGAAAAGATACTGCTTTGGCCACACCAGACTTCACAAAAACCTTTATTATGGAATGTGATGCTTTAGGAAATGGCATTGGTGCTGTTCTAATGAAAGAAGGACACCTGCTTGCTTTCAAAAGTCATCCAATCAAGGGAAAGAAATTATAGAAGCACATTCATGAGAAGGAAATGTTGGAAATACTACATTCTCTTAATAAATGGATTCCATACCTAATAGGTAGGCACTTCAAGGTAAAAAGAGATCATAATAGTCTTAAATACTTCTTGGAACAGAGACTATCTATGGAAGAGAAACAAAAATGGGTAACCAAGATGTTGGGATATGAATTTGAAATCATCTATCGAAAAGGGAAACAAAAAGTGGTGGCAGATGCTCTAGAAAAGATGAATATGTTGGGGCATTACTTTGTGCAATTTTCATTCTACAACCAGATTGGGAAACAACAACAAGGGAAGAATGGAAAAATGACCTATTTGTGTGGAGACTAATTCAAAAGCTACATAATGATCCTAGTGTATTAGATTTTTTGTGTGGAAAAATGATGCACTATCGTATAAGGATCACTTATATTCATGCAAAAAATCCCAACTCAAACAAAGCGTCCTCTTGGAATTACACACCTCTCCTATAGGTGGGAACTCTGGATTCCTAAAAAGTTTTCATAGGGTCAAGAAGGAATTTGTTTTGGGAAGGTATTAGATGTGATGTTCAAAGGTTCATGGCCGAATTTTTGGTTTGCCAACAAAATAAGGGTGAAATAGTTAAAACTCCATTACTTCTACAACCATTAGACATACCTTGTCAGCGTTGGGATGGAGTATCAATGGATTTTATCACAGGTCTACCCAATTCAGAAGGAAAGAATGTTATATTGTGGTTGTTGATATACTCACGAAGTATGCGCATTTTTGTGCACTCTCGCACCCTTTTAATGCAAGTATAGTAGCTACATCCTGTATGGAAACTGTTCAGAAGTTACATGGAAATCCAAATATTATTGTAAGTGATAGAGATCCAACTTTCATTGGAAAATTTTGGACTGAATTACTTTCTTGTTTGGGATCCCAATTAGCTCACAGTTCATCTTATCATCCTCAATCTGATGGGAAAACTGAGATAGTGAACAAATGTTTGGAAGGCTATCTTCATTGCTTTGCATCTGATAAACAAACACAATGTGTGAAATGGTTGTCTTTGGAAGAATGGTGGTACAATAATTCCTTCCATACATAATAAAAAATGTCTCCATTTATGGAACTTTATGGGTACTAGCCTCCATCTATCACATCTACCTTAAAGGAAAATCTAAAGTTCGAGTTGTGGAAGATCACATAGAGCACCAACAAGAAGTTCTTTAGAATCTTAAGGACAACCTGTCTATGTCAAAAAATAGGATGAAACAACAAGCTGATCAACATCACAGTGAAAGGAGTTTCAAAGAATGGGATTGGGTATTTATGAGGCTACAACCTTACAAGTAGATGTTCCTCAAGCAACTAAATAAGGACAATAAATTAGCACCCAAGTATTATGGTCCTTATAAAGTGTTGCAGAAGATGGGTAGTATGGATTCCAAATTGGAGCTCCCTTCACCTTCAAGAGTACATCCAATTTTCCATGTTTATTGCTTAAAGAAGGTAATAGGAGACAAGGTCCAAATTAAAAAAACCTTTCCATAACTTGATGAAGAAGGAAAAGTTATATTGGAACCTAAAAAAATCACTGAAACAACTACCAAATAGCTATGAAATCAGGCTATTACTGAGTACCTCATCAAGTGAAAGAACTTACCAGTTGAAGATTTGACATGGGAAGATGAGTACTTCATACAAAAGCATCCACAACTAATCAAGCGTTGAGGAAAACATTTTCCTGAAGGGGAGGGGCATTTTAAGCCCTAAATGTGGGCACATTTCCCGCTATATTGTGGTGCATTACGTTAGTTTTGATGTCGTCTTTGGTCCATTAGTTGTAATTGTCATTAGTATGGTTATTTTAGTTATGCTGGCTTGGGTCAGTGAGTTGTAATTGTACCTCTTAATCTCCTATATATAGCAAGGATATATTTTCAATTGAGCATATCATCTTATCTTGTATTGTCTTTTCTTGTGTACTTAGTACATTGTATAAGGGGTTTTCGTCTTCGAAGAGGATTCCTACATATATTTTCTTCATTAAAGGTGTGGAGTACTCTTTTTGGTCTATTTCTGCTCTTTTCATGCTCTTTTGGAAATTTGTTTCTTAACACACCAGGTATGAAATCAATTAAATGTTCAAACTGGGAGTGTAAAGGAACTTATTTTGGTGAGGCAAATATATTTCTATATTCTTCTACAATCTTGTCCACCTACTTCTATTGTTCATACAGACATTGTGCTGAGGCTGTGACAATTTCAGTGACCTTCCATCCACCTTCTGAGTAAACCATGAAGTTATCAAATTTCCTAGTCCAAGAGATGATAGTTCGATATTGCTTTGTGAAGATCAAGGAAATTGCAGTAGTCGGGACTACCTCAAGTATCCTAGAGTTGGTCCTCCAAAGTAAAAATGACACTACAAGGCCTATAATCATACAAAACATGGAATTTACCAATATAGGGTTGTCCTAAAATAACATCACAAACTTCAAGTGAGTAAACATCACACAATATCTCATCTTTGAATGGTTTGATGCTGTAGGATAGGTGACATTATTTACTCATGCAGATTTCTTGTCCTTAGATCAACCAATCAATGGTGTATGGTTGGGGGCATGGCTTCATCAACATCTTCAACCTCTCGATGGCCTTGACTAAGATCAGGTTCTTCTAGATACCATTTCCAATAATGAAATGTATCGGATTCCCCTTCACCCATAGTTATGAGTGGAAGAGGCACTCCCCTTCCTCTGGCTCCTCTAACTCTTCTGGATGGATCTTTGTGGTTGAGATGGTGGCACTAGGTTCCACATCAGTGATTTTCTTTCCCCGTTAATGTTATGAATTAGATTCCGAGCTAATGTCTGGATCAAAGCATTTCATTTTAGTCAATAATGATTTTTTTGAGCGTCATTCATCAGTTTTGTGTCAGGGGATTTTGTGGAACTTGCACCACTTATCGGTGTCCTTTGATTTTCCATTACCCTTATTTACCTATGGCCTAGATTTATTTTCATGATTTTGGCCATCGTTTCTCTGTCCTTTGTTCTGTGCATTAGGGTCGACTTTGGTGGGATTCTATTATTATTTATTTGCAAATCCAAGCTCCGACTCATTCTTTTGCTTAAAATTTTGCTTGACCTCGATAACATACCGATAAGATGTTCCCAGTGAGGAAATGTCTAGGAAATCCATCTATGTCTAGATGTACCTATGTAGTCCATTGCAATACTTTAGGACCAAGTACCATTCAGAGTCTTTAATACCTATGTTTGAGCGTACGGTATGGAATATATTGGTGAAATTTGGAAATTTATAGTCTCTCTTGTATATTTTAGAATCGTGTCTAACATGTCTCTCACAGTAACTATCCAACCAATATTTGACATGGTGGAGAGATTTAAGGAGTGCGAAGGTTAACTTTATTGTTGTTCGAAATTTTTTGAATAGAGAAGTAACCCTCTAACATATTTTAACATTTCTCCAAAGAATATACATCTATCTGGCCTTGAAATAAGGGAATATTAAATTTAACTTGTACATTCAAGGGAGTTGCACCTTCGAAATGGTTGCTCGTTGAAGGTGTATCTGCTATTGTTGGTAGTCGTTGAAGGATCTGGGAGAAATCATCCATCATCTCATTCCTTTGTTGCGTGAGGTATTCCTCGAACAAAAAATTAATATGATATTCTTCTCTATCATATATATATATTGTCTCCCACCATGTGATGCTACTTGGTATAATGAGAGTGGTTTTCCCCAAGCTCAACTAGTTTGATACCCAACTCTCAATATCTGAATCTCGTTGGGGACATGCACCGAGAAACAAAAAGAGAATATTGATTAGATACCATTGATCTGAGTTATTTGGAGTATGAAATGAAGGCAACAATATAAAATGGAAGCACACACAAATATTTTGAAGAAAGCACAATAGTATGGTAAAACCAAAATTAAATTAATGAATGGAATGGAAAAACACTATAAACTTCAAAGCAATACAAACTAGCTCAGATGGTGGTAAATTATCTCTAAAGAGAGATGTGTCGGCTATGGTCATTCACAAGAGTTGATTACAAAGAGACAACAAATGGACATTTTATCATAAGCATAAAGAGGTAAAACCCCTAACATCCATAAGACCAACCCTAGGAGATGAAGTGACAAAATGATTTGTGGGACACAAGGTGGCTAGTTGATAGGACAAATTCTCAAGGGTGCAACTTTTGCATACAATATCCATTCATGGTGCTTGATAACTCATTGGAAAGAACTAATCGAGAATTATAACTTTTGATTGGGGCCAAAAAACACCATTTAGGGCCTAAAAATGACGTTGGAAGTTTGGGACCTGAAAAACCATACAAAATTTCCAAGAATATGGAGAACCATTGTAACTTAGTGGAATATGTGGGTGGCCAATAATATCCACATGGATCGGTCCTCCTCCATTAGGGATCAAGGGCGCTAAGTTCCTCCATTAGATGAGGAAAATTTTGCTGAATATGACTCCTAGTGATCCACTTTCCCTGGTGAAGAAGCTGCCCTACTTTGATGACCTAATACATTTGGATGTTTTGCTAGCATCTGCCCTTCATTTCATTGTTCATTATCCAATCAATTGTATCCCTCTCAATGCATTTAGGATTGAGTTCTATAGGGTCCAAGTGCTCATATACCTCTGAGGTGTCCAAGAAAGGTCGAAAATATGGTCAAAGTTTATCCACATTAAAGACAGGGTGCAAATCGAGGAAAGGGGGAATACTTAACTCAAATGTATTCTCACCCATATATTTTTTTCTTATGAGAAAGACAAGAATCGCCTTCTATAAATGTACCAAAAAAAACTGTACATACTATTACAAAACAACTTTGTCTAGGACTAGGACCATACTTAATCATGGGACCAAAGCTATCAAAAGCTTGTGACAATCTTTCCCATTACAGATAATTGACATCCCCGCTCTGTCACAAGAAACCAAAACATTCCCTATATGTTCTCCTATCTTTCTACTAATCATTCAAAAAAGGATTATGCTTGAATTCCTTACATAAAATGACACAATACAAGAGGCCCATACAAAACACGAATGGAGAAATAAAGCTAGAATTACCTTGACCCTTCAGTTGGAGGCACCACTTCCTTCGTAGGCTGTGGCATGCGAACCATAGATGGTTGAGCTAGATCATTCTGTGGATATATCGATTCATTAGGATATCGCTTAAAAGGATCCTTTACGATATCCAACCTTTGCCTCAATGGTTTCGACTGACAAAATTCTCATAATATAGTAGGGGATTAGTACCACTTCTAGTTCTTTCTCTTCTCTGTTTACCCACATTTATTCTTCCTCCAATTCATAAATGTCCTCCTCAATATGAGGAGGAGTTGACTCTACATAATCTTTCCCCCAATAAACTACGACAGGGTCTCTTTCGCTTGTTCCTCTTCCACCACTACGACTGCACATTCGCTAATGAGGAGCCATGACCCCTCTCATGTCACTTTGTACATTGCACTCCAAAATCACCCCGAATGCACCAGCTCTCCTCATTACCTCATCACTAGTTCTTTTCTTAGCTTTTATATGCCATATATATATCTGCTTTCCCAGTCGCTATAACTAGTACCAAGAATTAAGACATCCATCACTATTACGGAGGCACCGTTAATGACACAATCAAAGTTCACCTTGAATATATAGCATGCACCCGTATTTTCCCATTCATTTCCCATGCTACTAGGGTATGAGAGATTTTCCTTATATCAAATGATGGCAAAGCTCCTATCGCTCATCCTTAATGAGGATGTACTTCCTCTGTAACATTCCCTCTCTATATCAAGTCTTCTTAAATGGGATAATCTCCTTGCATTTCCATCCATCTTCATTAACCTTCCTTCGCATGCTCGAAACATTTAATGCTCCAACCTTATGACAGAAGGAGGTGGCTCTGTCAGATCTGCCTAGTTTCCTCACGCCATGATTTCTCCTGCATGTGGCCTCCTTTCCAAGTGTGCACCCACATCCAGAATTTCCAAGTCTTGGGAGGCAATATGTTGGCATTTGATTTTGAAGGATTCCTCTTACAAATCTTCCCATACTCTTTCATTTCAGGGAAGTCCTTTCATGAACTCCGTGATTTTATATAAAATATTCCAACTTGTTGGATTTTATTTTTATGTGGCTGAAAACAATCGCTGGATCATCGCTTAGTAAAGTGGTCAGCTGTCCCAAGCATGCTTCTGGTCTCCAATTCCTTCCAAATTTGGCTGTTGAAGATCCATTTTGGATCATCTTTTCCATGTTTAGGATTAATTGAGAGTCACCTTCAATGAGATTAGGGATCCATCCCTTCTGCAAGACATAATATATTCCCATGATTAAGCCATCAAGCTCCACCACGTTGTTTGTTGCCTCTCGATATGCCCCCCAAAAAGACTTTCGATTTTTCCAAGGTGATCACTTATCACCCCTCAGAATCGCTCTAGTCCTGGATTTGCTTTTGATGCACCATCGAAATTCAGTTTGAAGGAACCTTTTGGAGGTCTCTGCCATACTTTCAGACTGCTACCCTTCCCAAATTTTATCCTCAAAGGGCCGATATACTCCGGGATGGTAACAATATCCCAGTCTTGAAGTATTCTATATTTGGCTATCTCGGCTTGAGTATATCTTCCCCCCATTGGTCTAGTTTCATGGTCTCCTTAATGCGAGCTTTCAACTGGGCCCACACCTCTTCCTCATTTCTAATTTTTCCTTCAAATATTCGATGGTTTCTTTCCTTCCATATTTCCCATACTAATAAGTGAGGGAAAAGTTCCCAAATGTGATTGAGCATGGGATTTTTGAAAGGCTCCTCTTTTCATTCCATAATTGTATTGACTGGGTTCCCTCTTATTCTATCTGTTTGACAAAAGATCCTTTCCCCTGTATCCCAAACTGATGAATAAAAATCACACCCATCCAATAGGTGATCTATCGTTTCACCCTCCCTAGTACACATACTGCACCAAGAAGGCCTCGTGAATCCTATTTTTATAAAATTCTCCCATGTCAGAATCTTGCAGTGTGATAAGAGCCCAAGGAACATGGCTATTTTCAACCATAAATTAGCTTTCCAATTTTTCATCCATTTTGGTTCTTTAAGTATATGATTGTATCTTTCCTGCAAGTAGGTCACCTCCTTTAGAATGAAGGATCCCATGGGGGAATATCCCCATCTAAGTTTATCTATATCCTGTTGAATTACAATTTTCCTTTGTTGCAGGATGTCTTAGAGGCCTTGAAGGTTTTCTTGTGGACTCCACCTTTGCCACCAGTCCATTTTATGCCATTGTTGGAGAGGTCGTCCGGTTTCCTATCTCCCACATATCTTTAACTTTCACGAGGTTGTGTTACCATATATTCTCTTAGAGGATAGGGATATTAGTGGAATCTGATAAGTGTGGATACTGTTTTCAAGAGTCCTAAAAAAATGTATGTTGATTCCCCATTCCAAATCTCCCATAAACTATGCTCCTGAATAAAACTATGATTTTTCTACACTGCTCTCCTGATGTACGATCCTAGGGTTTCCTCCTCAAATATGATTAAAATTTTCTTCTCCCATTCCTTTACATATTTACAGTGCCACATCTATGTCCAATGTCTGTTTACATATGTTACCCATCACCGCCATATATTTGCTCCCATTACTTCATTACTAACCATGGATATTCGAGGCCTAATCCCCCCACCATTTTCGAGGTGCAGACCGTATTCCAATCCACCAAATCCCATTTATGATGCCCTTCAGAACCCCCACATAAGAAGTTGCATTACAAATTTATGTTTTTCTTCAAAATAGATTTAGGCACCACCAAGACCGAAAACAGATAGAGAGGTAGAGCTTGTAGGACTGATTGGACCAAGGTTAACCTACCAGGAAAATTGAGAGTTTTGAATGTCCAATTGGACAATTTCAGATTCATATTATCCAAAATATCTTGCAAAGAAATATTCTTAATGATCGAGTATGGAAACGGAGCTCCCAATTACTTAGAAGGGAAGGATCACATTTGAAAGCCCAAAATCCTTAAGATATTCTAATGGGTTAATTGAGGAGTATTGAAAATAATACCCATGACTTTTCCTTATTGATTTCAAGACCGCTAGCCTGCAAAAAATAATCAAGACCCTTCTTTAGTGCATGAGCTTCCTGAACTGATGATTCTCCCATTAAAATTTTTCCATCAACAAATTGTTGATGCATATGAGGTTGAGCTCCCTGATATAAGCAGAGTCCTTTAATATTATTGGCATTCACCGTAGCTTTTAAGGTTCTTCCCAAACCTTATGCCATTAGCACAAAGAGAAAAGGAGACATAGGATCCCCTTGATGAATTCCCCGTGAAGATTTAAACTGTGTAGATGGATTTCCATTGAATAAAATGGAGAAAAATGATGTTGAGGAGAGTTGCATGATCCATCTGATCCATTGTTCATGGAAACCAAAAGCGTGCAACATTTTTCCCACAAATTGCTGGATTAATTTGTCATAGGCCTTAGATAGGTCCAAATTGATTAGCATTCCAGGTGATTTTATTACCTTTAAATAATGAATAACTTCATGGGTAAGCAAAAATCCATCCAATATTTTCCTTCCTTCCACAAAACTACCCTGTATAGAGGAGACTAAGAGCGGTAACAATTAATTTAACCTTTTAGCAATGGCCTTTGTTATTATCTTTTAAATTACATTGCATAATGCTATCGGTCTAAATTTACTTGGTGAGTCATCTCCACTCTCTTTGGGTATCAGGCTCCAAAAATTTGGATTAAAGGTCCTGACGCCTTGCCTCCTTCCATATTTTTCACTCCTTCCTCCAACTCTAGAATTTCAATCGGCCTCATAAGGAGATCATTGTGATCTTGAGTGATTAGAGATGAAATATATTGTATCACTCGATCTATGTGTGTGCTTCTATCTGGATTTTGTTCTTCCAACAGATCACTGAAGAAGGTGTTGAGTTCTTTCTTTGTGTCTTCCTGCACTTCTACATATCATCCTTCCCCAATTTTAAGTCTTATGATTCTATTTATTTGTCTATTCTAGATAGAATATTGGTGGAAGAACTTGGTGTTCGGTCTCCCTCCTTTATCCATCTATTCCTAGACTTCTATTTCCAGAGCAACTTCTCTTGACTCTCCCTGTGGTCCAATTGAACTTGTAGATTGGTCTATTTATCCTTCAAATCCTTAGTGCATCCATTTTCCATTATAGATTGTTGCAACTCCAATAGTTGGTTTTCTAGCTTCCTCTTTTCCTAGAAGATGTTCCCAAAGGATTCCTTGTTCCATTTTTTCACTCTCTTTTATAAATTTCATTTTTTGTTGAAATTTGTACATCAATGTTCCTCTAGGTGGTTCAAATTCAATCCACCACTATTTCACCAACCTTTGAAAATCTAGGTGAGACAACAATAACTGTTCAAAGTAAAAGGGTCTCCTTAGGTTCTTTCCTACTCTTACCTAGACCAAACTAATGGGCTAGTGGTTCGAACCCATTGCTGGCAAAACCGGGGTGGATATTTCTCCTCCTCCAACCAAAATGGATTCTGAAACCAAGAAACGATCTATCCGAGATACTATCTGCCTATCTCCTGTACGCTTATTATTCCAGGTGTATAGGCTATTTGATGTTTTAACGTCCACCAGTTGCAAGTTATCAATCATCTCTCCAAATATGAGATTGATATTGTTCATGTTCCTCTGTCTCCCTTCTTTTCATCTAAAATCCTAATCAGATTGAAATCTCCTCCTATGATACAATGTCTCTACCCCATCTAGGTTCCCAAGTGCTCCATAGAATCCAAAAATCCTTGCTTTAGGGAGGCCCGGTATGGGCCATAGACATTTGATATGATCCCTCATACATTTGAACCTATCACATGAAATTATGCATACATAATATACATTTTAGCAATAAAATTGAAAAGACTTACCTCTTGTGGATTCCACAGGATTGCTAGGCCTCCAACCGCCTGAGCCGCATCTATGGCCATCATTTCACTAGCTCTCCAAATCTTCATTCCCATAGATTCAAGATATCCTTCTGTGCATTTCTTTTCTTGTATCATAATAACTAAGGTTTTATCATTCTCAGCCTTCCTCTTGAAAATTATTCTTTTCTGAGGGCTATTCAAGCCTCTGATATTTCGTGATATAATTTTCATTGTAAGGATTTGGAAATATCCTGGAATTCCTCCTTAATGGTAGGATATTGGACTAAGGCCACCAAACCCCCCCACCTCCTTAACGTTTTCTATTATTTCTTCTTCACCGTTTTTCTCCTGATCTCTTCCTATTTCCTTCATTTTCCGTGAGGGATTTTGAGACCACTCCAAGGTTCTTTGGAGAGTTTGTATTAAGAATCAAATATCTTAGAAGACACACTTGTTGAGATGGTATGTATCCCGATTCTAGGTTGTATCATGCATGTTCAATCCCGTCCAAATCTTGTTCCCTAAGCTCCAGATCTTCTACCCCTTCTACTTGCATCTCGACATCCTCATTCTCTTCCTATTCTTTTGGAATTCCAGGTGCTCCTTCCTTTCCTATATCTTTCTCATTCCTTGATAGTTCCCATTCCTCTTCCCCATATACCTGGATGTTCTCTGGGTCATGATTTAAAGCCTCAAATTTGTTAACTGCTGAGGCTTTTTATGGATACCAAGTCTTGATCCTCTCTTTGCATGCCTTTTCTTGTTGTTGACCTTTGTGAATCCTTCAACATCCTTTTCCTCTTTGGGATTTAAATAAACCATGGAGGAGTTCAGACGGAAATATCTAAATATATTCCCATGTTCGTGGAATCGTTTGCATCTAAAGGTTACATATTCATAGTCCATCAATTGTATCCATTATTCATCTTCTCAGGATAAATTGATCACCTCCGAGAGCTCTTTTTATAGGTCCATGTAAACACATATCCTGGCGTAAGATGTATATCTCACCATATTTTTTTGCTGAGATTCTTTTACAAAGGTTCCTAAAGCATTCCCCATATCTTCAAGGATGTCTTCCATCAAATACTTAGATGACAGGGAATAAAGGCATATCCAAATCAATGCCACAGTTAAATCCTCCCTATTCGGATTGAAATGTTCCTTCCATGTTCTCAAGAACAAACCTGCGAAGTTGAAGAAATAAGGCCCTCCATCCATTACCTTGTTTCAATCCTCCATATTGAAAAATATTACTATGAAGAATCCTTTCACCCCCAATTGCAGGTCATAATTCCCTTTTGGTTTCCATTTTCCATTAATCCACCAGGTTAATGATTTTTCTGATGTCCAAATGCCTACAAATTTTGCTATCAGTGTGTGATATTTCATATATTGAATGTGGGTAAAAATACCTTCATATTTGATCTACAATGATATGATCATTTTGGTTTTTGGAATACATTGGGCCAACTTCCCGTCTTCTCTTATGTTCATCTACTGATTGTTGAGGACGCTCGATCCTTCTCCTCCCGTTTTCAAATAGGTATCCATCTTAGTGTCAAATCGAACCCCTTTGTATTTGCTTTGCTGGGTGGGGCTCAGAACCCCCCGAACCCCCATCGAATCCCCCATACCGGTCTCCAAGATTCACCTTTCTTAGTGTGCCCCTAAAACGAACGTTTGAACACCCTCGTTCTAAAACTTGCCCTAAACCCTACTCGATGCCTTCCTCCTCCTAAGATCCATCCAATGCAATTGTGACATTTTGATAATTACAAATTTGAGAATTTCAACAAGTATCCATTCTCACCCATAGACTTGATGATGGTTTAAGGCCCATATAATAGTGGGAGGAGCTTCTTATGGGGCCTCATGAGGTGATATTTTTGTAAATGTAGCTAGACCTTACTGTAACATGAATGTTATGTGGAATCTGAATTTGGTTAGGTTGCTGCCTATACTTCAGAATTCACTTTCTACAAGATATCATTAATTTATTGGATGTGGTGGATTTTATCTACAAATTTGGATGCCTTATCAAACTTAGTTTGATTAAGGGAGGACTCTTCCTATGTATATGCAATGGTAAGTGTAACATCAACTGGGGCTACTCTGGAACCCCAATCATACCTCAAAAGGGATGTGGCTAATAGATGTTTGAATTGCTCTGTTGTAGCTATGGTGAACATAAGGGAGGATCTCTCAAGTGAGGGGATGTTTGTAGTTTTACATTCTCAGTATACGCATAATCATCTTGTTGACCACCTCTTTTTTCCAATCGGTTTTGGGGTGGATGGAAATTTATTTGGGAAGATTGGTGTCCATCATTGACCATAGGCTAGACCAGAAAGTACTTAGGAACCTGCTATCTTGATTTGAATAATGATCCATGGGAGGCCAAAATGAAACCAAACATGCTTGAAGAAGAGCTTAGTAGTGATCTCTACTATGATTTTGTTATTACATGGAGTTAAAATTGCCATCTTAGAGAATTGATCAAAAACCACAAATACAAAGTCATTGTCGTGCTTGGTTGAAGGCAAGCCAGACATGTAGACCATTGAGAAAAAATCCCAGGGCTTGTCTAGGGTAGGTAATGGAGTGTACAATCCTTACTTCTTAATGGCAGGTTTGGAAGTTGCACATGCGATGCGCGATCGAATGTACCTACTAACGTCTTGTTAGAGTTTCAACCGATAGAAATACCTCTTCAATATTGCAACTATCTTTCGTATGCCGAAGTGCCATACAACTTGACTGTAAAGTGGCTCTCAAATCAACTTCTCACGCTTACTTGAAGGAACATAGAGGTGGTCGTGATGGAATACAATATCATATTGGAGATGATAGTTTGGACCGATATTCCTACTTGTTATGTCTAATAGGAAATACCAAATTCAGGGTCACTATTGCGATTTTGGCCACCCAGATATCTCATGTCCACAAGAGTTGAGCATGGTTGTTAGTGAAGTAATTGGAGGTTGAATGAGGCAGTCCCAATGTGATTGGTACTAACCTTATTATATTTGATGTTCAAGTGGAACTGTTGTAGGTATGTGGAGCACTTCTGATGGTGGGCGTTCTGTAACATTCCTTGCGTTTGCATGAACTGTAGGGGATTATGATCAGTGTGGATGATGGTATCCTTCCCTAGGATGTAATGTTTCCATTGAAAACATGCCTACACAATGGATTACATATCCTTGTCATAGATGGAATACCTACGAACATGATCATAGTGTGTCTCACTATGATAGGCCACCGGATGTCCATACTGAATGAGGATTGCACCGATAACATAGTCAGAGGCATCTGTCTCAATCTCAAAATATTGTTGTAGGTCTTAGGTTAACCTTAACTCGGTGAACGAGTTAATGAGCTAATATTGGTTTAGGTAAAAGAAAGTTGTTTTTGAGCCCATGGTATTTAGTATCCCACGGTATATTGTGGCCCATGGTATTGGCACAAGGTATTATTGGCCCAAGGTATTGCATGTAATGAATCCTATAAGAAGGATTGGCATAATATATTGTAATGTGGCTTGGAAGTAAGCCTAGGTGAGCTCACTTGGCTCGACTTGGCCGATTTTGGTCAAGGTTTATCATAGATCTATTATTTGTGCTAGTTTTTCCCCTTAGGGTTTTTTAGGGTATATTGATCTGTCTATAATAGTTGCTTGTTATTTTATTTCTCTCATTATTATTAATACTATTTATAATCCTAAGAAATGGTATCAGAGCATGTGGTTGGAGATCCTTGAGGCCATATTTTTGTATTTGAGTTAAAATTGTATGGGTCTATGATCAATTGTACCTGACACCCTAGTTTTTGATTCGTAGTTAGAATTGGATTTCCCTGGGTGCTTAGAAGCTATCATGTCCCCAAATTTAGCATTGGATCACAATGTCCTAAGCCACTTGTGTATGTTCATAATAGTTTGTCAAATTGGTGCTAAGGGTCAAATAATTTCCAGTATGATGTCCAAGTTAGTAATAATGCAAAATTGGATCCAAATGGACAAGGTGGGTCACATGAAGAGGAAATTCCCAATTCAAAGTTTGTAATGTCCCCATCCAAATAAATTATCATGGAGGAAAAATTCCACTAACCTACTAGTTCCCTAGGTTGGGGTGGAAGCATTAAAATTTGGGATAAGGGAGCATCATTCTCACACAAATTTGAGTTCAAGGTGGAGGGTAACGTAATTGGGGTATACGAAGAGGTAATATTCATGGAAAGAATCATGGAGACTCGAATTGGAGTGGAAGAGTAACTCCCAATGAAGATGAAGAGGCATAATAGACAAATTGTGACACTTGTAGCAATATTCCATGGCATATATGACAACAATAATGAAGGAATCTATGACAAATATGAAAAATTCAGACCTAATGGAAGAACTATGAAAAATATGACATATCAGGGCTAAAAATAGCCATCAAGAGGGCACATATAGGGATTTATGTTCATCCAATATTCCCAATTCGAATTGGGGAAAGAGGAGTGCAAGAATGAGGAGGACAAGTGTCTCATGAAGGAAGCAACCACTAACTTGAGTTGGGTGAATGTCTTGGAGGGAAATTCGACCTCATGAGTCCACATGAAGTTAATAAAAGGAGAGGATGAGGAAGGAGAGCATCTTTTGGATCATTTTTGTTTTGCACTCTTGGAGAGCTTAGCTTGTCCTTGCATGGCGGGTGTTTAGCTTCCTTGCTATTGAACCAATTTTGAAGGTGGAAGATCCCTGTCCAAGTTAGTTGGAGGAGAGACCATTAAGACCTATTTTAAGAGCTTAATTCAAGTGTTTTGTTGCAGGTTTGATTCCCTTTAATTTTGAGTTCATCTCACGTGCCTTCTTCTCTTTTCTCTTCTCACATTCTCTTCTCAATGTCCATGTTCTAGTATTGATGGCGCACTCATAGTTGCATAAAACTTGTGGAGGATTATTTTGTGAATCCAATTATGTATGATCAAATGTATGGAACTGTATTTAACTTCATATTTGGGCCATATCTTAAAATCCCATGTTTTTCATGTAAAAATTCCAAGCAAACCACTAATTCGAGCTAGTTTCCCCTATACTTTGTTATGGACTTTTTGGAGTAGTTTTGCATCTATTTTGTACCAAGCTGAGTTTTTGCAGATTTTAGAACATCCTATGATGTAATGTAAATGAGAAAATTACTTTATGCTGGACCCTTGGGCATTTTATTAGAGTTTATGCAACAATTTCCACGTCCATTGTTTACATTTTCCAAGTAATGTCTATGTGTTATAATTTTTATTTTATGGGTGCAATAACCAGTTGTAAGCCATGAAAAATGCTAGATTTTGATTGTTAATGAATCTATTTATCCATGCCAAGTATCTGTTCAGAAATTAGGGAAGTTCATATAGTGTTTGGGAATCCAAAAAGTCAAGACTAGTGGGGGGGCTTCAACACCGAATTCACTAGTATTTTTCCCTTTCATTCCTCCTTGATTAATGCAAATCATAAATACCTTTAGAAAGTGTCTGAGTGTTGAATAGATGTAGTAGGATTTAATAAGACCCCTCAATCCCTTCCAATCAAAATTTGAAAGCATTTGGGACAGTTTTGGGTTTCACTAGTCCAAGGTTCAAAAATTGGTAAAGAATGAGTAATTTTCCATGGTAGGGATATTACACTGGCATCAGAGCATGGTCCTTGCACCTATGCATTGGATCATCCATTGAAGAAGAAATTTCAGCGATGTATTATTCATATTCAGAGTATGAGAAATATGAGGAGGAGTATTCTTTCTATGCCTCAGAGGAAAATGATTTCAAACAGTATGATGGCAGCTATGTGGATGAGGAACCCTTTTGTAGTACCTCTACCCAGTTTACATTCATATATTATGATGGTTTCTATTGTGATCAATTGTACAATGAATATGTAGACATGGGGACCACACCACCAAGGAAATATCCTTTGGAGGAAATAGCACGGTGGAGGGAAACTTGCAAAACCCTTCCCCAACAGTATCAAGCCTATATTACTATAATGAAGTCATCCCCAGTAGTTCCTTTAGATTTTTTTGTGGATCATTTGTTTGGATATAGGCCCAAGAATGAAGATGCAGAGTTAGAAAAAAATGGTCTATTCCCTTCTTGCAAAAGAACTTGGAGAGAAAATCATATATGTTTGAGTGAAAAGGAGGAGCACAATGAAGAGACCACCACCAATGTTGGGAAAGATAAGATCAAAATCCTTAATGTTGAGGGTTGTAAGCATAATTAAGCCATCACCTATTCTAATAAGGATCATCTAGAGGAATCTCTCATAGAGAACATCGATTAGAGAGAAACTAATGATGGTTTCTCATGTTCTGTAGAAGAATATACTGAAGTATGCTATGATGTGGTTCCTACTGATGGGTACCAATATTTCATGGAGACATATACTAATTCCATCCATCTATATTTGTGACATAGATATCAGCCTTGATGAGGTTGATGCAAGTCCCAACTCCATTGAGCATGAAGAAGAAGACCTTATAGCAGCAAATTATGAACCAAGATCAACTTCCCAATCACCACTTGATGAGATTCCTTGTGAAGTTGATCCCAAGAAAAAGAAAGAAGAGGAGGTTCACTCTCACGAACCATCCTTCATTGAAGGGTCTTTGAAGATGAGTGAAGGGAAGATATTTGAGGCCCTTGTCATACTCCATGACACTCAAGCATTGGTGTCAAATTCTTGTTGGAGAGTTTCTTCATTGGAGGAGCCATCCTTTGATGAGGCACCCCCTTTATGTACATTTGTATGATGTTGTTATGTACTTTGATGATCTATATTTTATACTTATGTTTGAGAGGATTCTCACTAGAGAGTGGGATCTTGGAATTCCACACTTGGTTGAACTAATTTGGAGGATATTGTACACCTCTTACTTTGATGTATTGTTTTTGGAGACCTTGTGCATGATAGAAATGCACAAGCATTGGGACATGGGCATCCCACATTCTGATTGTATGTATTCACACTATATATTTATGGGGTGCACAAGTGTTGGGACTCTAGAATTCCATACTTTATAGATTGGTCCTTGATGAAATTTTGCACTAGGAGAGTGTGAAAGCAGTGGGACACTGGAATTGTTGATCATTGACAACTCATTGGGATCGCATTTTGGTTGGTTGGATTGAGGAAGAAAACGTCTTCTCTTCCCCATGGGTTCATATTTTTAGTAGATGGTGATGGTTTCCTCCATGGGAAACATATTTTTGGATGGACTTATGTTTTTCTGGCAGGGTGTTATGATGAATTCCATGTGACTCTTATGCATTGCATACGAGAATATATATTGCAGTTTGTATTTTTGAGGATCATTTGGGATCCAAGGATCATCATTGGATTCAACTATTTCTACTTTGGATTTTATGAAGCAGCTTGTAGAAGTTGGTGGAAGAGTACACAAATGTTTCATCATACATATCTTCACGTGCATGAGGTTAGAAACCATTGGTTGGGTTCAAAATTTTGTGGAGTTGGTCCATATGTATTGAGGACAAGCAATATTGGAAGGGGAGGACTTGTCATGTCCCCAAATTTTGCATTGGATCACAATGGCCTAAGCCACTTGGCCATGTTCATAATAGTTTTTCAAATTGGTGTTAAGGGTCAAATAATTGCTAAGCATGATGTCCAAGTTAGTAATAATAAAAAATTAGATCCAAATGGACAAGGTGCGTCACATGAAGAGTAAATTCCCAATTCAAAGTTTGTAATGTCCCCATCCAAATAAATTATCATGGAGGAAAAATTCCACTAACCTACTAGTTCCCTAGGTTGGGGTAAAGCATTAAAATTTGGGATAAGGGAGCTACAAGACCCAAAATGACCTTAGACTTACAAATTCACATTAAATTGGACAAATAAACAATAATAAAAAATAAAATAAGGTGGCATTGGATCATGAGGGCACATAAGAGGTTGTGGGACCCACATGTGGCAAGATTCTCCACTACATGTGGCATCATTCTCACACAAATTCGAGTTCAAGGTGGAGGGTAACGTACTTGAGGTAGATGAAGAGTCAATATTCATGGAAAGAATCATGGAGACTTGAATTGGAGTGGAAGAGTAAATCCCAATGAAGAGAAAGAGGCATAATAGACAAATTGTGACACTTGTAGCAATATTCCATGGCATCTATGACAACAATAATGAAGGAATCTATAAACAATATGACAAATTCAGACATGATAGCAGAACTATGAAAAATATGACATATAAGGGCTAAAAATAGCCATCAATAGGGTGCATAGAGGGAGTTATGGTCAGCCAAGATTCCCAATTTGAATTGGGGAAAGAGGAGTGCAAGAATGAGGAGGACAAGTGTCCCATGAAGGAAAGAACCACTAACTCGTGAGTGTCTTGGAGGGAAATTAGACCTCATGGGTCCACATGAAGTTAATAAAAGGAGAGGATGAGGAAGGAGAGCAGCTTTTGGATCATTTTTGTTTTTCACTCTTGGAGAGCTTAGCTTGTCCTTGCACGATGGATGTTTACCTTCCATGCTATTGAACCAAATTTGAAGGTGGAAGATCCATGTCCAAGTTCGTTGGAGGAAAGGAAATTCAGACCTATTATAAGTTCTTATTGCAACTTTTTGGATGTAGGTTCGAGTCCCTTTCAGTTTGAGTTCATCTCATGTGTCTTCTTCTCTTTTTTCTTCTCACATTCTCTTCTCAATGTCCATGTTCTAGTGTTGATGGCGCACTCATATTTGCATAAAACATGGGAAGATTAGTTTGTGACTCCAATGATGTATGATAAGATGTATGGAACTATATTTCACTACATATTTGATCCATAGATTGAAATCCCACTTCTATCATGTAAAAATTCCAACCAAACCACTAATTTGAGCTAGTTTCCCCTATACTTTCTTATGGACTTTTTGGAGTAGTTTTTCATATGTTTTGTATCATACTTCCTCTGATTTTTTGCAGATGTTAGAGAATCATATGATGTACTTCAAATGAGAAAATTACTTTATGCAGGCCCCTTGGGAATTTGATTAGATTGTATGCAACAATTTCCATGTCCATTGTTTACATTTTCCAAGCAATATCTATTTGTTATAACTTTCTATTTGATGGGAGAAATAAATAGTTGTAAACCATGATGAATGCTACCTTTTTATTTTCAATGAATCCATTTATCCATACCAATTCTATGTTCAGAAATTATGTAAGTTTGTACAGTGTTTGGGAATCCAAAAAGTCAAGACTAGTGGGAGAGTTTCAACACCGAATTCACTAGTATTTTTCCCTTTCATTCCTCCTTGATTATTGCAAGCCCTAAATACCTTTATCAAGTTTCTGAGTGTTCAATAGATGCATTAGGATGTCCTAATACCCCTCAATCTGTTCCAATCAGAATTCCAAAGCATTTTGGAGCATTTGGGATAGTTTGGGGTTTCACTAGTCCAAGGTTTGAAAATTGGTAAAAAATGAGTAATTTTCCATGGTAGGGATATTATAGAAGCACTCAAAATCATTGTATCCCTCTTATGCACAAGGAATGGTTTGACATCAAGTTGTAGAATGAACCACCGAGATACGAGTCTGGTAGGTGTACTCGTAGCCTAGCTTTATGTGGAACCATAGAAGGTGAATATTTGATTGTAGGGGAGAATGTGAGATGGTTTGATATCAGTGTTGGGACCTATATTGATGAGCCATGTAGGTAAAGAGAATTACTATAGAAATGGTGGTTACAATGGATGATGACCCATGGGATCTGGTAGATGGGATATTTCATATGGATGTCACTGACACGTTTGTATGTAGGTACAAAAGGAGGCATGCCAGATGAGGATCATGGAAAATCAAGAGGATGTAGAAACGAATGGTGATGGTGAAGTAACCATGAGACACATGAACAAAAAAAGTATTATTATATTGGATTTGAAAATTGTATTATATATAAATGGGCATACGGCTATAAGACCTAGTTAGGCATGCGTACCCCTGGTAACTTGCCAGTAAATTCATATGTTGACCTAGGTGATAGGGGGAGGGAATCCTTAGTAACTCACCGGTAAAGTCATGTAGACCTAGGTGATAGGGGGGGCATGTGAGATTCCAGTGGTTAAATTTTTTGTGGGGGTTGGTGATTACTCCAAGTGAATTTTAAAGGGAGGATTGTTAGGGTTAAAATTGACTCAGGAATGATTCAAATGGTTTAGGTCTCAATACGTGGTTTTGGGCCCATGGTATTGGCCCAAGGTACTTCATGTCGTGAATCCTATAAGAATGATTGGAATACTCCATTGTAATGTGGCCTGGAGGAGAGCAGGTGAGCTCAATTGGCATGGTTGGTCAGTTTTGTTCAAGGATAATGGAGATATTCAATGGATGGTTTTTTCCTTCATGGGGTTTTCGAGGGTAAATGTGTTGTGAGAAATGTTGTTGTTGCTATGTTTGTGATTATTATTGTGTTTCTCATTATATGCTCATTATAATCCCAACAATTGGTATCTGAGCATGTGTTTGGAGATCTATTTTTTGTATCCGCGTTAAAATTGTATGGAATGTGTGATCGGTTGTACTCGACACACCAAGTTTTGGTTCCTGGTTAGAATTTGATTCTTTGGGTTCTTAGAAGCACCTAAAATCATTGTATCCCTCTTATGCGCAAAGAAGGGATTGACATCAAGTTGTGGAATGAACCACCAATATAGGTACAAGGGTGGCAGGTGTACTCATAGCCTAGCTTGATGTGGAATCAAAGAATGCAAATATTTGAATGTATGGGATAATGAGAGATGGTTTGATATCAGTGTTGGGACCAATATTGATGAACCATCTAGGTGAAGAGAATTCCTATATAACTAGCGGTTACAACAAGTGATAACCCAAGTAATCTAGTAGATGGGTTCTTTTTATATGGATGTCAATGACAAGTTTGTATGCAGGTAGAAAAGGAGGCATGTCAGATGATGAGTAAGAAGACGAGCATGGAAAATAAAGAGGACATAGCAACAGATGGTGATGGTGAAATCACCAGGATACACATGAACAAAAAACATTATTGTTATAATGGAGTTGAAAATTGTATTATATGTAAATGGGATTATGGATATAAGACTTGGTTAGGCATGCGTACATATGGTAATGTATTTGTAAAGTAAGATGTTGACCTAGGTGATAGGGGGAGGGAACCCCTAATAACTCACCAATAAAGTCATGCAAACCTAGATCATAGGGGGGCATGTGATATTTTGTTGGTTAAAACTTTGAGGCGGGTTGGTGATTACTCCAAGTCAAGTTTAAAGGGGGTATTGTTAGGTTAACCTTGAATCAGTCAATGAGTTAATGAGATAATATTGGTTTAGGTCAAAACAAGAGATTTTTTGGGCCCATGGTATTTTGTGGGACACAATATTTGGTATCCCATGGAATTGGGTAGCTGATGGTATTGGTCCAAGGTATTGCATGTAATGAAGCCTATAAGAAGGCTTATAATACTTTATTTTAATGTGTCCTGGAGGTGAGGGGTGAGCTCAGTTGGATGGTTTTTCCAAGGTTAATGAATATCTTCATTGTGTTGGTTTTTCCCCTCATGGGTTTTTGTAGGGTAAATGTGTCGTGTCAAATGTTGTTGTTGCTATGTTGCTATTATTATCGTTCTCTCATTATATGTATGCTCATTTAAATATTAATTGTAGGTATGATAGAGTGAGGACTAATGTCAATTAGAAGCATTGTTTTAGATCCTCAAAGGAATTCTGTCGTGTTGCACCTCAATCAAATTGGATTTGGCTCCACCCAGAAAAGGTGCAAAACAGAAAACCAAAAATTCTGTTGCAGATCCGAAAGTTGCTGATCAGATTTGAAGGGTGAAAAGTTGAAGTTTCCAGAAGCAAAGTTCTCCAGTTATCTCAATTCAATCAAGCACATCTCCTGGTAAGTTTTAATCTATCTTTTGAGAAACTTCAAGTTCAGTGACCTCCTGGATAAGATGGCTCCAAGCACTAAGCTTGAAGACAAGCTAGAGGGTATATAGAATTTTCGGGCATGGAAATATAGGATTGGTCTCATTCTTGAAGAGAATGATCTTGCCCAATATATCAAAGATGAGGTTGCAGAACATTCGGAAGATGAAGCCAAAGAGAAGTATAAGAAGGAATTAATTAGGGCAAAGAGAATCATTGTTGATTCTATTAAGGACCACTTGATTTCCCAAGTAGCATCCAAGAAGATTCCAAAGGAGATGTATGATGCCCTAGGTAGAATGTATGAAGGAAGGAACATGAACAGAAAGATGAATTTGAGAACTCAATTGAAGAATACCAAAATGAATAAAGGAAAATCTTTTCAAGATTATTTCACAAGGGTTTCCCAGTTCAAGGAACAACTAGAAGCCATTGGAGACACCCTTGATGAAGATGAACTAGTCATTATTACACTCAATGGTCCCACCAGACCTTGGGAGTCATTCATCCAAACTATATGTGAAAGAAAATAAAGCATGAAGTTTGATGTGGTATGGGAGGATTTCATTCAAAAAGAGGCTAGGGTAGCCAATAGAGAAGCCCCGCAAAAAGATGATGACCAAGCTTTGGCCACTCACACCAGAAGAAGAAGGAGTAATTTCAACTCCATGAAGAATGACCATAAGAAATCTCATCCTCCACATAGATTTCAAAAGAAAGAAGGAGTAAGCTCAGAAAGAGATCTCTCCTTAGTTAAGTGTTACAGTTGTCACAAACCAGGACACTTTGCTAGAAATTGTACCTCAAAGAAGAAGAAGAATTTTCACAAAAGACATCATGCACATCTAGCAGAAGATGATAGTGAAGAAGAAGAAGAGGTAAGGCCTAAAAGGAAGAGAACCAAAGTAGAAGAAGAAGATGCAGAAGAATATGTTCTATTCTCTGCACTCTCTGTGTCACTAACACCTGGAGTAGATACATGGATAATTGATAGTGGTGCTTCAAAGCACATGAAAGGACAAAAGAAGACTCTCTCAAGTTTAGAAGAAAATACCTCTCCACAGAAGGTATCTCTGGGAGATGACTATCAATATCCCATCAAGGGAATTGTTGAAGCAAGCTACAAGCTTGATTCTGGAACTCCATTGAAGATGAAGGAAATCCTATATGTATTAGGTTTGAAGAAGAAATTACTTTCTATATTAGCTTTAGATAAGAAAGGTTATAGGGTTGCATTCATAGATGGACAAGTACTCATGTGGTCCAAAGGAAAATCAATTGAGGATGCAATTGTTATTGGCGAAGAGGAAGGAGGTCTATACAAAATCAAGGGCCATCCAGAAGCTGCCCTTATTCATGAAGCCACTAGCACAAGTGAGCTATGGCATAAGATACTTGCTCACATTAACTACAAAGCACTACCTAATGTGAGAAAAGTAGTCATAGGACTACCAGATCTAAAGATTGATCATGATGGCACATGCAAAGGATGTGCAAAAGGGAAGAATGTCAAGAACCCATTTCCAAAGAGTGAACAAAGACCAAAAGTACCTTGGAATTGATTCATTCAGATATATGTGGACCTATTCCCTCCACATCCTTGAGTGGATATGAATATTACCTTACATTTATTGATGACTACTCAAGAAATACTTGGATATATTTCCTAAAGGGAAAGGATGAAGTCTTTGGAAAACTCAAGGAATTCAAAGCCTTGATAGAAAGTCATTCAGAAAAGAAGATCAAGATACTCAGGACAGATAATGGTGGAGAATACACTTCAAAGGATTTTGAAGTCTTTTGTAAAGAAGCTGGAATTAAGAGGGAACTAACCACTCCCTACAATCCTCAACAAAATGGTGTTGCAGAGAGAAAGAATAGAACCATTATGGAAGCAGTGAAACCAATGATACATGATCAAGACCTACCTATGTATCTATGGGCTGAAGTATCCAGGACAACAGTCTATGTGCAAAATAAACTATCTCACAGTGCTCTTGATTTCAATATACCATAAGAAGTGTTCATAGGCAAGAAGCCTGAGGCAAGTCACCTCAAGATATTTGGATGCCCAGTATACATTCACATTCCAAAAGAAAAGAGGACCAAGTTAGATCCTTCTGGGAAGAAGGGAATATTTGTTGGATATTGTGAAACATCCAAAGCATTTAGAATATACACCCTAGGATTCCATCATATGGAAATAAGTAGGGATGTGACATTTGATGAAGAGGCAACTCTCAAGAGATCTAGGAAGTGCTAGTATGAAGAAGTGTATGAGGAAGATGCACCTTCCAGAATTACAGAAGCTACACCCATCCTTGAAGCGACAACACCTGAAGACCATGACATGATGGAACCACAAGAACCCCCTACCATAGACATATCAAGGAAGAGAAAGCCAACATGGCCAAGAGACATCACACTAGGAGCAGAAAAGTATGGATCTCCTGAAGGCTCCACTAGAGTGAGAAAGAAACCAAAGACATTCTCCAACTATATGGCCTTGATGTGTGATCTTGTAGATCAAGAACCCACTAGTTATGAAGAAGCATGTCATAAGAAAGAGTGGGTGGAGGCAATGACAGAGGAGTACCAATCAATAATGAAGAATGATGTTTGGGATATAGTTCCCAAGCCAAAGGACAAGAGTGTGGTATCCTCCAAATGGATATACAAGATAAAGCATGCTGCGGATGGCAGCATTGAAAAGTATAAGGCAAGGTTTGTGGCCAGAGGATTCTCTCAGAAAGAGGGAATTGACTATGAAGAGACATTTGCACTAGTTCCAAGGTACACTTCCATTAGAACCATCATGGCACTTGCATCCATGATGAAGTGGGAATTACACCAGATGGATGTTAACACAGCCTTCCAGAATGGTGTGATTGAGGAGGAAGTGTACGTAGAACAACCACAAGGATTTGAGGTTGAAGATAGAAGAACCCACATATGCAAACTAAAGAAGGCTTTGTATGGGTTAAAACAAGCTCCTAGAGCTTGGTATGGAAGAATTGACAGTTTCTTGACGAGCTCAGGCTTTACTCTCATATTGTTTCTATATGTGGATGATCTATTTCTGACAGGAAATGAGAAACAGATTATCGAGTGCAAGAAGAAGCTCTCCTCAGAGTTTGAGGTGAAAGATCTTGGATTGATGCACTACTTCCTAGGTTTGGAAGTATGGCAAGGCCCAGAAGGAATCTTTCTCAACCAGGGAAAGTATGCAGTGGAAATCTTGAAAATATTTGATATGTTGGAATGCAAAGCCATGGAAACTACCATGGATTCCAACTTGGAGCTATTAGCTGATGACTCATCAGAATTAGTGGATGTGACTCTGTATAGACAGATTATTGGGTCACTAATGTACCTGAAAAATACCAGACTAGATATATGCTTTGCCGTGAACACCTTGAGTCAGTATCTAGTGGAACCTACATAATTTCACCTCATAGATGAAAAGCATGTGATGAGGTACCTAAAGGGCATGATAGACTTTGGTCTATGTTATCTTGGAAACCATGATCTCAAATTGTATGGCTACATAGATGCAGATTGGGCAGGAAGTGTATCAGACAGGAAGAGCACATCAGGAGGATGTTATTGTTTGGGATCTGCCATGATCTCGTATTCGTGGTTTAGCAGGAAGCAATCTAGTGTGGCTCTCAGCACAACTGAAGCATAATATATTGCTGCTTGTACTGCTAGTTGTGAAGCAATATGGCTTCAGAAGTTGTTATTCGTATTATTTGACTTAGAGATGGACCCCACTGTGATCCTGTGTGAAAAATAGAGTTGTATCAAGATGATAGAGAATCCAGTGTTCCATGACAAGTCAATGCACATAGAGATCTGATATTTTTATATACGAGATATGGTGCAGAAAGAAGCTATCAAGATCGAGTATGTGAGCACTAACTAACAAGTTGCTGACTACATCGTCCCTAGACATGAGATGATCAAGATGATGATGATCGAGATGATGATACTATTGATCGAGATGATCCAGATGTTGCTGCTGATCGAGATGATCGAGATGATGTTGATAGAGATGATCTAGATGACGTTGATCAAGATGATCTAGCTGATGATGTTGATCGAGATGATCCAGATGTTTCTGTTGATCGAGATGATCAAGATGATTTTGATCGAGATGATCTAGATGTTGTTGTCAATCAAGAATAATCATCTAGATTGTTGTAGCTGTTCAGATGCTGCAGAAGATGAAGACTCAATACTAAAGATGTTCCAGTATTGAATATTTAAAGATGTTCGAGTAATTGATTGAGTTACTGATGATGTTAGAGAAAGCTTCCAATGATTTATGGATGTATCATGTACTATGTAGTTGATGACTCCTTGCTCCTGCAGATGTTGTTATAATATCCTTCTCATTAAGGGGGAGTGTTGAGATATTGTAACTTCTAAGAATATTATATTTGTACCTTATTATTCAAGAGATGTTCCATTCCTCCGAGGAGACCCTATTGTATATCTAGAGATGTTTATTCCTCCGAGAGATTGTGGTAACTAGGGTTATTAGATCTCCCATGTGAGGTCAGCTCTGAGTTAGCTGTTTAGGGGTTATTAGACTCTCTTAGGAGAGGTTGGCCCCATTAGGGTGAGAAGTCATTTAGAACATGAGTATAAATAGAGGAGGTGTGTTCTTAATTTATCTCATTCATTCACTCACTTGTGATTGGTGCATAGGAGAGAGATAGGTCTGCATATGAGGAGAAGGAGCTCTTGTTTGGGTACTACATCTTGTATTGGTTTATTATCTATATTGAGGAAAGATTTGCTGGGTTTTCTACCCCATGAGGGTTTTCCAGGGTAAATATTTGTCTATCTTGTGATTGTGTTTCTTTCAGTGATCTTGCTTGTGAAATTAGGCTAAAATTAACACTAAGGATCTACTGAATGTGTTGAAATGTTCCATCCAAGTTTTGCTCAAGATGAGGGTGTCGTCCATATATACGACCAGAAAAGAGCTTGTGAATGGGTGCAAGATATCATCCATCATCCTCATAAATACTGTTGGAGCATTAGTCAAGCCAAAATGCATGACCAACCACTCAAAAATGCCTTGTTTAGACCTGAAGGTTTTCTTCCATACATTGGCATACTCAATTGGGACCTAGTGGTAACTTGCCTTGAAATTAATCTTACTAAATAACTTGGAACCCTTAACTTGATAAAGAAGACCATCAATCCAAGGTATTGGGTATCGATTCTTGATGGTGATTTTTTTCAAGGCTCTGTAGTCAATACAAGTCACCATGTCCCATCCTTATTCTATATGAACACAATTAGGCTCCCACAAGTTGAGGAGCTTTATTGAATGCAGGATTTTGGAAGAGCTCTTCATGAATATGAGACTTTATTTCCTCATTCTCCAAAAAGGAGCACCTATATACTGGGCCATTAGGTAAAGGAGCACTAGGTATCAAATCAATTGAAGGTTTAACTTGACAATGTAAAAGCACCCCTTTTGGAGAGGCAAATATATCTCTATATTATTCTACAATCTTGTGAAATTGCTTCTATTGTTCAGAGAGACCTTGTGTTGAGGATATGGTACAAATTTCTTCCACCTTCTGATTGAACCATGAAGAGTACAAATTTCCTAGTTTGAGAGACAACCTTCTGACATTAATTTGCAGAGATCAAGGAAATTGCAATAATCGAGACTACCTTGGGTGTCCTATAGAGTTGACCCTCCAAAGTAATAATGACACTTTAGGGCCTAGGATCATAAACAACATTACATTTCGACATTTAGTGTTGTCCAAAACGAACATCACAAACTTCAAGTGGGGAAATATCACACAATACATCATCTTTGAAGGGATTGATGTTGTAGGATATGCGGCATTGTTGACTAACGTGGATGTATCATCCCTCGATAAACAAACCAATGGTGTATGGTTGGGGGCGCAGCATCATCGAAATCTTAAATATCTTAATGACCTTGATTAATACCAGGTTCTTCTAGCTACCACTATCAATAATGAAATGCAACACATTCCCCTTCACTCATAATTGTGAATGGAAGAGGAAATCCCATTCCTCTGGATCCTATGAATCTTTTGGTTGGATATTTGTGGTTGAAATGGTGGCACTAGGCTTCACATCAGTGATTCACTTTCATTTTTCTCGCTCATAATTAGATTCGAAGGCGGGGTTCATATCTAAGGATTTAATCTCAACCAACAATGATTGTTTTGAGTGACATTTATCAGTGTTGTTCTAGGGGATTTCGTGGAATTCGCACCACTCTTCGGTGTCTTTCTTCAATTTCCCATTACTCTTATTTACCTTTGGCTTGGTCTGGTTTTCATGATTTTGGCCATCCTTTCTCTCTCCTTTATTGTTTGAGTTAGGGCCACCTTTTCTAGGCTTCCGATGCTGTTGATTTTCAATCCCAAACTCCCACTTATTCTTTTGCTTAAATTTTTGTTCGATATTGATAACATACTGATAAGCATCTTCCAGTGAGGATATATCCATGAAATCAATATTTATCTGTATGTACCTGTGCAGGCCACTATTGTACTTTAGGACAAGGTGTTTTTTAGATTCTTTGATACCTAGCTTTGAGTCTATGGTATGGAATATATTGGTAAACTCAGACACCATATGGTATCTCTCTTGGTGCAAATTTGTCCATATCATGTAATAGTCATAATATTTTTTGATAAGGAATAATTCCTCCTTGACGGCATCGAAAAAATCCACCAGAGTGGGTTCTACTTGTATATTTTAGACTCGTCTCTAGCATGCCACCTCTTGAAGTAACCTCCCCACCAATAGTTGACATGGGGGGTGGACTTAAGGAGTTTGAAGGTGATATTTTGGTCGTTGGAAAAAACATGAACAGAGAAGTAACCCTCTAACAAATTTAACCATTTCTCTAAAGAATCTACATCTATCTAGAATTCAAATAAGGGAATGTCAAAGTTAACTTATACCTTGAATTGAGTTAGACCTATAAAATGAACGCTCATTGAAGGTGTCTCCACCGCCATTAGTAGTTGTCGAAGGATCTGGGAAACATTATCCATCATCTTGTTCCTCTGTCACATGATGTATTCCTCGAGTAACAACTTAATATGATCTCCTGGTCCATCATCTCTCTTTTATTCTCCTTCCATGTGATGTTTCTTGTTCCAATGAAAGTGGTTTTCCCCAAGATCAACTAGTTCAAGACCCAACTCTTAATATATGAATCTTGTTGGGAACATGCACTGAGAAACGACAAGAGTGGATTTCTATGATGCCATTGATCTGTTTTATTTGGAGAACACAACAAAGGAAACAATAAAAAATAGAAACACACACACATAAATATTTTGTAGAAAGTATAGTAATACAATAAAACCCAATTTGTTTTAATGATTGGAATGGAAAAAGACTGTAAACTGCAAAGCAATACAAACTACCTTAGATGGTGGCAACTTATCCATGAAGGGCATGTGTTGGATACACTCATTTGAAAGAGATGATTATAAGGAGACCACAAAGGGCCTTTTTATCATAAGCATAAAGAGGCAAAAACCCTACTATCAAAAAACCTAGCACTAGGAGATGAAGTGCCAAAAGAATTTGTTGTCCGTAGGGTGGCTAGTCAATTTATCAACTTCTAGGGGAATAAATTTTGCATACGATATCTATTTATGGTGCTTGAGGCTCATTTGAAAGAAATTACCAAGAATTAAAACTTCCGATTAGGGCCAGGGAATGTCACATCAACTCCCGCCCCCCGATTGGCCAAAAAAGATCATTTAGGGCCTCAAAATGACTCGAGAATTTTGAGACTTGAAAAACCATATGAAATTTCCAAGAAGATGGAGAACCATTGTAAATTGGTGGAATGGGTGGGTGGCCACTAGTAACCACTTGGATCATAATGCAATGCCAATAAATTCTTGGATAGCTCTTTTTTGTATGTTAGCACCCATTAGAAGGTATCCATGGGATGAATGCAAATTAATTAAAATATAAACATCACAACAAAAATTAGTTCTTAAGGAAAACACAAGTACTTACAAAATTCATGATTAACCCTTTGCTCCTTGTTGTGCATTCGTATGCGACGGATGTGTTCTGTTTCATTTTATTTTGTACTACAAAACATTTATAAATTAGTGTTTCATGTGATAATTAAACACTCTATACATAAAAAAGATTATATATGTTTGATGCACATTGTTGTTGTGATGACTCCTCCTATGATGCAATTAAGTTAATTTATTTGACCATCTCCTTGGACACTTTTTTAGACATCCCTAATGAAATGTTTCATATATCACCTCATTTTTCCTTTATAATTTTCATAATATCCCTATAGCATGAAATTCTAAAAAACAAATTTTTTAATATTTATATGAAAGTAAATGTGGCAAAAATATTAGTTTCATAATTTTTGGAAGCAATATACACATATTATAGAAAAACATGTTTAGAAATAATAAATTTTAAATGATTTTTTTTGTTATTGTAAGTTTTTAGTATTGAAAGTTTGATAGGCCTCATTAACCATTGTTCTACAAACACTTGTTGTAGTTTATATCGAACTTGATTCTTGGAGTCACTGGATTGATTTTTGTATTGTAAGTGGAAACTACAACCATATGTTCTTTACACTATATCCCTCATAGTTTAAAAAAAGTCTTTCCCCCTTTTAGTAACTTCTAGCACCACTCCAAATGAACTAAGGACCAATTCATAATAATTTATGTCATTTAATTTTTTTGTCTTCTTAGAACGGCATTCCCTTCCCATGCTACCAATCTGTGTCTAGCATTCAATAAATATAAAATATAGTGTTTGAAACATGTTAATGGCTATTCTTAAGAAGCACAATATTACTTACCTTTTTATTCACTTAATTCCTCTCCTTGCGACATTTCTATAAAGGGTTTATGTTGTTTTTCAATTATATTGCAAACAACCTTATCAAGTTTCTTCAAGCTTTTGCTCTGCACGATGCACATTAACCAATAGACATCATTTAAACCTACATATAATTCAAATATATTATTTTTATACTAAAATTTCAAATAACTTATCTTGTTCTCTTTTTAGGATGTGATTCCATCGTTCTTGTTGCGACAAGTTTTTTTTGCTGGAAGTTCTATGAGATATTTTCTATCCATAAAGTCCCTACATCATGAAATACATAAATTAGGAAATATATTTTATAATTTAAGCGAAGGATTTTAGGCTGTACCTGTTTTCAAGTTAATTACTGAGCATGTCACCATAATATGCATTGGTGTGACAATAACATGAATATGCAACTAGTATCTGTTTGGTCGACCATTCCTATTTTAAAAAAAAATATTAAAATAAACTCTAGCAGTGCATTATATAGTAATACATGCATTAGTGCATAGTAGTTGTATATTTTTCACAACCATATTGTAAATTATTAAAAACAATTAACTATAATGGTGAATTTTCCTAAAAAGGGCATCTGTGCACTTTACATACAATGTGCATCAACGAATACAGAAACATTTTTTCAAAATTTGATAGTGACATGTTTTGTAATCGTATGCAATAAGTAGTCCCAGTGCTATAGATACCCAATGTCCCATATATATATATCCATTAAATATCCATTGGCTAGAAGAAAAATTCTTATCGTGAAATAATAGAGAGGGTAACATTTTAATGCTAGAGTTTACATCCACATAAAATAGAAGGGAAGATACAAAAAAGTAGGATTTATAGTGATAAATATAACTATGAAAACCCTATATCTTCTCGATAATCCATTGTAAATATTAATACTGAAAAAAATAATAGTGATTATTTTAGAAACAACTGGGGGAGAAATTGATATGAATTGTAAGAAGTTACATACCTGGAAAACTGTCTCTATATAATTGTATGTGACCTATGGAAATCCCTTGAAAATTTATCTCTTCAAATAAATCTAGCCACTCCAAATTCTTCCCATGGTATATCTGTCTTGCACTAGTCTCCCCCCTCTAACTTTTGTTTAAATAATAGAACAATGCTTAGGGTTTTCTATTCTAAATTCAATTTTAAAAAATAAAATTCTTGCACTTTTTTCATTAGATATTTCAACTTATTAATGAGAAATGCATGAATCACTTTTTTATTATTATTATAAATATTTTGATTACCAATATACTTTATGTGAATATTGCATTGATATAATATAACCATAGCCAAAATACAAGTGCAAACAATTGTAATTAAAGTTTTGCAGATATTTTGTTTTGTGGATGTAATTGTAGATGTTTGTTATTGTTGTGTATCATAGAATAGTACACTAATGCGATTTGGTTGGTAGTGATTCTTAGCCTAACCTTACCAATCACTAAGTCTTCATGTCACCATTATTTGTATTATTCATTTAGAATAATAGTTTTTTATCCTCAATGACGATTAAGTGAGTTAGTTGGGATCAACAAGCTTAATCATCATGCTTGATTTTAGGACCTAAAGAAAATATCTATATGAGGTGGCATAACACATTGTACTATAAATATGTGGCATTGATGTGAATACAATAGAGTTTTCTAGTGAGCCTTTTCTTTCATCTTATTGTTCTTGTATATTTTATCTTGGTATCAGATCCCTATAGTTCTTAGGGCCTAACTGAACCTATGGGAATTATCCATAGGATATTAATTTTGAAGTGAGGAAGAATCCATAGGGAGGATGTTAGAACCACATTTCATAAATTAAGAAAATAAAGAAACTAACGAAATGGAATAAAATGCACAGTAAGTGCATTTAATTCATATGTACAATGGTTTTTGGTCATCCCAAAACCACCATATTTAGAGAGAACCTTCAATTAGAAGAAGACATCAACTTATAGCTACATTACTTGGGAAAATTATCAAAATGTCAATCAAGAAAAGTTTATCCATTAGCAGCTGTTCACTTCGAGTTTTCATCTCTTTGCATTTTGCTTGGAACATTGAGGACTATCATGCATTTTCATTGGTAGTTTTTCATGTAGATATTCATCAAAACGCATGAGGTTTCAGACCATGAGTTTCTGATTGAATACCTGAATATGTTATAAGATTTTGCACAAGTTATTGTCTCTCAGTAGATACACTTGCACGAACTTATGATTAAGGGGGGGATTGTTAGAGACACTCATAATATAAGTCCTAATACCACCTTAACACACATCGAGTTATGGTATAGTTGTAAGGTGGTTATGAAAGATGTAATATAAATGTACGTTCTATACATATGAATTAAATGCACTTAGTATTCCTTGTCCTCCATATAATTAGCTTCTTGATTTTCTTAATTAGCTAGAAGTTGATGTCTACTGCTAATGGAAGGTACTCTATAAATATTCTAGTAAATGTTTTTGGCTTAATGGTCTTCTTCAGAAATTGGCTCTGACTCTGGTTTTGGATTACTGGTTCCATCTAGAACTTTCCTCTGACTGTGGTTATGGCTTAGCGGTTCCCTTTGGAATTTTCCTTTGACTTCAGTTTTGGCTCAACGGTTCCCTTTGGAATTTTACTCTGAATTCAGTTTTGGCTCAACGGTTCCTTTGGCACATTTTCTAATTTACTTAGAAGTTGTTGTCTTTTGCTAATTAGAAGTTCTCTCAATTTGATGGTTTTTTGGATGACTACAAATTGAATGCTTCTTGTATCCACAATTAGTCATCATTTTGAATAAACTACAATCCATCAAGGTATACTTTGAAACTTGAAGACTGACAATCATCACTATGTTCCTCCCTGTAAATTGAAAGGTTAGAAGTCTGGGACCAATAAATTGATCCCGAAATCATCAAATATAGCCCCCCTTGAAAGTAAACGGGGTAATCACATTATGTTTGAATGGAGTATAAATAATCGATCTTCAACTCAAAATAAAACCTCAAATGGGCCCTAGTCTCGCCCTAAAACAACAAATCCAAAACACTAAGAACCATCCACTATAGATACTGCTCCTCGTAAACATATTTGAACCTAGGTATGAACCCGTTGATAAAATCACGCTAATAAATTGGCTTTGAAACTCCAATGCTACGTTCCTAACTATTCAAACATGGGTGACAATCAAAACAAGGTAACACATGATGACCAACTCGGTGACAGTGTTGGAATTGTACAGGTTCATTTTTCAACTAGGTATCATCAATTGTATCTCCATTATCATATTCATTCTGATCATCCTTAACTGCATCGTCATCTTGTACTTTTTTCTTACTATTAGCCTTATGTTCTGTCTTTTGATGAACATTAGGCACTCAAAAATATTACAGGTTTTCTATAATCAAGGTAACGTACTTGAGGTAGATGAAGAGTCAATATTCATGGAAAGAATCATGGAGACTCGAATTGGAGTGGAAGAGTAAATCCCAATGAAGAGAAAGAGGCATAATAGACAAATTGTGACACTTGTAGCAATATTCCATGGCACCTATGACAACAATAATGAAGGAATCTATAAAAAATATGACAAATTCAGACGTGATGGAAGAACTATGAAAAATATGACATACAAGGGCTAAAAATAGCCATCGATAGGGTGCATAGAGGGAGTTATGGTCAGCCAAGATTCCCAATTTGAATTGGGGAAAGAGGAGTGCAAGAATGAGGAGGACAAGTGTCCCATGAAGGAAACAACCACTAACTCGAGTTGGGTGAGTGTCTTGGAAGGAAATTAGACCTCATGAGTCCACATGAAGTTAATAAAAGGAGAGGATGAGGAAGGAGAGCAACTTTTGGATCATTTTTGTTTTTCACTCTTGGAGAGCTTAGCTTGTCCTTGCACGATGGGTGTTTACCTTCCATGCTATTGAACCAAATTTGAAGGTGGAAGATCCCTGTCCAAGTTCATTGGAGGAAAGGAAATTCAGACCTTTTATAAGTTCTTAATGCAAATTTTTTGATGTAGGTTCGAGTCCCTTTCAGTTTGAGTTTATCTCATGTGTCTTATTCTCTTTTCTCTTCTCACATTCTCTTCTCAATGTCCATGTTCTAGTGTTGATGGCACACTCATATTTGCATAAACCTTGTGGAGGATTAGTTTGTGACTCCAATTTTGTATGATAAGATGTATGGAACTATATTTAACTACATATTTGATCCATAGATTGAAATACCACGTCTATCATGTAAAAATTCCAACCAAACCACTAATTTGAGCTAGTTTCCCCTATACTTTCTTATGGACATTTTGGAGTAGTTTTTCATATGTTTTGTATCATACTTCCTCTGATTTTTTGCAGATGTTAGAGAATCATATGATTTCCTTCAAATGAGAAAATTACTTTATGCAGGTCCCTTGGGAATTTGATTAGATTGTATGCAACAATTTCCATGTCCATTGTTTACATTTTCCAAGCAATATCTATTTGTTATAAATTTCTGTTTGATGGGAGAAATAAATAGTTGTAAACCATTATGAATGCTACCTTTTTATTTTCAATGAATCCATTTATCCATACCAATTCTATGTTCAGAAATTATGTAAGTTCGTACAGTGTTTGGGAATCCAAAAAGGCAAGACTAGTGGGGGGGTTTCAACATCGAATTCACTAGTATTTTTCCCTTTCATTCCTCGTTGATTATTGCAAGTCCTAAATACCTTTAGAAATTTTCTGAGTGTTAAATAGGTGTAGTAGAATGTCCTAATACCCCTCAATCCGTTCCAATCAGAATTCCAAAGCATTTTGGAGCATTTGGGACATTTTGGGGTTTCACTAGTCCAAGGTTTGAAAATTAGTAAAAAATGAATAATTTTCCATGGTAGGGATATTACAGAAGCACTCAAAATCCTTGTATCCCTCTTATGCACAAGGAATGGTTTGAAATCAAGTTGTAGAATGAACCAACGAGATACGAGGCTAGTAGGTGTACTCGTAGCATATCTTTATGTGGAACTATAGAAGGTGAATATTTGATTGTAGGGGAGAATGTGAGATGGTTTGATATCAGTGTTGGGACCTATATTGATGAGCCATGTAGGTGAAGAGAATTACTATAGAAATGGTGGTTACAACGGCTGATGACCCATGGGATTTGGTAGATAGGTTCTTTTATATGGATGTCAATGACACATTTGTATGTAGGTACAAAAGGAGGCATGCTAGATGAGGATCATGGAAAATCAAGAGGATGTAGAAACGAATGGTGATGGTGAAGTAACCATGAGACACATGAACACAAAAATAATTATTATATTGGATTTGAAAATTGCATTATATATAAATGGGCATACGGCTATAAGACCTAGTTAGGCATGCGTACCCCTGGTAACTTGCCAGTAAAGTCATATGTTGACCTAGGTGATAGGGGGAGGGAATCCTTGGTAACTCACCGGTAAAGTCATGTAGACCTAGGTGATAGGGGGTCATGTGAGATTCCATCGGTTAAATTTTTTGAGGGGGTTGGTGATTACTCCAAGTTAATTTTAAAGGGGGGATTGTTAGGGTTAAAATTGACTCGGGAATGATTCAAATGGTTTAGGTCTCAACACGTGGTTTTGGGTGTGAAAATCCTCACAGCAGATCTAAGAGATGATGTATACCTCACAAGAAAGAATTTAGGAATAAGATTAATAGTGGTCAATGCAGTAAGATGAGCAATAGAATAATAATACAGTAGAACTCGAATAGAAGCAAAAATACTTCACACACACTAATTAATTAGTCACAATATGGACAAATAAGTAGTACAATGCATGAGGATTCAAATGCCAAGGTGGCAATTCGAATTAGCCTTCATGGAGTAATCAAAAGATCACTGGAGTGTCATCGGAGCACAACTAGAAGTCTATCTCATCATCAATGGAGTCATCAATGCTCAAGTAACTATCAACCATCAGTCAAACTGAGTCTAACTGAGTGTGGTAGGTGTAACAGAGTGTAACTGGAACTAACTGAATGAAGGAGGCTCAATGGAGGCCGCATGAGGAGCTAACTGAAGTCAGAATGAGCAGCCTAGTCACACTGGAGGTCCATCAGAGTGGTAAGGTCAGTTAAGAGTGAGTCAAGCCTAAAATCAGGGAGAGAACTCAGTTAACTGAAGACAACTGGACTGGTAGGTGAAGAAGGGCGCCTTTGTCAAGTGGATGGTGAGATGTGGGCACATCACTGGCTAGGAGGGCTCAATTTGAGTGGAAATAAGCTCCTGAGTGCTGGAAGACTAGGGACTAAGTGCTGGAGTTATCAACCTGATGACTGGGAAACATGCGGATGCATGCAATGCATGCAGAATGCATGTTGGATGCAGGAATGCATGCAAGACTAAAAATGCAAAGGATGAAAATGTTGGTAGGACTAGGATGGAGTATAGGAATATCCTAAAATCGCCCCTTAATCCATCCTGGGCCCTGGTAATTAAGACCAAAGGTCACCCAATACAATGAATAATAACAGTCAATAAACCGAGGAAATGGGGAAAACCTCATGGGAAAAATACCCCCCCTCAAAATAGATTGTAAGGCACACACAAAAATAAATGCTCCAAACTCAAGCAGGTGTGATGCTTGGTCATATGTCTGGAGGTATCTTCTTCTTGGGAAGAAGTGGATCATGCTCAAAAAGCATGTGCTTGTACTTTCTCTTCAGATCGAATGTGATAAGAACAAATCCAAAAGTATGAGGATGATCCTTGAACCTATGATTCGAATCAGCTGAGGTAGGATAAAAAACATGAATGTGCAGATAGTCTTTTGCCTTCTCTTTCGAACCATCATGGGTGAGATTATGCTCAAAAGAACCATCAAATAATAGTAAATGTTTTGAATCCAAATCAGATCCAAGACTTAAAGAATGGTTTCTTAAGATCTCCTTTGAACCATTTGAGGTGAGATCTAAACCATTGAATGCATGAGAATTTATCCCAAGTGAATGGCAATGGCCATCAAATATCAGTGTTTGCTTGGAATCCAAATTAGATCCAAGAATTGAATCATGGTTTCTTGAGATCTCCTTTGAACCATTAGAGGTGAGATCAAAACCAGTAAGTGCATGAGAAATTATCCCAAGCGAATGGCAATGGCCATTATCTTCAATAAACTTCTGAAAGCATGAAATAATGATCATATAGTAGTACATAAGAGGTGAGTGATCAAGGAGAGTGAATGCATTACCTCCAATGGCTGATTTTACCTCTGAAACATTCAATAGATCATGATGCAAACCAACAAACTCTGGTGCAAGAGAGGATTTAGGACCTTATGCAATTTCTAGAGTGTGAGCTGGCACATAATTTGAAATAGAAGAAATTTGGAGCATGAGTGTAGAATTTGCAAGTTCTTCTTCTTTGTGGTTAACTTCAATATGAGATATGTTTGATACTGATTCATGATCAATGAGATCATCAAGGAGGGTGAATGCATCACTTTTCTTGCTCTCGAAATGGTTTGGACCAATCCCTTCATTTTGTCTGCCAAATATTTCATCCAGGTGGGCCCATAGCCCTTTTGGAGATTCAACAGAAAAGAATTGGTGTACCATGCATCGAGACATAGCAAGCATCATGTCTCCACAGACACTGTCACCTTTATTTAACCAGTCATTCTCTTCTTTAGAGGATTCAAACTCTCTTTCAAAACAATAATCAAAGAGATCATGGCTCTTCAAATATGCTATCATTTTTGGTTTCCATTCATCATAGTTGAATGGAGAAAGAGGAGGGATTTCTTCTGAATTCATGGAAGCTATAGAAGACCTGCAAAGACAATAGAAAAGTATGCAACTATTACTGTTGCAGAAATGCAGAAACTGCTGCACTCCAAATCTTGATAATAACCTGCAAAAAACTCTTAGGAATGGAGATAAACAATACTCTCAACATGCTATGATACCATGTGAAAATCCTCACAGCATATCTAAGAGATGATGTATACCTCACAAGAAATAATTTAGGAATAAGATTAAGAGTGGTCAATGCAGTAAGATGAGCAACATAATAATAATACCGTAAAACTCGGATAGAAGCAAAAATACTTCACACACACTAATTAATTAATCACAATATGGACAAATAAGTAGTACAATGCATGAGGATTCGAATGCCAAGGTGGCAATTTGAATTAGCCTTCATGGAGTGATCAAAAGATCATTGGAGTGTCATCAGAGCACAACTAGAAGTCTATATCATTATTAGTGGAGTCATCAATGCTCAAGTAACTGTCAACCATCAGTCAAACTAAGTTTGGTAGGTGTAACAGAGTGTAATTGGAACTAACTGAATGAAGGAGGCTCAATGGAGGCCGCATGAGGAGCTAACTGAAGTCAAAATGAGCAGCCTAGTCACACTGGAGGTCCATCGGAGTGGTAAGGTCAGTTAAGAGTGATTCAAGCCTAAAATCAAGGAGATAACTCAGTTAACTAAAGACAACTGGACAGGTAGGTGAATAAGGGCGCATTTGTCAAGTGTCTGGTGAGATGTGGGCGCATCACTGGTTAGGAAGGCCCAATATGAGTGGAAATAAGCTCCCGAGTGCTGGAAGACTAGGGACTAGGTGCTGGAGGTATCAACCTAATGACTGGGCAGCATGCGGATGCATGCTGCATGTAGGAATGCATGTTGCATGTAGGAATGCATGCAAGACTGAAAATACAAAGGATGAAAATGCTGGTAGGACTAGGATGGAGCATAGGAATATCCTAACATTGGGCCCATGGTATTGGCCCAAGGTACTACATGTCGTGAATCCTATAAGAAGGATTGACATACTCCATTTTAATGTGGCATGGAGGAGAGCAGGTAAGCTCAATTGGCATGGTTGGTTAGTTTTGTCCAAGGATAATGGAGATATTCAATGGATGGTTTTTCCCTTCATGGGGTTTTCCAGGGTAAATATGTTGTGAGAAATGTTGTTGTTGCTATGTTTGTGATTATTATTGTGTTGCTCATTATAATCCTAACAATTGGTATTTGAGCATGTGGTTGGAGATCTATTTTTTGTATCCGCATTAAAATTGTACGGAGTGTGTGATCGATTGTACCCGACACCCCAAGTTTGGTTCCTGGTTAGAATTTGATTTCTTTGGGTTCTTAGAAGCACCTAAAATCATTGTATCCCTCTTATGCACAAAGAAGGGATTGACATCAAGTTGTGGAATGAACCACCAAGATAGGTACAAGGGTGGCAGGTGTACTCATAGCCTAGCTTGATGTGGAATCAAAGAATCCAAAGATTTGATTGTAGGGGATAGTGAGAGATGGTTTGATATCAATGTTGGGACCAATATTGATGAGCCATCTAGGTGAAGAGAATTCCTATATAACTGGCGGTTACAACAACTGATAACCCAAGTAATCTAGTAGATGGGTTCTTTTTATATGGATGTCAATGGCAATTTTGTATGCAGGTAGAAAAGGAGGCATGTCATATGATGAGTAAGAAGACAAGCATGGAAAATAAAGAGGATATAGTAACAGATGGTGATGGTGAAATCACCAGGATACACATGAACAAAAAACATTATTGTTATAATGGAGTTGAAAATTGTATTATATGTAAATGGGATTATGGCTATAAGAATTGGTTAAGCATGCATACCTATGGTAACTCATTGGTAAAGTCAAATGTTGACCTAGGTTATAGGGGGAGGGAACCCCTAGTAACTCACCAATAAAGTCATGCAATTCTAGATCATAGGGGGGCATGTGATATTTTGTTGGTTAAAACTTTTAGGCGGGTTGGTGATTATTCAGAGTCAATTTTAAAGGGGGTATTGTTAGGTTAAACTTGACTCAGTGAATGATTTAATGAGCTAATATTGGTTTAGGTCAAAGCAAGAGATTTTTTGAGCCCATGGTATTTTGTGGGACACGGTATTTGGTATCCCATGGAATTGGGTAGCTGATGGTATTAGTCCAAGGTATTGCATGTAATGAAGCCTATAAGAAGGATTATAATACCCTATTTTAATGTGTCCTAGAGGTGAGGGGGTGAGCTCACTTGGATGGTTTTGGCCAAGGTTAATGAATATCTTCATTGTGTTGGTTTTTCCCCTCATGGGTTTTTGTAGGGTAAATGTGTCGTGTCAAATGTTGTTGTTGCTATGTTGCTATTATTATTGTTCTCTCATTATATGTATGCTCATTTAAATATTAATTGTAGGTATGATAGAGTGAGGACTGATGTTAATTAGAAGAATTGTTTTAGATCCTCAAAGGCATTCTGTCGTGTTGTACCTCAATCAAACTTGGATTTGACTCCACCCTTGGTCACTTGGCTTAAGGGACAAGCAATATGAGAGAACCCCTATACAAACATGTGATAAAAGTTGACAAGTACCAAGAAGCTATGGATCCCTGTTAGGGTTGTCGGGGCTATCCAATCATGAATGAATTGGATCTTGGCTGGGTCCAAATGCACACCATGTTCATCCACAATGTATCCCAGGTACTGAATTCTCTCCATAATGAATGAGCATTTCTCCAAATTGGCATATAATTTGTGTTGGTGCAAGGTACTAAGTGTTGAGATATTGTAACTTCTAAGAATATTATATTTGTACCTTATTATTCCAGAGATGTTCTATTCCTCCGAGGTAACTAGGGTTATTAGATATCCCATGTGAGGTCGGCCCTGAGTTAGCTGTTTAGGGGTTATTAGACTCTCTTAGGAGAGGTCGGCCCCATTAGGGTGAAAAGTCAGTTAGAACATGAGTATAAATAGAGGAGGTGTGTTCCTCATTTATCTCATTCATTCACTCACTTGTGATTGGCATATAGGAGAGAGAGAGGTATTCATAGGAGGAGAAGGAGCTCTTGTTTGGGTACTACATCTTGTATTGGTTTATTATCTATATTGAGGAAAGCTTTGCTGGGTTTTCTACCCCATGAGGGTTTCCCATGGTAAATATTTGTCTATCTTGTGATTGTGTTTCTTTCAGTGATCTTGCTTGTGCAATTAGGCTAAAATTAACATGGTATCATAGCTATCCTGAATAGGACATATTTCACAAGGTGAAAATACCTCTCTCTCCTCCTCCGGTGAAAATTAGGGTTTCTACAAAAGTTGGAATTTTTGGATTCTAATTGCATGACTGGATAGCCCTCCTCAAAATCAAATTTTTGAGCCCTAGATCGAACTTTTTGAGTGGGTAGAACCCCGGGCTTTGTTAAAACCTAGTTTGACTTCTAGACCAGAAAACCAAAAAACCAGAAAACTAGAAAACCAGAAAAAGTGCGCACTAGTAAACCAGAAAAGGTGCGAACCAGAAAACCATAAATTCTGTTGCAGATCCGAAAGTTGTTGATCATATTTGAAGGGTGAAAAGTTGAAGTTTCCAGAAGCAAAGTTCACCAGTTATCTCAATTCAATCAAGCACATCTCCTGATAAGTGTTATTCTATCTTTTGAGAAACTTCAATTTCTGTGACGTCCTGGATAAGATGGCTCCAAGCACTAAGCTTGAAGACAAACTAGAGGGTATAGAGAATTTTTGGGCATGGAAATATAGGATTGGTCTCATTCTTGAAGAGAATGATCTTGCCCAATATATCAAAGATGAGGTTGCAGAACCTTCGGAAGATGAAGCCAAAGAGAAGTATAAGAAGGACTTGATTAAGGAAAAGAGAATCATCGCTGATTCTATCAAGGACCACTTGATTCCCCAAGTGGGATCCAAGAAGAATCCAAAGGAAATGTATGATGCCCTAGGCAGAATGTATGAAGGAAGGAACATCAACAGAAAGATGAATTTGATAACTCAATTGAAGAATACCAAAATGAATGAAGGAGAATCTATTCAAGATTATTTCACAAGGGTTTCCCAGTTCAAGGAACAACTATAAGCCATTGGAGACACCCTTGATGAAGATGACTTAGTCATGACTGCACTCAATGGTCTCACCAGACCTTGGGAGTCATTCATCCAAACTATGTGTGCAAGAAAAGAAATCATGAAGTTTGATGTGGTATGGGAGGATTGCATTCAAGAATAGGGTAGGGTATCCAATAGAGAAGCCTTGCTCAAAGACGATGACCAAGATATGGCCACTCACACCAGAAGAAGAAGGAGTCATTTCAAATCCATGAAGAATGGCCATAAGAAATCTCATCCTCCACATAGATTTCAAAAGAAAGAAGGAGTTAGATCAGAAATATATCTCTCCTCGGTTAAGTGTTACAGTTGTCACAAACCAGGACACTTTGCTGGAAATTGTCCCTCAAAGAAGAAGAAGAATTTTCACAAAAGACATCATGCACATGTAGCAGAAGATGATAGTGAAGAAGAAGAAGAGGTAAGGCCTAAAAGGAAGAGAACCAAAGTAGAAGAAGAAGATGCAGAAGAATATGTTCTATTCTCTGCACTCTCTGGGTCAGTAACACCTGGAGAAAATACATGGCTCATTGATAGTGGTGCTTCAAAGCACATTATAGGACAAAAGAAGACTCTCTCAAGTCTAGAAGAAAATACCTCTCCACAGAAGGTATATCTGGGAGATGACTATCAATATGCCATCAAGGGAATTGGTGAAGCAAGCTACAAGCTTGATTCCAGAACTCCATTGAAGATGAAGGAAATCCTATATGTACCAGGTTTCAAGAAGAAATTACTTTCTATCTCAGCTTTAGATAAGAAATGTTATAGGGTTGCATTCATAGATTGACAAGTACTCATGTAGTCCAAAGGTAAATCAATTGAGGATGCAATTGTTATTGGTGAAGAGGAAGGAGGTCTATACAAACTCAAGGGCCATCCAGAAGCTTCCCTTGTTCATGAAGCCACTAGCCCAAGTGAGCTATGGCATAGGAGACTTGCTCACATTAACTACAAAGCACTACCTCATGTGAGCAAAGTAGTCATAGGACTACCATATCTAAATATTGATCATGATGGCACATGCAAAGGATGTGCAAAAGGGAAGAATGTCAAGAACCCATTTCCAAAGAGCGAAACAAAGACCAAAAGTACCTTGGAATCAATTCATTCATATGTATGTGTACCTATTCCCTCCACATCCTTGAGTGGATATGAATATTACCTTAAATTCATTGATGAATACTCAAGAAAGACTTGGATATATTTCCTAAAGGGAAAGGATGAAGTCTTTGGAAAATTCAAGGAATTCAAAGCCTTGATAGAAAATCATTCAGAAAAGAAGGTCAAGATACTCAGGATAGATAATGGTGGAGAATACACTTCAAAAGATTTTGAAGTATTTTTTAAAGAAGCTGGAATTAAGAGGGAACTAACCACTCCCTACAATACTCAACAAAATTGTGTTGCAGAGAGAAAGAATAGAACCATTATGGAAGTAGTGAAAAAAATTATACATGATCAAGACCTACCTATGTATCTATGGGATGAAGCAGCCAGGGCAACAGTCTATGTGAAAAATAGACTATCTCATAGTGCTCTTGATTTCAAGACCCCAGAATAAGTGTTCACAGGGTAGAAGCCTGAGGTAAGTCACCTCAAGATATTTGGATGCCCAGTATACATTCACATTCCAAAAGAAAAGAGGACCAAGTTAGATCCTTCTGGGAAGAAGGGAATATTTGTTGGGTATTATGAAACATCCAAAGCATTCAGAATATACATCCTAGGATTCCATCATATGGAAATAAGTAGGGATGTGACATTTGATGAAGAGGAAGCTATCAAGAGATCGAGGAAGTGCCAGTATGAAGAAGTATATGAGGAAGATGCACCTTCCAAAATTACAGAAGCTACACCCACACCTGAAGCGACAACACCTGAAGACCATGACATGATGGAACCACAAGAACCCCTTGCCATAAGCATATAAAGGAAGAGAAAGCCAGCACGGGAAAGAGACATCACACTAGGAGCAGAAAAGTATGGAGCTCCTGAAGGCTCCACTAGAGTGAGAAAGAAACCAAAGACATTCTCCAACTATATGGCCTTGATGTGTGATCTTGTAGATCAAGAACCCACTAGTTATGAAGAAACATTTCATAAGAAAGAGTGGGTGGAGGAAATGACAGAGGAGTACCAATCAATAATGAAGAATGATGTTTGGGATATAGTTCCCAAGCCAAAGGACAAGAGTGTGGTATCCTCCAAATGGATATACAAGATAAAGCATGCTGTGGATGGAAGCATTGAAAAGTATAAGGCAAGGTTTGTGGCCAGAGGATTCTCTCAGAAAGAGGGAATTGACTATGAAGAGACATTTGCACCAGTTCCAAGGTACACTTCCATTAGAACCATCATGGCACTTGCATCCATGATGAAGTGGGAATTATACCAAATGGATGTTAAGACAACCTTCCTGAATGGTGTGATTGAGGAGGAAGTGTACATAGAACAACCACAAGGATTTGAGGTTGAATATAGAAGAAACCACGTATGAAAACTAAAGAAGGCTTTGTATGGGTTGAAACAAGCTCCTAGAGCTTGGTATGGAAGAATTGACAGTTTCTTGACGAGTTTGGGATTTACCAAATGTAAAGATGATCCTAATCTTTATCTCAAGGTTATGGATGATGAACCTGTCATATTGTTGCTATATGTGGATGATCTATTTCTGACAGGAAATGAGAAACATATTATCGAGTGCAAGAAGAAGCTCTCCTCAGAGTTTGAGATGAAAGATCTCGGATTGATGCACTACTTCCTAGGTCTAGAAGTATGGCAAGGGCCAGAAGGAATCTTTCTCAACTAGGGAAATTATGCAGTGGAAATCTTGAAAAGATTTGATATGTTGGAATGCAAAGCCATGGCCACGCCCATGGATTGAAACTTGAAGCTATTAGTCGATGACTCGTCAGAATTAGTGGATGTGACTCTATACAGACAGATTATTGGGTAATTGATGTACCTGAAAAATACCAGACTAGATATATGCTTTGCTATGAACACCTTGAGTCAGTATCTAGTGGAACCTAGATGAGTTTACCTGATAGCTGCAAAGCATGCGATGAGGTACCTAAAGGGAACAATAGACTTTGGTATATGTTATATTGGATCATGATCTCAGATTGTATGGATACATAGATGCATTTTGGGAAGGAAGTGTATTAGACAGGAAGAGCAGATCGAAAGGATGTTATTGTCTGGGATTTGCCATGATCTCATGGTTTAACAAGAAGTAGTCTAGTGTGTCTCTCAACACAACTGAAGCAGAATATATTGTTGCTTTTATTGCTAGTTGTGAAGAAATAAGGCTTCAGAAGTTGTTATCAGGATTATTTGACTTAGAGATGGACCCCACTGTGATCCTGTGTGACAACTAGAGTTGTATCAAGAAGACAGAGAATCCAGTGTTCCATGACAAGTCAAAGCACATAGAGATATGATATTTTTATATACGAGATATGGTGCAGAAAGGAGATATCAAGCTTGAGTATGTGAGAAATGACGAACAAGTTGCTGATATATTGACCAAATCGCTGTCTCGAATTAAGTTTGAGTATTTTCGAGACAAGATTGGTGTAGTTCAGAAGGACTCTCCTTGAAAGGGGTACAGGGATGATTTTAAGAACCCCCCCCAAATTTATATGGTAAAAAAATTGGCGAATCTCCCCGATATATAGGAAAATTTGAAAGCGATTTTATCAATAATATAATATGTATATATAATTTTTTGGCGAATCTTTCATTTTATTATATGATATTGTAAAATCTTGGCGAATCTTTCACTAAATTATAAGATATTGTAAAATCTTGGCGAATATTTTACTGAATTATAAAATATTGTAAAAAGTTGACAAATATTTCACTAAATTATAAAATATTGTAAAAATTTGGCGAATATTTCACTGAATTATAAAATATTGTAAAAATTTGGCGAATCTTTCATTGATCTATAAAACACATTGAATGACAGTCTGCTTGTTAATTATGAGTTCAAGGGAGGTTAACATCTTTGGAGCCTCTTTAACCACACCTCAAGGGAGGTTAACAGCAGCAAGGAGAGCATCCCACAATGAAGGGAACACTTGATCTTCCATATTTAGTAACAATTTTTTAGTTATTTATATGGTAGATCTTGTATTGTAGATATTGCTTCATTTTGGAAGAATTGTCCAAGTGTTTTGTAGGTAGATCTAGCACTTTGGAGCATTTTGGGGGGCTCAACTTTTGGTGTCTCTTCAACAAGTGATTTAGGTCTTCTTAAGCCCAAAGAAAATCCATCATTTCCCTTTATTTACTCTAGTTTGGTTTCATTTCATATCATTAGCTAGAACACATAGTTAATTAGGGGTAAAACAGTTTTTCTTTCTAGTTCTATATTGCCTTCTTAGCTATGAAAACCATTGAAATCTAATTTAAATACATTGTAAACTAACCACAACCTTGAGTGAACATTAAATCAAATTTAATCAAGTAATCCAGTGGAACCTTTGACCTCTTTCCTCTCTTTCCCTTAGGTTTTATGTTACCCTCAACAACCAAGTGGCAAATCCACTCCCCCCATCGTTTCTCTTACTGGTGGTTGGGACAATTGCATGGTAGCCTGATGTCTCACTCTACCGTTGCACTAGTAGAAATTTTTTTGCATTTCTTCCTTCAAAATTGGACAGCTTAAGCCCCAATAGTAAGATAGTCAAGTACCACATCATTAATTATTCCCTGAAAAGATTCTCAAGAACTTTGAAGTTTGAACCATACTAGCTTCAGATATTCTGAAAGTATTATAATTTCAGTCTATATAACTTGAAAAAAAATGAGGACCTGCTTAAACCGAAAGTTGTATTGCTTTTTATGTGTCTACTTGTACCATCCTTCCATTAACTAAATTTCAAGAACTTATGGTGGAGGGACGGAAGACCTTGCACCTGAAAAGGATGGGAACTTTTGCAAATCCATAACCTCTCTATATGTCTTTCTTGTCATTTTCATTGACTGGTTTTGTATAGGATGTATAAGGCTAGAGGCCTTGCATGTTGGATTTTGCTTAGTATATGTAAGATAATTGGTGCAACGCTCAGAAGTTACAGATGTGATTTTGGATCCATCTTCTACCAGCATATTAATATTGTTTCCAGAGAAAAACCCCTATAATGTTGCATAGTATGCTGTATTGGATACAATTCTTAACTTTGCTACAAAGTTAACAGTTTCCCTACAAAAGGAAGTATAACATGGGAGAATGGGAGAAATATAGGGCTTTCAAAGATGCTAGTAAGCATAAACTTCAATCAACCTCTTATTTGGACACTATTATCAAGGACATATATGAAGTGAAATCCCATGGACAACTTTCATCAATAAGAAATTAATTCAATTAGAAAATTTAACACCATAAGTTTGCCCCAGGATGTGTACTATATAAACCAAAATCCAAGTAATGTCATATATTTTGCACTCAAGGATTACTTTCAAAATCTCACTGTGCTTTAAGGAGAAAATACAATCTTAACTCATATAATCTTGTTCTCCCGATAGATGTGCTTTTGTTGACTTTTTAAAACCAACTAGTGCCTTGAACCACTTTCTTGACCCACCCATGGCATGAACGTTTGATTACCAGTGATTAATAATTTAAAACTTGCCATGAAGGAAAGAACATAAAAAATCCTTGTCTTCAAAGTAACTCCATGAAGATGCAATAGCTTAAAATACACATAGATGCACTTATTCATATTGGAATTCTGTGGATGTATAGTATTTCTAAACAAAATCTCCAACATGGTAACAAGAAACAACAGTAAATTTGTGTACCAATTATCTTACAGAATTAAATGGAAAAACATAAATTTTCTTCTACTGTAAATTTATGTCTTAAACTCACACAATAAGAGTGAATCTCACCCCACAATTGTATATATTTGAGTTTTTGCATAGGTGTAACCTCCATTTTAAATTAATCCTCTGAAAGCTTTCCAAACAGGAAAAGGACAAAGCCTCTTAAGACCATTACATATCACCGGTATCAACATAAGACTATCTATTTATGCAAGACACCAGAAATTTGATTGTTCATATTTCTAGGAGTTCTTAGAGATTTCTCAAATATTCATTTTGTACTTATTAGCCATAAACTCCAGGTTTTGCTGCTAATTTAAGTGACAGAGCTAACTTGGAACTTGGTCAAGACTCAAAGTTATCAGATCTATTTGTTGTATATGAGACTTGGAAATATTTTAACAGTATTTTCTCCAAAAGAAATGATATCCTGAATTGTATAGATTCTTGAGTCTTCTTCAATTATTTGAAGCTTGAAATTTTGCCTGAAGACAACAGAGCATAATTAGAATTGCATTGATGTAAACTTTGGCTGTTTCAAAAAATTGTAACATGTGAGAGATTTACTATGGTTAATTTTGTGATTCCAGATGGGACCTTATGTTGCTTTCTGGATCTGTGATGCAAGTACGGAAGGAAAATACATAAGCGTGTAATGGAAGTTTTAAAAATTTGATAATCAAATCAGAAAAATGAAAAATGAGTTTCCAAATATACTCTAAAAAACAAGCAGATCCCTCTTCCAAAATACATGGACCAACTTTAAAAGGTTTTTTCGCATCACCTGCAGCAAAAGCAGGAGTTCAGTTCCTAACATCTGTATTGCATACCTGAAAGCCTGTCAAACTTTTCAGCACTTATTTCTACAGATAGAAATAACCTTCTTACTCATCTGCATCCATGTTAACATAAATGTACATGAGCATTGAAATTTTAATTATAATAATCAAATTCAGACCCTAAGTTGTGCTTAAAGGATTTAGAAAACAGTCAATGAAAAAAATGACTATTGCCAGAAACTTTTCACACTAATGCTAGTAGGTAAATAATGTGTACATTATGAAAAGGAAAGCATATTAGGATGCTTGCAAACTTGCAATTTCAACTTGTACTTTCAAACTGTAACAAACATGTGAAAATAAAGAGTTGTACCTAAGTTGTAGGAAACGCCCACAATGGTGACGTACCCATCCCAGAAACGCGAGGAAACACAAAAACGGGTAGAAAATGCCTTAGAAACGTCCTTGGCCATACCGTATGGCGTTTCCAAATCTGAAAACGCTATACAGTACGGTCAATGATGTTTCCTAGGCATTTCGTCCAGTTTTAGTGATGTTTTCGGCATGTTTTTGGATGTTCCCAGGGATAAAGTTTTCAGGGCTACCCAAGTGCCCATGAGGGATGGGAAACTCACAAGAAAATATCGCCTTGTCCATACCAATGACCCTTTAAGAAAAAACAAATACCGGGGATTGAGCTCGAAGGAGTTTGTCACCTTGTAATTAATGATAATATTAAATTCTTGAAGTAAAAGAATAGAAAAGGTATATTTTACTTTTTCTATCATTTTACTTAAATTTTTAACATTACCATTAATTGTTCAGGATGTTTGAGAGTGGTTCCAACCTCATCAGACTTCATATGAAGAAATTAAAATTTCATATCCCATTCAGAATTCAGCAGATTTAACAGTTTTCAGGATTTCAAGGTTCACAAGATTGTAGCATTTCCACTACATTCTATCATGTATGAGGGTATGGGATTGGAATTAGTCAAGACCACCAAGCTATAGGATTTTACATCATGTAATCATCTGAGATTTAAAACTTAATATAGACATGGGTTTCCTTTTAAAATGGCATTTATGTGTATCATTCTTATTTTCTTGCAAGATAATGTGTAAGACAATGTGTTATTTCATATATATATATATAACTGAACTGCAATATATATACTTACAAGTAAAATTGAACTGCAATGTTTTATGCCAACAGTTGCTATTTTAAATTGTTTAATTAATGTGTCGAAAATAAAAGGAGAAGTTAGAAAGGTTGTAGTGTCTGGAAATTGAGGACAAGGCAGATATGCTGACACTCCTTTTATATGCAATGGATTGGTCTGCTAATCGCAGCTTGGCCCAATGTTGTATACTTCTTGATCTACTTTGATTGTTCAGTAATTGAATATAAGATGCATTTTCTAAGAAAATGGATGAAATTACAAAATAAACATCACATTATGTTGAACTTATTTATGTCTGGTCACCCATAGCTGAAGGGAATGCATTCCAAAACCGTACCTTTTGTAACTTGGGCCAGTCTAGAAAAACGACCTCTGTGGTGAACTTCTTTACCAACTTCATAGGCACAATACTGAATACATTCTTCTCTTGTATAACCAACTGAATTTTGGCATCCATACAACTACCCAATCTGACAATTACACTCACGCATTTTTTATTTTAAAATTTATCACGCCTTGTAAGTTGCATCAAGGACACTGTCAATCTAGTTATGACTCACATGAGAACTTAAAAACAGTGGAGACATGGCTCTGCAGGAGTCTGAAATGCAAGTCTCTTCTCAGTGCCAAGCCCAACACATCACAAAACATCCTTTCCATGCAAGGAAGAGACCTTCAGTGCTATTATTTTATGAAGCAAGCACTGACTTGATTTTTTGCCCATATCCTCTATTCAAAGGGTTCCCTCCATAATGCATAGTTATTGGAAGCTAGCCCACCATGCTTGATTTGTAGGTTGATATTCTGAATATGATCAAGTGTACAGACAACATAAAAATCTGAAAGGATTGAAACTACTAAACATAAATAAAACCATGCTGTACAGACAACAAAAAATGGGAAAGGATTGGAACTAGTAACTACCGAACATAAAATTAACATGCTTAGAAACGAGGCTTGGTTGGCAGTAAGATATTCCTACACTTACAAGAAATTGCAGAGATGTTTCTAAGAAAATCAAGCCATTGTCTGATCCAAGCCCTTCACCTAATGTGCAGGCACACAAAGTTTGTGCTGTTGATAACTTTCTAATAATGGCTGCAAATTAGGACTTCGACTTGCAAACTATTGTGCAAATTTCACACAAATCAAACCCCCAAAGAAAATAGACCAAGAGCAGAATTTTGTGGGATGATCGACGCTTGGACAGTTCTCGAATTCTGTATGGCAGAATCACTGAATTGGGTCATGCAGCTCTAACCCGATGGGCATCCATCATCATTCAAATTCTCCCCATGAATTTATTAGGTTTCCAGTTTCCCCACATAAATATTATCGACATTATCCTTCCACATGACTTACCTGGTACTTCCATGTTTTGTCTCTCTATTTATTTTTACGCTTATCTGTTTTCTGTGCAATAAAAACTTCATTCCAATTAGTCTTTTTAGTAACCTCTCATTTCCTCTGACTTGATATTTGCTTCTGTGGCATTTTGTGAATTAGAAGTTGGATCACGGATAACCTTTCTTCTAGTTTTTTCTAGATTTTTCTCTATTTGACATGGAATCCTGCTTTGAATTATCGAATTATCACATCAAATTGTCAAGTAGAAATTTCTGGGTAAGCACACTAAATGCCGAAGGAATACAATTTTCTTACATGTATGGCCCAATGATCCAGTAAAGTTCTCCGTACTTTACGTAAGAATCATTGTCCCATGCTGCTCAGGAATCCTCCTAGAACTTCCTTTTACTATTGTTTAGTATCAAGAACAGTGCATAGATTACTCAAAGATGCCCTTTTATTAATGCTCCTATCCACAGATTGCCTAGATAGTGCCCAAAATTTAAAGTGATAAGGTCTTACTATTGTTTGAAACTTTGATGGTTAACACTTGCCCAGAACTTGCCCATAATTCACAATGACTACTGTTGACTGCTTCCTTGAGGTCAAAATAGGGCTACTCAAGATTTTATATATGTTTTCTTTCAAAAGTAGCTAGTACCCTGTCCTATGAGAGGAATTGGAGCACATAGTATTTTATTCATGCAATGAAGAGAAACTAATCAAAATCTAAGAGCGTAGAGAACTTGACCTACATTCATAGTATACTTCCTTGCTAAAAAATAGTAAGGTACAAGGAGGGATCCTGCAGAGAGATGGAACCAATACACACATGATATTGCTAAAAAAAACTAAGAGTAGAAGGAGGAGTCCTTCCAAGAGATGGAACCAATAAAGAAATGATACTATATGTGATGACGAGGAGATGGAACCAAATGGTCTTATTGAGTAGCTTGGAGTTACATGGCATCTAAACAATATGGCTAAACTACTTTTGAACCATCAACCTTGCAGATTTGCAAACAAGTGTTGCATATGTGATGATTTGCACATTGGATTGCCCACCCACCTCCTCAATGACCTCATATAAATGGTCCTTCAAGAATATTGTGCACTTCTAATGATCTAAGCAATCAATTTCCATTAAAAATAGGGATTGGAGCAAGAAGACACAAAGTGTTCAAAAGTGGACACATTTCAAGCATCTATCCTACCATCCATCACTATAAAACCCTGTGTTACCCCCATATTTGTGTGGGTGTGCTTTATTTGCTATTGGTGGGGAAATTCTAGGGATTTCAAGGCATGATCAGGCCCATGAAAGTAACGTGTCATCTCCCATCAGCAATTCTGGGCATATTGCAGTCCTAAGAAGATAATGAACATGAGCAAATGACCCTACTCATTGAATCTGGGCAAGTAAAATCCCCTACACTTCGTGTTTGGGTAGTGGGTCATTTGTCATCTCCCATCAGCAATTCTGGGCATATTGCAGTCCTAAGAAGATAATGAACATGAGCAAATGACCCTACTCATTGAATCTGGGCAAGTAAAATCCCCTACACTTCGTGTTTGGGTAGTGGGTCATTTTTCATACCTAAAAAATAGTGTTGAGTAGATGTATGAGCAAGCATCTGAATGCTCTGACCGGAGAATGGAATCCTCTCTTCCAGCTGACATCCTCACTAAAATTTAGAACGACGATCTCACATCAAAAACATTTACAAATTGATTTTTTTACCATTTGTCATTATGTTATGATTAAGAAAAAATGTGCAGCAATACTGTCTCTTGCAGCGATTTACTGATTGCACATTATAGATCATATGAGACCTCAGTTTGTATATGTGCCTTTGTGAATTTTTCCCAAAATTTTCTACGAAATTTTGAGAAATCCTGGATCTACCAATATATGAGCCTCAACATCATTTATCATCCTTCTCATAAAAAAAGGTAGGCTCCCTCAAGGTTGAAGCTATATGCATCATCCTCGGGACCATACCAGTTGTCTCATCATGTCCCATGTAATAATTGGTTCTATATCATGAGATTTGATCCTATTCCTGGTTCCACCATTCACCTAGCCAAGAATAGCATTTCAACTTTTTTACCATCCATTTGCATAGTAGAAAATAATTATAAATGGCTCCCTGCCAACTCATAATGTTAGCATCTATAATTTTGTCATCAAATTCCATAAGATCTATTTTCTTGAGATACCTCCCTTTATTATGTGGAGCTTCCTCCCTTGGTAGAAATGAAGTGGAGGAGTTGGCTCCCTTCATTGTTGTTTAAGCACCTCCAAATATTGCCCAAGTTTTATCAGTAGTTCCTTTATTTTCTCTATTTTTCCTTGACTTCCACTCAAAGGGAGAAAATCATAAATTAAACTCTGAAACTAGCTTTTGTTTTACCTGTATTGCATGGATAATACAACAATAGACTTATGTTAGTGTGCAATGTAATTACAATATATCAAGGGGATTATGGCTATCAAGTCAATGCAATGTCAATGCCAAAGATAAACATGTGCCAATAGAGAGAGTCATGTAGATAGTCCTACCCTAACTACTTGGACCAACACCATGTCTTCTTCAATACATCGACACCAATCCCATTGAGGTAGCTCAAGGATACACATACCACCATATGACCATAAGCACCCAATTCTAATCTTTGGTTCCTTGAATCCCATCACCCTTCATTCAAGAAAGAAAAGCTATCAAGCAACCATTAAGCTTTCGCTCCTCGTTTCCAACCAAGCTAGAGTTTATGTTAGCCCTTATAAGGAAAATCTAGGTTACAATAGTGTTTCTAAGCTCATCTTGTTCACTTTTAATTTTTCAGTATATAATATCTATTTTATAAATTGGGCACATAGCCAATTTTGTAAACATTGCATGCAAGTTGACTACATATTACAACTCTTGGTCATGAATCAAATGGCCTATTTCATTTCATGGTTGATGTTATCCGTTGATGACAGATGATAGAAATTACCTATTGAAACTTGATGGTATGGTTGGTGTTATAACTTACAACTATTAGATGGTTGAAAGTTGTTATATTTATACTAAATAGTTGATAATATTAGACAGTGAACCTGGATAAAACCAAGGTGATGATCTTCAATGGATCAAAGAAGGTATTTTTCAGATCACCATTTTCTATTTAGAGGGGAGGATATTTAGATCACCAACACCTATACTTACCGAGGGGTCTCAAGGCCTTGCTTAAGTATGAGACATGCCTTTCACTGGTGGGTCAACAAAGGTTATGTATCTCTAGCCCTTCTTGAGAGATAGTGATTTTGACATCATTTCCAAGACATACCATCCAAGATGTCTCTCATGGACACCCTAATCCATCCCACAGTACTTTATGGTTTAGAGGATTAGGGGCCTTGTTTCCCAAAGTCTGATTAGGGCTCAATTGAGAAAATGTAAACATTTCTCCTCCAATGCATTATCAGATGCAAAACTATAGTACCTGAACCAATCATTCTTGCAGAGTACGATGCCTGGCCTCTCTGACTTGAGGCTATGTTCAACCTCATCTCACTTCTACCACTACAACAAAGCATCGATTCAATTCACATATAGGAATGAAAAATGATAGTTCCTAGCTTACCATCGCAAGTTGGTTTCATGGTCTTTTTCCTTGTCATATATCTATCAAACTAATTCATTTGGAAATGTATGCTACTTCCTTCGAGAAGAAAAGCAAACTCAAAAATTCAAATTTTGTGCATTCTAATTAAACCTTAAACACATAAGACAATATTGTGTTGAAAAAATTGCTCTTATGCTTTTCATTGGATTGTATATAGTATATCGAATACTCAATGTAAGGAATTTCCACAAGAATAAAATACCAATACAAAACCTCCCATATCAAAACAGATTAAGCTGTTGGGAACAGATGAAATTTTCTTGGCCTCTAGAGCAGAGAGAATGCAGAGTAAAATCGATAATTAGAAGCATGAGAAAACTACTTGAAGAGAAACTTTGTATCAGATACCTCTATTATTTTATGGACACCAATTGGATTGACACTTGGTCGAAACTGATTTCCTTCGATATACCTGAGAGATGCACACAAAATCCTTTAGCTAAGCTTTCCTCATTCAACCTACTTTGAACACTTCTTGAGAACTTAGGTTGCTTCTCAAAAGGTAATACATGTAGGAGGATGCGTGACTATAGGGAATTCAGTACTGATATAATACATGAATCAAAATGCCAGTGGAATGTTTCCCGATGGTTTAGTGAGGTAAATACCTAATATTCTTATTAATGAATATCATATGCATGGAAAAGTGAAACCAATTGCACTTGTATCAAACCAATGAGAAGGAGACTTACATTTATTTTAGGTAAGGATGTTGGTAGATCCCCTATAGTTAACCCCTTTGACTGTTGTTTTTGTTTAAGAGAGTTTAAGTGCTCATCCTTGTGTTATTATTCTGTAAAACACTTGATCAACCATGTGTTACTCTGCCCACTTGCTTCCAAATCTGCTTGGTGACTGTCTTAGTTGTTCTAAATGTGTTTGCTTGGGTTTTTAATGAATAGTGGTTCAATTTTAAAAGCATAAATACTTCCAAAAATGCTTCATATTCATGAGTAAAGATTTGGCATATAAACAAGTATAACATAGGACTAAAAATACATGAAAATCAATACCTATACAAATAGATTTATTGTTGAATCATTTCAATACTTTCCTAGAAGCAATTTCTCCTTGCATATTTGAGTGGTGGTGTCCCCTTGAAGCAGAAATGAAGATTTTCCCACTATGTTGGATTTCCATCCCTTGCAAATCTTCTTTAATGATGAGCCCATTGTCAAGTCTACAAGTTGCCAATAGAATGGTAGTCACAACAGTGGATACACTAATATTGCACCGCCTAGAACTTGTTTTTCCAATGCAAAAAACACCCAACAAGCAAGGTGACAAAACCAGGTAGAAGATTCAACCCCTTTGATGCCACAGCTCACCCAACAAACCAATATGTCAACCCAGCAATGAAGTAATGGGTTCCAGCTTCAAAGATATGGGTTCTAGTTAATGAAACTCAGCCCCGACTTTTCGTTTGAAGTTGATACCATATAGATTTGACCCAGGAAGAAGGTTTGTGGTCTTGTCTAACTCCCACAACCCCTCTATCAGACTGTAGCTTAGTCCACCAAGGTAATACCGCTTCCCATTAGCAATTCCACGCCCAGAAAAGTAAGTGTGCAAACTCACAAGGGTAAAATAGGCTTAGTATAGCATGGAGTGGGGTCTCTAACAATGCCACGACCCTTCTTGAATCAAATCAAGCCTCTTCATAGGTGGTTCAACCCAGCCATTTTCCCAGTAGTGAAGAGAAAGGGTATTCTCAATAGTGGTACCCTGAGAACAAGCAAAGAAATTCCTCTATCACTGTAACAATCCAAATCTTTAATATTTCCAGCCAAAACATTCAACAAAATTCGGAAGGCATAACACCGCGGAAGGTAAACTCAGAGGCTTGGGAAAGATGTTTTTCTTCTTCCCTCAAGGCGTACTAGAATACTTACCTGGAGCTGGATGTCTTACTATCATGTGAGCGGCTACCTCAAGCCATTATGACTCACCTCAGGCAACTAGATAAGAAAGAGAAGACATAACTCCGAAAATACGGCTCTGTAATCCGTCATTGCTCGAAATCGTGGGCGATTCGGGCTGCAAAAATTGTTATTGCCTAAAATCGGGGGCGAATAGAAGCTTTAGAAACCACCATCCATGGAAATGAAGGGAAAAAGCTGGTATAGGAACTGCCATAGCTATAAATCCGGGGGCGATTGACACAGAGTAGGAAAAATTTCTAAAAATACGGGGGCGATTGACACAGAGTAGGAAAAATTTCTAAAAATACGGGGGCGAATCGCGGAATCCAGGTCAAATTTGAGCGGGCTAATATTTGCTTTTGGACCATTTCTTACATATACAATTCGGCTAAACATATCCTTAATTTTTTTTTTTAAATAAAAGAAGGGCTAATTAATATTATTTATAAAAAACATTTTCTATATAAAAATTCGCCCTAGGAAAATTTTGACCCCCTCTAAATTCGCCATTGGGCTAAATTTCGCCCTTAAAATCATCCCTGAAGGGGTAGTGATATGGTCACTGATGATGAGATTGCCTACATTGATGGTAAGGTCGATGATGTAGATACCTGTATTGATGAGAATACTGATGAGGCTATCTGTTCCAACGATGAGGTCGATGATGAGGCTACCTGTTTTGACGACTAGGTCAATGTGTGACTCTTAGAATTTGTCTAAGTGGATGATAGGACTGCATCGTCCCTGAACGTTTAGTTCAAAATGTATGTGATAGGACTGCATCATCATTGAACATTTAGTTCAAAATGTATGTGATGGGACTGCATCGTCCTTGAACGTTTAGTTCAAAATGTATGTGATAGGACTGCATCGTCCATGAACATTATTTCAAAATGTACGTGATGGGACTGTATCGTCCCCTAGACATGAGATTTGTCTTAAAAGGATCACAAACTGCATCGTCCCTAGACATGAGATTTGTCTTAAAAGGATCACGGATTGCATTGTCCCTAGACATGAGAATTGTCTTAAAAGGATCATGGACTGCATTGTCCCTAGACATGAGATTTGTCTTAAAAGGATCATGGATTGCATCGTCCCTAGACATGAGATTTGTCTTAAAAAGGATCACGGATTGCATCATCCCTAGACATGAGATTTGTCTTTAAAGGATCATGGATTACATCTTCCCTAGACATGACGGATTTGTCTTAAAAGGATCACGGAATGCATCGTCCCTAGACATGACGGATTTGTCTTAAAAGGATCACGGACTGCATCATACCTAGACATGAGATTTGTCTTCAAAGGATCATGGACTGCATCATCCCTAGACATGAGATTTGTCTTAAATAGATCAAGGACTGCATCGTCCTCAGACATGACATTTGTCTTAATGGATCAAGGACTGCATCGTCCTTAGACATGAGATTTGTCTTAAATGGATCAAGGACTACATCGTCTTTAGACATGAGAGGTGTCTTAAAAGGATCAGGATTGATCATCCTATAAGTAGATCTGGATTGCATCGTCCATAGACATGAGATGTGTCTTAAATTGAGAGGGATTGATCATCCCGTAATTGGATCATGTGCATTGCAGAGTATGCTGCTATGATGATACTGTTGATCGAGATGATGATACTATTGATCGAGATGATCGAGATGATGATACTGTTGATCAAGATGATGATGATCGAGATGATGATACTGTTGATCAAGATGATGATGATCGAGATGATCGAGATGATGATACTGTTGATCGAGATGATCAAGATGTTGCTGTTGATCAAGATGATCCAGATGATGTTGATCGAGATGATCAAGATGATGATGTTGATCGAGATGATCCAGATGTTGCTGTTGATCGAGATGATCCAGATGATGTTGATCGAGATGATCCAAATTGCTGTAGCTGTTCAGATGCTGCAGAAGATGAAGACTTGATACTGAAGATGTTCCAGTATTGAATATTTAAAGATGTTCCAGTAACTGATTGAGTTACTGATGATGTTAGAGAAAGCTTCCAATGATTTATAGATGTATCATGTATCATGAACTATGTACTTGATGACTCCTTGCTCCTGTAGATGTTGTTATAATATCCTTCTTGTTAAGGGGTAGTGTTGAGATATTGTAACTTCGAAGAATATTATATTTGTACCTTATTATTCCAGATATGTTCCATTCCTCCGAGGAGACCCTATTGTATATCCAGAGATGTTTTATTCCTCCGAGAGATTGTGGTAACTAGGGTTATTAGTTCTCCCATGTGAGGTTGGCCCTGAGTTAGCTGTTTAGGGGTTATTAGACTCTCTTAGGAGAGGTCGGCCCCATTAGGGTGAAAATTCAGTTAGAACATGAGTATAAATAGAGGAGGCGTGTTCCTCATTTATCTCATTCATTCACTCACTTGTGATTGGCGCATAGGAGGAGAGAGGTCTGCATAGGAGGAGAAGGAGCTCTTGTTTGGGTACTACATCTTGTATTGGTTGATTATATATATTGAGGAAAGCTTTGCTAGTTTTTCTACCCCATGAGGATTTCCCAGGGTAAATCTTTGTCTATCTTGTGATTGTGTTTCTTTCAGTGATCTTGCTTGTGAAATTAGGCTAAACTTAACACTAAGGATCTACTGAATGTGTTGAAATGTTCCAACCAAGTTTTTCTCAAGATGAGGATGTTGTCCATATATATGACCAGAAAAGAGCTTGTGAATGGGTGCAAGATATCATCCATCATTCTCATAAATACTATTGGAGCATTATTCAAGCCAAAATGCACGACCAACCACTCAAAAAGGCCTTGTTTAGACCTGAAGGTTTTCTTCCATACATTGGCATACTCAATTGGGACCTAGTGGTAACTTGCCTTGAAATTAATATTACTAAATAACTTGGAACCCTTAACTTGATAAAGAATACCATCAATCCAAGGTATTGGGTATCGATTCTTGGTGATGATTTTTTTCAACGCTCTGTAGTCAATACAAGTCACCATGTCCCATCCTTCTTCTATATGAACACAACTAGGCTCCCATAAGTTGAGGAGCTTTATTGAATGCAGGATTTTGGAAGAGCTCTTGAATATGACACTTTATTTCCTCATTCTCCAAAAAGGAGCACCTATATACTAGGCCATTAGGTAAAGGAGCACTAGGTATCAATTGAAGGTTTAACTTGACAATGTAAATGCACACCTTTTGGAGAGGCACATATATCTCTATATTATTCTACAATCTTGTGAACTTGCTTCTATTTTTCAGAGAGACCTCGTGTTGAGGATATGGTACAAATTTCTTCCACCTTCTGATTGAACCATGAAGAGTACAAATTTCTTAGTTTGAGAGACAACCTTCTAACATTAATTTTTGGAGATCAAGGAAATTGCAATAGTCGAGACTACCTTGGGTGTCCTATAGAGTTGACCCTCCAAAGTAATAATGACACTATAGGGCCTAGGATCATAAACAACATTACATTTTGACATATAGTGTTGTCCAAAACGAACATCACAAACTTCAAGTGGGGAAATATCACACAATACCTCATATTTGAAGGGATTTATGTTGTAGGATATGCGACATTGTTGACTGACGTGGATGTAACATCCCTGGATAAACCAATCGATGGTGTATGGTTGGGGGTGCAACATCATCGACATCTTAAATATATTAATGACCTTGATTAATACCAGGTTCTTCTAGCTACCACTGTCAATAATGAAATGCAACACATTCCCCTTCACCCATAATTGTGAATGGAAGAGGCACTTCCATTCCTTTGGATCCTATGACTCTTTTGGTTGGATCTTTATGGTTGAAATGGTGGCACTAGGCTTCACGTCAGTGATTCATTTTCATTTTTCTCGCTCAGAATTAGATTCGAAGGAAGGGTTCATCTCTGAGGATTTAATCTCAACCAACAATGATTGTTTTGAGTGACATTTATCAGTGTTGTTCTAGGGGATTTCGTGGAATTCGCACCACTCTTCGGTGTCTTTCTTTAATTTACCATTACCCTTATTTACCTTTGGCTTGGTCTGGTTTTCATGATTTTGGCCATCCTTTCTCTCTCCTTTGTTGTTTGAGTTAGGGCCACCTTTTCCAGGCTTCTGCTGCTATTGATTTGCAATCCCAAACTCCCACTTATTATTTTGCTTAAATTTTTGTTCGATATTAATAACATACTGATAAGCATCTTCCAGTGAGGATATGTCCATGAAATCAATATTTATCTGGATGTACCTGTGCAGGCCACTATGGTACTTTAGGACAAGGTGTTGTTCAGATTCTCTGATACCTAGATTTGAGTCTATGGTATGGAATATATTGGTAAACTCAGACACCATATGGTATCTCTCTTGGTGCAAATTCGTCCATATCATGTAATAGTCATAATATTTTTTGATAAGGCATAATTACTACTTGATGACATTGAAAAAATCCATCCAAGTGGGTTCTAGTTTTATAGTTCAGACTCGTCTCTGGCATGCCACCTCTTGAAGTAACCACCCCACCAATAGTTGACATGGGGGAGGGACTTAAGGAGTTTGAAGGTGATATTCTGGTCGTTGGAAAAAAATGAATAGAGAAGTAACCCTCTAACAAATTTAACCATTTCTCTAAAGCATCTACATCTATATGGAATTCAAATAAGGGAGTTTCAAAGTTAACTTATACCTTGAATTGAGTTAGACCTATGAAATAACTGCTTGTTGAAGGTGTCTCCACCACCATTAGTAGTTTTCGAAGGATCTGGGAAACATTATCCATAATCTTGTTCCTCTGTCGCACGATGTATTCCTCGAGTAACAACTTAATACGATCTCTTGGTCCATAATCTCTCTTTTATTCTCCTTCCATGTGATGTTTCTTGTTCCAATGAAAGTGGTTTTCCCTAAGATCATCTAGTTCAAGACCCAACTCTTAATATATGAATCTTGTTGGGAACATGCACTGAGAAACGACAAGAGTGGATTTCTATGATGCCATTGATCTGTGTTATTTGGAGAACAAAACGAATGAAACAATAAAAAATAGAAACACACACACACAAATATTTTGTAGAAAGTATAGTAATACAATAAAACCCAATTTGTATTAATGATTGGAATGGAAAAATATTGTAAACTGCAAAGCAATACAAACTAGCTTAGATGGTGGAAACTTATCTATGAAGGGCATGTGTTGGATACACTCATTTGCAAGAGATTATTATAAGGAGACAACAAAGGGCCTTTTTATCATAAGCATAAAGAGGCAAAAACCCTACTATCCAAAAACCTAGCACTAGGAGATGAAGTGCCAAAAGGATTTGTTGTCCCTAGGGTGGCTAGTCAATTTTTCAACTTCTAGGGGGCACAAATTTTGCATACGATCTTTATTTATGGTGCTTGAGGCTCATTCAAAAGAAATAACCAAGAATTACAACTTTCGATTAGGGCCAGTGAATGTCACATCAACTCCCGCCCCCTCGATTGGCCAAAAAGCATCATTTAGGGCCTCAAAACGACTCGAGAATTTTGAGACTTGAAAAAACATATGAAATTTCCAAGAAGATGGAGAACCATTGTAACTTGGTGGAATGGGTGGGTGGCCACCAGTAACCACATGGATCATAATGCAATGCCAATAAATTCTTGGATAGCTCTTTTTTGTATGTTAGCACCCATTAGAAGGTATCCATGGGATGAATGCAATTAATTAAAATATAAACATCACAACAAATATTAGATCTTAAGGAAAACACAAGTACTCACAAAATTCATGATCAACCCTTTGTTCCTTGTTGTGCATTCGTATGCGACGAATGGGTTCTGTTTCATTTTCTTTTATGCTACAAAACATTTGTAAATTAGTGTTTCATGTGATAATTAAACACTCTATACATAAAAATAATTCTATATGTTTGATGCACATTGTTGTTGGGATGACTCCTCCTATGATGCAATTATGTTAATTTCTTTGACCATCTCCTTAGACACGTTTCTAGACATCCCTAATGAAATGTTTCATATATCACCTCATTTTTCCTTTAGAATTTTCATAATATCCCTAAAACATGAAATTCTAAAAAAAATTGTTTTTAATATTTATATGAAAGTAAATGTGGCAAAAATATTAGTTTCATAATTTTTGGAAGCAATTTACACATATTATAGAAAAACATGTATAGGAATAATAATTTATAAATGATTTTTTTTTTGTTATAGTAAGTTTTTAGTATTGAAAGTTTGATAGGCCTCATTGACCATTGTTCTACAAACACTTGTTGTAGTTTATATCGAACTTGATTCTTGGAGTCACTGGATTGATTTTTGTATTGTAAGTGGAAACTACGACTATACGTTCTTTACACTATATCCCTCATAGTTTAAAAAAAAGTCTTTTCCCCTTTTAGTAACTTCTAGCACCACTCCAAATGAACTAAGGACCAATTCATAATAATTTATGTCATTTAATTTTTTTGTCTCCTTAGAACAACATTCCCTTCCCACGCTACCAATCTGTGTCTAACATTCAATAAATATAAAATATAGTGTTTGAAACATGTTAATGGCTATTCTTAAGAAGCACAATATTACTTACCTTTTATTCACTTAATTCCTCTCCTTGCAACATTTCTATAAAGGGTTTATGCTCTTTTTCACTTATATTGCAAACAACCTTATCAAGTTTTTTCAAGATTTTTCTCTGCACGATGCACATTATAAAATAGACATCATTTAAACCTACATATAATTCAAATATATTATTTTTATACTAAAATTTCAAATAACTTGTCTTGTTCTCTTTTTAGGATGCGATTCCATCGTTCTTGTTGCAACACGTTTTTTTGCTGGAAGTTCTATGAGATATTTTCTATCCATAAAGTCCCTACATCATGAAATAAATAAATTAGGAAATATATTTTATAATTTAAGCGAAGGATTTTAGGCTCTACATGTTTTCAAGTTAATTACTGATCATGTCACCATAATATGCCTTGGTGTGACAATAACATGAATATGCAACTAGTATCGGTTTGGTCGACCATTCCTATTTTTTTTTTAAATATTAAAATAAACTCTAGCAGTGCATTATATAGTAATACATGCACTAGTGCATACTAATTGTATATTTTGCACAACCATATTTAAATTATTAAAAAAATGAACTATAATGGCGAATTTTCCTAAAAAGGGCATTTGTGCACTTTACATACAATGTGCATCAATGAATACAAAAACATTTTTTCAAAAATTGATAGTGACATGTTTTGGAATCGTATGCAATAAGTAGTCCCATTGCTATAGATACCCAATGTCCCATATATATATCCATTGGCTAGAAGAAAAATTCTTATTGTGAAATAATAGAGAGGATAACATTTTAATGCTAGATTTTACATCCACATAAAATAGAAGGGAAGATACAAAAAAGTAGGATTTATAGTGATAAAGGTAACTATGAAAAACCTATATCTTCTCGATAATCCATTGTAAATATTAATACTGAAAAAAAATAATAGTGATTATTTTAGAAACAACTAGGGGGGAAATTGATATGAATTGTAAGAAGTTACATACCTGGAAAACTGTCTCTATATAATTGTATGTGACCTATGGCGATCCCTTGAAAATTTATCTCTTCAAATAAATCTAGCCAATCCAAATTCTTCCCATGGTATATCTTTCTTGCACAAGTCTCCCCCCTCTAACTTTTATCTAAAAAATAGAACAATGATTAGGGTTTTCTATTCTAAATTCAGTTTTAAAAAATAAATTTCTTGCACTTTTTGCATTAGATATTTCAACTTATTAATGAGAAATGCATGCATCACTCTCTTTTTTTTATTATTATAAATATTTTGATTACTGGTGTACTTTATGTGAATACTGCATTGATATAATATAACCATAGCCAAAATACAAGTGCAGACAATTGTAATTAAAGCTTTGCAGATATTTTGTTTTGTGGATGTGATTGTAGATGTTCGTTGTTGTTGTGTATCATAGAGTAGTACACTAGTGCGATTTTGTTGGTAGGGATTCTTAGCCTAACCTTACCAATCACTAAGTCTTCATGTCACCATTATTTATATTATTCATTTAGAATAATATTTTTTTATCCTCAATGACGACTAAGTGAGTTAGTTGGGATCACCACGTTTAATCATCATGCTTGATTTTAGGACCTAAAGAAAATATCTATATGAGGTGGCATGACACATTGTACTATAAATATGTGGCATTGATGTGAATACAATAGAGTTTTCTAGTGAGCCTTTTATTTCATCTTATTGTTCTTGTATATTTTATCTTGGTATCAGAGCCCTATAGTTCTTAGGGATTGACTGAACCTATGGGAATTATCCATAGGATATTAATTTTGAAGTGAGGAAGAATCCATAGGGAGGATGTTAGAACTACATTTCATAAATTGAGAAAATCAAGAAACTAACGATATGGAATAAAATGCATAGTAAGTGCATTTAATTCATATGTACAATGGTTTTTGGTCATCCCAAAACCACCATATTTAGAGAGAACCTTCCATTAGAAGAAGACATCAACTTACAACTACATTACTTGGAAAATTATCAAAATGTCAAGTAAGAAAAGTTTAGCCATTAGCATCTGTTCACTTTGAGTTTTCATCTCTTTGCATTTTTCTTGGAACATTGAGGACTATCAGACATTTTCATTGGTAGTTTTTCATGTAGATATTCATCAAAACTCATGAGGTTTTAGACCATGAGTTTCTGATTGAATACCTGAATATGTTATAATATTTTTCACAAGTTATTGTCACTTAGTAGATACACTTGTACGAACTTATGATTAAGGGGGGGATTGTTAGAGACACTCATAATCTAAGTCCTAATACCACCTTAACACACATTGAGTTATGGTATAGTTGTAAGGTGGTTATGAAAGATGTAATATAAATGTACGTTCTATACATATGAATTAAATGCACTTAGTATTCCTTGTCCGCCATATAGGTAGCTTCTTGATTTTCTTGATTAGCTAGAAGCTGCTGTCTTGTGCTAATGGAAGGTACTCTATAAATCTTCTACTAAATGTTTTTGGCTTAATGGTCTTCTCCAGAAATTGGCTCTGAATCTGGTTTTGGATTACCAGTTCCATCTAGAACTTTCCTCTGACTATGTTTATGGCTTAGCAGTTCCCTTTGGAATTTTGCTTTGACTTCAGTTTTGGCTCAACGGTTCCCTTTGGAATTTTGCTATAACTTCAGTTTTGGCTCAACGGTTCCTTTGGCGCATTTCCTAATTTACTTAGAAGTTGTTGTCTTTTGCTAATTAGAAGTTCTCTCAATTTGATGGTTTTTTGGATGACCACAAATTGAATGCTTCTTGAATCCACAATTAGTCATCATTTTGAATAAACTACAATCCATCAAGGTATACTTTGAAACTTGAAGACTGACACACATCACTATGTTCCTCCCTGTAAATTGAAAGGTTAGAATTCTGGGACCAATAAATTGATCCTGAAATCATCAAATATAGCTTGAAAGTAAATAGGGTAATCACATTATGTTTGAATGGAGTCTAAATACTCGATCTTCAACTCAAAATACAACCTCAAATGGGCCCTAGTCTTGCCCTAAAAAAACAAATCCAAAACACTAAGAACCATCCACTATAGATACTGCTCCTTGTAAACATTGTTGAACCTAGGTATGAACCCATTGATAAAATCACGCTAATAAATTGGATTCCAAACTCCAATGCTACGTCCCTAACTATTCAAAATGTATTTATTTCTGTTGAACCTTCTTACTGTTTTGGCACATTTCAGAGAGGTGATTAGTCTTCCCACAAAAACTATATGGGTGACAATAAAACAAGTTAACACATGATGACCAACTCGGTGACAGTGTTGGAATTGTATGGGTTCATTTTTCAACTAGGTATCATCAATTGCATCTCCATTATCATATTCATTCTGATCATCCTTAACTGCATCATCATACTGTACTTTTTTCTTACTATTAGCCTCATGTTCTGTCTTTTGATCAACATTAGAACACTAAAAAATATTACAGGTTTTCTATAATAAGGAATATGAAAATGTTATCATGATCGTTTTCATATACTAAGCCACATCGATTTATTTTTAAGGAAAACTCTTGCCAAGGTATGATGATGGGTAAAACCTGTTTCTGACATACTTCGATTTTATTTGAATATTCATCTAAAGTAGTTTTACTGAGTTGATCATGTTTTGGTTGTTGATCACGATCAAATTCAAAAAGAGATTTGTTCTGAACAAGAACTAGTTTAGAATGTTGATTCTTTTGTTGTATTTCATCTCGTTGGAGCTGTGATTCAAGCAGAATAAATTATTTTGTCCTTTGAATCTTGTAAAAAATTCAACACATTAGTGTGATTTACTTTGTCAATTGTGATTGTATTATTGAAAATTGTGAGTATCTCTAATAATTCATCAGTTCAATCCATTTAAAAACTATCTTATATCTCAAAGGGTTTATTGCAACTCCACCCCTTGAACAATCAAACTCAACAATGTAAATACAAACTTAGCAGATGGAGGGTGTCGGCTTCTATAAAAAATGAACCAATTTACATTGAAATTCAACTTTGATTGTTCATTTGATACTTACAAAAATAACTATTGTAAGTGTCAAATGACCACAAACTAGTTTTGAACAACTTATCACCTTATAACTGAACACATATGCAAAAGCATAGAATCTCCATATAATTTTTTTTTTACAAAAAACAACACATGATATAACTCATAATAATGCACATAACTATATCAAAACAAATAGGGCATGAAATTTTTTTATTTCAATTGATTTTTAACCTTCTAACTTTATCCACTAAAAGGATGCTGTAACTTTGGAAAACATGTGCTTTGGATGATTTCAAGTTTTGGCCTATAATGCTTTTGATCTCCTCACCTTTTAACATTGCATGAGTCACTAATGTTCCAAATACAGTGTCATTAAACTAATGCGTAGAACACATCAATTACCACATGTGTGAGCTACTGTCAACGGAAGTTGTTGGGTATGTGTTATATTCTCTGTTTGATTACCCACCTTCTGGTGGGGGTTGGCCCCTGAATTAAGGGGCTCTTGAGGGGACATTCCCTCCCAGCTTAGGGGCGTGGGGGGTTCAGGGGTGAAGCCCTCAAGGAATTTATTTTGGGCTATTTTTCACCCTATTTTTGGATATTTTTTGCCAATGTTTTTTAGTCCATTGTATTCTAATTTCGGTGTAGGAATTAGGGTTTTCGAGGTTGGCAAATACCTATATATTTTATTGTAAACAATTGTGTTGTGGAAAAAATTGCAAAAGGGTGAATCCCTCCACTTGGTAGGGGATAGGACTTGTAGGCTACATCAAGGCCTCAGTCCTTGGAGCCCCTGTGGGGTGTGGTTGTTCTCCAAATGATCCAAGAAGATAATGTTAGTAGAATTCAAGTAAAATAAATAAAATTAAACAAAATACAATAAAATAAATAGGGGGAGAATGCAAACTCAAACAACCAAATTTATGCAAAACCACTTTGTATTTCCCGATGGTTAAGTTGTACAATACCTAGTAGGTGTGGTATTCAAGGGAGGCAAACAGTATCCCTTAGAGAGTTCCTTCTTGTCCAAACTATATGCTAAGTGGGTGATAGAATAATGGAGAGAGAAACTTTTTCCCCTTGGAGGAAGGTGGCAAGGGAGCTTGGAAATGCTTACAAAAGTAGGAATAGGTGAGATATAAGGAAGCTCTAACACAAATCCAACAACATAACTTTGCTCTTGTTTCTCCTTACAAAATGCATGTTAATGGACTCCTTTATAGGCCAAGAGGTGGCCAAGAAACAACTAGATCCAAATGTGAACCCATGCACTCCATGAACTAGTTCCAAGGTAGACCAAGGGGTCTATTTAATGCCACCAAGTGTGTGAGGAGCCAAATTGGGATTGTTGGAGGTGATAGGGCTTTCAAGAGCCTTCATTGCACCATAGGAATTAGGCAGTCCCACCGTTTTGAAAGAAACACGGTTATCAAAGGAAAATCCACACAAGTATCGTGCGGGGACTAAACTGATAACGTGCGCTATAGCGCAGGTTAACAATGGTTAAGCTGCGTGACCCCTTCTTTTGAATTTTCTTGGGAACTTCTAGTCTCATGTTGGATTTTGGATTTGTTTAGGATGCCTTTGGTGACCTGCATTCTTTATGTTGATTACGCCTTACTACAAGAATTGCCGAAATGTCACATATGCGTGAGATTTAGGCATTAACAAATTCCCCCTGATGTATGAGGTTGAGAAGGTACTCTAGAGCCGATAATGCATCATCATTTCTTGTGTTTCCCTCCCGTTCTATAGTACAAATCATATGTGGATGATAGGGTCCTCCACGGGGGAATATTTTTGGTGACGACTGGCGGAGTTGTAATAAAGAATGGTGTTTTATACAAACGAGGCGGGTATACCCATGCTCGTGAAAAGTTGTCAAGGTGATTACAATAAGAGAAGACCAAGGGGTCAACTTGAAGACACTTCTGGGACATGGATGAAGGCGGGTTCAATCCATGTGAGAGTAAATGAACTGGGTTCTACTGCTGAGTGCTAAACAAGTAGAACTACTGACAACCATGATAAGCCCGCTGGGGTGGGGGACCAGAATGGTGGTGAAGTTTCCCGAGGGAAAAATTCATTGTTCCGAATGGACTACTACCATGGTTTGCAAATGTGAACACTGCTACCTTCAAAAGTATATTTCCCCCTCATTTGATAGAGGTGTTGACGTTGAACATAGGGGAAAACACCAAGTTAGGGAGTACTAATGAATCTCCCCATTTAGTTAGATTTGAAACCTTCTAGTGACTGGAAGAGACCCCAAGGTACAAATTCAACTACTACAACTATTGGGAATATGGGGATTTGATGTTGACAAGAGATGAAGTACATGATAAGACGAGGGTCTCATCCTGAGAACCAAGATAATTTTGTAACCAACTATGGGATGGAAAAACATGAGACAAGATTGGCTGATAAGTGTGGGGCTCATAACTTCCTTTGATCTATGTAAACATGGGGAGTGTGGATGGAAAAATTCCCTTCGAAAAGGTACAAATTGAAATAGAGGGATACAAACTACAAATGAAGGGGATTTGATGGAGACACAATGTTGAAAGTAAGGGTGACTGACATAACGGGTAATGTTAGGGATATTGAGACTAAAATACATTGATCGAAAGCGACCATGGGTTGCTACCAAAAAATAATAGGGAGTTCCTATAGTTGTATGTGGATTGGGGAACTTGTTTGTACATAAAGAGTCATGGGTGGGGTCCCAATAGTTTTGAGTGTGTCGAGGGGCCAATTTGATGATGGCCAAAGTATCCATAGTTTTGAGTGAGTTGGGGGATGATTTCCAATATGAGGGGGTGGTTGCTTTACAAACGTGAAGATGGGTTCCCCATGAATCAATTCCATGCATATTATTTCTGTGGGAAGAACTTAATAGAATTGGTTACTTTTGAGGGTGGGGGTCCCATTGGTGTCTTCACGGGGGTGATGATACGATGAAGATTGCTGAGGGTAGAGTGCTCATGGAGGTATGTGTGGTCTTTGTGAATCTTGATCATAACATATGTCGAGGAATCATATGGAATCAATTTCTTAGAGGTGGGGGAGTAAATGTGCAAATATCAAATGATGAGCTAGGGGTGATCTTTTCAAGTTGTATAAGATTCCTTGGACTTGTGGCGGTTTGAAATAATGGGTGTCAATTTATGACTAGGTTGGAAATGGTGTCCACACCTATGGGGCAATATTCTATTCATAGTGATGATGTTGATGGGACATCAAGACTGGGAAGGAGGGCTCTATGGTTATCAACAAGAATACTGGTAAATGCATTGTAAGCAGAGGGAAAACATTTCCTATATGTCAGTTTCGAAATGATACCTGTGATAGAAGCCCGACATCGTTTCTAAGGGATGGAGTCTTGTTCTTATAATGGAAAAACAAGAGTCTCTTACATGTCTCGGTCGTAATCTTGCACCTATGGTGCACATATCCAAGTGTAGTAAAGAACGTGACCAAGGTATTGAAAATGCATAAATATAAAACCAAAACATGTCGCACTTGTGGGGTATGTGTGAAAAATAGGGCCCAAGCGAAACTATTCACAATAAGGAATGATCAGATCCATGTTGAAGAGCTCAAGGAGTTGATCACGATGGTGTGAACGATTTGTAAAATGGAGCTACATTTTCCTGTAGGGTCAGTTAGAAATTCATGTAAAATGAATATAAATAGGGGGTGGGGCCAACATTTTGAAATCATTTGTACTGTTCCTTGACTACCTCCTAGAGCACTTTTGTGGTGATTCTGGGAGATATTTGCATATATTGAATGAGCCGTGATTTATAGGTATGTCGTTATCCTATGTTGTGTCTTTGGGTTCGGTCAGTTAGAGGAAAAGTGAGTCCCTAAGTTGTCAGGGACTTGCCTTATCCCATAAATGGATACCATGTGGGTTTTTAGAGGAATCTCGTGCAATAGCATGGGATAATGGGAAAATTGCACTCGATGGCAGCGTGGGAATTTCCCAAAATCGCGTGTAGTAGTATCATGGTAATTTCACGTGAAAAAATGTACTGTTCCGTGCGTAGCATAGGACATGAGTGGTTCGACCATGAGTTGATGTAGTTCGACTGTTCCTTGGATAGTCACACTACATAAGCGTGGCTGAACTGTTTAAATCCTGTGCACTGGTGTCATGCAGGTAATTTGAATATAGTTGTGTGGGGCACGACTATGCTTAGGTAATGTCATGCTAAGTGTGGGCTTCTAAAGGGGAGGGAACACATATTTATGTTTTGATTGATAAATGTTTGATGGATGAAAATTGTTGGTTTGCATGTGTTTTTGAGTGCATTATGGCTGTTGTGGGTGCCATAGAGTGGAAAGAGCGGAACTACGATGATCTTATGCCACTAGTGCTAGGGAACTTGGTAGCAAACCAAACATTATGAGACACAGGGCTCTTGAAGTTCTTCAAGTGTCCCTTGACATGGTCGTATGAGTACTTATTATGGAGGTTGCTAGACATGTGGAACCTTGATAGGGGGGTCTTCCAAATTGGTAGGGAGGACCTGATCATTACGTCTCAAGATATCTACTTCTTGACCTGGTTGCCTCACCCTGGGGTGTGGGAGCCCGTCCCCCCACATATGGAGGTATTGATGATCCACGAATTAGTGTATTGATATTATGATGGTGACCAAAGTGCCCTTAACTCTGGTTAGATTATACTTATCCATTTGAGGGCTCTTCCAGTGAGGGATCTGGAAAAACCTATGGTTAGGGTGTTGGGGTTTTCATCCCCAAATCAGATTATAAGTGGGAAGTTGGAGCTTGTGGAGCAGGTGATTGGCAGTCGGTCAGTGGTATGGGGACCACTATTGCTCCATACTATGACATAGTATATGAGTTATCTACGACAGGGAGTGTTACATCGTAATCTTCCACCCTGTGAGCATCAGCATTATTTAGCCTATAGGATCCATTTCAGTGACTCAGATCCACTTATATCCTTCAAAGATACCAGTTTTCCCTATTTTTATTCCTACCCGCATGTTGCATCACTATAGCAGGCGTACTCGCGAGTTGCATCACTATAGCCCGCAGGTATCAAGTAAAATGGTAAAAACCACTATTTTATTACTTTTTACTCCCAGAAAGCGGTCATTGGGTGACCTTTGGCTCTCCATCTTCCCGAGTAACGCCTCGATGTGTCCTTTCACCTACCTTTGGGAGGACTATATATTGAGCACATATGGCTTATGGATGGGAGGAAGAAGAGAATAACAAGAGAACTCTAGTGGATTTTTTCCCTATCTTGAGTCTACACTCATTGATCCTTGTAGTTGTGAACCCTTTATGTTCACCTTCCAAACTCCTTTCATAGTTTGAGTTTTCCATTCATGGAGGATTGAAGTGGTGGAGGCACAAGTGGATTGATCTAGATCTTGGTTCAGATTGGTTGCCGGCAAGAGGTCATATCACTTTGTACTTCTTCTTGTTCATTAATAGAAATACTCATATTATTGTACTTTCATGGCGTGAATGTTGTTTATTATACATTGGGTTGCATTTGCTTGTGATATTATGGACCATTGTTATTGATAATGTTAATGCCATTTATATATTATATGTACTTGTTGGATATTGGCTGTCAAGACTAATTTGCAGATTTCAAGTGCATGGATTGAAAGCTCAAACGGGGATCTACATCAAACGTTTGGATCGAGGTTGGTTACATTTCTCCATTATCTTAACATTGTCATTTATAATAGCATTGTTTTGAGAATTGAGTTGATTTTTGGTAGTCATCTATTTGTTGTGGTATTCCCAAGCCATAGTGAGTTTTCTCCAATACAGAAATGGTGACTCCATTGGGGAAAACATCCATGTTTGGGAATTTTTTTGAGCATTAGTCCTTAATTAGAGTTGTTGTTTATTGAAGTTCTGTGTCACTGATTGGCCGTTAAGATACACTGTAGAAAACTTGCTTTTTCTGAGCCTCTGGACTCTTTATTTGACCATTTGCCTTTCCTCACCCATGGGCTAGCTTAGCTCAACTCGTGTCTACTCGCCTCTGTTTACTCTACTGCTCGCGGGTATCCGCAGGTATTCCTTCGATAATAGCGTATAACTCCGGATTTTGTTGGTTTATGGCACGGGGGCTTCACTCAATAAACCACTATCATAGCACGCTCCTTCTTGGCGTATGAAACAATACCCCTAATTTCACTAAATATTGGAAAATACTTTCCAAAATATTTTTTTTTTAACCCCCTCCCAATATGCCTTCCCAATTTAAAAAAAAAACCCTATTTTCACTAGATATTGTATGTATCAATTTTTTCATTAACATTTTTTATACCCTTTTATATTTCTACCTAGTATATTGATATGATACCCCTCTTATGACCCCACATGCATTCTACAATGCACCTTGCTTCTTTCGATGTATATTGTGGATGCACATTACTTCACCCATAATGCAATTACTCAACCACATATCATTATTATTTGCAACATCCAATGGTCTAATGAAGAGAAAGGAGATCACTTCTTGTATGTAACTAGAGACAATGCACATAGTACAACATTTAGATTGCATGTTGCAGTTCCCCAATCGTTGACTAAGCCTGTTGTGGACTAGGTATCCAAGCCCCCAGGGCCTGTAACAAGCTCTAAGAGGCTGACTAAACCTCCCAAGGCTTATAATAGGCACAAGTAGTTGGGTATTCAAACCCCCAAGGCCTATCGAGGGCCTATAATAGGCCCTGGAGGATTAGAGCCTCCCAAGTATATGGGTAACAACTGGCTGAGTGCTATTGGTAATAATTGGTTGTCAATGACCACTGTCTCTCGACTATGATCGACTGGAAACCCACTTCACCACGAAACCCATGGCCTCAAGCATTCCTCAAGACATGATTTCCTTGCGTACTAGTAAGCCTAAGCCTTACCTCAACCCGATTTCTCATCCGACCATGATCTCACCATCTCCATTTGGTGGATATTTGTTAGCACGCCCATATAAAAAAGACCCCAAAGTATTTTTGTATTGTTACATTAAATAAAAAAACCCTTTGCCCCTTAATATATAAGCAATATAATTTTTAGTTTTTCATGAATATTTAATATTGCAATATGAATGAATGTGATATTATATTGCCTTCTAGTGAAGCCCCCATGGTTTATGGCTATTGGTTGTTGCTAGGTTGGATTTGGTTGTTCTTGAGTCTTTGTTGGCCTCTTTCTTGACTGTTTCATGCCTTGGTTGTGACTAGAACTCTTTGTTTCTCTTGGTTGAGCCTTCTTGGTTTTTTACCAAACTTTGGATTTAGCCTTTTGTTTTTTTTTTCCCTTTGAGCTCTTTCCTTTGGCTGAGTCTTGCTGTTTAGGATTTGCTGGGTTGTATTAGTGATCTTCTCGGCACTTCAGTGACTGAATAGTAGGATTTTGCTTGCATTTTTTCATTCCATTTATATTGAAAAAATACAAAAATATACGTCTAGTTTTTTGCATTTTCCTTCTTATTTATAAGTGAAAATACAAAAATATTTTACTTTCATGTACTGCATCTTGCATTGAGTGCTTATTGCCTTCATTTAGGTTCTTCTTGTGCATCGAAAAGATAAAAGATTGCATCTTTATTTCGGAATTGTTGGTTGATTTTGCATATAGTGACATTGTTTTATTGGATAGATGAGTCTAGGATTGGACGATTTTGCATACTATTGAGTCTACACATCACTAGTTTCAAGATCATATAATCCCTTGAGTAACCACAACCACTAAAATTAACCTTTAATCTTAAAATTGATTAGACTGATTTTATTTATAGGGTACACCAACTAGCATAGGTTTAGAGTCTTGGAATAGATAATTGTGAGTTAACAATCCAAGACTACTAGACGAAACATTAGGTGTCTGACTAGGGAGTGGAGGAATCCATGGTATAGATCGGCATTCTCAGGAAGCTCTACTCAATCCAGAGTTAAGCAAGAGGTCATGGGAGGTTGGTTGAGGAGATATCCCTCTGATACCGGCTGAACGTGGGAGATATATCCAGGAATTGTTCATATCTGGGGGTACCGGAGGTTCGTCTTCTTGTGCTTCGGGCTTAGCTACCCTGTCCATACGACGGGTCCCACCTGCGAATGTCCCCCTGAGCATTGGTTATATTGCGGTGACCATAGTTTCCTTACTTAGGTATCGTGCAGGGTACTTGCAGTGGTTATGCTGTTTGTGTCCTGAGTCAGATAGGGATTGGACAACACAGTTGTGTTTGTGCAGTGGACTTGATCCTGTATATACAGTGAAGCCTGGGTGTCTCTATAACTTATTATGTTACCTCCGGCTATAGTTTGGGAGTCTCAAGCCTCTCCTAGGCGAGACATACCGGCTCTAGTGTCAGGAGCTCAGTTAGCCTCTCTGTTTGTATGCTCTTGGCTCTAGTTTCTCTAGGTGTGTGCTTTTGATTTACTGTTTTTGATTGATAGTTGGCCTTTAGGGGATGTTTTGATTACATATTCTCTCCGGAGATATCATGGCACGGAGCCCTGCTCTCCACCGGTCCTGTCGGTTAGATGGTTTAAATCCAGTCGAGCTTTCACGCCGTGTTTCTAGAGGATGCCGGAGGGCTCCCTCTGAGTCTTCGGATTCTTACGTGACTTACGTCGAAGAATTCATGGCTACACATCCCGATACTGAGGAAAAACCTTCGACTCCTTCGGGTAGAGTTGACCATACTAACGATCCCCATACTCCTCGTGAGGAGTGGGGAGGTGATCCACCTGAGACTCAACCTGGTTCTATTTGGCCTAATCCACTTGATCGAGATCCGTTTGATCCTTCGAATCCGAATAATTATCTTTATGAAATGCCTAACTTACCCGAGGACGAAGAACATGACGAGCCTTTCGTTCGTTCATTTCCACGCAATTATAGATACGGGATGCCTAAGTCACATGATAACACTACAATCAATCCCGCCGCACTCTCTTTTGGTATGCCTAGTCATAGTACTGTTGAACCTTCCACTACGGTTGGTAGTCACGCTGGCACTAGTCAAAGTGTTAGCCATACTATACCCACTGGGGGCACTACCCTCGCTGGGGACACTACGTTGTCCACCCACACACATAGTATGGGGACTAGTCAGATTCCTAACAATGCTAATGTTGGAACACGACCTAGGATTACCCAACCTAATCGAAACGTTGTTCGGAACCCGAATCGCCATCCACAATCTTATACACGTGACGCTACTCGTCAACCCAGGACTACTTTTGCGCATGATTATTTTCCTCCCAACCACAGGGGTGGACACATACCGCATACTTTTGCGTCCACTGCCGCCACTAGTAATGCTAATGTAGGGGGTGTGAATACTTCCTATCTACATGGACATCACGCCACCATCCCTGCTACTAGTCACACCAATATTGGAGTTGGGAATGCTTCTCATGCTTCTGGTCACCACGCGACTACTCGAGCTAATCCTAATGCTGGGGGTGGGAACATACCATACCATTACGGTCATTACAACACGGTTCCCACTATGAATAGTACATACATGCCCCATACTCATGGTGGCAACCCTTACTACAACACAGTCGGTGCTGGCCACCAGTATCACCCACCACCCCAATATGGTACCCAAAACGCACATATACCTGCTTACTCTCAAATGGGTCAAGCAGGAGAAGGTTATCAATCTTATGGCCATGGGCAAGCTTATGGTCCGTCAGGGCCTCATTATTAGTAGTTTAATCCTCATGGTCAAGCTTTTGGTCCATCTTATAACACAGTTCCGTTTAACCAACCTTTTATGGGGGCTTATAATCAAGCTTTCTAGCCTCAGCTCCTGTTCCTTGCACGCTTGAATCTCCCGAATGTTTCGAAGCTCACGGATGATCCGGTGTGTCATGACCCTACTTGGCCCTTGGTCCCTACCAAGATTCCTTTGGACATTCCAAATTTTGAGGGGAGAGGTGGTTAGGACTTGAGAGATCATGTCACGACGTTTCACCTTTGGTGCTCCTCCAACTCTTTGAATCATGATTCCATTAGATTACGACTATTTCAACGCACCCTCACGGGGGTAGCCGTGAAGTGGTATGTGGAGTTTCCTGGGAACACCTATAGGGGATTCAACGAGATTGCTTTGGTTTTCTTAGACCATTTATAGTTACCCAGTTCGTTATGATACTGATACTGAGTTGTTGTCCACCTTCCATTAGAATAAGGCCACACATATTTCTGACCACGTTCAAGAGTGGCGTCGGCGGAAGAGATTAGTGAAAGCCAACATTCCTCCAAAGTTCCTGTTGGAATGGTTCCTCAAGTCTCTACTCCCATACATTGCTAAGGATGTTTCGATGCCCAGCATTGTGACTGAGGAACAAGCTATCTTGAAAGTCCAGCAGTTAGATCTACTTTATTCTTAGCCTAGAATTTTGTATGACATTATTCCTGATGCACCAAGAACAAGACATGAGCCTACGTCAATTCCTAGAGCACATGTCGATGGAATCATGGGGTCCGCATGCACTCACCCTGTAGACTTGGTAGCTAATCAAATGCAAAATTTGTCGCTAAACCAGTCTTCTCCCGGACAGGTTCACACCTTGTCCACTTCCACTCCGTCGTCTGATGTACACAATGTGCAATCAACGAAATCGTCGGGTAACCAGAAACTTGGTGGTAAGAAAAAGGGGAGAAATAATCATAGGGGTGGAAACAATGGAAGTAATAACCATAGAAATCATAATACTCCTCGTAAAGAGAATGCCAACCCTCCTCGGGAAGGCGGTAATGCTGGAGAGGATCGTAAACCTAGGCGTAAGGTGAAATTCCCTTGCAAGCTTTGTAGGGAGGATCATCTTACTCACTTATGTCCTCGAATTGAAGAAGCATCGAAGCATTTGGAACAGAGCCCAGCTGTGTTGAAGGATCCCCTTCCTCATCATCAAAACATGGCTTCGCATGCTCCCACCACTGGTTATGGTACTAATGAAATGGCTACGGATTCTTCCAATACTAGTGGTTATGGATGTGTGAATATGGTTCAGTGGGAGGTTGAATTCGAAGTGGTTGATGCGCCCATCGACTACAATCTTTTACTGGGTCGGAACTGGATGTATGCTATGAAGGCTGTCGCGTCTACTGTATTTAGAGTTATCTGCTTTCCCCACGAAGGCAAGATTGTGATGATTGATCAGCTAGATTTTGTTGGCACTCCTTCCACAGCATCCATGGGATCTGTAGTCCCGCAAGTTTCTGATTCTCAGCCGACAACTGGGAACATAGGTGTTGAAATGTACCTCTCATTGATGGGAACTTATAATCTTTCTGCGCCTGTGAATTTTATTGGAACCATTACCGACAATGCGTCTCCTCCTTCGAATAATATGTTATTCCAAACCTCTTATTTAGATGATCCGTGGACTTTACCATCCACGAGTTCCACATCTGGAGACATTGTGCACGTCGGGATGTCTATGCCTTAATCTGTAGCGGAGCTTGCTTATGATCATATCCAACAAACCATTGCAGATTCAGATCTCTCTTCTTTATGGACAGTAGAGGAAGATCCCGTTATGCTGCCCGCACGTGCAGTCGACCTATCTTGTTCACATGGTTTCCTCGATGGTATTTTACCTTTAGATGAAGTTTTTATTGAGGCCATGAGTGGTGATGACAAGCCGTGGGGGGATCTTTATCATAGATCTCATTCCCCTCCTACCCTTGATCTTATTGAACAAGATGAGCCTATAATACAACCTGCCATCCATTTGAATTTGGATCCATTCACAATCTCGTCCAGCCCTGATTTGACGTTTGAGTCTGATGAGTCTTTGAGCTCTCCTATAGATCCGCAAATCAACGCTTCTGAAGAGTTTGATTCTATTTCTAGAATTTCCAACTCCTGTGATGATGAATTTACTCTTGTAGATTCCTTCACATCCTTCAGCTTTTCTCTTCATTTTGAAGATGATCATTTTGATCCCCCAAGTATTGGTACTATGGCACCTTTAGTGGTTAGCTCTACTTGCATGTTGTTTGAGGTTAACAATAGTGAAGTTGAAAATGTTTCTACCGCAATGACTTGTATCATATTTTTCTTTACGTACATTTTAGAGATGATCTTGGTACTTATGTTTCTTGGAGACAGGATTTTTAGCTGGAATTATACTTGTTTACTGGTCCTTTTCGACATTTTCTTCGTTCGTGGTAGGTACATTCAGAACCTTGCATATAGGTTTAGGCCTCCCCATTGTTATGATGCATTTGAACCTATTACTATCCGAATTTGTAGACACCCCTTGAGTGTCCTTATCTTGCTCATGTTCCTTGCATCCCATGCACTTGGAACTAGTCTCGCATGTCCCTGACACTCGTCTTCTCTCATTACGAGCATTCTTCCATCTCTCCTTTGAGCTTGTTAAAAACAGTAAGGAGGTCACGAGTTTACTTTTTCGGACTCGTTAAACCTTTACGGAAAATATTTTTATAAAGTATTTTTTAAGCCCTTGTTAGACTTTTCCAAATCAAACAAGATTGCCGAGTATACTTGTCATTTCAGACTCGTTAAAGGATTTGAAGCGACATCCACTTAGGTATAAGTTTACCCCTTTTCCGTACCTTTGTGGATTAATTACGAAAAAGGTATACTCTAGTCATATGTGATTAAAGAGTTCTTCTCTCATTATTTTACACTTTTTTGGGTGAGGAGACTAACTTTACGAAAAATGACTTCCCTTTTATGTCAAGTTGTGACTGCATTGCATTATCCTGCTTGCTGCTTGAGCCTTGTGCCGGCTCCCGCTTACTCAATTGTTAGCCTAGTGCCTGATCACTTTTCCCTGTCGAGCCCTGTAGAGCTTCTATTTTCCCTTCAAAATTTGATGACCATTTGACCTTGAGGGAACACCCCCCCGAGTGTCCACAACCTGCATGCACTTCCTTGCATTGATCATAGGTATGTTCCACTGCTTGGAACTAGTCTGCTCGCTATTTGACACTCGTTCCCTCACTTGTTGTACTATAAGAAATTTTATTCTTTTTCAAGCTTTTCCCAAATATGAAAAAGAACAAAAAAAAAATATTCCAAAAAGATGGACGAGATTATGGTCACTATTTCTTGTTGGCAGCTGTTGTGTCGTCTTTGAACAGAGAATTCATTCCACTCTGTATCTTATGAGTTGGGACTATAGTTGGGCCTTAGGAGCTATACTTGTTTCTCAGTTTTCTCCACCGATTGGTTAAGCTTCCAGTCATTATGGAGCCCCTTGTGATGCCTCCTGTATTGCACAGTTTATGTCAAGTCTATGTTACCTGAGTCTATCCATCTGCTCATGATATTGTTCAAAGGAAGTCCTGAAACCAATGTCAGCCACTCCTCAATTCTCTTGACTATTGCTTGCCGGCCATCCTTATTGAGTCAGTCCGTTTCACCTGAGATCTTCCAAATCTTTCAACATTGCTGGTACCTCGTGCTGGTCGATGGGGGATGCATTAATGCCCTCCTTCCAACGAGTCTTGTTCTATCGACTTCAAATCATTTATTCCAGGACTTGAGGCTTAGAGTTCAGTTGAGTACCTTGAGGCTTACAGTCATTAGTGGCAGGTTCTCTCGCCATCGATAGTTTTGGGAATACATCAATATCCCCTAATCGATGGATTCATCCTAGTGTTCAACTTCAACTCATTTATTCACACTCTGATGATTGTGCTCTGTGCCTTGATGCCCATTTTCATTATTGGTCGGTTATCTCGCGTCTGTTAATGGTATACATCATTGACCAGTAATCAGATGATGTCACATCAGGTTCGACCCCAACTCCCTTATTCACTTTATGGGACTTGCACCTGTTAAATTTTGAGCATTAATTCACAATACTCTAGGATCTTTACTGAGAGAATAAAATATACAGTATATCAATGCATGACAATCACAATAAACATGACAAGCATCACAAGAATCAAAAGCATGAGAGACAAGAGACACAGAGTTTCCGTGGGGAAAACCCTAAGGTGAAAAACCCCACAACTTCCTCAGAGATAGAGAGAGAAATGGCTCAACCAAAGTACAACCAAAATACACTGAGATAATCTCCTAGTAGTAGATGATCCTCCTCCTCACTAGTGCGCCACTTTCTGAGTGAGAGTGAGATACTTTTTCCGAGTGATCTAAATAGAGATCACCTGATATCTATTTATACTAATCTGTTTTCCTAGTGACCTTATGGGGCCGACTTGTCTAGCTAGGTACATCCACATTATAATATATATTTCAGGGTCGACCCCACACATGGTGGTCTAATAACCCATCGGCAAGTACACACACATGCGACACTTGTCAATCCACATGACGACACTTCCTTATAGAGGAATGACACATCTCTTATAAGGGTACAATAAATATATATAAAATACATAGATGAAATACATTCTGAAGTTACATATACATCAACACTCCCTCTTAACTAGGAAGGTATTTATCGACACAGATTTGCTAGACAAGTCTTCATCTCGGGATCATCGTCATCATCGTCGTCACTGCTGCTGCTATCTCAACCAATCTCTGACTCTACTCATCATAGGAAGTTCTACAGAGCCAGTCCTTTTTCATATTGGATGTAGGCCCGCCACCTGTAGGTCTTCATCATCACTAGCCATACTGTGGAAATCTCAGGACTTATTACGTGCGTCACACAACCTTAAAAGAGTCTCTTGACTAGAAAGAACCCTAAAGAGCATCTGAGGCCTTTTTCATCCTGTCCAGATCTCCAGGACTTATTACATGTGACCCCACCACAAAACCTCGAAAGAGAATCCCAGGATTGATTACAAGCACAAGGCTCAACCTATCGGATCTCCAAGAGCACAAATTACATGTGGTCACCACAAAACCTCGAAAGAGCATCCCAGGATTGATTACGAGCACGAGGCTCAACCTATCGGATCTCCCAGGGCACAAATTACATGTGGTCATGGAAAAACCTCGAAAGAGCATCCCAGGACTGATTACAAGCACACGGATCAACCTATCGGATCTCCCAGGGCACAAATTGCATGCCATAGGATAAAACCTCGAAAGAGCATCTGCCAGATATCCCAGGGCACAAATTACATGCCATAGGAAAAACCTCGAAAGACTATCTGCAGATCTCCCAGGGCACAAATTATATGTCCTCCCAAGCAAAACCTCGAAAGAGCATTTGCCACATGTCCCAGGGTACAAATTACATGCCATAGGAAAAACCTCGAAATACCATATGCAAATCTCCCAGGGCACAAATTACATGCTTATCTGCACAACCTGTTCCACGGCCATAGAGTATCAACCTGATACTCACCATACATCATCCTGATGTACACATGATCATCCTGATCATCGCTGCAACATCCTGCTGCATGTCATCTGGAGCAACATCCTGAAGCTTGTCATTCATGATCATCCTGATCATATAATGCATCTACCTGATGCATACCAAGTATCTACCTGATACATATCATCATACATGATCCACCTGATCATACAGTGTATCCACCTGATACAAATACAAATACATGATACATATCACCATACATGATCCACCTGATCATACAATGTATCCACCTGATACATATACAGATACATGGTCCAAGCATCCAACATGATGCTTATACAAAATACATACACATGATCCAACCGATCATATTCAGCATCCAACATGATGCATACATACATACATAAAAATGATCCAACTGATCATATCCAACATCCAACATGATGCGTACATACATATACAAAAATGACCAACTGATCATATCCAACATCTAACATGATGCATACATACATATATAAAAATGATCCAACTGATCATATCCAAACAGAAACCAGAACATCATCCTAATGCTCGTCATCCAACGCTTACATCCACGGCCATGTGAAGGATCCTCCTTCCAACATGCTTGGAATGGCTTCAACAAATGTGTCCATCACTTCTTCCTTGAAGTGTCCTCGATCAGAAGAACGCCAAGCCTCTCTCTGAAGTACTTGAACTTCACCTTGGCTAGTGGCTTCGTCAGCACATCTGCAATCTGCTCATCCGTCGCAACATACAGGAGCTTCACAACTCCTCTCTGCACCATATCCTTGATATACTGATATTTGATCTCTATGTGTTTCGACCTGTCATGAAACACTGGGTTCTCAGACAGCTTCACACAACTCTGGTTATCACAAAAGATACCAGTAGCATCCAATGAGAGATCAAATAACTTAGAAAATAGCTTCCGTAGCCATACTGCCTCACAACTAGCTGAACAGGCTGCAACATACTCTACCTCAGCTGTACTCAGTGCTGTGCAGGACTGCTTCCTGCTAAACCAAGAGATCACACCTGATCCCATACTGAAGGAGCACCCATATGTGCTCTTCCTATCTGCAGCACTGCCATGCCAATCTGAATCAACATAACCCTGCAGGTTAAACTTTTGATTCGCCTCATACTTGAGCCCATAATCCAATGTACCCTTCAGGTACCTCAGAACATGATTTACAGCAACCAGATGAACACTCCTCGGATCTGTCAGGAACTGACTCAATGTGTTCACTGCAAAGCAAATATCTGGTCTCGTGTTCGTCAGGTACATCAAGGACCCAATCATTTGACGATACATAGAGACATCAACCGGCTCAGATGAAACATCACATAGAAGCTTCAGATTCGATGCCATAGGTGTGGCCATGGCCTTGCAATCCATCATCCCGAATCTCTTCAGGATATCTATTGTGTACTTCCCTTGACCAAGGAAAATCCCACCTGCACTCTGCCACACCTCCATACCTAGGAAATAATGCATCATTCCCAAATCTTTCATATCGAACTCGGCAGCAAGCTTCCTCTTCGTATCTGCAATCAATCTGTCATCTCCTGTTACAAATAAGTCATCCACATACAGGAGTAGAACCACAGGATTCCCTTCCTCAACCTTGTAATAAAGGTTGGAATCCGCTTTACTCTTGGTAAATCCCAAACTAGATAAGAAACTGTCCATCCTACCATACCAGGTTCTGGGAGCTTGTTTCAAGCCATACAAGGCTTTCTTCAATCTGCACACATATGACTCCCTGTCATGTATTTCAAATCCGAGTGGCTACTCTACATATACTTCCTCTTCAACTACACCATTCAAGAAAGCAGTCTTGACATCCATTTGGTGTATTTTTCGTTTCATCGCTGCAGCCAGGGAAAGTACTGTTCTGATGGAAGTATACTTGGCTACAGGTGCAAAAGTTTCTTCATAATCTATTCCCTCTTTCTGAGAGAAGCCACGAGCTACGAATCTTGCCATGTATTTCTCTACACTGCCATCTGCAGCATGCTTGATTTTGTAGATCCATTTGGAAGTCACAACAGACTTCTCTTTAGGTCTTGGGACAACATCCCAAACATCATTCTTCATTATTGATTGGTATTCCTCAACCATGGCATCCTTCCATTCTTTCTTTTCCGCTGCTTCTTCATAACTGGAAGGCTCTTTGTTCATAATGTCACAGAGTAAAGCAACATAGCCGGTATGTGATCTGGTTCTCTTCTTTGCACTGTGTTCTTCTTCTGGAATGCCAAATCTTTCTGCATCTTGAATGAGCTCTCTAGCGCATGCAGGTTTCCTCTTGTGAGAGTTATCCTCACGAGGTGGATCTACAGGTTCTTGCGGATCTTCAAACTCATGAACAACTTTTGGAACTGCTTCAGTCATGGCAGTGTCTTGAAATCTAGTTTCCTTAGGTTCTTCATAAACTTCGATAGGTGCCTTCCTTGATTTGATGAATGTTGAGTTTTCATCAAATGTTACATCCCTGCTGACATCAATCTTCTTGAACCTTGGAAATTATATTCTGTAAGCCTTTGAGCTTTCACTGTAACCCACAAAGATACCCTTCTTTCCTGAAGGATCTAGTTTATTCCTCTTTTCCTTTGGAACATGAGTGTATACTAGACAACCAAATATTCTGAGATGACTGACTTCAGGTTTCTTACCATAAAAGACCTTTTCTGGTGTCTTGTTGTCCAATATCTTGTGGGGTAAACTGTTCTGCACATATACAACTGTTCTAGTTGCTTTTGCCCATAGATGCATAGGTAGATCCTGGTCATGCAGCATTGCGCTTGCTGCTTCCATGATAGTTCTATTCTTCCTTTCTGCAACTCCATTTTGTTGAGGATTATAAGGAGTAGTCAACTCCCTCTTAATCCCCGAATCACTACAAAGATTCTTGAAGTCACCTGAGGTGAATTCTCCACCATTGTCGGATCTGAATGTTTTGATCTTCTTGTCTGTTTGATTCTCCATCAAGGTTTTGAAATCCTTGAATTTATCAAACACCTCATATTTGTTCTTCAAGAAGTATACCCAAGTCTTCCTAGAGAAGTCATCAATAAATGAGACATAGTAAACATACCCACTCAGAGAACTGGATGACATAGGACCACATACATCTGAGTGGATGATTTCCAGGATGTCTTTTTCCTTGCTTTGACTGCTTGGGAAAGCCTTCTTAATGTTCTTACCTTTTGCACATCCTTTGCAAACACCTTCATGTTTGGTCTTGATTTCAGGAAGACCCTCTACAGCCTTGCTTGCAATTGGAAGTGCTCTATAGTGCATATGAGCAAGTCTTCTATGCCAAAGTTCACTTGGCTCCATGGATTCATGTACCATGGCATGTTCAGGTTGTCCCTTCAATTTATACAAACCTCCCTCTTGCTCTCCAATCACTACTGCATCATCTATGTTATTTCCCTTTGGCCACATTAGGACTTGGCCATCCACAAATGCAACCCTCATACCTTTTACATCCAATGCAGAGATGGAGAGTAAGTTCTTCTTGAGCCCAGGTACATAAAGGACTTCTTTCATCTTCAAAGATTTTCCAGAATCTAGGTTGTAGGAGGCTTCACCACTTCTTTTGATTGAGTATTGATAATCATCCCCAAGTTTCACCTTATGGGGTGATTCATGTTTAGATAGATTCACAAAAGATTCCTTAAACCCAGTCATGTGTTTGGAAGCCCCACTGTCAATCAACCAATCATTACAACCATGGGAGATAGTACCTATGAGAGCAAAAATTAGAACATATTCTTCTTCACTTGATGAGTCATCATCACTATTACTTTCTGCCCTAGCCTTCTTCTTTGGGGGTTCATCATCTTCAGCAGCATGAGCATGATATCTTCTTTTGTTATTCTTCTTCTTCTTATTGAAGTTGTTGTTGTTGTCTTTCTTCTTCTTGGGACAATCTTAAGCAAAGTGTCCCTTCTCATTGCAATTGAAGCATCTGAGATCTTTCTTATCTTTATGATAATGGTGGTGTGAGGATCTTCTATTATGAGATGATTCCTTCTTGGACTTGCCTTTCCTGGCATGTGCTGTGAGATCTTGATCTTCATTTCCCATCTTTTCTTCTCGGGCCACAAGCCTAGCTTCTTCTTGAGAGCATTCTTCCCGCAATCTGTTGAAGGAGATCAACTTCTTCCTTGCACAAATTCCTTGAATGAAGGAATCCCATGACCTGGGTAGGCCATTTAGAGTGGTCATCACCACTTCACCATTCTCCACCATTTCATCCACTACTTCTAGTTGTTCCTTGATCTGGGAGACCCTTGAAAAATAAGATTGAATGGTTTCTCCATTTTGAAACTTTAATCCTTTCAATTGGTTCCGCAGGGTCATCTTCCGATTTATGTTCTTCCCTTCAAATAGCTTGGTCAAAGAGTCAAACATCTCCTTGGGTGTCTTTAGAGAGGACACATGGGGTATGAGATGGTCTTTAATGGAATCAACAATTATTCTCTTTTCCTTGACCAAGTTCTTCTTATGCAATACCTTGGCCTCTTCATCCTCTGGGATAGGGATGTCTTCTTTCACATATGAGTCCAACTCATTCTCTTCCAGGATTAACCCAATCCTATACTTCCAAGCTCGGAAGTTATCAGCTCCTTCAAGATTATCCTCAAGCTTGGTGTGGTGAGACATCTTAAAGAGTACTTCAAATGGAAATAGAAAATATTTAGATCTTACCACTTGAAATGCTGAAAATTGGATTTGGTCCTGGATTAGGGTTTGTCGGAAAAACCCTAAAAATTCAAAATGTGAATTTCAATTTTCTGAAAGGATAGAAAGATGTGCCTTGATGAGCTGATCAGCCTAGTGTATTCAGAATTTGAGATCAACAAGGTTTTACCCTTCAGATTTTCCTTTTTGTCCTCCTGGGTTCACTAGGGAGAGCCTTGAATTAGGGTTTGAGTTTCCCGGAGATCTACCCAACCAAAAATCTCGATCCAAAGCTCTAAACTTCGATTTTTGCAAGGATCTTCCATCTATGTCTTCAGATTTCAGAAATTCCTATTTTTGTGGAAACCCTAATTTTTAGGGCAAAATCTGGAAATGCTCGGAATTGAATTTTGATTGGACAGAAAGATGCGCCTTGATGAGTAGAGTCAATCTACTATACTTCTTTTCCAAAATCTATGGAGAGAAACCCAATAAACAAGAAACTCAAGTTTTCATCACTGCAAAATGTCTTCTTCTCAGGTTAGCTCTGATACCATGTTAAATTTTGAGCATTAATTCACAATACTCTAGGATCTTCACTGAGAGAATAACATATATAGTATATCAATGCATGACAATCACAATAAGCATGACAAGCATCACAAGAATCAAAAGCATGAGAGACAAGAGACACAGAGTTTTCATGGGCAAAACCCTAAGGTGAAAAACCGCACAACTTCCTTAGAGATAGAGAGAGCAATGGCTCAACCAAAGTACAACCAAAATACATTGAGATAGTCTCCTAGTAGAATATGATCCTCCTCCTCACTAGTGCGCCACTTTCTGAGTGAGAGTGAGATACTTTTTTCGAGTGATCTAAATAGAGATCACCTGATATCTATTTATACTAATCTGTTTTCCTAGTGACCTTATGGGGCCGACTTGTCTAGCTAGGTACATCCACATTATAATATATATTTCAGGGCCGACCCCACACATGGTGGTCTAATAACCCATCGGCAAGTACACACACTTGCGACACTTGTCAATCCACATGACGACACTTCCTTATGGAGGAATGACACATCTCTTATAAGGGTACAATAAATATATATAAAATACACAGATGAAATACATGCCGAAGTTACATATACATCAACAACACTGTCGAAGACTTGTGTAGAAGACCCCAGGCGATAGTGGTATTCAGTATGCTACTTATGACTTTGACTTTACATCTGAGATATCACCTCTTATATATCAAGAGTTTGTACCTCCAGTTTGCACCAGTTGTTTCCTTTTCAGCAGGAGACCGTATCTTACTGTAGATGGATCATGGCTATAATAACTTATGACATATATCCATTATGTACTGCCTATTCATGGCCATTGTATCAGATTGTTGTACTATACCGACATGTATTCAGAGATACTATTGTATTATGACGAGTGAGCTTCTCTTTCCACTTTTGTCTCCATCACTCCACTTCTGAGTTTTATAATGTATTTCGGCCATCGTAGCATCAGTCTTTGACCTCACACATTAGGGGGCATCTGTTACATCATAATCTTCCACCCTGTGAGCATCAGCATTATTTGGCCTGTAGGATCCATTTCAGTGACTCAGATCCACTTATATCATCCTTCAGAGATACCATTTTGCCCTATTATTATTCCTACCCACCTGTGGCATCACTATAGTAAGCGTACCCGCGAGTTGCATCACTATAGCCTGCGGGTATCAAGTAAAATGGTAAAAACCACTATTTTATTACTTTTTACTCCCAGAAAGCGGTCATTGGGTGACCTTTGGCTCTCCATCTGCCCAAGTAACACCTCGATGTGTCCTTTCACCTACCTTTGGGAGGACTATATATTGAGCACATATGGCTTATGGACGGGAGGAAGAAGAGAATAGCAAGAGAACTCTAGTGGATTTTTTCCCTATCTCGAGTCTAGACTCATTGATCCTTGTAGTTGTGAACCCTTTATGTTCACCTTCCAAACTCCTTTCATAGTTTGAGTTTTCCATTCATGGAGGATTGAAGTGGTGGAGGCACAAGTGGATTGATCTAGATCTTGGTTCAGATTGGTTGCCGGTAAGAGGTCGTATCATGTAACATCTCAAAATTTCATAAAAATTTAAAATTTTTATAACAGCATTAATTTAGATAATAAAAATTACGGAAATATATATTGGGATTATGACAACATTAATTATAGAGTTTCTAATAATAAACATGCTTTAATTTTTTGTTTAGTGGCACAATGATAATGACAGTTTAACGTATGTTTGGTAAACATGATTAGGATGACAAAAGTAATAAATGAATGGTAGTTTGATGCGACACTATTTTCTTTCGCAAAGATACTGACAGTTTGACTTTTGATGAAAAAGGTGTCCTATGAGGTACCCTAGAGCTTACCTAGCTGTAATGCTAAAGCATCTTAAATGTCTTATGTGCAGACGATAGGTAAGAGATTTCATGGCTGCATAAAAACAAAGTCCGAGTAGTTTCAATTTCAAAGTCGTAAATAAATAAACTGTTAGAAATTTGTTTACGATCCACCATGAGTATGCAGGTATGGTTTTCACTGTAATAGCTACTGTTTCAGATGTCATTTTATGAATTCATTTTGTTTAGAATAGTATCGTCTAAGTTCATCATTATGCTATTAGTTTTATCACTAATATTTTCAATGTTATGGTGGCTAGCTTTTTGTCGTCTTGAGGCAAATAAGTACCTTCAACGCCATTGTCAAGTTTGTAGTGAGAAGATAAAACAAGCATACATAATATTTGGTTATCTTTGTGTTACTCTTTTGCCAAAGGATTTCAAGAAGTCTAATCTAAAGACTACCTATACTTATACTGATAAGATGTATATGTATGTCGACGATGTCACTAAACTAGTGTTAAGTCTAGTGTGTATGGACTACAACCATTATGATTTTATAATGTTGAACTATACATGATTTTATTTATTTGTTGATTGGCATAATAGAAACTATGTAAAAAATGTGACCATAGTTATCCTATTGACTAAAAATCTAAGTTCTAACCTTTATATTTAATTCTACAAAACAAAACCTTGGGACTATATAAAAAATGGAAAATTGATCTAATGGGTTTGCATAATGTTGTGGGTCAAAAGATACCATACCTATGATACTTAAACATAACTTAGAACCATAAGAAACTTGTGATTTGTTTTACCAAAGCATAACATTATAATTTCATGTCTCGGGGTTGAAATGTAACGTTGAAATTAAAACAGTGACATGCAACAACTATTGTCAGGTTGACGTGCTGGCTCATTTAAGGTGATACGATCGTCGAGTTGTAATGGAGATTACCCTTTGGATTTGCATTGAAAGCTTGATATGAAAGTTATGTGACAGGGTTCGTTGTCAATCCACGTATGTAATGCCATTGTAAAGGTGAACGTTGAAAAAATCATGTTAATGTTTTGAGTTAGCCTTCCTCCAAGTTGGACATTTAGAACTATCCAACGTGATCCACTGTGGAATTCCCATAAGTGTGAAGTGATAGTGTATTGAATGAATGAGTTGCTCGACCCAATGCAACTTGTGTTGGCATAAGCCTGGTCATTGATCAACATTGATATGGACCGTTGGATCAAACCCTAACAAATGGATCGTAAGTTGGTTTAAGAGTTTGATGAATGAGGGTTATTGTCTCCAATATTTTCGGTCTGTGGCCGACAGGCTGCCAAATTTTTAGCCTAAACTATGTATGAGGTTCAACCTCGAGACCTCTGGCTGGAGAGGGTTACAGTTGCTCTCCCTTCTGCAACAACGCCGTTTGATAGACTGTGTAATTAGTTTTCTATTGTCAAAGTTTGAAATTCTGGAACTCGTCATTTTTAAATTGAGTTGAAGTTCTACCCTTGTGTAACTGGACCGAGGGTTTCTGGTAACGTTTCCAGTGTGGAGTCAATAAAGCACTGTCGAGAGTGAAAAGCTTTGGTAGTTTTGCAGCAAGGTAACATTTGTTGAACTGTTATACCTAAAATTGCCACACCATGTGTAAGTGAGAATATACATGTTTCACCACCATGGAAAACATGATGTTTATGCCTCCTAAAGGTGTTAGGACCCTTCATTCTAATGTTGGTACCTTCCCTAGTCACACTTGGAAGAAAATCCAACAAGCAAGGGGTCAAAACCCACATTAACCACCTCCAAAAATTAAGCCTTCTGGAACTACCGCGCCCTGCATGCCTATGGGGGAGCGAGCCATAATCTCCATAATCTCCTCTTAGTGGTTGGCCTCCCAAATCCTACTTAAAGAGAGCCATCCATGAGCTATGGGGGGTGATCTTGGAAACACTAAACCTATGATCCTATGAGTCTTGCAAGGGTGGTGTTGGAGAGCTTGGAAAGAGGTGCTACTACTTTGGACATCAAGGTATAACATTGTAATCAGCTTCTTTTGGCTTTTCTTATCATTAATATAACTTAGCCTATTCCTCTCATTTTCATGTCTTTAATGATGAATGCATGAAATTGTCTCTATTTATATAGTTAGATCTTTGTTTATACATATATTGCGTTGGAAAAGGTGTTGTCTTTCCTTTGTGAACAGGTTCATAAGTCCATAATCAAAGGCTGGAGCTGTAGCAACTTAGGAGCAACAAGACGACCATCAAAGTAAGGTATGCCATCTACTTGCTTTGTATTTCCATAGCTTGTTAGCTGATGTGTGAACTAGATCTAGGAGGACTATAGTGTTTATTTGTTTCATCTCTGTCTTGGGTAGGCAATCAGGGGCCTTTTCTAATCCCAAGGAGATATCTACCTATCCGTAGGGAGATTTTCTCACTACAGAAACTGGCGACTCCACTGGGGAATTGAATCCATTTTCTTTGCTTGTGAAGTTTGCTTTTAATTTCACTCATTGATTGTAAGAATTGGGTTCTTTCACTCTCATTTACTTCCCTGTTCTCTGCATTAGAATTTTGTTACAGATAAATAAATCCTCTGGGTTGGAAAACCCTTGAAAAGTCAAAATCTTTTCTCAAAATTCCGCCTCTTTCCCCCTATTCAGACACTACCGTGCCCTCGCAACTGCCTACAGAGCGGTAGTACCGCGTCTTTACCACTCTCTAGAGCGTGGTAGTATATCAGTACCACGCCTTAACCACTCTCTAAAGCGCGGTAGTCTATCAGTACCACGCCTTAAACGCTGTCTAGAGTGCGGTAGTTTATCAATACCGCTCCCTGGTTGCCTGCAAGCCCACGGTGGTTCCTGGAAAGTGTTTTTATTTGGTTTGTTTGGTTATTTTTGGGTCTTTTTGAGATTTGGATCCATGTTGTCCCTTTGAGTAAACATTAGTGTTTTGCTTACATTTTTAAGCGAAATGGGGGGGCCATGAATCGTGCATCCTACAGTCGTTTTGACCCATATTAAGGTTTTGAGATCATTTTTTGGTTTGGTGTGTTTGGATTGCTTGGCATCTTATTTCCTTTACATCCTATCTAATGATTGTTTGAAGAGATTGATTCCTTGCCTCCGCTTTAGTTCAAAGAGAAGCTTGATTTTATTGTTCTTTTACCATATTCATGAAATTGAAACACATAGGTATTCTTCTTGCTTTAATTTAATCATTTGACATTCTTGGTATTACATTCATGAGATGAAGAAATGCTTGTTTCATATTTATGTGCATTTGAGTTAGACGATATTATTAGGTTCTTCTCTTTGTCTTGCATTTGATTGGAAGCATTTGTAGAATCTTTCTTTCTGTAGCTTGGATGTGTCTTTTTCAAGTGTGAAAAGAAAGGAAATGGATTAGAATCATTACATTTGGTGTTCATATAAAGAACTTTTTCATTACTTTGGGTTAGTCTTGGGTACATATTTTACTTCTTTCTATCATTTTGAAAAGAAATGAAATTGCATGTGCATTGGGTTGTGCATATTGGGAACGGAAAGAATTCTTCCTTACTTTAGCTAGTGTTCATCGAAGAGAAAGGCTCATTTCGATTCATCTTCTTTTGCATGGTTTGAGTCGTCACAACACCACCAAGTTTCACGTCCATTTACCCGATTGAGTAAGACAGCCTCTAAAATTAATCTCCCTAACTAAACCAACATTAACCTCACTTGAGGAAATCAAAAGAATTTGGTAGTTAGGTAGGACACTGGGGATAGGCATCAAAATAATTCCCCCTTGTCATTTTTCATCTGAAACATAGTCGTTGTCTTTAGGGAACTAAAATCCTCTAGTATTTATTGACACGGTCACAGCCAGTTTATGGAGGGGCCTCCTGACTGTTTTTAACTTTCAGGGGTTAAACGGCCGCGAGATTGAGAACCGGACGGACTTTGTGGAATGCCGCACTCCACTTAGCCCTAAGGCAACATCTATCATTGTCTTCCTTGTAATTCATAGTAATGCAAGGGTGATAAGGCATAAGCGCCCAAAACATTTTCCAACGTGTCATGGACGAGGTAGCTTAGTGACTTTTCTACTAGGGCTCTTTTACCCAGGATCCCTTTTGGTAGAGGAATATCCTTCCATTATTGGTCCCTCATTTTGTATTGTTCGACTTGGATTTCATCACCTTGCGAAGGATACAATTTGTTGAGGTCTCCAGCTCTTAGTTAGGAGGTTTTGATTGCTGTCTTATAGAGGGTCTTTTTCTTTGTAGGGCTGCTTGTTGGCATTCTGGCCGTTTTGTTGTACAGCTCGCTTACTGTGGCAGCGGCCTCAGTATAGTTTTTTGAGCTTGCTCTTTTGGCCTGTGAGCCTTGTCTTTTCCTAGCTCCCCTTTAGCACGCTCGGTTGCTTCAGGGTTTTTGAGTTCTTTTTAATAAGACTTTGTCCACATCGCTTAGTTTTGTTCCATGGAGAATCCACCTCCATGCACCCATGCTCCTTCTGGGACTACCAATCCGGAGACCCCTTTTCAAGGGGTACCTTTTACATTTCCTCCAGTTGGAGATGTTGGTCCTCCCTTTATTGCCACGTTAAATCTTCCTGGATTAACCATAGGATTACCGGTATAGTTATTCAATCTGGTAATTCCGATTGCGCCCAATGTTTTGAATGTTAACTCTCCACCACGAGAGAGTCAATCCCAAACTAATCCTTCCCCTTCTTCGTCGGATGAATCTTCTTCCGTTCCTTCTTCCTCGCCTGATCAAAGAAATAGTGTTAGTAGTCAGGTGGATAAGAAGAAGAAGAAAAGGAAAGTTAAGAAGAAGAAGGATAAGGAAGAGACCAAGCGTAAACCAGTTGCCTCTAATGGCACTCATTCTACGAAAACAACTCGTAAGCCCAAGTTCCCCTGCAAACTTTTCAAGGGTGATCACCTTCTCAAGGATTGCCCTGGTCTTTCCCATGTGTCAGAAGTGTGGTCTAAAAACCTGAAACCAATTGTATCGTCGAGCTCTGACCATCATGTCGATGACACCCCCTCAACCAGTGACCCCTTGGTGAAGGGTTGGAAGGGTAAAGTCCTATATCCCTATTTGATATGCAAGGGTATGCACCGTACTTTCCTTTGTCCAAGCATGGATGAAGCTTCACGGTGGTTGGAAGATATTACTAGTTCTCAACTGGTGCTTCCAACAAACGATAGTAAGTTGTCCCTTGAACCCCCGTTGGTTGACCAAGTGATCAATTCAGTTTCATCTGCAATTGATCCCACTCTCCCTTCCGAGAGTGAAGTGATTGAGTCGCTGTCATCCCCACTCGATCTCGCTCTTTCATTGGAGAAATTCCAGACTGAAGCAGTCACCTTGACACAATCTTCGTCTCATTCTTATCTTCCAAGCGAGAGTGAATTGGAAACCGTTGATGTTTTCCTTATCGGTTCAAAATGTCCTCGGCAAGGGGAAACCCTGTCCATTTACGTGAGACCCCCTCCAAGTACTGAGGTTATTTCCTTTGATTGGAATGGTCTAACAAAATCTCGTCTTGCTTCGAGTGTTCCTTTTCAAATATCTGTAGGAGTTTCCGATAAAGAAATTTTTCGTACGATAGTTGATGAAGGAGCTTTTGTTAGTATTCTATCCTCAACTGCTTGGCAAGCCTTAGGTTATCCTCGGCTTGTGCCCGTCACTGACCAGATACTGGATTTCAATAGAAGGCCTACTGGACCTTTAGGGTCCCTTCCTCATTTACCTATCACTTTGGGAGGGAAAACTGTTTGTATTGATGTCATGGTTGTCCAAGGTCCCTTAGATTTTAATATACTCCTTGGACGTGATTACGTCTATGCAATGAAGGCTGTAGTGTCCTCACTCTTTCGAGTAATGTATTTTCCCCATCATGGAAATGTTGTGACCATCGATCAGATTTCCTTTGTGACGCCCACTCATTGCTTGACTCCTAGCCACCAGACTTCCCTAAATGTTCCACATGTTTTAGTGGTTTCTTCCCCCTAGGGGGGGGGAATTGGAGCAAAGTTCTATTCCAGTGTCAAGCTCGTTAAAAAATGAAACCATCATCTCAAGCATAGTTTACTTTTGGTTTTAAGCTAGTGTAAAAATGAAACCAACCATCATCTCAAGCATAGTTTACTTTTGGTTTTAAGCTTGTGTAAAAATGAAACCCACCATCATTTTGAGCAGAGTTCCCTTTATGTGTCAAGCTCGTTAAAAAATGAAACAGGTCACCATGAGCATAGTTCCCTTTCTATGTCAAGCTCATTAAAAAAAATGAAATAGGTTCCCACGAGCATAGTTTATTATTTGTTTCAAGTTCGTTAAAAAATGAAACCGACCCTCAAGCGAAGTTTACTTTTGGTTTCGAGCTTGTGTAAAAATGAAACCAATCCCAAGCATAGTTTACGTTCGGTTTCAAGCTTGTGTAAAAATGAAACTACCTTCGAGCATAATTTCTTCCTGTTTTAAGCTCATTAAAAAATAAAAAGGACCCTTTCAAGCATTGTTATTATCTATTTCAAGCTTGTGTAAAAATGAAATAGATCTCCCTTCCATTTGTTCGAGTCTCTCGCTAGAGTTAAGATTTAAACCTTCATTTCATCTGCATGGGTCACTTGGTCCTGGTTCTCCCTACCACCCCTGGTGAACACATTTGGCTTAGTAGCCAGGATTTTTGGGTAAGGAAGAAGAGTAGTCAAATGAAACGAAGCTTGGGGGACATGTTTATCCATTAGCAATCATGCTGGGGGCATTTACCAACCTCTGGTCATCATGTTGGGAGGGAACCCATCAATGGGCCTTAACCGTGAGCAGAGTTTACCTTTGGTTTCAAGCTCATTAAAAAATGAAACCAATAGTTTGAGAAAATTTCTACTCCTGTGTCAAGCTCATTAAAAAATGAAACATATCCTTTCCCTTTGAGTCGAGACTCCTCGTAGACTTAGTACCTGAACCTTCTTTTCACTTGCCTATACCTTAGGCGAATGAAATAAAGCTTGGGGGCATGTCTTCAACCTCTGGAAGTTACGTTGAAGTCAACTCGATTGCCTCTCCACATCACGTTGGAGCTAAGTCACTTACTTCTAGCAATCATGTTGGGGGCATGTACCAACCTTTGGATTTCATGACGGGAAGAAGTTCACCATTGGGAACATTTTCGAGCATACTTTCCTCTTTAGGTTTTGAGCTCATTAAACCATGAAAGTTATCCTGAGCATAGTTCATTTTTTGTTACAAGCTCGTTAAAAAATGAAGCAGACATAATGAGCATTCTTCCAACCTATCTTCGAGCTCGTTAAAAACAGTAAGATGGTGTTTGAGATTACTTTTCACTTTTTTTCGTGCTCTGGTTAAAACATGAAAAGTGGTTTGAGCTTAATTTTTCCTTTTTTGTGCTCTGGATCCAAACATGAAAAATATTCCGAGTGCTTTTGATACCATTATCGTGCTCATTAAACAATTGGAGTAAAAAGGTGTGTCTAACGAGTATAGGTTTATCACTTTATCCGGCCTCGCTAGACTATTTACGGAAAAAGAACTGTGCCGAGTTTAATTTTCCTTTGTCGTACTCGGTCATCAACCATGACAAAGTTTTTCATGGAGTCCTTTTTGAGCTCTTTTCAGACTCCTTAAATAGAAAAAGATTGCCAAGCGAAATTGATTCGTTCACGCTTGTAAAAGGATTTGAATGATTCTCTCCCTAGTGGTAGTTTACCCCTTTTTCGGACTAGGGGGCACTACTTACGAAAAAGGAATACTCCAGCCAATCATGACTGGAAGAGTCCTCTCCCGCGTTGTTTTACCCTTTTTCGGGCGATGAGGCTAACCTTACGAAAAAGGACCGTTGGAGTCTTCTTTAGTTCTTTTCAGACTCTCTAAACATGAAATGACGACCGAGTTTTCCTTCCTTGGACTCGTGAAATCAAACATCGAAGGACCCTTTTGGGACCGAACCCCTCCTTTCTCAGGTTCGTAAAACATGTGGGATTGGACTCGTCCAAAGGATGAGCTATACCGAGCATCTGTTATCCTCCTCAAGCTCGTTAAAAAACAAAGAGGTACTCATCAAACATGATGGGGGTTGGGGGGGAATAAGTTAAGTTTCTTTTAGAAAGCTTCATGGCAGCTTGGGTCGCCCTTGAACATGGAACCTTTTTGTGTCTCGTCATACAGTTGGGTAATCTACTTATCTCTGAGTCATGCCAATTCTATGAGTTGTCCCACTCCTTCAAATCATCTGAAGAATGCCTCAGTCATCGTTGCATTATGTTTTGGTCTCTGCCTCGTTGAGTCAATGCTGCCGAGTCATTATTGTCGTGCCGTTCATGTTCAAGGGAAGTTTACCTTGGTCATACTCTGCAATATTGTTAGCCTTTACATCCCTGTGTCAGTCCATACTCATTTGATTCATTACTTCATATCACTTTCCTATGTCGGTTTCGTGTCGATGATGTGGGATCCATTATGGCCCTCCTTCGACGAGTCTATTCCTGTCGACTTCAACTCATTATCCAGGAATTAGTCTTAGAAACCAACCTTAGTACCTTGGTACCTGCATACCTCAATGGCAGGTTTCCTCGTATTAAAAAATAGGTTTTCATCATTGACCTCTGATCAAATGATCTCGTGGATGTTCGACATCAACTCATCTATTCACATTTCGTCGAGATGTACTATGATACCTTGGGAGTAATTTTCATCATTGGTGATTTCCCTCGCACTTGTTAACGGTTTCAATCATTGACCGGTAATCAAGTAGTTTCTACCATGTTCGACTTCAACACCTTGTAATCACATGGTTAGATTCGTATCGATTTGGGATCGAGTAGAAGACCCTGGATAGTTGTGAAGTCTTTTTAGCACATCCAGGTTGCGATGGAGATTTTTTTGAGTAGGTTCCCGCATATATATTATGTTGGTGACCTCATTGATGTACTGTCACACAGATCCACTCTTGTATTGGTCGTGGCTGTGTCATTGTCTTTTCATGGATCTACGTTTGTAGTCTAGTAGCCATGATTTGTCTCCAGTCAGTGTTAAGTCAGTATTACCATGGATCTGCAATGTATTGGCCGGAAGCCATGCTTTCAGTCAGTTGTTCCGAGCATGGGTATGCCCACCTCGAGGTTGTTATACATATTGTCGATATTTGCTTGCAGCTCTTCTCCAACTCTCCTTCAGATATCCTTGCAGACTTATTATTTGTAAAGTGTTTCGGCCATCAGATTCCTTCTGACCTCACACTTTAGGGGGCATCTATTATACCTCAAATTGTCAAACCATGTGTAAGTGAGAATATACATGTTTCACCACCATGGAAAACATGATGTTTATGCCTCCTAAAGGTGTTAGGACCCTTCATTCTAATGTTGGTACCTTCCCTAGTCACACTTGGAAGAAAATCCAACAAGCAAGGGGTCGAAACTCACATTAACCACCTCCAAAAATTAAGTCTTCTGGAACTACCGTGCCCTGCATGCCTATGGGGGAGCGATAGTGTCAAACTACCGCATTCTGCATGCCTATGGGGGAGCGGTACTACCGCGCTTTGCTTAGTTATAGGGGAGCGGTAGTTTTGGTTTAGGCTTATCCCTTTTATTGTGGATCTTGGATCTCATGGAGATTTTCTTGGGATGAGGTACCCCTTCGAATCCCATCTCACTTTCCCTCCTTGGCATGATTTAGATCTTTGATCCACATATTATTCACTTAGGTCCATAATATCCTCTTAGTGGTTGGCCTCCCAAATCCTACTTAAAGAGAGCCATCCATGAGCTATGAGGGGTGATCTTGGAAACACTAAACCTATGATCCTATGAGTCTTGCAAGGGTGGTGTTGGAGAGCTTGGAAAGAGGTGCTACTACTTTGGACATCAAGGTATAACATTGTAATCAGCCTCTTTTGGCTTTTCTTATCATTAATATAACTTAGCCCATTCCTCTCATTTTCATGTCTTTAATGATGAATGCATGAAATTGTCTCTATTTATAAAGTTAGATCTTTGCTTATACATATATTGCGTTGGAAAAGGTGTTGTATTTCCTTTGTGAACAGGTTCATAAGTCCATAATCAAAGGCTGGAGCTGTAGCAACTTAGGAGCAGCAGGACGACCATCAAAGTAAGGTATGCCATCTACTTGCTTTGTATTTCCATAGCTTGTTAGCTCATGTGTGAACTAGATCTAGGAGGACTATAGTGTTTATTTGTTTCATCTCTGTCTTGGGTAGACAATCAGGGGCCTTTTCTAATCCCAAGGAGATATCTACCTATCCGTAGGGAGATTTTCTCACTACATGAACAACAAATGTTGTAATGAAGAATAATTCATTTAATGTGATTCTAATCTCTTTTTGAAAAGATATCAGTCTTTTAACCTACGTTTTAATGTTAGTTATAGGTTAGGATGGTGTATTTATGAGTGAAGGTTTGGTAAAGTTGGGCAAGCTTCCAACGGTAAGCTCCGGGTCTTCCCTTAAACCCTCATAGGTGCTCTATAATGTTGAAGGGGTTTCAAGAATGGAGTTGCAGGTCTGCCATGGCTCGTCGTGGTTGTTTATTCAAAGCTATGCTGTAAAACAAAAACATATTTTTGTTTGTTGCCGAGACTCTCGTTCCTGTGAATGATGCTTGGTTTCTATACTTTAAAGTTTGATGTTGCCGACTAGAGTTGTACTCGTCGATGCTTGTTAATTTTTTGGGTTCTTTCAAAACTGTCGGAACTTGGAATAAACTTTGTAAAATTTTGTTTGCAAACAGTAATGTAATCTCATTCTGAGAATTCACGATTTTGATGGTTAAGTTTTGAAATGGAGCCGTGGGCTCGTTCACTGTGTAAATGATACTTCTCTTCTTAGAATGAAATAGTATGCTAATATTTTGTGTAGATGTCTGTGTTGTTCGACTTGGTACTATTGGTTTAAGTCATGTTTTCAAACTTGATTAGGGTTTTAGCATCTCGTTGTAGTTGAGGAATCTGTAGAATGTAATCGTAATGCTACGGGTTTAGGGTTTATGTACATTGTTTAAAGAAATAAGTGTGAATATAATAACTGTGAAATGGTTGTCTCTTTGTTGGTAGAGACGGCACAGGTCAAAATCTCGTTTATGTTTTCGTTTAAATAGAGATCATAATCTTGATAAATAATTTTAAAAAGGACTTTGGTTTAAATCAAAACTTGTGTGAAAGTAATGTTTCTATTTGTAGTACGATAATGTGGAAAACAAAATACCTAACTTAAGGTGTGATAGAATCTAGTTTTATTTCAAATAATAAAATAATTTATAATGTGCATGGTTTATGAAATAGATAATTGAGATGAGAGACATCGACATAATTTAAATATTTTTAATACAGCTACATACTAATCTTGGAAACATTAAAAGAGATAGTAAAATCAAAGTGTCTAAAAGCAATATAAGAACTGTATGATGATTATTATGTATAGTCTTGTTCTGATAGTCACTATCATTTATTTTGCTACTCTGTTATGATATAAATATACATGTGATTTCTATCTTTTCCTTTGTACAGAATAATGACAAGAATAATGTGATTGCAATTCACACAGAAATTATGCATTGTTTGTTTTTCAGAAACACTCTGAAACCTTTATAATATATACATAGATATTATATAGAACTTTCTTCTATTATTTAACTACAGGACAAAATAGTAAGACAAAATTCGATCATTATTCTATCTATTCGAATCAATGGCATTTGCCTATCTTCTAATCTATTTTAATTAGCGTATCTCTATTAGAGTACGATGCTTCAAACAACATGTGGAAAAATAGAGGTATTGGTTTATCAATTCGACTTCAACATTAAACTTAAACATTTAGACTTAAAACAATTCTAGAATTAGATTCTTTTTCGAAAACAGAGAATACTATTTAAACATAACAGAATCATTTACTGGGAATAAGTTAGAAAATCTGTAGAACCTGAGAAAATATGTAGGGAAACAAACAACCCAAGAAGACTGTTCCACCCAACCAAGTCATGAAAACAGTCAAGTATTGTCTTAGGACCCCCGAGCCTATTCACTGAACCACCAGGAGGAAGAAACTCAGGAATGAGGACTCCTTCTTGCTGTAGCAATTCACTTTTGAATCTTCAATAGATAGCAATCCATTAGACTTGCACCAGCCTTTCTGGTTCCTCTCAGCAATAATGCAAACTCAAGATTATAGTCACCACTAACCTCCCTATTCGAATCTCTCTTGTAATCACCTGATTCACAAGAGAAAAATATTCTGCAGAAATATTGATTAAGAGCTTCCTGCCCAATTCGAATTTTCCTTTCTAGGATGCCTAGGCCTTTTCAGATGTTACTGGGTCATTAAATGAGCTGCCTGCTCACTTCCTCCACCTGGGGGATAATGCCCTATTTTTAGGGGTAGTTGTCCCATAACCAACAGTTAGTGGTGTGATGCAACTGCTGCCATGTGTCCCATACCTTCCAACAACTTCCATTCCTCCTAGTGGGTCAGTGAACACTCATTCAATAGTCCTCTTGGGTGTTTGTCTTCTAATTAATTTATTTAAATAATAATATTCAGTAATTACATTCATCCATGATCAAAATTGATCATAATTACAAAACTTTTTAGTTAAATTTAACATAAAGTATTTTTTCAAATAAAATAATAATTCTCAGAAATTTGGGTAGGTGACATACACCCCCCCTTAAGTCTCAACATCGTCCTCTATGTTGGCTAATCACTCCTTGAGTGTTCCTGAAACAGAGTTGCGTATGCTACCCGCATACTACTCTCCAACTCCCAGGTTGCCTCTTCTGGGCTAAGGTGTTTCCCTTGCACCTTCACTTGCCCAATGCTGCGATTATGGAGAATAGTTTCCCTCCTTCCGAGGATACAATCCGGTTCCACCGAAAAATCTCCGTCTTGTCCCACCTGTACATCATTCCAGTTTACAACATGAGTAGTATCGTGCACATATTTCTTTAAAAATGATATATGAAAAACATTATGTATTTTCAGGTTAGGTGGCAAAGCCAGTTGGTATGCCACTGCTCCAACCTTAGATAATATTTCAAAAGGACTGCAATACCTGGGTGCCAACTTGGCACAAATTCCCAATTTCAGTGAACTCTTTTTCGGTCTTACCTTGAGGAACACATGTTCACCCACCTGGAACTCTTTATGAGTTCTTTTTGAATCTGCTTGACTTTCTGCCTATCTTGGGAAGCTTTTAAATGTCCTTGCACCTGTTTCACAATTAGTTCTAACTCTTGCAATAATTCAGGTCCTAAAACAACTCTATTTACTGTATCATTCCATAAAATAGGTGTATCACATTTCCTACCATAAAGAATTTCAAAAGGACTAAGTCTGGCTGAAGCATGATAATAATTATTATAAGCAAATTCTACTAAGTGTAGATAATCTTCCCACTTACCAGGCTGATCCTTAACATACATTCTTAATAAATCTTCTAACACTTGATTTACCCTTTCTGTCTGCCCATTTGTTTGTGGATGAAAGGCTGTACTGAAATTTAAATTTGTATTCAATCCCTTAAACAGTGACCTCCAGAAGTTTCCTGTAAACTTTGAGTCACGATCTGAAATTATTACCTTCAGTATACCATGTAGTCTAAAAATCTGTTTCATAAAGATCTCTGCAATATCTGGAGCTTTATGCATAGTCTTTACGGGTATGAAGTGTGCTGCCTTGCTGATTTTGTCCACCACCACCATGATAGAATCATGTTGTTTCTGATTTTTAGGTAATACAGTAATAAAATCTATACTGATCACTTCCCATTTCCAACTTGGTATTGGTAACAGTTGCAACAATCCAGCAGGATGTTGGTGTTCAACCTTCACCTTCTGACAGTCCAAACATTTTGCAATGTACTCTGCTACTTCGTCCTTCATTCTAGGCCAATAATATTCTTTTCTCAGCATAGTAATAGTCTTTTGATACCCTGGATGACCATAATAGTGATTTTATGCATCTCATTTAATATCAGAAATTTTATTTCTGGTATATCTGGTACATACAATCTATTTTTAAACAATAATAAACCGTTTTCCTTCATTCTATAATCTACCATACAATTTTCAGAACTATTGTTTGCTGTCCTTTCCTTCATTTTTCTGTATTCTTCATCTGTTTCACTTTTTTCCAGAATTTGATTTTCCAAATCAGTTGAATAAGTACTAATTGCTGAAATGAAATTTAGTTATGCCTTGCGACTCAAGGCATCTGCAACCTTGTTCTCCTTCCCTTTAATATGTTGAATTTCAAAATCATACTCACTTAGAATGTCAACCATCTACCTTGTCTAGCGTTCAAGTTTGTCTGATCCAATAAATATTTCAGACCCATGTTATCTGTTAATAATGTAAACTTTCTGCCAATAAGGTGATGACGCCACATTTTCAAGGCATGAATAACTACTAATAACTCTAAATCATAGGTATAGTAATTCTTTTCATGTACTTTCATCTTTCTAGATTCATATGCCACTGCATGTCCTTCTTGTGTCAAGACTCCACCGAGTCCGTCATTGCATGCGTCTGTACAAACTACAAAATCCTTGTTGGGGTCAACTATCCTCAAGATAGGTGCTGTCGTCAATAGTTCTTTTAATTTCTTAAAGCTGTCATCACACTTCTGATCCTAGACAAATTTCATTCCTTTCTTCTGCAAGGAAGTTATGGGGTTGGCAATTTTTGAAAAAATCTCTATAAACTTTTTGTAATACCCCGTAATGCCCATAAATGATCTTACATCTGACACATCTTTAGGAACCGGCTAGTCATTAATGGCCCTTATCTTGTCGGGGTCAACCGAGATTCCTTCTGCTGAAATTATGTGTCCTAGATACTGAATTTTGTGTTTGTGGAAGTCACACTTACTAAATTTGGCGTATAGTTGATGATCTCTTAATACTTGTAAGATAATCCTTAAATGTTCATCATGCTCTTCTTTGCTTTTTGAGTACACTAAAATATCATCTATAAACACAATAGCAAACTTGTCTAAGTATTTATGCAAAATATTATTCATCAAACACATAAATACAGCCGAGGAATTAGTCAAGCCAAATGGCATGACTACGAACTCGTAATGTCCATACTGAGTTCGAAAAGCTGTTTTGAAAATATCTTCGTCCTTAAATCTTACTTGATGATACCCCAATCTTAGATCGATCTTCGAAAATACTGTTGCTCCACGCAGTTGATAAAATAGATCATCTATGCGGGGCAATGGGTACCTATTCTTGATCGTCATCTTATTAAGCTGGCGATAATCTATGCAGAGTCTTAAGGTTCCATCTTTCTTCTTAACAAAGATGACAGGCGTTCCCCAAGGAGACACACTGGGTCTAATATACTTCTTATCAATAAGCTCCTTCAACTGTGATTTTAATTCATTTAACTCCAGTATGTTCATTCTGTACGGAGCTTTAGAGTTTGGTACTGCTCCTGGTATCAACTCTATGATAAAATCTAAATCTCTTTTGGGTGGTAATCCTGGAATCTCCTCAGAAAATACATCTTTAAAATCCTTTAGGATAGGTATGTCCTCTAATTTCAGTTTGTCCTCTTTATCCATAAACTCATCATTTACCACATTTACTGCAAACATTTGGAATTCCTTCCTACTTCCCTCTTAACTTGCATGGCTGAAATCTGTTTAAGGGTTACCTTCCTTGGAATTCCTTTTATTTCTACAGTTTTCCCTTCATCATTTAAGCATGTAAAACTTTTTCCATAATAGTCCAGGATGACATGATGGGCTTCTAACCAGTCCATCCCAACTATAATAACATAAGAACCTAAAGGTAGAATATTCAACTTGATTAGTGTTTGTATATGATTCATGGACAACACACAGTTTTCTATAAAATCTGATACTTTCCTCTTTGTTCCAGTTGCTAGTCTAACTAGCCATGATTTACTAAACTTTTCAGTTTTCAGTTTAAGACTTTCCACTATATCTGGTGCTATATAACTTAAACTAGCACCTGGGTCAATTAAAACAGTAACAGGATGGTCATGTATCATACCTTCAATCTCTACCATAGAGATTTGATGATTTGCTTACCTATTGTCAAGTGCTGCATTAATTCTTGGCATCTCCCTTGCTACATCTCCAACAGTAGGTTCAGTCTGTATAGAGTTGATGTTGTTTGCCTTCCGCTTCCTTAAGGGACATTCTGATGCGTAATGGGGACCTTGACATTCGAAACATTTAATATGTGTTTTTGGATCATTGGTCTTGGTAGTATTAGGTGCATTTCTGGGTGCTGTAGAATTCTGTTGTGAATTATTTCTGGAATTGTTCCCTTGATAATTCCGGTTCTGAGAATTTTTCCTTTGAAATCCAGAACTTCCACTGAATCTAAAATTTTTCTTTTTCTGCTCAAAATTGTTGGGCTTATGATTTTTCCAGTTTGACATTCCTTCTCTTTTCCGATTGGTATCATAACAGAAAATTTCCTTTCTCGTAGCTTCCTCCAATGTTTTAGGACTGTCGTACTCAATTTTGTCTTTAATGCTGAAAGGTAAACAACTTAAGTACCTTTGAATTTTTGGTTTCTCTTCTATGAGGTATGGTACATATCTTAGTAAGTTCAGCAACTTACTGTTGATTTCCTTCATATTCATACCTCCCAACTTCAAATCATAGAACTCTTTAGATTTTTCTTCGTAGTACTGCTCAGATAGATAATTCTTTTTGAAATATCGTTTGAAAGCACTCCAACTTACATCTTTATCCTTTATGCCCTTTACCCTTTTGATGTCTTGCCACTAGATATCCGCTTTTCCGGTCTAGTTATATATGGCCATCTTTTCCTTTAAGAACTCTGAATAGTTGTAGATCTGGAAGTATTTCTTCATCCCTGATAGCCAAGATTTGGTTGTCTCAGCCAAGCTTTGGCTGTCTCACCTTTCTCAGTTTCTCCATTGAAATTTGGAGGTCTTATCTTCTTGAATTCTCCAGAAATATGCTCATATTCCTTATTATTTTTCCTTCTTGGTTTGGAGTCTCCTTCACTACTATCATTGGCATAGTTACGCTTCCTTTTGCGTACTTCAATAGCATCTCCTGATGAGGTTGAGCTGTCTTTTACTTCGCTGATTTTTATGTTCCGATTTTTATCAGTGTGAGGCATGTCCTCAACTTTGGAAATATCTTCATTGTTTTTCTTTTGTTCCTCTGTTTTTGCTGTATTCAAACAACACTTTATTTAGTTGTTCTTGTGCTTGCAGAATCCTTTCATTATCTTGTTTCATAGATTTGATTTCTGCTTTAATTCTTGAAAGGCACGTAACAGTTCTAACGATCCGTTATTTAATTCTCCATGACCTTCCTTTACATAGTGTTGTCCCGAACTGTGACTGTTTGGCTGAAATATGTCGCTTAAATGTTCAACTGAGTTCTCCATACCTGTAACTGAAAATAATTTATGAAGATAACATAATAATTAAATTTTTAAGTTAGTACAATTTTCTGCTGTAAAAAAAAATCTTCTGCTGCGTGTTTTGGACCTCATTCAGGCCTAAAGTTCGAATTTGAGCTCTGATACCACATGTAACATCTCAAAATTTCATAAAAAATTAAAATTTTTATAACAACATTAATTTAGATAATAAAATTGCAGAAATATATATTGGGATTATGAAAGCATTAATTATACAGTTGTTAATAATAAACATGCTTTGATTTTCTGTTTAGTGGCACAATGATAATGACAGTTTAACGTATGTTTGGTAAACATGATTAGGATGACAAAAGTAATAAATGAATGGTAGTTTGATGCGACACTATTTTATTTCGCAAAGATACTGATAGTTTGACTTTTGATGAAAAGGGTGTCCTATGAGGTACCCTGGAGCTTACTTAGCTGTAATGCTAAAGCATCTTAAATGTCCTATGTGCAGACGACAGGTAAGAGATTTCATGGCTGCGTAAAAACATAGTCCGAGTAGTTTCAATTTCAAAGTCGTAAATAAATAAACTGTTAGAAATTTGTTTACAATCCACCATGAGTATGCAGTATGGTTTTCACTGTAATAGCTACCGTTTCAAATCTCATTTTACAACTTCATTGTGTTTAGAACTATCGTCTAAGTTCATCATTATGCTATCAGTTTTATCACTAAGATTTTCAATGTTATGGTGGCTAGCTTTTTGTCGTCTTGAGGCAACTAAGTACCTTCAACGCCATTGTCAAGTTTGTAGTGAGAAGATAAAACAAGCATACATAATCTTTGGTTATATTTGTGTTACTCTTTTGCCAAAGGATTTCAAGAAATGTCTAATCTAAAGACTACCTATACTTATACTGATAAGATTTATATGTATGCCGACGATGTCACTAAACTAGTGTTAAGTCTAGTGTGTATGGACTACAACCATTATGATTTTATAATGTTGAACTATACATGATTTTATTTATTTGTTGATTGGCATAATAGAAACTATGTAAAAAATGTGACCATAGTGATCCTATTGACTAAAAATCTAAGTTCTAACCTTTATATTTAATTCTACAAAACAGAACCTTAGGACTATATAACAAATGGAAAGTTGATCTAATGGGTTTGCATAATGTCGTGGGTCAAAAGATAACATACCTATGATACTTAAACATAACTTAGAACCATACGAAACTTGTGATTTGTTTTACCAAAGCATAACATTATAATGTCATGTCTCGGGGTTGAAATGTAATGTTGAAATTAAAACACTGACATGCAATAACTATTGTTAGGTTGATGTGCTGGCTCATTTAAGGTGATACGATCGTCGAGCTGTAATGGAGATTACCCTTTGGATTTGCATTGAAATCTTGATATGAATGTTAGATGACAGGGTTTGTTGTCAATCCACGTATGTAATACCATTGTAAAGGTGAACGTTGAAACCATCGTGTCAATGTTTTGAGTTAGCCTCCCTCCGAGTTGGACGTTCAGAACTATCCAACGTGATCCACTGTGGCATTCCCATTAGTGTGAAGTGATAGTGTATTGAATGCATGAGTTTCTCGACCCAATGCAACTTGTGTTGGCATAAGCCTGGTCGTTGATCAACATTGATATGGACCGTTGGATCAAACCCTAACAAATGGATCGTAAGTTGGTTTAAGAGTTTGATGAATGAGGGTTATTGTCTCCAATATTTTCGGTTTGTGGCCGATAGGTTGCCAAATTTTTAGCCTAAATTGTGTATGAGGTTCGACCTCGAGACCTCTGGTTGGAGAGAGTTACAGTTGCTCTCCCTTTTGCAACAACGTCATTTGATAGACTGTGTAATTAGTTTTCTACTATCAAATTTTAAAATTATGGAACTCATCGTTTTTAAATTGAGTTGAAGTTCTACCCTGGTGTAACTGGACTGAGGATTTCTGGTAACGTTTCTAGTGTGGAGTCAATAAAGCACTATCGAGAGTGAAAAGATTTGGTAGTTTTGCAGCAAGGTAACGTTTGTTGAACAACAAATGCTGTAATGAAAGAATAATTCATTTAATGTGATTCTAATCTCTTTTTGAAAAGATACCAGTCTTTTAACCTACGTTTAATGTCAATTACAGGTTAAGATGGTGTGTTTACGAGCGAAGGTTTGGTAAAGTTGGGAAAGCTTCCAACGGTAAGATCCGGGTCTTCCCTTAAACCCTCATAGGTGCTCTGTAAGGTTGAAGGGGTTTCAAGAATGGAGTTGCAGGTCTGCCATGGCTCGTCGTGGTTGTTTATTCAAAACTATGTTATAAAACAAAAAACATATTTTGTTTGTTGCCGAGACTCTCGTTCCTGTGAAAGATGCTTGGTTTCTATACTTTAAAGTTTGATGTTGCTGACTAGAGTTGTACACAACTCCGACCTGAAGGATCTCCCAAGGCACAAATTACATGTCCTCCCAGAGCAATGTCTCAAAAGAGCATCCCAGGCTGTTACGGGTACACAAATCTGACCTATAGTATCTCTCGGACATGCTCATCTGCACAACCTGATCCACGGCCACAAAGTATCATCCTGATACTCACCATACATCATCCTGATGTACACATGATCATCCTGATCATCATCACTACATCGTCCTGATGCATGTCATCTAGAGCAACATCCTGAAGCTCATCATCCATGATAATCCTGATCATACAATGAATCCACAATATCTTCCTAATACATATCATCATACATGATCTACCTGATCATACAATGTATCCACCTGATACATATAAAAATACATGGTCCAAGAATCCAACATGATGCGTACATACATAAATGATCCAACTGATCATATCCATCATCCAACATGATGCATACATACATAAATGATCCAACTGATCATATCCAGCATCCAACATGGTGGGTACATACATAAATGATCCAACTGATCATATCCAGCATCAACATGATGCATACATACATAAAAATGTAAATGATCCAACTGATCGTATAGAGCAGAAACTAGAACATCGTCCTGATGCTCATCATCCAGCGCTTACATCCACAGCCATGTGAAGGATCTCCCTTCCACCATGCTAGGAATGGCTACAGCAAATGTCTCCATCACTTCTTCCTCGAAGTGTCGTCGATCTGAAGAACACCGAGCCTCTCTCTGAAGTACTCGAACGTCACTCTGGCTAGTGGCTTCATCAACACATCTGCAATCTGCTTGTCCGTTACAACATACAGGAGATTCACTGCTCCTCTCTGCACCATATACCTAATATAGTGGTATTTGATCTCTATGTGTTTCGACCTATCGTGGAACACCGGGTTCTCAGACAGCTTCACACAACTCTGTTTGTCACAAAAGATACCAGTAGTCTCTAGTAGGAGATCAAACAACTATGACAGTAGATTCCGAAGCCATACTGCCTCACAACTAGCTGAACAGGATGCAACATACTCTGCCTTGGCTGTACTCAGTGCTACGCATGACTGCTTCCTGCTAAACCAAGAGATCACACCTGATCCCATACTGAAGCAGCACTCAGATGTGCTCTTCCTATCTGCAGCACTTCCTACCCAGTCCGAATCAACATAACCCTGCAGGTTAATCTTTTGATTCGCATCATACTTGAGCCCATAATCAACTGTACCCTTCAGGTACCTCAGAATATGCTTTACAGCAACCAGGTGAACACTCCTCGGATCTGTCAGGAACTGGCTCAATGTGTTCATCGCAAAGCAAATATCTAGTCTCGTATTCACTAGGTACATCAAGGACCCAATCATCTGACGACACATAGAGACATCCACCAGCTCAGATGAAGCATCACAAAGAAGCTTCAAGTTTGATGCCATAGGTGTGGCCATGGCCTTGCAATCCATCATCCCGAACCTCTTCAAGATATCTACTATATACTTCCCTTATCCAAGGAAGATCCCATCTACACTCTGCCACACCTCCAAACCTAGAAAATAGTGCATCATCCCCAAGTCCTTCATATCGAACTCGGCAGCAAGCTTCCTCTTTGTATTAGCAATCAGCCTATCATCTCCTGTTACAAATAGGTCATCCACATATAGGAGTAGTATCACATGATTTCCTTCCTCAACCTTGTAGTAAAGGTTGGAATCCGCTTTACTCTTGGTAAAGCCCAAACTAGATAGGAAGTTGTCCATCCTACCATACCAAGTTCTAGGAGCTTGCTTCAAGCCATACAAGGCTTTCTTCAATCTGCACACATATGACTCCCTGTCATGTGTTTCAAAACCGAGTGGCTGCTCCTCATACACTTCCTCTTCAACTACACCATTCAAGAAAGCAGTCTTGACATCCATCTGGTTTATCTTCCATTTCATCGTCGCATCCAGGGCAAGTACTGATCTGATGGAAGTGTACCTGGCTACAGGTGCAAAATTTTCTTCATAATCTATTCCCTCTTTCTGAGAGAAACCACGAGCTACAAATCTTGCTTTGTATTTTCCTATGATGCCATCTGCAGCATGCTTGATCTTGTAAATCCATTTGGAAGTCACAACAGACTTCCCTTCAGGTCTTGGGACAACATACCAAATATCATTCTTCATTATTGATTGGTATTCCTCGACCATGGCATCCTTCCATTCTTTCTTTTCCGCTGCTTCTTCATAACTGGAAGGTTCTTTGTTCATGATATCACGGAGTAAAGCAACATAGCTGATATGTGATCTTGTTCTCTTCTTTGCTTTGTGTTCTTCTTCTAGAATGCCATATCTTTTTGCATCTTGAATGAGCTCTCTATCCCATGCAGGTTTCCTCTTGTGAGAGTCCTTCTCACGAGGTGTATCTACAGGTTCTTGTGGATCTTCAATTTCACGATCAACATTTGGAATTGCTTCAGTCATGGTAGTGTCTTGAAATCTAGTTTCCTTGGGTTCTTCATAATCTTCAACAGGTGTCTTCCTTGATTTGATGAATGTTGAGTTTTCATCAAATGTTACATCCTTGCTGACATCAATCTTCTTGAACCCTGGAAAGTATATTTTGTAAGCCTTCGAGCTTTCACTGTAACCCACAAAGATACCCTTCTTTCCTGAAGGATCCATCTTGGTCCTCTTTTCCTTTGGGACATGTGTATATACTGGACAACCAAATATTCTAAGATGGCTGACCTCAGGTTTATTACCGGAGAAGACCTCTTCTGGTGTCTTGTTGTCCAATATCTTGTGGGGTGTTCTGTTCTGCACATATACAACTTTCCTAGCTGCTTCTGCCCATAGATGCATAGGTAGATCCTGGTCATGCAGCATTTCCCGTGCTGCTTCCATGATTGTTCTATTCTTTATTTCAGCAACTCCATTCTGTTGTGGATTGTAAGGAGTAGTCAACTCCCTCTTAATCCCTGAATCACTGCATAGCTTCTTGAAGTCACTTGAAGTGAATTCTCCACCATTGTCGGATCTGAAATTCTTGATTCTCTTATCAGTTTGGTTCTCCATCAAGGTTTTGAATTCCTTGAACTTATCAAATACTTCATCTTTTTTCTTCAAGAAGTAAACCCAAGTCTTCCTGGAGAAGTCATCAATGAAAGAGACATAGTAAACATACCCACTCAGAGAACTTGATGACATCGGACCACATACAACAGAGTGGATGATTTCCAAGATACTTTTAGCCTTGCTTTCTCTGCTTGGAAATGCCTTCTTTATGTTCTTTCCTTTTGCACATCCTTTGCAAACACCTTCATGCTTGGTCTTGATTTCAGGAAGACCTTCTACAACTTTACTTGCAATTGGTAATGCTCTGTAGTGCATATGTGCAAGTCTTCTGTGCCAAAGTTCACTTGGCTCCATGGAATCATGTACCATGGCATGTTCAGGTTGTCCCTTCAATTTATACAATCCTCCCTCTTGCTCTCCAATCACCACTGCATCATCAATAGTTTTACCCTTTGGCCACATTAGGACTTGGCCATCTACAAATGCAACCCTCATTCCTTTTGCATCCAATGTATAGATGGAGAGTAGATTCTTCTTGAGCCCGGGTACATAAAGAACTTCTTTCATCTTTAAAGACTTTCCAGAGTCTAGGTTGTAGGAGGCTTCACCAATTCCTTTGATGGGATATTGATAATCATCCCCAAGTTTCACCTTATGGGGTGATTCATGTTCAGATAAGTTTACAAAAGATTCTTTAAACCCAATCATGTGCTTGGAAGCCCCACTGTCAATAAGCCAATCATCACAACCACGAGAAATAGTACCCATGAGAGCAGAGATTAGAACATACTCTTCTTCGCTTGATGAATCATCATCACTTTTTTCTCTAGCCTTATTTTTTGGAGGTTCATCATCTTCAATAGCATGAGCATGGTACCTTCTTTTGTTTCCCTTATTCTTCTTGTTGAACTTGTTGTTGTCCCTTTTGTTCTTGGGACATTCTGAAGCAAAGTGACCCTTCTCATTGCATGTGAAACACCTTATATCCTTATTATTCTTTTGGTGATAGTGAGTGGATCTCTTCTGCTGAGAGTGCTCCTTTTTAGGCTTGCTTATTTTGGTGTGAGCTACGAGAGATTTATCTTCACTTCCCATCTTTTCTTCTCATGTCACAAGCCTAGCTTCTTCTTGAGAGCATTCCTCCCACAGTCTACTGAAAGAGATCAATTTCTTTCTTGCATAGATTCCTTGAATAAAGGAGTCGCATGACCTAGGTAGGCCATTCAGAGTGGTCATAACAACTTCACCATTGTCCACTACTTCATCCACAGATTCAAGTTGTTCCTTGATCTAAGAGAACTCGGAGAAGTAATATTGAATGGTCTCTCGATTCAACATCTTGAATCCTTTCAATTGATTCCGTAGAGTCATCTTCCGATTTATGTTCTTCCCTTCAAATAACTTGGTCAAGGAGTCAAACATCTCCTTGGGTGTCTTTAGAGATGATACATGTGGTATAAGATGGTCTTTGATAGAATCATCAATGATTCTCTTTTCCTTGAACAAGTTCTTCTTATGCAATACCTTAGCCTCTTCATCCTCTGGGATAGGGACCTCAAAGCTGATGTAGGAGTCCAATTCATTTTCTTCCAGGATTAACCCAATCCTATACTTCCAGGCTCAGAAGTTATCAGCCCCTTCAAGCTTATCCTCAAGCTTGGTGTGGTGAGACATCTTAAAGAGTACTTCAAATGGAAATAGAAAGGATTTAGGTCTTACCACTTGCTTTGCTGAAAACTGGATCTGGTCCCGGATTAGGGTTTGTCGGAAAAACCCTAAAAATTCAAAATGTGAATTTCAACTTTCTGAAAGGATAGAAAGATGCGCCTTGATGATTTGATCAACTTGGTGTATTCAGAATTTGAGATTTGCAAAGCTTCACCCTTCAGAAATGCCTTTTAGTCTTCCTGAGTTCACTGGGGAGGACCCTGAATTAGGGTTTGAGTTTCCCGGAGATTTACTCAGCCAAAAATCTCGATCCAAAGCTCTAAACTTTGACTTTTCCAAGGAGCTTCCAGCTATGTCTTCAGATTTCAGAAATTCCTATTTTTTTGGAAACCCTAATTATTAGGGCCAAATCTGAAAATGCTCAAAATTGGATTCTTATTGGACAGATAGATTCTCCTTGATGAGTAGAGTCAATCTACTATACTTCTTTTCCAAAATCTATGGAGAGAAACCAAATAAACAAGAAACCCTAGTTTCCGTCACTGCACAATGTCTTCTTATCAGGTTAGCTCTGATACCATGTTAAATTTTGAGCATTAATTCACAATACTCTAGGATATTTACTAAGAGAATAACATGTACAGTATATCAATGCATATCAATCATAATAAGCATGTCAATCATCATAAGAAGCAAAAGCATGAGAGACAATAGACACATAGAGTTTCCGTGGGGAAAACCCTAAGGTGAAAAACCCCACAACTTCCTCAGAGATAGATAGAGCAATAGCTCAACCAAAGTACAACCAAATACACAGAGATAGTCTTCTACTAGCATATGTTCCTCCTCCTCACATGTGAGCCACTTTTTGAGTGAAGGAAGAAGGAGTTTCTGAGTGATCCAAATAGAGATCTCCTGATCTCTATTTATACTTGTTCTGTTTGCCCAATAACCTTATGGGGCCGACTTGTCTTGCTAGGTACAATAACCACATGTTACATAAATTAGGTCCGATCCCACACATGGTGGTCTAATAACCCATTGGCAAGTTAATACACTTGCGACACTTGTCAATACAAATGAGGACACTTCCATATAGAGGAATGACACATCTCTATAGGAGTACAATAAATATATAAATGAAATACATTTCGAAGTTACATATACATCAACAAATGTGCTTTGCACGTAGTCATCCCCCCCAAAAGGAACTCCCTTTTTAACAACCTCATATAACCATGTGTATTCTTCACATAGTTACACACAAAACGACACAAGTAGTTTTCCTTCCCCTGCAAACTTTGAAGTTCAGTGATGTTGGTTGGTGGGGGTAGGGATAAACTATCCTCTACTTTCAAGTGATCAATGTGGATCCCATATTTTGAAACAATGAATCAAAGAAGGCATCTAGACTCAACACAGAAGATGCACTTATGAGGATTTTGTTGGGTGTAGCCCAAGTATAGGAAGGTTTGATGAAAAAGGTACAGTTAGGAGAGGCCTAACATTGACCAATTTTGGGAGAAGCAACTCCACAATTCCCGGGAAGAGGGTATGGAGAAAAGCGAAGCTGACAGGAAAGGACCTGTCCCCTTAGTAAACATAAAGTACTAAGGACAGCTAGAGTTAGTTGAAGCAGTTAAGGATGAAGTGACAAAATGACAACTACGGAAGCAGAGAGTAAATAAGAGGAGTGGTGTAAAGAATGCACCACATCAGATTCAAAGCCGCGCGGTCAAAACTGCATTGCTAGAAGAAGCGTCAGAGTCAGAAGAAGCAGCGTAGAAGGAAAACAAAGTCGCTGAGAAGTTAAAGAAAAATGTGGTCGACAGGAGAACCACGCTATTTTGGGTTTAAGGGTACTATGGGGGTTGGCCCATAGTTATTGTAATATGTGACCTTTGGGAACATCTATATAAAGGTAAATTTTGTATAAGGAAGGGTTAGAATTTTGATATATTATGGTTGGTCATTTGTTAGAGATTGTAGAGAAATATCTAAGAGAGGAAAAGACTCTGCAACTAAGTGCATAGCAGGGTATTTTTTAAGGATTATAAAAGTATACTTAAGTATAGTATTCTAGGCGATTATTCTGGATTGAAAAAAACATATATATAGATTGGTAGGCCAATATTAAATATGAAACATACAATTTACTACTCAAACTTGTAAATTTTGGCGAATATTATGATAAAAAAACATATTTTATGTAAATATAGGCGATATTAGAGTCTAAAAATGACCAAATAGCGCATTTATTTTTTGAAAAAAAAGACAAAAAATAGCCAATTGGTGAAATTTTGCCCTTAAAATTTTCCCTGGTGCATAGAGATCTATTGTAGAGAAGAGTTTGTAACTAAGTGCACAGATTGGAACTGTTAACCCTTCCAAGTAATATAAGAACAGTTCACGTGGACGTAGCTCCCATCTGATGGGTGAACCACGTAAATCCCTGTGTTAAGTGTATGAATCTACGATGTATTTTGTGTTCATGTTATGTTGTTCTTATGTATTTGATTTCATATGTATGTTAATGAGAATCGTATGTTAAGTAATGGAAACTCATGTGCATGAATATGCAAAGTAGTAATGAATGTGATGAATGTGTAGTTATATAGATAGACAAAACAACGATTCAACAAAGTCTGTAACTGTTGGTAACTACGAAGTGAGAAGTCACATATCAATTCTGATTATGTTAAGTATAAGCAAAGTAAGAGTAACTTTGCGAAGGTCAATTTCCACATCCGTGCATCACCACGGTTGCAGAAACTTGATTATGTAACCCCCCATCTTCGCCTCAGGTGAGACTTCATCCTGTCTGCAGGTTGATGCCAAAAGGGCCGGTAAAAGGGGTTTGTTGGGTCTATAAGAACTACGCAGAACCCATGTCAACCCAAAATCATTCTCAACAAATTTAAATGGATATTATAACGTCGACATCTAAGGAAAATCACTATCACATGGTCGAGGTGAAATTCATGACGATTTGAATGGGCCAGTAAATCATCAAGATAGGGATCCACAATATCATTAATATCATGAAAGGAATACTACATCGCCTGTTGGAATGTAGCACCGACGTTTTTAGGGCCAAAACGTTAGTGCTACATTCCAGCAGGTCATGGGACAAATGAAAGCAGTCTTGAGATGGTCTGCTGGGTGAATTTGGATCTGATTATAACCAGAGAAGCCATCCATAAATGAGAAGATGACTCTACTTGCACAATTATTGATAATATGGTCAATGAAAGGGGTAGGATAATTGTCTTTGGGACAAGCCTTGTTTAAATCCCTATAATCGTCACATACTCTGATAGTTCCTTATTTTGCGTGACATGAACGATGTTAGAGACCCATTCCCTCAAGGGGACAAGATAAATAAAACCATATTTCAAGATATTTTCTATTTCTACCTTTATAGCCACACTCTTTCGGGCGTGCAAAGGACAAAGTTTTTGCCGGACGGGTTTTTCCCTAGGATAAGTCTTGATCTCGTGATCAACGATGGCGGGATCAATTACGGGTATTTCTTCATAGCTCCATGCAAAGATATCATATAACTATTTGAATAAGGCCATGTAAGATTTTATTTCTTTAAGAGAGCAATTTTGGCCGATGTGAATATGTTCTACGACACGAGGTTTCACCGATATGTAAATGGAGATGGTAGGTGTGATGTTTTCCAAATTTATTTCAGTTACCGTATCTCGTGTGAGAATAGGAGGTTGAGGAGTATGAATGATATCTGGTGAAACAATGGATTTCATATCATTCTCTACCTCATCTAGGGGTGGGAGGAAGGATGATGATGGTGATGGTGCTCCCAGGAAATTTCATCTAAGCTCATAATTTCCATGATAGATTCATTGGAGGGAAAGGTCTAGAGGAGATAATCCAGAGATGGCGTAGACGAGTTTAGTCAAGAAGACATAGAATAAAGGTCTGATGTGACTAAGTGATGGTCATCAGGTGGTTTAGAAATGGATTGGATAACATGACATCTAGCCTTAGATGGGATAAGATGCATGTGATCTCCAATCGAGTCAATTCCGTTAGGACTAGGAAGAATCCAAGGATTGGTCGAGCTAGAGGAATGTTGGACCATGGATGAAATCATGTTTACCATGGAAATTTGTGATCGGGGATCGGGTATTGGGAAGACTTCCATCAGTGATGAGTCCTTGAGGAGTCCTACCCCCACACTCTTAGATCTAGTTGAGGATTTCCCTAGAAGAGTGATGTTTTTCGCAAGATGAGAGTTGGTGTCAGGTGTACAAAAATCTAACTGGTCAATGGTGACAATTTTCCCTTGGTGGGGACACTGCACAATGCGGAAAACTTAGGATGAAATTGTAGTCATTGCATAGAACCAATTTTGACCAAGTAATATGTTATAATCCAAGGGTGCATCGACTAATTCCACATGAATGGAAATGGTATTTCCTCCTAAATCGATAGCTAAGTATTGTAGAATTCCATGCAGTTGAAATCCTCATTCGTCAAATGCTTTTAGGGTGGTGGGATATCAGTTCAATTCAGGAGATCCAATGGCTCTCCAAAAAGACAATGAAATAGCTAAAGTAGAGGCTCCTTCACCTAGAACAATACGATGGATGTTTTTCCCAACAACGTTGGTAATGATTTGGAATGTTAGTTGATGGGAAAGCCTCGAATTGAAGTATTCCAATTTAAACATAAAAATGTTGGATGTTTCTAGATCCACTGCTCCAATGGAAGATAACAGGGTCTTACACAGATTATGATAGTTTTGTAAGACTTCGAGGGTTGACAAGGCACAGGGTGCGTGGGCCAAATCTTCAACAATGTCGTAGTTTTGGGAAGCCTGGGAATTAGGATTAAAAGTCACCTTTCAAATCATTCTTTTAGGTGGGTGAAACACTGCATCTGATATGAGTTTCTCTATTGTTAGAGGACCTTGTAGGGGAGAAGTGGTGGACGTGGAAGTGGAGTTTTTTTAAGTGTTACCTCCATTGTATTATTTTTCAAGAACATAGTCGTATTTATGTGCTTTGGTAGATAAACTAACCGTCTCACTACACATCATGAGAACATGAGCGGTCGAGGATGTTTCTCCTTGCGAGGAGGTCGGTTGTTGTGAAACCATATGATGTTGTTATGTTGGGAAGGTATTAGTTAAGACATCGGGTTGAGTATTTCCTTTAAGAAACTTTTGGACTTCTTCATGATGGGGACATTCCTCCATGAAGTGATCATCGCCGCACAACAAACATGGAAACTTAGCCTTCTGTTTTGGTTTGGCATTGGGTGTGTCCTGATTGGTTTTGTTTTCCTACTGGTTGGAATATTTTTTGGATTTACCTTTATTCTTCTTCTTACCAACATATTTATAAGATGAACCATATTGGATTGAATTCACTTCCATGATGGAAGCAGGATTGGGTAAATTTGCGATGTTATTACCATCCTGTGTTGGAGTTGGATTTGGAGCTGTTTGGATTTGTGATCTAGTCAATTGTGTTGCAGGCTGGGTTGTGACGGAACCATTTATGCCATCGACATGTGATCTCGCAGGTGGTTTGGATGGGTCATTTGTGGGGCGAGGAGCGTTGGGAATTATGTCGTATAATGTGCCATATTGAGCATATAATAATTCTAAATACTAGGCACGTGCAATGGCTTGTTCCTATGTAACAACCCCACCCATAGCTACATCTTTGGAAATAACAAGCAGTAATTATTTGGTAAACCAATCAGCTAGTAATTGGTCTGGAATAGGGGCCTTAATTATCCTATGTTTCCTTCTCTACTCATGGATATGATCATAAATATGGGTGCAGGTAGATTGGCGGAGGGAGGTTAAGAGGTTCATACCAGTTTCATAGCAGATCGGTAGCTGGAAATGTGTCAGGAAATCCATAGACAAGGATAAAAAATATGGGAAAGAATGTTGCAATAGTTCAATATACCATTTGGTATCAATGCCAGTGAGAGTTCTCTAAAAGAGCCTCAAACGAATGGAATCATCCATTAAAGAGTTAGAGGAACACCATAAGTGATATGTCATCATGTGGTTTTCTGTATCTTCATTGGGTTTATTGTCAAACTTACGTATGTCTGATGGAATCTTGACAGGAATACAGGCCAATTAATGCCATTTCTAATGGGATCGTTCATGAAATGTGACAGATCGGGAGATCTAATGTAGCTAGAAACGGTAACTATTGGTTTGGCTGAGGATATTTGTAGTATTGATATGGCATTTGAGTACTAGTAGGATTGCTAATTGATTGATTGTAAGGTGCAAGCATATATGGTGGTGGTCCTCCCATAGGGGGTTGGACATATGGTGGAGGTCCTCCCATACTAGGAGGTTGACTTGGTGGTGGGTTTCCCCCCGAATTAGGGGGTCCTCATGAATGGGGTGGTTTCCCATGTGGTGGGGGTGGAGGTGGTTGAGGTGGGGGTGGGTGTGGAGGCGGTAGGGGTGGGGTCCTACAACTAGGGGTCCAGCCGGAGGAAAGTTTGGTTGGCACCATGGGGTATTCATGTTTCCAGGGTAAGGTACTCTAGGATGAATGTTTCCTAATGAAGTAGGTTAATAGATTTGACTCATAGCCATGTTTTGATTCCTTGGATGTTTGTAAACCCATGTAGGCTGACCCCACATAGATAGCCCCCACGTGGGATGCCCCCACAAAGTTTGTCCCGTATCTGGAGGCAGACCTCTATTCATGTTGTAAGTAATATTTGAAGGTTCCCCTCTAGTTACATTCCATCCAATCACCAAAGGTTTCCCCCCAGTTACATTTTGACTATTAACTAAAGGTTGTCTCGTAGTGACATTTTAACCATTAACCAAAGGTTGTCTTGTAGTGACATTTTGAACACTAAACAAAGGTTTCCCCATAGTCATATTTTGGCTACTAACCGAAGGTTGTCCCCCAGTTACATTTTTCCTTGTAGTTGAATATTGTCCTTTAGTTTCCAAATTGAGATTGGCTGAGGGTTCCCCCCACTCATAAAGGTCAAAAGGGGTCTAGAACCAACCATTTGATTTTAAGGCCATGAAGTCGGAAATGATGGTTGGCCCGGTTCATAAGAGACCATGTTGGGAATGGGCATTCCTAGTGAATAAAAAGTGAAAGAATTAATAGGAGCGTGATATTCAGGATTAATGACTTCTGAGGTGGATGATAAAGATGGGTGAAAACTCCAACGTCTCACATTTTCTCCAAGTGCTCGCATATGAGATATAGTGTCTTGAAGTGGTGCTAAGAATTCATCGTTTGAGATGTATCTGATAAGATGTGGAGGTGGAGTTTCCTCCACAGTTGAGGGTGTACCAAAGTCAGAAATATCTTGTCCTATGGAAGTAATCCAAAATGGAGCAGATGTACCAAATGTAGTTTCCACTGAGTCATCCAGAGGTTGAGTAAGTATCCAAACTATGGATCCAGAATACCCTTCAAGTGAATGATAAAAAGAGGTATCACACGAAGAAGGTTGTTCTACCACCAGTGGTCTCATAGGGTCAGTGATAGGTGGATTTACAGGGTGAGAATAATCTCCTCCTGATTCAGTAATTGGGATCCCTTATTCCTGTAGAGAAACTATAGTAGGTTGGTCTGTGTTTGTCCCTGCATTTCCCTCCCCATCAGGGGGATATTCAGGTGGAAAGTTTTTCATTCTGCGAGATATCCTTAAGGGTTACTTAACCATAATGTTTAAGAAAAGTCTCTCAATAAAAGTATTCTAGACAAAAGACACACTGCAAGTCCTACTCGGGCTAAAGGTCGCAAGCAAACTTGTGTAATAGGTGGGATGAAAAGCCAGATCCTCATGGGAGTGTCAAGTCATCTCAAATCGTGATATACCGTAGGGTCCAATAGTAATACTTGGCCCAATCTTTCACAACACTAACCATGGATGATTAGGACCGTGCCCCTGACCGTATTACCTGACTACCTATTAGTACGTGCATAGTAGCTCTCTGAGTGCTGTTCTTGGTGTATTTCAACAACATGGAAACCGATAGTTTACTCGGTTGGTTTTGGGATCCTAGAAGGGTCTCCTGGTATACGCAAGGTACGTAAGAGCTCCAATCCGTAGTAGTGTTGTCTAATGCACAACCGTTCGACAAGGGCCTTCCTATATACCATTGATTACATGAAAGAACCTTTCTATATACCGTAAATCATGTGAAAGGCCATTCTATATACCGACTAGTACGTGGAAGAACCACCTGGTCCCCGGGTTGTAGTGTAGGAAAACAACGAAAACGCCCATGCTTAAAGATGCAAGAAAACGTCTCTAACCTGTCACTCAAGTTGCTAAATATTTTAACTTAACTAGCATTTTATTTTATCTTGTATGGTTAAGTGGACCAATGAAGTGTGAACTCATCCCAATATCAAGCATGAACTAAATGAGGTGCAAGTGCTTTCTTTTGATGAAGTATATCTATGAGAGACTCAGAGAGATCTTTTCTTTTTCTTACTAGAACAAGTGCATTTTTCAAAATACCACTCTTTTCACTTTCTTTTTGAGCAAGAGACAAAAAAAAACAACACTCTTGCAATCGACCCAAAAACCAAAAGCACAACACCAAAACAATTTTTTTTTGTTTTTTCCAAAAGAGATTTGAAACTACAAGCTAAAATGGAAAAATAATGAACTTCTCTTAATTCCAAAACATCTTACTTTTCGAATAAAGAAATAAAGGAGTTAAATGACAATTCAAAATATATTTTAATTCACTTTGTCTTAATTAAAATTCAAGAGATTGGAAACATTTTTGTAATTGTTTTAAACAATAGAAGTTCAAAAGAAAAGTAATCACCCAAAGCATCCAATATCAAGCTTCAAAATGACTCAAGCTAAACTCACCAGAGGCTTCTAAAGAGCCACAATACAAGCTACCCCTATGAGGGATTGGAATCACCCAAGACAAGCAATGCAACTGCTTGAATAGCTAGGAATCACTAAGAAACCAAGCCAAGCTTTAAATCTCAAGAAAATGCAAGAAAAAGAGGTAAATGATAGATCTAGATTGAGACTGTGATTGACACAAGCAAAAGACAAAAATCATAGGAACACCTAATCCAACCCTAAGAGGGGATATTGACCCTATTGCAAAATTTTGCACAGAGTCGCGTGTTTGTTGTGGAACACAACGCACCAACTAGGATCGATGCGATTGTCGGTATTACCTAGGTGCGTCATTGACGCACTATATATGAACACAGGTCACATCGATGAAAATAGAGAGAATTTTTTTGAAAATAAAAAAGGACAAAAAATTCATAACCCCAAAGGATCTAGATAGATTTTAGGTGTCAAATTTACTAGATCACCCAGTGACTCAAGAATGCTAAAATTGTAATAAACAAGCTAAGATAAGTGACAAGATCTAAAGGAATCCCAAGGAAAAGAAAGAGATATTTAATGAGCTTCTCCCCATTGGAGTCGCCAATTTTGTTAAAGGATTAGTTCTCAAGTGCGGACACGAGTGAACCTCCCTAGTTCGAATGAGTCGAAACTAGAACAAAACAGGACAATACATGCACACCTTCACCTAGATCAATTAAATACTCACAAGAAATGAAGTAGAGAAGGCTTACCTCTAATATGAAGTTAATCCTTGTTATCTTCGAGCTTCTCCAATCCAACTTCACATATGAGATAACCTGTGACAGATCCAACACAAATGAATAACAAGTGGATTGAACTAGGAACAATATAACTGATCTAAACAAATGACCAAGGATATTTTCTATACATGACAATAACAATCAAGTATGGGAAGGAAATGCATCATTGTATTAAATATAACAGAAAGAAATACAACTGTGAGCCTTGGTGTTGTAGTCTCCTTCTGATAGATTCCTCTTATTCCAACATGTCACCCTTTCCTTGAAAGGAAGCACATCAAGAGTCTAATGCTCTGGGAAAATTTCTCCAGAACTTACTTACTATCAATTCCTCCTCCCCCCACACCCATGCCCAAAGGTTTCATTTATAGGATGATAAAGATAAGAGAGGGGTGAGAATATTAGGGAAAGTGGACGAGATATGATCCCAACAGTTTTGGATCTTGAGCTAGATCTAGAGAAATAGGAAGGAAAGGCTATCCAATGATATTTCTCTCTAGAAGCTTATTGAAAGCCTAATTATCTACCTGTACAGAGGTCGACGTGCTTTGCAGTGGATCAAGGTGCATATTCCATGGTCGACGTGGTTTGTTCTGAAGGTAAGATGCGCTAGCAACGCATGTTGTAGTGATACACACTGTGTCGAGAGGATTTTAGTGCAAGTTGCTAGTGGATCAAAACACACCGAGGTTTCAAAACAAGTGATTTAAAAGCCAGGGAATTCAACCATAATCCACCATGAAAATGACTTCAAGGATTGTGGAAACATGAGGTCACAAGGTTTGTGTTGTTGACGAAAATTTCGTGTAATAGATTTCCCCCCAAAGTATGAATATAAAGAAAAAGGATAGGTGATGTACTTTGATGTGATTTCCAGAGAGAGGAACCATTAGTCGGAGAACTAACAACAATGATCAAGGACTTTGCAATACAAGTTATTAAATTTATGATCTAGACATATCACTCGTCCATTGCATGGCTGCCGACCAATACATTGCAGATCCATGATGGTATTGACTAAGGATATGGACACCAAAATACAACGTGGATCCATACTTGAATGCCTAAACACAATCATGGCTACTAAAATACAAGCGTAGATCCATGATAAAATAATGACACAGACATGACCATTACAAGAGTGGATCTATGTGACAGTACATTGATGAGGTCTCCACTATAACATCTATGTGGACACATACTAAAAATTTCCATTGCAACCTGGGTATGATAATAAGAAATCATAGTAACCCAAGGTCTTCTACCTGATCCTAAAACGATATGTATCTAACCATGTGATTACAATGTGTTGAGGTCAAACATGGTATAAACCACTTGATTATTGGTCAGTGATGTGAACCATTAACAAGTGAGAGGGAAATCACCAATGATGAAAATGATTCCCAAGGTATCTCAGTACATTCCAACAAATGAAAATGAATGAGTTGGATTTGAAAATCTACAGAATCATTCGATCAGAGGTGAATGATGTAAACCTACTGTCGAAGGTGAGAAAACCTGCCATTGAGGCATGCAACCTTCAAGGTACTCAATGGTCTCTAAATCTAACCCCTGGATGATGTGCTGGTGTCGACGGGGATAGATTCATCGAAGGAGGGCCATGATGTATCGCACATGATCGACACGAAACTGATATAGGAATATGATTTTGGATGGCAGATCAAACAAGTGTGGAATTAAAAAAGGTGTATGGAAAAGTGCTATTGAGATACTGCTTCAGGGATAGCTTGAAAACTATAACGTTTGAATCAAATGAAGGAATTCCCTTGAACATTTTATGACACGACAAATGACCTGGAAACATTTATTTGGTGAAACAAAAACCAAGACATAATGCAACATGAATGAAGCATTCTTCGGATGATCCAAAGGAGTAAAGAGACTCATAGACTTAACACGACTCTAAGACAAGCTGATTACCCAATTGTTTGGATGAAATACAAATAGGTTCTATGTTCAAGGGTGACGATAAGATACCATAAATACAGATTCAGACGCATTTCCCTTCCATTTTTCCCCATCATGATCGATGAGTACCTCTTTGTTTATTAATGAGCTTGAGGAGGATAACAGATGCTCGGTATAGCTTGTTTTTCAGATGAGTCCAATATCACACGTTTTACGAACTTGAGAAAGGAGGGGTTATGTCCCAAAAGGGTCCTTCCATGTATGATTTTACGAGTCCAAAGAAGGTAAACTCAGTGACATTTCACATTTTGAGAGTCTGAAATGGTCAAAAGAAAACGCCAGGGTGAAATTTTTGTAAAGTTAGTCCCTAGGCCCCCAAAAGTGTAAGATAATGCATATAAGAACTCTCATAGTCAGTGGTTGAACAAGGTATTACTTTTTCGTAAATAGTCTACACGATTCGAAAGAGGGGTAAACTATCACCCAATAGATGACCTTTTAAACTCTTTTACAAGAGTGAAAGAGACAAGTTCACATGGAGATCTTTTCCTGTTTCGAGAGTCTGAAAAGAGCTTAAAGACAAACCTAAGGGGGTTCTTAAGCATAAAATAGCTTGGACCATAACCTCATCATTGAATTTGACCTGTAATCTCAAAAACAAGTGTGAGAAACCATAATAATTAATAAAAAAGGGATTTTAATAACAAATGGTAAAAAGTAATACAAAATTATGAGGTAAAAATAATCAAAATATTGTCCTTCAACTTAATAAATAGAGGTGAAAAGGACTCATTTTACCATTGTATTCTTACTCTTTTCACCAAAGAGGGTAAAAAATCATTTGACATAGAAACTTGCGTTGGAGATTCTGGGCATTCCAGGTAGTGTATTTTAATCTCATCAGTTGAAGGTAACTATTCTCCTCCATTTCATTTATTTGGTTGAATTATTGCTATTTTATGTTTTTTTGAGTGGATTTGGGGCAGGTTTTTTGGGTGAAAATGCGTCCCTAGGTTGACACAACCTACCCTTTTGGGAAACACATCGATTGGGGTCAATGCAGATCCCAGAAGGGAGAGCCACGTGATGGCATGCTATATATGCAGTCGGATAGCGCCGATCGCAAATGTGACCCTAAAAAATAAATGCAACAAAATTTTGGTGTTTTATTCAGATGAATAACTTCTAATACCTTATTTCACGGTTTTACAGGTTTCACCAAGGAAAATGTTGGAGTGGAGAGAGAGATATCATGAGTTGGAGGATTTGGAAGGATTGAATGATGCCAACACCATGTTTTCCCTTCAAGAATGTGGGCTGAAGAAATTCTTTCTCACTCCAAGCATGAGCGCTCAAGTTCATCTATTGGGGTAGTTGGTGGGAATGTGGGACCCTGCTGAGCTTCATTTCCAAGTGGGGGCCCATATTCTCACTCTATATATAGAATACAACTATCTTATGACTAGGATATCAAGAAGAGGAGAACGTTCTTTGATATCTGGACAAAGTGGGGGTGATGAAAATGTTGATTCACTCATTGATGAGTATTGTGATATTGGGACTAGAAAGGCCAACGAAAATATCCCAATTAAAAAAGTCTGTGATTGGACATTGAGGACTGTTCTCTTTACCATGGTGTGAGTGGCGGGAACTAATTCCCATAATCAAGAAATTATATCCCAGATGTTGTGCGCTATAGAGTGCATGCAACCCATCGTATTCAATTGGTGTGAAAGTATACTGAGCATTATGAAAGACCAGTTTACCAAGTGTTGGTTGGGTAAGAAAAAATAGTTTGGTTACTAGTCCGTTGTGGTATCCTTTTTTATGGAGCGGGTTCCTCACTTCCACCCGCAGCATATAGAGATGGCCATATTGGATCCATGGGATCCCCACATGATGAGGTGGATTGCGTTATTTGGTCGTAATGGTGGTCCGATCCATAGATATGGGATAGCTTTCTTCAAATGGGTGCACAAGCAACTACTCATGATAGAGGATTATGCATACACGGGTACATAATTTTGAGGAGATATCGGATTATCACTCCCAAAGGGATCAGTTTGGTGTGAGATAAGTAAAAAGGATTTTTCACACTTTTCAAGTTTTTATGGGTTTTTTGAATATTTCATTGTTTTGGTGTACTATGAATTTTTATGTTTTATTAATTCAGATATCAGACTAGTGATTTCACTTGATGCTTCCCCCATCCAGTAGTGAGGGGAAGGTAACGCTATTACTGCACATGAGTGAGAGGCGAGTGAGGATCTCAAGGAGATCGAACAGAACCTGTAGAGGCTAATTACTGACATCCAAAACGTATCACTGGAGGATCTGCCACGATGTTATCAACACCACATAGTGGGGGTTTCTAGGAGTATCAGACATTTTCTCCATTGAGTAGCTTGGGATTTGATATGTTATCACGAGAATTATGATTAGCCTGATCATCTATGTGTAGTTATTTATGAAATACATGAGCTTCAAAGTTTTTTTGAGTGATATCTTAAAGCTATGCGCTTCAAGATTTTGTCCTAGTACTTTTGTAAAAATATTTATCATGCTTAATATAAAAGCCACTTCTATCGATTTATATACAATGTGTCTATGTTGGATGTGGATCTCATGTAGGCTATTTATTTGCATATGAATGATTTACATGTTGTGCTATATACATTTTATGATAAAATGATTAAGAATGTGCAAGGTGCCAATCTAAAATAAAATTAGCTAATGAATCAAAAACCATATTCATGTGCCTCGAGATATGGTGGTATTGAATGAATTCAAATGATCTCTCCAAGAGACGTACTCATAAAAAAAGACGGAGTAGTGTAGGGTCATGATCAATTTAGACTCGGTTTAAGTGGGAGACCACAAGTTGGGAATCAAGATGGATGATAATATGGTCCACACCATGGGAGGAGGCATCGATCAACAATCCAATCGCCGCGTGATACTCAACTGTATTATTAGTTGTAGGACCTATGCAAAATCCTCTTGAACTTATAAGTTCATCGACAGGGGAATAGAATACCCAAGCTACCAAAGTAAGGTTTCGGGTGTGTCAGCTAGCACCGTCTGCGAATACGGAATAGGTTGTCATCTACACATTCAAGCAGAACATGGTATGAGAAGTCATGGTGGAAATGAGACCCTAACATATGAAAAGAAAAAATAACTTCACACCATATCAAACACACATTATATACAAAATGTACAAGGCACTTATGCAGGATTACCCTAAGCATAGTAACTTTTAAGGTAGAGCCCATGATCCACATCTCAGTTGGAATTATTGTCGGATGCCACTTAGACACATATTCGACTAGTCACCAACGTCGACACAACTTCGACAAGTTCCGACTTCGACAAGTTTTGTGACCTCACAGTTTCACGACATCTACATGCAGCGTTGATATGCGACTTGCGACTGTAGAACTTCGACAGATTGTCTCTTTGTCTTCCGGTCGACTGTAACAGTTGAACTGTCGAATCGTTCTAACTTCTTTATAACTTAACATAATGGGAAAGTACCCAAGCATCTCAGCACTCTCTATATAATCATGTCAATTATTGTAATATACAACATAGAATCAAGTCATGAACTTATATCCAGTAATAGAAATCAGTTCACATTCCTGCATATTGTTTGTGTATATTTGTGTTATGTCTGTGTAGTGTATCCCTTCTTTGCGCATTCTGTTTCTTAAGCTTCCGCCATGACAGAGTGATTCATTCAGTCGAACTATTGTCCCCCTCGTGCTTCCTGGCCACGTGCGGATCATTGGTATCAGAGCACTTAGTTTTGTTCGTGCTTAATTTGGTGTAGACACTTCCAGCAAAGTTACCGACTTATGCATGTTCAAACATTCTCGCAATCTCAACAATCCAAGCAGATGCTACCTCCAGAAATGACATAAGAAACGAATGATAGACGTGTAGCCGACGAGAAAGCACAACTTATTGAGCAAGCACTAACTTGACAATGAACTGAAATGTTCACCTAGTTCAATGAAAATCTCATGCGATTTGCTTCAACATCCGGAGGATTTTCGACGAGAACTTACTCCGATAAAATTAACCCCTTCAAAGTGAAAATGAATTTTTACATACCAAATCTTAAGAGCAAGATTGACGTGGAATCCGTCGACAATTGGGTGCAACAATTGGAATTCTATTACTCTATGAATCAACTCTCAGAAGCTGACAAGATCACCATTGCAGCCTTAAAGATGTCAACATATTTGCACTGCTGGTGGGAGAACCTCTTGAAAAACATGGAGAAAAGCGGAGACCCCATCAACACATGGTATAAATTTGTTGAACACATTCGAAAGGAATTTTACCCCCCAAGTACCTTAAGCAACAATATAAGAAGTGGCAGCAGCTAAGGGAATGGAAAGACCAATAAGTACAGAGTTACATCAACGAGTTCTATCGACTCATGGATAGACTTGGCGTCCAAGAAGAAGATAAATTGCTTGTTTTGAAGTACATCAGTGGATTGTCCCAGTATATTTAGCAAGAGATGGAATTTCTGACTATTAATACGCTTGCAGTTGCATTCCACTATGCCAGCAAACTTGAAACCAAGAAGAAATGGAAAGCACGCTTTGCAACAAATACGACATCAGGATGACCACCTAATAAGAAGACATCAGCCGACCTTGACAAGTCACAATCTTCTCAGCCGACTCCACCAAGGCCATATCATGACAAAAATCCTTTTCTGAAAAGGGAACGTAGCAAACAACCGCCCAAAGGGAAATGGTGTGATTACCACCACTCATATTGACATGATATGTCTGAATGCAAATCCCAGAAGACATTTTTGGCAAAAGTGTCGACATCCGATGCGTTTGACAAGATGATGGAAGAATCTGACCCAGACACAACGACCCTTCTGACATCGACGTCGACCACTCCAATAGCCTGGAATATCATGGACGAGGAGGAAAGAGAGATCCTGTTCCATACACGAATATGGGTCCATCACAACCCATTACATCTGATTCTGGAAAATGGTAGCCATAAGAACTTCATTTCTAAATATATTGTAAAGAAACTAGGTCTTGTCACCACTCCACATCCTCAAACTTACAACATCAGTTGGATGAAGGATGGACAAGAACTACGGATCACCCGACAATGAAAACTCGCCTAATTCATAAATCCTTTTGAAGATGAAGTACTCTGTGACATAGCACTACTCTCCATAGCCGATGCCCTATTTGGGAAACCTTACCTATGGGATCGCCATGGAAGTTATCAGTCATGACCACAGAAGGTGATTATAAAAATCCAGAATTGATGGTACAACATTCCAGAGTGACAACCTACACCAACAGTTTCAATGATATCTGCTAAACAGGCAAAAAATCTCATCAATCATGCTCAAAAGTTCACGTTAATCATGATCAAACCGCAACATTCTAGGAAGACTGCAACGATGAGTCGAATTACCGACCAAAGCAAATCTTGACAGAAGCAGTTGATCGACAATGTTCTTGATGAGTATTGGAGTTTATTCCAATATCCGGACGGAGTACCTCGACATTGCCAGGTAAAACAATCCATTGAAATTGCTCCTGGTTCTTCTTTGCCTAACACATCTATTTACAGAAGATCCATCCTCGAAAATGAAGAGATTCGCAGACAAATCCAAGATTTGATCGACAAAGGTCATATCCGACCTAGCTCCTCTCCTTATGGAAGTCTAGTCGTCCGGATAGCTTCGAAAAGTCCTCGACACTCTCTAGCAACATCAACTTTACTTGAACATGGACAAGTGTACCTTTGCGATGAACAACATCAAATATTTGGGGTATGTAATCGGCTCTACAGGCATTCACGTCAATCCAGAAAAAGTACAAATCCTAAAAGATTGGTCCATTTCTCAAAACATTCAAGAACTAAGAATTTTCTTGGTTTGGCGAATTTCTATCGACGATTCATAGTCGGCTTTAGTCACATAGCCTGGCCCTTGAATCAGTTGATGAAGGGAAATGGAAAAATTGTCTTCAAATGGACATCAACACAATAAGAAGCTTTTGAACAGCTCAAATAGAAGCTCTGCACTACACCAGTACTTGTGTTACTTGATTTTCATCAGCCCTTTGAGATTGAGACAGACGCATCAGACTATGCCTTGGGTGCAGTAATCACTCAGTCTGGTCACCTAGTCGCTTTTCATTCCTAAACTTTTAATGACATAGTTAGAAGATATTCAACGTATGAAAAAGAACTATATGCCATTGTGCAAGCTCTCAAGAAATGGAGGCATTACATCCTTGGCAAGGAAACAATCATCCTCAATGACCATAATCCTATACAGTTTGCTTCGACCCAATCAAAACTACAAACAAGTCGACAACTTAAGTGGATTAATTGCTTACAACAATTCCAATTGGTAATTAAGTATTGGAAAGGTAAATCTAACGCCATCGCCGATTGTCTAAGCAAACCACCCATTATTCTCCTTTTTATAGTGATGAGTATGCAGGGATATGAAACCACTACTTGGCCTTAGTTGTATCAGGAAGACATCGACTTTTCACCACTATACCGACAGCTTCAGACTAACAAGTCATCGACCATCGACTATTTCCTCAAAGACAACTTGCTATACAAGATTGGAAAAATTTGTGTACTGACCGGTGAGCACCGACAACAGCTCATTTGCGACGCACACTACAACAAGACTGCAGGACACTTTGGAGTAGCAAAGACACTTGCTATTCTATAGAAGTATTTCTTTTAACCTACACTTAAAACTGACTTCAACAAGTACATTCAATCATGTGTTGTTTGTGCCATTTCTAAACCACCTAATCAACGATAGGGATTGTACACACCTCTACCAGTTCCTAATCAACCATCGGAATCTATCTCTATGGACTACTTGATGGGATATCCTACTACCAAAAATCAGCATGACGCGATCTTAGTAGTAGTCAATATATTTTCCAAGATGGCCATTCTCATACCATGCAAGAAGACCACGACAGCACAACAAAATGCTCAGCTCTTCTTCACACATGTTTGGAAACACTTTGGTTTACCCACAACCATTACTTCCGAATGAGATTCCAGATTCGTCAACATCTTTTGGAAGACTCTCTGGCAATAGCTGGACACATGACTCTCATTGTCGACAACTTTCCATCCTCAGACTGATGGACAGATGGAAGTTGTGAATCGCTTGGTAGTACAACTGCTTCGCATGTACAACCACAAGAATCAACAAACATGGGATGAAATTCTTCCATACATACATAACATTTACAATAGTGCTCAGCACAACTCTATGGGAAAGAGTCCATTTGAAATCTATTACAGATTTCAACCCTGAGCGCCTATCGACTTGATCAACTCCTCAACATAGCTAAAATCCGACACCGACTACAACCAATGAGAAGTTTATAAAGCCTCAAAGTTTCGAGATCAAATATGTGACGTCCAGAAGCAAGCACAGGAAATGTTGCAATGAGCAAATGAGAAATCTAAGGCCCGACATGACAAGCATCGTAATCCTCATTCACTCCAAATTCGAGATAAGTTCTGGTTACATCTCAAGAAGGAGTGCTTCACTAGTCCATTCAAGAAGCTCAATCCTTTACGATATGGTCCGTACAATATTCTTCAACAGATTGGAGAAAATGCTTTCCAGCTTGAAATTCCTACATGCCTAGGTATACATACAGTATTCAATGTGGATCTACTTCAACCATACCATGCACCAATGTTGGAACATAACGACTTATCGACAACAAAACCCGACGACATCAATCCAGATGTTCAAGAGCCTCTTCCTTGTGACACCATTGTCGGACGACGAGTATGCCATACAAGGACGAACATAATTCCCTTGTTTCAGGTTGCTAAAGCTAGACATATCCCAGCACAAGGAAAGTGGTACTCTGCTACTGAACTGAATGACAAGTTTACTCACCTTCACGAGCAAACAATGGGGACCATTGTTTGTTAAGGAAGGAGGTCTAATCCACATCACAGTTGGCATTATTGTTGGATGCCGACTTCGACACATCTTCGACCAGTCATCAACGTCGACACAACTTCAACAAGTTCCGACTTCGACATTACTCTGACAAATCCGCGACTTCGACAAGTTCTACGACCTCACAGTTTCATGACATTGACATGCAATGTCGATATGCGACTTGCAAATGTCGAACTTCGACAGACTGTCTCTTTGTCTTCCGGTCGACTGTAACGGTTAAACTGTCGAACCGTTCTAACTTCTTTGTAACTGAACGTAATGGGAAAGCACCCAACCATCTCAGCACTCTCTATAGAAGCATGTAAACTATTGTAATATACAACATATAATCAAGTCATGAACTTATATCCGGTAATAGAAAATAGTTCACATTCCTGCATATTGTCTGTGTAGTGTCTCCCTGCTTTGCGCATTCTGTTTCTTAAGCTTCCACCATAACAGAGCTGACTCATTTAGTCGAACTATTTTCCCCCTCGTGCTTCCTGTACACATGCGAATCAACCCATTTCTATGCTCCCCCAAAGGTATACCATCATAATCGACTAACTCGTAGGCCCCTTTCTCTAAGACACACTTCAGGATGTAGGGCCCATGCCGCATAGACTCGAACTTACCTGACCCCATTTTATCGTGCATTTGATCATATGCCAAGACCAAATAACCCTTATTGAATATGCGGGGTTTGAATGAATTTTCATACTAGGTTTTGATGCACTTTTTATGTTCTTCGTTAGCAGGAGCAACATCATGATGGGTTTCGTCAAGTTTGGCTAAGTACAAAAATATTTCTTCCTCAGTTGTAGCATTTGGAAGGAGTTCAATGGTTAGTTTAAGAGACATGATCTCGCACTCAATAGGTAATACTCCTTCCATACCATACACCAATTGGAAATGTGTGAATTCGGTAGCAATTTTCATGGAGGTTCTATATGCTCAAAGAGATGAAAAGAGAATTAGATGCCAATTTGACATGTGGGCCCCTACCATGTGGTATATCATGGTTTTCAAGACCTTATTTATGGACTCTACTTGTCCATTTGCTTGGGGGTAGTAGGGGGTTGAGTTCTCATGGAGAAAACCCAACTTGGTACTTAATTCAACTACCATTTGATTTTGGAAATGTAAGCCATGGTCAGTGACAATGGATTGTGGAACCCTGAATATAACGATAATGTGATTAAGCATAAAGAGTGGGGTAGTTTTTCCATCTTATTTGTATGTAGGAATAGCCTCATCCCATTTTGTAAATTAATATATAGAGACAATGACGTAGACATGTCCCCCTGGCCTAGGTAGGATTACAATGCACGAAATCGATGCCCCATTTTGCAAAGGGGTCGATGACAATAACTGGGTGTAATGGGGCAGGATGAGCGCACTTTTTAGAATGAAAAATTTGACAGGGGACACTTCTTAACGTATTCCATACAATATTTAAAAATTTATGGCTAGAAGTATCCAACATGTAAAAAATTCTAGGCCGTAGACATCCCAGAGAGGTGGCTTCCACATGCCCCAGAGTGGAAGTCATTCAAAAAACGCTCGACTTGATCATGGGTTAAACAACGTCATAGAATTAAGTCAATACCTCAACGATATAGGGTGTCACCGATTATTAAATAATATTTCATGTGGTGTAGAATACGATGACGTTCATCACGAGATAATTGAGGAATAAAATGTTGGGCTCAGAGATATAAATTAATCTCTCCATACCATGGGTCAGACGTGCTGATCATGAACAATGACTCATCAGGAAGAGATTCGATGGGCTCAGCTTCTTGATCAGCACGGGGAAGATCCCAAATTAGTTCCACAAATACTAATGATTTATTGGATTTTGATTTCTCGAATTGGAGGTCAAATTCTTGGAGAATGACGATCCAGTGCGAGTATTCCCCCCCAGTGCTTGACGGTTAGAACGTAGTACATGGGGTTCGAATCTGCGATGATAGTAGTTGTGCGGAGTAAAATGTAATGGCGCAATCTTTGGAAAACTATGACAACTTCTAGAGCCAACTTCTCAACATGCGAGTAACGCATTTCACAGTTAGCAAGACTCTTACTAAGGTAATTGATCACATGTTCTTCCCCGTTAGTATCTTCCTGCACTAGTACCATGCCAATGGTAGATGTAGAGGAAACAAGATAAAGGAGATAATATTTGGTATAATTAGGGGGACACAACACAGGTGCATGTGTTATGGTGTGTTTGAGATTATCGAATGTTCTATGCGCATAGTCATCCCAAACAAAAGGAACTCCCTTTTTTAACAACCTCATATAACCATGTGTTTTCTACACATAGTTACACACAAAACAACGCAAGTAGTTTTCCTTCCCATACAAAATTTGAAGGTCAGTGATGTTGGTTGGTGGGGGTAGGGCTAGAATAGCCTATACTTTCAAGGCATCACTGCAGATCCCATATTTCGAAACAATGAAGCCAAGAATGCGTCCAGATTCAACACCGAAGATGCACTTATGATGATTTAAACGAATGATATAACGTCAACATATGAGGAAAATCGTTGTCAGATGGTCGAGGTGAAAGTCACAATGATTTGAATGGCCCATCAAATCATCGAGATAGGGATCTGCAATATCCTTAATATCATGAAAGGAATATGACATGGCCCGTTGGAATATAGCATTGGCGTTTTTAAGGCCAAAAGGAAACTTGCGATATGCAAATGTGCCCCATGGGAAGATGAAAGTAGTATTGAGCCAGTCTGATGGGTGAATTTGGATATGATTATAGCCAGAGAATCCATCCATAAATGAGAAGATGATTCGACTGACACAGTTATCAATAATCTGGTCGATGAATGGGGTAGGATAATTGTCTTTGGGACAAGCCTTGTTTAAATCCCTATAATATACACATACCTTGATAGTTCCTTGTTTTTTCGTGATAGGAACGATGCTATAGATCCATTCTGTCAAGGGGATGGGATAAATAAAACTAGATTTCAAGAGCTTTTCTATTTCTTCCTTTATAACCGCAGTATTTTGGGGGTGCACGGGATGAAGTTTTTACCAGACGGGTTTTTCCCCAGGATAAGTCTTTATCTCATGAACAACGATGACGGGATCAATTCCAGGCATTTTTTCATAGCTCCATGCAGATGCATCACAAAATTGTTTGAATAAGACCATGCAATATTTGATTTCTTCGGGATAGTAGGTTTGGCTGATGGGAATATGTTCCATGACACCAGGTTTCATCGATATGTCGATGGAGATGGTAGGTGTGATGTTTTCCAAATTTCTTTCAGTTACCATATCTCGCGTGAGAATAGGAGGTTGAGGAGTTTGAACAATTTCTGGTGAAACAATGGATTTCATATCATTCTCTACTGCATTTAGGGGTTGGAGGAAGGATTATCGATGGTCATGGTACTCCCTAGGAAGTTCATATAAGCTCATAATCTCCATGATAGATTCGTCAGAGGGAAGGGTTTGGAGGAGATAATCCAGAGATGGCATAGACAAGTTTAGCCAAGATGACAACGAATAAAGGTCTGATGGCACTAAGTGTTTGTCATCAGGTGGGTTAGACACTGATTGGATAACATGATATCTAGCCTCATCTAGGATTAGAGGCATGTGATATCCAATAGAGTCAATTTCGGTAGGACTAGGAACAATCCAAGGATTGGTCGAGCTAGAGGAATGTTGGACCATGGATGAAATCATGTTTACTGTGGCAATTTGTGATGGGGGATCAGGTGTTGGGAAGACTCCCATCAGTGATGAGTCCTATCCCCACACTCTCATATGTAGGCGAGGATTTCCCTAGAAGAGGGAATTTATTTGCAGGATGAGAGTTGGTGTCAGGTTTATAGAAATCTAGTTGGTTAATGGGGACAATTTTCCCTTGGTGGGGAAACTGCACAATGCAGAAAACTAAGGATGCAACTGCAGTCATTGCATAGAACCAATTCTGACCAAGTAATGGACACGGTCTTTGCTCCTAACTCGGTAGCTAAGGATTGTAGAAGTCCACGTGGTTGAAATCATCTTCCTTCGAATACTTTTAGTGTAGTGGGAGATCGATTCAGTTAAGGAGAGCCAATGTCTCTCCAACATGATAACGACATAACTAAAGTAGAATCTCCTTTGTCTATAAAAATAGGATGGATGTTTTTCCCAACAACGTTGGATATGATTTGGAATGCTAGTTGATGGGAAATCCTCATATTCAAGTATTCAGGTTTAAACATAATAATTTTGGATATTTTTGGATCCACTACTCCAATGGCAGATAGTAGGGTCTTACGTTGATTAGGATTTTTTTGTAATACTTCGAGGGTCGACATGGAATAGGGTTCCTGGGCCAAATATTCAATAATGTTGTAGTTTTGGGTGGCCCTAGCATTAGGATTACAAGTCTCCTTTCGAATCGTGGTTTTAGGTGGGCACAACACTATATCTTATATGGGTTTCTCTATTGTCAGAAGAACTTGTAGGGGAGAAGTAGTGGACGTGGACTTGGAGGATTTTTCAGTATTACCTCCATTGGATTTTTTTCTGGAACAAAGTCATACATATGTACCCTGGTAGATAAACTAACCGTCTCACTACGCATCATGAGAACATGAGCAGTCGAGGATGTTTCTCCTTGCGGGGAGGTCGGTTGTTGTGCAACCATTTGTTGTTGTTGTGTTGGGAAGGGATTAGTTAAGATGGCGGGTTGAGTATTTCCTTTAAGGAATTTTTGGAATTCTTCACGACGGGGAAATTCCTTTGTGAAATGGTCATCACCACACAACAAACATGGAAACTTAGCCTTCCATTTTGGTTTGGCATCAGGTGTGTCCTGATTGGTTTTGTTTTCCTATTGGTTGGAATATTTTTTGGATTTAACTTTATTCTTATTCTTACCACCGGATTTCTGAGATGAACCATATTGGGATGAATTCACTTCCATCGTGGGAGAAGGATTGGGTGAATTTGTGGTGTTCTTACCAGCATGTTTCAGAGTTGGATTTGGATCCGTCTGGATTTGTGATCCAGTCGATTGTGTTGCAGGATGGGTTTTGATAGAACCTGTTGATGTATATGTAACTTCTGAATGTATTTCATATATATATTTATTGTACCCTTATAGAGATGTGTTATTCCTCTATAAGGAAGTATTGTCATTTGTATTGACAAGTGTCACAAGTGTGTTAACTTGTCGATGGGTTATTAGACCACCTTGATGGGGTCGACCATGTATGAGTCATGTGGGTAAAAGGGTTATTAGACCACCAAGTGTGGGGTCGGCACGGATTAAGTTAACCATGGGTTAATCTAGACATGTAGGCCCCATTAGTGTATTGGGCAGGATGGGACAAGTATAAATAGAGATCGGGAGATCTCTATTTGATCATTCATTCACACACTTCTCTCATTCAGAAAGTGGCGCACTTATGAGGAGGAGGCTCTACTACTAGGAGAAGACTATATCTTGTATTATGGTTCTATCATTGCTCTATCTATCTCTGAGGAAGTTATTGGGGTTTTTCACCATTATGGTTTTCCCCAAGTAAAGTTTGTGTCTCTTGTGTGCTTGCATTATTGTGTCCATGATTGATATGCTGTAGATTTGCTGTACATGTTGTTCTCTCTATTAAGATCCTAGATCATATTGAAGTAAATTTTGAAAATTTAACATGGTATCAGAGCTAGCCTGAAAGAAGGCATGATATGGCATGTATGACACTTGTTGCACTTACGATGCTAGGGCTTGATATAGAAAAAACCATTCATCGTAGCACGTTCACTATAAATCCATTTTGGAGAAGTTTTCGGATCTAAAACTTTTACAGGTCAAAGATAAGATCCCCATGTACCTTGTGTCCAAAGGAAAACCTCTAATTCGTTGTACTTTGTGATTTATGATCTGTACAATATAGGGTTTCTGCCTCTTCCAGATCTAAGTCAAAACCAGGTGACCTTGGAAAAAAGGTCATTACTTGGGATAGGAAGCTCCAAATGAAATTCGTAAAAAGTGACAGGTATTACATAGACTTTACTATCTCAGGAAACTTTTTCAGAGGCCGAAGTGGAACCAGTGACACGTGGCACGTCGTACAAGTTCTCTCTCCTGTTTTATCCCATAAACAGGTCACGTTGCGACACTTGGAATAACTCTCTCTCATAGAATCCAATTGAGGTCATACCTATCGGGATGGAAATATGACAGGTTGGGATATCTCAAGAAAAAATTTCAGACCCTGTGGATCAAAATGGTAGGAGTTACACCAAAAACAATCAGGTACATATTTTTGTCAAAACAGAATTATTTTTGAGCACCTTCATTCATGGCTTCCGGAATTTAGGGTTTCGGAGAAAGTTGGAATTCTTGTAATCAAAGACCACGGCTGAATGCTACTCATCAAAATCGAAATTTAGAGACCAAGATTAGAATTTTTGGTTGGGCAGAAGGCCGAGCATGATTAGACCCTAGTTCGAGACTTTGATCAGAAAAGTGGAAAATTAGGGCTTCTATAAAAATGAGAATTTTTTAAATCTGTGACCACGGCTGGAAGCTCCTCATAAAAATAGAAGCTTAGAGCTTTGGATCAAACCTTTTGATTGGGAAGAAGAGTGGGCTTCATCAAACCCCAGTTCGGGGTCACGTCCAGTGAATCTAGAAGTTTCAAAGGAAAAATTGAGGAGTGAAACTTTGCAGTTTTTCAATTTCTGAACATACCAGCTTGATCAGCTCATCAAGGAGCATATTTCTATCATTTCGAAAGTTTGAAATTCAAAGTTTGAATTTTTTGGGTTTTATCTGACAAACCCTAATCCAGCTCCAGATCCAGTTCTTGCAAATCAAGTGGATTGGGTTAATCCTAGAAGAAGATGGATTGGTCACCTGCATGAGTGAAGAAGTTCCTGTTTTAGAGGGAGATGAGGCTAAGACCTTACATAAGAAGATTACAATAAATCTCGACAAGTATGACTCATCCAGGCATGTCTTGAGATTTGTTTATGATTAAGTTTATGATATGCTTGTCTTCATGTTATTACGGTTAGAACAATCTTGATTTTAGACTTGTCGTATCACCTTAACAAAATTATGAATGCATTCATTAGGGTGTTGACACTTATGATTGTACTAATGCATTATGGTGTTGTATGAGGTTTATGTTGTTTGCTAACATGAAAGGTACACCAAGAAAGACAAATCATGTTCTGGTTCAAGAACATATGATCATGATGACATGAGGACAAAGATTCATCCATTGTCATGGATCACTTAGAAGATCTACTTACGAGGTATGTATAACTTGGTCCTACAATGGATAACTTATGAGACATGCAGGTTACTAGCACAAGTCATTGAAGAGAACCAGAAGAAATTATGCAGGTATGTTAGACATAACTAGCTAGCATGCTAATCCAGGTATGTTGTTTTTCTATATCAAGCTAGAATCCTACCTTATGTTAGGATCTTATACTGTTGTGTTGTTGATAATGATTATTCATGAATTCATAGGTTTGAATAGTCATGGTTGTATGCATATTATGTTTCTTACCATAATTGATGATATGACTAACCAGAAGAATCATGAAGGTATAAGTTTGAGTAATCACGAGTTTATGAATTGATGATTTAACTAATCAGAAGAGACCTATGATCAAATAAGAATATGCATGAGTGAAAGAAGACTTCCCTGAAACCTTGAATACTAATGTTTATTATCTGTGAATGATCATGACTATACATGTTTAAGATTATTGTGTTTTGATAGTATTAAGATTATACTAATAAATGTGTGATTATGTATGAGTCCTCAAGGATAACACAATGATGATACTAATAAGATTGCGTAGTGAATAAGGATGGATATAAGTTCAAGGACAGGTAATCCAGGAAGAAAAGATCAAGAGGGAGCACACTCCAGTTGTTCCTGCAAGAAAGCAAAGGAGCACACTTCAGTAGTTTCTACAAGGATGCAGATATTCAGAGGGAGTTGACCACTTCTCACAATCCACATCAAAATGGAGTTGCAAAGATTCAGAGGGAGTCCACCCAGCAACCAAACAAAGATAAGTATTTGAATTGTCATTTCTTACATAATGTTATTCAATGATGTATATGCTTATGTTCCTAGAATTAGGTTGTGTATTATGCATATTAGAATAGTTGCATTGATGAACAGTATACTACTAATATACATGGGTAAGTGGCCTATGGCACTGTACAAAATTCCATTTCTACTTATCTAGAATGAAACTTCTTTGCTGACATGTTAGGAGTTGTGCACACTCTTAACAATGTTCTGGTAGAGATTGGAAGGCATCTAGAAAGTTACGGAATATGGATAAATGTTGTATTGAAGCATTGGCTAAGATAATTGCATGATTGTATGACATATTTCTTCATTTGTAAGAATTTGTTTTGAAAACTATGAGATGTTTTCTAATCATGCAATTTAACTTGTTGTGTAGGAAAGATCGTATACCATCACCTACAAAAGAAGGACTACAACATTTGTTCAGCAACAAAGTTATTTATTGAAGATATTGAAGTTCCCAGGATCTGGGAAGAATGCCATGATCGAGGAGTACCAGTCGATCATGAAGATGTTTGGGATGCAGTTCCAAGACCTGAAGGGGAGTCTGTAGTGACTTCCAAGAGGATCTACAAGATCAAGCATGCTGCAGGTGGTAGCATAGAGACTTTTGCTCCTGTAGCCAGATACACTTCCATTAGATCAGTACTTGCTCTGGCTGCAGTGATGAAGTGGAAGATACACCATATGGATTTCAAGATAGCATTCTTGAATGGTGTAGTTGAAGAAGAAGTGTATGTGGAGAAGCCACTTGGTTCTGAGACACATGATAGGGAGTCATATATGTGCAGAACTTGGTATGGTAGGATAGACAAATTTCTATCTAGTTTGGGCTTTACCAAGAGTAAAGCGGATTCCAACCTTTACTATAAGGTTGAGGAAGGCAATTTAGTGATACTACTTTTGTATATGGATGACCTGTTTATTACGGGTGAAGATAGATTGACTGCTGACACACAGCGGAAGCTTGCTGCTAAGTTCGAGATGAAGAACTTGTGGATGATGCACTATTTTCTAGGTATGGAGGTGTGGCACAGTGCAGATGGAATATTCCTTGGACAAGGGAAGTATGTAGTAGAGATCCTGAAGAGGTTCAGGATGACGGACTGCAAGGCCATGGCCACACCTATGGCATCAAACCTGAAGCTTCTGTGTGATGCTTCATCTGATCCGGTTGATGTCACTGTGTATCGTCAGATGATTGGGTCCTTGATGTACCTGATGAACACGAGACCAGATATTTGCTTTGTGGTGAACACATTGAGCCAGTTCCTGACAGATCCGAGGAGTGTTCACCTGGTTGCTATAAAGCATACTCTGAGGTACCTGAAGGGTATGGTTGATTATGGGCTCAAGTATGATGCGAATCAAAAGTTTAACCTATAGGGTTATGTTGATTCAGATTGGGCAGGCAGTGCTGCAGATAGGAAGAGCACATTTAAGTGTTTCTTTAGTATGGGATTAGGTGTGATCTTTTGGTTTAGTAGGAATCAATCCTGCGTAGCACTAAGTACAGCCGAGGCAGAGTATGTTGTAGCCTGTTCGGCTAGTTGTGAGGCAGTATGGCTTCAGAAGCTATTGTCCGAGTTATTTGATCTCCCGTTGGATGCTACTGGTATCTTCTGTGATAACCAGAGTTGTGTGAAGCTGTCTAAAAACCTAGTGTTTCATGACAGGTCGAAACACATTGAGATCAAATATCACTATATCAGGGATATGGTGCAGAGAGGAGCAGTGAAGCTCCTGTATGTTGCGATGGACGAGCAGATTGCAGATGTGCTGACAAAACCACTAGCCAGAGTGAAGTTCGGGTACTTCAGAGAGAGGTTTGGTGTTCTTCAGATTGATGACACTTCGAGGAAGAAGTGATGGACACATTTTCACAAGCCATTCCAAGCATGTTGGAAGGAGGATCCTTCACATGGATGTGGATGTAAGCGCTGGATGATGAGCATTAGGACGATGCTCCAGTTACTACTCCGTATATGCATCAGGATGATGTTGGATATGATCTGTTGGATCATTCATATGTATATGTATGTACGCATCATGTTGGATGTTGGATATGATCAGTTGGATCATTTATATGTATTTGTATATGCATCATGTTGGATGCTTGGACCATGTATATGTATATGTATCAAGTAGATACTATGTATGATCAGGTAGATCATGTGTATTGATATATATCAGGTGGATACATTGTGTGGATCATGTATCTGTGTATGTATCAGGAGGATACATTATATGATCAGGTGGATCATGTATGATGATATGTATTAGGTAGATACTTGGTATGCATGAGGTAGATGCATTGTATGATTAGGATGATCATGGATGACGAGCTTCAGAATGTTGCTCCAGATATGCATCAGGACGATGCAGTGATGAGTATCAGGACGATACTCTAGATGACATGCATTAGGATGATGCTATGATGATGATCAGGATGATCATATGTATCAGGTGGATACATTACATAATCAGTTGGATTATGTGTGATGAGTTCCGAAGACACAGATGCACAGTGCCTTTCCGACATGGTGGTAGATGTGTTCTCCCATGTGCATTGATGTAAGTGCAGAGCCTTTCCGACATGGTGGTAGATGTGTTCTCCCATGTGCGTTGATGTAAGTGCAGAGCCTTTTCGACATGGTGGTAGATGTGTTCTCCCATGTGCGTTGATGTAAATGTAGAGCCTTTCCGACATGGTGCTAGATGTGTTCTCCCATGTGCATTGATGTAAGTGCAGAGCCTTTCCGACATGGTGGTAGATGTGTTCTCCCATGTGCGTTGATCTAAGTGCAGAGCCTTTCCGACATGGTGGTATACGTGTTCTCCCATGTGCGTTGATGTAAGTGCAGATCCTTTCCGACATGGTGGTAGATGTGTTCTCCCATGTGCATTGCTGTAAGTGCAGAGCCTTTCCGACATGGTGGTAGATGTGTTCTCCCATGTGCGTTGATGTAAGTGCAGAGCCTTTCCGACATGGTGGCAGATGTGTTCTCCCATGGTCGTTGATGTAAGTGTTGTGAGCCTTTCACAGATGGTGGTAGGTTGGTCCTCCCATGCCGATGAGTGTAAGTGATGTGTGTGTGCATCTGGGTTGTGCTTCATGATACTCTATGGTCGTGGACAGGTTGTACAATAGCATGTAAAAGGTCTTGGGAGATCCAGTAGGTTGAGCTATGTGCTCGTAAGCAATCCTAGGATGCTCTTTCGAGGTTTTGTTGACTCACGTAATAAGTCCTGAGGATTCCACAGTGTGGCTAGTGTTGATGAAGACCTGCAGGTGGTGGGCTTACATCCAGTATGAAAAAGGACTGGTTCTGTAGAACTTCCTATGATGAGCAGATTCAGAGATTTATTAAGATAGCAGCAGCAGTGATGATGGCGATTATCTAGTGACTATGATCCAGAGAAGAAGACTTGTGCTAGAAGACCTGTGTCGAGAAATACCTTCCTAGTTAAGAGGAAGTGTTGATGTATATGTAACTTCGGAATGTATTTCATATATATATTTATTGTACCCTTATAGAGATGTGTTATTCCTCTATAAGGAAGTGTCGTCATTTGTATTGACAAGTGTCACAAGTGTGTTAACTTGCCGATGGGTTATTAGACCACCTTGATGGGGTCGGCCATGTATGAGTCATGTGGGTAAAAGGGTTATTAGACCACCAAGTGTGGGGTTGACCCGGATTAAGTTAACCATGGGTTAATCTAGACATGTAGGCCCCATTAGTTTATTGGGCAGGACAAGACAAGTATAAATAGAGATCGGGAGATCTCTATTTGATCATTCATTCACACACTTATCTCATTCGAAAAGTGGCACACTTATGAGGAGGAGGCTCTGCTGCTAGGAGAAGACTATCTCTTATATTCTGGTTGTATCATTGCTTTATCTATCTCTGAGGAAGTTATTCGGGTTTTTTACCTTTATGGTTTTCCCCAAGTAAACTCTATGTCTCTTGTGTGCTTGCATTATTGTGTGCATGATTGATATGATGTAGATTTGTTGTACATGTTGTTCTCTCAGTTAAGATCCTAGATCAGATTGAAGTAAATTCTAAAAATTTAACAGAACCAACTATGCCATCGACATGTGATCCCACATGTGGTTTGGATGGGTCATTTTTGGGGTGAGGAGCATTGGGAATTATGTCATATAATGTGCCAGATTGAGCATAGACTACGTCTAAATATTAGGCATGTGCAATAGCTTGTTCCTCAATAACTGCCCCACCCATAGCTATATATTTGGCAATAACATGTAGTAATGATTGGGTAAACCACTCAACTAGTAATTGGTCTGGAATAGGGGCCTTAATTAGCCTATATATCCTTCTCCACTCATTGATATGATCATAAATATGGGTGGAGGTAGATTGGAGAAGGGAGGTTAAGAGGTTCGTACCAGTTTCATAGCAGATCGGTAACTGGAAATGTGTCAGGAAATCCATAGATGAAGATCTAAAATCTAGGAAACAATGTTACAGTAGTTCAATATACCATTTGGCAGCAATGCTGGTGAGATTTCTCTGAAAGAGCCTCCAACAAATGAAATAATCCATTAAAGAGTTCTAGGAACACCAAAAGTGATATGTCATCACATGGTTTTTTGGATATTCACCGGGTTTACCGTCAAACTTAGGTATGTCTAATGGTGGAGGTCCTTCCATACTAGGAGGTTGACATGGTGGTGGGTTTCCCCCTGAATTAGGGGGTCCTCCTGATTGGGGTGGTTTTCCAGGTGGTGGGGACGGAGGTGGTGGAGATGGGGGTGGGGGCGGTGGGGGTGTGGGGGTCTTCCAGCCGAGTGTCCATTCAGAGGATAGTTCGGTTGGCCCCATGGGATATTCATGTTTCCCAGGTGAGGTAATACAAGATTAATGTTTCTCAATCTAGTAGGTTGGTATATTTGACTCATAGCCATGTTTTGATTCCCTGTATGTGTGTAAACCCATGTAGGATGACCCCACATAGATATCCTCGATGTAGTTTGTCCCATGGATGGAGGCATACCTCCAGTCATGTTGTAAGTAGTAGTTGAAGGTTTCCCTCAAGTTACATTCCATCCACTCACCAAAGGTTGCCCCCCCAGTTTCACTTTGACCACTAACCAAAGGTTGTCCCGTAGTGACATTTTGACCACTAACCAAAGGTTGTCTCGTAGTGACATTTTGACCATTAACCAAAGGTTTCCCTGTAGTCATATTTTGGCTACTAACCGAAGGTTGTCGCACAATTACATTTTGCCTCGTAGCTGAATATTGTCCTCTAGTTTCCAAATTGATATTGGCTGAGGGTTTCCCCCCATTCATCGAGGTCAAAAGGGGTCTAGAACCAACCATTTGATTTTGAGGCCATGAAGGCAGAAAAGACGGTTTCCCCAGTTCATAAGAAACCATCTTGGGCATGGGAAATCTTGGTGAAGAAAAAGTGAAAGAATGAACATGAGAGTGATATTCAGGATTAACTACTTCCGAGGTGGATGGCAAAGAAGGGTGAAAACTTTGACGTCTCACATTTTTACAAGTGCTCAGATACGGGATATAGTGTCTTGAAGTGGTGCTAAGAATTCATCATTTGAGATGTATCTAGTAAGACATGGAGGTGGAGTTTCCTCCATAGTTGAGGGTGTACCAAAGTCAGAAATAGGTTGTCCTAAGGAAGTACCCCAAAATGGAGCAGATGGACCAAAATCAGTTGCTACTGGGTAATTTGGAGGTTGAGTAAATATCCAATCTATGAATCCAAAATACCCTTCAAGTGAATGATGAAAAGATGTATCACGCGAAGAAGGTTGTGATACCACCAGTGGTCCCATAGGGTCAGTGATAGGTGGATTTACAGGGGGGAATACTCTCCTCATGATTCAATAATTGGGATCCCCTATTCGTGTAGACCAACAGTAGTAGGTTGGTCTGTGTTTGCACCTTCATTTACCTCACTTGCGGGGGGATATTCGGGTGGAAAGTTTTGCATTCTGTGAGATATCCTCAAGGGTTTCTCAGCTAGAATTTCTAAGAAAAGTATCTCCCTAAAAGTATTCTAGACAAAAGACACACTGGAATTCCTACTCAGGATAAAGGTCGCAAGCAAACTTGTGTAATGGGTGGGATGAAAAGCTGGATCCTCATGGGAGTGTCAAGTCATTGCAACTCGCGATATACCATAGGGTACAACAGTAATACTAAACCCAATATTTCAGGGCCCTAACCAATGAGGATTAGGACCATACCCATGAATGTATTACTTGACTACCTAGTAGTATGTGCGTAGTAGCTCCTCGAGTGTTGTTCTCGGTGTATTACAATAACAGGACAATCGATAGTTTACTCGACTGGTTTCGGGATCCTAGAAGGTTCTCCCGATATACAAAAGGTACATGGAAGATCCAATCTGTAGCAGTGCTGTCTAATGCAAAACCGTTCAATAGGGGCCTTTTTATATGGATGAAAACGCGAAGTTGGGTAACACTTTTGGCTTGTTTTTGACAAACAAAACTGCTAAATTTTATGTTTTTCAACTTCGACCTCTTCAAACCCATATCTCCCTTAGGAATTTCAACTTGAAGTAAAGACAAATGTTTTAGAGAATTGAATTAGCTTTCTACTCGTATTTTTTTATAATTTTTTTTATGGACATATCATGGGACAAATTTGGTGCTCACCAATGGCATATACTTGAAAATTTTAGGTATGGATAATGAGTGACCAGTGTGAGCACTAGTTTTTTGAGAGATGGCTATTAATTTTAGGTAAAACAATGTATGATCATAATCTACACACACTGCACTTGTGCATGGACTATATTTTGAGGTTTTTTGGACTTGAGAACTATTTTCTATTATTTATCAAAATAGCATATGTTCAAAAATTGGTGCCTTATCGACACATGTTGGTAAGCTTCAATTTTCTTTTTAGTGTGACTCAAATTTTTTGGTGCTGTCTTTGTTATGATATTGAATTTTCATTTTGGGTGATTTTCAAAGTAATAAAATTCTTAAGGGATAAGGTTTAGAAAAAAATATTAATATATAGAAATTCAAATCGAAATGAAACAATTATTATATCATTGGAAACTAGATTCAAAGATGAATCAGTTGCTACCAAGTCTGACAAATAATATTTAAAATTTGCATGGGTTTTGGCTTGGTGAAGTTGCAGGTTCCAGAAATATGCCAGATATTTTCTAAGGTTTTGTTGACCATGAACTCTCGACCGAAAAAATATCTTCCAACCTCTCGGCCGTGATTTTAGTTCAAACTCTCATCCAAGAGTTTTTTTTAAATACAACACGATGATTAGTTCAAACTCTCGTCCTAGAGTTTTATTAAACTCTCGGCCGAGAGTTTGAACTCTCACAAACTCTCAGCCTAGAGTTTGAGGTTGACTTTTTTTCGCGTGATCATCTGCACGCATTAGTTATTTTTTCAGTCCGTTGTCATAAAAGTGTTTCCCAACTTCGCGTTTTCACCCATACACCATCAAGTACATGAAAGAACCTTCCTATATACTGTGAAGTATGAGAAAGGGCATTCTATATACCAACTAGTATGTGGAAGAACCGCATGGTACCCAGGTTGCAGTGTAGGAAAACAACGAAAGCTCCTATGCTTAAAGACACTGGAACACATCTCTAACGTATCACTCAAGTTGCTAAAGATTTTAAATTAACTAGCTGTTGGCATAGGATTAGTCCTCGGGAAGTGCGGAAGCCGACAGCTGCGAAAGGGATAATCCGCAGAAGAAAGTGTCATTCACAGAGAATGCGGAAGCATGGAAGTAGTTAGTTTGTTAGATAAGGGTCATGCAGACCGTTTTGTAACCACTTAGTTTTGTATAAATAGGAGTATGATTGTAAGCCTAAGGGCATCGATCTGGTGATAGATAGAGCAATCGACCTTTTGAGTTTTGATCCAGTTGTTGATCTATTTTGTATCCACGATATGATGTATTGACTGTTTCTATGAAGGTCATTCCGTAGGTTTTAATGAATGCATGAAGATGTTCGATTATGGTTCTATCTTTGTCTTTGTTTCTATTAGATGATGAATGCGAATATTTGTGAGATGTTTAATGCTCCGTGGGTTTGGTAATTGTTGTTCATGCTAATGAGTAATTAGATCATGTTGTTGTGAATGTCTATTATGTGTTGACTCTGCGATTGATGAATATGTGAATGATAAAATGCTAGCATAGTGCGAATGACATAATCTCTGGTTTCTGCAAGTGCAATGTATGTTTGATGCATGTCCTCAACTCCACTGTGGAAACTTGGTTACTGCAGCCCCCTTGTGCATCTCGAGTGAGACTTCACTCGCTCTACAAGTGTTGCTGGAAAGGGTAAAACCTTTATGGGTCGGTGCGTAAGGGAGTTCGGTTGATCGTTTGTTGACGACAGTGTGAAGTGAACCCCTGTCGACAGTCGCTATGACAACAAATGGTTCCGTTGCCGGGACCCTGAAGAGTAAAAGAAAAGGATATGTTGTTGTACCCGACGAAACCAAAGATTCAAGAGTGGTTTGACATAAAGACAAAAGAATTCAGAGAAAGAGAAAATAAAAACCCTAGATAGACGGTAAGCAGTTGGTTATAGAAGTACATTTATTCAGAAATCCACGAATAATGTTTTCTGTGAATTCCCAGTACTAATGCACGAGTGGTTGGCGTAGCTAACATTTCAAAAGAACCTTTTCCAAAAGACTGAGCCTGACCATTGGACACCAGGACTAATTCGACAGCTGAAACGTGTCGACAACACAATATCAAGGGCTGTTGATTTCTAGGTGGATAGTATCCTAGAGGGATATATTACTGAGTTCGCAGTAGACACAATCAAATCGTATAGCGACGCGGAAAGGAATTTCTTTAAGGGACCAAGGGGAAGGTTCTTACTGTTGCTAAGACTGTGGATTAAGATGCTCGTCTGCGAAAAGGGCATTTTGAGGATGACTTCCGACGAGTAGAAAGATCAGTGTGCGGAGGTTGTGGGTATCGCATGAATGCGGATCTGATAGAAAGATGTGGGTTAGATGGACATGAGCGACGACAAGTTTCTAAGGGAAGCTAATGAAGAGTGTGGTAACTTGAGGAGTGGGGTGATATTCCGACGTCCTGAGAAGAAGAGGAGGACTGAGAGAGAGGCTCCTAAGAGGACCGGAATAGAAGACTGTGAAACAAGACCACAAGGGAGAAAGCGACCCTATTGCGACGAAGATGGTGACCAGGCTACCCCAGAAGCAAAAGAGGGATGGATTGTAAGTTACAACATACCTGCAACCCCGCACACTACCCAAAATTTTATAGGAAGAAACATAAGCTATTCGCAAAGTTTCCATACGTGCAACGGTGAAAGTAGTGCATCAGTAAACAATAACAGTAGGAATGTTAGAATGACAGACGACACAAAAATGCCCACTTTCCAGGGGAACGGGACTGAGGATCCCAAGCAGTTTTGGTTTCTGTGCGAAACAGTATGGACCGTGAAGTAGGTCCAGGATGAAGATATTAAAAAGGGACATCTAGCGATGACCCTTAGGGGTCGTGCGCTAGATTGGTTTATGAATTTTACAAGGGTTCCAACGGGAACATTATCCAAGTCACTGGCGCAGATCAAAGCAGGAATGATCGATGAATTCAGGAAGCCAAAGTCGGAATCGCAGTATGTCACCGAGCTCAAAGAAATCAAGCAATACCCAAATGATTTGGTATGGGAATTTGATCAGCGATACAAAACACTAATAGTGAAGGTAAGTTTTGGGATAAATGATATGTAGCACAAGGAGTGGTTCATCGCAGGATTGGTACCATACATCCGCGGACCACTAATGCAATAGAAGGTTGCGACCCAAGTGGAAGCATTGGATATTGCGATGAAGCTGAAAGCTTCACCAATAGGCGAAATGAGGTTGGGTATGGATCGAATACAAGCGCAGCTGGCAAACTTGATGATCCAACTGCAAGACATGAAGAAAAGGAAAGAGGCTCGCAAAGAGGTTTGGTGCACTAGGTGTAGGACAGAGGGACACCACAGGGATCAGTGTCCAAACTTCCGAGAATATTTGTATTTTGGTGCACCAAATCCCCTCATTCAGGGAGGCTTTCCTTGGTGTCGTATCTACCAAACAAGAGGCCATCGACCAGAAGAGTGTGTGTATCTACAAAAGATAGTGTCGAAACCAGAGAACTTGTATTGCAAGTTATGCAAATCGGTTGGCCAAGATGAAAATGACTACAAAGATTATGGCCTACTCTAGGAGAGGATGATGACTGCATACTTCATGGCAGGAGAAGAACAACCACCGGGTCAGCAACAACAACAGTATAATCAACCGCCAACCTAGTATAATCACCAACCACAATAGTATGATCAGGGTTAGTATGGGAAAATGCAGTATGGTCAACCACAGTATCCACCACCACAGTACCCACCATATGGGTCACCGGAACATCCATAGTATGGGAAACCACAATACCCACCATATGGGCCACTGCGTGGAAGGGCTAGAGGAGGATTCCACAGAGGTCGAGGTGCTGGCGCATGATGAGGAGGAGCTGCTGGATGAGGACGAGGATCAATTATATGCTACAATTATGGGTAGTAGGGGCACTATTAGAGGGATTTCCCGAATCCAATGCCACAGTGCACTTATTGCAGTGCTGTGGATCATGGCATTGAATACTATCTGTAGCTCATCATAAAATGGAAGACCAAGAATCTTCCACCACCCCCATAGAACCAGAATCAGAATCCACCACCGGTTGTACAGATGATATCAATGGAGGCTCGAAGACAACATGCGACTGTTGGAGTAGTTACATGAGGAGGACCTGTGACAGGAGCCGACGGGTCACGGGCTACTGTTCGACCAACAACACAGAAACATGTCACCTTTGACGTGGAGGTCGAAAGGGATGTTTTCTTGGAAGCACAGGAGGCGATGAGACAGAGGAGGAAGTTACCTCTTCAGGAAGAAGTTTTCTACGACATGCCACCGACGTTCGATGCGACGAAGTCACGGGGAAAGGCTAACACCTTAAAATCATTCTTAAAGAGTTTCCTGGAGTTGGAAAAGGATCAGGATACACTGGAAGAGATATCCAATCTATTGAATCGATGTGAGGGCACATGCCAGGAATAAAGATTTAATTGCATACACAGGAGGAAGATTGGGCGAGAGATGCGAATGTCGGCACAAATTGGATCATTTGATGTCGACTCAATTATCTTGGACCTGGGGTTGGATGTCAAAATTCTGACCAAGTAGACATGGGAGACAATGGGGAAACCGTAGTTGGCCTGGTCACTGGTACTTCTACAATTAGCAAATCAGAGTAAGGTTACTCCAATTGGTCAAGTGTACCAGCTTCCATTCGAGATTGAGGGCCTCAAGAATTATGTAGATTTTGATGTAATTGAAATCATGGACAATACCAGTCCCTACCCAACGCTGCTAGGTATTGACTAGGAAATCGATAGCCTAGCTGTTATCAACTTCAAGAAGTGGACTATGTCATTTGAGAATCACGAGATGAGGGTCGTTGCACCTCTGGATCCTGCGGAAGGGCAGCGATACGTTGAATCGTCGTGAGATGAATTTATGAAGGGATGGGATAGTGTATACAATATATCTAAGGATTACATTAATCCTACCATAGACAGAGAATTGGGATGGCACAGCATCAGTTCGGCATCGTCAGATTCAGATGACGCACTCGAGAATTGGCAGAACCAAATGCACGAAGTGTCATTTAGAATGTGTGTCCGGATCACCCAGTCACTGCGATGGGTAGCCACAGAGGAGTGGACGCTACCAACATATGAGGGATTTCCCAATTTAAGCACCTTTCTCACTAAATTCGAGGAAAAGGTGGCAGAACCAGAATGTCTATTAGCCTTGGAGGAAGCCTTGAAGGCTACTCCTGCGCGCTAGTGGGTGGAGCACAAGTTTAATATCACAACCTGGTCATTATGTCGCCACCTAATGACAGTTTGGTTCGGCGATGCAGAAGGAATTTTGATGGCAGAAGTGACCCACAAGCACATTTGGTTGAGTGTGAAAGCAAATGGGGATTACAAGCAAAAGAGGAATGGGTCCATGCATTTGTTCACACATTGGATGAAGCACCGCGGAGTTGGAATGTCGCAGCAGAACTGCAACACATAATGACTTCTTGGAAGCAGCTAACAATTGGCTTCAACAAAATGTTTGGTTTCTCAGATGAGAACCCCTTCATCCATAGTGCGCTACAAGTGATCTACGAGAAGATATTTGACGTAGTACTGACAGAGAAACCATTAGAACTTCGGTGGAATGCGACACCAGAAATGATGATGGAGTGCTATAACATCATAGGAGAGCCGGATGATGAGGATGATCTGAGGGTTACGCATGTACCTGAGTCAGAAGGAATTCACAGTGTCGAGGCATTAGAAATACCTTCCGACAAATTCCAGCAACTGCTAAAGATCAAGAAAGTAAACATTGGGTCGGAGGAAAACCCAAAGTTTGCAAGCATTGGGGATTATTGGGATGATTCCACTATTGAAAAGATGACTGATATGTTGCATGAGTTTCAGGATCTATTCCCAACAAATTTCTCAAAGATGAAAGGAATTTTCGGGGACCTAGGAGAAATGAAGATCCCCCTGAAACTCGATACGAAGCCAGTCAAGCAACGGCCCTACCGGTTGAATCCAAGTCACAAGGAGAGAGTGAAGGTCAATATTGAAAGCATGTTGGAAGTAAGCATCATAGAACTAGTAGAGGAATCCGAGTGGATCAAACCGATGGTGGTCTAGGACAAGAAAACTAGCGAAGTCCGAATCTGTGTCGACTTGAAAAAATTGAACGATGCATGCTTACATTACCCGTTCCCGACACCATTCACGGATGAGGTGCTTGAAGGAGTAGGAGGTCAGGAAATATACTCATTTACGGATGGGTTTCAGACTATCACCAGATCAAAATTGCGAAGGAAGACTTGCATAAGACTATATTCGTCACAGAATGGGGCTGCTTTCAGTATACAGTGATGCCATTTGGACTGAAGAATGCTCCAACAATTTTTTCAAGATTAGTAGATTCGATGTTCAAAGACTACATTCATACATTTCTCACCGTATATATGGATGATTGGACAGTTTATGGGTTGGTCAAATATCACGTCACAAACCTGAGGCCAATGCTGGAACAATGTTGACAGTACCAGATTTCATTGAACCTAAAAAAGTGCATCTTCTGTGCTCCGTTCGGGATTTTGCTGGGGTGCATTGTCTGCAAGGAAGGAATGTTGGTAGACTCGGTGAAGATCGCAATTATTGTTGACCTCCCACCGCCAATGATAGTCAAGCAATTGAGAGCGACGTTGGGCCACACAGGCTACTACAGGAATTTTATCAGAGGGTATGCAGCAATCGCAACACCAATGGAGAAGTTGTTGAAGAAAGACGCCAAATTTGAGTGGAACGAAGAGTGCCAGAAGGGTATGAACATATTAAAAGAAAATATGGTTGCCGCACCTATATTGGCATTCCCAGATTGGATGAAGGAGTTTTATTTTCATGTTGATGCATCATCAGTCACATTAGGAGTCATCTTGGCCCAACCAAGAGAAGGCGACATCAACCACCCGATAGCCTTAGTAAGTAGGAAGTTGTCTACTATGGAGAAGAATTATACGACTATGGAATGAGAAGGGTTGGCAATGGTATGCGCCTTACAGAAATTCTGACACTACCTATTAGGGGGCTATTTTAAAATGTTCACCGATCATTCAATATTAAAATACCCGGTGAACAAGCCTGTGTTGGGGGGGAAGATTTGTCGCTGGTTATTACTATTCCAAGAATTTGATTTTGAGATAATTGTAAAGCCAAGATGACTGAATGGAGGACTAGACCACTTGTCACGGATTGAGTCAGGGGAAGAGCCAAGGAGCATTCATGAAGGATTGTCGGATGCTAAGTTTTTCACAGTTGGAATTGTCGACGACCATTACGAACAAGTCATCCAATTTTTGGAAACATGGGAGGTTCCAGAAGGCTTCACTACCAATGAAAAGAAGAAGCTAATCGCCAGAGCTGCAGATTTTTTCAGTTGATTGCAGGACAATTGTATAAAATGGGGCCAGATGAGATACTTCGACGATACGTCCTTCCACATGAAAAGGAGAGAATTCTTGCGGAAGCTCATGACGGGATCACTAGAGGACACTACGGAGGATGCGCCACTGCGAGGAAGATCTTGCGAGTAGGACTATGGTGACCGACAATGGATGGAGATGCCACCGATTATGATAAAAGCTGCGACGTATGTAAACGGACAGGGAAGCCATCACGAAGTGATGAAATGCCACTAGTACCTCAATTGACGTTGCATGATTTCGAAAAGTGGGAAGTTGACTTCGTGGGACCCATCAAACCACCAGGAAAATGAACAGGTTCGCACTACATCATTACTGCGACAGACTACTTAACATGATGGGAAGAAGCGGCGCCAGTGAAGGATTTCTCCGCTGAGACGGCAACAAGATTCCTCTTCGACAATGTGGTCACTAGATTCAGGTTCCCAAAAATACTAATGAGTGACCAAGGGACTCATTTTGTTAATCAGACAATCACAACCATGACAGGAATTTCAAATATAACATAGAAAGAGAACCCCTTACCATCCGTAAGAAAATGGAACAATGGAAGCATTTAACAAAATCCTGGAGCATGCGCTCATGAAGGCATGCAACACGAATCGATACGATTGGGATTTGAATATCCCTGAGATACTTTGGGCATATCACACAACTTGTAAACGTTTGACTTGCAAGACACCGTTCAAGCTCGTCTACGGGTAGGAAGCTGTAATGCCGATGGAGTATATCGTCCCCAGTTTGTGGATTGCAATTGTCACAGGCATGAGCGACGATGGAGCATAGAAGAACGATTGGCACAATTGGTACAACTCGATGAGGACTAGTTCATCGTAGGCTTTCATCAAAAGGTAGAAAATGACCGACATAAGGCTTGGCATGATCACCATGTTAAGCAAAAGCAATTTCAGCGTGGGGATACAGTTCTTCGATATGACAACAAGTTTGCAAAGCACCTGGGTAAGTTACAAATGCATTTGTTAGGTCCCTACATCATAGATTTTGTTACTGACGGAGGTGCGGTGCAGTTGAAAAGTTTAGATGGCATGTTGTTACCTAAGCTAGTAAAGGGGAATTGGTTGAAACCCTATCTCCATGATCAGGTGCATAGCGGTTGAGAAACACAGTTAAAGAAAAAAACCAATGATGACAAAAAGTGGAAAGCATGGCCATCCAGGTTGCTCGTCGATGCTTCGCACATCTTAGCACACAGGAGTCAAATCCGAGTATGATCACTGCGGATCGGCATGACCAGAAGACGGCAGAGGAGTATGATGATAGATTCGTCTAGCTGTGGATAATATTTTGAAAATTATGAGCAAGTGTCAGGAAGCAAACATAAATACTGATGTAAGGATTGCAGAACGCAAGTCAAAGTAGAGAGAGTCCAAAGTGGAGGATTAGTGGGTTGTATGATGCAAGTCAGTAATTTAGATGCAGAGATTTAGGTAGTTGGGTGAACAAGCCCAAGGAAACTATGGAAAAGGGAAGTGAGATAGTTGCAATGGTGCACTTCATTTCGAGCGGGAGCACTCCAGGTGTGCTAAGATCAAGAACAATGACTGTGCATGAACAACCAACGAAGGAAGTAGTGCGGACACTTGGGAGGAACAGAGATGAGGTGTCACCTGAGAAGTCTAAGAGTGCGGTAGTAGTTAGAAGGGTCGGGGTTTCCCTAACCACCAGAACACCAGGGGCAGAGGCCCACTGGCTCTAGCAGTGGACTGTCAAATGTGCGAAATAGATGTGCTAGAGCAGCTGGCCTGTTTCACAATTTGGTGATGATGATGAACTTGTCCCTAGGTCGCAGCAAGCCTAAAGCACCCGAGAAAGCGTAGATGAGGTAGATGATCAAGGTTTCAAGATAATGTAGGATGAGTTCAAGGTAGATGATTAAGGTTTCAAGAGACTGGAGGATGAGTTCGAGAAGTACATGACAGCAAGCTCCAGACGTCAAGAATAGCTTCAGAAGTTTACCACAGTGACAGATGAGACCAGTACCATCGGTGTCCAGCTAAGGTGGCTCGAGGGCGAGCCACAAGTTTGTGTTGGGGTCATGTTGGCATGAGATTAGTCCGCAGGAAGTGCGGAAGTCGATAGCTGCGAAAGGGATAATCCGCAGAAGAAAGGGTCATTCGCGGAGAATGCAGAAGCACAGAAGTAGTTAGTTTGTTAGATACGAGTCATGTGGACCATTTTGTAACCACTTAGTTTTGTATAAATAAGAGTATGATTGTAAGCCAAGGGAATCGATCTGGTGATGGATAAAGAAATCAAAATTTTGAGTTTTGATCTAGTTGTTGATCTATTTTGTATCCGCGATATGATGTATTGATTGTTTCTGCGAAGGCCATTCCGCAGGTTTTAATGAATGCATGAAGATGTTCAATTATGGTTCTGTCTTTGTCTTTGTTTATGTTAGATGATGAATGCGAATGTTTGCGAGATGTTTAATGCTATGTGGGTTTGCTAATTGTTGTTCATGCTAATGAGTAATTAGATCATGTTGATGCAAATGCCTATTATTTGTTGACTCTGCGATTGATGAATATGCGAATGATGAAATGCTAGCATAGTGCGAATGACATAATCTCTGGTTTCTGGGAGTGCAATATATGTTTGATGCATGTCCTCAACTCCACTGCAGAAACTTGGTTCCTGCAGCCCCCTTGTGCATCTCGGGTGAAACTTCACTCGCTCTGTGAGTGTTGTTGGAAAGGGTAAAACATTTATGGGCCGGTGTGTAAGGGAGTTCGGTTGATGGTTTGTTGATGACAGTGTGAAGTGAACCCCTTTCGATGGTCACTGTGTCAACACTAGCGCTTTATTTTGACTTGTACGGTTAAGTGGACCAATGAAGTGTGGAGTCATCCCAATATCATGCATGAACTAAATTAGGTGCAAGTCCTTTCTTTTGATGAATTCTATCTATGAGAGAGAGAGAGATATTTTCTTTTTCTTCCTAGAACAAGTGAATCTTTCAAAATACCACTCTTTTTAGTTTCATTTTGAGCAAGAGACAAAAAAAAAACAAGCAACATTCTTTCAATCAACCCAAAAACCAAAAGCACAATATGAAAACATTTTTTTTTCCAAAAGAGATTTGAAACTATAACCTAAAATGGAAAAAAATATTGAACTTCTCTTAATTCCAAAACGTCTTACTTTTCTAATAAAGAAACAAAGGATTTAAAGGACAATTCAAAATATTTTTTAACAATTTTTTTGATATCTTTCAAGAATACATTAAAAAAATCTTAAGAACGATTTTGATCACTTTTTCCTAATTCAAAATGCAAGAGATCCAATAGTTCTGCAATTTTTGTCAACAATAGAAGTTCACAAGAAAAACAATCGCCCAAAGCATCCAATCTAAACCTTCAAAATGACTCAAGCTAAACTCACACCGACAAAAATTTTCACAACATCACACTTTGGAAGAACTTAAAACCTAAAGAAAAGTAAACCAAAGGATTCTAAATAGCCACAAGATAAGTTCATATACCTATGAGGGATCATAATCACCCAAGACAAGCAAGGAAACTACTTGACTAGCTAGGACTCACTAAGAAATCAAGCCAAGATTTAAATATCAAGAAAATGCAAGGAAAATGGGCAAATGATAGATCTAGATTGATACTGTGAATGACACAAGCAGAAGACAAAACTCAGAGGAACACCTAATCCAACCCTAAGAGGGAATATTGAACTTATTGCAAAAATTTTCACAGAGTCGTGGCTTGCTGTGGAACACAGCACGCCAACCCAGATCGACACGATTGACTGTATATTACCCACACATGTCGTCGACGCACTGTATATGAACACAGGGAGCATCGATGACAACACAGAGCGTTTTTTAGGTGTCATATTTAATCTGGATCACCTAGTGACTCAAGAATGCTAAAATTACAATAAACAAGACAAGATAAGTGACAGTATCTAAAGGAATCCCAAGGCAAAGCAAGGGTGATTTAATGAGATTCTCCCAAGTGGAGTCACCAATTTTTTTAAAGGATTATTTATCAAGTGCGGACATGAGTGAACCTCCCTAGTTCAAATGAGTCGAAACTAGAACAAAATGGGACAATACATGCACACCTTTACCTAGATCAATTAAATACTCACAAGAAGCAAAGTAGAGAAGGCTTACCTCTGATATGAAGTTCGTCATTTTTATCTTCGAGCTGCTGCAATCCAAATTCACGTATGAGAGAACCTGTGATAGATCCAACACAAACGAATAGCAAGTGGATTAAACTAGGAATAATATGATTGATCTAAAAAAATGACCAAGTAAATTTGCTATACATGACAATAACAATCAAGCATGGGAAGGAAATGCATCACTGTATTAAAGATAACATAAAGAAATACAACTGTAAGCCTTGGTGTTGTAGTCTCCTTCCGATATATTCCTCTTATTCCAACATCTCATCCTTTTCTTGAAAAGAAGCACATTAAGAGTCTAATGTTCTTGGAAAATTTCTTCAGCACTTGCTATCAATTCCTCCTTCGCCCACACCCATGCCCAAAGGTTTCATTTATAGGATGATAAATATAAGAGAGGGGTGAGAATATTAGGGAAAGTGGATGAGATATGATCCCGACAGTTTTGGAGCTCAAGATGGATCCATAGAAATAGAAAGGAAAGGCTATCCAATGATATTTTTCTCTAGAAGCTTCTTGAAAGCCTAATTTTCTTCCCATGCAGAGGTCGATGCGATTTGCAATGGAGCAAGATGCGTTTTCCATGGTCAACATGGTTTACTCTAAAGGAAAGGTGTGACGCGTGGTTACAGTGAGACACAGTGCGTCGAGTGGATTTCGACATGAGTTTCTGGTGTATCAATGTGTGTTGAGGTTGCAAAACAAGTGATTTATAGGCTAGGGAAGTCATGGATCATCCACCATGAAAATGAATTTAGGGATTGTGGAAATATGAGGTCACAAGGTTTGTGCTACTGACAAAAATTCCATGTAACGAGTATTACCATACTTGGGGTATCATCCAACATTTAATTGGGGGTCCCTCGATAGTATTTAATCGCTTGGGAATGCTTGTGGGGGATTCATGTCTTCATTGGAAGATGGGGAATCACTACAAGTGAGGACACCGGCCAAATGGGATATAGTGTCGATGGTATCCAATAAGGGGGAAATTACTTCCTTAGTTGGTGAATCATGAGGGACCATGCCGAGGGAATTAATTTGATCTTGGAGTCTCATCAGTTTGAGATGAGATTCTCATTCTGTGCGCAAAATGAGGCATTGGAATGAGAAGTTTGAAGTATCACCACAGAACGAAAAATGTCATGGTGCTCAGGCGCAAAGGTGTGGTTGTACCTACAGGGATTTGACTTGATCCAAAATGGTTGTGATGGACCCGGGGGAAGCATGTGCGTGTGATTCCCATAGGAGGAACATCCATTATGTGGTGTTGTCATCATAAGATTGAGAGGTTGGGGATTTTGTGGTGTTGTAGGATCCACAAATGGAACTGTCATTAGGACAAACTGTGTGGGAGATGAAACTGGTGTTGTTGTAGATGTAGTGACCACATTGATGGAATCTGCTTCCTCAGTTGGTGGGAAATAGTTTTCTATCGTCACTTGAGTGAGACAAATGGTTCCCAAAGCATCCCGAAATCGAGAGAGATAAGTTTAATGGTGTTTGTAATGCTCGTACTGGGAATACATTGTACATACATGTCTTAGACTTAGGTTTGGGAGATGATGATGTTCCCCCTTCTATGGTAGGTGGGGCAGAAGTTATATTGACCAGATTTTTGAGATAATTTCAGAGCTCTGGCAATGTGGGGCATAGGTTGGTAGCATGGCCTTGTTTCCTGCAAAGAGCACATGGTGGCGTGACTCTCTGGGTGGGAGTATTGGTCATTAGTGGGAATTTTAACTGTTGTTGGTTGATTCCCCCTGCTTGAGGCTAAGCGATATCTGATGAGTCGGGTGTAGGGTTTGGTAGGAGGGGGCCTTTAAACTTAGGTTTAGGTTTCTTCGTGATACCATTGGTGGTATTGGTGATAACCGACTATGTTTTAGATGCATATGTCATAGGTTTGACTATCATGATAAAAGGTGTCATTGGCCTAATAGGCATGGAAGCCGAAACAGGGACAAACTCATAGTGAGCTACTGGTTTAGAAGTAATTTATGGGTAGGGTGGTGTAAGGTACCATACTGGAATACCCAAAGTTAGCCTAAGTAGATTTAACTGAGCCATAACTGATGTCCCTTGTAGAACTGTGGGGGGGTGAAAGAATGATATCTCGAAGATTGGAGGTGCTGATGGACTCAACGTTTGTTCAATTCCATGGCTCAGCGACGATGCTGAAGATGGTGTTGAGGTGGAGGCAGGCACATTTTTAGTAGTGAAAATTGTACACATGAGGCCATCAGTGGATGTGGGGATCTCGGGTGGTGGCCCTCAGTATACTCCTAGCAAATTGAAGTCCTTATACATGGCGAGAGCAATATCAACATAGGGTTCATTTGTGATGGTGAAAATAGGTAGGATATTGTCAGGGTTACTAGTGGTGTTGGGATCATAGTAGTTAAGTTGGTTGAGGGTAAAAATATTCTCATTTAAGGGAAACATCATGAAACGGAAGATCGAGGAGGCAATTGCATTCATGTGATATATTAACTACGCTCCAAGAGGATGTTGTAGTCGAGTTGCACGTCAAATACCTCAATATCGATCATGACCATATTGCCCCCCATCTCTATGGGGAAATTTTGGTATAGTCCTCTTGGTTGGGATGGTCTCCCATCATATGTGTGGAGGGAGATAGATGAGGGGACCAAATCTGGTGACCATGATCGTTTCCAAACATTAGCGAACATGACACAAGTGGATGTGCCTTCATAAATGATACAATGATAAATCATAATATTCTTTACTGTGATAGGTAATTGAAATGTGATTGATGAGGGTAATCACAGTTCACCTTTGTCAAGATCAAAAGTCATAAGGTGCGAGTAAGAAGGATCAACGACACCAAGTGCATTAAGTAAAGCCTTCCATTGGGTAGGGCATGACTGTAGCACTTCTAACATGGACATGGCTATAGGGAACTGAGCCAATTCATCCACAATACTGTAATTGTAGGAAAATTTAATATGGGGGTTATTAGGGGTATGTAAAAGTGGAATCTTGGGAATCCAAGAGATTTGTTCAGAACTTGGGAATGGTATTTGCAAAGGCCCCCCCCGACGGGATAGGGATGTGTTCTACTTGGGGAGATTCGGGCCTTCATAACCTTTGGCTCATGTCTGAAGATTCACATCCAACATGTATATATTTTGGAAAGAGCCATCGCCTGAGAGGTGAGGATCTTGTTGTTGTGTGATGACCCATTGATTGGAAAAGGGTTGTTGTTATACAATGATTTTGGGTTGGGGAGGATTCGAGGTCTGAGTGTTAACAATAAAATTAACACCCCTAGTCAAGTGACGGAAGAAGACATTTTCACCATGCACCTGCAGCAGAAAGACATGACACAAGTTCATGCAGAGATGAATCCTCTCTAAGAAATGCATTAATTGTGCTTAAAATCATTCTAAATGGTGTAAAAAGCCTAAAAACTATGAAAAGTGGGTTTTCAAGCTAAAATAATCTAAATGGATTATCCCACACTCAAAAGAGAAACCTAAGGCACATTTCTCAATGCTATATAAGAAAGGTTTTGGGGCATGGTAAGGACACACAAAGGAAGAGCAAAGGAATGCTGGAAAGATTCCGAAGGAGGAGAAAGAACTCAAGTTCTTCAAAATCAAGGGTGAAGGAAGGGAAGCTCATGTCAATGGAGGAAGGATTCATATGTAATGCCATGGTAAAGATGTATTTCTCCATTATTTTACTATGAATAGATTCAAGTTTCTACCATCTATGAGTTTTAATTTGGTTTATCTTGCATGAATTTAATTCTGGATGACTTTAGATCTTAAATGTGTTTGTCTTGATTGATGAATAGATACAGATCTTTTAGAAATTTGTAATAATCTCTTCAAGTTGTTGACGTAGGAACTCACAATTCCTTAGGAAGATAGTTCAATTAGTGTAGACACAACCCTGCATTAATTACTCTTATCAGATTGGCGACCATACTGGGTATAATTACTGTTATTAGATTGGCGACCATAATGTTTGTTGAAATTTTTTGAAAGTTTCTTGATTTTTCTTCAAGTTTTTGGTGTTCTTTCTTCAGATTTATCCCTTTGTGGCTTAAAGATCCATTAAAGCTCTTAACTATGCCCAGATCTGCTATGAAACTCTACTTTAAATCTTTAAAAGTATGAGTGACTTCTTTAATTTTTAAATCTGCTTTGAAACTCTACTTTAAATCTTTAAAAATATGAGTGACTTCTTTAATTTTTAAATCTGCTATGAAACTCTGCTTTAAATTCTAGATCTGCCATGAAACCTGCTACGATCTGCAGTTTGAGGAAGTTAAGATATTTTTTTACAAAGTCAGCTTGATAGGTTGACTTGCAAAGAATTTACAACATGCATTTACAGCGTTGAGAGAGTAATCCAGGTCTTCTTGATTTCGAAAAAATTAAAGATGCAAAGCTAAACCCTCTGCGTTTTTGAAATCTTTGGCTCGAATCTGGAAGTCTCTGCGTTTTTCATTAGAAATTTGCAGCAATCTCTGAAACCCTGCGTATTAATTCTACCCTTTGCGTTTTTGAAAAGCAGCCATTACATCTCTGCGTGCAAATCCTAAACGCCTTGAACTCAGCCACGAACTGTATTGGGTGAAGCGTGACCCATTACACCAGTTTCAATATGCGTTTAATAGATGCGTTTTGGTGAATGCTCTTCCATTTCCAGATTGAGGATTGTTGACAAGTCGTGTGCCAAAGGCATTTTTCATGATCAATTGCTGTTAGTGTAGGCATTTTTCCAGATTAAAATGCATTGTCATTTCCAAAATTGATGGGATCCATAAATTTGTGAATGCTTTTCTATTTTCAAACCCGACCTTGAACCTCAGCCTGTCAATCATCAGAAATTTGGGTGAAAACTGCTACATCTCGGCGTGTCTTCTAAAAACCCTGTCACAATTTGCAAGCGTTCATAAGATTCATGCCTGTGCGTGCTCAATCTGTCCTGCGACCGGGCGTGTTCAAGATCTTTAAATTCAAGCATTGATTCGAAACCCAGTGTTCAAAAATTTCGACCATTGATGTGATCAGCTTAGTGTTTACCTCTAGTCAAGATGTTAAACTCGGTGTTGATCAGTCTTGATTGCTGTCTTAATCATGGAATGCCGAGTGTTGTGATGCATTATTGCTTCCAGATCGACTGCGCGATGGGTAGGCGTGTTTCATAAAATGTTTTTGTTGTAAGCTTCGAGCGCCAAACAAAAAAACTCACTTTTAACTTTTGGTTTTCATTCAAACTTATTTTTTTGAAGTTTTTCCCATCTTTAGGGTTAGATCCAAAATCGAAAAAACAATTTTTTTGAATTCTTTAAGTTGATAGTTGACTTTTTGAATTCTTTCAATTTAAATTCAAAAAGAAAATTGCAATTTTTTTTTTGAAATTTGTTTTGAATTCTTCAATTTTAGAAAACAAATATTGCAAAATGTTTTGATCTTCAATTTTTGAAAAAGAAAAAATAACAAACAAATTTTGAAGTTGTGGATATTTTTCATATTGGATCAAACAAAACAAAAAAGTTTTAGTCTAAATTTTAGATTTCAAATCTTCAATGTTGGACAAAAAAGAACAAAATTTTGATTTTTTTGAAAGTTTTTAAGTCTTTAACTTTGCTTTAAATTAAAAAAAAAAAGAAAATTTTTAAAAACACTTTTGCAAGCCTTTACTTTTGGTTTCAAACAAAAAGACAAAAAAATTGAATTTTTTTTTACAAAACTTCAAAAATTTGGTTTAAATCGCACTATGATTGGAGCTTTATACCTCTGAAAACACCATCTAAACACATTTGCATTCGACAACCACCTTACACATCACATGCTTGAGCTACTTTGAGAATCATTTCTTGCCAAAAAACAAAATTGAAACTTTAATTAGTTACATTTTGTCTTAGAGTTAGAATATTTTCATGATTTTCATACACAATTAGAGAGAGTTGTACCTTTACAGTTCAGTTTTCTTGAGATATATTGTGTATGAGGCATCGTATCCTCTTCACTCGCATCTTATGATGATCTTGTGAATTAGAAAGTGTATCTTGTGTGTAATAGTTTAGGAGTTGATTTTTAAGCATCTTATATTGAGGCACTGTATCCTCTTCACTCGCATCTTATGATGATCTTGTGAATGAGAAAGTGTATCTCGCATGTAATATTTTAGGGGCTGATTTTCAGGCATCTTATATTGAGGCATCGTATTCTCTTCACTCGTATCTTATGATGACCTTGTGAATGAGAAAGTGTATCTCACGTGTAACAGTTTAGGATTTAATTCAAAAGCATTCCAAAAGGGCTCTGCGTATCCTCTTCACTTGGGATTTCGGGCGATCTTGTGAATGAGAAACAGGGATCCCCCGTGTAATAGAATTAGATTCATGTTTACTTGAGATATCTGTTTGGATTACATTGATCTTTACACAACGATTATTATCCATATTTCAGGAAAACTGTGCATGAACATAAAACATCTACTAGACATTTTGCATGTTTGAAAGAAGCTCATGAACCTCTAACCCTTCCTTCAGTTAGGATATTCATCGAACTGAAAGATAGCATCGTGAGCATCTTGCATTGTGTGGTTCATTTTGTTTTCGAGTCAAAACACCATCAGTTTCACTTCCACTCCTGAGACTAAGCGAACTTCCACTAAAATTGGTGCTTAATCTAAAATTGACAAAATTTTGATTTTAATATCACCAACAAGATTAGGTTAGTGCCCTGGATTAGGTTTGGAGATTTAACACTCCCGGGCTGCCAAAACTTTGAAACTAGCATTGATTAAAGAGAGTAAATCCATTATCGCAAAAAACGCTTGTCAGGAAAGCGCTTCTAAAACATGCATCAAGCACGAGGTCAATCTGAATAAGTAAGGGTGGTTCCCCCTTCTTGCTTATTTGGTGGGACATGAGCTTATCGAAGGGATTCTATGTTCAGTGACAAGTCCTCAGGGTGACATCACTGTTTCTAAAGTTTATGGTAATAAAAGTTATCCTCGACTTACAACTGTCCGCTCGACCGTCGATTGCGAAGTGGTAACTTTAGTGGCTATTCTTAGGGTATCACATAGGCTATTGTGAGTGGGACACACTTGCAATACCTGAGACAGACTTTGGAACTTTTACTCCTTGGGAGGGTGAGTGGTCAGGTACCAACACTTGTACCCCTGGCGATTAAAGTTTATTGTAACTATTTCTCACACCTTCACTCCTAGCAATTGTATGAGGACATGAAATCCCTCAGTAGCTACTAGTTTCGGAAGGCCCTACAATCCATCTTTTCACTGAGCTTCGGTTATTTGGAAAAGTAAGTTTGCTTGCTTGAAATCTCTAGGGAATTTTTACTGTGTGGACACTTTATTTTGTTGAGTCTAGAAAGCCATAGGATTGTTTGATTCTGGTTTCAAAAAAATTTAAACATATCCTTTTATCAATATTCTTCAAAGTGGTCAATCTTTCGACCCGCCAGTCATGGCGGCGTAGAGGCGAGTCACCAGAAGTTGAAAGCCCTGCTACATTGCGGAGACGACTACAAAACAAGACACTTTGACTTTGAAACCAACACACTTCTAACTTCAATAATCAATAATAGAGCAGAGACATTATTAAATTTTGAGCATTAATTCACAATACTCTAGGATCTTCACTGAGAGAATAACATATACAGTATATCAATGCATGACAATCATAATAAGCATGACAAGCATCACAAGAATCAAAAGCATGAGAGACAAGAGACATAGAGTTTCCATGGGGAAAACCCTAAGGTGAAAACCCCACAACTTCCTCAAAGATAGAGAGAGCAATGGCTCAACCAAAGTACAACCAAAATACACTGAGATAGTCTCCTAGTAGCAGATGATCCTCCTCCTCACTAGTGCACCACTTTCTGAGTGAGAGAAGTATGAGTTTCCGAGTGATGCAAATAGAGATCTCCCGATCTCTATTTATACTAACCTGTTTGCCCAGTTACATTATGGGGTCGGCTTGTCTAGCTAGGTACATCCACAATATAATATATATTTCAGGGTCAACTCCACACATGGTGGTCTAATAACCCATCTCCAAGTACACACACTTGCGACACTTCTCAATACACATGACGACACTTCCTTATAGAGGAATAACACATCTCTTATAAGGGTACAATAAATATATATGAAATACATAGATGAAATACATTCCGAAGTTACATATACATCAACACTCCCTCTTAACTATGAAGGTATTTCTCGACATAGTTCTGCTAGAAAAGTCTTCTTCTCGGGATCATCGTCATCGATGCATCATCATCATCATCGTCACTGCTGCTGCTATCTCAACCAATCTCTGACTCTACTCGTCAGAGGAAGTTCTATAGATCCAGTCCTTTTTCATACTGGATGTAGGCCCACCACCTGCAGGTCTTCATCATCACTAGCCCTACTGTGGAATCCTCAGGACTAATTACATGAGTCAACAAAACCTCGAAAGAGAATCCCAGGACTGATTACGAGCACACAGCTCAACCTATCGGATCTCCCAGGATCTTTTACATGTTACTACACAACATGTCCACGGCCACAGAGTATCACGAAGCACAACCCAAATGCACAAACACAGCACTTACACTCACCAGCATGGGAGGACCAACCTACAACCATCCGTGAAAGGCTCACAACACTTACATCAACGACCATGGGAGAACACATCTGCCACCATGTCGGAAAGGCCCTGCACTTACATCAACGCACATGGGAGAACACATCTAACACCATGTCGGAAAGGTTCTTCACTTACATCAACGCACACGGGAGAACGCATCTACCACCATGTTGGAAAGGCTCTGCACTTACATCAACGCACATGGGAGAGCGCATCTACCACCATGTCGGAAAGACTCTGCACTTACATCAACGCACATGGGAGAACGCATCTACCACCATGTCGGAAAGGCTCTGCACTTACATCAACACACAAGGGAGAATGCATCTACCACCATGTCGGAAAGGCTATGCACTTACATCAACGCACATGGGAGAACGCATCTACCACCATGTCGGAAAGGCACTGCACTTACATCAACACACATGGGAGAACGCATCTACCACCATGTCGGAAATGCATTGTGCATCTGTGTCTTCGGAACTCATCACACATAATCCAATTGATTATGTACTGTATCCACTTGATACATATGATCATCATCACTGTACCGTCCTAGTACATATCATCTGGAGCAACATCTTGAAGCTCGTCATCATGATCATCCTGATCATATAATGCATCTACCTGATGCATACCAAGTATCTACTTGATACATATCATCATACATGATCCACCTGATCATACAATGTATCCACCTGATACATATGATCATCCTGATCATCATCACTGTACCATCCTGGTACATATCATCTAGAGCAACATCCTGAAGCTCGTCATCATGAACATCCTGATCATATAATGCATCTACCTGATGCATACCAAGTATCTACCTGATACATATCATCATACATGATCCACCTGATACAAATACAAATACATGATCCACCTTATCATACCTGATACATATCAACATACATGATCTACCTGATCATACACAGTATCCACCTGATACATATACAGATACATGGTCCAAGCATCCAAAATGATGCATATACAAAACATATACAAATGATCCAACTGATCATATCCAGCATCCAACATGATGCGTACATACATATACATATAAATGATCCAACTGATCATATTCAGCATCCTCCTGATGCATATACAGAGCAGTAACTGGAGCATCGTCCTGATGCTCATCATCCAACGCTTACATCCACAACCATGTGAAGGATCCTCCTTCCAACATGCTTGGAATGGCTTCTGCAAATGTGTCCATCACTTCTTCCTCGAAGTGTCATCAATCTGAAGAACACCAAGCCTCTCCCTGAAGTACTCGAACTTCACCCTGGCTAGTGGCTTCGTTAGCACATCTTCAATCTACTCGTCCGTCGCAATGTACAAGAGCTACACAACTCCTCTCTGCACCATATCCATGATATAGTGATATTTGATCTCTATGTGTTTCGACCTGTCATGAAACACTGGGTTCTCGAAGAGCTTCACACAACTCTGGTTATCACAAAAGATACCAGTAGCATCCAACGGGAAATCAAATGAATCAGATAGTAGCTTCCAAAGCCATACTGCTTCACAACTAGCTGAACAGGCTGCAGCATACTCTGCCTCAGCTGTACTCAGTGCTACATAGGATTGCTTCCTGCTGAACCAAGAGATCACACCTGATCCCATACTGAAGCAACATCCAGATGTGCTCTTCCTATATGCAGCACTACCAGCCCAATCTGAATCAACATAACCCTGCAGGTTAAACTTTTGATTCGCTTCATACTTGAGCCCATAATCCACTGTACCCTTCAGGTACCTCAGAACATGCTTTACAACAATTAGATGAACACTCCTCGGATCTGTCAGGAACCGACTCAATGTGTTCACAGCAAATCAAATATCTGGTCTCGTGTTCATCAAGTAAATCAAGGACCCAATCATCTGACGATACATAGAAATATCAACTGGCTCAGATGAAGCATCACATAGAAGCTTCAAGTTCGATGCCATAGGTGTGGCTATGGCCTTCCAATCCATCATCCCGAATCTCTTCAGGATATCTATTGTGTACTTCCCTTGACCAAGGAAGATCCCACTTGCGTTCTGCCACACCTCCATACTTGGAAAATAATGCATCATTCCCAAATCTTTCATATCGAACTTGGCAGCAAGCTTCCTCTTTGTATCTGCAATCAATCTGTCATCTCTTGTTACAAATAAGTCATCCACATATAGGAGCAGAATCATAGGATTCCCTTCCTCAACCTTGTAGTAAAGGTTGGAACCCGCTTTACTCTTGGTAAAGCCCAAAATAGATAGAAAGCTGCCTATCCTACCATACCAAGTTCTGCACATATATGATTTCCTGTTATGTGTCTCAGAACCAAGTGGCTGCTCCACATACCCTTCTTCTTCAACTAAACCATTCAAGAAAGATGTCTTGAAATCCATCTAGTGTATCTTCAATTTCATCACTTTTATATTTCTCTATGCTGCCATCTGCAGCATGCTTGATCTAATAGATCAATATGAAAGTCATAACAAACTTCCCTTTAGGTCTTGGGACTACATCCCAAACATCATTCTTCATGATCGACGGATCATGGCATTCTTCCCATATCCTAGGAACTTCAATATCTCCAATAGATAATTTTGTTGCTGAACAAATGTTGTAGTTCTTCTTTTGTAGGTGATGGCATATGATCTTTCCTACAAGACAAGTTAAATTGCATGATTAGAAACATCCCATAGTTTTCAAAACTAATTCTTATACATAAAGAAATATGTCATACAGTCATGCAATTATCTTAGCCAATGCTTCAATACAACATTTATCCATGTTCCATAACTTTCTAGATGCCTTCCAGTCTCTACCAGAACATTGTTAAGAGTTTGCACTACTCCCAACATGTCAGCAAAGAGGTTTCATTCTATATAAGTAGCAATGGAATGTTGTACAATGCCATAGGCCACTTACCCATCACATGCATATTAGTAGTATCCTGTTCATTAATGCAATCATTCTAATATGCACAATACATATCCTAAGTCTAGGAACATGAGCATATACATCATTCAGCAATTCATTTAAACAAAAAAATATGCAAGAAATGATAATTAAAATACTTATCTTTGTTGGTTGTTGGGTGGACTCCCTTTGCGTTTTTGCTTCCTTGCAGGAGCTGTTGGAGTCCTAATCTGAAGTAGCTTCTTCTATACCTTTCTGTTGTGGAATGTAGAGAGATGGTCAACTCGCTCTGAATATCTGCATCCTTGCAGAAGCCACTGGAGTGTGCTCCCTCTTGAACTTTGCTTCCTGGATTACCTGTTCTTGAACTTATATTCATTCTCAATCCCTATGCATGCTTGTTAGTATCATCATTGTGTTATCCTCGAGGTCTCATACAAAATCATGCATTCATTAGTATATTCTCAATACTATCAAAACACAATAATCTTAAGCATGTATAGTCATGATTATTTCAAACATAAATAATAAGCATTAGCATTCATGGTTTATATAGAACTCTTATGGTTAGTCATATCATAAGAAACATAACATGTCTAAACCTATGATTACTCGAACCTATGACTCTTCTGGTTAGTCATATCATTAAGGTAAGACACATAATATGCATATACCCATGATTATTCAAACCTATGTCTTTATGGACAATCATCATCAATCATGCCATGCATACTTTTATAAGAGATCCTATGATATAAGGAAAACATACCTGTTCACCATATTTGCTAGTTATGTCTAGCAATGATTTCTTGTTCTCTTCAATGACCTGCATAAATCATTAGTTAACTTTTGCAAAAACAAATTATACATACCTCTATGTGATCCATGAATATGGATGAATCTTTGTCTTTATGTCACCATGGCATGTTCAGGTTGTCCTTTCAATATATACAAACCTCCCTCTTCCTCTCCAATCACCACTGCATCATCTCTGGTATTTCCCTTTGGCCACATTAGGACTTGGCCATCCACAAATGCAACCCTCATACCTTTTGCATCCAGTGTAGAGATGGAGAGTAAGTTATTCTTGAGCCCAGGTACATAAAGGACTTCTTTCACCTTCAAAGATTTTGCAGAATCTAGGTTGTGGGAGGCTTCACCACTTCCTTTGATTGGGTATTGAAAATCATCCCCAAGCTTCACCTTATAGGGTGATTCATGTTCAGATAGGTTTACAAAATATTCCTTAAACCCAGTCATGTGTTTGGAAGCCCCACTTTCAATTAACCAATCATTACAACCATGGGAGATTGTACCTGTGAGAGCAGAGATTAGGACATACTCTTCTTCACTTGATGAGTCATCTTCACTTTCTGCCCTAGCTTTCTTCTTTGGAGGTTCATCATCTTCGGTAGCATGAGCATGGTACCTTCTTTTGTTACCTTCTTCTTCTTGCTGGAGTTGTTGTTGTTGTGGTTGTCCCTTTTGTTCTTGGGACATTTTGAAGCAAAGTGACCCTTCTCATTACAAATGAAATACCTTAGATCTTTCTTGTCTTTGTGATAATGATGAGAAGATTTATTCTTGTGATGGGATGACTCCCTCTTGAACTTGCCCTTCTTAGTGTGAGCTGTGAGAGCTTGATCTTCATTCCCCATCTTTTCTTCTCTTGCCACAAGCCTTGCTTCTTCTTGAGAACATTCCTCCCACAATCTGCTGAAGGAGATTAATTTCTTTCTGGCACAGATTCCTTGAATAAAGGAGTCCCATGACCTAGGTAGGCCATTTAGAGTGGTCATAACAATTTCACCATTGTCCACTACTTCATCCACAACTTCAAGTTGTTCCTTGATCTGAGATACCTTGGAGAAGTAAGATTGAATGGTTTCTCCATTCGACATCTTGACCCCTTTCAATTGATTCCGCAGAGTCATCTTTTGATTTATGTTCTTCCCTTCAAATAACTTGGTTAGGGAGTCAAACATTTCCTTGGGTGTATTTAGAGAAGACACATGGGGTATGCGATGGTCTTTGATAGAATCAACAATGATTCTCTTTTCCTTGACCAAGTTCTTCTTATGCAATACCTTAGCCTCTTCATCCTCTGGGATAGGGATGTCTTCTTTTATGTATGAGTCCAACTCATTCTCTTCCAGGATTAACCCAATCCTATACTTCCAAGCTCGGAAGTTATCAGCCCCTTCAATCTTATCCTCAAGCTTGGTGTGGTGAGACATCTTAAAGAGTACTTCAAATGGAAATAGAAAAGTTTTAGGTCTTACCACTTGAGATGCTGAAAACTGGATTTGGTCCCGGATTAGGGTTTGTTGGAAAAACCCTAAAAATTCAAAATGTGAATTTCAACTTTCTGAAAGGATAGAAAGATGTGCCTTAATGAGCTGATCATCCTGGTGTAATCATAATTTGAGATCAGCAAAGCTTTACCCTTCATATTTTCCTTTTTGTCCTCCTGGGTTCACTAGGGAGAGCCCTGAATTAGGATTTGAGTTTCCTGGAGATCTAACAAGCCAAAAATCTTGATCCAAATCTCTAAACTTCGATTTTTGCAAGGCGCTTCCAGCTATGTCTTCAGATTTCAGAAATTCATATTTTTGTGGAAACCTTAATTTTTAGGGCCAAATCTGAAAAAGCTCCGAATTGAATTCTAATTGATAGATAGATTCTCCTTGATGAGTAGAGTCAATCTAATATACTGCTTTTCCAAAATCTGTGGAGAGAAACCCAATAAACAAGAAACTCAAGTTTCTGTCACTGCAAAATGTCTTCTTCTCAGGTTAGCTTTGATACCATGTTAAATTTTAAGCATCAATTCACAATACTCTAGGATCTTCACTGAGAGAATAACATATACAATATATCAATGCATGACAATCACAATAATCATGACAAGCATCACAAGAATCAAAATCATGAGAGACAAGAGACACAAAGTTTCCGTGGGAAAAACCCTAAGGTGAAAAACCCCACAACTTCCTCAGAGATAGAGAGAGCAATGGCTCAACCAAAGTACAACCAAAATACACTAAGATAGTCTCCTAGTAGCAGATGATCCACCTCCTCACTAGTGCGCCACTTTCTGAGTGAGAGAAGTATGATTTTTTGAGTGATGCAAATAGAGATCTCCCGATCTCTATTTATACTAACCTGTTTGCCCAGTTACACTATGGGGATGACCTGTCTAGCTAGGTACATCCACAATAAAATATATATTTCAGGGCCGACCCCACACATGGTGGTCTAATAACCCATTGCCAAGTACACACACTTGCGACACTTGTCAATACACATGATGACACTTCCTTATAGAGGAATAACACATCTCTTATAAGGGTACAATAAATATATATGAAATACATAGATGAAATACATTCCGAAGTTACATATACATCAACAGACATATGAAACAAATACTACAACACCACCTACCCAGGAAAACATAGAAATTGTTGATCCTCTTGCTCCGATTTCAATTGAAACATTAGAAGAAAACACTACAAATCCCGTAAATCCACCTCTGACAAATATTTCAGACCCAATGGTACCCCACATCAATGAACCTTTGAACACCATCAATCCTCTTGTGGCACACTTGGTACACATGCTAAATTCAACATCTAATCCCATGGCTTCATCAAGAGCACAAGGGACTCCATCATCTCAACCCCAAACAGTTGTTGGAGGTAGCAATACTTCCAACATCCCTATGGATAGGGCTCAAGGGACCACATCAGTACCATCTCAAATGAGTTCTATAGGTAACAATACTTCCAATATCCATGTGGCTTCATCAGGCCCACAAGGGACAACATCATCACAACCTCAACCGGCTGCTGGAGGTAGTAATAATTCCAATTTGACCTCTACCACCATCCCAACAGTTAATTTACATGCTTCTACCATAAGCTCAACTGGCACTTTAGTGCCAGTTCGTACAGCTTCGAGTCTCAATCCCGGAAGTACATCCACTTTACTTGCAAGAATACCTACTGGAGGAAGTGCCTTACCAAACCTGGGTTTCCCATATGGTTTGGCTACTCAAGGTCAAAACAATCTAGGAGTAAATCAAAATCCTATTGGCATACCAAATAGTCTTCCAAGTTCTATACTTGGGGGGAATCCTTCATTTTGGAACCTCAATATCTAGTGGACTTAATGGACCATGGAACACTAATTCTAATTGGGGTAATACTCCACAAGCTGGTGGAAGTGCCTCGGGAAACCTTTTATCCAAACTTTCATAGCACAAATCCTGGGGGCAATCCCATTCCCCCAACAGGTAGCACACCAAGAGGTAACCCATCCATCAACCCCATTCCACCATGCAGTGGGCAGGTTCAAGGAAATGCACCATCTTCTTGGGCACCACCCCTGCAAGGGGCCAATCAACCTTGGAACGCATATCCAAACCAAGGAAACAATCAATGGAGTGGTAATGTTCCACCAAGTAACCAATATCAATGGAACATACCCTTGCAAGGGGGCAATCCACCCATGAATCCCAACCAACAATGGATTGGTAATGTTCCACCGAGTAACCAATCTCAATGGAACATACCCCCGCAAGGGGGCAATCCACCCATTAACCCTATGCCACAATGGAGTAGCAATGTTCCACCAAGTCACCAACCTCAATGGAACATACCTCCGCAAGGGGGCAATCCGTACATGCATCCTATCCCACAATGGAATGGGAAATATTCAAGAAATAACCCACCTTTTTGGATGCAATCTCTGCAAGGAGGTAATCCCGCTTGGAATACTTTTCAAGCCCAAGGACCACAATAGTGGAGCCATCAAGCTTCACCCAGATATCAAACGTTTTCTTCGGCATCATCCAAGTCACCATTTCTAGCCACATTGAATCTACCGGATTTATCCCGGCTGACTAATGACCCTGTTATGCATTTGAATGGGTGGCCAACCATACCAACCAAACTACCCTCAGACATACCCAAGTTTGATGGAAAACCAAGGGAGGATCCATTAAATCATGTGATGACATTCCATTTGTGGTGTTAATCCAATTCCCTAGTTGATGATAGTATTAGGTTGACGTTGTTTCAACAGACCCTAACGGGAAATGCTACGAAATGGTACATTGAGTTTCCTCGCAATACATTCATAGAATTTTCATCTTTAGCTATGGCATTTTTGACACATTTTCAATTGCCTATCCGCTATGAGATAGGAACCGAACTTTTAACTTCACTTAGGCAATCCACCGCCACTCACATATCGGATCATATCCACGAGTGGAGGAGACGCCGAAGGCTTATAAAAGATGAAATCCCTGATCAATTCTTAGCAGATTGGTTTATAAAATCACTATTTCCCACTATTTCCAAAGATGTAGCCATGTCAAGAGCCATGACCGAAGAACAACTCATTCAGAGTGCTCACCTTATGGATTTAGTATATTCTTAATCGGGCACACTTTATGACTTAATACCCCATGCCGTCATACATGCGTGTGATCCAGCTAGGCCTCCAAAAGGACCTCATACTGATGGTGTTATTGGATCCATTAACCAAGTTGAACATATTACCCAGCAATTGGGACAAATGTCAGTTCAAAACCCACAACCCACAATTGGCCAGGAAAATTAGCAAGCTGCAATTCCTGCCCAAACTTCTGAAGTCCTACGGTTCAAACTATGGACCCAAAAGGAAAAAAGAAAAAGAAAAAGAAGAAACCTAATGCAAACCCCGGGACAATAGAGGCACCTAAGGTGAATAACCCCACATGAGGCAATCAGGAAAATAGGAAAAACAAATATCCTTGCAAAATTTGCAAAGAAGATCATCCTACTCATCTTTGTCCTCATATGGATGATATTCATCGCATGTTGGCACAACGAGGAGGGAAACAACCACAACCTGGTGTCGTAACTCAACCCTTCCCCCAGCAACAACAGATGGTTGCTGCGGCGCCAGCACCTCCAGCAGGAGGAAACCAGGCAAACCCCCACAAAGGGGCAATCCACCCAACACAAATATCTTCACAATAGGTAAACATAACATTCATATCCAAACTAGGTCTTGTTCTTACGACATACCTTCAAAAGATGCTGAAGCAACTAAATATCAGCCTAGTGGTTTTCTAAATTTTGAAAAACCAACCATAGACATGGTGCCTCGACCTCCAAAAGGGGTCCTCTGCAAAACAACACACAATCCCAATGCATGAGCTGCTCAAAACTACAATGTGGTTGAAGATTTAGCTCAAGCCCCTTGTGCAATGTATGCCTTGGAAGTGTTGCAAAGTTGTCCCACTCAACGGAAAGCACTATTGTCTGCCATCGGTGTTGTTGATCCATCAGATACCAATTTAATCACATTTGACTTAGAACAACCCACAGGTAGGATTCCCTCACAAATTGCTTTCCAAATTAAAGTAACTTCACATGGGAAGAATATTTTTCGAACCATTGTGGATGAAGGAGCCTCCACTTGCATCATGTCCCTAGCTTGTTGGAAATATTTGGGATCACCCACCTTAGTACCATCCCAAACAATACTCAAGGCATTTGATGGACATTCATTACCACCTCATGGACTCATCTTGGCTTTCCCAGTTGAACTGGGGGGGGGAATAGTTCAAGTAGATGTTGAGGTAGTGGATGCACCCATAGACTACGATTTTCTATTGGGACACAATTGGATACACAAGATGATGGTGATAGTGTCTTCCATATTCCGAGTCATTCGGTTCCCCCATCAAGGGAAGATTGTTACAATCTATCAACTAGATTACTACTCACCTGAAACTGGTATCCATTCGAATGTACCTTATGTAGGGGATGGAACAACGGTTATTCAAGATGTTGGTGTAGGAATGTTTAAAGACTCGTCCCTGTTGGGAACTTTCCCACTTCCACCACCAATATTGACCCCTAACATTGCTCCAATTTTCACCATAACTTCAAAGGTATACTTTCCGTTAAGAGTTTTCTCTAATTTCATTTCGGAGGTCGATTCCACCTCATCGACTGGAACCTCCAAATAAAACAACTTAGATGAAAATAATGATGGAAAGATACATACTCCTGCACACCATGAGGAAATGGAAAGTAATGTCCCCTTTTCTACTGTAGAGCTCACTTATCAAGCTATTCAAATGGCCTCTGTAGAACCGGATCAAAATCCTCCCGAGATGGAGGAATATGATCCCTATACTTCACCTATTTGGGCCTTGAACTCGCAAAGTAACCATGATATCCTAGATCAAACTTTCTCTTCGGATGAATCCATCCTAGAGGTTATGAACATCTCAGAAAGACCCTGGGAGGATATGCATCACAAGTCCTCATTTCTTCCTAAGATCGACTCATTAGAAGTTAAACCTGAAAATTTTTACTTCAATAATGACAACAATAAGTACCAATGCCTTGTCCATATCTACGATGTGAATTCCGAAGGCAATTTGGCGAACATTTCGAAAACCATCCAAATTGATAAATCTATCAAACCTGGCATCTTGAGTACATCAACATAGGTTCGGATTGTTCTCCTGAGGAAATAAAATTTTACATGGCCTTATTCAAAAATTTTCGTGATGTATTTGCATGGTCTTATGAAGAAATTCCAGGAATCGATCCCAGTATCGTAGAACATGAGATTAAAACCTACCCTAATGCCAAACCTATGCGGCAAAAACTATGTCCAGTGAACCCTAAAAAGTCTGCTGCCATTAAAGCTGAGGTTGAAAAGCTTTTAAAAGCTGGATTCATCTATCCTATTCCTTTGACCAATTGGGTATCCAATCTAGTTCCCGTCAATAAAAAACAAGGAACTATCCGGGTTTGTACCGATTTTAGAGATCTGAACTTAGATTGTCCCAAAGATAACTATCCCACACCCTTCATTGATCAGATAATTGATGAATGTGCCGGGAATGAAATCTTCTCTTTTATGGACGGCTTCTCCGGTTATAACCAAATCCAGATAAAAAAGGAAGACCAACATAAAACAGCTTTTATATGCCCTTGGGGGACCTTCGCTTATAGGAAAATGCCATTTGGCCTTAAAAATGCCAAGGCTACCTTTCAAAGAGCAATGTCATACGCATTTCACGATATTAAAGATATCGTCGAAGTTTACCTTGATGATTTGGAAGCTAAATCTAAAAAGAGAGTTGAACATGGTGCACATTTACAAGCCATATTTGAGCGTTGCCGCAACTACAACATTAGGTTAAATACACATAAATGCATGTTTTGTGTGGACTTTGGGCGGTTACTTGGGTTCATAGTATCCCAAAAAGGGATCATGGTTGATCCCATCAAGGTTGAGGCAATACTTCAGTTGCCTTCCTCGAAAACAATCACTCAACTTCAAAGCCTTCAAGGAAAAGCCAACTACTTGAGGAGATATGTCGAGAATTTTGCTGAGAAAGCTAAAGGTTTCATGCGTCTCTTAAAACAAGATGCAATATTCATATGGGATGACCAAGCTCAACGTTCATTTTATGAAGTAAAGAAAGCTTTGGTATCTGCCCCGGTGCTTAGTTCACCGAACTATAATAGAGACTTTCTACTATATTTGGCTGCATCTCCTTCCACCATTGGAATGGTATTAGCACAAGAAGACGAATCATCTCACGAACATGCTTTTTACTATCTTAGTAAGAGCCTTGCAGGTCCCGAATTGAGATATTCCTAGGTCGAGAAGCTGGCCTTGGCAGCAGTCCATGTTGTCCAACGACTTAGACATTACATACTTCCAAGGAAAACAACCATAGTGGCTGAAATGAACCCCATGAAACACATTTTGTACTGCCATATCATTGGTGGCAAATACTCAAAATGGATAGTAATTTTACAAGAATTCGACCTTGAATTCAAAAACGCTAAAGCCAAGAAGTTGTTGGCATTTGCTGAATTAATGTCTAAGTTACCCATAGAGAAGGAGGGTTCTATATTTGTTGAAACTTGGGCAGATGAACATATATTCCTCATTGCAACTTCTGATCCTTGGTATGGAGCATTCATTATATATCTTCAAACCCAAAGGATAGATCCTCAACTTTATAGTATTGAACGACATCGTATTCGACATCAATCTCGAAGATACCTCATCATCGGGGATACTTTGTACCATCGGGGAATCGATATGATATTAAGACGTTGTTTAGTACATGAGGAAGCTGAACAAGTTTTGAATGATTGCCATGCTGGAGCATGTGGCGGTCATCTTTCTGGGTTAGCAACTGCTCAGAAAATCTTGCATGCAGGATACTTTTGGCCTACAATTTTCAAAGATTGCATAAATACTATCAAAAAGTGTCACCCTTGCCAAATTTACACAAGAAAAATGCGCACACATCCTGCTCCTTTACACCCTGTAGTAACCATGGGTCCATTTTTAAAATGGGCCATTGATTATATGATAGTCAACCCACCTTCAGCCGATGGCCACCACTACATCATTGTAGCAGTGGACTACTTCACCAAGTGGGCTGAGGCGATGCCTACATTCAATTGCATGGGTAAAATTGTAGCATAATTTCTATTCAATCATGTGATAGCAAGGTTTGGTGTACCCAAAGAAATCACTACGGAGAACGAAATTCATTTTAGGAATTCCTGTATGGATGAACTTACAAATCGGTTAGGATTGCGGCATGACTTCTCCTCGCCATATTATACTCAAGCTAACGGACAAGTTGAAGCCATCAACAAGGTTTTGAAAACCATGTTACAAAGGATGATTAATAAAAGCAAGAATAACTGGCACTTGATGTTTTTTACTACTCTTTGGGCCTACCGAAGAACTGCTAAAACTACAATCGGATTCACTCCTTTCCAACTGGTTTACGGAGAAGAATTCGTGTTACCGATTGAATGTGAAATCCCATCATTAAAGATAGTTGTCGAACTCCTACCTAACACTTCTGCGGAAGAGGAAAGGCTTCTCCATCTCCATGCTTTGGATGAAACTATAAGAGAATCCTCTCTAAACATAGAAGTACACAAGAAGAGGGTCAAAACACAATATGACAAGTCCATTCATCCTCGAGTCTTCTTTGAAGGCGATCTAGTTTTAGTTGATGACCAAGACCAAGATAAAATAGGAGAAGGAAAATTTGTACCTAAATGGTTTGGCCCACTTATTGTCAAAACTGTGTTAAAAAAGGGAGCTTATGAATTGGTCAATTTTGATGGGGAACCCATGTCGGAGATCAGAAATGGTCTCTATCTAAAGAAATACTTCGCGTAGGCACTGATGCCTCGCACCATTTGTTGTATTATGTTGTATTTTTGTATAAACTTTTGTACATTAGTTATTTCGGGCACACACTTATCTTGCTTGGCATTGTCACTTTGGCAGATGGCACAAGAGTCTTTCACATATTTGGGATATGCGGATGGCGCCAGCCATAGTTCTCAGAACGTTGCTTCCGCTGCATGGGTCGTTTTTACACCTAATAACGAAGTTCTTAGTTCAGGAGGCACTTTTCTCGGATCTGCAACCAACAATGTTGCAGAATATAGCGCAGTCATTGAGCTTCTTGTCGAGGCTATCACCCTTGGCATCCGACGAATAATCGTCAAATTGGACTCAGAATTAGTTGTATCCCAGTTAAATGGTCAGTATCAGGTTCGACATCCTACACTGTTTAGAAAGTTTCTACGAGTACGTCTTTTAGAGCGTCAGTTCGAGTTTATTGAGTATATACACGTTCCTAGAAGTCTGAATAGTTTGGCTGATTCTTTGGCCAACTATGTACTTGATTGGCATCTAAGTCATTAACATCATACCAAAAGGCAAGCATGTACATTGTTTCATGGCCAATTTAATTGAACATATCATTTAAGCAAATAAGTGAAACCGAAATAATCTAGCTTACATCATAACCCAAAAAGTGTGTAAACTTTGCACACACTAAAAAGAATAGTGTAAATACTATTTCCCTTTTTTATTCTTTTTCTTACAGATAAGACCCAAAAAATGTTCATACAAACAAAAAAATGAAAAATTTGGAAAAACTTGGAAACATGGGAAACTGTTTCAAAATTTTCTAGTTCAACATCGAAACTAACCCACTACTGGAAGATCAAAGACTAAAGGTTCATAGCTTCTAGGAATTCAAGCTGAAAGGGGATTCCTCCTCTCATACATCAACTGCACAAAGAACACATATGGTAAATCATGAGTATTTTTACTTATCTTTTATTCATACATATACAAACCATATCCTTTTGAACGATAGAAAGGTGCATAATTCCTCATTTTTGGCTATCTTTTTAGATATTAAAGGCACATTTGAACCAGTTTCTAACTAAACTGCTGGCTAGTGCATGGTTTTGATTTCAGGACTTGAAGACTTTGACGGTTTAAACTATTTGACTCAAGTAGTTGAGACAGACCATGATTCATGATGATTTATGATTTTGACATTTTTCACAAGATTCAAGCTGAAGTAAACCTCATTGAACCATTTCGACTTGGCCATTTCACCAAATTTGATAACCTCAGTCACATGGTATTACTTCACCGTTCGTCGACACATAATCCTGCTTCAGATAGCCTACCTTGGGAAGGAACAACTGTAAGAGTGTGCAAAACTAGCTTAGCCCTTGTTTGCAATATGGATCTTTGCCTTGGCCTAACTCGTGCCCTTGAAAAATAGGCATACGCCCATGTAACACTTGTTCCCTCCTATGTATCATAACATTCTTTATTCCTTTTTAACAAAAAATAAAAAAGAATAAAAATTAAAAAACACAAAAATCCAAAAAGGTAGAGACTTGAATCACTTCATAGTATAATCCTTGGACAAAACAGAAACAGTCAGTCCTTGTCACCCTTGAACACGGCACATAATTTGTTCTCCGCTGTCAATACACCATCTGCATTTGCATTAGGAAACTATACCAATATTTTGAACAGATCTTCGTCAATGGGTTGTCCTTCCCATCAACAATGGAGCTTCCGTTAATGCATCTGGCATTAGTGGTTTTCATTAAAGGTCGGTTACTCAAAGTCCTATGTTTCCAAGTGTCCATTCTGTGTCTTGTTATGTGTTCAAGGGAAGTCTAAACTAAGTTGGCCATTCCTCAAATATTCCTGACCAGTCATGTTGGCCTTCCTTGTGTCAGTTTACAGTGTTGGATCTCACAGTTCTACCAAATTATATCAGACTCTTGATCTTTGTTTCGTATCGATTGATGTGGGATGCATTAATGCCCTCCTTCCGATGGATCTATTCCTATCGACATCAAATCATCATCTAGGACATGGATCTAGAAACCCAAGAGTACCTTGGATCTTGCATTCATTAGTGGCAAGTTTCCTCGCAAATAACAGTGGGTATACATCAATGACCCCTGATTGTTTGACTCTACAAGTGTTCGGCTTCAGATCATTTGTTCACACTTGTTAGTTTGTACTTAGTACCTTCGAATCCATCATCATTATCAGTGGGTCTCTTCGCATCTGTTAATGGTATACATCAATGATCGGTAATCAGATGGTGTTTTATTATGCTCGAAATCATATCATTTATTCGCATGATGTAAACTCGTACTATCGTCAGTTTGTATTGAAGACCTTGGGAAAAATAGTTGTATCACTCATTGATGCACTTCCCGAGCTGCGCAAGATTAGACCACCATGTCAGAAGCCCAAAAATACTTTGTCATCGCGCTCATCAAAGTGCACATTTACATTTTCAGAAAAATTTGCTTTTGACATGGATCCACTGTGTATTGTTCGTGGCCATGCTTGTTTACTGCTGAGCATGGGTATGCCCGCCTCAAGAAGATATTATATATTTGAGAAATTGCTATGTTTTACAGGTGTGATACTCAATCCATCGCATGTGAGCTTTCCTTCCCTTATCCTTGCTTTGAACGATAAAGAGTATCAGTATACAGAGTATAAATTTCAGTAATGTATTTTGGCCCTTAGCTTTGCTTCGGACCTCACACATTAGGGGGCATTTGTTAACAATAAAATTAACACCCCTAGTCAAGTGACGGAAGAAACACATTTTCACCATGCACCTGCAGTAGAAAGACATGACACAAGTTCATGCAGAGATGAATCCTCTCTAAGAAATGCATTAATTGTGCTTAAAATCATTCTAAATGGTGCAAAAAGCCTATAAACTATGAAAAGTGGGTTTTCAAGCTAAAATAATCTAAAATGGATTATCCCACACTCAAAAGAGAAACCTAAGGCACATTTCCTAATGCTATATAAGAAAGGCTTTGGGGCATGGTAAGGACACACAAAGGAAGAGCAAATGTAACGTCCCCATTTTGACCCCATTGCATTAAATCGTAAATGATGTAAATATTGTTATTTAATCATGGTGAGGAGCTCAAGGCCAAATCCGTACCATTGATTTAGCATTTTATGTATCGGCAATTAAAATAGATGCCCATGGTTCTTGTGCTGGACATGCACAATGTAAATTAAGACATCATGTAAATATGAATTTTAATGAAATATCCACGACTAGCTATGCAATTCAACAAAGAGATGGGGGCATGATTCTACAAGGAATAGGAAGGGAAATTATTCAAACCCTTGAACCCATAGATTTAATCCAAATTTTATTGAGTGAACCCATAAACCCTCAACTACCCATTTTGACTTATGCTCCCAATCATTTAATTCTTCCAGGAGTTGGTTGAGGTAGTTAATGCCTTGGGAATGAAGAGGTATGGCAACCAATTTCGTGCATGGGCAAGCCATCAACCTGGAAAAATGTACTATTGCTTCTGGGGCAAGAAAACACCCACGAAATTGGGCCCAAAGCCATTCTTCACCCATGGTATTTTCTCTCTCATGCAGTTTGAGATACTGAGTCTTTCTGCTTCACATTTTCTACCATTTTCGTGCATTTTTCCATAGCTGGGAGCTCATTTTTGTATTACATAGTGGCTGGGAGAGAGGGAGTCACGTTTTGGGGTTTTGTGGAGGTCATTTTTGCCCCTATAATTCCCATGAGCGTTTTTTGAAAATGAATTTGCTTCCCTAGGGTTGAATCCCCATCTACCAGTTCGCTTTTAGTTGCCCATGTTTTTCTGAAGCTCAGAGAAACCCCATTTTGTGCATCTCACTGTAAAAACGTTTCTCTTCATGCCCAACACTTGTGTTTTTGTTGTTATGTGCATCCCTGTTTTGGTTTGATATTGTGGGGAAGAATTTGGGAGTGGAAGAGGACAGAATTGGCTTGATAAGCCTAGTGAGGAGCTAACCTCTCAAGAAGATCAAAAGGGCTGGCTACTCTTCTATGACACCTTGAACAATACTAGATTGGAATGTATGGCCTGAGGGACTGTGTAGTGGTGAAGGGAATACTTCCTTGTATTGGGTGTGTAGGTAATGTGTATACCAAGCTAGATAGATTTGATAGGGGTACCCATAGCTCTATGGGTGAGCCACTAGCTTAGCAATTCATTCCTTTCCATCTCCTTATAAGCCTGATAAACCCAATTGCATATTGTCTTGGCTCATTTCGGTGTATGTTTGGCAATGTGTGAGTCTGTTGTCCCCTTGTTCCTTGTAAAAATCATGCCCAGATCGGGGTGGCAGTTGTGTTGTGAGATTGAAAAGCACAATTGGCCTATGGTTGGGTGGAACGTTGCAGTTGCATGGCCAGTTGCTCGGGACTACTTTGTTTTAAGATAAGTACTCTCTTGTGTTAAGTTTTTCAATGCATTTATTTAATGTATGTCATGAAAATGTTTTGAATGTATGTTAGATATGTAGATAATTTTAATTCTGTTGTGTTTAAGTTCAATATGCATGAGTATATGTCTTCCGTTACCAAGGAGTTTTACTTAATGAATATGGGGCTAGATGCTCGGATTTAGTGTCATGTTCTCTCCCGTGCTTGGTCTGATGGGAGGGGACGTTACAGTAAAGGAATGCTTGAAAGATTCTGAAGAAGGAGAAAGAGCTCAAGTTCTTCAAAAGCAAGGGTGAAGGAAGGGAAGCTCATGTCAATGGAGGAAGGATTCATATCTAATGCCATGGTAAGGATGTATTTCTCCATTATTCTACTATGAATAGATTCAAGTTTCTACCATCTACAAGTTTAAATCTGGTTTATCTTGCATGAATTTAATTCTAGATGGCTTTAGATCTTAAATGTGTTTGTCTTGATTGATGAATAGATACAGATCTTTTAGAAATTTGTAATAATCTCTTCAAGTTGCTGACGTAGGAAATCACCATTCCTTAGGAAGATAGTTCAATTAGTGTAGACACAACCCTGCATTAATTACTGTTATCACTGAGGGGGATTTGTCACTATCTTCTTCTTGGATTCCACTAATTGTTGGCAGTCAGGGACAAGAGGGAAGTGATGTGTGTAATGACCATATTCATTGCAAATGGAGCAACAATGATTGGTGCTCAGGTTGGCATTCTTCCCTTAATTTTGGGGGTTATGAGTTCCCGTGTTTTAATTACTTGGGTTATGTTTTTGCTGGGGAGAGGGGTTTCCCCCTGTTGAAATATTGTAACTTCTAAGAATATTATATTTGTACTTTATTATTTTGGAGATGTTTCATTCCTCCGAAGAGACTCTATTGTATATATGGAGATGTGTATTCCTCTGAGAAAGTGTGGTAACTAGGGTTATTAGATCTCCAATGTGAGGTCGGCCCTGAGTTAGTTGTTTAGGGGTTATTAGACTCTTGTAGGAGAGGTCGACCCCATTAGGGTAAAAAGTCAGTTAGAACATGACTATAAATAGAGGAGGTGTGTTCCTCATTTATCTCATTCATTCACTCACTTGTGATTGGTGCATAGGAGAGAGAGAGGTCTGCATAGAGGAGAAGGAGCTCTTGTTGAGGATTACATCTTTGTATTGGTTGATTATCTATATTGAGGAAAGCTTTGTTGGTTTTTCTACCCCATGAGGGTTTCCCAGGGTAAATCTTTGTCTATCTTGTGATTGTGTTTCTTTCAGTGATATTGCTTGTGAAATTAGGATAAACTTAACATGGAATCAGAGCTAGCTTGAATAGGACATCTTTCACAAGGTGAAAATACCTCTCTCTCCTCCTCCAGTGAAAATTAGGGTTTCTGCAAAAGTTGGAATTTTTGGAATCTGATTGCATGGCTAGATAGCCCTCCTCAAAATTGAATTTTTGAGCCCTAAATCGAACTTTTTGAGTGGGTATAACCCTGGGCTTTGTCAAACCCTAGTTTGAATCTTGGACCAGAAAACTAGAAAACCAGTGAACTAGAAAAAATGCGCATTGTGCACCAGTGAACCAAAAAAGCTGTGATCCTGTGCACCACTAAACCAGAAAAGTGAAGACCAGAAAACCAGAAATTCTGTTGCAGATCCGGAAGGTGAAAAGTTGAAGTTTCTAGAAGTAGAGCACACCAGTAATCTCAATTCAATCAAGCTCATCTCCTGGTAAGTATTATTCTATCTTTTGAGAAACTTCAATACCTGTAACCTCCTGGATAAGGTGGCTAAAAGCACTAAGCTTGAAGACAATCTAGAGGGTATAGAGAATTTCCAGGCATGGAAATATAGGATTGGTATCATTCTTGAAGAGAATGATCTTGTCCAATATATCAAATATGAGGTTATAGAACCTGCGGAATATGAAGCCAAAGAGAAGTATAAGAAGGACTTAATTAGGGCAAAGAGAATCATTGTTGATTCTATCAAAGACAACTTGATTCCCCAAGTGGCATCCAAGAAGACCCCAAAGGAGATGTATGATGCCCTATCCAGAATGTATGAAGGAAGGAACATCAATAAGAAGATGAACCTAATATCTCAGTTGAAGAGCACTAAGATGAATCAAGGAAAATCTATTCAAGATTACTTCACAAGGGTCTCCCAGTTCAAAGAACAACTAGAAGCTATTGGAGACAAACTTGATGAATATGAACTAGTTATGACTGCTCTCAATGGTCTATCTAGACCTTGGGAATCATTTATTCAAACCATGTGTGCCAGAAAAGAAAGCATGAAGTTTGATGTGGTATGGGAGGATTGCATTCAAGAAGAAGATAGGGTTTCCAATAGAGAAGCTTTGCTCAAAGAAGATGACTAAGCTTTGGCCACCCACACCAAGAGAAGAAGGAGTCAATCCAACTTCAATAAGGATAATCACAAGGAGTCTCAACCTCCACAAAGATTTCAAAAGAGAAGAGGAACCAATCAAAGAAGAGATTACTCACAATTCCAATGTTTCATTTGTCACAAAATAGGACACATTGCTAAGGATCGTCCTTCAAATAAGAAAAAGGGTTTCCATCACAAAATACATCAAGCACATCTAGCAGAAGATGATAGTGAAGATGAAGAAGAGGAAAGACCTCAAAAGAAAAGAGCTAAAGTAGAAGAAGAAGATGCATAAGAGTATGTTCTATTCTATGCACTCTCTGGGGCTGTAACACCTGGAGAAGACACATGGCTTATTGATAGTGGTGCTTCAAAGCACATGACAGGTCAAAAGAAAACTCTTGCAAAACTTGAAGATAAGACCTCTCCACAGAAAGTATCTTTAGGAGATGAATATCAATATCCCATCAAGGGAATTGGTGAAGCAAGCTACAAGCTTGATTCTGGAACTCCATTGAAGATGAAGGAAATAATATATGTACCAGGTCTAAAGAAGAACTTACTTTCTATCTCAAATTTAGATAAGAAAGGTTATAGGGTTGCATTTATAGATGGACAAGTACTCATATGGTCGAAAGGAAAATCAATTGAGTATGCAATTATTATTGGTGAAGAGGAAGGAGGCCTATACAAACTCAAGGGCCATCCAGAAGCTGCCCTTGTTCATGAAGCCACTAGCCTATGTGAGCTATGGCATAGGAGACTTTCTCACATTAACTACAAAGCACTACCTCATGTGAGAAAGGTGGTTATAGGACTACCAGATTTGAATATTGATCATGATGGCACATGCAAAGGATGTGAAAAATGGAAGAATATCAAGAATCCATTTCCAAAGAGTGAAACAAAGACTAAGAGTATTTTGGAATTGATTCACTCAGATGTATGTGGACCAATGACCTCCACATCCTTGATTGGATATGAATACTACCTTACATTTATTGATGACTATTCAAGAAAGAATTGGATATACTTTCTAAAAGGAAAGAATAAAGTCTTTGGAAAGTTCAAGGAGTTCAAAGCCTTGATAGAAAATCATTCAGAAAAGAAGATCAAAATACTCAGGACAGATAATGGCGGAGAATATACTTCAAAGGATTTTGAATTCTTTTGTAAAGAAGTTGGAATCAAGAGAGAACTAACCACTCCCTACAATCCTCAACAAAATGGTGTTGCGGAGAGAAATAATAGAACCATTATGGAAGCAATGAAGACAATGATACATGATCAAGACCTACCTATGTATCTATGGGCTGAAGTAGCTAGGACCACAGTCTATGTGGACAATAGACTATCTCATAGTGCTCTTGAATTCAAGACCCCAGAAGAAGTGTTCACAGGAAAGAAGCTTGAGGTAAGTCATCTCAATATATTTGGATGCCCAGTATATATTCATGTTCCAAAAGAAAAGAGAACCAATCTAGACCCTTCTAGGAAGAAGGAAATATTTGTTGGATATTGTGAAGCATCCAAAGCATTCAGAATATACATCCCATGATTCCACCATATGGAAATAAGTAGGGATGTGACATTTGATGAAGAGGCATCTCTCAAGAAATCTAGGAAGTGCCAGTATGAAGAAGTATATGAAGAATATGCACCTCCCAGAATTGCAGAGGTTGTACCCACTCTTGAAGATGTAACACCTGAAGACCATGACATAATAGAACCACAAGAACCCCCTATCATAAACATATCAAGAAAGAGAAATCCATCATGAGCAAGAGACATTATACTAGGAGCAGAAAAGTATGGAGCTCCTGAAGGCTCCACCAGAGTGAGCAAGAAACCAAAGTCATTCTCCAACTATATGGCTTTGATGTGTGATCTTGTAGATCAAGAACCCACTAGTTATGAAGAGGCATCTTATAAGAAAGAATGGGTAGAGGCAATGACAGAGGAGTACCAGTCAATAATGAAGAATGATGTTTGGGATATAGTTCCCAAACCAAAGGACAAGAGTGTGGTATCCTCCAAATGGATATACAAGATAAAGCATGCTGCAGATGGTAGTATTGAAAAGTATAAAGAAAGATTTGTGCTAGAGGGTTCTCTCAGAAAGAGGGAATTGACTATGAAGAGACATTTTCACCAGTTGCAAGGTACACCTCCATTAGAACCATCATGGCACTTGCATCCATGATGAAGTGGGAATTACACCAGATGGATGTAAAGACAACTTTCCAGAATGGTGTGATTGAGGAGGAAGTGTACATAGAACAACCACAAGGATTTGAGGTGGAAGATGGAAGAACCCATGTGTGCAAAATGAAGAAGGCTTTGTATGGGTTGAAGCAAGCTCCCAGAGCTTGGTATGGAAGAAATGTCAGTTTCTTGACAAGCTTGGGATTTACCAAAAGTAAAGTTGATCCTAATCTTTATCTCGAGGTTATGGATGATGAACCTATCATATTGTTTCTATATGTGGATGATCTATTTCTAACAGGAAATGAGAAACAGATTATCGAGTGCAAGAAGAATCTCTCTTTAGAGTTTGAGATGAAATATCTTGGATTGATGCATTATTTCCTAGGTTTGGAAGTATGGCAAGGCCCAGAAGGAATCTTTCTCAACTAGGGAAAGTATGTTGTGTAAATCTTGAAAATATTTGATATGTTGGATTGCAAAGCCATGGTCACTCCCATGGATTTCAACTTGAAGTTGTTAGCTTATGACTCTTCAGAGTTATTGGATATGACTCTATACATACAGATTATTGGGTCATTGATGTATCTGATGAATACTAGGCCAGATATATGCTTTGTTGTGAACACCTTGAGTCAATACCTAGTGGAACCTAGGCGTGTACACCTGATAGTTGCAAAGCATGGGATGAGGTACCTAAAAGGTACAATAGATTTTGGTCTATATTATCTTGGAGATCATGACTTCAGATTATATGGCTACACGGATGCTGATTGGGCAGGTAGTGTATCAGAAAGGAAGAGCACATCAGGTGGATGTTATTGTCTGGGATCTGCCATGATCTCATGGTTTAGCAGGAAGCAATCTAGTGTGGATCTCAACACAGCTGAAGAAGAATACATAGCTGCTTGCTCTGCTAGTTGTGAAGCAATATGGCTTCGGAAGTTGTTATCAGGATTGTTTGACTTAGAGATGGACCCCACTATGATCCTGTGTGACAACCAGAGTTGTATCAAGATGACATAGAATCCAGTATTCCATGATAAGTCAAAGAACATAGAGATCCGATATTTCTATATACGAGATATGGTGTAGAAAGGAGCTATCAAGCTCGAGTATGTGAGCACTAAAAAACAAGTTGCTGATATTTTGACCAAACCTCTGTCTCGAGTAAAGTTTGAGTATTTCTGAGACAAGCTTGGTATAGTTCAGAAGGACCCTCCTCGAAAGGGGGAGTGATATGGTCGCTGATGATGATATTTCCTGCATCGACAGTAAGGTCGATGATGTGATACCTGTATTGATGATATTGATGATGAGGTCAATGATACCGTTGATGAGGTCGATGAATGGTCCCTAGACTTTATGGATATGATAGGACTACATCATCCCTGAACATTTGGTTCAAAATGTACATGATAGGACTGTATCACCCCTGAACGTTTGGTTCAAAATGTATATGATAGGACTGCATCGTCCCTGAACGTTTGGTTCAAAATGTACATGATAGGACTACATCATCCTGAGCGCTTGGTTCAAATTTTATGTGATTGGACTAATCATCCTTAGACAATAAATCCAGTAATTTCGAAAGAAAGGATAGTCTTAAATGTGATCGTGATTGGACTAATCATCCTTAGACAGTAAATCCAGTAATTCCGAAAGGAAGGATAGTCTTAAATGTGATTGTGATTGGACTAATCATCCTTAGACAGTAAATCCAGTAATTCCGAAAGGAAGGATAGTCTTGAATGTGATTGTGATTGGATTAATCATCCTTAGACAGTAAATCCAGTAATTATGAAAGGAAGGATAGTCTTAAATGTGATTGTGATTGGATTAATCATCCTTAGACAGTAAATCCAGTAATTCCGAAAGGAAGGATAGTCTTAAATGTGATTGTGATTGGATTAATCATCCTCAAACAGTAAATCCAATAATTCTGAAAGGAAGGATAGTCTTAAATGTGATTGTAATTGGATTAATCATCGTTAGACAGTAAATCCAATAATTCTAAAAGGAAGGATAGTCTTAAATGTGATTGTAATTGGATTAATAATCCTTAGACAGTAAATCTAGTAATTCCGAAAGGGAGGATAGTCTTAAATATGATTGTTATTGGACTAATCATCCTTAGACAGTAAATCCAGTAATTCCGAAAGGAAGGATAGTCTTAAATATTGATTGTGATGAGAATGATCCCGTAATTCCAAAAGGAAGGATCATGTGTATTGCAGAGTATGCTTCTATGATGATGTTGTTGATCGAGAGGATCCAGATGCTGATGATGTTGATTGAGAGGATCTAGATGTTGATGATGTTGATCGAGAGGATCCAGAGATTGATGATGTTGATTAGGAGATCCAGTGTTAATTTTTGAGCATTAATTCAACATACTCTAGGATCTTTACTGAGAGAATAACATGTACAGCATATCAAGCATATTAATCACAACAAGCAATCACATGAGACAACAGACACACAGAGTTTCCTTGGGGAAAACCATAAAGGTTAAAAACCCCAATAACTTCCTCAGAGATAGATAGAGCAATGATACAAAACCCAAGAATAAGAGATAGTCTCATAGCAACAGCTTCTCCTCCTCCACTAGTGCACCACTCTCCAATGAGAGTATGAGTGAGAAAGTAAATGATCAAATAGAGTGCCTCCCGCACTCTATTTATACTTGAATTGACTTACCTAATAACCTTACAAGGTCGGCCTCAACTTAACCACATAACATAATGCTGATAGGGCAAACCCCCACTAGGGTGGTCTAATAACCCTTTAACCCACATGACTTATACATGGCCTACCCCAACAAGGTGGTCTAATAACCCATCAAGTATAAGTTACGACACTTACAATATAAATGACGACACTTCCCTATAGAGGAATAATAACATCTCTATAGGAATACAATATACATGTGTGGAATACATTCCGAAGTTACAAATACATCAACACTCCCTCTTAACTAGGAAGGTATTTCTCGACACAGATCTGCTAGCACAAGTCTTCTTCTCTGGATCATTGTCATCGCCACTGCTGCTGCTATCTCAATCAATCTCCAATCTACTCGTCATAGGAAGTTCTATAGAGCCAGCCCTTTTTTATGCTAGATGTAGGCCCACCACCTATGGGTCTTCATCATCACTGGCCATACTGTGGAATACTTGAGACTTATTACGTGCACCAAAAAAACCTTGAAAGAGTATCCTAGGATCCTTTATGTGCCTAAGCATGACTGGAAAGATCTCCCAGGGAAATATTATATGTTGACTATCACAAAACCTTAAAAGAGTGTCTTGACTAGAAAGAACTCTAAAGAGAATCCGAAGCCTTTTACGTGACTAGCACAACCTGTCCGGATCTCCAGGACGTATTACATGTTACCCCCACCACAAAACCTCGAAAGAGAATCTCAGGACTGATTATGAGTGTACTGCTCAACCTATCAGATCTCCCAGGGCAATATTACATGTGGTCACCATAAAACCTCGAAATATCATCCCAGGACTGATTACGAGCGTACTGCTCAACCTATCGGATCTCCCAAGGCAAGATTACATGTGGTCATGGAAAAACCTCGAAAGAGCATCCCAGGACTGATTACGAGCGTATTGCTCAACCTATCAGATCTCCTAGGGCAATATTATATGCCATCTAAGAAACAGGATTCGTTCAAAACCCTTGGCGTGTCGTGTCCCTATCGAATCGGACACGATTCGACCTGAGGTCGTGTCCAATTCGAACTTTCATCGAATCCTATTTTCGGACACGCGGTTGAAGCGAATCAGACACGAATTGTTAATGTGTCCCGACTGTCGGACACGCGTCCCTAAAATAGGACACATAAAGTGCGCTAAAAACCGGAAAAGTGCGGCTGGGTATGTTTTAAAACCAAAATTTGAGTTTCTTTTTGTCATTTGCAAGGAAGGAGTTGGCTGAGAGTGATTGTATGTGCAGGTGAAGGAGATTTGAAGGCGATTTGAAGGCTATCCAAGCAATTCCAAGTGCATTCCGATGGATTTGTGGAGAGGATTCCAAGCTCAACCATCACACAACAAAAGGAATGTCTCAATCAGCTAGGGCAGGAGGTAGGGGGCAAAGGAGAGGGAGAAATGCACCATCTAGTGCCTCCCCTCCTATTCCACCAAGCACAAGCGGTTCTCCTCCCCCGTTAAGTGCTCCATCGGCTGCTAGTGGAGCTCAAGCTCATGCTCCATTTAACCCTGTTTTAGCAAGACAAGCAGCCCAAGAAAAAAAATACCCTTTGTGGAAGTATGTGACAAGAAAAGATGGGCCTGGGGAAAAGCTTGGTGGGGGAGGTAATGTGTCTTGGAGATGCAATTTTTGCAAGCATGAGTTCATGAGCACATATTTCCGGGTTAAGGGCCATTTGTTGGCCCTTCCTTCTTGTGGGATTTCTTCATGCAAAGCGGTGAGTGTTAACCAAAGGAGGAATATGGAAAAAGAGGATCATGTTGGGTTAGGGAAGGTGGTAGCAGCAAGCAAGAAAAAAGAGGATGATCCTCTTCCATTTTTGAGAAATCCCTCTAGCACCAAGCCTCAATTTCCACCTAGCTCTAGCAGTCATGGGCGTGGGGATACTCATCAAACAAGAAAGAGGCAATCTACCGGTGTTCCAATGGATAGGATTTTCCAACAAGAGGCGCGAGAAGAGGTAGACCTTACCATTGCATTTTTCTTCTACTTCAAATTCATCTCATTCAATGTTGCACGGTCACCATTGTATTTTGAGATGGTTAAAACTATCTTGGATCGAGCTCCAAGTGGTTATGTGCCTCCTAGTTCAGAGAAGCTTAGAACCACATTGTTGGTTAAAGCAAAGAAGGAGGTAGATAAAATCCTTGAGCCAATTAGAACAACATGGCCCTCATGCAGTGTGAGTGTTGTTTCTGATGGATGGACGGATCCCGCACGCCATCCACTCATCAATTTCATGGTATCTTCCCAAAATGGACCGTTGCTCTTGAAAGCGGTGGATGCTCTTGGGAAATACAAGGATGCACAATTTATGGGCGATTTATTCATCAAAACCATTGAAGAAGTAGGTGTTGATTCGTGTGTACAAATCATCACGGACAATGCACCTATTTGCAAGGTTGCTGGCATGATTGTGGAAGCTAAATATCCACAGGTATGTTCATTTTGGACACCTTTCATTTCTAATTTGCTCATTGTTTGAATTTGGTCATTGCAATGTTAGTGTTGTAGAGTCATTGATACATGCTTTTATTACTCTTACAGGTTTTTTGGACACCTTGCATTGTCCATTCCTTGAATTTAGCACTGAAAGCCATTGCTTTGGATGTGACATGGATTGGAAACCTTATTGAGGATGCACGCCATATCCGTAACTTTGTACAAAACCACACAAATGCCCTCACCATCTACAAACAATACATACATCTTTCATTGCTGAAGGTTGCAGATACTCGGTTTGCTTCCTCATTCATCATGCTCAAGAGGTTGAGGGAGGTCAAAACCGCTCTTGGGTCCATGGTGATTTCAGAGTTTTGGGATTTTTGGAGAAAGACGAATCAAGCTGCTTCACAAAAGGTGAAGGACACGGTGTTAAATGATGGTTGGTGGGACACGGTAGATCTTAGCATTAAGATCATGAAGCCAATCATTTCTTTGTTGCGGTTTGCAGACACAGACCAACCCATCCTAGCAAAGGTTTATGAGGGGTGGGATTCCATGATTGAGTCCACGAGGTCCATTGTCATGGAGAATGAGTGTCCCGAGTATGGGACATCGGCAGAGAGCTTATGGACCATTATTCGGGATATTCTTGTCTCCAGGTGGGATAAGAATTGCACACCTTTGCATTGCTTGGCCCACTCCTTGAACCCCAAGTTCTACACTCAGGAGTGGCTCACTGGTGGATCGGGGGCCTCACAGAGACTCCCTCCGCACATGGATGTAGAGATTGCAAATGGGAGGAAGATAGCACTTAGACGGCTATTTCAGGATAGCGACATGCTTGAGGAGGCGGAGGACAACTTTGTTGATTTTTCCACTGGCACTGGGAGATTTGGAGGCTATGATGTGCTTAGAGATAGGGGGGGTAAGAAACCCTATGCTTGGTGGGCAACTCATGGGGCAGCATCCCTTATTCTACAAAAGTTAGCCTTGAGGATCATCTCTCAAGTTACATCATCCTCTTGTTGTGAGAGGAATTGGAGCACATATGGGAACTTGTACAGTGTGAAGAAGAGCAGGCTTGAGCAGTCCAGGGCAGAGTCGATGGTGAATGTGCACTCCAACCTTCATCTTATTTATAGGAAGAGGCAGGAGTGGGTGAAGGGAAAGATAAAGATGTGGGATGTCTTTCCTGATGATATGGGTTTGGACAGCAGTACTGAGTTGGCATTAGCCAACATGGATCTTAATGATCTAGTGCTAGAGATGGTCACTTTTGATGATAGTGATCGTACAGAGGGGTCATCCTCCACAGCAGCAGATGCAGATCGTCCGATGGGAAGAGAGGAGGAGGGGGAGGAGGATGAGGATCAGGGCAGTGGCAGTGGCAGTGATGAGTATGTTGATTCAGGCATGGAGGAGGACTACTGACATATGAGATTCTCCCATCTTGATCCACCCCTTTTTGTATTTACTATTAGTCTATTTGGCATTTTCCAGTGGCCCAGTGCCCAGTGGCATTCCGACATATATGTAGACATTTTGATTTTGATGACTTAATGAGAAATATGGTTCCAACATGCATCTGTGTCTCATTGTGATTTGTGAATGACAAATGTGTAATCATTAATGTGTTTTTATTCTAATTTCTATTGAATATTTGTAACTGTTGTAGTTTCTAAATATTTTTGGATCTATATGTCTATATTTTTAAATTTTAATATATTTTTAAAAATATATATATATATATATATATATATGTATATAAAACGTATCCTATGTGTCCTGATTTCGGGGGTCACCATGTTCATGTCGGACTCTCGTATTTTCGTGTCCTACATGTCCCGTGTCCCCGTGTCAGGTGACTTAGTATGACATAGGACAAAACCTCAAAATAGCATCCCAGGACTGATTACGAGCACACAGCTCAACCTATCGGATCTCCTAGGGAAATATTATATGTCCTCCCAGAGCAAAACCTCGAAAGATCATTTTCCAGATCTCCCAGGGAACTATTATATGCCATAGGTAAAACCTCGCAAGAGTATCTGCAAATATCCTAGGGCAAGATTATATGCTCATCTGCACAACCTGTCCATAGCCACAGAGTATCAACCTGATACTCACCATACATCATCCTGATGTACATGATCATCCCGATCATAGTCACTGCATTGTCCTGATGCATATCATCTAGAGCATCGTCCTGATATTCATCATCCATGATCAACCTGATCATACCATGCATCCAACTGATGCATACAATGTATCTTCCTGATACATATCATTATACACGATCCACTTGATCATACAATGTATCCACCTAATACATATCATCATACATGATCCACCTGATCATACAATGTATCCACTTGATACATATACAAATACATGATCCACCTGATACATATACCAATACATGATCCAACTGATCATACAATGTATCCACCTGATACATATACAAATACATGATCCACCTGATCATACAATGTATCCACTCTATACATATATAAATACATGATCCAACTGATCATACAATGTATCCACCTGATACATATACAAAGCAGTAACTGCAGCATCGTCCTGATGCTCATCACGCAACGCTAACATCCACAGCCACGGGAAGGATCCTCCTCTCACCATCACTTCTTCCTTGAAGTATCTTCAATCTGAAGAACACCAAGCCTCTCTCTGAAGTACTCAAAATTCACTCTGGCTAGAAGTTTCATCAACACATCTGCAACGTGCTCATCCATCACAACATGCAGGAGCTTCATTGCTCCTCTCTGCATCATATCCCATATATAGTGATATTTAATCTCAATATGCTTCGATCTGTCATGGAACACTGGGTTCTCAGACAACTTCACACAACTCTGGTTGTCACAGTAGATACAGGTAGCATCCAATGGGAGATCAAATAACTCAGACAGTGGCTTCCTAAGCCATACTGCCATACAACTAGCCGAAGAATAGATTACCCATGCTGTGGAAGCGAGGTTCCGGGTATGCCGGCTTGCATTGTCGGTGAATCCGAAGTAGGTAGACATCTGTGCACAAAATCACAAGTCAAGGTAAGAATGGATACATGAGGTCCGTGCGCACACCAAAAAGATGAGTGAAAACAATCTAGGTACATAATGTACAAAAAAGTATCTCGTGTAAGATAACCTTACGCATAGAAGCATTTGATGTATAGCCCATTGCGGGGTTGTGCCAGTGGTGTTCCATCACAATCGACGAGTTCATAGGCTCCTTTCTCCAAGACACGTTTTACAACAAAGGGGCCGTACCACATAGATTCTAGTTTTCCTTTTCCGAGTTTATCATGCATTTGATCATTTGTGAGTACGAGGTCACCTTCGTTGAAAATCCGAGGTTGAACAGATTTTTCATTCTATGCTTTGACATGTTTTTTATGAGCTTCGTTGGCTAAAGCAGCGTCGCGGCGGGTTTCATCTAGCTTGGCTAGGTATAGAAACTGTTCCTCTTCAGAAGTGGTGTGGGGAAGTAGCTCTATGTCTATCTTAAGTGATGGGATTTCACATTCAATCAGTAAAATGGCTTCCAGGCCATACACCAGTTGGAATGGTGTAAACCCAGTAGCACTTTTTACTGAGGTTCGGTATGCCCATAGTGCTGAAAATAGAGCTGAGTGCCAGTTGGATTTATGAGTACCCACAATACGCTGAATCATTCATTTCAGAACTTTGTTAATGGCTTTAACTTGGCCATTAGCCTGTGGGTAGTATGGGGTTGAGTTTTCATGGCAAAAACCCAACTTGGCACTTAGTTCCTCAATCATATGGTTCCTGAAGTGGGAGCCATGATCGGTCACAATGGATTGTGGGACACCAAATCTAGCTATAATGTGATTGAATATGAATTGTGCTGCTGTTTTGCCGTCCTCAGCATAAGTAGGCATCGCTTTAGCCCATTTTGTGAAATAGTCAACAACTACTATGACATAGCTATGCCCCCCGGCTGAAGTGGGCTTACAGTGCATGAAATCTATGCCCCATTTGGAAAAGGGGCCGACGGCAATAACAGGATGGAGTGGAGCAGGGTGTGAGTGTGTTTTATTATGAAAGAATTGACATGGTGGACATTTCTTGACCGTTTCAATGCAGTCTTTGAAAATCGAGGGCCAGAAATATCCCGCTCGCAGTATTTTCTGGGCCGTAGCCATCCCAGAGAGATGACCACCACATGCTCCAGCGTGGCAGTCATTAAGAACGCGTTCCGCTTCATCTAGGGTCAAACAACATCAAAGAACAGTGTCGACAACACATCGATAAACAGTATCGTTGACTATGAGGTAGTACTTGGTGTGATGTCGGATGCGTCGACGTTCATTGCGAGTGAGGTCGGGGTGGAAACATTGGGTTTGGAGATATAATAAAATATCCCCGTACCATGGATCAGACATGCTAATCAGGAACAACGATTCATCAGGAAGAGAATCGATGGGCTCGGATTGCGCGGTAGGACGGGGCAAGTTACAAATCAACTCAGCAAAGACCAAAGACTTCTTGGACTTGGCTTTGACAAATTCCAAGTCAAACTCTTGTAGGATGATGATCTAACGAGAATATTTTCCCCCAAGCACTTGATGCGTGAGGATATAATACATTGGATTGAAATCAGCTATAATAGTGGTCCGACGGAGTAGAATGTAATGACGGAACCTCTGGATAGCGAAAACTGTTGCCAGAGCCAGTTTTTCAACATGTGAATAACGAGTTTCGGAGTCGAGAAGACTCTTACTAAGATATTATACCACATGTTCTATGCCGTTATGGTCTTCCTGGACTAGCACCATACCGATGGTGGAAGTCGAAGCTGTGAGATAAAGAATGTAATCCCGTGTGTAATCGGGGGGTTGGATCACACGATCTTTAGTTAAGGCCGCCTTTAGATTATCAAAGGAATGTTGGGATTCGTCATCCCAGATGAAGGGAGTGTTCTTCTTGAGAAGCCTCATATAGCCTTTTATTATCTCGGAAAGATTACAGATGAAACGGCATAGAAAGTTTGCATGCCCTTGCAAACTTTGAAGTTCTGGAATGTTCGTAGGGGAAGGCAGGGCTAAGATAGCTTCTACCTTCGCAGGATCTAAGCGTATCCCGCTTTTGAAGATTATGAATCCCAAAAATTTTCTGGCTTCCACCCAAAAGATGCACTTATGTGGATTCAAACGGATATTGTAGCGACGACACCTTTCGAAAATGGCACCTAAGTGATCAAGATGGTCATCCCCGGTCTGAGAATGAGCGGGAAGATCATCAAGATATGGTTCTACAATATGTTTGATATCGTGAAATGCGTTCGACATCGCCTGTTGGAAAGTTGCCCCGACATTTTTAAGGCCAAAAGGTAACTTTCGATATGCGAAAATCCCCCAAGGGCAGATAAAGGTTGTTTTATGCTAGTCGGCTGGGAGGATATCGATCTGATTATAGCCAGAAAAGCCATCCATAAATGAAAAGATGACACTCCCGACGCAGTTATCGATGATTTGGTCGATGAACGGAGTTGGGTAGTTGTCCTTTGGACAAGATTTTTTCAAGTCATGGTAATCGACACAGACTCTAATCATTCCCTGTTTCTTGGCTATAGGAATGATGTTAGATACCCATTCTATCAATGGGACAGGATAGATAAAACCAGCACGCAAAAGTTTTTCAACTTCTGCTTTAATAGCGGCTGCCTTACGAGGATGGATGGGCCGAAATTTCTGCCGAACAGGTCGGGTGCCAGGGAAGGTTGGAATTTCATGGACCACAATCGAGGGATCCATTCTTGGCATTTCTTCATAACTCCAAGCAAAAACATCGTGGAAAGTTTTGAAGTAGGCAGTATAGAACTCCAGTTCAAGGGGAGTACATGTTTTTCCAATTTGTATGTTTTCCACGATACCAGGCTTCACTAAAATGTCTATGGGAGTGGTTGCCATAAGGTTATCCAAGTTTCCTTCGGAAAATACTTCGTTGAGGGAAGTGGGAAACTTGGTTTGAACCATTCCAAGTGAAGTACTGGGTTTCGTATCGGGATCAAGCGTTTGAATGGTGGGGAATGAAGATCGATGATGAAAATTTCCCCATGGTGGCTCATCACTGCACATAACCTCCATAATTGATTCGTCAGTGGGAAAAATCAAAGTGAGAGGATTGATAAGTGGTGGGGATGAATGAGTCTCAGATGAGAGCTGTGCCACGGTGTGATGGGTAGGATAGTCGACCCAATCGGTGGTTGATTGGATTGCTTTGTACGCTGCGAGGTTTCTATTCAAAGGCATGGAGTTGCCATATTTTTCAATCTCAGTGGGACTCGGAATCACCCAGGAATCATTGGAAAGGGTGACATTGGATGAAATCATGTTGACTAGTTGAACATGCAGCCCCAGCTCTGGAAAAACTCCAATAAGGGAAGAATCCTTCATAAGACCAATGCCAACGTCTTGGAACCGGTACTGAGGTTGATCCAATAACGGGACAATGTTGGTGGAGTTCGGATGAGAATCTGGGATACAGTAATCAAGTTGATCTATGGTGACAATTTTCCCTTCATGAGGAAATTGCACAATCTGGAAGACAGTAGATGCTATGGCGGTCATGGCGTAAAACCAGTTCCGACCAAGTAGAAGATTGTAATCTAATGGTGCATCCATGACTTCAATGTGTACGGATACTGTTTTTCCCCCCAGTTCAACACCAATTGAGGGAATGAGTCCATAAGGTTGAAAACCGTGTCCATCAAATGCCTTGAGAGTAGTGGGAGACGTCGTGACTTCAGGTGAGCCTAAGGCTCTCCAACAATTCAAAGACATGATCGACGTAGAGGCACCTTCATCTAAAACAGTGCGATGGATGCTATTTCCACGGATTTTTGTATGAACCTGGAAGGCTAACTGGTGAGAAAGCCGAGGTTTAGCATAATCCAAGTTAAACATAATAGTGTTTGAAGTATCTGGGTCCATTGCCCCTAGTGCTGAAAGTAAGTTTCTACGCTGCATAGGGCAGTGTTGAAGAATCTCAAGAGTCGACATGGCGCAAGGTGCTTGAGCTAAATCATCAACAATGTTGTAATTTTGGGCAGCTCATGCATTGGGATTAAATGTCGCCTTTCGTATGGTGCCCTTGGGTGGGCGTAGCACTATGTCCATAAGCAGTCTCTCGATATGGAGATGGTCGGTAGGGGGAGGGGTAGGAGTCGGATCTTCAACAGGAGATTTTCCTTTGGCTATCTCTGATTGTTTGTTTGAACTTGGAGGGTTCTCATATGTCTTTGAACGAGTGGTTATATGAATCTCCTCATTACTCATCATCATGATTTCATGATTTTCGAACGTCTCTCCGCGAGTTGGGTTGCTTGAGTTGCCCCCCTGTGGGGTTTCTTGGGCAACCATCTGCTGTTGCTACTGAGGGAAAGGGTCAGTTAACACTGTCGGGAGAGAGGATCCTTTAACGAATTTGTTGACTTCATCCTTATAGGGACAGTCACGCGTGTAGTGATTGTCTTGACAAATTAGGCAGGGAAACTTAGCCTTTCGACATGGTTTCAGGTCGTTGTGGGTGGGTTGTGGCTTGGGATTCTCCTGCTAGTTCTTCTTGGATTTACCACGATTGTTTTTCTTCTTTCCTCCAGATGGTTGTGACGTAGATTGAACTGCATTCACTTCGGAGGAGATAGCAGGAGAAGTAGTAGCTTTTGGAGCAGCCTGAGATAGGGCGGGGGAAGCAGATGCTTGTTTCCCCATCGAGTTGGTGGTAGGTTGGGCCTTGATTGAACCGACAATACCATCAATGGGGGGTTCAGTGGCGGGTTTGGTTGGATCAGTGGTAACGCGGGCGGCATGGGGAAGAAGTTCGTGTAAAGTGACGGATTGGGTGTATACCAAATCCATGTACTGAGCTGCCGAGATGGCTTGTTATTCTGTGACCGGCCCGTGCATAGCGATATCCCTAGCTATGGGAGGCAAGAATGAATTTGTGAACCAATCAGCGAGTAGCTGATCTAGAATGGGTGCCTTGATTAGCATACGACGTCGACGCCACTCATGGATGTGATCCAAAATGTGCGTGGAAGTGGTTTGACGCAGCGAGGTTAACAGTTCTGTTCCAGTCTCATACTGGATGGGGAGTTGGAAATGGGTCAGAAATTGCATAGCCAAGGTGTTGAAATCGTGGAAAGAGTGTTGTGGCAGCTCGATGTACCATTTTGCTGCCGTGCCGGTAAGCGTACGCTGGAAGAGCCGTAGTCAAATGGAATCGTCCATCAAGGAGTTGGATGAACAACAAAGATGGAAGGTCATTACGTGGTTCTTGGGGTCTTCCCCAGGCTTAGCATCGAACTTAGGAATGTCTGATGGAAGTTTGGCTGGAATGGGTGGCCAGTGAGGTTCATGCCATATGGGATCGTTAATGAGCCTCAACAAATCAGGTAAGTCTAGCGTGGCCAGAAAGGGAAGTTGACGATTAGTCTGCGGGTATGAGTAATAATCGTAAGGTGCAGAGAAACCTGGGGGGCCCTGCATAGTATACTGCTATGTGTTATACCCATATGTGTTTCCCGCGGGGTACTGCTGGAAGTTCTGTGGGTAGTAGGCCATCTGGTTAACTGGTTGAGTGTTGGTAACTAGTTGGTGGATGTTCTGCTAAGTGGGGATGGTAGGTATGGTACCCTGGGGTTGCTGTAACCCAGGAATGGTTGCTGCTCCTGGTTGGGGAAAAGTTCCCTGGAGTTGTTGTGTTCCAGGAATGTTACCACTATATTGAGCAAGTGGAGGGTTTACCATAGCAGGGTTGGGGGGTGGCTGCGACAGTGGTGTCCATGGAAGGTTCGTTCCTCCTTGAGGAACGTGTGGAAATTGAAGGGATGGGTTCCATGGAGTTGTAGCAGCCGAAGGATAAGGGAAGCTGGAGTTCAATTTGGGGGGAATCTGAGATTGCCCCCCAGCTGGGTTCCAGTTTCCAAATAATGAGTACCCCCCACTCCGTGGGATTTGAGGTTCCCAAGAAGGAAGCGTACCTAACGAGGGATGTTGAAGATGGGGCCCGGTTGGAAAATCGGTATAAGGTTGTCCACTGCCAGGTGTTTTTTACATACCATATTGAGCAGATGCGGCTGGTTGGGAGGGTTGTTGGATGGAGCCGATGGGTTTCCCTCCAGTAGATGGGTTGGATGGCCCTATAGGAGGAGGTTGTTGACTAGGAACAGGGTTCCCAACAAAGGATTGTCCTCCAGCTGGTTGGGTTGATGGCCCACTAGGAGGAGTTTGGTTGTTGGAGTTGGGGATCACGGCAGTCGGTTGTCCACCTCCTGAGATAGTGTAGATAGTGGCCGAAGGTGAACCTCCGTTCAAATGGATGATCCAACAGTATGACTTGGTGTTCTTCCGACACTAGCCAAATACGATAGTGTCGATTGGCCAACGACGCCAAAAGTGTCATTTTGTGGAGGGCGTCTTCCATATCTGACAGGCAAGGACGGAGAAAAAACTGGGTTATCCCTCATAGAATGTGTGCCAAACATGGGTGAAGGCAGCAAATGTGGGGAATTTAACCGAGGGGTATCGGGGGTATCGTCCATAGCATGTTCAATGATAGGAGGACCATCAAAGACTGGGTCTGGGATCATGTCCTGAAAAGGGTTTTCGGGGTCCAGCGGGAACATAGGTATAGTAACGTCTGAAGGTCCGGAGTCGTTTGCATAGGAGTGATGAAACTATGTGCTAGATGGGATGTTGGGATCCCAATAGTCAAGAGGATGGGTAACAAGGGGATATCTGGAAGCTGTCGAGAGCATTTGCTCTATGTCTCGTTTAAACTGTGCCAATGCTAACAGGGAATTTGCTAGACTAACCATACTAGACTGAATGGAGGCCATGATATCATGTCCCGGAGGGAGATTGGGGAGAGATATGGTATGAGGTACGTTGCTGGAAGAACTGGTTTCCTGTGGATGAATGCTGGATGGCGTGGTGATAACAGGCGGAAGCTCCGCCTAGGAAGTGATAAAGCCATACTTAGGTTCAAAAGGTGTGTTAGGAAGTTGAGTATCTTCAATAATTTCGATGTACCCACCTGGGACTAAAATCAAACCAGATATATCCTAGTCGGATCCTTCGGTGGTGCCAATAGATCCGTCTGTGTCATCATGGAAAGTTTCTGGTGGAAGGGAGGTGTTGACATCAGGTAGGAGGATGGCCTCTAGTCTAGTATTTTGGGTTGTACTAGATTCAGCCACTGTAATGTTATCCATTGTGGCAGATATATCTGGAATAACAGTGGGTGAAGTGATAGTGGGAATCTCAGATATACTAGTGGTTGCAGAAACTACAAGAGGTTCTGAGACTGTGCTGTGAGTAACGGTTACAGACGGCATTGAAGATGTAGTGTGTGTCAGCGGTAAAATGTTCCCTCGACCAGCACCACAGCCAGGAGGAGCGGGAATACGTGATGCAAGTGGACCGAGGTTCTGTGGCGGTGGTGGTGGTGGAGGGATTCTTCCTTGTACTCGTCGTGATCTCCGTGGTGGTTCTGACATAATGGCAGGAATATGAAATCTGGGGGCATTCTTGTAACAAAGAACTCAAAAACTCTAATGTAGTTGAGTGTACAAAAGAGGAGCTAGAAAAAGCAAGGCTCGCAAGCCAAAAAGAAAGCTCTAAAATCTATACTGAGACCGGTGTCTCAGTAAGCGAGCTGAGAAAATAATGGCCAGAATGCCAACAAGCAGTCACTAAAAAGAAAAATGACCCTCTATAAAGATGAGATAACAAGCAAACTCCTAACTAAGAGATGGAGACCTCAACAAGTTGTATCCTTCGCAAGGTGATGAAATCCAAGTCGAACAATACAACGTGAGAGACCAATATGAGAAGGATATCCCTCTACCGATAGGGATCCTAGGTAAAAGAGCCCTAGTAGAAAAGTCACTAAGCTACCTCGTTCATGACACGTTGGAAAAGGTTTTCGACGCTTCTGCCTTATCACCCTTGCATTACTATGAATTACAAGGAAGACAATGATTGATGTTGCCTTAGGGCTAAGTGGAGTGCAACATTCCACAGAGTCCATCCGGTTCTCAATCTCGCGATGGTTTAACCCCTGATAGTTAAAAACAGTCAGGAGGCCCCTCCATAAACTGGCTGTGACCGTGTCAATAAATACTAGAGGATTTTAGTTCCCTAGAGGACAACAACTATGTCTTAGATGAAAATGACAAGGGGGAATTATTTTGATTCCTATCCCCGGTGTCCTACCTAACTACCAAATTATTTTGATTTCCTCAAGTGAGGTTAATGTTGGTTTAGTTAGGGAGATTAATTTTATTGTTTGTATTACTCAATTGGGTAAATGGATGTGAAACTTGGTGGTGTTGTGACGACCCAAACCATGCAAGTGAGAATGAATCGAAATAATCCTTGTATTCGATGAAAACTAGCTATGGAAGAGAGAGAGTTCTTCGATCATAAATGCATGAAACTTTCATAAGCAATTAAAAACCACTTCAAAACAAAAAAAAAATGTTTTCTTTTTGTAAGTAGAGCCAAACTAAAATAAACACTTCTTTCCAATTCACTGATCTTGCAACTAGGATGGTTCAAAAAATGAGAATTTCTGTGGAAAATTTAAGTGGTTCACTTCCTAATGCACAATAACACTGCTAGACCATTTCAAACCAAACAACACAAATGTTCTCCAATGATAATTTTCAGTATAGATTTAAAAATAATGGAAACAATGTGATTATGAAAGATACACGATCTAGTAAAAAAGAACAGTAGTAATGGTTTGGTTGTGATGAGAAGATCAAGCCAATGCAATCAGACTGAAGGGGTGACCCAATGTGCAAATAATTCCACTAACTCATAAAATAATCAAGCTCACAAGAGAAATAAACACACCACAAAGACTGTGTAATGAACAGGATAGTAATAGGCAACAGAAAATACCAACTAAAGCAGAGAAAATAAAAAATGACTCAGGAAACCAAGCAGGCAAGAAAAAATTGAAAATACGCAGACACTACAGTGTGGCAGGAACATATTAGAGCGCGGTACTGGTACACTACCGCTCTGGTAAAAGTGCTGGGTACACGGTACTACCGTGCTGTAGAGAGTGCTGGGGGCGCGGTACTGTTGCAAAGTATGGGAAAACGCAACTTTTGAAAAGAAGATTGAATTTTTCAGGGTTGTTGCAAACCCAGAGGACTCACTGATCATAGAGGGAGGAAAGATATAGAGAGGAGGGAAGAATAAAGGTCAAGGAGACCAAAATTTAGTACTGGTTTGAAGAGAAAGAAGAATCACAATAAAAAATGACTGAAAGTGATATCAATCAATCAAATGGGGTTCAAACCAGCGGAGTCGCCATTCTTGTTGTAGAATTTTCTCCCTGCGGATAGGTAGAAATTCTCTTAGGTTAAAGTAGACTTTAACTGACTCTAAACTAAGACAAAAAATAACAAATGCTACCTTGAATTCCTAGATCTAAACAGACATTTCAAGATTAAACTGCTGGAAGAAACAGAATAGATCTAACTAACCTTCAATCCAATTGCTTGTCTTAATGGTTGCTCCAATTTCCAAGTCCTCGCGAATGAACCTGTCAAAATGAAACCAAGATACAAGCATATAAGATTCTCTAGCAACTTGAAATCTGAGTTAGGATCTAAATCTATAACAGATACAAATCATATAATTGAAACAAAATCAACACATGTGATTTGGGAAACAAGACAAGTTATGTTCTATTACCAACTTGAAGTCACTTACAATGGTTGCTTGATATCCAAGCCAACTCCCAGCTCCAAGTGTTTCCTCCTCTAGCTATCTCCAGAAAGATTCAAGATCATAAGTTTGATGTCTCCAAGAGTCCTCCCCTTTGCTCATGGAATGTCTCTCTCTTATAGTTTGTAGTAGGGTTAAACAACAAGAGAGAAGGGTGGATCTTGGGAGAGTTTAGTGGATTAGGCCTACTAATCACAGAAAGTGAGTTAGGATCGAATCAGGGACACCAATCCTCAAAAATATCTCGAAGATCAAGATCCCACAAGCCATGGCAAAAAGGCTAAAAAGGGAGTACCATGCCTCTAAAACAGAGCATAACGCGGTAGTACCGCGTGGCACAGAAAGAGCATAGTGCGATAGTGTTGACTACTGCGCACCTAAGCTAGAGCAAGGCGCGGTGGTGTAGGTATATGAAGTCTCAGCTGGGTTGATTCTTGACAGAATAGGTTTGTCTCCAAGGATCACTCATCATTTTTCTCTTCTAGGTGTTTTAAGCAGTAGGGGAAGTGTCGTCAGCTATTTTTATGGTGAAGATGCGACACAGTGAAATATGGAGGTATAACAAAGTATCAACAGAAAGTACCAATATTCATTGGAGATTGTCGTGGACGCAGGTTTGTGAACATGTGGGAAAATTCCAGAAAGACAAAAGTTGAATAACATACCGTTTTTTTATGTATTATGAGAATTTATATGAAGTTATCCAGCACACTCCGCGGATTTCCAAAGAAGTAACAACTATGTACATTCACAAGATGACATTCAAATCCGACCTTCATTTCATTTACATTCATCCGAGAGCGTTGTTGAATAATCCATAATGGTTTGAGGGGAATTACCAATTGGATACGCAAAAAATTGAACTAATCATGGAATATTGGAAGCCCGACTGAAATATTGATGCGCTAGAGACGCTCATCACTACATCAGAGGAAAGCACAACTAAAAATACACAGACCCAAGAAGATGATCCAACAAGTGCACAAGAATAGGGACAAGAGAAAGGGGAGGAATAATAAGAAACTGTTGAGGTAACACCAGGAGAAAAGTGGAAGGATCCTGACATAGTAGAGCCAGAGGGACCGCAAAGGAAGAAACAAAAATCAAGTAATACTATGCTTGATGTGCAGTTGCATGAGGATGATTATGACTGCATCGCAACCCAAGTCAATGAGAGCCTTGAAGAGATGATTTCCTTGAAGGACATCAAGCAAGAAGAAATCCAAGAGAGCCTGATAGAGAACCTCACAGAGCTAAAGAGCATCGTCGTGATAATGGAACAAGTCCAGCAAGACTTAGTAACGGAATCGGACTCCGAAGACAAGACAGGAGAGTCAAGCCAAAGAAAGAGAAGAACTCTCACCTTGATGATGAGACCTCGACTAGTTCGAATAGAACTGATGAATGTAATATTCCCGCATGGTGAGCTTATTGAAAATGCGAAGCAGCTCGCACATTTGGATATAAATGTGGGAATGTTTCCCATGGAAGGATTGCACAATCCACATTTGCATGTTGTGGAGGGGATCAAAGACAAGGATATGATCTCTTATAACCAGCATCTAAAGCTGGAAGAAACTTATAATGAGCTGAAGAGAGAATGCACGCAGAAAACCAAAGAGCTCGCAAGCACTTAAGAGAATCAGAGAAAGCTGAAGAAAATAGTTGCAGAGGTATGTGCGAAGATACCAAAATGTGAAGAAGATCCAGAAGTAGAGGAAACCATACTAAAGATTGGTGTTTCTATGGACAATCTCAAAGTAGAAATAACGGATATGGAGATTTCCTATAAGGAGAATATTGCTAACTTAGAGTCTCGACAATTACCTGGAACTACGCCAGATATTAAAGAAGCGAGAACCGAAGAATTGAAGGCATCCATAGAAAACATCTCTGTCGAAGTGACGAGATGTCAAGACCTACTTGTAGAAGTCACCAAAGTTTGGGCTACACTACAGGAGGATCCTGAATTACAGAAAATTCAGGATGAAGTTCAGCAAAGGAAGAAGGACCAAAATTTTGTGAACACAGCCATGAAGGATTTTTCGACAAGGAAAAGGATCCATAAGTTCGCAAAAATGAAAGAGTTGTAGAAGGAACTAAAAGCACTAAGAATGAAGGAGGTTGAAATGTCGTCGAAGTTAGAGCCGATGCAAGAAGAAGCACTGGCACTTTCTGAGGAGATTGAGGAGAAACTGCAAGAACTCCGCACAACAGAGAATACAGTGAAGGAATAAATGCAAGACCCCATATCCAAGATGATGCTTGAAACAATTAAAGAATTCGAGAAAGAGGCTAAGGAAGCAGTTGTGAAGTTAAGCACAAATTTTCAGGACTTCGCTGCAAAGACAAGCATCGTAGGCGATGCACAGTTGACGAATCCCACTGTAAGTGGCTAGGGGGAGATCCACAAGTAAGTTTTAGGGGCATGTTGGGTGCATCCCAAGTGCAGGAATTTTTTATGACAAAGGTACAGTCAGGCGAGGGCTAACATGGAATGGGTTTGGGAGAAGCAACTCTCAATTCCCGGGAGGAGGGTATGGAGTGAAGTGAAGTCGACAGGAAAAGACCTATCTCCTTAGTAAAATAAAAGTACTAAGGACGACCAGAGGGAGTTGGATAAGTTATGAATGAAGCGATGAACTGACAGATACAAAAGAAAAGAGTAAAGAAGCAGAGTGGTGTAAAGGACACACCATGTCAGAGTCAGAGCCGCACAGTCAGAACTGTAGTGTCAAAAGAAGTGTCAGAAGTCAAAAGAAGCAGCGCAAAAGGAAAGTGAAGTTGCTAAGAAGTTAATGCAAAACGTGGTTGACAAGAGAACCATATTATTTTGGGTTTAAGGGTACTATGGGGGTTGGCCCATAGTTATTGTAATATGTGACCTTCGGGCACATCTATATAAAGGAAAATTTTGTATAAGGAAGGGTTGTTGGGTGGTTAGATATTTTGGTTGATCTTACTTCGGCATATGTATGTTGTTGTTGTTTTGAATATAGATTAGGATAAGAGAGAAAATAATTTGTAGCTGTGTGCGCAGAGATCTAGTGTAGAGAAAAGACTCTGCAACTGTGTGCGCAGAGATCCATTGTAGAGAAGAGTCTGCAGCTGAGTGTGCAGACTGGAATTGTTAACCCTTCCAAGTAATATAAGAAAAGTTCCCATAGACGTAGCTCCCATCTAGGGGGTGAACCACGTAAATCCATGTGTTATGTGTGAATGTGCAATGTGTTATGTGTTCATGATATGATATGTTTATGTATTTTCTTTCATATGTATGTTAATGGAAATCATATGTTAAGTAGGCAGAACACATGTGTATGAATATGCGAAGTAATGCTAAATATGGTGAATGCGCAGTTATATGAGTAAAGATAACAATGATTCACCGTAGTCTGTAGGATGTCAGTAAATCTGAAGTGCAAAGTCATATGTCCATATTGGTATGTTAAGAAGGAGCAAAGTTAAGAGTAACTTCACACCGGTCAAGTTCCACATCAACGCATCACCGCAGTTACAAAAGCCTGATTCTGTAACCCCCCATCTTCACCTCGGGTGATACGTTAGCATGTCCACAGATTGATTCCAAAAGGGCCAATGAAAGGGGTTTGTTGAGCCTATAAGAACTACGCAGAACCCAGGTCAGCCCGCATAATCAAACTCAACAATTTTGTATGAGGAAGGGATTAGATATTTTGGTTGATCTTACTTTGGAATATGTATGTTGTTGTTGTTTTGATCATAGATTAGGATAATAGACAAATAAATCTACAGCTGTGTGCGCAGAGATCTATTGTAGAGAAAAGACTATGCAGTTGTGTGCACAGAGATCTATTGTAGAGAAGAGTTTGCAGCTATGTGCGCAGATATCTATTGTAGAGAAGAGTCTGCAGCTGAGTGCGCAGACTTGAACTATTAACCCTTCCATGTAATATAAGAACAATTCCCGTGGACGTACCTCCCATCTGGGTGGGTGAACCATGTAAATCCCCGTTTTATACGTGTGAATGTGCGATGTGTTATGTGTTCATGATATGATATGTTTATGTATTTTCTTTCATATGTATGTTAATGGAAATCATATGTTAAGTAGGTGGAACACATGTGTATGAATATGTGAAGTAATGCTAAATATGGTGAATGCACAGTTATATGAGTAAAGACAACAATGATTCAGCGTAGCTATAGGTTGTCGGTAACTGGGAAGTGCGAAGTCATATGTCCATATTGGTATGTTAAGAAGGAGCGAAGTTAAGAGTAACTTCGCCATGGTCAGATTCCACATCTGCGCATCACCATGGTTACAGAAGCCTGATTATGTAACCCCCCACATTTTCCTCAGGTGAGACGTTAGCCTGTTCGCACGTTGATTCCAAAAGGGCCAGTGAAAGGGTTTTTTTGAGCCTATAAGAACTACGTAGAACCCAGGAAAATCATATACTAAGTAGGCGGAACACATGTGTATGGTTATGCGAATTAACAATGAACATGATGAATGCATAATTAAGTAAGTAAAGACAACAATGATTCAGCGTAGTTTGTAGGTTGTCGGTAACTGCAAAGTGCGAAGTCACATATCAATATTTGTATGTTAAGAAGGAGCAAAGTAAGAATACCTTCATGTCGGTCAGATTCCACATTTGCGCATCACCACAGTTACAGAAGCATGATTCTGTAACCCCCCATATTCTCCTCAGGTGAGACGTTATCCTGTTCGCAGTTTGATACCGAAAGCGTCGTTGAAAGGGTTTTGTTGAGCTTATCAAAACTATGCAAAACTAGGGTCAACCCGTGAAATCAAACTCAACACAAATATATTATTGGTAGCTTCAAATTCGAGTTTTTACATCAAAGTAATTATTTCATCAATAGGAGTAATTGGAACGATACCTACTTCAGTACCCTCTTTAGAAGATGCACCGTCAAAATATATTCTGCAAAGGCTACCTTTTATCCCCGTAGGTTGTTGTTTTTGAACTCCTTTATCCACTAGTACCGAGCCTGTAATATGATCTAAAATGAAAAATGCAAGAGTCCAAATTTTGTTGCACAATGTAAATAGGGTGGTTGATAGGATTTGAATGGTCACTGACAATATAAGCTAATTGAACCACCTATACAATCGCCTTTGTCCACCTCTGAATACAAGAATTGTTGCATAAGAATAATCCATCTATAATGTTCCTCCCAACTTTGTAGTACAAGACCTTGACAATAACATACCATACTTTGGAGGAATATTTGCCACAACCACATCCATAAGAATTCTTTTCATGGGTAATGGGATAGGTTGACTACCAAATCCTTAATGACTCCTAGACATTTTACAGCTCTTGAATTAAAATCATACAAATCATGGAAAGTTTTAGTTATACTGAGACCTAGGGATTCCATAACTACTTTTGGCATTACATTGTGTGAAGCACCAGAGTCTAGGAGGCAATTGTGAATCATTTTTTCATGGACAAATAGATTAATATAAAAAGTGGGAGGAAAATAAACTTTTCCATCCACTTGGGGTCCAAATATAATGATAGGATTCTCATCCTATAGGTTGGAAATATCATAATAAGGAATATTAGTAGGAGGTTGAAAAATATCCATGATTGACTCTTTAAAAGGATGATTTTTAACAAGTTCAGTCAAAGGAATAGGTATTTTGATTTTATTAATTTCTTGTTCAAAACTGAACAAGCCAGAAGCTCTATCTATCTCCTTTACCTATGAATTCTTGCCTTTATTTCCCAACAATTCTTGTTTCTTTTTTGCTTGCTTAGTCAATGTTTGCCTATCTTGAATCATCACCTTCTTTTGATAAGTTTGAGAATTTGGTCTTTGTCCTGATCGAAGGTCATATTTTTTTGGCTGATTGGCTTGAAAAACATTGTAGGAACTTTCTTGTACTTGATCTATCATATGAGATTGTTCATATTCATCCTGAGTAAGGAAACTGACATATTGATCTTCTTCAAGAAGTTGAACTTCTGTGTCTAATTCTTCATTCTCTACATCACCCGATTCATTGATTTCATCATCTACCAAATTTTTCAGCAGAGTCTGAATTTTTCGATCCTCATTTTCTCATCTTTCTCTTCAGAAAAACTGAGGATTAAAAGCTCGACGAAACCTTTTTGAGTTTCTGTTAGGCATTTCTTATGTAGGTTTGTTTTGAGTTATGTTATCAACCTCCATTATGGTTAAATTTGAAGTTAAATCCTTAATCATTTTTTCCATTTCATCAATCTTAATGATCCCGAGACTTTGAGCCAGAAGTTGAAGCTCCTAATTCTTTCTTTTGTTTATTTTTATCAACTTCTTGATATTGAGGTTTAGTCCTAAATATGTCAGTTGCCATAAGGTTTGACTCTACTTACAAAGCATCTTCCTGCATATTGGAAAGAGTTACAACCCTTCTTTCTCTCAATAATAGAGAAAATTTTGCATTGAATGCATTGGAAAAAGTGATTTTGGCTGATGTTTTTGTGGGTTTAATCTCAAAAGGAATTTTGCTATACATTTTATTAAACCTTTTACTGAAATTTGCTACAGACTCATCAGGTTTTATTTTGAGTGCTCCAAATTCTGGGATGTAATAAATACAATCCTTTGTATCCTCCCATTGTTTCATAAAGGAATCTTCTAATTATTCAATTCCATTGATGGAATTGCCATATTACTCCCGCAACCACTTTCTAACTTCACCATCCAAGCTTTGCACAAATACTCTCATCCAAATGTCTCAATTTCAATATTCTGATTATCTGCATAACTGTAGTATGCATTCAAATGTTCCTCAGCAGTAACCTCTCCTCGTCCAGTGAACCTAGGGAGATACTTGAGATAATCATTACCGAGAAAAGCATTTAAAGGTCATGGTAAAACTAAAGGAGCATATCTTGCAAGCACAGTGGCATCCATTCTATTGGGCTATTGGAGATCCATTTTAGGTAAAAATTGAACTTTGAGTCAATTGGTGAGAGGTGTATAAAGGTTATATGTAGGTGTGACAAGTTTAAGAAATTCAAATTGCTCAAAATTCAGGAGTTCCTCTTTCACCTCTCCTGATGATAAAGGATTGGTATAGACTTTAAAATCAACAGTTTCACACTTAGGCTCAAACACTTCAATTTTAGGAATGGAGATGGAGAGAACTAGTTTTTTATCCTTTTCTTATGAAGATAATAGTTCTTTGGTGAGAAAAACAAAATTGATTTCTTGATCTAAGTTATCTTTGACAAAGGGGACTGAAACATTCTCAGATATGACAGAAGATGAAGATCCAGATCTCAGTCGAGCTCTGGCTTCTCTCAAAATTTACTCTAGGTCAAAACAAGTTGGGATAAGAGGAGAGGATGGGTTTTCTTGAGTCTAAGTAGTTTTGGAAGCCACAATTACACAATAGAATCACGAGGTGAAAAATACAGTCACAAACATTGTCTGACTTCTGTTCACCTCAAAAATCAAATCTAACCAATAAAGATATCCCATTGTAATGTACCCAATTTCCTCAATATCGATTCGGGAAAATGGGGTATACAATTTTTAAGACTTCATCCAAATAATCCAATTATGTTAGATTCATTATTCACTTGAAGATAAAAATATTAATAAGGATACATATAGATTCCTTATAATTCATCATGAAATGTTCTAAGAATAGAACCGTTTTTAAAACATGCTTTTGAAAACTTCATATCAACTCAAGAAAATGGGGTATAATTTTTTTAAGACTTCATCCAAACAATCCAATTATGTTAGATTCATTATTCACTCGAAGATAAAAATATTAATATGATATTAATAAGGATACATATAGATTCCTTATAATTCATCATGAAATGTTCTAAGAATAGAACCATTTTTAAAACATGCTTTTGAAAACTTCATATCGACTCAAGAAAATGGGGTATAATTTTTTTAAGACTTCATCCAAACAATCCAATTATGTTAGATTCATTATTCACTCGAAGATAAAAATATTAATATGGATACATATAGATTCCTTATAATTCATCATGAAATGTTCTAATAATAGAACCGTCTTTAAAACATGCTTTTGAAAACAAACTTACCATGTGAATTCTCAACTTGGACCTCTTAACTTAAAGGCATATTTTCTGGATATAATTTATGCCTACCTCATCAAATATGAAAGGAATCATTAAGCATAAATATAGGGGGTTTAATTAAAGATCAAGCACCCGTTTTCTTGTGAAACTCATTTACTTAATGACAACTATGATAAAAAAAAAAATAGTACAATATTTTCATAACTCCTCAAGTACATTCCAAAATTCCATAACTTAATCTATACTAATGCGAAGACACATTTATCATATCAAATGTATATTACATTAACTTCAACCGTTATCCTTTTCTAATTTCATTCCCTTTCTGAATATCACATAATTCCCAATATGATAATGAGGTCCAACGTACTAGTATCTTTTACCTCACACAAATTGTACCACACAAGCATTTATATTCTATCACCATATCATGGATTACCAGTCATTAGTAAGGTGGTTAATGACATTTAAATATATCTAGCTTTCCTACTTATACCTTTTTGAAGGTATATTTCCCTATAACAAGTTAGAATATTGCTTGTAAAATCATTCATAGTTCCTAACTCAGTATTTCTTCAATTATAGAAATATACACAAGTTTAACATTAAGAACCTATCTCCATAAAAGTGGAATGCTATGATTGGAGTCACAAAAATAAGAATTGTTCGATATATTTAAGAAGTTAACACAGATTATTAATCTTATTATTTCTACTATTCATTTCTCTTACTCATTTACCCGTATTAAAGCTAATAACTTACATAAAAGAGAGAACCTGTAATTGATTGAATTCTCAACATAATAAGAGCAATTTTTTATAATTATGACATTGTTTAACCATAAAATAATGCAACATTTTCTTGAAGCTAACAGTAATCTTCATGTTCTTCTTACCCTTTTCCTTTATTCAATTAATCCACAATAATACTTAACATACTACATTAACAATAGAACGTATAAAAACTTATACCATACAGATTCTCAACATAAATATAATATATTTATAATAGAACTTGACATCTTTTAGCAATAATATTACAACAATGAAGTATACTCATCTAATCAAGCAGGTTTATGCGACTGAAGGCTTGAATGCAACGTTCCACCCAACCTTTTGGTCCTCTGTCTAGCGTATAGTATTTCCTCCGAGAGGCCACCCTTGATTTGTGCATCAAATCCACTAGGGATATAGAGTTAATAAGAATTTATTGTCCCGGTTAGAGAACCGACAACCTCCCGACACAACTAACAAGGAGTTTGATCTTCAACTACAAGTTTGATCTAACAATGATGTATTTTACTTCGAAGTCAATAGAAATTCACTATATTAATGAGTTCGAGTAAAATTGTAGAACTCGGCGTGTTTGATTTCTCTATTAATGAGTTTGACTTACATTTTATGGGCATATTTATCAAATACAACATGATCCATCATTTCTCAACAATTGGGTGGTGGATTTATCTATTACACAAGCTCGGTTTACACGCAATAACTTGGATCACTACAAATGGAAAAGTTGAGACTAATTTTAATATTCAACTTTTTTTCAGCAAAATATTAACATATCTCTCCAAGTGCCTAAACCATGGAGGTCAACCCTCACATAAATAGATGTTATACTAAATTGTTTGTGCATGTTTAATCATTGGTTTGACAGAGTTAGACTCTTACCTATGGAGCACATCTTTTGTTAGGCACAGCGATAAGACTGAAACTTTGTTTTTTTTTATACATAGAACAACGATTAGAATTAAAGAGTGTCTCTATAATTTGCTATTGAAAATCAATCACTGCTGAAAATACAAGTGACATACTAAGTACCAGTTCCTCTATTGGGTTTTGGAGTCTTATTGAGGAAATAACTAACTCATCGGTATTTACAATGGTTTAGGCTACCAACAACCTTAGTAAATGAAAAAGTGCTTGAGAAAGCACACATTGACTGGGCCTCTAGAAACGATATTTCCATCAAGATTTTCCAAAATGAAAATGTTATTATTCAAAAACTTGGAAACCCAAAATGGTCCAAACCATAAATTATCGAACTTACCATGTTTTGGCTTGTCTTCCCTATGTGTATCCCATCTTAGAACTAAATCAACCGGGGATAAAGTATCTTCTTTTCCTCTTTTATCAAAGATTGATTTGACCCTATCACAGTGTGCCTGAGTTTTTTCCAACAATATTTCTCTAACTTGTTGGGATTCAATCATCTGATATATCCTTTGTTGAATTGCATTTGGTTCCTCAACCTCATCTTGTAAAAATTTTAAAAATGAAAATCCTAATTGAATAGGAAAAAATGCATTAGTCCCATACACAAGTTGAAAAGGGGAAGTACTGATAGATTTTTTTGTACTAACCCTATCATCCCATAGTGCATATTTAAGCCTCATGTCCCATGTCCTTTTCTTTTCTGATAACAAATTTTTAATGTTATTTGGGAGATTTTTGTGTTTAGACTCTACAAGGCCATTGCCTTGAGGATAATAAGGTGTAGATTGTTTAAGAATTACATTATACCTCTCACAAAAATGAACCATATCCGCAGACTTAAAGGCATGGGAATTATTGGTTATCAATTTGCATAGACAACCAAATCTTGCAAAAATAAATTCCTCCAAGAAGTTAATGATTACCTTATTAGTTTCCCTCCTTATTGGAATAGCTTCTACCCACTTGGTGAATAAATATTTTGTTGTCAAAATCCATTTATGATGTCCACTGGACGGAGGATGAATTTCACCAATGAAATCTAATCCCCAATGTTGAAAAGGGGCATCGACTACAATATGATTCAATGGCAATGATAACAACTTCTGTCTTCCAATAAATTCATGACATTCTACACCTGCCATGACTTTAGAAAACACATCAGAGAATAAGGATGGCCATTAATATCTTGTTCTCGAGATTTTGAAAGTTGTTGTCTTCCAGCAGCAGTGTCCTCCACAGGCTCTACTATGTAAATATTTCATAAACACATCAGCTTCATCTTCATAAATGCATTTCAATAACACACCACTAGGGTCTTTCCAAAACAGAGTCTGATTTATTATGCAAAAATTTTGAGCCTTTAGCTTCAAATATATAAATTTATTCTTGTCAAAATCTAGTGGACACTGAAGATTCAACAAAAAGAACACAATATCTTTATTTCAAACTGATGCAGAGTACTTATCCATAATTTGTGACATTTCATCATTTTCCTGTATCTCATTAATAACAAACTGATTCAAAACTAAATTTAAACCCAGTTCCTTGCCATTAGAATCAACAAGCAATGTAGCTAAACCTTAGTCTTTTATCAATTTTGTCAGTTTAATTTCAATATCGTACTCAAGCAATTTAGCTATCCGCATACCCCTCCTACCTTCATTGTTAGGCTGAATTAATATGTATTTTACAACACTACTCAGGACATAAGCAATTACTTTTGATTGAAGAATATACAATCTAAATTCTTTCAAGGCTTTAATTAATGCATAGGCCTATTTTTATATGATATCATACCTTAATTCAACATCCCTTAGAACCTTGATGAAAAATGAAATAGGATGATCATATCCATCTTTATTCTTGTGCAATAAAACACCAGCAATAGTGTCCTCAGAGGAAAAAGAAAATGTAAAGAATTCTTTTAAATAATATAGAATAATGAGCATGGGCACTTCAACTAAAGCTTGTCTTTTTTTTCAAAGGACTCTCTAGCTTCCTTAGTCCATTTTACTTCAACATATTTTTTCAAGATGACTGTAATGTGCTTAATAATTTCAACAAAGTTAGAGACAAATCTTCTGAGGAAATTAATCTTAGCAAGAAATTATTGAATTCCTTTATTGTTCCTGGGAAGATAAATTTTCAAAATTGTTGCCACCATGTCTGAATCAATTTTGACTCGCTGTTGAAAAACTATATGTCCAAAGAGCCTGCCTTCTTGCATTGGAAATTTGACTCTTTAGGATTAAGGGAGATACCATATGTTATGCACTTTAAGAACATCTGCTTTAGATGCTTGATATGCTCTTCAATTGAATTAGAAAACACGGTGATGTCATCCACGTAGATAACAATAAATTTGTCTTTCTCACCTATGAAGGCTATAACCATAACCCTCTGAATTGTCACCCCTGCGTTCATCAAGCCAAAAGGAATCCTGTCATACATGAATGTTCCCCAGGGTGTTACAAAAGCAATCTTTTCTTTATCTTCTTCATGGACAACAATCTATTTATACCGAGAGAACCCATCTATCATGGAAATCCATTGTGCTCCAACTAGTCTTTGCAGAATTTCGTCCATCTTCGGTAAAGGATAATTATCCTTTAGAGAAATTCTGTTCAAATTCCGGAAATCGACACATAGTCCGATTTCACCATTCTTTTTCCTTGCAGGAACAAGGTTAGTAACCCAAGTAGAAAACCTTAAAGGAACAATAATCTTTGCATCAAGTAGTTTTTTCAGTTCCTTTTCAACAACGGGTAATAGTGTTGGGTTAACTTGTCTTAATTTATACCTAAATGGTTTAGCAGTAGGTTTCAAAGGTATTTTATGCTGGACTAAACTTGTATCAAAAGTATTCAAATCCCCATAGGACCATGCAAATACATCCACAAATTATTTCATTAAATCCACATACCTCTTTTGTTGTTCATCCGACAAAGCTTTTGATAGTTTAACCATTTTAGAATCAAACTTTGTGTGAATATTGCAATATACAACATTGTTTTGTACATGTTGAGCCAAAGTATTTTGCATTGTGTCATGATTAGAAAATAATATTTCCAGAGGGACCAAACCTTTAAGTAAGAAATTACCTTTGATTTCGATAATGTTGGCATGACTAGCAACTATATTAGATAAATATGCATTTTGCAAATTGTCAACTTCATCTTCCTATTCTATCAAGGATCTTGAAAACGCACCAGATGACTGTAAAAACCTATTAATATCTGAATCATCCTCAAACACCTGCCAATTTTTTATATTGTTTGGGACTGAAGGTATATGCTTGAATTCCACAACATATCTTAGATGAGGTTGAGTTGGTACCTTAAAACAACTAGCAGCCAATGCTAGAGAATATGTAGTTTCATTACAATCTCTAGGAACAAAAGAGATGTTAAAATCCAAGAAATAATTCTCAATTTGATCCCACACTTCATTGTGATAAACCTTGAGTTTCTTATGTTTAGTCTGATAAATATTTCTGACTTGCTGAACTATTAATTTTGAATCTCCAAATACTGTCAATTCCTTTATATTCATGTATTTTTCCGCCCTCAAACCCAAAACTAATGCTTCATATTCAACTATATTATTGGTAGCTTCAAATTCGAGTTTGTACACCAAAGTAATTATTTCATCAATAGAAGTAATCAGACCAATACCTACTCCATCACCCTCTTTGGAAGATGCACCGTCAAAATACATTCTGCAAAGGCTATCTTTTATCATCGTATGTTGCTACTTTTGAACTTATTTATCCACTAGTACCGAGCCTGTAATTAGATCTAAAATGAAAAATGCAAGAGTCCAAATTTTGTTGCACAACGTAAATAGGGTGGTTGATAGGATTTGAATGGTCACTGACAATATCAGCTAATTGAACCTCCCTATACAATCACCTTTGTTCACCTCTGAATACATGAATTTTTGCATAAGAATAATCCATCTATAATGTTCCTCCCAACTTTGTAGTACAAGACCTTGACAATAACATACCATACTTTGGAGGAATATCTACCACAACCACATCCATAAGAATTCTTTTCATGGGTAACTGGGCTAGGTTGACTACCAAATCCTTAATGACTCCTAGACATTTTACAGCTCTTTAATCAAAAGCATACAAATCATGGAAAGTTTTAGTTATACTAAGACCTAGGGATTCCATAATTGCTTTTGGCATTACATTGTGTGAAGCACTAGAGTCTAGGAGGCAATTGTGAAGCATTTTGTCATGGACAAATAGAGTAATATAAAAAGTGGGAGGAAAATCAAATTTTCCATCCACTTGGGGTCCAAATATAATGGTAGGATTCTCATCCTATAGGTTGGCAGTATCAGAAGAAGGAAGATTTGATTTGATTTTTTGTTAGGCATTTCTTATGCAGGTTTGTTTTGAGTTATGTTATCAACCTCGATTTTGGTTAACTTTGAAGTTAAATCCTTAATCATTTTTCCATTTCATCAATCTTATGATCCTGAGACTTTGATCCAGAAGTTGAAGCTCCTAATTCTTTCTTTTGTTTATTTTTATCAACTTCTTGATATTGAGGTTTAGTCCTAAATATGTCAGTTGCCATAAGGTTTGACTCTACTTCCAGAGCAACTTCATGCATATTGGAAAGAGTTACAGCCCCTCTTTCTCTCAATAATAGAGAAAAATTTTCGTTGAAGTCATTGGAAAAAGTGAGCTTGGCTGATGTTTCTATGGGTTTAATCTCAACATGAATTTTGCTATATATTTTGTTAAACCTTTTACTGAAATCTGCTACAAACTCATTAGGTTTTATTTTGAGTGCTCCAAATTATGTGATGTAATAAAGATAATCCTTTGTATCCCCCCATTGTTTCATAAAGGCATCTTCTAATTATTCAATTCCATTGATGGAATTAGTGGGTTACTCCCACAACCACTTTCTAACTTCACCATCCAAGCTTTGCACAAAGACTCTCATCCAAATGTCCCCATTTTCAATATTCTGATTATCTGCATAACTGTAGTATGCATTCAAATGTTCCTCAATAATAACCTCTTCCCGTCCATTGAACCTAGGGATATACTTGAGATAATCATCACTGGGAAAAGCATTTAAATGTCATGGTAAAACGAAAGGAGCATATCTCACAACCATAGTGGCATCCATTCTGTTGGGCTGTTGGAGATCCATTTTAGGTAAAAATTGAACTTTGATTCAACTGGTGAGAGATGTATAAAGGGTAGATGTATGTGTAACAGGTTTAAGAAATTCAAATGGCTCATACTTCAGGAGTTCCTCTTTCACCTCTCTTTATGATAAAGGATTGGTATAGACTTTAAAATCAGCAATTTCACACTTAGGCTCAAACACTTCAATTTCAGGAATGGAGATGGAGGGAACTAGTTTTTTATCCTTTTCTTATGAAGATAATAGTTCTTTGGTAAAAAAAAAAATTATTTCTTGATCTAAGTGTTGACGTATATGTAACTTCGGAATGTATTTCATCTGTGTATTTTATATATATTTATTGTACCCTTATAAGAGATGTGTCATTCCTCTATAAGGAAGTGTCGTCATGTGGATTGACAAGTGTCGCAAGTGTGTGTACTTGCCGATGGGTTATTAGACCACCATGTTTGGGGTCGGCCCTGAAATATATATTATAATGTGGATGTACCTAGCTAGACAAGTCGGCCCCATAAGGTCACTGGACAAACAGATTAGTATAAATAGAGATCAGGTGATCTCTATTTAGATCACTCGAAAAAGTATCTCACTCTCACTCAGAAAGTGGCGCACTAGTGAGGAGGAGGATCATCTGCTACTAGGAGACTATCTCAGTGTATTTTGGTTGTACTTTGGTTGATCCATTGCTCTCTCTATCTCTGAGGAAGTTGTGGGGTTTTTCACCTTAGGGTTTTCCCCACAGAAACTCCGTGTCTCTTGTCTCTCATGCTTTTGATTCTTGTGATGCTTGTCATGCTTATTATGATTGTCATGCATTGATATACTGTATATGTTATTCTCTCAGTAAAGATCCTAGAGTATGATTAATGCTCAAAATTTAACATGGTATCAGAGCTAACCTAAGAAGAAGACATTTTGCAATGACGGAAACTTGAGTTTCTTGTTTATTGGGTTTCTCTCCACATATTTTGGAAAACCAGTATAGTAGATTGACTCTACTCATCAAGGCGCATCTATCTGTCCAATCCGAATTCAATTCCGAGCATTTTCAGATTTGGCCCTAAAAATTAAGGTTTCCACAAAAATAGGAATTTCTGAAATCTGAATACATAGCTGGAAGCTCCTTGCAAAAATCGAAGTTTAGAGCTTTGGATCGAGATTTTTGGTTGGGTAGATTTCCGGGAAACTCAAACCCTAATTCAGGGCTCTCCCTAGTGAACCCGGGAGGACAAAAAGGAAAATATGAAGGGTAAAGCTTTACTGATCTCAAATTATGAATACACTAGGCTAATCAGCTCATCAAGGCGCATATTTCTATCCTTTCAAAAAATTGAAATTCACATTTTGAATTTTTAGGGTTTTTCCGACAAACCCTAATCCGGGACCAGATCCAGTTTTCAGGATTTCAAGTGGTAAGATCTAAATCTTTTCTATTTCCATTTGAAGTACTCTTTAATATGTCTCACCACACTAAGCTTGAGGATAAGCTTGAAGGAGCTGATAACTTCCGAGATTGGAAGTATAGGATTGGGTTAATCCTGGAAGAGAATGAGTTGGACTCATATGTGAAAGAAGACATCCCTATCCCAGAGGATGAAGAGGCCAAGGTATTGCATAAGAAGAACTTGGTCAAGGAAAAGAGAATCATAGCTGATTCCATTAAAGACCATCTCATACCCCATGTGTCCTCTCTAAAGACACCCAAGGAGATGTTTGACTCTTTGACCAAGCTATTTGAAGGGAAGAACATAAATCAGAAGATGACCCTGCGGAACCAATTGAAAGGAGTAAAGTTTCAGAATGGAGAAACCCTTCAATCTTATTTTTCAAGGGTCTCCCAGATCAAGGAACAACTAGAAGCAGTGGATGAAATGGTGGAGAATGGTGAAGTGGTGATGACCACTCTAAATGGCCTACCCAGGTCATGGGATTCCTTCATTCAAGGAATTTGTGCAAGGAAGAAGTTGATCTCCTTCAACAGATTGCGGGAAGAATGCTCTCAAGAAGAAGCTAGGATTGTGGCTCGAGAAGAAAAGATGGGAAATGAAGATCAAGCTCTCACAACACATGGCAGGAAAGGAAAGTCCAAGAATGAATCATCTCATAACAGAAGATCCTCACACCACCATTATCATAAAGATAAGAAAGATCTTAGATGCTTCAATTGCAATGAGAAGGGACACTTTGCTTCAGATTGTCCCAAGAAGAGGAAAGACAACAACAACAACTTCAATAAGAAGAAGAAGAATAACAAAAGAATATATCATGCTCATGCTGCTGAAGATGATGAACCCCCAAAGAAGAAGGCTAGGGAAGAAAGTAATAGTGATGATGACTCATCAAGTGAAGAAGAATATGTTCTAATTTCTGCTCTCACAGGTACTATCTCCCATGGTTGTAATGATTGGTTGATTGACAGTGGGGCTTCCAAACACATGACTGGGTTTAAAGAATCTTTTGTGAATCTATCTGAACATGAATCACCCCATAAGGTGAAACTTGGGGATGATTATCAATACCCAATCAAACGAAGTGGTGAAGCCTCCTACAACCTAGATTCTGAAACATCTTTGAAGATGAAAGAAGTCCTTTATGTAGATGGTCTCAAGAAGAACTTACTCTCCATCTCTGCATTGGATGCAAAAGGTATGAGGGTTGCATTTGTGGATGTCCAAGTCCTAATGTGGCCAAAGGGAAAGAACATAGATGATGCAGTAGTGATTGGAGAGCAAGAGGGAGGTTTGTATAAATTGAAGGGACAACCTGAACATGCCATGGTACATGAATCCATGGAGCCAAGTGAACTTTGGCATAGAAGACTTGCTCATATGCACTATAGAGCACTTCCAATTGCAAGCAAGGCTGTAGAGGGTCTTCCTGAAATCAAGACCAAACATGAAGGTGTTTGCAAAGGATGTGCAAAAGGTAAGAACATTAAGAAGGCTTTCCCAAGCAGTGAAAGCAAGGTAAAAGACATCTTGGAAATCATCCACTCAGATGTATGTGGTCCTATGTCATCCAGTTCTCTGAGTGGGTATGTTTACTATGTCTCTTTCATTGATGACTTCTCCAGGAAGACTTGGGTATACTTCTTGAAGAACAAAGATGAGGTGTTTGATAAATTCAAGGAATTCAAAACCTTGATGGAGAATCAAACTGACAAGAAGATCAAAACATTCAGATCCGACAATGGTGGAGAATTCACCTCAGGTGACTTCAAGAAGCTTTGTAGTGATTCAGGTATTAAGAGGGAGTTGACTGCTCCTTATAATCCTCAACAGAATGGAGTTGCAGAAAGGAAGAACAGAACTATCATGGAAGCAGCAAGGGCAATGCTGCATGACTAGGATCTACCTATGCATCTATGGGAAGAAACAGCTAGAACAGTTGTATATGTGTAGAACAGAACACCCCACGAGATATTGGACAACAAGACACCAGAAGAGGTCTTTTATGGCAAGAAACCTGAAGTCAGTCATCTCAGAATATTTGGTTGTCCAGTATACACTCATGTTCCAAAGGAAAAGAGGACTAAACTAGATCCTTCAGGAAAGAAGGGTATCTTTGTGGGTTACAGTGAAAGCTCGAAGGCTTACAGAATATACTTTCCAGGGTTCAAGAAGATTGATGTTAGCAGGGATGTAACATTTGATGAAAACTCAGCATTCATCAAATCAAGGAAGGCACCTATCGAAGTTTATGAAGAACCTAAGGAAACTAGATTTCAAGACACTACCATGACTGAAGCAGTTCCAGAAGTTGTTCGTGAGTTTGAAGATTCGGAAGAACCTGTAGATCCACCCCATGAGGATAACTCTCACAAGAGGAAACCTGCATGGGCTAGAGAGCTCATTCAGGATGCAAAAAGATTTGGCATTCTAGAAGAAGAACACAGAGCAAAGAAGAGAACCAGATCACATACCAGCTATGTTGCTTTACTCTATGACATTATGAACAAAGAGCCTTCCAGTTATGAAGAAGCAGCGGAAAACAAAGAATGGAAGGATACCATGGTTGAGGAATACCAATCAATAATGAAGAATGATGTTTGGGATATTGTACCAAGACCTAAAGAGAAGTCTGTTGTGACTTCTAAATGGATCTACAAAATCAAGCATGCTGCAGATGGCAGTGTAGAGAAATATAAAGCAAGATTCATAGCTTGTGGCTTCTCTCAGAAAGAGGGAATAGATTATGAAGAAACTTTTGCACCTGTAGCCAGGTATACTTCCATCAGAACAGTACTTGCCCTGGCTGCAGTGATGAAATGAAAAATACACCAGATGGATGTCTAGACTGCCTTCTTGAATGGTGTAGTTGAAGAGGAAGTATATGTAGAGCAGCCACTCGGTTTTGAAATACATGACAGGGAGTCATATGTGTGCAGATTGAAGAAAGCCTTGTATGGTTTGAAACAAGCTCCCAGAACTTGGTATGGTAGGATGGACAGTTTCCTATCTAGTTTGGGCTTTACCAAGAGTAAAGCGGATTCCAACCTCTACTACAAGGTTGAGGAAGGGAATCCTGTGATTCTACTCCTGTATGTGGATGACTTATTTGTAACAGGAGATGAGAGATTGATTTCAGATACGAAGAGGAAGCTTGCTGCTGAGTTCGATATGAAAGATTTGGGAATGATGCATTATTTCCTAGGTATGGAGGTGTGGCAGAGTGCAGGTGGGATTTTCCTTGGTCAAGGGAAGTACACAGTAGATATCCTGAAGAGATTCGGGATGATGGATTGCAAGGCCATGGCCACACCTATGGAATCGAATCTAAAGCTTCTATGTGTTGCTTCATCTGAGCCGGTTGATGTCTCTATGTATCGTCAGATGATTGGGTCCTTGATGTACCTAACGAACACGAGACCAGATATTTGCTTTGCAGTGAACACATTGAGTCAGTTCCTGACAGATCCGAGGAGTGTTCATCTGGTTGTTGTAAAGCATGTCCTGAGGTATCTGAAGGGTACAGTGGATTATGGGCTCAAGTATGAGGTGAATCAAAAGTTTAACCTGCAGGGTTATGTTGATTCAGATTGGGCTGGCAGTGCTGCAGATAAGAAGAGCACATCTGGGTGCTGCTTCAGTATGGGATCAGGTGTGATCTCTTGGTTTAGCAGGAAGCAGTCTTGCGTAGCACTGAGTACAGCTGAGGCAGAGTATGTTGCAGCCTGTTCAGCTAGTTGTGAGGCAGTATGGATACGGAAGCTACTATCTGAGATATTTGATCTCACGTTGGATGCTACTGGTATCTTCTGTGATAACCAGAGTTGTGTGAAGCTGTCCGAGAATCCAATGTTTCATGACAGGTCGAAACACATAGAGATCAAATATCACTATATCAAGGATATGGTGCATAGAGGAGTTGTGAAGCTCCTATATGTTGCAATGGATGAGCAGATTACAGATGTGCTGATGAAGCCACTAGCCAGGGTGAAGTTCGAGTACTTCAGAGAGAGGCTTGGCGTTCTTCAGATCGAGGACACTTCGAGGAAGAAGTGATGGACACATTTGCTGAAGCCATTCCAAGCATGTTGGAAGGAGGATCCTTCACATGGCTGTGGGTGTAAGCGCTAGATGACAAGCATCAGGATGATGTTCTGGTTTCTGCTTGGATATGATCAGTTGGATCATTTTTGTATATGTATGTACGCATCATGTTGGATGTTGGATATGATCAGTTGGATCATTTTTATGTATGTATGTACACATCATGTTGGATGCTGGATATGATCAGTTGGATCATTTTTATGTATGTATGTATGCATCATGTTGGATGTTGGATATGATCAGTTGGATCATGTGTATGTATTTTGTATAAGCATCATGTTGGATGCTTGGACCATGTATCTGTATATGTATCAGGTGGATACATTGTATGATCAGGTGGATCATGTATGGTGATATGTATCATGTATTTGTATTTGTATCAGGTGGATACACTGTATGATCAGGTGGATCATGTATGATGATATGTATCAGATAGATACTTGGTATGCATCAGGTAGATGCATTATATGATTAGGATGATCATGGATGACGAGCTTTAGGATGTTGCTCAAGATGACATGCAGCAGGATGTTGCAATGATGATCAGGATGATCATGTGTACATCAGGATGATGTATGGTGAGTATCAGGTTGATACTCTATGGCTATGGAACAGGTTGTGCAAATAAGCATGTAATTTGTGCCCTGGGAGATTTGCAGATGGTCTTTCGAGGTTTTTCCTATGGCATGTAATTCGTACCCTGGGACATCTGGCAAATTCTCTTTCGAGGTTTTGCTTGGGAGGACATATAATTTGTGCCCTAGGAGATCTGCAGATAGTCTTTCGAGGTTTTTCCTATGGCATGTAATTTGTGCCCTAGGATATCTGGCAGATGCTCTTTCGAGGTTTTGTCCTATGGCATGTAATTTGTCCCCTGGGAGATCCGATAGGTTGAGCCGTGTGCTCGTAATCAATCCTGGGATGCTCTTTCGAGGTTTTGCCATGACCACATGTAATTTGTGCCCTGGGAGATCCGATAGGTTGAGCCTTGTGCTTGTAATCAGTCCTGGGATGCTCTTTCGAAGTTTTGTGGTGACCACATGTAATTTGTGCCCTGGGAGATTCGATAGGTTGAGCCTTGTGCTCGTAATCAGTCCTAGGATTCTCTTTCGAAGTTTTATGGTGGGGTCACATGTAATAAGTCCTGGAGATCTGGACAGGATGAAAAAGGCCTCAGATGCTCTTTAGGGTTCTTGCTAGTCAAGAGACTCTTTTAAGGTTTTGTGACGCATGTAATAAGTCCTGAGATTTCCACAGTATGGCCAGTGATGATGAAGACCTGCAGGTGGTGGGCCTACATCCAATATGAAAAAGGATTGGCTCTGTAGAACTTCCTATGACGAGTAGAGTCAGAGATTGGTTGAGATAGCAGCAGCAGTGACGATGATCCCGAGAAGAAGACTTGTCTAGCAGATCTGTGTCGAGAAATACCTTCCCAGTTAAGAGGGAGTGTTGATGTATATGTAACTTCGGAATGTATTTCATCTATGTATTATATATATATATATATATTGTACCCTTATAAGAGATGTGTCATTCCTCTATAAGGAAGTGTCATCATGTGGATTGACAAGTGTCGCAAGTGTGTGTACTTGCCAATGGGTTATTAGACCACCATGTATGGGGTCGGCCCTGAAATATATATTATAATGTGGATGTACCTAGCTAGACAAGTCGGCCCCATAAGGTCACTGGACAAACAGATTAGTATAAATAGAGATCAGGTGATCTCTATTTAGATCACTCGAAAAAGTATCTCACTCTCACTCAGAAAGTGGCGCACTAGTGAGGAGGAGGATCATCTGCTACTAGGAGACTATCTCAGTGTATTTTGGTTGTACTTTGGTTGATCCATTGCTCTCTCTATCTCTGAGGAAGTTGTGGGGTTTTTCACCTTAGGGTTTTCCCCACGGAAACTCTGTGTCTCTTGTCTCTCATGCTTTTGATTCTTGTGATGCTTTTCATGCTTATTATGATTGCCATGCATTGATATACTGTATATGTTATTCTCTCAGTAAAGATCCTAGAGTATTGTGAATTAATGCTCAAAATTTAACACTAAGCTATCTTTGATAAAGGGGGATGAAACATTCTCAGATATGATAGAAGATGAAGATCCAAATCTTTGTCGAGCTCTGGCTTCTCTCAAAATTTGCTCTGGGTCAAAACAAGCTCCAGGATAAGAGGAGAGGATGAGTTTTCTTGAGTCCCAGTCTTTTTGGAAGCCGCAGTTACACAATAGAATCACCGAGTGAAAAATGTAGTCACAAACACTGTCTGACTTATGTTCACCTCAAATATCAGATCTAACCAATAAAGATATCCCAGTGTAATGTACCCAATTTCCTCAATATCGATTCGAGAAAATGGGGTATACAATTTTTAAGACTTCATCCAAACAATCCAATTATGTTAGATTCATTATTCACTTGAAGATAAAAATATTAATAAGGATACATATAGATTCCTTATAATTCATCATGAAATGTTCTAAGAATAGAACCGTCTTTAAAACATGCTTTTGAAAACTTCATGATGTCGATTCGGGGAAATGGGGTATAAATTTTTTAAGGCTTCATCCAAACAATCCAATTAGGTTAGATTCATTATTCACTCGAAGATAAAAATATTAATATGGATACATATAGATTACTTGTAATTCATCATGAAATGTTCTAAGAATAGAACCGTCTTTCAAAAATGCTTTTGAAAACAAACTTACCATGTGAATTCTTAACTTGGACCTCTTAACGTAAAGGCATATTGTCTGGATATAATTTATGCCTACTTCATCAAATATTAGAGACATCATTAAGCATAAATATAGGGGGTTTAATTAAAGATCAAGCACCCGTTTTCTTGTGAAACTCATTTACTTAATGACAACTATGATACAAAAATAGTACAAGATTTTCATAACTCCTCAAGTACATTCCAAAATGCCATAACTTACTCTATATTAATGTGAAGACACATTTATCATATCAATTGTATATTACATTAATTTCAACCGTTATCCTTTTCTAATTTCATTCCCTTTCTAAATATCACATAATTCCCAATATGATAATGAGGTCCAACATACTGGTATCTTTTACCTCACATAAACTGTACCACACAAGCATTTATATCCTATCACCATATCATGGATTCCCAGTCATTAGTAAGGTGGTTAATCACATTTAAATATATCTAGCTTTCCTACTTATACCTTTTTGAAGGTATATTTCCCTATAACAAGTTAGAAAATTGCCGGTAAAATCATTCATAGTTCCTAACTTAGTATTTCTTCAATTATAGAAATATACACAAGTTCAACAGTCAAGAACCTATCTCCATAAAAGTGGAATGTTGATGATTGGAGTCACAAAAATAAGAATTGTTCGATATCTTTAAGAAGGTAACACAAATTATTAATCTTATTATTTATACTATTCATTTCTCTTAGTCATTTAGTTGTAATAAAGCTAATAACTTACATAAAAGAGAACCTATAATCGATTGAATTTTCAACATAATAAGAGCAATTTTTTATAATTATGACATTGTTTAACCATAACAATAATGCAACATACATTTTCTTGAATCTAAGAGTAATTTTCATGTTCTTCTGACTCTTTTCTTTTATTCAATTAATCCACCATAATACTTAACAATAGAACATATAAACACTTATACCATAACTACATTAACAATAGAACATATAAACACTTATACCATACATATTCTCAACATAAACATAATATATCTTTAATAGAACTTGACATCTTTTAGCAACAATATTACAACAATGAAGTATACTCATCTGATCAAGCAGGTTTATGTGACCGAAAGCTTGATTGCAACGTTCCACCCAACCTTTTGGTCCTTTATCTAAAATATAGTCTTTTCGCTAAGAGGCCACCCCTGATCTGTGCATCGAATCCACTGGAAAATAGAGTTATTAAAAAATTCATATATTTTATGATGTATTTTACTTCGATGTCAAGAGAACCTCACTCTATTAATGAGTTCGAGTAAAACCATATAACTCGGCTTGTTTGATTTCTCTATTAATGAGTTTGACTTACATTTTATGGGCATATAGATCAAATACAATATGATCCGTCATTTCTCAACAATTGGGTGGTGGAGTTTATCTATTAAACAAGCTCGGTTTACGTGCAATAACTTGGATCACTACAAATGGAAAAGTAGAGACTGATTTTAATATTCAACTCGTTTTCAGTAAAAGATTAACATATCTCTCCAAGTGCCTAAACCATGAATGTCAACCCTCACATAAATAGATGTTATACTAAATTTTTTATGCACGTTTAATCAACACAACGCTTGGAGGAATAATCTGTGTTTTTGCACCTTATTCAGTTACATAGGGCATATTCGAAATGGGCTTGGAACTCCCTTGAGAGAGAGACTTGCCAAAGAACAATCAAAACCAAAATTAAACAATAGAAAATATATATGAATCTACCTTACGGATCGCTTCAAAAGAGAAGGTGGTGTGAGCATAGGGATCTTCTTCTTCGTAACCGAGCGAATTCTATCCACACCAATCGACACAATCCCTCCGTAACAAGAAAAAGCGACATTTTTTTCCCTTCCACCTCTATGACAAAAAGATCGGTTCTTACTTTCAACCGAACAAGAGTCTAATTGATTCTTTTAATGGCCTTTATCTCATTTGTTAATATTTATTTAAACAAATAAATGTGTGTTTTAAATTTAGGCCATAATTACAAATTATGGTTTTTATATTCTATTTTAATCATTACTCCAACGATGACTATGGTTATATTAATCATATTTTTCTTTTATTTTCCCATTATAATGTTAAATGTTTTCTCACTTATAATGTTTTCTCACTTAGCGGTCTTAGATAATGGATTTCTTTCAATAATTAGAATATTAAATAATCCAATTACTTAATAACCTTAGAGATAATTTCCCTATTATCCTTTTCACCCAAAGAAGATAACATTCATTATTCTCTTCCTTAGAGTAATAAATTATCTATTATGTCCCCAGGTTAATAAATGAATCACATTAATCTTCCATGCCTTCCTATTGATAAGCTTATAAGAACTACTTCCAAGCTTGTAATGAGCTATTCCCTTGAGTTAATATTATCTTACTTCTGCATGAGCACAAACACTCATAAAAGATCATAGAATATTTTCACTTATTAACATGGTCATAGAAGCTTGTTATTTTCTAACCGACAATTAGTAACTTAGTCTGCTCAAGATTATCTTCAACTTAGGATGACACTTAAGAAGTTTGGGTCATTAAGTGAGCATCCACTGTTCACCTTTCTTTGAGTGCCCACTGCATCAAGATGACACCCGTCATCAACTTATGGCTTCCCAGCCATCAACCTCCCCCCTAGTGGATTCATGCCCCCATCGTTTGTTGCGTCAAGTCCTTCATTCTCCTAACTGATGCAGAATGCATTGGGGCCTAGGCAGAGTAGTCGAAGATGATCGACAGGAAAAAGGACAACCAGAGGGAGTGTCGATGACCACTGGTACAGAAGTGAAGATTGGCTATCGAAGTCAATAAGTCGAGCAGGAGCTGTTGAGATGCGTCGACAGAAGGAGGAAGTCGAGAGTCGACATGTTTAGGGTCGACGGACGATAGAGTTGCAGCAGAGACATTGGGGTCGACAGGTTAAGGTGAAATCCAAGTAAGGGGGAATGGGCGGACATGGAATCACACAAGAAGAAGGAAGTCGACAGATATGTCGAAGGATGACGAAAGACAGTATGGTCGAGGTGGTGATGGAGTCGACTACTATAGCAGTTTTAGAAGGACGCGCAGAAAGTCAAGGGGAGTACTTAGCAGCCTTTCAGGGTTGCTAAGGAAGTTATGAGCACTTATGGAGGGTGGTTGACGACATGACAAATGTCACCTAAGGTGGAGGTTGTGCAGCACAGTAGCGGCGCTAACAATTGTAGGTCTGCAGGATCAGATAATATCGGTGGACAGAGGAAGCGTGTCTCGAGAAGAGTAGCAACAAAGTAGAAGGCGAGGGGACTTGGATTAGTTGGATCAGTCACTCAAGGGGATCAGTTAGTTCCATTTTTGGAGTTAGGAAAGAGCATGCACTCAATAGAATATTTGTAGATTGGATAGGACAGTGACACATCGACCGAGCATAAGGAAGATCGAGCCATAGCTCAGATTTTCGCAGTGAACCAGGAGAGGGTGAAGATCGACACACTGAGAGAGTACACAGTTACTTATGTATATTGTAATAGGCTGAGGCCTACATAATTAGTTGTTTACATTCCTTGCAATACACGTTGTAATCGTATTCGATTGAAGTAATAGAAGCCGGCTTATGGTATCCTGTTTACATCTTGTTTATGTGAACGCGTGTGTTGTGTGTAGTCATTAAGCAAGAACCCTTGTGTCAAGTGGTATCAGAGCAGAAAAATCCTGTGAGCAGGAAGAGTGGTGATATCAACCTGACTTGCATCAAGTGGTATCAAAGCTGGAAGTGAATCAAGTAGAGTGTTTACAGCTCCAGCTGTGGTTGGGTAGATTTGTGCACGTTGTGAAAGTCCGGTTGCAATTGGACAAGAGTGGGAGTTTTAGCTAAGGTTGAAAATGGATCACAGAGGCGTTAATGTCTGAGGTGTTGGACAAGGATCGTGTGGCGCAGCAGTCACAGTTGATCATGAGATGTTCGATGAGTGCGTCCGAACAATCTGAAGCTTGACTAATGAAGTCACAGCAATCAAAGAAATCCAAAGGCATGGTTGTGTTCTTGATGTGTTAGACCACAGCGACAAGGAGGTCAAAGAGGTGGAAGCACAGAAAGCAGCAGGAGAAGAACCAGAAGAAAAACTGATCAAACTTCTGTCAAAGATGAGAGGTCAGACAAAGATAGATGTACGTACCTACTCAAGAAGTCTGGATCCATAAGACTTGATCAACTGGTTCATAGATATGGAGAAATTCTTGAACATAAATCAAATTGAGGATCCTAAATGGGTTAAGACTGCATGTATGAGGTTGAAGGGTCATGCCTCATTGTGGTGGGAAAATGTGCAGGCTGACAGAGTCAAGAAAGGCAAGGAGAAAATCAAGTCTTGGGACAGGATGGTCGTCAAGCTGAAAGGGAATTTCTTTCCAGGTGACTATGTGATTTCCTTGTTCCGAAAGTTACAAAACTTTCGACAAAAAAAGAAGACCATGAAGGAATACACGGAAGGGTTCTACATATTGTCGATAAGGTCAGGACAAACCGACGAAGGAGAAGAAGCTATCGTGAGATATGTCAATGGCTTGAAATACGCCATACAGGACGCGTTGAGTAAGTCAAGATTCAGAGCAGTCAGTGAAGCCTACCAGTTAGCCTTGAAGGCAGAGGAAAAACTGTCGAGGAAATCCGCATCGACCAGAGGTAGGATGACTAGTCGGGGTGCGAAGACTGTTTCCGCGAAAGGCCAAAGTAGCGGATACAGGAGAGAAGCTGTCGAAGACAACCGACGTGCGGAAGGGACATCGACTAGAGAGAAAGCACAAGAAAAATGACGCGATGGTCGAGAGACACGCAGTCGAGGTGCGTATGGTCGAAGTGGTCCATCCGACAGAAAAGGAGCTGACAGACCAGCTATGGTTTGTTACAAGTGTCGAGGAGTCGGACAAAAGGAATATGAATTCCCAGAGAACCTACATGCTGCAAAGGATTCGAAACCCAGACGTCGAAGGGATGAGAAAGATGACGAGAGGGAAGAGTCCACATCCGGCAGTAGTGTAGACGAGAAGAAGAAAAGTCAAAACCTAACGGTCAAGAGAACATTGATTCAGGAAGACCAACGCGACGAGAAAGAGCCGACACAATGAAAGGCTATCTTTCGAACTAGAGTGTGAATCGGTGAATGGCGTTGCAAGACCATAGTAAATGGTGGCAGTACGGAGAATCTTGTATCGATGGAGGTCATTGAGAAAGTGGGCTTGAGATGTCGAGAACATCCAACTCCATACAATATCTCATGGTTGCTGAAAAGACACCATGTGAAGGTGACCAAACAGTGCCTGATTAACTTCAAGGTTGGGAAGCTTGAAGACAGTATACTGTGCGACGTAATCCCAATGGACGCATGTCATCTGTTGTTAGGGATACCATGGAAATATGATTGGAATGTGATCTATGATGGTCGATCCAACACAGTCACAGTGTTGAAGAATGGCGTGCGAAGGACTTTGAATCCAAAGCATGAGGATCAAGTCGACTGCAAGCAAGGCGAGAGCAAATTTTGGGAGAAGCAAGTGCTGATGTGTTCAACCAAGGAATTCCTCATAGAGGAGGAAAAGCAGTCGGGATGTTTAGCCATTATTCCGAAAGAGCCATGTGTCAAAAGGTTGACAATAGAAAATATTATGGTCGAAGTTGAAAAGATCCTCGACGAGTTTCAAAGCATAGTAGTCAACAAGGCACCGACGAGAAGCATATCCCATTAGATCGACTTGATTCCAGGGTTGAGTCTTCCAAACAAGGCATCGCATAGGATGAATCCGACAGAAGGTCAGGAACTCAATCAACAGGTCCAGAAGTTGTTGGACAGGGGATTGTTCAGAGAAAGTCTGAGTCTGTGCGTTGTACCAGCGGTATTAGTGCTGATGAAAGGTGGAGAATGGAGGATGTGTACAAACTCTAGATCCATAAACAAGATCACGATCAAGTACCGGTTTCCATTTTTGAGGATGGACGACTTGATGGATTTCCTGAGTGGAGAGAATTACTTCACGAAGATTGACCTGAAGAGTGGTTATCACCAATTCGGGTTAGAGAAGGAGATGAATGGAAAATAACATTCAAGACGAAGGAAGGGTTGTATGAGTGGTTAGTCATGCAGTTTGGATTGACTAATGCACCCAGTACATTCATGCGGTTGATGAATGAGGTACTGAAGCCATTCTCGGGTAAGTTCGTCGTAGTGTATCTAGACGACATTCTGATATTTAGTCGAACCAAGAAAGCACTTCGGGCATATTCGACAAGTATTGCAGAAGTTGTAGGAAGATAAGTTGATGGTGAAACTACAAAAGTGTTTCTTCATGAAGGAAGAACTAGTGTACTTGGGATTTGTAATCTCGGGTAAAGGGTTAGTGATGGACCCAGAAAAGGTGAGGGCAATATTGGATTGGCCGGAACCGACAAGCGCAACTCGAGTGAGAATTTTCCATGGACTTTCCAGTTTTTATAGGAAGTTCATTTGGGGATTCAGTCGGATTAGTGCACCTTTGACAGAGTGCATGAGAAAGGGGGAGTTTAAGTGGACGGAAGTTGCCCAGTGAGCTTTCGACAAGTTGAAGGAAAAGGTCACTGAGAGCCCAGTGTTAGTGCTCCCAGATTTCGACAAAGTTTTCCAAGTCGATTGCAATGCGAGTGGAATGGAAATTGGAGCAGTGTTGAACTAGGAGGGCCGACCAATTGCATTCTTCAGTGAGAAGTTGGATGATGCAAAGTGGAAATATTCGGTCTATGACCAGGAATTTTATGCTATTGTTTAAGCATTGAATAAATGGAGGCATTATTTGTTTCCCAAAGAATTTGTGTTGTACACAGATCACCAAGCACTGAGGTATCTGAATACTTAGTCAAAGTTGGATCAGCGGCACATGAAATGGGTCGAATTCCTGCAAGGATATACGGTCATGTTGCGACACAAGTCGGGAAAGTCAAATAAGGTTGTCGACGCGCTGAGTCGAAGAGTTGCATTGTTGAGCACAATGACAATTCAAGAAACATGAATAGAGTCGGTGAAGGCAGAGTATACGACCGATGAGGATTTTTCGAAAGCATGGGAGGCTTGCCGTGAACCGTGGAGTGTCGATAGGACTCCATACTTGGATTATTTCATCCAAGAGGGATACATATTCAAGGGACAACATTTGTGTATTTCCAAAGGATCCGTGAGGGAGAATCTAATCCGAGAACTACACAGAAGTGGATTAGAAGGTCATTTTGGCATCGACAAGACCAAGGCATTGGTCGAAGAGAAGTATTATTGGCCAGGAATGACGACAGATGTCAGGAACTGGGTACGACAGTGTCGAGTTTGTCAGTTGGAAAAATGAAGAAGTCAGAACATGGGGTTGTATACATCATTACCTGTACCAAATACCCCATGGGAGCACTTGAGCATGGATTTTGTGCTAGGATTTTCGAAGATGTAGCAGGGAAGCGACTCAATATTTTTTGTAGTCGATAGATTTTCGAATATGGCACACGTTTTTCTGTGTCGGAAGACAAGTGATGCCACAGGAATTGTTGTACTATTCTTCAAGGAGGTAGTCATATTGCATGGGTTGCCGAAGAGTATCACATCGGACAGAGATACCAAGTTTATGGGTCATTTCTGGAGAACCCTATGGAAGAAACTGGACACGAGTTTGCATTTTATCTCAGCATATCATCCGCAAATAGATGGACAGACCAAGGTGGTGAACAAAAGTTTGGGAAACCTTCTAAGGTGTTTGAAAACTGACAGACCCAAGCAGTGGGAGAACGTGTTGGCGCAAGCATAGTTTGCATACAACAATTCTGTGAATCGGTCGACAAATTTGAGCCCATTCCAGATTGTTCAGGGAAGAATCCCACATGGAGTGGCATATTTGGTTGAGTTACCAACAGAGATCAGGAAAAGCGCAGATGCAGAATCATTCGTAGATCATATGAAAGAAGTGCATGAACATATGCGAAAGCGCATAGAAAAGAGTAATGCGGCATACAAGTTGAGAGCCGGCGGGAAGAAGAGGTTACAGTTGTTCAACAAAGGAGACTTAGTCTATGCACATTTGCGGAAGGGGAGATTTCCGATAGGAACCTATAACAAGCTGAAGCTGAAGAAGATTGGACCATGTAAGATATTGAGGAATATTTCGGACAACGCTTATGTGTTGGAGCTGCTGAAAGACTTCAGCATTTCACCAACGTTCAATGTCCCCAGATATTTAGAAGTTTGAAGAGGGTTCAAGTAGCAGAAGCGCGGAAGTGTCGAACATCGACTGGAAAGTGCAGATTCCAGATTAACACAAAGAGGAAATCACAGAAGTGATAGAGGAAAGCGAAGTCGAGCATACGCGCAGTTCGTGAAGGAAAGAATACTTGGTGCGATGGAAATATGATGAGTTGCAGGAGGCGACATGGATTTTCGAAGAAGAGTTCAGGAGACTAATGGAGCAGTTGAGTTCTTTTTCACCTGGGGAGTCTGATGCAGGAGCATCGGGGCCTAGGAAAAGCAATCGAAGATGATATACAGGAAGAAGGCCGACCAAAGGGAGTGTCAACGACCACTGGTGCGGAAGTGAAGATTGGTTTTCAAAGCTAATGAGTCAAGCAGGAGCTGTTGAGATGGGTCGACAAAAGGAGGAAGTCAAGAGTCGAAATGTTTAGGGTCGACAGATGACAAAGTTGCAGCAGAGACGTTGGGGTCGACAGGTTGTTGAACCGCGACACCGACAGGTTAAGGAGAAATCCAAGCGAGGGGGAAGGGGCAGATTGGAAGTCGCACAAGCAGAAGGAAGCCGACGGATATGTCAAAGGATGATGGAAGATAGTATGGTTGAGGCGGTGATGGAGCCAACTACTATAGTAGTGTCAGAAGGACACACAAGAAGTCAAGGGGAGTACTTGGAAACTGTTCGGGGTTGCTAAGGAAGTTATGAGCAGTTATAGAGGGTGGTTGAAGACATGACAGATGTCACCACAGGTGGAGGTTGTGCAGCACGGTAGCGGCACTTACAATTGCAGGTCTGTGGGATTAGATAAGATCGACGGACAAAGGAAGTGTGTCTTGGGAAGAGAAGCAACAGAGTAGAAGGTGAGGGGACTTGGATCAGTTGGATTAGTCACTTAAGGGGATCAGTTAGTTCCATTTTTGGAGTTAGTAGAGAGAAAGCACTCGAGAGAAGATTTGTGGATTGGATAGGATAGTTACACATCCACCGAGCACAAGGAAGATCGAGCCATAGCTTAGAGTTCCCCAGTGAACCAGAAGAGGGTGAAGATCGACACACTGAGAGAGCACACAATTAATTTTGTATATTGTAATAGCCTGAGGCCGACATAATTAGTTATTTACATTCCTTGCAATTCGAATTGTAACCATATTCGATTGAAGTAATAGAAGCCAGCTTTTGGAATCCTGTTTACATCTTGTTTATGTGAACGTGTGTGTTGTGTGTAATCGTTAAGCAAGAACCCTTGTTGGGTGACCTTGCGTCACTAAGTCTACAAGTCAAAAAAAAAATTACTTAGGAAATTACTTACAGAAGGAACTGGTAAAATGTTACATTTTTAGTTACAAAATTATAGGGGTAAAAGGAGGGACATCACACCTAGCTATGGCTTATTTATATACATGATGGATACTATTTTATGGCATTATATTATTTACATCATGGATCATTTATATACATGTTATTGTTTCTTATGTTATTTTGTATGAAACAAATGTCAAACAATAATATAATTAGCATAAGCATTAGTAATCAAGTTTTGATTTCTTGAAATATGATTATATTTGATAAAAATGAAAGATCATTCAAGTAACTGAACTCTTAAGAACTGACGTCGCAAAGTAGTATCACGAATTCTATACTTGTCATTTAGTTGGGATACAATCATCTTTGAGTCAAGTCTTACTTCAAGATATAATATATCATGGGATAAATCATCTTCAAGTAATTCAATGACAACACTATATTCATCCCTAATGTTAGTTACCATACCAAGACAAACACCTCCTTATGAGACTAGTTGACCCACGGGTAAGTAAATCACCCAAGAAATTGAATTGAGGTGATGAGTATGGTGACTATAGCCATCAGAAAATCCTAGGAAAACTTGACTTGACATCTTAAAATAACAACGTATTTTTATAATATTAACGCCAAAAGACAGACTATAAAAATGTCCAGTTATTTACATGAAAAAGTACATGATCTAAGGATAATACTTCTTCAAATAGAGTCCACTTCTAGGCTCTAGAAACTTGTGCCCTTCATGATCTACTAACTCATAGGATCCTTTTCTTAAGACATGTGTTACAATATATGGACCAATCCACATGGGGTTAAATTTTCCTAGCCCTAAATGTTCTTTGTCCTGGTCGTAAACTAAGAAAAGATCACCTTCAAAAAAGACTCTAGGTCGGATAGACTTGTCATGTTGACACTTGACCCTCTTTTTATGTGCCTCTTTATCCATGGTTGCATATCAACATTGTTCGTCTAGGTGTTCCAAGTGAATCAACCATTTCTCCAAACATAAGTCTCAGGTAAGAGTTGTACAGTTAACACCAGAGAAGAGATTTCACACTCAATCAAAATTACTGCATCCAATCCAAGAACGAGTTGGAAAGGTGAAAAACTTGTAACAATTTTAACTGTGGTTCGATAATACAAAAGAGCATGATATAACATAATATGCCAGTTAGATTTACTAGCATTAAGAGTAAGTTGAAGAATAATATTAAGAGTTTTATTCACAGCTTCAACTTGACCATTAGCTTGTGGTTAAAATGGAGATGAGTGATCTTGTTTAAAACCCAACATGGTGGTCAATTCCAACGTCATGTAGATCTAAAAATGACTGCCATGATCAGTGACAATCTCTTTCAGGATATGTGATAATTTCAGGCATCATCCTTAAATGTATACATAGCCTCTACCCACTTAGAAAAATAGTCGACAACCACTATAATATATTTATGCCCCCATGTCAAAGCTAGGTTGCAAGTGATAAAATCAACCCCCCACTTGGTGAAAGGGCATACGAAAATAATGGGAAAAAGAGGAGCTGGATGCACCCCCATCTTCTTGATAAATATTTGACATGGATGACAATGTTTAAATGCTTCCATGCAAGCTTTAAAAATTGAAGGAAAAAAATAACCAACGCGTAATATTTTTTGGGATGTAGCTAACCCAGATAAATGACCCCCGCATGCTCCACTGTGGGCATCATTCAAAACAAACTCCGCTTCTTCATGGGTAAAACATCGACACAAAATGGAATCAACTCCTCTTCGGTACAAAATGTTGTTGATGATGAGGTAATTCTTCACATTATGGCATAAATGTCTTCGTTCATCCTTTGAAAAATAATAAGGGAACTTAAAAGTTTGAATATAGATCAAATTATCTCCATACCAAGGGTTAGATAAAGAAATCAAAAATACGTGTTCATTAGGGAATGAGCTTTCTTTGATTCTAGGATTTTCTTCATTTGGAAACTCCGAAATTAATTCAGTGAAAACCAAAGATTTATTTTATTTTGCATATTAAAATTCAAGATACAATTCTTGTAATATAATAATCCATTTATTGTATTTTCCCCCGATTATTCGTTGGGTTAAAACAAATTGAAATGGATTGACATCTGCAACCACTATGGTTGTTCGCAATAGAATGAAATGACGAAGTCTTTGGACATGATAAACAACTGCCAATGCTAACTTCTCAATGTGTGAATAATGAAGTTCAATACCTATCAATGAACGACTAAGATAATAGATGGCATGCTCTTGGAGCTGGTCATATTCCTGAACTAAGACTATACCAACCGTTTAATATGATGCATCCAGATATAGAAGGAAATCCCTTGTATAATTTGGTGTGCTAAGTAAATGAGTTGTTAATAATTCTTTCTTAGGAGTTTCAAATGAATTTTGAGCAACTTCATCCCAAATGAATGGGACACCTTTCTTAAGCAATCACATGAATCCTTTGGTAATTTTAGCATATTTTATTTTAAGTCGCCTTAGAAAATTAGCCTTCCGAGCTTGTAGGATTTGAAGCTGAGGAACAGTATGAGGAGGAGGAATATTTACAATATACTCAACTTTCAAAGGATCAACCCTAATCCCTTTGGTGGATACAATGAAGCCTATTAAACATCTAGACTCAATGCAAAAATACACCTATTGGGATTCAAATGAATCTTATAGTGTTTGCATCATTCAAACACAAGGAAAAAATGATCAGGATGGTCTCGTATCTTTCGATATCGAGCGAGAAGATCATCCAAAAAAGGATCTTGAATGTGTTTGATATCATTGAAGGAAAAACTCATTGCATGTTGGAAGGTAGCTCCAATGTTTTTCAAACTAAAGGGAATCTTTCTATAAGCGAAATTACCCCAAGGAAAAATGAAAGTTGTCTTATGTTGGTCCTCGATTTTAATTTGGATTTGATTATAGCCCTAAAATCCATCCATAAAATAAAATATTTTGCTTCCAGCACACTCATCAATAATTTGATCGATGAATGGTGTAGGATAATTTCCCTTGGGATACACTTTGTTCAGATTGTGAAAATCAGTACAAACTCTGATAGTACCTTGCCTTTTATCTACTGGAATATGGTTGGATACCCATTCTGTCATAGCAATAGGATAGATGAAAACATATTTTAAGAGTTTCTCGACTTCAACTTTAACAATTGTTGACTTCCTAGTATTAACGGGATGATGTTTTTTTTAATAGGTTTAGCATTGGGATATGTTCAAATTTCATGTTCCAAAATAGATGGGTCGATGCCTAGCATATCCTCATACAACCAGGAAAAAACATCATGAAACTATTTAAATAAATTGGTATATAAATGCGGACTTCTTCCTCAAAACAATTCACACCGATAAAAATATTTCCACGACATTAGGGTATTTGGAAATATTGGTGGGTATGGTGTCTTGAATATTTGTCATATTTCCTTTAGCATAGATTCCCTGCTTAAATAAAGGATTTATGGGCCTAGCATTATTCCCAAGTAGTATCAAATGGAACTCCTCATTCTCAATTGTTTATAAAGATGGAAGAAATCAAGAGGGATGATGAATATATTCCCAAGGTTTATAAGTCCCTACCATAGCTTCTAAAATAGCCTCATCTGTAAGCAAGACTGTATCAAAAAAATCCATGGAATGAGAAGAATTGATAGCCCATGGAGGCTTATAACCAAGTTCCAACTCTTCTAAGACTGGAAAAGTTGGGATAGAATCCATAACAGTATTTAGGGTAGGTTGATAAGCAATTTTTGTTGTAGATAAGTACAATAAGTTGATTGTGTTGAGAATTTTCTGCTAACTTGGATGAATTTGGTACGATACAAGGATCACTTATATCAAATATTTGATGTGAGTGATCTTCGGACATAGGATCAATATCTTGAACACTAGTCGAACTAATAAAATTAACAGGAGCAAGAAGGTTAAATGGCCCATAAGTGATGGATACATTCATGCACCTAAACTTTCAGTGGACGGATGAGACCGATCAATCCAATGAATTTTAGAATCTAAAGGAGATGAAGTAATATTTCGAGTAAATTTCAATTGGTAAATTCTAACAATTCTCCCTTCATGAGGAAATAATAAAACTTGAAATACAGAATATGGGATAGATTGCATAGCATATGTCCAAATCCTCCCTAACAACAAATTGTAGTCAATGAGAGCATCTACGACTTCAAACTACTGAAATTGTTTTCCCTTCTAACTCAATTTCAAAAGCAGGGAGAATTCCATGAGGTCTAAAATATTTTACACCAAACGCGGTGATTAAATTTGTGGAGGGGACCAATTATGTAGATCCAAAATCTCTCAAACAAGAAATATCCATGACACATGTGGATGCACCTTCGTCAACAACAGTTCATCTAATAGTTTTGGAACCATGGACTATGCCAATATGAAAGGTAACATGGTAAAGTAATTAGGGTTTAATGTCTATCATATCAAATTTCACCACTAGATTATTCGTGGAGGTAGTGTTTCCTATAGAAACTAAGAGTGCATTCCATTGCAACGGGCAACTTCCAGAGGAAACATCACACAAGGTGTTTGGGCCAAGTCTTTAACAATGGAATAGTTGGATGTTTCCCTAACATTAGGAGTGTGTGGAGATATTTTGTAGACACCTTTCAGTATCTTTGGCATAGGGTATACAGGTTTCTCTATATGAAGAGGGATCTGTAGCTCAGGATTATCCTTCTCCTTTAGCGGTGGTTCATGACTATATTTTTTTTCTCTCATTTGTAATAAAGTGCTTGAACTCACCATGTGAATGTAGTATTGATCGGATGACAAGGAATTTGGTGCAACTTCATCAAAACTAGAGTTACTAGAAGATATATGTTGTCCTTTAGGAAAAGGATCCTCTAATACAGTAGGTTGTTGTTGCAGCAAGAGCTTCTGAGATTCATCAATCAAGGGGCATTGATGTGTAAGGTGATCTTATTTGCAAATTTTGCAAGGGAACTTAACCTTCATATGTTCTTTCTTACCCCCCTTAGAATTATTAGTGGTTTGGGGTTTTTTTATTTCCCTCCCCTTTCTTACCCTTATTATTGTTTTTCTTTCCGCCAGGTTGCTGAGGACCTTTTGGATTGGACTGCACATTGTGTACAATAGCAGTTTGAGAAGGGGAGGTAATAGATGAAGTTGCGCTCATTGTAGATATTGTAACAGATAAATATTTTATTTGTTTTGCAAGTGCTTCTACAATAGGACTATCAATGGAATTAATAATTCCATGGGCATGTGGTCCAGTTTTAGGTTTAGCCAGATCAGTATTTGGCTGTTGTGCATCGAGAATAATGTCATACAAAATACTAGACTGTGAATAGATTAAATGTAATTTTTGGGATTTAAAAATGGCTTCCTCTTCATTAATAACTCCTCAAGTAGATACATCTTTAGAAATGTAAGGTAAAAGTGATTTTAGAAACCATTCTAATAAAAATTCAAGAGGTATGTTATATTTTATCATTATCTTCCTTCTTCTCCACTCTTGTATATGATACAAAATATGAATGGATTTATTTTTCCTAAAAGTAGATAGTCGATGTGTGCATGCATCATACCAAACAGGAAATTGGAAGTGATTGAGAAAAATTGTTTCCAAATCATGGAAATGATGGTAAGTGGATGATGGCAGTTCAATGTACCATTTAGTTGCTACCCCTGTAAGGGTTCTTTGAAACAACCTTAATATTATTGAATCATCATTTAGTGAATTCTAAGAGCACCACAAATGGAAAGTTGTGAACCTGATATCTTGGATCTATTAATGCCTAAATCTCACACATATGCAACATTTCGACGATTCTTGTAGTAAGGTGTCATCAACACCAAGAATGCAGTTCACCAAAGGCATACTCAAAAAATACAAAAGGAAACATGAGTCCAAAAGTTCCCAATACCATACAAAATAAGAGGTCATGTGGTTGAACCATTGTTAACTTGTGGTATAATGCATGTTATCAGTTCAGTACCCACGCGATACTCGCGCGACTTTTGATTCAATAGCCTCACTACTGTCAAACGATGGGACCACCTACTTCCTGCGATGCATTAAAGGATCCATCACCTCCAACAATCTGAATTTGGCTCCTCACACACTTTGTGGCATTAAATATCCTCCTTGGTGTACCTTGGAACTAGTTCATTGAGTGTATGAGTTCACATTTGGATCTAGTTGTTTCTTGGCAACCTCTTGGCTTATAAAAGGAAGCCATTGACATGGATTTTGTAGAGAGAAAGAAGAGAAAAGTTATGTTTATGTATTTGTGTCGGAGCTTCCTCATATCCCAGTTATTCCTACCTTTGTAATCATTCTCAAGCTCCCTTTACACCTTCCTCCAAGGGGCAAGAATTTCTCTCCATTGTTATATCACCCACTTAGAATATAGTTTTGACAAGAAGGACGTCCCTGAGGGAGATTGTTGGCTTCCCTTGAATCCCACACCTGCTAGGTGTTGTACAGCTTGACCATTAGGCAATACAAAGTCGTTTTGAAAACATTTGGTTGTTGTTGAAGTTTGCATTCTTCCCCCATTTCCTTTTGTTGTATTTTGTTTAATTTTTCTCTATTTTATGTGAATTCACAAAAAATATCTTGCAGGATCATTTGGAGGACAAAAAATCACCACACAGGGGCTCCAAGGATTGAGGCCTTGTTGTATCCTACAAGGACTATCCCCTTACCAAATGGAGGTATGCACACTTGTGCAATATGTTTCCACAACATTTCTAATGGAAACTTGCTTATTTTTGTCTATTTATTTTAAACTAGGTTGTTTTATGTTGAGTGGTTAATTCTAGGTGTTTCTCATTTGCAAGAGATTGGGTTTAGCACCTCCTACTCCAGAATTTGGACCCCTGTCGGCCACACTTAAGTTTTACACGGTAGCATGGATCACAGCCTCTCAGTCGCGCTACACACATAGAAACTCCTTCGACAGTCACACTACTCGCGTAGGTAACTAGTTCATGACCCTCTCGGCATTCCTTTATTTGACATGCATACCTTTTTTATGTCCTACATGCGCTATAATGCATCTATTATTCATTTGTCCACTCTACCGCACGGAAGAGTATAGTTTATTCGCGCTACAATCATTTGGTTTTCTTTTTATCTACATGCAAGAATCTTGCATCCCCATTGCTGTACACTAATGAACTCAAATTAAGTTAATTTGCAATAATTACTTTTTTTTTTAGTATTTAGCCCACATAGACCCAGATTAGGGAGTAAAGAGTTCATATGTCTCAAAACTTACGTAGGTAACCAACTTTTAGCCTTTCAACGGGCCTCATTGTTGTCACTAGTATTCAAGACCTCTCTTGTTTATGCTCAATTGACATGTTTTTAGGATCAAGGCTAGTGTAGAATCCACTTTTTGCACACAAGTAAGGACCTAAATACCCTTGTCCCCCTAAGTATGTTATTCACCTCGCACTTCTAGTGATCTTGGTGAATCAGAAAAGGCTCAAAAGTGTGAAATACCTCCATTGCACACTTTTTATTAGTTAGCACTTTGATCTGCAAAGCACCTTGACCATCTTTTTGAGTTAAAAGTACATCTACATTTGCATCTACTTTATACTCTTCTAGTTAATTTGTCGACAATTGATTTTCTTTCATCACATGTGTTTGCATCACTAGCACACACTAAGAGACCTAAAGACTCTTCCAATCTGAGTATTCTCTTCACCTCGCACTTCTTGTGAGCTTGGTGAATCAAAAAGGTAGGAATTGTGAAATTCCTCTCTTACACTCCCTAAGTGAAATTCAAACCCCTTAAAATCAACTTTGTAAATTCCAACCAACTAAAATACTCCATAGGAGGTCACAAAATAACATTTTAGTTAGGTAGGATTGATTGGGATAGGTATCCATTAATGCTCACCAATCTAGTTTCATTAGCGATATTTTGAAACATAGCATTATTGACTTATAAGGTACTTTCAAAATCTTTCTATAAGAAAGTGTTCAAAGAAAACCCAAATCAGAAGTGCGCCATGACCAAGGAGGTGAAATTTGAGGTATAGCTTCCCTGCTCTCCCCTACAATTCACTTAGCTCGTTGTAGGGAGACGACACTATACTATGCAGGTTGAACCACTGATCCACACTTGACACAAGGTATCTTAGTGGACAAACTTAGGACATCGCCAAGGTGCAATTGTGGGTGCAATTGACTCTTGAAGTTATTTATTTCTATTGGGAGGTGCTACCAAGTCTTCTTGAATGGAACTTTGGCTCCATTGCCAGTAGAACTAGGTCTTTGTTACCTTCACTAGTCGATTGGTGTGTGGAACCATTATCACCATCAGTTGTACTTTAGTGAGGCCCGGTTACATTTTAGAGGAAGGACATTAGGTCTTTTTAGGAAATTTACATTTATTTTATTTTTAAATACAAGTTCATTAACTCGTAAATAAAAAGAACCTACAAGCGAGAAAACTTGCATTAAAACCAAATTTTGCACATATCACTAACTTATTGCACCATATTGCATCTTTTGTGGTTGGCATATTTGTGCATTTGTTCAATTGTTTTTAAATTCCACCATCACTCCCACCTGACACAAAATCATTCACCATTGAGGAACAAAACAACCCCCTGAGGCAGTCCCAAAGACTGCAAGGACTCTCCCCTCTCTCGAGGAGTGTTTTTAAACCATCTCCCTGTGGTTCATAGGGAATATACTCTTGTTGGGGACGCTCCCAGGCCACATTGATAGGATCATTTGGGCGAAGCAGCTCCTTGCTCGATACATTCTCTCCTCTCGGAGAAAGTGATAATCCTTCCATATCCTCCACTGTCAGAAGAGGCACCCCTTTGGCTTCTCCTCTCGAAGACCCTTTGGACCCCTTTAATCCCTCCTCTGTCATAGGAGTTCACTTGTTGTTTTCAACACCACCCCGGTATCCCCCTAGTGGAAACCACACCCAGCATACAATGGCAGGACCAAATCCTCCTACCCTACATTTCATCGCTAGTCTAAATCTCCCTGATTTGGCCAAACTGATCAATGACCCCATTGCACATGATCCAACATGGTTGGCTATACCAGATAATATTCCCTCTGACATTCCTAAATTCGAAGGAAAGCAAGGGAATGACCCCACCAACCATGTCATTCCCTTCCATCTGTGGTGTTCTTCTAACAGCATAGTGGAATATTATGTGGGGCTTCGCCTCTTTCACCATACCCTCACCGAAACGGAAGAAAAATGCTATGTAAACCTACTAAGATCGACCCATTCATCCTTTGTGACATTGGCCATCATTTCTCACTTAATTCCAGCTCTTTATTCACCATGATCTTGGTCTCTAAATTCTCACAGAGTTTCGACAAAATACATCCACCCACATCGCGGACCACATCCATGACTGGCGTCGATGCCGTACATTGTGTAAAATCGAAATACAACAACCATTCTTGTTGGATTGGTTCATCAAATCACTTAAACCAGCCATAGCTAAATATGTCTCCACCTCCATGTCGCAAAGAGAGGAAGAGGTTATTTTGAAAGACCAACATTTTGATCTCATATATGCACAATTTGGCTACCTTTACAATATCCTTTCTGATGCCCCTTGACATCGGTCATTGGATCCTACACCTGCGGGCTCATCACATTCGTAGGATGGGCTTATTGGGTCCATTTACCACTTAGGAAAGGTTCCTCATACCACTTTGGCGCCATTTAATAAGGCTCCACAATACCCATCCATGCCACCTGCAGCAATACCCCCTGTCTCGGTACCAACCCAACTAGTTGTTCAGTTATAGTATTGACCCTATATTCCTACTTATTCAAATGTTAGCCAAACAACAATGGTTCCTACACCACAAATGGCACAAGTTGTTCCTACGTCCACATATTATGGAGCACAAATTGCATTTATTCTACCCCCTGTATATAACCGTTAGTATCCATTTCCATGCCCGACTAGTCAGCAACCCACACCTCACATGGGGGTGAACCTGGTTCAACCTTCCTTTGCTCAACAAGCTCAATAGTTTGATCAGTTAAACACCACAAATCCCCATAATCCTCAAACTCAGGGGAAGAAGAAAGGGAAGAACAAACAAAACCAACAGTTCAGGCAAGGACAAAACCCTCCTCCCCATCAAAACCAAAATTTGGGTAATCAAAACATAGGGACTAATAATCCTCCCAAGCAAGGGAAGAATGTGAACCTAAGGACCAATTACTACTTCTCCATTTGCAGCGAATATGGTCATTACACCTATAATTTCCCTCTTATCCCCGACTGCTAATAGTTAGTGGAATCCAAGAAGAAGATGGTAACAAACCTTCCCAGGCCCCAAACCCTCCCCAACCTCAAATAATTGTCTTACAATAGCCCTTTTCCATTAAAGGGGTCATCACACAACAACAATATCCTTTTCACTTTGGCGATGGCTCTTTCCAAAATATATACACCTTGGATGTTAATCTCCAATTCAAGCCAAAGGTTATGATAGGCCTGAAGCTCCCCAAGTGGAATACATCCCTCTCCCTTCTAGGGGCCCTCTCCAAATACCACGCCCAAGTGTCGAACAAATCCCATGGATTCCCAAGTTTCAACTTTGGTGTACCCCTAATAACCCCCATATGAAAGACTCCCACAATTATAGTGTTGTGGATGACTTGGCTCATTCCCCTCCAGCCATGTCCACATTAGAGGTGCCACAGTCAGGCCCAACCCAATGAAAGGAATTACTCAACGCACTCAGTGTTTTCGATCCATCTGAATCACGCCCTATGACCTTTGACCTTAACAAAGGTGAACCACGACTACTATTGCATCCCCTCCCATCGATCCAATGGAACGAAGGGAACATGACTAAAATTTCTATGCTTTTACAAAAACTCATCCCCATTCATTATGAACAGATTTATAGAAAATAAAACACATGTATGCAGATGGCATTCAAAATAAACATGCACAATGGAATTAAACTATCCACACACAATTCACATGCATTCAACATATCAATAACAGTCATCAAATTAAAAACATTGTAGATTTTAATACACATAGAGATTACTTATCTTGATTGTGAAGTTTCCCCAAGCAACTAGCTACGCAACTGCAACGTTCCACCCCTCTAGAGGCCATCTGTGCTCATTAATCTCTCAGCACAGTTCCCACCCTTGAGATGGGCATGATTTCTACAAGGAAAGGGAAATTGCAACTTATGCACAGCAAAATGAACACCACATCTAAGCCAATCCAGTCCACAGTTGGGGTTTATCAACCCAAAACTGAACCCTCTTCTATTCTTGGATGCTTGCTCTCAAGCTCAATCCAAAACCATGGATACACAAAAATCCAACCACAACAATCTCTCCCACACACAACAAGCACATATGTTGGGCATAGAAAAATGTTGACACTACCCCCGAAATGTATAAGGACTCCAATTTGTTAGGAGTGTACTCAAGGACACTACCAAATATTCCCACATCAACTGATGGCCTCAATGGTGCACAATTTTCACCGCTGAAAATGGGGCCGCCTCCACCTCAACACCATCATCAACACTGCCACCAAGCCATGGCATTGAACAAATGTTGAGTCCATCGGTACCTCCAATCTTCCAGATCCCATTCTTTTACCCTCCAATAGGTGTACAAGTGACATTGATTATGTCCCAGTTAACTCTACCTGGGCTCACTTTGGGTATTTAGGTATGGTACCTTACACCACCCTACCTAGGAATGGATTCCAAACCAGTCGCTCACTATGAGTTTGTCCCTGTTTCGGATGTTAATCCTACAAGGCATGTGACACCTGCCGTTACGACAGCCAAACCTATGACATATGTGACTAAAGCACAGTCAGTCATCACTAAGACCACCAATGGGTGCATGATGAAACCAAAGTTGAAATGCTCCCTCATACCCAACCCTACACCCAACTCGTCAACAGTCACTCAACCTAAAGTAGGGGGAATCAACCACAACGGTTAAAAGCCCCAATAATGACCAATAATCCCACCGAGAGAGTCACTCCTCCATGTGCTCTTTGTGGGAAACAAGTCCATACAACAAACCTATGCCCCCTCCTTTCCAGAGCTCTAAAACTTGCTCAATACTCTTGTCATTGTTGATGTATATGTAACTTCGGAATGTATTTCATATATATATTTATTGTACTCCTATAGAGATGTGTTATTCCTCTATACGGAAGTGTTGTCATTTGTATTGACAAGTTTCGCAAGTGTCGTAACTTGCCGATGGGTTATTAGACCACCATGTGTGGGGTCCGCCATGATTAAGTGAATATTGGGTTATTGTACTAAGCTAGACAAGTTGGCCCCATAAGGTTATTGGGCAATCGGGACAAGTATAAATAGAGATCTCCCGATCTCTATTTGGATCACTCAGAACTCACTCTTCCTTCACTCGGAAAGTGGCACACATGTGAGGAGGAGGATCAGCTGCTAGGAGGAGTCTATCTATGTGTTCTTTGGTTGTACTATTTCTCTATCTATCTCTGAGGAAGTTGTGGGGTTTTTCACCTTAGGGTTTTCCCCACGAAAACTCTGTGTGTCTATTGCCTCTTATGTTTGCATCTTGTGATGATTGATATGCTTGATATGATTGATATGCATTGATATACTGTACATGTTATTCTCTCAGTAAAGATCCTAGAGTATATTGAATTAATTCTCAAAAATTAACATGGTATCAGAGCTAACCTGAGAAGAAGACATTGTGCAGTGACGAAAACCAAGGTTTCTTGTTTATTGGGTTTCTCTCCACAGATTTTGGGAAATTAATATGATATATTGACTCTCCTCATTAAGGTGAATCTATCTGTCCAATCAGAATTCAATTTTGAGCACTTTCAATTTTGGCCCTAAACATTAGGGTTTCCTAAAAAATAGGAATTTCTGAAATCTGAAGACACAGTTGGAAGCTCCTTGGAAAAATCGAAGTTTAGAGCTTTGGATAGAGATTTGTGGCTGGGTAAAACTCCGGGAAACTCAAACCCTAATTCAGGGTCCTCCTCATTGAATCCAGGAAGACTAAAAGAATTTCTAAAGGGTGAAACTTTGCAAAAATCAAATTCTGAGTATACCAGGCTGATCAACTCATCAAGGCGCATCTTTCTATCCTTTCAGAAAGTTGAAATTCACATTTTGAATTTTTAGGGTTTCTCCAATAAACCCTAATCCAGGACCAGATCCAGTTTTCAGCAAATCAAGTGGTAAGACCTAAATCTTTTCTATTTCCATTTGAAGTACTCTTTAAAGATGTCTCAGCACACCAAGCTTGAGGATAAGCTTGAAGGGGCTGATAACTTCTGATCCTAGAAGTATAGGATTGGGTTAATCCTGGAAAAAAATGAATTGGATACATATATCAGTTCTGAAGTCCCCATCCCGGAGGATGAAGAAGCTAAAGCATTGCATAAGAAGAACTTGGTCAACGCAAAGACAATCATTGTTGATTCTATCAAAGACCATCTCATACCACATGTGTCATCCTTGAAGACACCCAAGGAGATGTTTGATTCCTTGACCAAGTTATTTGAAGGGAAGAACATAAATCGGAAGATGACTCTACGGAATCAATTGAAAGGAGTTAAACTGTTGAATGGAGAAACCATTCAATCTTACTTCTCCAAGGTCTCTCAGATCAAGGAACAACTTGAAGCTATGGATGAAGTAGTGGACAATGGTGAAGTTGTTATGACCACTCTAAATGGCCTACCTAGGTCATGGGACTTTTTTATTCAAGGAATTTGTGCAAGAAAGAAATTGATCTCTTTCAGTAGACTATGGGAGGAGTGTTCACAAGAAGAGGCTAGGCTTGTAGCCCAAGAAGAAAAGATGGGAAGTGAAGACCAAGCCCTCGAAGCTCACACCAAAAGAAGCAATCCTAAGAAGGATCCATCTCATAATAGGAGATATTCACACCACCATTACCATAAAGATAAGAAAGATCTCAGATGCTTCAATTGCAATGAGAAGGGACATTTTGCTTTAGATTGTCCCAAGAAGAAGAAAGACAACAACAACAACTTCAACAAGAAGAAGAAGAACAAGAAAAGAAGATATCATGCTCATGCTGCTGAGGATGATGAACCTCCAAAGAAGAAGGCTAGAGTAGAAAGTGATGATGATGATTCATCAAGCGAAGAAGAGTATGTTCTAATCTCTGCTCTCACAGGTACTATTTCTCATGGTTGTAAGGATTGGATTATTGATAGTGGGGATTCCAAGCATGTGACTGGTTTTAAAGAATATTTTGTAAATATATCTGAACATGAATCACCCCATAAAGTGAAACTTGGGGATGACTATCAATACCCTATCAAAGGAAGTGGTGAAGCCTCCTACAACCTAGATTCTGGAAAGTCTTTGAAGATGAAAGAAGTTCTTTATGTACCTGGGCTCAAGAAGAACCTACTCTCCATATCCGCATTGGATGCAAAAGGTATGAGGGTTGCATTTGTAGATGGCCAAGTTCTAATGTGGCCAAAAGGTAAAACTATTGATGATGCAGTAGTGATTGGAGAGCAAGAGGGAGGTTTGTATAAATTGAAGGGACAATCTGAACATGACATGGTGCATGAATCCATGGAGCCAAGTGAACTTTGGCATAGAAGACTTGCACATATGCACTAAAGGGCATTACCAATCGCAAGTAAAGTTGTAGAAGGTCTTCCTTAAATAAAGACCAAGCATGAAGGTGTTTGCAAAGGATGTGCAAAAGGAAAGAACATAAAGAAGGCATTTCCAAGTAGTGAAAGCAAGGCAAAAGGTATCTTGGAAATTATCCACTCCGATATATGCGGTCCGATGTCATCCAGTTCTCTGAGTGGGTATGTTTACTATGTCTCTTTCATTGATGACTTCTCCATGAAGACTTGGGTTTACTTCTTGAAGAACAAGGATGAAGTGTTTGATAAGTTCAAGGAATTCAAAACCTTGATGGAGAACCAAAATGACAAGAAGATCAAGACATTCAGATCCGACAATGGCGTAGAATTCACTTCACGAGATTTCAAGAAGTTATGCAGTGATTCAGGGATTAAGAGGGAGTTGACTGCTCCTTACAATCCACAACAAAATGGAGTTGTAGAAAGGAACAATTGAACAATCATGGAAGCAGCAAGGGCAATGTTGCATGACCAGGATCTACCTATGCATCTATGGGCAGAAGCAGCTAGGACAGTTGTATATGTGTAGAACAGAACACCCCACAAGATATTGGACAACAAGACACCAGAAGAGGTCTTCTCTGGTAAGAAACCTGAAGTCATCCATCTCAGAATATTTGGTTGTCCAGTATACACTCATGTCCCAAAGGAAAAGAGGACAAAGCTGGATCCTTTAGGAAAGAAGGGTATCTTTGTGGGCTACAGTGAAAGCTCGAAGGCTTATAAAATATACTTTCCAGGGTTCAAGAAGATTGATGTCAGTAGGGATGTAACATTTGATGAAAACTCAGCATTCATCAAATCAAGGAAGACACATGTTGAATATTATGAAGAACCTAAGGAAACTAGATTTCAAGACACTACCATGACTGAAGCAATTCCAAATGTTGATCATGAAATTGAAGATCTATAAGAACCTGTAGATCCACCTCATGAGAAGGACTCTCACAAGAGGAAACCTGCATGGGCTAGAGAGCTCATTCAAGATGTAGAAATATATGGCATTACAGAAGAAGAACACAGAGCAAAGAAGAGAACAAGATCACATACCAGCTATGTTGCTTTACTCAGTGATATCATAAACAAAGAACCTTCCAGTTATGAAGAAGAAGCAGAAAAGAAAGAATGGAAGGATGCCATGGTCGAGGAATACCAATCAATAATGAAGAATGATGTTTGGGGTGTTGTCCCAAGACCTGAAGGGAAGTTTGTTGTGACTTCCAAATGGATTTACAAGATCAAGCATGCTGCATATGGAAGCATAGAAAAATACAAGGCAAGATTCGTAGCTCGTGGCTTCTCTCAGAAAGAGGGAATAGATTATGAAGAAAATTTTTCTCTTGTAGCCAAGTACACTTCCATCAATTCAGTACTTGCTCTAGCTGTAGTGATGAGATGGAAGATACACCAAATGGATGTCAAGACTACTTTCTTGAATAGTGTAGTTGAAGAGGAAGTGTATGTGGAACAACCACTCGGTTTTGAAACACATGACAGGGAGTCATATGTGTGTAGATTGAAGAAAGCCTTGTATGGCTTAAAACAAGCTCCTAGAACTTGGTATGGTAGGATGGATAGTTTCCTATCTATTTTGGGCTTTACCAAGAGTAAAGGGGATTCCAACCTTTACTACAAGGTTGAGGAAGGAAATCATGTGATACTACTTCTATATGTGGATGACTTGTTTGTAACAAAAGATGATAGATTGATTGCCGATACAAAGAGGAAGCTTGTTGCCGAGTTCGAGATGAAGGACTTGGGGATGTTGCACTACTTTCTAGGTATGGAGGTGTGGCAGAGTGCAGATGGAATCTTCCTTGGACAAGGGAAGTATGAAGTATAGATCCTGAAGAGGTTCAGGATGATGGACTACAAGGCCATGGCCACACCTATGGCATCGAACCTGAAGCTTCTGTGTGATGTGTTGATCTTTCTTTTTCTCTTCTAGCAGACCCGGGCTGACGGTAATCTTTTAGACCAACAGAACCCTTAGCTCACTGGCCCTTTCGGCAACAGGTCGCAGAAGCAACCTGAAGTCTCACCCGAAGTGATTCTAATGGGAGGCAGAAGACTCAAGTGTCCTCAGCCAAGTTCCGAGGCATCCAGGGTGCTTAAACCCACCTTAACCCCTTCCTCTGGAGCTGACTATCTCATTCCATTACTCCGGCTACGCCTCTGTCTTATCGCATTACGCAGGGAATGCGATAAGTCTTCCCCTATGTGAAACCGTCTAGCGATGCCTAAGATATCGTAGGCGCGATATCTTCCCCTTCTAGTTCCTGCAGTAAGTGAACTTTGACCGCTTCCTGGATTAATAGGTGGTCTCAGCTATTCCTATCCTGGTACTGAAGTTAGCAACAACATTCAGTCTCCAAGCATACCCCTCGCTAATGAACTTGACCCTTGATATCGCGCGGCAACGTAGTTAAGTAGAATATTACTTTGAGCAGGGTCTAAGTAGACCATTCATGACTTACATTCAGTTCATACTTGCACATTATCCTCTATTAACAATTATCTAGTTGCTATGCGGGTAGCTATGGTTATCACAATTATTATACATCATTCAGAAGTTAAACTGACGACCATGTACACTACTTATAACAGACTGAAGCATTCATATATAACACAGACAAGTGCATGAGAGCAGTAGCTACACAAATACAATAGTGCGACTTAGATAAGCACGCTGTTACTCCCAGGGCGAGAACTGCACCCAGGGGAACTGCGGTTCTTGTTTACAACTCTGAAGGATAAACACAGCTCCGTTCCACTCTTTACAACAAGGGTCTTCTGGGAAAATCCACCTCAGTGGGAGCCCTTCTCTATAGACCTCTTTCTCTTCCTGCCTTTTACAATGCACTCTCTTTCTCTCACAATCCCTGCGGATCGCACTATCTCTCAACAGGTTAGCCCTATGTTCTCTCAGGGATGTCCAGACTCTGCAACAACAGACTTGGCTAGCCTCTACCTGATGTCTCTATCACTATGTGGCCAACCCCTTATCCTATAAAAAGACTACTATATATAGATGGCCCGAAGGTCTCATCGCAGTTACAAAACTGTGGGCCTTATCCCAACAGTGACTCAACCCTAACCACTTACAGTCAACTAGCTGTACTTCCATGGCCGCCTTCTGTCTCGTCGCCGCTTCCTGCAGTCCTTAGTCTTTAATGCATCGGCCCGTCGCTTCTTCTTGGTTCAAGCAACGCTGACTGTAGTCCTTCTTCTTTAATGAGGGTAGCTGAACCCTCTCTTCATCTCCGGTGCCTTTATTGCGGTGGTTGAGCTCTCCCTTCGGCCTCTTCTTTGTACCACATGCTTGACTTTTCTGTACCTATCGCCGTGATTCCCGCCGGAATTTGCGCTACGGCGATATCTTTGTCTTACCGCCAAAATTGGTACTTTCTCTCCAAAATTAGTTATCCTTCCCAAAATTAGCAGCTTCCTAAATGCTGCGGAAGTTCTCTCCAACAACTCCCCTAACACTTACTTGTGGCTCGTCCCCGAGCCACTTGCAACAACAGCCTGATTCATCTGCCTAAGCTTATCCTTTGCTGCTCGTGAGATTGCTGCGAATTGTGCCTTAAGCGCTTTAATACTTTCATCCATATGTGTTACTTCTTCCTGCGCTGCGCTGAGCAGCTCAGCGGTTACCAAGGAGTCCTCTGTGCCCTCAATGACTCCTTTACTTGAGGTGAAGCTTTTCACCTTTTGCTCCAGTTCGTCAACCAGATGTGCGATTTTGCTTTCATGCGGGCTAACTTCGTTAGCCAGGTTGATCTGCTGTTCTCTGTATTTCTGCACCTGCTGCTGAATTTGTGTGATTTCTCCTTTCTTTCTTATCTTCGCAAGAGCACTCAAGCCCTTGTACTCTTCTTCAGCTCTCGATATCGCATCTTCACAGTGCTTAATGTGCTGATCGAGCTCGGCTTTCCGTGGGAGCTCCTCTAGCTCCAGCCATGTTTTTGATGCATCTTCCAGGATGGCCTCTGCTGCTTCCACCCGACAGTGCATCTGTGTCTGTACAACTCTGAAAGCTTGCACTCGTGCTTCTTGGATTTCCTCTGGAGTAGGTGGCTTATTTGCTTCAAGTGCAGCAATCCTTGCTTCGTATTCTTCCTCCATCTTTTTCTTCTCTTCATCTAGAGCCTTTGCTCTTTCCGCTATTTTTCTGATCTTTTGAGTTATTTCTAACTCAGGCCTGATATCGCATTGCGGAAGTTCTGCTGCGATATTCTTTAAAACAAGAGAGACATCCTGCTCTCGCTGAACATATTGCGTCAACTGGGCACTCTCTGCCTCATGCTGTGCAATGAGCTGCACATTGTCGTTAGACAGCAAAACATTTTGCTCATATGTGACTTGTTCTCTGTGCCTCAGCTCCGTGCCTATTTGCTGGAAAATTTCGTACAACTGATCCACAGGTACTTCTGGTAGGTTTACCTCAAGAGGATGAACCATCTGCACTTCCATAGGTACAGGGAACTTAATACTTCCCGGCGGTATACGAACAATGTTCGTGCGGTCCCTTGCAATGCTTTCTTCTCTGCTCAGTGAAGGGGGCTGCGAACTTTCTGCGATTGTAGTTGGAGCTGGCTGAATCTGCATGGAAGCAGTCTTCTCAGTGATTGCCTTCAATTCTCGCAATTTGTTGTCAAGGCTGATGCGCATACGATCCTGCGATGACTGAATCGCAGCGAATTTATCCCGCATCTTCTCCTGTATTCGGCTGGCGATGAGATCATACTCCTCCTCTGTCATGATTGGTGCCTGCGGTTCGTCGGAAGTAACCACTTTTGTTCTCTTCTTCTTTGCTCGCACCGGAGAAGGGCCTTCAATAGCCTTTCTCTTAGAACCCATTGGTTCTTTCTCTTTGTCTTTAGGATCTACCTCCACAACATATTCTGGATCCTCAGCTGGGGGATCAACTGGAACTAGGCCAGAGGATAGATCATCATACATTTGTTTCATGTCCTCGTCGAAACAGTTCTTAATGGTATCTTCGACCTGCTGGATTTCCATGCGATATGGGCCGGGGGCCCATTCCTTATGTTTTCTGAATCCTTTGGGCCTGATGTAGGTTTTATCCCTGTCGACTTTAAATTCCAGCTTGGACTGATAAATATCAACGACCGGCGAGTCGACACGCGGAATCGTTGCGACGGATTCAAGCAATAGCGTGTAATAATCATGGAATACCATTGCGTTATTCTTGTGCTTCTCTGGGTGACTACTCGCCCAAAGATTTGAGTACCTCGAGCCTCTGCACGCCCCTGGTGCCAGTTGTGGAAACTGCGAATTGGGCGGCTCTTTCCATCCAATGAAAGCCATAAGGATCAGCAGCCACGAGAAGTGGAAGCTGTGAAGTGGATCCTGCTGCGCCTGCGCACAGTCTTGAAAGAAACTATTTAACAAAAATAAGCTCCAGTTGTAAGGTTTACCTTTTATGACTTCAATCGCGAGGCGGATAACTGAGCCTGTGACCTCCTTCGGCCTCACCTTGAGGAGGAGTTTTCCGGCCAACAGACTAACAGTAAACCGCAAGGCGTCATCCTGTATTGAATTGACATCGTAGGCGCGACCTCCTCTTTGCAGCTTATACTCCGCAACCTGCTTGGTTGAGAGCCTGGTATCCTTTGTGGCGCCATCAATATTTATCTGTGGGTCGAAACCAGTCTTCGACAGACCGGTAATGCGGTGAATGAGGTCAACATTAACATCTATTCAGTTACCCAACCATAAGTAACCGCCATGCACGCATGAAAGTAGCGTCCGCACCACAGCATTGACCTCCGGGCCCCGTCCAAAGTGTGGGATCTCCAGGAGATTGAGCAGTCCCGACGGTACTAAATGGCTTACATGGTCCATGGGGACGAACTCATCGTGCTGTGTCCTTGGGTTCCTCTGAATCGTCATATAACGATCGCGGCGGAATTGTGGGTACAGCGTATAATCTCTCAGATTATAATCAGTAAACTTAACAGCATGCATATTCCCCCACAAGTTACCTTCTTCCTTCACTCGGTTATCCAGCGGTGGGAGTATGAGTTCATATTTAAAGTCTCTTGGAAGGACAATCGCTGGCGCATTTTCTATTCTTGGTGGGAAGTATATGGTAGTGACTGTAACTTCTTCCGGAAGTTCCTGCTCCAGTTCTTCTGACTCTGTGCTACTCGGGGTTTCGCTACGCTCCATATTAGCTAAGGTTCTCGGTGACTGGCGTGTAGACGGAGAGCCAGCAGCAATTTTCTTCCCCTTCTTCGCCACAACCGAAGTCATAGCGCACTCGATTCCACCCCTTTGGAATCTCTGCAACACGTCTTTGAGAGGCTCGTCTGGCGCAAGGGACCTTCCCCTGTGGTACTCTGGACTTCCTATGATTGCTAATCTTAATGCAAATCAGAGTCTGCAACTGTTTCTAGTTTCCCTGCTCAGGACTCTGCTAAGAATACGCTTGGCTCGGCTCAACTGCGCTCAACTCTTTTAGTGAAAATGACCAAGTAGCCCCGTGCTTTGAATAGAACGTGTATTTATCATAAGGCGGAATTTCAAATGGCAACGGACCAGTGACTGGACCCGTTGGCGGCATTTAATGCATAGACAAGACAGCACCCCGCGCCTATTTATTGCAACCGCCGTTTGAAATTTCGCTGGGAAACTGTGCGCCGGAGTGATGTCGCATCGGATTTTCCAAATCTAGAAGAATCGTCGTACTGCTGCCAAATCTTAGTACAACAGATACTTGTCAGCCGTGCAGTTAATGCTTGTCAGATGGCGAAGTGACTAGCCCTCTGATCAATTCAAAATCTGGTGTCGCATCAATCTGTTTTCTGTCCTCTGCGATAAGATATCGCATTGTCTGGAAATGGAAAGTGCCAAAAACTCGCCTCTTATCAAAATTATCGCAACCACCAGGAAAACTGGCTGCGAATTCTTACCTGAAGTATTTCCCGGTGTAGACTCCTTAGGGTGCGATGCTTCATTTCAACTACACTGAACATCTGCACCATTTGCTTCCTTTCTGGGCTAGGGCTAGGAGGTGGCATGGCCTTCGCGATACAGCTTAAGCCGACTACCATTGATCAAGGTAGGAAGAAACTCCCCACTCATAGTACGAAGCTGTATAGCACCTCCATCTGTTATTTGCTGGATTTGATATGGTCCTAACCAATGAGTTTTGAATTTTCCAGGGAACTTTATAAACTTACTGTCATAAAGGAGTACCAAGTCTCCAAGCTGAAAGGTTTTGTTCTTGATATGCCTATCATGCCAAGCTTTTTCTCGTGCTTTCTGCACTTTTTGATGGAACCCTGCGATAAATCTGTCTTCCTCCAGATTGAGCAACTGTGCCAATCTCTCTCCTAAAGTATCAGAATCAGCCATCTCTGTAAGCTGAGCAATCCTTAGACTGGGTAAGATGTATTCCATAGGCATAACAGCCTCTTGTCCATATACCAGGCTGAAAGGTGTGTGCCCTGTTAGTTTCTTACACGTGGTCCTGTAAGCCCATAATACAGCATTAACTCTGAGGTCCCAATCATCCCTTTGACTGTTACAAATCTTTGTAAGAGCATGTTCTAATATCTTATTGAAAGCCTCCACCGTACCATTAGCTTGAGGGTGGTAAGGTGTACTCTTATGGTGCTGTATTTCAAATTCCTCTGTCAAGGCTTCTATGGTGCTATTCAAAAAATGTGTGCCTTGATCACTCATCAAAGTCACTGGGCATCCAAATCTAGTGATGATGTTTTCAAAGAGAAATTGTGCTGCTGTAGCAGCATCACAATTCCTGACTGCTTTTGCCTCAGCCCACCTGGTGAGGTATTCTGTTGCTGTAATAATATATCTCGCACCAGTTCGTTTTCCTGGGGGGTTAATAGGACCCACGAAGTCTATGGCCCACTTATCGAATGCGCGTACCGTTATTTGTGGTCGCAACGGCATTTCATCTCTTCTGGAGGGCTTTCCTGTCCTTTGGAAGATATCGCATGATCTGCAAAACTCTTTACTGTCTTTATGTAATGTATGCCACCATAGTCCGGCTGCTAGGATCTTCTGAGCGGTAGGCTTCCCTGCGAAATGGCCTCCTGCGATGCCCGAATGTGCTTCCTTAAGAATGGTCTGTTTCTCGTGGGGCATAACGCATCTGCGCAAGATTTCATCTGGTCCTAACTTATAGAGGTGTCCTGCTATCAGGGTGAAGTCTGCTGCTTTCACCACTAATTGTTTCTTTTGCTGCTTGGTAAACTCAGGTGGCGCCCACCCTGTAGTAAGGAATTGAATTATGTCTCCATAATATTCATCTGCGACCTGAATGGAGAACAATTGCGCATCAGGCAAGTTGTCCTCTAAATTACTTGGTTCTTCACCTGAGTCTAGCCTTGACAGGTGATCAGGTCCTGCGTTTAGTCTTCCTGGCTTAACAATGATTTCGAAATCATATTCCTGGAACAACAATAGCCATCTGCATATTCTTCCCCCTAACACTGGCTTATTGACCAAGTACTTTAATGCAGAATGGTCGGTGAACATCTTGAACGGGGCACCCAATAAATAGTGCCGAAATTTCTGTAAGGCATACACCATTGCTAACCCTTCTCTCTCTGTGGTGGTGTAATTCTTCTCAGCTGTCGATAGTCTCCTGCTCGAATATGCGATAGGGTGGTCAATACCCCCTTCGCCTGGTTGCGTGAGAATAATGCCCAGTGCGATGCCAGATGCATCCACATGAACATGAAAAGGCTTGTTCCAATCTGGAAATACCAGAATAGGTGCTGTAACCATTTTTTCTTTTAGAGCGTCAAGACTCTTCTGACATTCCTCATTCCACTGAAATTTGATATCCTTCTTCAATAATTTCTCCATTGGTGCGGTAATCTTGGCATAACCTTTGATAAACTTTCTGTAATACCCAGTATGACCAAGTGTAGTTCTCAGCTGCTTTACTGAGTTAGGTGCTGGTAAATTGACAATGATGGCGATCTTCGCAGGATCTACCATCAAGCCTTGTCTGCACACAATGTGACCCAACAACGTACCAAAAGGCGCACAAAATATACATTTTTTTAAGTTAAGGGAAATCTGGTGCTGTCTACATTTTTCAAACATTAATCGCAGGTTTCCTATGTGCTTCTTGACTAGTCCAAATACAGTCCAATCATCAAAATAAACTTCTAGAAATTGATGGATGTATTCCTTAAAGACAGCAACAACTACTCTAGAAAAAATTGCTGGGGCATTCTTAAGACCAAAGGGCATTACCGTATACTGAAAGGAGCCCCATTCTGTCGCAAATGTGGTCTTGTGCCTGTCGTCTGGATGGATTCTTATCTGGTGATAGCCTGAAAAGCCATCAGTAAATGAATAGATTTCTTGTCCTCCAACATTGTCTAAGACTTCATCAGTGAATGGTGTCGGAAATGGGTCATGCAGCGATGCATCATTCAGTTTGCGCAAGTCGACACAGATCCTGATGTCTCCTTTTGTTTTCTTTTCTTGTACTACCATGGGACTAACCCACTCACTTTCTTCAACAGGTTCAATGATGCCTGCTGCTAGCATCTTATCTATTTCATCTTTTACTTTTGCTTTATACCGCGGATTCAACCTGTATGGGCGTTGCTTAACCGGCTTAGCGTCCTCCTTAAGCGGTATTCTCATGACTCCGAGGTCACCCACTATTCCCTTCATTTCTGTAAAGTTGGTAGGAAATAGGTCCTGATACTCATGTAATAGGTCTGTGATTTGGCCAATTGTCTCATCATCCCAATAATCTCCAATAGAGGCAAACTTAGGGTCTGTTTCTGTGCCAATATTGCTCTTTCTAATCTTGATTGGTTCTGTTACAGCTGGAATTTCTAAGTGCGGGCCTTCAACTTCACGTGTACCTTCTGTTTCTGCGATATTGATACTGCGAGGATCTTCATCCTCATCGCTTGAGTCTTGTGCGCAGTTGTAACATTCTAGTGCATGTTCCATCTGAATAGCCCACTCGGGTTGCGAATCCGCTGGTAATGGGCAATCCTCAAATATTTTAGTCTTTATGATCTTCAAGGCCCGATCAATGCTTGGATGCTCAGATTCAAAACTGAATGTGACCAAAAAGTTTTCAATCATAATAGGCCATGAGATAGTTCCTTTTCTTAGCTCTGCTTCTGTATACCAATTCCGTGGAACTGTATCCAGTGTATGGATAAACAAATGAACCCATTCTTCTGCTGGAATTTCTAGCCAACTCTGTTCACAGTTCATAATGTGTGCTCTGGGATCACTCTCCCCTGTGTATTTCTGCTGTGTACAGTCTTTTTCTTTAGAGAATCTAATGCGCATCAATCTCTTACAATCATACCATGATGCGATATGTTCCTTGTGTGTGTACCACCATCTTGCAGGCGTGGATCGAACTGCAAGGTCAAAAACCTCCATCCTCTGCTCTTGAGGAACCTCTTGTTCAAACTGCTGCAAAAAATCATTGACGTCTGCTAATCCATCAAAAGTTGGAATATACCTGTTTTCCGTCCCAATCCATCGCAGTGATTTAGTCATTAATGCGCATCTGCGAATAGAGACTTCGTGGAGTCTATTTTGCCAATTCTCTAAGCCAACATCTGAATCTAATGTGCAGGAGCTATCACATCTCCAGCTGATATGTCCATCAGCTGTAGGATCAATGTAATCTGTCTGATTAGAAGTCATTTGGTACAAATTTTCCATGTTATGCACCTCCTCTTCTGCTTTGATTGGCTCAATGTAGCGAGGACCCTGTAAAGGGTCTAATGGTGTGATAACACGGACTTGAGCATCTTCAAATGTCATCTGCCTTTTCTTTAAGTTGATAACAGCCTTGTTATCAAAAGCCCAATCAATACCTAATAGAGCTGGATAGGGTTTGGTGTCACCAATAATTTCTATGATCTCAAAATCGGCATATGTGTGAACTCCGTCGATGTCCACTGGGACATGCGATAGGCGACCCATCGGTGATATTCTCTGCTGATTAGCTAGTCTAAGATGGATAGGGGATCTGCTTAGTTTTGGACTTCCCATCTGTTCCCATGTCTGCTTAGTCAAGACATTTACTTCTGAACCTAAGTCTAGGATAACCTCATCCATTTCAAATAGTCCGATCTGCGCTGTGAGCCTCATCTCTCTTCCTGTCCTTGTATGGCCCATTATATGGTGAATGGTGCGCTGTGTATTGCTCACAGAAGGGCTCTGTTGACATTGGTCAATAACTTTCTGAAGTTCCTCTACAACTTTCCCATTTCTTAGAAGTTTCAAACAACTCTGCAAGAAGGACTGTACACTCCCGGTCAATTCCTCTTCGTCGCATCTGCCAGATGTGCTAGCCTGTGGTATCTGCGCAGTACTAACATCCTGCGGTGGTTTCCATGGTATACCCTGAGATGGTAATAATAGTGATCTGGGCGGTGTCTGTTCAGCAAAGGAAGTCTTAGTTTGTTGAAATGCCTCCTTATTCTTCTGTAGATCAAGTGGGATAGGTTTTCCTGGAGCTTTGCGCACCCACTGCGTTCCTGTCGTTTTTTCCACGTCCTGCGATATGTTGCTTGTGGAGAGGCCACTGCGAGTTACAATATTGACCCGTGGTTCGGTTTCGTTCTGCTCAGCAGCGATAAACTGGATAGTCTGATTGGTTGCTGGCTTGGCGTCCTTGATCTTAGCTATCAGTATGGGACATTCCTCTATTGTGTGGTCATAAGATTTACAATACTTGCACGTTGTAGTAGGGTTCTGACAGTCCCTAGCGTAATGTCCTGTGCCTCCACAGTTATAACAGGTGATAGTTCCACGGCCACGGCCAGGTTCATAGCCTCCTCCGCGTCCTCGGCCTCTGAAATTTCCTCCACGGCCTCCCTGATTCGGATCAGTTTGTGCACGTACCGCTGGTCCGGATGCTTCTGACTGAACTCTGTAGAGGTCGTGCTTCCTTTCTATCATTAACTCATAAGCTCTACAATTGTTTTCGTCATGTCCCACAAATTTACAGAAGTTGCAATATAGGTTCTTTGGTGTCTGCACATATTTCTGAAGGAGAGGGCATTCCTGAGGACTGTGTCCTCTGGTTCTACAAATCTCGCACCATGGCCCCTGGTTCTGCATCAACGGGTTAGGAGCTCCACTGGCGATATAGTCAGCAAAGACAGGGCAGTTATCCTTACTGTGTCCCTGCGCTTTACACTTAGTACACCAAATTTCATGCGCAACCTCCTTTCCTTTCTTAATTTCATGCAGCTGTAAGGTGAGGTTAGCTAGCTGATTTTGCAGATTAGTGATACCGGTGCTAGTTTCTGCTAGAGGTGAAGCCTCTAGTTTCATTGCCATTTCTAATGCTTCATCTTGTGTATTTAATTTCTGTTGCATTAGCGGAAGTCTGATGTGTGGTAATATTGCTGCGATAAACCATTCTTTATGCTGTTGAGGCGCAAGCTCAAAGCTTACCTGATCAATGAGGGTCTTGAATCTCTGGTCAAAATCCCAAACCGTCTCCGTAGGCAATTGTTTAATATCTTTAAGTTCTGCTATGCATTGTGACTCGGATTTAGGTTTTTTAAACTCTTTAATCATAGCAATTCTAACCTGTGCAAGCGTTCTGTTATGGCCAGTGGTATACTTCATATACCAAGTTAATGCTCTTTCTCTAAATGTGGTGGCCAGCTGGACAAGCTTGACATTATCATCTTGTATTTGCTTAATGGTCCATATGGCTTCGCATAAGAACCAGTGTTGCTCAGGGTCCTCCGACCCTGTACCTTTGAATGTTGGTAGCTTCATATCATCTCCCATTCTGTTTCTAGATGGTGGGTTCTGGTTTGCTGTATGACTACCACTCGGCTGTGTAGATGTGGAGGGTGTAGCGGCAGTATTCGCTGTATAAGAGCTACTGGACGGGGTTCCTGCGGGATTATTCTGAGTTCCGACTGGCTTTTGAGGAGTCCTAGGGTTCTGACTCTGCTGTCTCGGGTGATCTGAGCTGTCTTCTTCAGAAGAAGATGAATCGTTGACTCTATATCTTTTACCACTACGTGTATGTCCAAGATACTCGTAATCACTTTCAGAGTCTACTGACATTACAATATCATGCTACTATTCATCTGAGAGTATATCCAGTACTCCTTTTTCATATAGTAATTGCTTAATGGACAGACTTAGAGAATTTAGGTACTTACCGCGATAACCCTTGAAGAAGTACCATTCTGCTGCGCTGAAACTCTTTCTCTGATCAACCGCGAACTCTGTGATGAAGCCTTCCAGCAGACTCGCAAGCCAGAAGTCTACTGCGCGTGAGATGGGGTTATCGACACCTTTCAAGGTCTGAATCAGCTCTGCTGTCCAGACAACTTCTCGGTTCTTCTTGACACTGCTGTTGTCAGCAATCTTTGATAACCAACCATATAACTCAATATCATAAGTTACGAAGAATATCTCGTGGAGATCTGTAAAAATGTGCTTCTGTAACCAAGCCTCAGTGCTCAGTCTAGGATTCTTGTTTTCTTTTGCAGCAAACTCTCTTTCTTTTGACTCAACCCACTGGTTAAGTTCTTGCTTGGTAGGATGCCAACAGAACATCAGCTCAATGTGTTCAAACCGGCAACGGAACCATTTGTTGATCTTTCTTTTTCTCTTCTAGCAGACCCGGGCTGACGGTAATCTTTTAGACCAACAGAACCCTTAGCTCACTGGCCCTTTCGGCAATAGGTCACAGAAGCAACCTGAAGTCTCACCCGAAGTGATTCTAATGGGAGGCAGAAGACTCAAGTGTCCTCAGCCAAGTTCCGAGGCATCCAGGGTGCTTAAACCCACCTTAACCCCTTCCTCTGGAGCTGACTATCTCATTCCATTACTCCGGCTACGCCTCTGTCTTATCGCATTACGCAGGGAATGCGATAAGTATTCCCCTATGTGAAACCGTCTAGCGATGCCTAAGATATCGTAGGCGCGATATCTTCCCCTTCTAGTTCCTGCAGTAAGTGAACTTTGACCGCTTCCTGGATTAATAGGTGGTCTCAGCTATTCCTATCTTGGTACTGAAGTTAGCAACAACATTCAGTCTCCAAGCATACCCCTCGCTAATGAACTTGACCCTTGATATCGCGCGGCAACGTAGTTAAGTAGAATATTACTTTGAGCAGGGTCTAAGTAGACCATTCATGACTTACATTCAGTTCATACTTGCACATTATCCTCTGTTAACAATTATCTAGTTGCTATGCGGGTAGCTATGGTTATCACAATTATTATACATCATTCAGAAGTTAAACTGACGACCATGTACACTACTTATAACAGACTGAAGCATTCATATATAACACAGACAAGTGCATGAGAGCAGTAGCTACACAAATACAATAGTGCGACTTAGATAAGCACGCTGTTACTCCCAGGGCGAGAACTGCACCCAGGGGAACTGCGGTTCTTGTTTACAACTCTGAAGGATAAACACAGCTCCGTTCCACTCTTTACGACAAGGGTCTTCTGGGAAAATCCACCTCAGTGGGAGCCCTTCTCTATAGACCTCTTTCTCTTCCTGCCTTTTACAATGCACTCTCTTTCTCTCACAATCCCTGCGGATCGCACTATCTCTCAACAGGTTAGCCCTATGTTCTCTCAGGGATGTCCAGACTCTGCAACAACAGACTTGGCTAGCCTCTACCTGATGTCTCTATCACTATGTGGCCAACCCCTTATCCTATAAAAAGACTACTATATATAGATGGCCCGAAGGTCTCATCGCAGTTACAAAACTGTGGGCCTTATCCCAACAGTGACTCAACCCTAACCACTTACAGTCAACTAGCTGTACTTCCATGGCCGCCTTCTGTCTCGTCGCCGCTTCCTGCAGTCCTTAGTCTTTAATGCATCGGCCCGTCGCTTCTTCTTGGTTCAAGCAACACTGACTGTAGTCCTTCTTCTTTAATGAGGGTAGTTGAACCCTCTCTTCATCTCCGGTGCCTTTATTGCGATGGTTGAGCTCTCCTTTCGGCCTCTTCTTTGTACCACATGCTTGACTTTTCTGTACCTATCGCCGTGATTCCCGCCGGAATTTGCGCTACGGCGATATCTTTGTCTTACCGCCAAAATTGGTACTTTCTCTCCAAAATTAGTTATCCTTCCCAAAATTAGCAGCTTCCTAAATGCTGCGGAAGTTCTCTCCAACATGATGCTTCATCTGAGTCGGTTGATGTCACGATGTATCATCAAATGATTGGGTCCTTGATGTACCTGACGAACATAAGACCAGATATTTGCTTTGCGGTGAACACATTGAGCCAGTTCCTGACATATCCGAGGAGTGTTCACCTGGTTTCTTTGAAGCATATTCTGAGGTAACTGAAGGGTACAGTTGATTATGGGCTCAAGTATGATGCGAATCAAAAGTTTAACCTGCAGGGTTATGTTGATTCAGATTGGGCAAGCAGTGCTGCAGATAGGAAGAGCACATCTGGGTGTTGCTTCAGTATGGGATCAAGTGTGATCTATTGGTTTAGCAGGAAGCAGTCATGTTTAGCACTGAGTACAGCCGAGGCATAGTATGTTGCATCCTGTTCGGCTAGTTGTGAGGTAGTATGGCTATGGAAGCTACTGTCTGAGTTATTTGATCTACCACTAGAGGCTACTGGTATCTTTTGTGACAAACAGAGTTTTGTGAAGCTATCTGAGAACCCAGTGTTCCACGATAGGTCGAAACACATAGAGATCAAATACCACTATATCAGGGATATGGTGCAAAGAGGAGCAGTGAAGCTCCTATATGTTGCGATGGATGAGCAGATTGTAGATGTTATGACGAATCCACTAGCCAGAGTGAAGTTTGAGTACTTCAGAGAGAGGCTTGGTGTTCTTCAGATCGATGACACTTCGAGGAAGAAGTGATGGAGAAATTTGTTGGAGCCATTCCAAGCATGGTGAGAGGAGGATCCTTCCCGTGGCTATGGATGTAAGCATTGGATGATCAGCATCAGGACGATACTCCAGTTACTGCTCTATGTATGCATCATGTTGGATGTTGGATATGATCAGTTGGATCATTTATATGTATGTATGTATGCATCATGCTGGATGCTTGTTATGATTAGTTGGATTATTTTTATGTATGTATGTATGCATCATGTTGGATGTTGGATATGATCATTTGGATCATTTATATGTAAGTATGTATGCATCATGTTGGATGTTGGATATGATCAGTTGGATCATGTATATGTATATGCATCATGTTGGATGCTTGGACCATGTATCTGTATATGTATCAGGTGGATACATTGTATGATCAGGTAGATCATGTATATTGATATGTATCAGGTATGATCAGGTGGATCATGTATTTCTATGTGTATCAAGTGGATACATTGTATGATCAGGTGGATCATGTATGATGATATGTATCAGGTAGATACTTGGTATGCATCAGGTAGATGCATTGTATGATCATGGATGACTAGCTTCAGGATGTTGCTCCAGATGATATGTAGTAGGATGATGCAGTGTTGATGATCAGGATGATCATGTGTACATTAGGATGATGTATGATGAGTATCAGGTTGCTACTCTATGGCCGTGGAACAAGTTGTGCAGATAAGCATATAATTTGTGCCATGGGAGATTTGCGGATAGTCTTTCGAGGTTTTTCCTATGGCATGTAATTTGTGCCCTGGGATATTTGGCAAATGCTCTTTCGAGGTTTTGTCATATAGCATATAATTTGTGCCCTAGGAGCAGGGATAATTTTAAGGACCCATACTTATTTAAAAGTGTATAAACCTTGGCGAATCTTACCAATTCTTAAAATGTCAACTATAAAATATTTGGCGATATTTTTCTAAAATTATTTCAATTTCTAAGGATTTTATATAGTTTATATAATAATTTGGCGATTTTTAGAGTGAAAAAAGTTTACCCCATCAAAATTGGGCGAAATGGGGTCTCAAAAAATGCATATTGGCGAATATTTTTTTGGAAAAAAACATGGAAAAATAGCCCATGGGCTAAATTTCGCCCCTAAAATTATCCTTGCCTAGGAGATCCGATAGGTTGAGCCGTGTGCTCGTAATCAGTCCCGGGATGCTCTTTCGAGGTTTTTCCATGACCACATGTAATTTGTGCCCTGGGAGATCCGATAGGTTGAGCCGTGTGCTCGTAATCCGTCCTGGGATGCTCTTTCGAGGTTTTGTGGTGACCACATGTAATTTGTGCCCTGGGAGATCCGATAGGTTGAGCTGTGTGCTCGTAATTAGTCCTGGGATTCTCTTTCAAGGTTTTGTGGTGGAGACACATGTAATCAGTCCTGGAGATCTGGACAGGATGAAAAAGGCCTCAAATGCTCTTTAGGGTTCTTGCTTGCCAAGAGACTCTTTTAAGGTTTTGTGACGCATGTAATAAGTCCTGAGAATTCCACAGTATGTCCAGTGATGATAAATACTTGCAGGTGGTGGGATTACATCTAGTATGAAAAAGGACTGGCTCTATAGAACTTCCTATGACGAGTAGATTCAGATATTGATTGAGATAGCAGCAGCAGTGACGATGACGATGATTCGAGGATGATGATTCGCTGATGATGATCCAGAGAAGAAGACTTGTGCTAGCAGATCTGTGTCGAGAAATACCTTCCTAGTTAAGAGGGAGTGTTGATGTATATGTAACTTCGGAATGTATTTCATATATATATATTTATTGTACTCCTATAGAGATGTGTTATTCCTCTATACGGAAGTGTTGTCATTTGTATTGACAAGTGTCGCAAGTGTCGTAACTTGCCGATGGGTTATTAGACCACCATGTGTAGGGTCGGCCCTGATTAAATTAATATTGGGTTATTGTACTAAGCTAGACAAGTCGACCCCATAAGGTTATTAGGAAATCAGGACAAGTATAAATAGAGATCTCCTGATCTCTATTTGGATCACTCAGAACCCACTCTTCCTTCACTCAGAAAGTGGCGCACATGTGAGGAGGAGGATCAACTGCTAGGAGGAGTCTATCTCTGTGTTCTTTGGTTGTACTTTGGTTGTACTATTGCTCTATCTATCTCTGAGGAAGTTGTGGGGTTTTTCACCTTAGGGTTTTCCCCACGGAAACTATGTGTGTCTATTGTCTCTTATGTTTGCATCTTGTGATGATTGATATGCTTGATATGATTGATATGATTTGATATACTATACATGTTATTCTCTCAGTAAATATCCTAGATTATATTGAATTAATCCTCAAAAATTAACAGTCATTATAACCCATGCTCCAATGACCATAGAAGGGAGCACAACATCATCTCCCACACCTAAGTCCAAGGAACTGCATACAAATCATGCATGTGCAATTTGTGGAATTACACACACCATTTTCTTTGTCTCCCTCAATTTCAGGATGCTTTAGAAACCATTCGCCTCACTGAAGTGACGATCAAGGACTCTTCCCCCTCAACCTAGGAAGAAGATTTTATCAATGTGGCCACTACATCAGAGACAACACCAGTTGCACCTCCCACACAAACGGCCTCAACGGTCATTGCGGTTGTGGAGCCTACACCATCGCAAGATCCCCAACCTACCACAGTACCACATAATGAATTCTCACCCTACAGGAATTACATGCATATGCTTTCCCCTGGCGCCATCACCAGAATTTTCTACCAAGTCAACTCCCTGGAAGTACAAGCAAACTTTCGTGCCTGAGTACCATGACCCTGTCAGTATGCTAGAAACACCTCTCACTTCTTGTTCCAATGCCCCATTTTATGTATCAAATGATAAGCTCATCTCGAACTAATGATACTTGAACTAATGAGACTCCAAAGTCATCTTGCTTCCCTAAGTGTAGCCTTGTATGGTTCATAATCTACGGAGGTAGTATCCACCTTTTCAGATACCATTGACGTTGAATCCCCTTTGGTTGGTGTCCTCACTTGTATTGATTCCCCGTCTTCTAACGAAGACGTGGATCACCCGCAAACATTCCCAAGTAATTAAAAAACACCAGAGACCACCCATGTTGAATGGTGGGATGATATCCCATGTATGGTACTCCCACTAGTACCGCTAGTTATTCCCACATTTAAAGGCCCCCAAACACAAAGAATATTCCCAACATCCCCTTTTACCCTTGTTATTTGTGTCAAAATTTTATTTTATTTTTTCCGATCCATGGTTTGGGATTAAGAATAATTCTATCTTCTCTTTATGGAAATGACTTCTCAACCCAACATCTACATCGGCTATGCGGACGGTGCAATTCGATGGTCCAAGAACCTCGCATTAGCTGCATGAGATATTTATTCCCCCTGCCACGTAATCCACCACACCAACAAAGTGTGCTTGGGGAAACTCATGAATAACCAAGCAGACTAAGATGTCATCATCGGTCTCTTAAGCGATGCCACACACCTTGTCATACACCATTTATGGGTCCACCTAGACTCCTAGCTAGTTATCTCACAAGTAAACAATGTATTTTGTGTCCTCAATCCACTCCTTTTCTACAAGTTTCTGCACGTGCGCCTTCTCATTTGACAGTTTGAAACCATTAATTTCATGCACATACTGAGAAGTGCCAATGAATTCAATGACTGCCTCACTAATGAGGTCTTGAATTGGCACTTGATAAATCACACAACTACCAAGTCCTGCACACCCCAAAAACAAATACATATATATATATATATATATATATATATATATATATATATATATATATATATTTCACACCTACTGCTACACATCTATGTATATCATCACCATGTTCCATAAGTTAATAACATTTACAACATACATATTAGTATCGACCACTACTTATGCATAACATCAACGTATAGAACACATAAAACCATACATCCATCACATACATCAACACAACATACACATGAGACGTATAACACATATGCCGTGAAAATAGTGTATGTGTGTGTGTATATATATATATTATATATCATCAAAAAATAGGTATCATGTACAAAAATGGCCCTCTAGGGGCATATACAAAATAACCTTATGGGGGATACATCATATAAAGTGCCTCCCATAGGCTCATCAAGAACATATACAAAAAAGGGACTCATATCCCTATACAAGAAAACCAAGTTTCCCCACCAGCTAGTGGGTCACAGGGCCCCATGATGGCCAAATGATATATAGCCTCTCCTCTAGCCACCTTGGGGTCTAGTTCCCAAGCCAGTCCTGGTCCCTATAGTAGACTCTATCATGGTAGAGAAACTGCACCTCCCTCGCTATATGGAATTCCACCTCCAACCTCTACATAATGGGTTACCACGCCGGTCCACACCCTACTGGAAGATGAAGATTCAACACCAACTCCTCATCCTCAAGGTCGATGACACCTCTTTCGTCAACCCCCATGGACATCATGGTGAGTCGTCTCTCCAATTCAACCAATGCATCGACCATTGGCTCTCATGCACCTGCTCCCCTAGAAGGAGATCCTCTCATTGTTTCTCCCCCAGCCGCAGTCACTCCCCCAATAGCCAAACCCACTCCTACTACCAATCTTTCCCCCCTATCTCGGTTCCTCCATTTCCCTTCCTAATGAGTTGGCCATATGGGACCAATATCTGCATCACAAGGGAGAAACCACCATCAGTAAATGATAAACAAATATGCAAAATGTGCAAAAATAATACATGTACATTAATGTATGTAACTATCAGCACCAACTTTCAAAACCATACCTATAGCATCGAATCCCCCTACAGGAGTTGGCAACTCCATATTCCCCCTTGTAGTCCATACCACTCCAGTGGTATCTTTCCATGGCCCTGATATGATACTCCCACACATCCAAAATGTGTGGGGTGTACTAATCCCCCACCACTCCACCACCATCTTGTGGCATCATTCTCCCCCAATACATCATCTAGGGTTCCTGAGGACCCCTCGGTGGCACCAATACAGGTGACCTCACTGTTGGGTACCACTTGAAGAAATAGGATCATAGCACGCTATCGTAACAAAAGGTCCTCCTTGGACCTCCCCACTGCAATGAAGTCATCTGTCCATTCATACTCTGGATCAAAAACAGTCCTTAGGCTATTGTTGGGTCGGCAATCACCCATTCCACGAGCAATACGGTTGAGGGATGAAACCCCAAACACCCTCACAATGGTTATCGCTACAACGCTCACTAGCATAGCCTTCATATGGCTCATCAGAATCTTACCAGAGTTTAGGGCACTCTGGTCACCATCGCAATACCACTCCAACAGTCCATGGATCATTTGCCCCTCCATCTGTGGGGGGAGTGCCTCCCGCACCCCACGGTGGGGAAACCTGATCAAGAAATTGATATCATAAGTTGTAATTCTCAGGTCCTCCCCACCAACCTCGAATAACCCCCTATCAGGGTCCCACATATCCAGGAGTCTCCACAGAATTTTTGAGCCCTATTTTTCACAAGCACCCCTCAGGTGCGGCATGTTTTGGTTTTCTATGTTATGCATTATCAATACCTTGGTCACGCTCTTTACTACACTTGGGTATGTGTGTCGTATGTGCAGGATCCAAACAAAGATAGGAAAGAGACTCTTGTTTTTCCATTATAAGAACAAGACACCATCCCTCAGCAATGGTTTTGGGAATCTTACCATAAGTATCATTACGAAACTGGTATATAGGCCACAATGTTTTCCCTTCATTTACAAATGCATTTACCAGTATTCCCACTGATAACCATAGGGCCTTCATTCCCAATATTGATATGCCATCAACTACATCACTGCAAATAGCATGTTCTCCCATGGGTGTGGACACCATTTCCAACCTAGTCATAAATTGACACCCGTGATGTTGAATCCCCACAAGTCCAAGGAATCTAATCCAGCTTGAAAATATCACCCCTAGCTCATCATTTTATAGTTTCGCATTTACTCCCCCAATTATCATAGTAGATGTCATCTGATTCCTCATCACATGTTACGATCAAGATTCACTAATACCACTCATACCTCCATGATCACTTGACCTTCCATAATCTTCCTCGGATCATTACGCCTACGAAGACACCTATGGGCCCCCATGCTCAGAAGTAACCATTTCTATCTTCTAGTAGGAATAATCTACATGGAATTGGATCATGGGCCACCCGTCTTCGCGTTTGCAAACCAACCGCCACCTCATATTGGAAAGTGTCCCCCAACCCACTCAAAATCGTGGGGACTCCTCCCATCATCAAATTCATCCCATGACAAACAAAAAACTATGGGGACCCCACCATTATTCTTTATGTACAAATTGTTCCCCCATTACATAATATTGTAGGAACACCCTATTCTTTTTGGAAGCAACTCATGGTCGCCTTTAATCAATGTATTTGAGTCTCAATATCCTCAGCAGTATCTATTTTTTCAATCACCATTACCCTCTGTATTGTGTATCCATCAAATCCCTTTCCTCTATGGTTTATCTCCCTCGGTCTCATTATGTTCCTTTCTGAAAGGAAGCCTTCCATCCACACTTCCCATGTTTACATCGATCAAAGGAAGTTATGAGAAATCTTAGACAGTCCTGTGTCGGGTCTATCCATCCAACAATTTATTACAACATGATATTAGTTATCGGGATAAGAGGCTCATCTTGTCATGTACTTCAACTCTCATCGACATCAAAACACCATATTCCGAGAGTTGCAGTAGTTGTAGTTGTACCTTGGGATCCCTTTCAATCACTATAAGGGATCACCTCGAACTCAGTAGGGAGAGTCATTAGTTCTCCCTAACTAAGTGGTTTCCCCTATGCTTGACGTCAAAACATCTATCGCATCAAGGGTAAATGTACTTTTGAAGCTAGCAATGTTCACATTTCAGTACCCACACGATACTCGCTCATCTTTTCCTTCGATAGTTACTCTACTATCAAAACAGAGGGACCACCTACTTCCTGCAGCACATTGAAGGCTCCATCACCTCCAACAATCTAAATTTGGCTCCTCACACACTTTGTGGCATTAAATAGACCCCTTGGTGTACCTTGGAACTAGTTCATGGAGTGTATGAATTCACATTTATATTTAGTTGTTTCTTGGCCACCTCTTGGACTATAAAAGGAAGCCATTGACATGCATTTTGTAGAGAGAAAGAAGATCAAATTGATGATACTGGATTTGTTTAAGAGCTTCCTCATATCCCACCTATTCCTACCTTTGTAAGCATTCCCAAGCTCCTTTGCCACCTTCCTCCAAGGGGAAATGTTTTCTCTCCATTGTTCTATCACCCATTTAGAATATAGTTTGGACAAGAATGACCTCCCTAACGGATATTGTTGGATTCCCTTGAAGCCCACACTTCCTAGGTGTTGTACAACTTGACCATTGGGAAATACAAAGTGGTTTTGCAAACATTTGGTTTTCGTTGGAGTTTGCATTCTCCCCCCATTTCCTTTTGTTGTATTTTGTTTAAATTTTCTTTATTTTATGTGAATTCCACTAACAATATATTGCAATATCATTTGTGGGACAACCAATCACCACATAGGGGCTCCAAGGACCGAGGCATTGTTGCAACCTACAAGGCCTAGCCTCTTACCAATTGGAGGGACGGCACACTTGTGCAAGTTTTTCCCACAACTAGATCCTCACCAATTTTTCCTTTGAATTTTTGGATATATGAGGGAAACTTAGTGGGGACAAGAGGCCAAGAAGGTTTATGACACACTGGTCCATTCATGAGTTTTGACAAATATGGAAAATTTAAAATTTCCTAAAAATGAAGTCTAGGTTGGGTCGTAGATGAATTTGCATGTGGTCCCATATAGGGAATATTTCTAACTTTTGTATTTCCAAAAAATTGTGAGGGTGTGCCCCCATACATTCCGTGCTAAGGGTATACCCCTTGCAAGGGATTTGATTGATTTTGGAAAGGGTTTCCCCCCATACATCCCTTTCGAAGGGTATACTCCTTGCAATGGGTTTGCTTGATTTTGGAAGGGATTTCCCCCAATCGACATAGGTTGGGAAAAGATAAAAAAATTCCCTTCACTACCAAGAGATTGGGTAGAAATAGTCATTGCCGGCACGCCAGAAAATGGAAAATAATTGCTTGCCATACCAATATTAAAAGAGAGAGGAAGTTACACTAGAATGTTGAGAAGTATTCATGGTTTGAGGATTCCATCCCCCAAAAGGGTTGGTTCTATTTGTGGATCCAAAAGGAGGTCAAATTCCTAAAGAAGGGACTGAAAAAGAGATATGAGCACCTCCCCAAGAATATGCTTCGAAGGGAATAGATGGAATTCCTATTCCCATACCAGAACAAGAAAACATGGGGAAACAGGTAGGTTGAGTTTGGGGAATACTGACACTTGTCATCAATTAAAAACTAGCCAATTGAAAAGGAGTAGTCGTTGAATTAGGATTTGATTGAACAGTAGCAGACGGTGGTGTTGTTGAAGTATTAACAATTGTATTAATAGTTGAACTCATATTAAGAGTACTAAGTATCCAATTCAAACTAGGGGTCTGGGTAGACACATTATGAGAAGAAAATCCCCTAACACAATAGACGAAGTGGGAATATGAGGTTATCCACTTCCCAAAACTTAGTTGAACCAAAATTCAGTGTAACCAAAATAGCTACGAGTAGAGGATTGTTAATATCCTCTAAAGGAGAATTATAAGGTCTAAGGAAACATTCAACCCAAACTTGTTCTTATGATGAAGTGTTTATTTCCACAGGTAAAATTATTTCAGAAGAACCTATTGGTTCAAATGAACCAGATGTATTCAGTTGGTGCCTTTGGTTAGGAGGTGGGGGCTCCACTCTTAAACATGATAGATTCTACAATATCCTAGAACGACGAATTGAAGAGTCTTCCACACTAAAAGAGATGACAATCCTAAGGTCCAACTAAAATACAAAAATATAATAGTAAACCTCTAGAAAATGTCCTAAGGAAGTCATCCAAGCAAACAACTGATCTTCCTGAAGTTTTAATGTTGGTTGATTAAGTCCCACCACAAAAACAAAGAAGGTTGAAAGCAGTTACCAAGGCCGAGCGTGTTTCCCTTCTTGGTGAAAGTGTATTTATAGATAGTATACACCCTCTATAAAAATCACCCTCTAGGGGTACTAATGCTCTGCACTCAAGGTCCACCTAAAGTGTTGGAAAAAATTCCTTTGCAAGCACCTATGTATGAATCCTAGGACAAGATACTATGGCTACCAATTTGTAATCTGCATCCAAGGGAACAGTTGCAAGTCAGAATCGTATGTATGGGAGGGCTAACTAATCCAAAACTCTACAACAACACTTTGTACTTAAAAAAGTTCCCGTACATTTAAAAATCTTGGTAGATGCTTGATTAGGAATTGGAAGGATGTCTCTACAACCTAACCTCACATGACCTCATGTTTGAGAGGATATTCCCAAACACACTTGTTACAAGGATGGATTTCACCTAACCAATGGCCACTATGATCAAAATTTTAATTTCCTTTGGACAATTTACAACATTCCTATTCCAAATCACTAGCCTAAGTTATTTGGTGAACGCCCCTATAAAAGAAAAATTTTCCAATAAATTTTAATTTAAGCATTACTTTTAAGTGGCTATGATTACTCAAGGTTAATGGAAGGTGAAATTTGTGGTGTTTGATGACTCAACATGGAAATAAAATGCATTTAAGATTAAAGAACTTTTATCACTTACAAAAGTAAAAAGAATCATCTATGAATGCAATGCAAACCACTTCTTTTTCAAATAAAAAAATTTGAAATATGCAACTTGTTATTTTTCCTTTTTGAAATGAAAACTGAAGACCTACTGCAAAAGAAAATAATTTTGTTTCGTTTTTATTAAAACAACAAAAAATAAATCAAGAATGCAACCTAACTTTTCTTTTTTTCTCTTATACTTTTTGCAAAAAGGGAAAGAACCTATAACATGAAGTGCGGAATTTTGATTTTCATTTCTTTAAATGGAAGTAAAAAGCAAAAACTGCAACTCCTATAATTCCTTTCTAATGCAAAAAGAAATCCAAATAAAACAAACTTAATAAACAAAAGCTTTTTTTCTTAGAGTTTTCTTTTAATGATAAAAATTGAAAAATTGAAACATAAAATTTTTATACAATCAGATTGCTTAAAAATTGCAGAAGAAGCAATCCAAAACAAAAACTGGAAACAATCCTAAGTTCAAAATACTTCTAAAAAGAGCGTTACTTTCCAAAATAACAGACAGTCAACTTGACTCAAACTAGAACCAACAGCCCCAAATTCCCAAAAAGAAACTGAAAGAAAGGGAAAAAACAGATGTACGCAGTCTGTAAATGAGCAACTTCTATGCACGCAATTGTCTAGTGGATAGATCGCGTACTTGGGAAAAAGCAATATTTTTAGGAAAAATAGCTTGTGCAGGCCCCGAAATGCACTTGTGTATACAATAGGTCATGTACCTTCACGGGAAAATGGGAACAATACAATAAATGACCCCCAAAAAACAAAATCCTTTTCTATAAGGGCTCTAACATGAGTATCTAATAGGATGAGCTTGAATAAATCAAAGAAAGAAACAGTAATCAACCAAAAACTAACAGGTTTCCAAGAGAAAACCCATAAATCATAGGAATCCGAAAAAGGAGACTTCCCCAACAGAGTTGCCAATTTTCTTGAGGGATTGAATTACCCTAATGAATTTTTGGGAGTAGTCACCACATTTCAGGTACCCTAAAAGATAACACTCATCAATCATACATAAAATAAGTTTATAACATTTGCAACAAACTTATTTTTCAAACAAGGGAAACAAGCACAAGAAAGTAACTATCCTGGAATCCAACGTTTGATGAAGATATCATCACGGATATTTAGCCTTCATTGCTATCTTCAAGAATCCACTTGAAACATAACAAGATCAAGAAGGACAAGTAGTTACTGCTACAAAATATATTTAATAAACTTACTACTAATTGAAAATATCCAAATTATCAGAAGATACAAATTGCATATGAAATTTTGAAATTGGATAAGAAATAGTGCTCTTTTATATTAATAAACAACGGAAATACAACTAAGAATATTTCACCTGTTTTCTGAAGCAAACACCATTCTAAAATTAGTTTTATAGGGTCCTCCAACCAAATTTCTTCATTCACCCACTCCTAACCCACTTATGAAAGCTATGCCCAAAGAATATCTGTAATTCTTGGCACAATAAGGGCTTCCAATAGAGGCTGAGAAGTGATGTCTCAAATAAGGGAATGGAATTTGCAGACAAAGGAACAATAGTTTCAATCTCGGCTTAATTTCAGCAACATAAGGGTACTCTCTTTGATCTTTTTCGATTGATATTTTTCCTTCTACTTTGCTTCTTTTATATGGTAAGAGATCAGTTAAGGAATTTATCACGAGGTTATTTATGGAATATAAAGTTCAGGAACGAATTAAGCCGTGAGTTTCCTGAAAAAATCACTTAATTTTCACTTTTCTATATTTTGTACCCTTAAACAAGTAGGCATATAAGTTGGACATTAAAAGATCGCGTGCATGCAAACTGTCAATGAGTAGGCCTTGTACTTCTTACCAAACTTGGTTTTTTTTTTAAATTTCCAAGATAAGCTTCTATATAAGCAGACCAAGGATGGCTACAAAGAGGGAAAGGGATTAGATCAACCATCTTAGTGCTTATGGGAATAGTGTGGGAAAAGGCACTATAACACCTTTGTCCTTCTATCTTCCACAAACTTCCCATTATCCATTCATCGGTTACAATTTATCCATGCATCAACCATCAATTACTTTTGTATACTTTTTTTTATCTCTCACATTCTTCTAATTAATTTCCATGAACGGTTGGTTATCCATTCATCAACTACAAGTTATCATGCATCCGCTACCAGTTATCCATTCATCAACTACCCGTTATTTTTTTAATTCTTTTTTATAATTGTTTATTTCAAATTTTGAACGATTGTCATAGAATCAATCTAAACAGTACACTTCTCGCATCCTCATACAATCCTAGAAAAGCATAGGTCGTATTCCACCCCAAACTGTAAAATAAGAATGCTTATCGATGTAACAATATCATATCCGAAGTTGCCATCTATATCCATACGATCCTAAAAACCAGATCAACTGGCTTCCATAAAACATAAACAAAATACTATCCACTAGCTGCAATAACACATAAACAATTCTAATCTACGAGCTTCCATTTTAACACTACTAAATAAACCATTTAACACAAGAACATAATTGAATCTACTGCATGACATATAATAAATAAAATCAGCTTCCATGGGCACACATGCATCCATAAAATAGTTACTAAATGCATCATAAAATACTTATATCTGAAGGGTGAAACTAGCTTCAACGAGACAATGTTCCTCCCATCCTTAGGCATGCCACGCTCATCAATATCTCATCATGCAAGTCACCCCCAAGCAGATGCTATGGATCCACATGCTAAGGGAGTCTCCAAATCAAATCTAAACAAGATAAAACTCATGCCACAACCTTAGATACACAGCACATTCCCTCACCACTTACTTTCTCTACATCAATACTACTCTGTGCAATGGGATTCCCTTCACCAAACCAATCACTCAGGACATCACCATCCACCTTCAAGATTCACATGACTAGATCAGAGACAAATAATGATCCTCAATGTACTTATGTGTTCAATTGTAAATCTATCCAGTCTCTACACTAGTATAGATCATTATTCAATCCCCTCCCATCTACAATGTTCCTGTAGTAAAAGGGACTGACCAGTTGTGTGCAAGAGAGCAATTCAAATCCATCCAAAGGAATTTCAATGCATGAGAAAGGAACTACCAAAATTCAATAACCATGACTAGAGACCAATTTGAATCCCTTTAAACCAATTCAAATTTCCTCCAAGATACCAACTCATGTTCACTGAGAAGTGACTCCAATTCACTGAGAGGTTCTCTAGTTCACTGGATGACCATTTGAGTTATCATGAGAGCACCGCGAATCTACCTAGACTGACTCAAATTCACTGGAAAAATACTCCAAGTCACAGGAGACAATGATAGAAACTTGAATCTACCAAGACTGACTTGAATTTACCTAAAATCACTCTGAATCACTGGAGCTACTAGAGACAACTCGAATTTCAAGAATTGGTACTCAAATTCACCCAAAATATACTCCAACTCACTGGAGTTACTACAGACAAATCGAATTCCATAAGTGGTACTCGAATTCACCCAAAATTTACTCCAACACACTGGAGTTACTGGAGACCATTCAAATTCCAGAAGTGGTACTCGAATTCGCCCAAAATTTACTCCAACTCACTAGAGTTACTGGATACAGCTAGAATTCTAGAAGTGGTACTCAAATTTCACCAAAAATCACTCTAAATGACTAATGACAACTTGAATTGACCCTGAAATTACTCTAATTGAGTGAGGACAACTCGAATTGACCCAAACTAACTCTAACTGACTGGAGATAACTCGAACTGATCCAAAATTACTCTAACTGACTAGAGATAGCTCGAATTGACCTAAAATTACTCATATCACTGAAGACAACTCGAATTCTCCTAGATTTACACTGAATCACTAAAGACAACTCAAATTAACTGGAAGGGTGACTCCAAATCACTGGTAGGTTAACTCAAATTAGTATGGGGCTTGTAAAACGCAAGTGCATGGCTAAAAATAGTCAAAGAGGGCGCATAAGGTAAGAGAGATGAGAGAGTGGGTCCCAATAGCATCAATTAAGGTGTAATAGAGTCTCAATAGTAAAATATAATCAAAACTAGGAATCAAAGAGAAATGTTAGGGAGAGCAACAATTCCAAGTCCCCAACCCTCTCACATGTGGAATCCATGACCACCCAACCACGTTAGTTGTCCATGTTGAGATAGTTATTTAATAATAATAACAATGTCCAATTATTAATGTATAGGAACCTAACGCCACAATAATAACAAATAAAATCATCACATATGTTTGGTGCTTACCATTGGGGCATTATAACCCCTCCCCCTTCAAAAAATGCATCGTCCTAGATGTATACTTACGTTGATGTATTTGTAACTTCGAAAGATATTCATTTGTATATTACATTTGTACTTTATTGTATATCCAACAGAGATGTATTATTCCTCTGATTGGAAGTGTCGTCATTTGTATTTGCAAGTATCGCAAGTTACATTGTAAGTGTCATCATTTGTATTGATGGGTTATTAGACCACCAATGTGGGTTTGGACCTAGTTAGGTCATGTGGTTGGGTTATTAGGCTTCCTTAGGAATTCGGCCCTGTTGGTTTATTGGCAGGTCAAGTCAATGTATAAATAGAGGGTGTGCCTCTCTCATTATATTCATTCACTCACTTCTCAAGCTCGCATAGCTAAGAGAGAAAGTGGCACAAATGTGGAGGAGGAGTATCTTCTAGAGACATCTCTTTGGGTTGATCCTTGTGATCTTTGTATTGGGGCTTATTCTATCTTTGAGGAAGTTGCGGGGTTTTTCACCTTCTTGGTTTTCCCCGAGGAAACTCTGTGTCTCTTGTGTGCTTGTGTTATTGTGTATATAATTGATATGATGTATATATGATCTACATGTTATTCTCTTAGTGATCCTTAATGATAATGGAATGAAATTATCGAAAAATTAACATGGTATTAGAGCTGACCTAAGAAGAAGGCACTATGCAGCTGCAGAAGCTAGGGATTCTTAATTTTTGGGTTTCTCTCCACAAATCATCAAATACAGGAGACTATATTGACTCTCCTAGAAAGGGCGCATCTTTATGTCCAGACAGAATTCAATTCTGAGCACTTTCAGCTTTTGACCTATCTCTGCTGCGGGAAATTAGGGTTTCGGAGAAAGTTGGAATTTTTGAAATCCAAGACCACGGCTGGAAGCTCCTCTAAAAAATAAAATTTTAGAGACCAATATCGAATGTTTTGGTTGGGTGAAGCTCCGGGAAAATCAAACCCTAATTCAGGGTCATGTCGGGTGAATCGAGAAGTTTCAAAGGCAATTTTGAGGGGTCAAATTTTGAATTTTTCAAATTTGGAGTATACCAGCTTGACCAGCTCAGCAAGGTGCATCTTTCTATCTTTTCAGAAGTTTGAAATTCAAATTTTGAATTTTTAGGGTTTCTCTAACAAACCCTAATCCAACTCCAAATCCAGTTTTCAGCAAATCAAGTGGTAAGACCTAATAATTTTTCTATTTCCATTTGAAGTACTCTTTAAAATGTCTCACCACACCAAGCTTGAGGATAATCTTGAAGGGGCTAATAATTTCAGAGCCTGGAAGTATAGGATTGGGTTAATCCTAGAAGAGAATGAGTTGGACACTTACATAAGTGAAGAGGTTCCAGTTCCAGAGGGAGAAGAGGCTAAGGCCTTACACAAGAAGAACTTGGTCAAAGCCAAGAGAATCATTGTTGATTCTATTAAGGACCATCTCATACCCCATGTGTCTTCCCTAAATACACCTAAGGAGATGTTTGACTCTTTGACTAAGTTGTTTGAAGGAAAGAACATAAATCAAAAGATGACTCTGCGGAACCAATTGAAAGGAGTAAAGATCCATAATGGAGAGACCATACAATCTTACTTCTCCAAGGTCTCTCAAATCAAGGAACAACTTGAAGTTGTGGATAAAGTAGTGAAGAATGGAGAAATTGTAATGGCCACATTGAATGGCCTACCTAGGTCATGGGACTCCTTCATCCAAGGAATCTGTGCAAGAAAGAAATTGATCTCTTTCAGTAGACTATGGGAGGAATGTTCACAAGAAGAAGTTAGGCTTGTGGCCCGAGAAGAAAAGATGGAAAATGAAGATCAAGCTCTCACGGAAAACACCAAGAAAGGTAAGTTCAAGAGGGATCAATCTTATCACAAGAGAGATCCACACCACCATCAAAGAGATAAGAAATATTGGAGGTGCTTTACTTGTAATGAGAAGGGACACTTTTCTTAAGATTGTCCCAAGAACAACAAGAACAAAAACAACAACAACTACAACAAGAAGAGTAAGAGAAACAAGAAGAGATATCATGCTCATGCTGCTGAGGATTATGAACCTCCCAAGAAGAAGACTAGGGAAGAAAGTGAAGACTCATCAAGTGACGAGGAATATGTTCTAATATCTGCTCTCACAAGTACTATCTATCATGGATGTGATGATTGACTTATTGATAGTGTGGATTCCAAACACATGACTGGGTTTAAAGAATCCTTTATAGATCTATCTGAACATGAGTCACCTCATAAGGTGAAACTTGGGGATGACTATCAATATCCTATAAAAGGAAGTGGTGAAGCCTCCTACAAACTAGACTCTGGGAAGTCTTTGAAGATGAAATATGTTCTATATGTACTTGGAATCAAGAAGAATCTTCTCTCCATATCATCTTTGGTTTCAAAAGGAATGAGAGTTTCATTTCTAGATGGCCACGTACTCATGTGGCCAAAGGGTAAGACCATAGATGATGCAGTAGTGATTGGAGAGCAAGAAGGAGGATTGTACAAATTAAAGGGACAACCTGAACATGTTATGGTACATGAATCCATGGAGACAAGTGAACTTTGGCATAGAAGGCTTGCACACATGCACTATACAGCACTACCAATTGCAAGAAAAGTTGTAGAAGGTCTTCCTGAAATCCAATCAAAGCATGAAGGAATTTGCAAAGGATGTGCAAAAGGGAAGAACACCAAGAAGGCATTTCCAACCAGTGAAATCAAAGCAAAAGGAATCTTGGAGATTATCCACTCTGATGTATGTGGACCAATGTCATCTAGTTCTCTGAGTGGGTATGTATATTATGTTTCCTTCATTGATGATTTCTCTAGGAAGACTTGGGTTTATTTCTTGAAGAATAAAGATAAAGTGTTTGATAAGTTCAAGGAATTCAAAGCCTTGTTAGAAAATCAAACTAATAAGAAGATCAAGACCTTCAGATCCGACAATGGAGGAGAATTCACTTCAGGAGATTTCAAGAAGTTATGCATTGATTCAGGGACTAAGAGGGAGTTGACCACTCCTTACAATCCACAACAGAATGGGGTTGCAAAAAGGAAGAATAGAAATATCATGGAAGCAGCATGGGAAATGCTTCATGACCAAGATCTACCTATGCATCTATGGGCAGAAGCAGCTAAGACAACTGTATATGTGCAGAACAGAACACCCCACAAGATACTTGACAACAAAACACCAGAAGAAGTTTTCTCGGGTAAGAAACTTGAAGTTAGCCATCTCAAGATATTTGGTTGTCCAGTATACACACACATTCCAAAGGAAAAGAGGACAAATCTAGATCCTTCAAGAAAGAAGGGAATTTTTGTGGGTTACAGTGAAAGCTCGAAGGCATAAAGAATCTACTTTCCAATATTCAAGAAGATTGACATCAGCAGGGATGTAACATTTCATGAAGACTCAACATACATCAAATCAAGGAAGACACCTATTGAAGACAATGAAGAACCAAAGGTAACCAGATTTCAAGACACCACTATGAATGAAGCAATTCCAGAAGAAGATCGTGAAATTGAAGATCCACAAGAACTTGTAGATCCACCCTGTGAGAAGAACTCTCACAAGAGGAAACCTGCATGGGCTAGAGAGCTCATCCAAGATGTAGAAAGGTATGGTATTCCAGAAGAAGAACACAGATAAAGGGAAAGGACAAGGTCACAAACCAGTTATGTTTCCTTATTCTGTGACATTATGAACAAAGAACCTTCCAGTTATGAATAAGCCGTGGAAAAGAAAGAATGGAAGGATGCCATGGTCAAGGAATACCAGTCAATCATGAAGAATGATGTTTGGGATGTGGTCCCAAGACCAGAAGGGAAGTCTATTGTGACTTCCAAGTGGATCTATAAGATCAAGCATGTTGCAGAGGTAGCATAGAGAAATACAAGGGAAGGTTTGTATCTCTTGGCTTCTCCCAGAAAGAGGGGATAGACTATGAAGAGATTTTTGCTATTGTAGCCAGATACACTTCCATCAGAACAGTACTTGCTCTGGCTGCAGTGATGAATTGGAAGATACACCAAATGGATGTCAAGACAGCTTTCTTGAATGGTGTAGTCGAAGAGGAAGTGTATGTGGAGCAGCCACTTGGTTTTGAGTCACATGACAGGGATTCATATGTGTGCAGGTTGAAGAAAGCCTTGTATTGCTTGAAGAAAGATCCCAGGAATTGGTATGGTAGGATAGACAACTTTCTATCCAGTTTGGGATTCACCAAGAGTAAAGCGGATTCCAACCTTTACTACAAGGTTGAGGAAGGCAATCCAGTGATACTACTATTGTATGTGGATAACATGTTTGTTATAGGAGAGGATAGGTTGATTTCCGACACCAAGAGGAATCTTGTTGTCGAGTTCTAGATGAAGGACTTGGGGATGATGCACTACTTTCTAGGCATGGAGGTGTGGCAGAGTGCAGATGGAATCTTCCTTGGACAAGGGAAGTATGTAGTAGAGATCCTGAAGCGGTTTGGGATGATGGACTGCAAGGCCATGGCCACACCTATGGCATCAAACCTAAAGCTTCTGTGTGATGCTTCATCTGAGCCGGTTGATGTCACGTTGTATCGTTAGATGATTGGTTCCTTGATGTACCTGACGAACACGAGACCAGATATTTGATTTGCGTTGAACACATTGAGCCAGTTCCTGATGCATCCCAGAGGTGTTCACCTGGTTGTTGTAAAGCATATTATAAGGTACCTGAATGGTACGGTTGATTATGGGATCAAGTTTGATGCGAATCAAAAGTTTAACCTGGAGGGTTATGTTGATTCAGATTGGGAAGGCAGTGTTGCAAATAGGAAGAGCACTTCAGGGTGCTACTTCAATATGCGATCAGGTGTGATCTCTTGGTTTAGTAGGAAGCAATCCTGCGTAGCACTGAGTACAGCCGAAGCAGAGTATGTCGCATCTTGTTCGGCTAGTTGTGAGGCAGTATGGCTGAGGAAGCTACTATCTGAGTTATTTGATCTCCCATTGGATGCTACCTGTATCTATTGTGACAACCAGAGTTGTGTGAAGTTGTCTTAGAACCCGATGTTCCATGACAGGTCGAAGCACATCAAGATCAAATATCACTATATCAGGGATATGGTGCAGAGAGGAGCACTGAAGCTGTTGTATGTTGCGACAGATGAGCAGGTTGTAGATGTGTTGACGAAACCACTAGCCAGAGTGAAGTTTGAATACTTCAGAGAGAGGCTTGGTGTTCTTCAGATTGAAGATACTTCGAGGAAGAAGTGATGGGACACTTTTGCAGGAGCCATTCCAAGCATGGTGATAGGAGGATCCTTTCCATGGATGTGGATGTAATCGTTGTGTGATGAGCATCAGGAAGATGCTCCAATTACTGCTATGTATGATGATCAGGATGATCATGTGTGATGATATGCATCAGGTGGATGCTTTGTATGATCAATTTGATTATACGGTGATGATGAGTATCAGGACGATGCTCCAGATGATATGCATCAGGATGAAGCTATGACGATGATCAGGATGATCATGCGATGATGATATGCATCAGGACGATGTTGTGAAGATGATCAAGGTGATCATGTGATGATGTGCATCAGGACGATGTATGGTATGATGATGATCAGTATGATCATGAGTATCAGGATGATACTCCGTGGTCATGGACAGGTTGTGCGATAAGAATATAATCTTTCCCTGGGAGATTTGCAAATACTCTTGCGAGGTTTTGCCTATGGCATGTAACAGTTCCCTAGGAGATCTCGAAAATGATCTTTCTAGGATTTAATTTGGGAGGACATGTAATATTTCCCTGGGATATCTAATAGGTTGAGCAGTACGCTCGTAATCAGTCTTGGGATGCTCTTTCGAGGTTTTGTCCTGAGGACATATAATATTTCCTTGGGAGATCCGATAAGTTGAGCAGTACGCTCGTAATCAGTCCTGGGATGCTATTTCAAGGTTTTGTCCTATGGCATATAATATTTCCCTAGGAGATCCGATAGGTTTAGCAGTATGCTCATAATCAATCCTGGGATTCTCTTTCGAGATTTTGTCATGACCACATTTAATATTGCCCTAGGATACCCGATAGGTTGAGCTGTGTGCTCGTAATCAGTCTTGGGATGCTCTTTCGAGGTTTTGTGGTGGTCACATATAATATTGCCATGGGAGATCCGATAGGTTGAGTAGTAAGCTCGTAATCAGTCCTGGGATGCTCTTTCAAGGTTTTGTGACGCACATAATTAGTCCTGAGGATTCCACAGTATGACATGAGATGATGAAGACCTGCAGGAGGCTAGGTCTACATCCAGCATGAAAAAGGGCTGGCTCTGTAGAACTTCCTATGACGAGAAGAATTCAGATATAGCCCAGTGATTGAGATGTCAAGTACAGCAGCAATGATAATGATGATGCTCCGTGATCCAGTGATGATGATCCAGCTCCAGAATTGAAGACTTGCGCCAATATGTATTGATGACACATGTCTAGAGAATACCTTCATAGTTAAGAGGGAGTGTTGATCTATTTGTAACTTTTGAATGTATTTACTTGTATATTACATTTGTACTTTATTGTATATCCAACAGAGATGTATTATTCCTCTGATTGGAAGTGTCATCATTTGTATTTGCAAGTATCGCAAGTTACATTGTAAGTGTCGTCATTTGTATTGATGGGTTATTAGACCACCAGTGTGGGGTCAGCCCTAGTTAAGTCATGTGGTTGGGTTATTAGGCTTCCTTAGGAATTCGGCCCTGTTGTTTTATTGCCAGGTCCAGTCAATGTATAAATAGAGGGTGTGCCTCTCTTATTCTATTCATTCACTCACTTATCAAGCTCACATAGCTAAGAGTGAAAGTGGTGCACATGTGGAGGAGGAGGAGTATCTGCTAGAGACATCTCTTTGGGTTGATCCTTGTGATCTTTGTATTGCAGCTTCTTCTATCTCTGAGGAAGTTGCGGGGTTTTTCACCTTCTTGGTTTTCCCCGAGGAAACTCTGTGTCTCTTGTGTGCTTGTGTTATTGTGTCTATGATTGATATGCTGTAGATATGTTGTACATGTTATTCTCTTAGTGATCCTGAATGATAATGGAATGAAATTATCGAAAAATTAACAACGTATTCCTTTACAAAATTCCAAAACAGAATATGGTATGCCTCCATCATAACATCTTCCATCTCCCAAGTAATCAACCAGAGTAGTCGCAACTCATTTCCTCTCCATTTACTCGCGCTCACCACGACCCTTCGGATATCACCAACCTCACCCAATGGATTTATGTGCTAGACTAGGTACAAGTAATGGTCCATGAGGAAACAAATATAAACAACCAGAAACTGGAGCAACTTGACTTTTCTTCCCAATAGGGAAACTAGTTGTACCAAAAAATCCCTTTTCGGTTCCACCTGAATCACATCCCAATCTATCACATGATTAGTATTAGGTATATGCTTTTCTAACAAATATACATGAAATGAATCTTCAACAAGATACATGAATCACATTCTAATCAATCACATGATTAGTGTCAGGTATATACTTTTCCAACAAATATACACGAAATACATCTTCAACAAGATACATGAATCACATTCCATCAATCACTTGATTAGTGTCAGGTATATATTTTACCAATAAGATACATGAAATACCACAAAAATACTTTTTCAACAAGGGTACATGAAATTATAAGGTTTTATTAAGTTGTATTGAAACAACGACATCATTCATTTAACGCTCATGTCTCTACACAAGGAGGACATGCATAAAATAATAATATTATTACATCTGTAAGGCTAGGCTATCGTTCATATTAACTTTTCATGAGAGAAACAAGTCCCATAATCATAACTCATATACCATTAACATGGCTATAACATCTATGCTACACTTTCATCATGCTCTTTAACCATTAGGACATCATCACTTACCATTACATATACACATATAGGATGGGCATTTACTTTAAAACCATACCATGACTTATTATGCAATTAGAATGATTCCAACTTATATGCTAGTGTCACACAATCACAAGTTAGGTGCTGAGTGTATGTATGTAACACCATAACACCCAACCCTTTAACCATATAAGCACATAATCACTTATCAACATGCATACCCATAACCTGCATGTAACAACATATCAACTCTAGGTACATATCAACAATATAAACAATGCTAATGTATGCAACATTGACAATTGTACAAACATATTATGTCTTGCAGCTACCAAGTTGGCAAGACCAACAACTTACACATTAACATCAATTACAGGAACTACATCTCAACAAGACCTTTACCACATCTCAAGAACACACATAAGATTTCTTGACTTATTAAGAGTACTTGAATTATTCACACATAATCACCATATCATACCAATGATCATATTTATCCATACTTATCATCAACCTGCTACCAAGAAATACAAACAAGCTATTATTTACCCAGACCTTTCACAGAGGAGTAAGTCCTCTCATGCTCCTTATTCAACAGTTCATTTAAATAGTCCATTCATCATATCAAGGTACATGTATCTATATCAAATAATATTCAAGTCAAGGCATATGATAAGAACACACTATTCAATTCCAATAGCATGCACCTACTATCCAATTCTCATACACGTAATTGCTCATGCAATACCATTCCACTTCTAATACATGCGATATGCAAGCACTATGCAATCCCATTGCGTGTCTCATGCATACCATTGCATATCCAGTATACATATATGAATTTAGTACACAATAAAATTTTCAACCATGTAGAGTGATTAGGGCTAAGCCCCTGATTTCACAACCCATGGAATATCAAATCCAGTGCATATTATATATGTAATTTACCCTACAATGTAACATGTGGTAAATATGAAATATTAAGTCAATTACCCAATGCATAATACATTCCAACTCCCAGCTATTATAAAATGCATAATATTATAGAATTCCTTCCAATACTAAATTAGTGTAACACACAGCAAATGGGAAAATCACAATATTAAAAGTATTCCAATATTAAACCAATGTAATGCATAGTAAATGTGCAATTACAATATTATCGCACAATAAATGCATTCCAACATTAGTTAATTCAATGCATACCCAAGCAAATCCTTTTAGGAAACACCCTAACGTATGAATCCAATCTATGTAGAGGAATTAGGGATTTTCCCCTCATTTCCTGGATTACTCATGAACACAAAATGTTTCACAATGTAACCTATGTAAAAGGGATTAGGGCATTTCCCCTCATTTCCTGTATTACTCAATACACATACTATGTCTGCACTAATCATGCATTCACATCCAATGCATATCGATGCAATGCATAACCAACACATAGTATGTAGGCATATTCCTTGCAATTATCAAACAGGACAATCCCTAGTAAATATGCAATGCTCAGTGATTAAGCATTTGCCAATCAATTCGTTGAACAGTGAAATAGGAAATGCACGGTAAATGTCTTCCCACATTATTTATGCAAATACCCATTTCCAATGCAACTTACCATACAATAACTAATGCCAACTAATAATTCATTTACGAGTTCATTCCAATACATATTATTCCAATGCATGTAGTATTCAATCATTATGCAATCCCAATCATTATCCAATTACCTGTGCATAATATTTATATAATTTACCAAAAAATGCATGTAATATTCAATCATTATGAAATCCTTAATCACGGTACCACAGTGAATATGCAATCACCAAAGCATTATATATATATATATATATATATATATATATATATATATATATATATATATATAGTTTTCTAGAATCTCCTTGACTTGCGGGAGTGGCCTTTGGTCTAAGAAACCATGATCCAGGGGCATCTAATCCGTCAAAATCACTCGGGGATCGCACCCGGTCTGGGCCACACCAACCCTCAACTGGTTGGATTTTGGGTGTCTCCTCCCAACTAGCTCGCCCCTAAGGGGAATTGAACCTAGGTCGCCCTGCTGATGAGACCCACACCTTAACCGAATAAAATAGCGATATTTGACCCAAAGCATTATATATTTACCCTGCACAATAAATATGAAATTTAATTAATTATAAGTCATACAATTTATGTGCCAGTACCACTGAGTTTCCAGCACAAGATATTGGTATACAAATATCAATCCATCAAATCCCTACATAGAAAAATTCAATTTACAGTAAATAAAAATTTACTCATCGGGCATTATAGTATGCATACGCAATACCAGTCAACATAGATTCTACATACAATCTCAAACAAACAACAAATGCTTGGGGGAACACTCAACCAATTGCATACTATGCAATAAATCCACGCACAATGCATAATGCAATAACTGCATGCTATAATAATAATAATACATAATGCAATAATGCATAATGCAATAATTTCATGTGGTAATAATTCAGTATTAAATAAACAAACAAATAGCATTTAATAATAATGTAAGCCCAAGCGTTGCAAGACAACACTTGGGAGAAGGAGTTGCACTCTCCTCTTGGGGAGACATCCTTCCCACACAACATACAAATCAGGATAAATATAAAACAAATGTTGTGATCCTCTAAGGAGACGGCGTCCCCGATATCTAGAAAACAACAATAAAATGCATATAAAGAATCTATTTCTCCACATAGGGAATAGCATTAAAATACAATTAAGAACCTATTTCTTCACACAGGATCATTAAATGCATTTAAGAATTATATTTCTAGGAAACATCATTAATATACATTTAAGAATCTATTTCTTCACACATACAATAGCATTAAAATGCATTTAAGAATCTATTTCTAAGAGTTCCATGCATTAAGTAATGAATAACATAAATAATACAAACTAGCAAAGGGATCCAAACATTGGATAATGAATACACTACATAAACAATTAAACAAATGAAATAATTAGAACAATTGTGAGGTTGGCGTTGCGTTCTCTTTAGGGAGACGCCCTTTCTAGAAACCATACCAATTAATTAATATATATTAAAACAATTGAATGGGGGTTGTGTACTCTTTAGGGAGATGCCCTTTCCAAACACCATACCAATTAATTAATATATATATATATATATTAAAACAATTGCATGGGGGTTGAGTTCTCTCCAGGGAGATTCCCTTTCCAAACTGGCAATCCAAGTCATTAAAATATATGAAGCTTTCACAAAAGGAGGTAGTGTTCTCCAAGGCCCGACATATACACTAATATCTGAACAAACCAATGTGTTTGTGTCTATAGATACAATAACATAGATCATATATACAACAATTAAATTGCATATCTCTTGAGGCTGGCATTCCAATCGATTATATAAGTTAAATAAAACATTCATCAATCAGCCAAAAGTTGCTCCCCATATATTTCATTGAGCAGAGAAGATACTATGTTTATCCACATAATTCCAAAAACTAAGAACTAAATCCCTTAAACATACAATCATAGCACAAAACATTCCAAATGCATATACACAGAATTACAATCAGTAGATTTATTAGGCACAAAAGTTGCAGAGTTGAACCTAAGCTCTAATGCCACTCTGTAACATACCAAACCCCAAATCACACCAACAAGGTCAGATACATCAGGGTCCTAACAGGGAAAGGGTTGATTGTTGGTAATGCATAGTGGAATAAGGTTTACTAAGGCTAGGCCAGCATGCCAATAAGATAGTATAATAAAAACAATCGTCCTTTTCAAAGCTTAGCTACACTTCCCATGCAAATCCTATCCCCGATGCACATGCGATGCAAGTTACCTGTAGCATGAATGCAAACAAATCTAAGCAACAATTTCACATGCAATTAAATAACATCATTATATCTATTGCAGCCATAAATCAACAAGTAAAATCAGATCTACAAATGCTAACAAGTTTAGTTTTAGGACACTAAAACAAATCAAATTTACAACATTAAATAGATCATATTTAAGATATTGAACCGCAGCTAATTTAACATATACAATATCAGATCCAGAGCTTCCATATATAGCCATATGAACAGCCTAAAAACCATATCTACTAGCTTCCATAAAACATAAACAAAATAGTATCCACTAGCTACAATAACACATAAACAATTCTGATCTACGAGTTGTCATTTTAACACTACTAAATCAACCATTTAACACAAGAACATAATTGAATCTGTTGCATAACAAAATAGAAATAAAATCAGCCTCCATGGCCCCATAAAATAGTAAATAAATGCATAGTAAAATACTTATCTCTGAAGAGTGCAACTATCTTTAACAGTACAATGTTCGTCCCAGCATTAGACATGCCATGCTCATCAATCTCTTAGCAAGATAATCACCCTCAAGATGAGGCCATGGATCCACATGCTAAAGGACTCTTGAAATCATATCTCAACAAGAGAAAACTCAGGCCTCCAAACACAACACATTCCCTCACTACCTACTTTATCTACATCAACACTACCCAATGCAATGGGATTCCCTTCACCAAACCAATCCCTAAGTACATCACCATCCACCTTCAGGATTCACATGACCAAGTCATAGACGAATAATGGTCCTCAAGGTACTTCTATGTTCAATAGGAAATCTATCCAATCTCCACACTTATATAGATCAAAATTCAATCCCCTCCCATTCTACAATGTTCCTGCAATAAAAAGGATTGAGCAATTGTGTGCAAGACAGAAATTGGAATCCATCCATAGGAATTCGAATGCATGAGAGAGAAACTACCAAAATCCAGCAATCATGACTAGAGACCAATCTGAACCCCTTTAATCCAATTCAAATTTCCTCCAAGAGACTGACTATTGTTCACTGATAAATGACTCCAATTCACTGGGAGCTTCTCTAGTTCACTGGATGACCATTCGAGTTCTCATGAGAGCAACTCGAATCCACCTAGACTAACTCGAATTCACTGGAAAAATACTCCAAGTCACTGGAGACCATGAGAGAAACTCGAATCTACTAGTCCTGACTCAAATTTACCTAAAATGTCATGTCGCAAATTTGGCATTGGGTCACAATGGCCTAATCACATTGGCCCTATTCATTAGAGTTTGTCAAATTGATGCTAAAGGTCAAATAATTGCCAAGGAGGAAAATTACTAGTTTCCTAGGTTTGGGGTGGAAGCTTTGGGATTTTGAATAATGGAGATAATAAATGATGTTTGAACATTAGAATGGAATAAATATTTAATAAAGGATCTAAATAAATCTATACAAGTGAAAATCAAAGTGGCATTTGATCATGAAGACACATGGAGGAAGTGGGACCCACATATGGCTAGATTTCCCCACTACACTTGGCATCATTCTCTCACCAATTCGAATTCAAGGTGAATGGTAACATACTTGGGGGAGTCTAAAAGGTATTATTCGTTGCATGACTCATCCAAGGTCAAAATATAGAGGGAGATTAACTCCCATGGAAGAGAAAGAGGCAATTTGGAGCTAGTGAGACACTTGGGCTAGATTCCCTAGCTCTATGACAACAATGATGAAGATGCTATGACACCTATGACAGAAATCAGACCTGAAAGCTGACATATGACATATATGACATGTCAGGACTAAAAATAGACTCCAAGAGGGCGCTCAAGGGTGTTAGGGCAGCTAAGATGCTTCCACATGTGATTTGGTGGAAGTGGGAGACTATGAATTGTTGTACATTGGAATCTCTTTCCAACTTGAGTTAGCATGAGTCTCTTGGAAGGAATTTGACCCATGGAGGAAATTAGAACTTTATAAATGTCAATAACAAAGAATGAAACCAGCTTTTGATCATTTGTAGAATTTGCAATTGCATTTGTGAAGAGGGAGAGCTAGTGGATGACTAGTTTCTTGCCTTAGCCAATTTCAAGGGTGAAAGATTCCCATCCAAGTTGGTAATTGGAAAGGCCATTCAAAACTTTCATTTGGAGCTTTAATGGAATCTTTATTTGCAGGTGTAAGCTACAGGGAAGCTCATGGTTTCTTCTATTGCAGCTCACTCCTTCAACCATTTCCATTTTTTATGGCATATTCTTGATCCTTGAGGGAGGGTGTTTTTGGTGAGCTATTGTACTCTTTGGGGCAGCTTCTAATGCCCCATTTATTTTTTAATATGAATTAAATACTCTTTTATTCATATCCAAAAATTTTCAGGTCGAAATTCCAAGTAGAAATGTATAAATCTCATTTTTAATGAAAGAACAATGTCATTTCCCCACTACAATGATGTATAGCATGATAATGCTGATGATTTCAAATGAATGGATGGTTATCTGATACATTTATGATTAATATACTTCCATGGATGTATTTTACAAGTTTCATGTACTGTACTTGAGCATTTGAAGTATTTTTACTCAGTTTAATTGCATTGGGAGAAGAAATAGTGCCATTTCCCCAAGGGTCGAATTAGCGATTTTTGCAGCTGAATGGGAGAGGGTTGGAACAGATATAATAATAAATCAATGGTGCACATGAGACCTTAATAATATCATTAATACATTCCCTACCTATTTTCATAAATTTGAGTGGCTTTGGAGGCATTTGGGAAGCCATTTTCAGTACTTATCCCAGGGGGATTTCAACCCCAAATTACTAGTAAAATTGCATACTTGGTCCAGAATCTTAAGAGAGCTTGCATAGGTATTTTGGTGGCAATATATTATCCCTGAAAATCATATTCAAGTCCTAATATCATTCATACACCTTCCTTGAATATTTGAAGGCATTTGGAGTCAATTTGAGACCTAGAGACCAATACTAGTCAAAGGGAAATTACTAGTAAAATTCCCTACATTGGCCAGAATTGAAAGAGGATTTGCAGAAGTATTGTAAAGGTACAAAAGCATCCCTGAAACACATATTTATTTTATAACATCATCCATATACCTTCTCAGAAGATTTGGGAGCAATTGGAGCAATTTGGGGACCTAGAGCTCAAAACTAGTCAAAGGTCTAACTAGGAGTGAAAAATTGTCATTTTAATAAAATTCCTAACAAGGGACATTACATAAAATCACTTTGAATCACTGGAGTTATTGGAGACAACTCCAATTCCAAGAAGTGGTACTCGAATTCACCCAAAATTTACTCCAACTCGCTGGAGTTACTAGAGACAACTCGAATTCCATAAGTGGTACTCAAATTCACCCAAAATTTACTCCAACTCACTAGAGTTATTGGAGATAATGCCTCCCCCTGCTCTGCAAAGGGAGCAATGGCGAATTGAAGGAAAGATGAAACTTTTGGGCTATTTTGGGGTTTTTTTTCTGAAAAATATGTAATTTAATCTTGGTTAAAGATTAGGGGTGTAATATAATCAAGGATAACAGGTTAGGGTTTTGGATGTTGCAGAATACCTAAATATTGTATTGTTAAGAAACATAATTAGAAAGATAGAGGTGCAGTTCCAAGTTTGCTGGTAATTCCTGTTAAGGGTTTCCAGGGTAAATCTTCATGTACTGTGTGTGCCATTGTGTAATCTCTATTTTGTTTAAGAATCTATATGCATTATTTCACTTCATATGTTTAAAACTTACATTCCATTCATTTCTTGTATCTCAAGGCTTCTCTTAGTAGAAAACATTTTGCCACACTCCATAGAAAAATGGAATAGAAGAATGGAAGAATAGGGTTATCATGAATATGGTTTGTTGCATGCTTCAGTCTAAGAAATACAATCTGTCATTATAGGGCGAGGTTATTTTTTGTGCAGCCCACATTCTCAATAGAACTCTTCTTGGTGTTGATATTGGCATGCCTCCTTATGAGAAATAGTATGGAAACAAGCTTCTATTTTCCATTTCATATTTTTTTGATCTAGAGCATGGACCCATGATCCTAATGAAAGGATAAATATATATGCATCTCCAAACTCCTACTACACTATGGTTGGATACAATCAAACTTTTCAGGCATACGTGTATGTGAACCCACCATTCACAAGGTGGTTGAATATAGAGAAGTTATTTTGTATGAGGTTCACACTCTAGTCCATTGGTACCTTTCCTATTACTTCTTTTAGAACATCTACTTAGCATGCTTCCATGGATCATGTTGATTCTCATCACATGTAGTCTCTCCTCCAAATGATTCCTACCATGCTTTAATGGACCCTTCTCCTTCACAATATGATCTCGGTCCTCTCTCTACTACACATACTCTCTCAAATACTCCTATATTGTCTTGGAAAATTCATAATGTTGGTGTGGACCCTATTTATGATTTATTTGGTCTTCCTATTGCATATGTATCTTCACTTTTTTAAGATACCCTTGTCAATGGATTATCCAATCTTTATGTCTCGAATGAACAATTTTTAATTTACTAACAAATATATAGCATAAGGAGAGAGAACATAAATCCATATACGACAGAAAATCTAAGTAATAATCAATAAATATGATTGAATAGATGATGATAGGTTATTTATTTTAATTAATATGTGTCACTTCACTCATAATTATTAATTATTATCATTATTTTATTTATTGATGTTTATACATTTATATATTTGTGTTCATTGCATTACCCGCCCCTTTAAATGATTTGTCCTCAAAGCATAAAAAGTAATGTATTTCTTATGACTTGTAATGATTTTTCATAATTCTACATTCTTGAGTTGGTCATTGTTAACAATCCAAGATGATATTAGTTACAGAGTGTTGAGAGGAATAGTCTTATGGGGAAAGAATCAAACCACCCTTATTCAATCTTCTACAAAACTATGTGGCAACAAGATTTGTAATTTGCAAAATGCTAAGATTCCACACTTGAACTTCTCTTCAATATAGTAGGATATTCACTTATCTTTGCATGTTGATTTTTTCTTTGGTTAGTTTGTTGAATAATATGATGACCTCTATAATTGGGATGATGACAAAAAATCCTTGTACCTTGTGTCTTATTTTTGGAATGTTGGTCTTTTGATACTTCTAGTGAATTAATGGTTGATAAGATTTCAATATAGGCATATTTCTACATTGTTATGTCAATTGGATCTATAGTTGTTCATTCCTCCATGACTTGGATTTTGACATTTAATGACTTTCCCAATTCAACTTGAGCAACCATTCTTTCTTTGTCAACTATTGATTCATAAGTAATAAATGCTTCCTTGTTTGTTAGTTTTTCTAACTTATCATGTAGTGATTTCTTATCATTCTTTAACTTCTTAATTTGCGTAAGTAAGCTTTGATTATGAACTCTTAGGCATGAAATTTCTTCCTCATTTTCTAAATTGTTGACTTCAATTTTAATAGGTTGATTCTTTGACTTTTCATCTTTTAACTTTTTATTTCGTTCAAGCAAACTTTTGTTAAGGTTCCTTGGGAAAGAACTTCTTCATATTTTTATAATAATTTCTTTTTGATATCTTAAGGTTTCGAGTATAATAAGAACTTCTTAAGGTTTCGAGTATGATCTTTTAAGCGAGAAGTCTCTTCGTCTCTTTTGTCAAATTTCTTTTGAGATATTCATTACCTATTGTAATTTTTTACTGACTCATATGTGTCTCTTTTTAATTCCATGTTTTGTATGAGCATCTCCCAATTAGGATTTTGTAGGTAATATTTTTGTTACTCTACTAACTTATGTTGTAAGGATTCCATGATTTTATCTTTTTAAATAATATACCTTGATAAAAACCCTTTGAAATTGTTGTTGTTGTAGCTATGTGAGGTATCCTCACTAGCTAGAGCCGACCTACAAAGAAATAAATAAATAAAAATGTATTTTTATTATTGTAAAAGAGAATTCGGCTCAATAAAGGAGACAAGTTGTCCCAGTTAGAAAAGTCACCTCAAAATCATGTATAAATAGAGGGATCGCCCTCCTCATTTATTCTCACCTCAAGCAAGTTCTCTCAAGCAAGGGAAAGTTTGATTTTGGGTTTTAGAAAATAGTTTGGAGCTCCTTATTTTGGAATCTCTTCTCTTTTTTATCTTCATCACTCTTATCTTGTTGTACTTTATTATGTACTGAATATCTGAGTAAGAAAGGCTTGCTAGGTTTTTCCCGAGTTTGGGTTTTCCCAAGATAAACTATTGTGTCTCTATTGTTTGTTTCTGTGCATAGTTATTCTTTCAGTGATCATATATTTGTTTCTAAGTTGAAAGAGATGAAAAGTATACTGCTATAATTGAAAATTTAACATGGTATCATAGCAGTGTTGAAGGAGACTATTGTTGAAAACTTGGCTTTCTTGTTTTCTCATATTCCATCCACAGATTAGACTCGCCCTCAACATTATTGAGCTCGCCCTAGGAAGGCGCATATTTCTTTGGAAGCAGATTTTCATTTTGAGAATTTTCAATTTTTGACCTAATTACTGCATGGGGTCAAGAATTAGGGTTTGCAGTTTTATATTGTTCTGGCCATAGATCAGGAAGAAAAGGAGCCTCATTCAACTCGCCTTGGAAGGGCGCATTCATCTATGGAAGTAGTTTTTCTAAGAATCCAAAGTTCAATTTTGATGTAGCTTATGCTAGGGTTTCTGAACTAGTTTGCAGTCCTTCTTCTCAATCAAGAAGTCAAGCATCAAGGTTGAATATAGGCTTGATGGAGCTTCAAACTTTCATTCATGGAAATCTAGAGTGCTCATTGCTCTAAAATACAATTACCTTCTAAAATTTGTTGTAAAAGGGGTACCAAAACCAGAAGAAGAAGAGTGATGCCAAGACAAGAAGGATCCTAATACATTCAATCAAGGATCATTTGATTCCTCAAATATCTCACAAGAAGACAGATAAAGTCATGTTTAATACCTTGAAGAAGTTGTTTGAGAACACAAATTTCAATAGGGATCTTTCATTGAGACAACAACCCTCAAATGTCAAGATGTCCATATTAGATTCTATTGCATCCTATTTCATGAAGATCACAGAGATCAAGGATCAAGAACCTATAGTTTGGAATCCATAGTTGATTCAAAGGCTTAAAGGGATTGATAACCAGATTTCAAGAGCAATAGACTTTTGGTTGGATAGCTTACTGGAAGGATACGTTACAGATTTTTTGTGGACACGTCGAAGTCTTACAACCGCAACAGAAGGATATTTCTTCCAAGGATTAGAGGTAAGTACCTGAAAAACTTGAGTTTATGCATTAAAATTATATTAGCTGAAAAATGTGTCTTAAAAATGCAATCAGATTCCTAGGATTCGAATCTGTAATGTTCAATAACACAGATAGTGATACAGATGAAGATATTGGTATTCTGTGTAGTGGAAAAAGATATAAAGTTTGTACTAAAAAGAGGTCTCGTGAACCTGAACCTCGCACTTCCCTAGAAACTGAGTCAGAAAGTCATAGAAATTCATATCAAGTTGAGTCTAAAAGTGAAACATAACCTATACGCATTAGCTGTCAGCCTATTACTCGGCAGAAACATAGAGTTGAAGGAGGAAATATTACTAGTTCGCATAACACTAGTAGTAGTAATACTACAGGAGCAAGTACTTAGAATTAGTCAAGTAGTGGTATACCTTCAGTGTTTCAGAACACCACACCTCCTAGAAGAAGAATGGAAGACGACTTTAAGATACCTATTTTTAAAGGAACGGGTTTAGAAGATCTAGAGCAACATTGGTTTCTTTGTGATGTTGTATGGAATGTTAAGCAAGTACAAGATGATGCTATAAAACAATCTCAACTAGTCACCACATTCAGATATAGAGATTTAACATGGTTTATGAAATATTCTGTTGGATAGAACAGAACATTAGCGGAGATCAGAACTGCGCTGATTAGAGAATTTAAGAAACCTAAGTCAAAATCTCAGTGTATTACAAAGCTAAAAGAAATAAAATAGAAACCTAATGAAACTGTGTGGGATTTTGATCAAAAATTCAAATCCTTGCAAGATCAAGTTATCTTTGATATAGCACCACAACAACATCAAGAATGGTTCATAGCTACGATGTTGCCCCATATTCGGTTACCATCAATGCAATAGAAGGTTGATTCACAAACAAAGGCTTTAGAAATTGCGATGAAGCTAGAAGCTTCTCCCATGGGAGAAACCAACACAGGAATGGTAGAGATACAGACATAGATAGAAAACCTAACATCATAGCTACAAGACATGAAGAAAGGAAAAGAGATAAGAGAAGAGGTTCGATGCACTAAATGTAAAGGAGAAGGACATTCCAAAGAACATTGTCCTATATTCAGATATCACATCGCTAGTGGAGCACCGAATCCATTAAACCAACCTCAAGGACAATGGTGTGAAATTTTCCAATGTAGAGGACATCTCCCAGAGGACTGTTACCTACTTCATAAATATGTACAGACAACCAAGAACCTATACTGCACATTTTCTAAGTCAATTGGCCATGATGATACCAACTGTAGAGCATATGACCTCATGATAGAAAGAAAACATGATGTCTACAGAGTCCAGGGAGAAAATCAGAACAATAATGAAAATACACAGTATGATCAAGGCACGTATAGAGGTCGTGGTGGATTTAGAGGAAGAGGACGTAACACTGGCCCAGGGAGAGGAAGAGGTCAGATTGTTTGCTATAACTGCGTTCAACCAGGACATTTAGGAAGGGACTTCCAGAACACTTGTACCACTTGTAAGTATTGTAAGTCATTTGACCATGTCCCATTTGTCTAAGCAAGATGCAAGCAAAAGGACCAGAATATTCAGATGATCGCAGCTGAGAAAAGAAACAAGGATAGTAACTTTCATGTTGTGACGTGAAGTGGAGCCGTGACAGGAAACAATAAGACAAACGAAGCTTTGTCTTCTGATGATCTCATAAATAGACCAAAGCCTACTGAGGGGCCTTGGGTAAGAAAAGTAGTTGAGAAAACACCAGCGTTCAATCCTTCCAAAGAGAAAGATGTATTCATGGAAGCAAGAAAATACTTTCAGGATTCAGAACCTTCAACCACAAGGATTCAACTACGAAGTGATCACACACCTATAGTAGATATGTCGACTTCATATGGTGAATCCCAAACTTCGGCAGAGCAGACAAGTCCTATCACACAATTCTTACAAAGCTGTATAAAGTTGTTAAGGCATGGAAACGCCTTGGGAGAATTACAAAACCTGTTAGGAAATTATGAACAATGCGACACACTTAATGACGCACATAGATCAATTCATCATATCCAAAACCATAGAAGAACATGAATATAAATGAGGCTAAATGCATAGATTGGAGATTTTGAAATGAACTAGGTCCTTCTCGACCTAGGCTCAGATGTAAACGTCTTAACAAAACAAACATGGGAACAAATGGGGAAGCTAAAGTTATCTTGGTCACCTATACAATTGAGATTAGATAATCAACAGAATGTTATACCTTTTGGGAGATTATCAAATGTTGTTATTGACATTGATGGAGTGCAAAGTAAGGCAAATTTTGAATTTATTGAGATCCTAACTGACAACAATCCTTATCGTTCATTATTGGGTGTTGACTGGGAAATTGATAACCTCGTAGTTATTAACTTGAAGAAAAGGAAAATGATATTTGAAGGACCATATATTAGGGTTATCGCACCCCTGGATCCCTCAAAAGGAACAAGATATGTTGAACTAGTACGAGAAGAATGCAAAGCTCAAGAACATGATAATATCGGCAACATGATAATATCTGCAACATGATAGTGAATCAAACAGACTACATTAATCCCACAGATGATGGAACGTTGAGCTGTAGATGTGACAGTTATTGCGTATCACATTCAGACATAGGAATGGAGAACTGGAAAAGCCGAATGCATGAAGTATCAGCAAGGCGATGTGCAAAGCTAACAAAGTCACGACGCTGGATTGGAATAGAGGTAAGTCCAATTCCTACTTATGATGGGTTGGGTAATATCCACGCATTCCTTAACGAATATGTAGCATTTGTTTCAGATGAACATAAGTTAGTAGCTTTGAATATAGAACTATGAGATCCCCCTGCTAGGTGGTGGGCTATGCATAAAGAGAAACTGAACACATGGGAAGAATGCAAGCACTTAATGGAAATCAGATTCACAAAAAAAAAAAAAAAACCTGAGGTGATACAAGCAAAATATAATGGACAAACTGATCCTAGAGATCATATAGAGTTTTGCTTGAAAACGTAGATTCATATACCAAAGAAAGAATGGGTCAATATGTTTGTGCACACATTAGATCAAATACCAAAGAAATGGTATATAGAAGCAGAACTTCGCAAAGGCACAACAAATTGGCACATAATTATAAAGGACTTTCGATCCACTTTCAGTTTTGAGGATGATTGTCCTAGCATCAATGAGGCTTTGCATATCATTAAAAAGAAGATATTTAATGATAACCCATTACCTGTGAATAAGAAACCAGATTGAGAAATACAGTTGGAACATGCCCTTGAATGTTATAACTTTGCGCTAGACAAAGATGAAGATGAAGACCCTCGCGATGTGGATATACCTAAGTGAGAAGGAAATCACAATGTACAAGGACTTGTGAATGGGAGTAGACTAAATCCTTATAAGGATGGTCCTACTCCTACAGGTATCAGTTAAACAACGCAAGACAGTTTTAAGTGTCCAGTGCAGTTGAAATTGCACACTAAAACAGAGAGTAGAGTCTGCACACAGTTTGTAAAAATGCGCAGTTGTACAATATAGGAAGCAGTGCTGCGAAGCACACATAGCAAGCAAAATTGAGAAGTAAAAGAAGGGGATCGTGATGCAAAGTTCAAGATAAGAGAAGGAAAATTCGAAGTGAACTTTGGAATTCGACCAACCATCCACGAAGTTAATGAAAACTAGTCGTTACAGTGTTAAGTCGGAAAATAGTCATTATACAGTGTCTTTGGGAACCAACTTTTTTCGATTTTAAGGTATATTTGGCCATTCAAGACACATTCAATGAAGGTAAAGGATCCATAATTTCACAGAAATGAAAGCGCTACAGAATGAAATGAAAGCGCTAATATTGAAGGAGGTTGAAACATCGTCGAAGTTACAACCAATGCAAGAAGAAGCACTGGCACTTTCTGAGGAGATTGAGGAGAAACTGCAAGTACTCCGCACAACGGAGAATACAGTGAAGGAACAAGTGCAAGACCCCATCTCCAAGATGATGCTTGAAACAATTAAATAATTTGAGCAAGAGGCTAAGGAAGTGGTTGCGAACTTAAGCGCAACTTTTTAGGACTTTGCTGCGAAGACAAGCATCCCAAGCAATGTGCAGTTGACGAATCCCACAATAAGTGGCTCGTAGGCTAGCCACAAGTAAGTGTTAGGGGCCTGTTGGGAGCATCCCAAGTGCAGGAAGTTTTGATGAAAAAGGTATATTTAGGAGAGGCCTAATGTGGACCAGTTTTGGGAGAAGAAACTCCGCAATTCCCGGGAGGAGGGTATGGAGCGAAGTGAGTCAACAGGAAAGGACCTATGCCCTTAGTAAAAGCGAAAGTACTAAGGACGACCATAGGTAGTTGGAGTGATTATGAATGAAGCGACGAAATGACATCTACAAAAGTAGAGAGTAAAGAAGCAGAGTGGTGTAAAGGATACGCCATGTCAGCGTCAGAGTCGTGCAATCATAACTACACTGTCAAAAGAAGTGTCAGAAGTCAGAGGAAGCGACACAAAAGGAGATTGAAGTGGCTGAGAAGTTAAAGCGAAACATGGTTGACAGGAGAACCGCGCTATTTTTGGTTTAAGGGTACTATGGGGGTTGGCCCATAGTCATTGTAATATGTGATCTTCAGGAACATCTATATAAAGGGAAATTTTTTATAAGGAAGAGTTGTTGGGTGGTTATATATTTTGGTTGATATTACTTCGGCATATGTATGTTGTTGTTGTTTTGATCATAAATTAGGCTAAGAGAAAAAATACTCTGCAATTGTGTGTGTAGAGATCTATTGTAGAGAAAAGACTCTGCAACTGTGTGCGCAGAGATCCATTGTAGAGAAGAATCTACAGCTGAGTGCGCAGACTGGAACTGTTAACCCTTCCAAGTAATATAAGAATAGTTCTTGTGGACGTAGATCCCATCTGGGGGGGTGACCCACGTAAATCCTTGTGCTATATGTGTGAATGTGCGATGTGTTATGTGTTCATGATATGATATGTTTATGTATTGTTGGAGAGAACTTCCGCAGCATTTAGGAAGCTGCTAATTTTGGGAAGGATAACTAATTTTGGAGAGGAAGTACCAATTTTGGCGGTAAGACAAAGATATCGCCGTAGCGCAAATCCTGGCGGGAATCACGGCGATAGGTACAGAAAAGTCAAGCATGTGGTACAAAGAAGAGGCCGAAGGGAGAGCTCAACCACCGCAATAAAGGCGCCGGAGATGAAGAGAGGGTTCAGCTACCCTCATAAAAGAAGAAGGACTACAGTCAGCGTTGCTTGAACCAAGAAGAAGCGACGGGCCGATGCATTAAAGACTAAGGACTGCAGGAAGCGGCGACGAGACAGAAGGCGGCCATGGAAGTACAGCCAGTTGACTGTAAGTGGTTAGGGTTGAGTCACTGTTGGGATAAGGCCCACAGTTTTGTAACTGCGATGAGACCTTCGGGCCATCTATATATAGTAGTCTTTTTATATGATAAGGGGTTGGCCACATAGTGATAGAGACATCAAGTAGAGGTTAGTCAAGCCTTTTGTTGTTGCAGAGTCTGGACATCCCTGAGAGAATACAAGGGCCAACCTGTTGAGAGGTAGTGCGATCCGCAGGGATTGTGAGAGAAAGAGGTCTATAGAGAAGGGCTCCCACTGAGGTGGAGTTTCCCAGAAGACCCTTGTTGTAAAGAGTGGAACGGAACTGTGGTTATTCTTCAGAGTTGTAAACAAGAACCGTAGTTCCCCTGGGCGTAGTTCTCGTCCTGGGAGTAACAACGTGCTTATTTAAGTAGCACTATTGTATTTGTGTAGTTACTGCTCTCATTCACTTGTCTGTGTTATATATGAATGCTTCAGTCTGTTATAAGTAATGTACATGGTCGTCAGTTTAACTTCTGAATGATGTATAATAATTGCGATAATCATAGCTACCCGCATAGCAACTAGATAATTGTTAACAGAGGATACTGTGCGAGTAGGAACTGAATGTAAGTCATGAATGGTCTACTTAGACACTGCTCAAAGTGATATTCTACTTAGTTACGTTGTTGCGAGATATCAAGGGTCAAGTTCATTAGCGAGGGTTAGGCTTGGAGACTGAATGTTGTAAGCTAACTGCGGTACCAGGATAAGGATAGCGGAGACCACTTATTAATCCAGGAAGCGCTCAAGATTCACTTACCGCAGGAACTAGAAGGGCAAGATATCGCGCCTACGATATCTTAGGTATCGCTAGACGGTTTCACGTAGGGGGAGGACTTATCGCACCTCCTGCGTAATGCGATAAGACGGAGGTGTAGCCGGAGTAATGGAATGAGATAGACAGCTCCAGTCAAAGGGATTAAGGTCGGTTTAAGCACCTAGGATGCCTCGGAACTTGGCTGAGGACACTTGAGTCTTCTGCCTCCCATTAGAATCACTTCGGGTGAGACTTCAGGTTGCCTCTGCGACCTGTTGCCGAAAGGGCCAGTGAGCTAAGGGTTCTGTTGGTCTAAAAGATTATCGCAAGCCCGGGTCGGAAAGAGAGAGAACCAACAAATGGTTCCGTTGCCGGTTTGAACACATTGAGCTGATGTTCTGTTGGCATCCTACCAAGCAAGAACTTAACCAGTGGGTTGAGTCAAAAGAAAGAGAGTTTGCTGCAAAAGAAAACAAGAATCCTAGACTGAGCACTGAGGCTTGGCTACAGAAGCACATTTTTACAGATCTCCACGAGATATTCTTCGTAACTTATGCTATTGAGTTATATGGTTGGTTATCAAAGCTTGCTGACAACAGCGGTGTCAAGAAGAACTGAGAAGTTGTCTGGACAGCAGAGCTGATTCAGACCTTGAAAGGTGTCGATAACCCCATCTCACGCGCAGTAGACTTCTGGCTTGCGAGTCTGCTGGAAGGCTTCATCACAGAGTTCGCGGTTGATCAGAGAAAGAGTTTCAGCGCAGCAGAACGGTACTTCTTCAAGGGTTATCGCGGTAAGTACCTAAATTCTCTAAGTCTGTCCATTAAGCAATTACTATATGAAAAAGGAGTACTGGATATACTCTCAGATGAATAGTAGCATGATATTGTAATGTCAGTAGACTCTGAAAGTGATTACGAGTATCTTGGACATACACGTAGTGGTAAAAGATATAGAGTCAACGATTCATCTTCTTCTGAAGAAGACAGCTCAGATCACCCGAGACAGCAGAGTCAGAACCCTAGGACTCCTCAAAAGCCAGTCGGAACTCAGAATAATCCCGCAGGAACCCCGTCCAGTAGCTCTTATACAGCGAATACTGCCGCTACACCCTCCACATCTACACAGCCGAGTGGTAGTCATACAGCAAACCAGAACCCACCATCTAGAAACAGAATGGGAGATGATATGAAGCTACCAACATTCAAAGGTACAGGGTCGGAGGACCCTGAGCAACACTGGTTCTTATGCGAAGCCATATGGACCATTAAGCAAATACAAGATGATAATGTCAAGCTTGTCCAGTTGGCCACCACATTTAGAGAAAGAGCATTAACTTGGTATATGAAGTATACCACTGGCCATAACAGAACGCTTGCACAGGTTAGAACTGCTATGATTAAAGAGTTTAAAAAACCTAAATCCGAGTCACAATGCATAGCAGAACTTAAAGATATTAAACAATTGCCTACGGAGACGGTTTGGGATTTTGACCAGAGATTCAAGACCCTCATTGATCAGGTAAGCTTTGAGCTTGCGCCTCAACAGCATAAAGAATGGTTTATCGCAGCAATATTACCACACATCAGACTTCCGCTAATGCAACAGAAATTAAATACACAAGATGAAGCATTAGAAATGGCAATGAAACTAGAGGCTTCACCTCTAGCAGAAACTAGCACCAACATGTATTTGCTTTCATATGTATGTTAATGGAAATCATATGTTAAGTAGGCGGAACACATGTGTATGAATATGCGAAGTAATGCTAAATATGGTGAATGCGCAGTTATATGAGTAAAGACAACAATGATTCAGCGTAGTCTGTAGGTTGTCGGTAACTACGAAGTGCGAAGTCATATGTCCATATTGGTGTGTTAAGAAGGAGAGAAGTTAAGAGTAACTTCGCCATGGTCAAATTCCACATCTGCGCATTACCACGGTTATAGAAGCCTGATTCTGTAACCCCCCACATTTGCCTCGGGTGAGACGTTATCCTGTTCGCAGGTTGATTACAAAAGGGGTGGTGAAAGGGGTTTTTTGAGCCTATAAGAACTACGTAGAACCCGGGTCAACCCGTAGAAATCATTCTCAAAAATGGTTTTGTTGTCATGCATGAACTAGTGATGTTTCATGTTAATGTGGAATCCAGAGAAGAAAGAAATAGAGAAATGGGTGAGTCAGAAAGAACAGTAATTTGCGAAGAAAGAGAACAAATATCCGCGCCTTGCCACAAAACAATGGTTGGAAAGGTATATATTCACTTACGTGCAAGAAAGTTTCTTCGCATATCTTGCTAATGAATTACACGAGTGGATATCAAGGCTAGTAGAACGAAAAACCTGTTTCCATGGTGAAGAACCTATAGTTTGGAATCCAGAGTTGATTCAGAGGCTTAAAGGGACTGATAACCATATTTCAAGAGAAGTAGAATTTTGGTTGGATAGCTTACTAGAAGGATACGTTACAGAGTTCGTTGTGGACACTTTGAAGTCTTACAGTGCAACAAAAGGATATTTCTTCCAAGGATTTAGAGGTAAGTACTTGAAAAACTTGAGTTTATGCATTAAAATTCTATTAGCTGAAAAATGTGTCTTAAAAATGCAATCAAATTACTAGGATTTGAATATGTAACGTTCAATAACACAGATACTGATACAGACAAAGATATTGGTATTTTGCATAGTGGAAAAAGATATAAAGTTTGTACTAGAAAGAGGTCTCGTGAACCTAAACCTCGCACTTCCCTAGAAACTGAAAAGGGAAGTCATAGAAATTCATATCAAGTTGAGTCTAAAAGTGAAACAAAACCTAGACGCATTAGCTATCAACCTATTACTCCACAGAAACATCGAGTTGAAGGAGGAAATATTACTAGTTCGCAGAACACTAGCAGTAGTAATACTGTAGGAGCAAGTACTTAGAATCAGTCAAGTAGTGGTATACCTTCAATGTTTTAGAACACTACATCTCCTAGAAGAAGAATGGCATACGACATTAAGCTACCTATTTTTAAAGGAACTAGTTTAGAAGATCCAAAGCAACATTGGTTTCTCTGTGATGTTGTATGGAATGTTGTTATACCTCAAATTGCCACACCATGTGTAAGTGAGGACCTACATGTTTCATCACCATGGAAAACATGATGTTTATGCCTCCTAAGGGTGTTGGGACCTTTCATTATAATGTTGATCCCTTCCCTAGTCACATTTGGAAACAAATCCAACAAGCAAGGGGTAGAAACCCACCTTAACCACCTCCAAAAATTAGCCTTATGGAATTTCTGCGCCCTGCATGCCTATGGGGGAGCGAAAATTTCAAATTTTCGCGCCTTGCATGCCTATGGGTGAGCGGAAATTTCAATATTTTCGCGCTTTGCTTAGTTATAGGGGAGCAAAAATTTTGGTTTAGGCTTATCCCTTTGATTTTGGATCTTGGATCTCATGGAGATTTTCTTGGGATGAGGTACACCTTTGAATCCCATCTCACATTCCCTCCTTGGCATGGTTTAGATCCTTGATCCACATATTATTCACTTAGATCTATAATCTTCTCTTAGTGGTTGGCCTCCCAAATCCTACTTAAAGAGATCCATCCATGAGCTAAGGGGGTGATCTTGGAAGCACTAAACTTATGATCCTATGAGTCTTGCAAGGGTGATGTTGGAGAGCTTGGAAGGAGGTGCTGCTACTTTGGACATCAAGGTATAACATTGTAATCAGCTTCTTTTGGCTTTCTTATCATTAATATAACTTAGCCTATTCCTCTCATTTTCACGTCTTTAATGATGAATTCATGAAATTGTCTATGTTTTTATAGTTAGATATTTGTTTATACATATATTGCTTTGGAGAAGGTGTTGTCTTTCCTTCGTTAACAGGTGCATAAGTCCATAATCAAAGGCTCGAGTTGGAGCAACTTAGGAGCAACAAGGACAACCATCAAAGTAAGGTATGCCATCTACTTGCTTTGTCTTTCCATAGCTTGTTAGCTGATGTGTGAGCTAGATCTAGGAGGACTATATTGTCTATTTGTTTCCTCTCTGTCTTGGGTAGGCAACTAGGGGCGTTTTCTAATCCCAAGGGGATATCTACCTATCCGTAGGAAGAAAATATCACCACAGAAATTGGCGACCATATTGGGGAAGGATTTTTCCCTAGTTTCACCTTTGCTTGCTTGTTTGGATCATCAAATCCTCAAGTACATTCCCAAATTCCATAACTTAATCTATGCTAATGTGAAGACACATTTATCATATCAATTGTATATTACATTAACTTCAACGGTTATCCTTTTCTAATTTCATTCCCTTTCTGAATATCACATAATTCCCAATATGATAATGAGGTCCAACGTACTAGTATCTTTTACCTCACATAAACTGTACCACACAAGCATTTATATTCTATCACCATATCATGGATTACCAGTGATTAGTAAGGTGGTTAATGACATTTAAACATATCTAAATTTCCTACTTATACCTTTTTGAAGGTATACTTCCCTATAACAAGTTAGAATATTGCTTGTAAAATCATTCATAGTTCCTAACTTAGTATTTCTTCAATTATAGAAATATACACAAGTTCAACATTAAGAACCTATCTCCATAAAAGTGGAATGCTATGATTGGAGTCACAAAAATAAGAATTGTTCGATATATTTAAGAAGTTAACACAGATTATTAATCTTATTATTTATACTATTCATTTCTCTTACTCATTTAGCCGTATTAAAGCTAATAACTTACATAAAAGAGAGAACCTGTAATTGATTGAATTCTCAACATAATAAGAGCAATTTTTTATAATTATGACATTGTTTAACCATAAAATAATGCAACATTTTCTTGAAGCTAACAGTAATCTTCATGTTCTTCTTACTCTTTTCCTTTATTCAATTAATCCACCATAATACTTAACATACTACATTAACAATAGAACATATAAACACTTATACCATACAGATTCTCAACATAAATATAATATATCTATAATAGAAATTGACATCTTTTAGCAATAATATTACAACAATGAAGTATACTCATCTGGTCAAGCAGGTTTATGCGACTGAAGGCTTGAATGCAACGTTCCACCCAACCTTTTGGTCCTCTATCTAGCGTATAATATTTATGCCGAGAGGCCACCCCTGATTTGTGCATCAAATCCACTAGGGATATAGAGTTAATAAGAATTTATTGTCCCGATTAGAGAACCGACAACCTCCCGACACAACTAACAAGGAGTTTGGTCTTCGACTACAAGTTTGATCTGACAATGATGTATTTTACTTCGAAGTCAATAGAACTTCACTATATTAATGAGTTCGAGTAAAATCGTAGAACTCGGCGTGTTTGATTTCTCTATTAATGAGTTCGACTTACATTTTATGGGCATATATATCAAATACAATATGATCCATCATTTCTCAACAATTGGGTGGTGGATTTTATCTATTAAACAAGCTATTTTTACGCGCAATAACTTGGATCACTACAAATGGAAAAGTAGAGACTGATTTTAATATTCAACTCGTTTTCAGTAAAAGATTAGCATATCTCTCCAAGTGCCTAAACCATGGAGGTCAACCCTCACATAAATAGATGTTATACTAAATTGTTTGTGCATGTTTAATCATTGGTTTGACATAGTTAGACTCTTACCTCTGGAGCACATCTTTCGTTAGGCACAATGATAAGACTGAAACTCTATTTTTTTTATACATAGAACAACAATTAGAATTAAAGAGTGTCTCTATAATTTGCTATTGAAAATCAATCACTGCTGAAAATACAAGTGACATACTAAGTACCAGTTCCTCTATTGGGTTTTGGAGTCTTATTGAGGAAATAACTAACTCACCGGTATTTACAATGGTTTAGGCTACCAACAACCTTATTAAATGAAAAAGTGCTTGAGAAAGCACACATTGACTGGGCCTCTAAAAATGATATTTCCATCAAGATTTTCCAAAATGAAAATGTTGCTATTCAAAAACTTGGAAACCCAAAATGGTCCAAACCATAAATTATCGAACTTACCATGTTTTGGCTTATCTTCCCTATGTGTATCCCATATTAGAACTAAATCACCCGGGGATAAAGTATCTTCTTTTCCTCTTTTATCAAAGATTGCTTTGACTCTATCACAGTGTGCCTGAGTTTTTTCCAACAATATTTCTCTAACTTGTTGGGATTCAATCATCTGATATATCCTTTGTTGAATTGCATTTGGTTCCTCAACCTCATCCTGCAAAAATTTTAAAAATGACAAGCCTAATTGAATAGGAAAAACTATATTAGTCCCATACACAAGTTGAAAAGGGGAAGTATTGATAGATTTTTTTGTACTAACCCTATCATCCCATAGTGCATATTTAAGCCTCGTGTCCCATGTCCTTTTCTTTTTTGATAACAAATTTTTAATGTTATTTAGGAGATTTTTGTTTTTAGACTCTACAAGGCCATTGCCTTGAGGATAATAAGGTGTAGATTGTTTAAGAATTACATTATACCTCTCACAAAAATGAACCATATCAGCAGACTTAAAGGCATGGGAATTATTGGTTATCAATTTGCATAGACAACCAAATCTTGCAAAAATGAATTCCTCCAAGAAGTTAATGATTACCTTATCAGTTTCCCTCCTTATTGGAATAGATTCTACCCACTCGGTGAAGAAATATTTTGTTTTCAATATCCATTTATGATGTCCATTGGACGGAGGATGAATTTCACCAATGAAATCTAATCCCCATTGTTGAAAAGGGGCATCAACTACAATACGATTCAATGGCAATGATAACAACTTCTGTCTTCCAATAAATTTCTGACATTCTACACATGCCATGACTTTAGAAAACACATCAGAGAATGAGGATGGCCATTAATATCTTGTTCTTGGGATTTTGAAAGTTGTTTTCTTCCAATAGCAGTGTCCTCCATAGGCTCTACTATGTAAATATTTCATAAACACATCAGCTTCATCTTCATAAATGCATTTCAATAACACACCACTAGGGTCTTTCCAAAACATAGTCTGATTTATTATGCAAAATTTTTGAGCCTTTAGCTTCAAATATCTAAATTTATTCTTGTCAAAATCTAGTGGACACTGAAGATTCAACAAAAAGAACACAATATATTTATTCCAAACTGATGCAGAGTACTTATCCATAATTTGTGAGATTTCATCATTTTCCTGTATCTCATTAATAACAAACTAATTCAAAACTAAATTTAAACCCAGTTCCTTGCAATTAGAATCAACAAGCAGTCTAGCTAAACCTTAGTCTTTTATGAATTTTGTCGGTTTAATTTCAATATCGTACTCAAGCAATTTAGCTATCCGCATACCCCTCCTACCTTCATTGTCAGGCTGAATTAATACGTATTTTACAACACTGCTCGGGACATAAGCAATTACTTTTGATTGAAGAATATACAATCTAAATTCTTTCAAGGCTTTAATTAATGCATAGGCCTATTTTTATATGATATCATACCTTAATTCAACATCCCTTAGAACCTTGATGAAAAATGCAATAGGATGATCATATCCATCTTTATTCTTGTGCAATAAAACACCAGCAATAGTGTCCTCAGAGGAAAAAGAAAATGTAAGGAATTCTTTTAAATAATATAGAATAATGAGCATGGGCACTTCAACTAAAGCTTGTTTGATTTTTTCAAAGGACTCTCTAGCTTCCTTAGTCCATTTTACTTCAACATATTTTTTCAAGATGACTGTAATGTGCTTAATAATTTCAGCAAAGTTAGAGACAAATCTTCTGAGGAAATTAATCTTACCAAGAAATTATTGAATTCCTTTATTGTTCCTGGGAAGATCAATTTTTAAAATTGTTTCCACCATGTCTGGATCAATTTTGACTCCCTATTGAAAAACTATATGTCCAAAGAGCCTGCCTTCTTGCATTGGAAAATTTGAGTCTTTAGGATTAAGGGAGATACCATATGTTATGCACTTTAAGAACATCTGCTTTAGATGCTTGATATGCTCTTCAATTGAATTAGAAAACATGGTGATGTAATCCAAGTAGATAACAATAAATTTGTCTTTCTCACCTATGAAGGCTATAACCATAGCCCTCTGAATTGTCACCCCTGCGTTCATCAAGCCAAAAGGAATCCTGTCATACATGAATGTTCCCCAGGGTGTTACAAAAGTAGTCTTTTCTTTATCTTCTTCGTGGACAACAATCTATTTATACCGAGAGAACCCATCTATCATGGAAATCCATTGTGCTCCAACTAGTCTTTGCAAAATTTCGTCCATCTTCGGTAAAGGATAATTATCCTTTAGAGAAATTCTGTTCAAATTTCGGAAATCGACACATATTCCGATTTCACCATTCTTTTCCCTTGCAGGAACAAGGTTAGCAACCCAAGTAGAAAACCTTAAAGGAACAATAATCTTTGCATCAAGTAGTTTTTTCAGTTCATTTTCAACAACAGGTAATAGTGTTGGGTTAACTTGTCTTAATTTATACCTAAATGGTTTAGCAGTAGGTTTCAGAGGTATTTTATGCTGGACTAAACTTGTATCAAAAGTATTCAAGTCCTCATAGGACCATGCAAATACATCCACAAATTATTTCATTAAATCCACATACCTCTTTTGTTGTTCATCCGACAAAGCTTTTGATAGTTTCACCATTTTAGAATCAGACTTTGTGTGAATATTGCAATATACAACGTTGTTTTGTATATGTTGAGCCAAAGTATTTTGCATTGTGTCATGATTAGAAAATAATATTTCCAGAGGGACCAAACCTTTGGGTAATAAATTACCTTTGAGTTCGATAATGTTGGCATGACTAGCAACTGTATTAGATAAATATGCATTTTGCAAATTGTCAACTTCATCTTCCTGATCTATCAAGGATCCTGAAAACTCACCAGATGACTGTAAAAACCTATTAATTTCTGAATCATCCTCAAACACCTGCCAATTTTTTATATTGTCTGGGACTGAAGATATATGCTTGAATTCCACAACATATCTTAGATGAGGCTGAGTTGGTACCTTAAAACAACTAGCAGCCAACGCTAGAGAATATGTAGTTTCATTACAATCTCTAGGAACAAAAGAGATGTTAAAATCCAAGAAATAATTCTCAATTTGATCCCACACTTCATTGCGATAAACCTTGAGTTTCTTATGTTTAGTCTGATAAATATTTATGACTTGCTGAACTGTTAATTTTGAATCTCCAAATACTGTCAATTCCTTTATATTCATGTATTTTTCCGCCCTCAAACCCAAAACTAATGCTTCATATTCAACTATATTATTGGTAGCTTCAAATTTGAGTTTGTACATCAAAGTAATTATTTCATCAATAGGAGTAATCAGACCAATACCTACTCCATCGCCCTCTTTAGAAGATGCACCGTCAAAATACATTCTGCAAAGGCTATCTTTTATCATCGTATGTTGCTACTTTTGAACTTATTTATCCACTAGTACCGAGCCTGTAATATGATCTAAAATGAAAAATGCAAGAGTCCAAATTTTGTTGCACAACGTAAATAGGGTGGTTGATAGGATTTGAATGGTCACTGACAATATAAGATAATTGAGCCTCCCTATACAATCACCTTTGTTCACCTCTGAATACATGAATTTTTGCATAAGAATAATCCATCTATAATGTTCCTCCCAACTTTGTAGTACAAGACCTTGACAATAACATACCATACTTTGGAGGAATATTTGCCACAACCACATCCATAAGAATTCTTTTCATGGGTAACTGGGCTAGGTTGACTACCAAATCCTTAATGACTCCTAGACATTTTATAGCTCTTGAATCAAAAGCATACAAATCATGGAAATTTTTAGTTATACTAAGACCTAGGGATTCCATAATTGCTTTTGGCATTACATTGTGTGAAGCACCAGAGTCTAGGAGGCAATTGTGAAGCATTTTTTCGTGGACAAATAGAGTAATATAAAAAGTGGGAGGAAAATAAAATTTCCCATCCACTTGGGGTCCAAATATAATGGTAGGATTCTCATCCTATAGGTTGGCAGTATCAGAAGAAGGAAGATCGGTGGCAGGTTGCAAAATATCCACGATTGACTCTTTAAAAGGTCGATTTTTAACAAGTTCAGTCAAAGGAATAGGTATTTTGATTTTATTAATTTCTTGTTCAAAACTGAACAAGCCAGAAGCTCTATCTATCTTCTTTACCTATGAATCCTTGCCTTTATTTCCCAACAATTCTTGTTTCTTTTTTTCTTGCTTAGTCAATGTTTTCCTATCTGGAATCATCACCTTCTTTTGATAAGTTTGAGAATTTGGTTTTTGTCCTGACCTAAGGTCATATTTCTTTGGTTGATTGGCTTGAAAAACATTGTAGGAACTTTCATGTACTTGATCTATCATATGAGATTGTTCATATTCATCCTGAATAAGGAAACTAACATATTGATCTTCTTCAAGAAGCTAAACTTCTGTGTCTAATTCTTCATTCTCTACATCACCCGATTCATTGATTTCATCATCTACCAAATTTTTCAACGGAGGTTGAATTTTTCGCTCCTCATTTTCTCATCTTTCTCTTCAGAAAAACTGAGGATTAAAAGCTCAACGAAACTGATTTGAGTTTTTGTTAGGCATTTCTTATGCAGGTTTGTTTTTAGTTATGTTATCAACCTCGAATTTGGTTAACTTTGAAGTTAAATCCTTAATCATTTTTCCATTTCATCAATCTTATGATCTTGAGACTTTGATCCAGAAGTTGAAGCTCCTAATTCTTTCTTTTGTTTATTTTTATCAACTTCTTGTTATTGAGGTTTAGTCCTAAATATGTCAGTTGCCATAAGGTTTGACTCTACTTCCAGAGCAACTTCATGCATATTGGAAAGAGTTACAGCCCCTCTTTCTCTCAATAATAGAGAAAAATTTGCATTGAATGCATTGGAAAAAGTGAGCTTGGCTGATGTTTCTGTGGGTTTAATCTCAACATGAATTTTGCTATATATTTTGTTAAACCTTTTACTGAAATCTGCTACAAACTCATTAGGTTTTATTTTGAGTGCTCCAAATTATGTGATGTAATAAAGATAATCCTTTGTATCCCCCCATTGTTTCATAAAGGCATCTTATAATTATTCAATTCCATTGATGGAATTGGTGGGTTACTCCCACAACCACTTTCTAACTTCACCATCCAAGCTTTGCACAAAGACTCTCATCCAAATGTCCCCATTTTCAATATTTTGATTATCTGCATAACTGTAGTATGCATTCAAATGTTCCTCAGCAATAACCTCTCCCCGTCCATTGAACCTAGGGATATACTTGAGATAATCATCACTGGGAAAAGCATTTAAATGTCATGGTAAAACGAAAGGAGCATATCTCACAACCATAGTGGCATCCATTATGTTGGGTTGTTGGAGATCCATTTTAGGTAAAAATTGAACTTCGATTCAACTGGTGAGAGATGTATAAAGGGTATATGTATGTGTAACAGGTTTAAGAAATTCAAATTGCTCATACTTCAGGAGTTCCTCTTTCACCTCTCTTTATGATAAAGGATTGGTATAGACTTTAAAATCAGCAGTTTCACACTTAGGCTCAAACACTTCAATTTCAGGAATGGAGATGGAGGGAACTAGTTTTTCATCATTTTCTTATGAAGATAATAGTTCTTTGGTAAAAAAAAAATTATTTCTTGATCTAAGCTATCTTTGATAAAGGGGGATGAAACATTCTCAGATATGATAGAAGATGAAGATCCAAATCTCTGTCGAGCTCTAGCTTCTCTCAAAATTTGCTCTGGGTCAAAACAAGCTCCAGGATAAGAGGAGAGGATGAGTTTTCTTGAGTCCCATTCTTTTTGGAAGCCGCAGTTACATAATAGAATCATCGGGTGAAAAATGCATTCACAAACACTGTCTGACTTATATTCACTTGAAGATAAAAATATTAATAAGGATACATATAGATTCCTTATAATTCATCATGAAATGTTCTAAGAATAGAACCGTCTTTAAAACATGCTTTTGAAAACTTCATGATGTCGATTCGGGAAAATGGGGTATAAATTTTTTAAGGCTTCATCCAAACAATCCAATTAGGTTAGATTCATTATTCACTCGAAGATAAAAATATTAATATGGATACATATAGATTCCTTGTAATTCATCATGAAATGTTCTAAGAATAGAACCGTCTTTAAAACATGCTTTTGAAAACAAACTTACCATGTGAATTCGTAACTTGGACCTCTTAACTTAAAGGAATATTGTCTGGATATAATTTACGCCTACTTCATCAAATATCAGAGACATCATTAAGCATAAATATAGGGGGTTTAATTAAAGATCAAGCACCCGTTTTCTTGTGAAACTCATTTACTTAATGACAAGTATGATACAAAAATAGTACAAGATTTTCATAACTCCTCAAGTACATTCCAAAATGCCATAACTTACTCTATATTAATGTGAAGACACATTTATCATATCAATTGTATATTACATTAATTTCAACCGTTATCCTTTTCTAATTTCATTCCCTTTCTAAATATCACATAATTCCCAATATGATAATGAGGTCCAACATACTAGTATCTTTTACCTCACATGAACTGTACCACACAAACATTTATATCCTGTCACCATATCATGGATTACCAGTCATTAGTAAGGTGGTTAATCACATTTAAATATATCTAGATTTCCTAATTATACCTTTTTGAAGGTATATTTCCCTATAACAAGTTAGAAAATTGCCGGTAAAATTATTCATAGTTCCTAACTTAGTATTTCTTCAATTATAGAAATATACACAAGTTCAACAGTCAAGAACCTATCTCCATAAAAGTGGAATGTTGATGATTGGAGTCACAAAAATAAGAATTGTTCGATATCTTTAAGGAGGTAACACAAATTATTAATCTTATTATTTATACTATTCAATTCTCTTAGTCATTTAGTTGTAATAAAGCTAATAACTTACATAAAAGAGAACCTATAATCGATTGAATTTTCAACATAATAAGAGCAAATTTTTATAATTATGACATTGTTTAACCATAACAATAATGCAACATACATTTTCTTGAATCTAAGAGTAATTTTCATGTTCTTCTGACTCTTTTCCTTTATTCAATTAATCCACCATAATAATTTACAGTAGAACATATAAACACTTATACCATAACTACATTAACAGTAGAACATATAAACACTTATACCATAACTACATTAACAATAGAACATATAAACACGTATACCATACATATTCTCAACATAAACATAATATATCTTTAATAGAACTTGACATCTTTTAGCAACAATATTACAACAATGAAGTATACTCATCTGATCAAGCAGGTTTATGTGACCGAAAGCTTGATTGCAACGTTCCACCCAACTTTTTAGTCCTCTATCTAGAATATAGTCTTTTCGCTAAGAAGCCACCCCCGATCTGTGCATCGAATCCACTGGGAAATAGAGTTATTAAAAAATTCATATATTTTATGATGTATTTTACACCAATCGACACAATCCCTCCGTAACAAGAAAAAGCGACATTTTTTTCCCTTCCACCTCTATGACAAAAAGATCGGTTCTTACTTTCAACCGAACAAGAGTCTAATTGATTCTTTTAATGGCCTTTATCTCATTTGTTAATATTTATTTAAACAAATAAATGTGTGTTTTAAATTTAGGCTATAATTACAAATTATGGCTTTTATATTATATTTTAATCATTACTCCAACGATGACTATGGTTATATTAATCATATTTTTCTTTTATTTTCCCATTATAATGTTAAATATTTTCTCACTTAGGGGTCTTAGATAATGAATTTCTTTCAATAATTAGAATATTAAATAATCCAATTAATTAATAACCTTAGAGATATTTTCCCTATTATCCTTTTCACCCAAAGAAGATAACATTCATTATTCTCTTCCTTAGAGTAATAAATTATCTATTATGTCCCCAGGTTAATAAATGAATCACATTATTCTTCCATGCCTTCCTATTGATAAGCTTATAAGAACTACTTCCAAGCTTGTAATGAGCTATTCCCTTGAGTTAATATTATTTTACTTCTACATGAGCAAAAACACTCATAAAAGATCATAGGAGATTTTCACTTATTAACAAGGTCATAGAAGCTTGTTATTTTCTAACTGACAATTAGTAACTTAGTCTGCTCAAGATAATCTTCAACTTAGGATGGCACTTAAGAAGTTTGGATCATTAAGTGAGCATCCACTGTTCACCTTTCTTTGAGTGCGCACTGCATCGAGATGACACCCGTCATCAACTCATGGCTTCCCAGCCATCAACCTCCCCCCTAGTGGATTCATGCCCCCATCGTTTGTTGCGTCAAGTCCTTCATTCTCCTAACTGATGCAGAATGCATTGGGGCCTAGGCAGAGTAGTCGAAGATGATCGACAGGAAAAAGGCCAACCAGAGGGAGTGTCGATGACCACTGGTACATAAGTGAAGATTGGCTATCGAATTCAATGAGTCGAGCAGGAGCTATTGAGATGCGTCGACAGAAGGAGGAAGTCGAGAGTCGACATGTTTAGGGTCGACAGACGATAGAGTTGCAGCAGAGATGTTGGGGTCGACAGGTTAAGGCGAAATCCAAGCAAGGGGGGATGGGCGGACTGGCAATCGCACAAGAATAAGGAAGTCGACGAATATGTCGAAGGATGACGAAAGACAGTATGGTCGAGGCGGTGATGGAGCCGACTACTATAGCAGTTTCAGAAGGACATGCAGAAATTCAAGGGGAGTACTTAGCAGCCTTTCAGGGTTGCTAAGGAAGTTATGAGCACTTATGGAGGGTGGTTGACGACATGACAGATGTCACCTAAGGTGGAGGTTGTGCAGCATAGTAGCGGCGCTAACAATTGTAGGTCTGCAGGATCATAGAATATCGGTGGACAGAGGAAGCGTGTCTTGGGAAGAGTAGCAACAAAGTAGAAGGCGAGGGGACTTGGATCAGTTGGATCAGTCACTCAAGGGGATCAGTTAGTTCCATTTTTGGACTTAGCAGAGAGTAGGAACTCGAGAGAATATTTGTAGATTGGATAGGACAATCACACATCTATCGAGCGTAAGGAAGATCGAGCCATAGCTTAGATTTCCGCAGTGAACCAGAAGAGGGTGAAGATCGACACGCTGAGAGAGTACATAGTTACTTATGTATATTGTAATGGGACGAGGCCTACATAATTAGTTGTTTACATTCCGTGCAATACACATTGTAATCATATTCGATTGAAGTAATAGAAGCCGAATTGTGGTATCCTATTTACATCTTGTTTATGTGAACGCGTGTGTTGTGTGTAGTCGTTAAGCAAGAACCCTTGTCGGGTGACCTTGTGTCAAGTGGTATCATAGCAAAAAAATCCTGTGAGCGGGAAGAGTGGTGATATCAACCTGACTTGCATCAAGTGGTATCAAAGTTGGAAGTGAATCAAGTAGAGTGTTTACAGCTCCAGTTGTGGTTGGGTAGAGTTGTGCATGTTGTGAAAGTCCAGTTGCGATTGGACAAGAGTGGGAGTTTTAGCTGAGGTTGAAAATGGCTCATAGAGGCGTTAATGTCTGAGGTGTTGGACAAGGAGCGTGTGGCGCAGCAGTCACAGCTGATCATGAGATGTTCGATGAGTGCGTCCGAACAATGCAAAGCTTGACTAATGAAGTCGCAGCGATCAAAGAAATCCAAGGGCGTGGTTGTGTTCCTAATGTGTTAGACCACAGCGACAAGGAGGTCAAAGAGGTGGAAGCACAGGAAGCAGCAGGAGAAGAACCAGAAGAAAAACTGATCAAAATTCTGTCAGAGATGAGAGGTCGGACAAAGATAGATGTACGTACCTACTCAGGAAGTCTGGATCCATAAGACTTGATCAACTGGTTCATAGATATGGAGAAATACTTCAACATAAAGCAAATCGAGGATCCTAAATGGGTTTAGACTGCATGTATGAGGTTGAAGGGTCATGCCTCATTGTGGTGGGAAAATGTGCAGGCTGACAGAGTCAAGAAAGGCAAGGAGAAAATCAAGTCTTGGGACAGGATGGTCACCAAGCTGAAAGGGAAGTTCTTTCCAGGTGACTATGTGATTTCCTTGTTCCAGAAGTTACAAAACTTTCGACAAGAAGAGATGACCGTGAAGGAATACATGGAAGGGTTCTACAGATTGTCGATAAGGTCGGGACAAACCGACGAAGGAGAAGAAGCCGTCGTGAGATATGTCCATGGATTGAAATACGCCATACAGGACGCATTGAGTATGTCAAGATTCAGAGCAGTCGGTGAAGCCTACCAGTTAGATTTGAAGGAAGAGGAAAAACTATCGAGGAAATTTGCATCGACCAGAGGTAGGATGACTGGTCGTGGTGCGAAGACTGTTTCCGCGAAAGGCCACAGTAGCAGATACAGGAGAGAAGCTGTCGAAGACAACCGACGTGCGGAAGGGACATCGACTAGAGAGAAAGCACAAGAAAAATGATGTGATGGTCGAGAGACACACAGTCGAGGTGTGTATGGTCGAAGTGGTCCATCCGACAGAAAAGGAGCTGACAGACCAGCTATGGTTTGTTATAAGTGTCGAGGAGTCGGACAAAAGGAATATGAATTCCCAGAGAACCTACATGTTGCAAAGGAGTCGAAACCCAGACGTCAAAGGGATGAGAAAGATGACGAGAGGGAAGAGTTGACATCCAACAGTAGTGTAGATGAGAAGAAGAAAAGTCAAAACCTAATGGTCAGGAGAACATTGGTTCAGGAAGACCGACGCGACGAGAAAGAGCCAACACAATGAAAGGCTATCTTTCGAACTAGAGTGTGAATCGGTGAATGGCATTGCAAGACCATAGTTGATGGTTCAGTACGGAGAATATTGTATCGATGGAGGTCATTGAGAAAGTGGGATTGAGATGCGAGAACATCCAACTCCATACAAGATCTCATGGTTGCAGAAAAGACACCATGTGAAGGTGACCAAACAGTGCCTGATTAACTTCAAGGTCGGGAAGCTTGAAGACAATGTACTATGCGACGTAATCCCAATGGACGCATGTCATATGTTGTTAGGGATACCATGGAATATGATCGGAAGATGATCTATGATGGTCGATCAAACACAGTCACAGTGTTGAAGAATGGCGTGCGAAGGACTTTGAAGCCAAAGCAGGAAGATCAAGTCGACTGCAAGCAAGGCGAGAGCAACTTTTGGGAGAAGCGAGTGTTGATGTGTTCAGCCAAGGAATTCCTCACGGAGGAGGAAAAGCAGTCGGGATGTTTATCCATTATTCTGAAAGGGCCATGTGTCAAAAGGTCAATAATAGAAAAGATTATGGTTGAAGTCGAAAAGATCCTCGATGAGTTTCGAAGCATAGTAGTCAACAAGGCACCGACGAGATTGCCACCGACGAGAAGCATATCCCATAAAATTGACTTGATTCCAGGGTCGAGTCTGCCAAACAAGGCATCGCATAGGATGAGTCCGACAAAAGGTCAGGAACTCAATCGATAGTTCCAGAATTTGTTGGACAGGGGATTGTTCAGAGAAAGTCTGAGTCTGTGCGTTGTACCAGCGGTATTAGTGCCGTTGAAAGGTGGAGAATGGAGGATGTGTACAGACTCTAGATCCATAAACAAGATCACAATCAAGTACGGTTTCCATTACCGAGTATGGACGACTTGATGGATTGCTTGAGTGGAGCGAAGTACTTCACGAAGATTGACCTGAAGAGCAGTTATCACCAAATTTGAGTTAGAGAAGGAGATGAATGGAAAATAGCATTCAGGATGAAGGAAGGGTTGTATGAGTGGTTAGTCATGCAGTTTGGATTGACTAATGCACCCAGTACATTCATGTGGTTGATGAATGACGTACTGAAGCCATTCTTGGGTAAGTTCGTCATAGTGTATCTAGATGACATCCTAATATTTAGTCGAACCAAGAAAGCACTTCGGGCATATTCGACAAGTATTGCAGAAGTTGCAGGAAGAGAAGTTGATGGTGAAACTACAAAAGTGTTTCTTCATGAAGGAAGAACTGGTGTACTTGGGATTTTTAATCTCGAGTAAAGGGTTAGTGATGGACCCAGAAAAGGTGAGGGCAATATTGGATTGGCCGGAACCGACAAGCACGACTGGAGTGAGAATTTTCCATGGACTTTCCAGTTTTTACAGGAAGTTCATTTGGGGATTCAGTCGGATAAGTGCACCTTTGACAGAGTGCATGAGAAAGGGGGAGTTTAAGTGGACGGAAGTTGCCCAGTGAGCTTTCGACAAGTTGAAGGAAAAGGTCACTGAGAGCCCAGTGTAAGTGCTCCCAGATTTCGACAAAGTTTTCCAAGTCGATTGCAATGCGAGTGGAATGGAAATTGGAGAAGTGTTGAGCTAGGAGGGCCGACCAATTGCATTCTTCAATGAGAAGTTGGATGATGCAAAGCGGAAATATTCGATCTATGACCAGGAATTTTATGCTATTGTTCAAGCATTGAATAAATGGAGGCATTATTTGTTTCCCAAGGAATTTGTGTTGTATACAGATCACCAAGCACTGAGATATTTGAATACTTAGTCAAAGTTGGATCAGCGGCACATGAAATGGGTCGAATTCCTGCAAGGATATACAGTCATGTTGCAACACAAATCGGGAAAGTCAAACAAGGTTGTCGGCGCGCTGAGTCGAAGAGTTGCATTGTTGAACACAATGACAAATCAGGAAACATGAATAGAGTCGATGAAGGAAGAGTATGCGACCGACGAGGATTTTTCAAAAGCATGGGAAGCTTGTCGTGAGCCATGGAGTGTCGACAGGACTCCATACTTGGATTATTTCATCCAAGAGGGATACATATTTAAGGGACAACAGTTGTGTATTGCCATAGGATCCGTGAGGGAGAATCTAATCCAAGAACTGCACAGCGGTGGATTAGCAGGTCATTTTTGCATCGACAAGACCAAGGCATTGGTCGAAGAGAAGTATTATTGGCCAGGAATGACGACAGATGTCAGGAACTGGGTACGACAATGTCGAGTTTGTCAGTTGGAAAAAGGAAGAAGTCAGAACACGGGGTTGTATACATCATTACCTGTATTGAATACCCCATGGGAGCACTTGAGCATGGATTTTGTGCTAGGATTTTCAAAGACGCAGCAGGGAAGCGACTCAATATTTGGTGTAGTTGATAGATTTTTGAATATGGCACACATTTTTCTGTGTCGGAAAACAAGTGACGCCACAGGAATTGTTGTACTATTCTTCAAGGAGGTAGTCAAATTGCATGGGTTTCCTAAGAGTATCACATCGGACAGAGATACCAAGTTTATGGTTCATTTTTGGGGAACCCTATGGAAGAAAATGGACATGAGGTTGCAGTTTATCTCGGCATATCATCCGCAGAGAGACAGACAGACCAAGGTGGTGAACAAAAGTTTGGGAAACCTTCTGATGTGTTTGATGACCGACAGACCCAAGCAGTGGGAGAACGTGTTGGTGCAAGCAGAGTTCGCATACAACAATTCTTTGAATCGGTCGACAAATTTGAGCCCATTCCAGATTGTTCAGGGAAGAATCCCACATGGAGTGGCATATTTGGTCGAGTTACCAACAGATATCAGGAAAAGCGCGGATGCAGAATCATTCGTAGATCATATGAAATGAGTGCAAGAACATGTGCGAAAGCGCATAGAAAAGAGTAATGCGGCATACAAGTTGAGAGCCGGAAGGAAGAAGAGGTTACACTTGTTCAGCGAAGGAGACTTAGTCTATGCACATTTGCAAAACGGGATATTTCCGATAGGAACCTATAACAAGCTTAAGCTGAAGAAGATTGGACCATGTAAGATATTGAGGAAGATTTCAGACAACGCTTATGCGTTGGAGCTGCTGAAAGACTTGAGCATTTCACCAACGTTCAATGTCTCAGATATGTACAAGTTTGAAGAGGGGTCAAGCAGCAGAAGTGCGGAAGTGTCGAACATCGACTGGACAGTGCAGATTCCAGATCAACACAAAGAGGAAATCACAGAAGTTATAGAGGAACGCGAAGTCGAGCATACGCGTAGTTCACGAAGGAAAGAATATTTGGTGCGATGGAAAGATGATGAGTTGCAGGAGGCGACATGGATTTTCGAAGACGAGTTCAGGAGACTAATGGAGCAGTCGAGTTCTTTTTCACCTGGGGAGTCTAATGCAGGAGCATCGGGGCCTAGGAAAAGCAATCGAAGATGATCTACAGGAAGAAGGCCGACCAAAGGGAGTGCTGACGACCACTGGTGCGGAAGTCAAGAGTCGAAATTTTTAGGATCGATAGATGACAGATTTGTATCAGAGACGTTGGGGTCGACAGGTTGTTGAACCGCGACACCGATAGGTTAAGGATAAATCCAAGCGAGGGGGAAGGGGCGGACTGGAAGTCGCACAAGCAGAAGGAAGCTAACGGATATGTCGAACGCTGATGGAAGAAAATATGGTCGAGGCGGTGATGGAGCCAACTACTATAGTAGTGTCAGAAGGACACGCAGAAAGTCAATGGGAGTATTTAGCAACCGTTCGGGGTTGCTAAGGAAGTTATGAGCAGTTATAGAGGGTGGTTGAAGACATGACAGATGTCACCACAGGTGGAGGTTGTGCAGCATGGTAGCGGCGCTTACAATTGCAGGTCTGTGGGATCAGAGAAGATCGACGGACAGAGGAAGTGTGTCTTGCGAAAAGCAGCAACAAAGTAGAAGGAGAGGGGACTTGGATCAGTTGGATTAGTCACTCAAGGGGATCAATTAGTTCCATTTTTTGAGTGAGTAGAGAGCAGGAACTCAAGAGAAGATTTGTGGATTGGATAGGATAGTCACACATCTACCGAGCACAAGGAAGATCGAGCCATAGCTCAGAGTTCCGCAGTGAACCAGAAGAGGGTGAAGATCGACACACTAAGAGAGCACACAATTAATTTTGTATATTGTAATAGCCTAAGGCCGACATAATTAGTTATTTACATTCCTTGCAATTCGAATTGTAACCATATTCGATTGAAGTAATAGAAGCCAGCTTCTGGAATCCTGTTTACATCTTGTTTATGTGAATGCGTGTGTTGTGTGTAATCGTTAAGCAAGAACCCTTGTTGGGTGACCTTGCGTCACTAATTCTACAAGTCAAAAAAAAAAACTTAGGAAATTACTTACAGAAGGAACTGGTACAATGTTACATTTTTAGTTACAAAAGTATAGGGGTAAAAGGAGGGACATCACACCTAGCTATGGCTTATTTATATACATGATGGATACTATTTTATGGCGTTATATTATTTACATCATGGATCATTTATATACATGTTATTGTTTCTTGTGTTATTTTGTATGAAACAAATGTCAAACAATAATATAATTAGCATAAGCATTAGTAATCAAGTTTTTATTTCTTGAAATATGATTATATGTTATAAAAATGAAAGATCGTTCAAGCAACTGAACTCTTAAGAACTGACATAGCAAAGTAGTATCACGAATTCTATACTTGTCATTTAGTTGGGATACAATCATCTTTGAGTCAAGTCTTACTTCAAGATATAATATATCATGGGATAAATCATCTCCAAGTAATTCAATGACAACACTATATTCATCCCTAATGTTAGTTACCATACCAAGACAAACACCTCCTGATGAGACTAGTTGACCCAAGGGTAAGTAAATCACCCAAGCAATTGAATTGAGGTGATGAGTATGGTGACTATAGCTATCAGAAAATCCTAGAAAAAATTGACTTGACATTTGAAAATAACAACGTATTTTTATAATATTAACGCCAAAAGATAGACTATAAAAATGTCCAGTTATTTACATGAAAAAGTACATGATCTAAGCATAATACTTCTTCAAATAGAGTCCACTTCTAGGCTCTAGAAACTTGTGCCCTTCATGATCTACTAACTCATGGGATCCTTTACTTAAGACATGTGTTACAATATATGGACCAATCCACATGGGGTTAAATTTTCCTGGCCCTAAATGTTCTTTGTCCTGGTCGTAAACTAAGAAAAGATCACCTTCAGAAAAGACTCTAGGTCGGACAGACTTGTCATGTTGACACTTGACCCTCTTTTTATGTGCCTCTTTATCCATGGTTGCATATCGACATTGTTCGTCTAGATGTTCCAAGTGAATCAACCATTTCTCCAAACATAAGTCTCGGGTAAGAGTTGTACAGCTAACTTCAGAGAAGGGATTTCACACTCAATCAAAATTACTGCTTCCAATCCAAGAACGAGTTGGAAAGGTGAAACACTTGTAACAATTTTAACTGTGGTTCGATAATACAAAAGAGCATGATATAACATAATATGCCAGTTAGATTTACTAGCATTAAGAGTAAGTTGAAGAATAATATTAAGAGTTTTATTCACAGCTTCAACTTGACCATTAGCTTGTGGTTAAAACGGAGATGAGTGATCTTGTTTAAAACCCAACATGGTGATCAATTCCAACATCATGTAGATCTAAAAATGACTGCCATGATCAGTGACAATCTCTTTCAGGATAAGTGATAATTTCAGCCATCATCCTTAAATGTATGCATAGCCTCTGCCCACTTAGAAAAATAGTCGACATCCACTATAATATATTTATGCCCCCCTGTCAAATCTAGGTTGCAAGTCATAAAATCAACCCCCCACTTGGTGAAGGGGCATACGGAAATACTGGGAAAAAGAGGAGATGGATGCACCCCCATCTTCTTGATAAATATTTGACATGGATGACAATGTTTAAATGCTTCCATGCAAGCTTTAAAAATTGAAGGAAAAAAATAACCAACACATAATATTTTTTGGGATGTAGCTAACCCAGATAAATGACCCCCACATGCTCCATTGTGGGCATCATTCAAAACAAACTCCGCTTCTTCATGGGTAAAACATCGACACAAAATGGAATCAACTCCTCTTTGGTACAAAGTGTTGTTGATGATGAGGTAATTCTTCACATTATGGCATAAATGTCTTCATTCATCCTTTGAAAAATAATAATGGAACTGCAAAGTTTGAATATAGATCAAAATATCTCCATACCAAGGGTCAGATGAAGAAATCAAAAAATATGTGTTCATCAGGGAATGAGCTTTCTTTGATTCTAGGATTTTCTTCATTTGGAAACTCCGAAATTAATTCAGTGAAAACCAAAGATTTATTTTATTTTGCATATTGAAATTCAAGATCCAATTCTTGTAATATAATAATCCATTTATTGTATTTTCCCCCGATTATTCGTCGGGTTAAAACAAATTGAAATGGATTGACATCCGCAACCACTATGGTTGTTCGCAATAGAATGTAATGACGAAGTCTTTGGACATGATAAACAACTGCCAATGCTAACTTCTCAATGTGTGAATAATGAAGTTCAAGACCTATCAATGAACGACTAAGATAATAGATGGCATGCTCTTGGAGCTGGTCATATTCCTGAACTAAGACTATACCAACCGTTAAATATGATGCATCCAGATATAGAAGGAAATCCCTCGTATAATTTGGTGTGCTAAGTAAATGAGTTGTTAATAATTATTTCTTAAGAGTTTCGAATGAATTTTGAGCAACTTCATCCCAAATGAATGGGACACCTTTCTTAAGAAATCACATGAATCCTTTGGTAATTTTAGCATATTTTATTTTAAGTCGCCTAAGAAAATTAGCCTTCCCAGCTTGTAGGATTTGAAGCTGAGGAACAGTATGAGGAGGAGGAATATTTACAATATACTCAACTTTCAAAGGATCAACCCTGATCCCTTTGGTGGATACAATGAAGCCTATTAAACATCTAGACTCAACGCAAAAATACACCTATTGGGATTCAAATGAATCTTATAATGTTTCCATCATTCAAACACAAGGAAAAAATGATCAGGATGGTCTCGTATCTTTCGATATCGAGCGAGAAGATCATCCAAAAACGGATCTTGAATGTGTTTGATATCATTGAAGGAAAAACTCATTGCATGTTGGAAAGTAGCTCCGATGTTTTTCAAACTAAAGGGAATCTTTCTATAAGCGAAATTACCCCAAGGAAAAATGAAAGTTGTCTTATGTCGGTCCTTGATTTTAATTTGGATCTTATTATAGCCCTAAAATCCATCCATAAAATAAAATATTTTGCTTCCAGCACACTCATCAATAATTTTATCGATGAATGGTGTAGGATAATTTCCCTTGGGATACACTTTGTTCAGATCGTGAAAATCAATACAAACTCTGATAGTACCTTACCTTTTATCTACTGGAATATGGTTGGATACCCATTCTGTCATAGCAATAGGATAGATGAAAACATATTTTAAGAGTTTCTCGACTTCAACTTTAACAATTGTTGACTTCCTAGTATTAACGAGACGAAGTTTTTTCTTAACAGGTTTAGCATTGGGATATGTTCAAATTTCATGTTCGAAAATAGATGGGTCGATGCCTAGCATATCCTCATACGACCAGGAAAAAACATCATGAAACTATTTAAATAAATTGGTATATAAATGCAGACTTCTTCCTCAGAACAATTCACACCGATAAAAATATTTCCACGACATTAGGGTATTTGGAAATATTGGTGGGTGTGGTTTCTTGAATATTTGTCATATTTCCTTTAGCATAGATTCCCTGCTTAGATAAAGGATTTATGGGACTATCATTATTCCCAAGTAGTGTCAAATGGAACTCCTCATTCTCAATTGTTTATAAAGATGGAAGAAATCAAGAGGGATGATGAATATAGTCCCAAGGCTTATAAGGCCCTACCATAGCTTCTAAAATAGCCTCATCTGTAAGCAAGACTGTATCAAAAAAATCCATGGAATGAGAAGAATTGATAGCCCATGGAGGCTTATAACCAAGGTCCAACTCTTCTAAGACTGGAAAAGTTGGGATAGAATCCATAACAGTATCTAGGGTAGGTTGATAAGCAATTTTTGTTGTAGATAAGTACAATAAGTTGATTGTGTTGAGAATTTTCTCCTAACTCGAATGAATTTGGTACGATCCAAGGATCACTTCTATCAAATATGTGATGTGAGTGATCTTCGGACATAGGATCAATATCTTGAACACTAGTCGAACTAATAAAATTAACAGGAGCAAGAAGGTTAAATGGCCCATAAGTGATGGATACATTCATGCACCTAAACTTTCAGTGGACGGATGAGACCGATCAATCCAATGAATATTAGAATCTAAAGGAGATGAAGTAATATTTCGAGTAAATTTCAATTGGTAAATTCTAACAATTCTCCCTTCATGAGGAAATAATAAAACTTGAAATACAGAATATGGGATAGATTGCATAGCATATGTCCAAATCCTCCCTAACAACAATTTGTAGTCAATGAGAGCATCTACGACTTCAAATTCTACTGAAATTGTTTTCCCTTCTAACTCAATTTCAAAAACAGGGAGAACTCCATGAGGTCTAAAATATTTGACACCAAACGCGGTGATTAAATTTGTGGAGGGGACCAATTCTGTAGATCCAAAATCTCTCAAACAAGAAATATCCATGACACATGTGGATGCACCTTCGTCGACAATAGTTCATCTAATAGTTTTGGAACCATGGACTATGCCAATATGAAAGGTAATATGGTAAAGTAATCAGGTTTTAATGTTTGTCATATCAAATTTCACCACTAGATTATTCGTGGAGGCAGTGTTTCCTTTAGCAACTAAGAGTGCATTCCATTGCAACGGGCAACTTCCAGAGGAAACATCACACAAGGTGTTTGGGCCAAGTCTTTAACAATGGAATAGTTGGAAGTTTCCCTAACATTAGGAGTGTGTGGAGCTATTTTGTAGACACCTTTCAGTATCTTTGGCATAGGGTATACAGGTTTCTCTATATGAAGAGGGATCTGTAGCTCAGGATTATCCTTCTCCTTTAGCGGTGGTTCATGACTATATTTTTTTGCTCTCGTTTGTAATAAAGTGCTTCAACTCACCATGTGAATGTAGTATTGATTGGATGACAAGGAATTTGGTGGAACTTCATCAAAACTAGAGTTACTAGAAGACATATGTTGTCCTTTAGGAAAAGGATCCTCTAATACAGTAGGTTGTTGTTGCAGCAAGAGCTTCTGAGATTCATCAATCAAGGGGCATTGATGTGTAAGGTGATATTATTTGCAAATTTTGCAAGGGAACTTAACCTTCATATGTTCTTGCTTACCCCCCTCAGCATTATTAGTGGTTTGGGGTTTTTTTATTTCCCTCCCCTTTCTTACCCTTATTATTGTTTTTCTTTCCGCCAGGTTGCTGAGGACCTTTTGGATTGGACTACACATTGTGTACAATAGCAGTTTGAGAAGGGGAGGTAATAGATGAAGTTGTGCTCATTGTAGATATTTTAACAGATAAATATTTTATTTGTTTTTCAAGTGCTTCTACAATAGGACTATCAATGGAATTAATAATTCCATCGGCATGTGGTCCAGTTTTAGGTTTAGCCAGATCAGTATTTGGCTGTTGTGCATCGAGAATAATGTCATACAAAATACTAGACTCTAAATAGATTAGATGTAATTTTGGGGATTTAAAAATGGCTTCCTCTTCATTAATAACTCCTCAAGTAGATACATCTTTAGAAATCTAAGGTAAAAGTGATTTTAGAAACCATTCTAATAAAAATTCAAGAGGTATGTTATATTTTATCATTCTCTTCCTTCTTCTCCACTCTTGTATATGATACAAAATATGAGTGGCTTTCTTTTTCCTAAAAGTAGATAGTAGATGTGTGCATGCATCATACCAAACAGGAAATTGGAAGTGATTGAGAAAAATTGTTTCCAAATCATGGAAACGATGGTAAGTGGATGATGGCAGTTCAATGTACCATTTAGTTGCTACCCCTGTAAGGGTTCTTTGAAACAACCTTAATATTATTGAATCATCATTTAGTGAATTCTAAGAGCACCACAAATGGAAAGTTGTGAACATGATCTCTTGGATCTATTAATGCCTAAATCTCACACATATGCAACATTTTGACGAATCTTGTAGTAAGGTGTCATCAACACCAATAATGCAGTTCACCAAGGCATACTCAACAAATACAAAAGGAAAAATGAGTCCAAAAGTTCCCAATACCATACAAAATAAGAGGTCATGTGGTTGAACCATTGTTAACTTGTGGTATAATGCATGTTATTAGTTTAGTACCCATGCGATACTCGCACGACTTTTGATTCAATAGCCTCACTATTGTCAAAACGATAGGACCACCTACTTCCTGCGATGCATTAAAGGATCCATCACCTCCAACAATCTGAATTTGGATCCTCACACACTTTGTGGCATTAAATATCCTCCTTGGTGTACCTTGGAACTAGTTCATTGAGTGTATGAGTTCACATTTGGATCTAGTTGTTTCTTGGCAACCTCTTGACCTATAAAAGGAAGCCATTGACATGGATTTTGTAGAGAGAAAGAAGAGAAAATTTATGTTTATGTATTTGTGTCGGAGCTTCCTCGTATCCCAGTTATTCCTACCTTTGTAATCATTCTCAAGCTCCCTGTACACCTTCCTCCAAGGGGCAAGAATTTCTCTCCATTGTTCTATAACCCACTTAGCATATAGTTTTGACAAGAAGGACGTCCCTGAGGGATATTGTTGGATTCCCTTGAATCCCACACCTGCTAGGTGTTGTACAGCTTGACCATTAGGCAATAAAAAGTGGTTTTGAAAACATTTGGTTGTTGTTGAAGTTTGCATTCTTCCCCCATTTCCTTTTGTTGTATTTTGTTTAATTTTTCTCTATTTTATGTGAATTCAGAAAAAATATCTTGCAGGATCATTTGGAGGACAAAAAATCACCACACAGGGGCTCCAAGGATTGAGGCCTTGTTGTCTCCTACAAGGACTATCCCCTTACCAAATGAAGGTATGCACACGTGTGCAATATGTTTCCACAACATTTCTAATGGAAACTTGCTTATTTTTGTCTATTTATTTTAAACTAGGTTGTTTTATGCTGAGTGGTTAATTCTAGGTGTTTCTCATTTGCAAGAGATCGGGTTTACCACCTCCTACTCCAGAATTTGGACCCTTGTCGGCCACACTTAAGTTTTAACCGGTAGCATGGATCACGGCCTCTCAGTCACGCTACACACATAGAAACTCCTTCGACAGTCGTGCTACTCGCACAGGTAACTAGTTCATGACCCTCTCGGCATTCCTTTATTTGACATGCACACCTTTTTTATGTCCTACATGTGCTACAATGCATCTATTATTCATTTGTCTGCTCTACCGCACAGAAGAGTATAGTTTATTCGCACTACAATCATTTGATTTTCTTTTTATCTACATGCAAGAATCTTGCAGCCCCATTGCTGCACACTAATGAACTCAAATTAAGTTAATTTGCAATAATTACTTACTTTTTTAGTATTTATCCCACATAGACCCAGATTAGGGAGTAAAGAGTTCATATCTCTCAAAACTTACCTAGGTAACCAACTTTTAGCCTTTCAACGGGCCTCATTGTTGTCACTAGTATTCAAGACCTCTCTTGTTTATGCTCAATTGACATGTTTTTAGGATCAAGGCTAGTGTAGAATCCACTTTTTGCACACAAGTAAGGACCTAAATACCCTTGTCCCCCTAAGTATCCACACTTGACACAAGGTATCTTAGTGGACAAACTTAGGACATCACCAAGGTGCAATTGTGGGTGCAATTGACTCTTGAAGTTATTTATTTCTATTGGGAGGTGCTACCAAGTCTTCTTGATTGGAACTTTGGCTCCATTGCCGGTAGAACTAGGTATTTGTTACCTTCACTAGTCGATTGGTGTGTGGAACCATTATCACCATCAATTGTACTTTTGTGAGGCCCGGTTACATTTTAGAGGAAGGACGTTAGGTCTTTCTAGGAAATTTACATTTATTTTATTTTTAAATACAAGTTCATTAACTCGTAAATAAAAAGAATCTACAAGCGGGAAAACTTGCATTAAAACCAAATTTTGCACATATCACTCACTTATTGCACCATATTGCATCTTTTGTGGTTGGCATATTTGTGCATTTGTTCAATTGTTTTTAAATTCCACCATCACTCCCACCTGACACAAAATCATTCACCATTGAGGAACAAAACAACCCCCTGAGGCAGTCCTAAAGACTGCAAGGACTCTCCCCTCTCTCGAGGAGTGTTTTTAAACCATCTCCCTATGGTTCATAGGGAATATACTCTTGTCGAGGGCGCTCCCAGGCCACATTGATAGGATCATTTGGGTGAAGCAGCTCCTTGCTCGAGACATTCTCTCCTCTCGGAGAAAGTGATAATCCTTCCATATCCTCCACTGTCGGAAGAGGCACCCCTTTGGCTTCTCCTCTCGAATACCCTTTGGACCCCTTTAATCCCTCCTCTGTCATAGGAGTTCACTTGTTGTTTTAAACACCACCCCGGTATCCCCCTAGCGGAAACCACACCCAGCATACAATGGCAGGACCAAATCCTCCTACCCTACATTTCATCGCTAGTCTAAATCTCCCTAATTTGGCCAAACTGATCAATGACCCCATTGCACACGATCCAACATGGTTGGCTATACCAGATAATATTCCCTCTGAAATTCCTAAATTCGAAGGAAAGCAGGGGAATGGCCCCACCAACCATGGCATTCCCTTCCATCTGTGGTGTTCTTCTAACAGCATAGTGGAATATTATGTGGGGCTTCGCCTCTTTCACTGTACCCTCACCGAAAGGGCAGAAAAATGATATGTAAACCTATTGAGATCGACCCATTCATCCTTTGTGACATTGGCCATCGTTTCTCACTTAATTCCAGCTCTTTATTCACCATGATCTTGGTCTCTAAATTCTCACGGAGTTTCGACAAAATACATCCACCCACATCGCGGACCACATCCATGACTGGCGTCGATGTCGTACATTGTGTAAAATCGAAATACAACCACCTTTCTTGTTGGATTGGTTCATCAAATCACTTAAACTAGCCATAGCTAAATATGTCTCCACCTCCATGTCGCAAAGAGAGGAAGAGGCCATTTTGAAAGACTGACATTTTGATCTCATATATGCACAATTTGGCTACCTTTACAATATCCTTTCCGATGCCCCTTGACATCGGTCATTGGATCCTACACCTACGGGCTCATCACATTCGTAGGATGGGCTTATTGGGTCCATTTACCACTTAGGAAAGGTTCCTCCTACCACTTTGGTGCCATTTAATAAGCCTCCACAATACCCATCCATGCCACCTGCATCAATACCCCCCGGTACCAACCCAACTAGTTGGTCAGTTACAGTATTGACCCTATATTCCTACTTATTCAAATGTTAGCCAAACGAAAATGGTTCCTACACCACAAATGGAACAAGTCGTTCCTACGTCCACATATTATGGAGCACAAACTGCATTTATCCTACCCCCTTTATATAACCCTTAGTATCCATTTCCATGCCGGACTAGTCAGCAACCCACACCTCACATGGGGGTGAACCTGGTTCAACCTTCCTTTCCTCAACAAGCTCAATAGTTTGATCAGTTAAACACCACAAATCCCCAGAATCCTCAAACTCAGGGGAAGAAGAAAGGGAAGAACAAGCAAAACCGGCAATTCAGGCAAGGACGAAACCCTCCTCCCCATCAAAACCAAAATTTGGGTGATCAAAACATAGGGACTAATAATCCTCCCAAGCAAGGGAAGAACGTGAACCTAAGGACCAATTACTACTTCTCCGTTTGCAGCGAATATGGTCATTACACCTATAATTTCCCTCTTATCCCTGACTGCTAATAGTTAGTGGAATCCAAGAAGAAGATGGTAACAAACCTTCCCAGGCCCCAAACCCTCCCCAACCTCAAATAATTGTCTTACAATAGCCCTTTTCCATTAAAGGGGTCATCAACCAACAACAATATCCTTTTCCCTCTAGCGATGGCTCTTTCCAAAATATATACACCTTGGATGTTAATCTCCAAGTTCGAGCCAAAGGTTATGATAGGCCTGAAGCTCCCCAAGTGGAATACATCCCTCTCCCTTCTAGGGGCCCTCTCCAAATACCACGCCCAAGTGTCGAACAACTCCCACGGATTCCCAAGTTTCAACTTTGGTGTACCCCTAATAACCCCCATATGAAAGACTCCCACAATTATAGTGTTGTGGATGACTTGGCTCATTACCCTGCAGCCATGTCCACATTAGAGGTGCTACAGTCAGGCCCAACCCAATGAAAGGAATTACTCAATGCACTCAATGTTTTCGATCCATCTAAATCATGCCTTATGACCTTTGACCTTAACAAAGGTGAACCACGACTACTATCGCATCCCCTCCCATCGATCCAATGGATCGAAGGGAACATGACTAAAATTTATATGCTTTTACAAAAAATCATCCCCATTCATTATGAACAGATTTATAGAAAATAAAACACATGTATGCAAATGGCATTCAAAATAAACATGCACAGTGGAATTAAACTATCCACACACAATTCACATGCATTCATCAGATCAATAACAGTCATCAAATTAAAAACATTGTAGATTTTAATACACATAGAGAATACTTATCTTGATTGTGAAGTTTCCCCAAGCAACTAGCTACACAACTGCAACTTTCCACCCCTCCAGAGGCCAACTGTGCTCATTAATCTCTCAGCACAGTTTCCACCCTCGAGATGGGCATGATTTCTACAAGGAAAGGGAAATTGCAACTTATGCACAGCAAAATGAACACCACATCTAAGCCAATCCAGTCCACAGTTGGGGTTTATCAACCCAAAACTGAACCCTCTTCTATTCTTGGATGCTTGCACTCAAGCTCAATCCAAAACCATGGATACACAAAAATCCAACCACAACAATCTCTCCCACACACAACAAGCACATATGTTGGGAATAGAAAAATGTTTTGATCTATGGATTCACAAGCAATATGTCCAAGGGTTTTTCCCCAAATCGTGGCCAGTCAAAAATGGATTGTGGGAAGGAAAAATCGACCATATGGAGAAAAATCGATTTCTCCCACAGGTATATAGGGGTTTCAATTGAAAAAACGACCTCCCAATACCCCCAAATTGGATTCGTCTTCTTCCCCACTGTTCTATATCACAAAAATGCCCTTCTCCCAGCTAGAAACCAAGGAAAAACCATAAAAACGTGGAGGGAAATGCCCCACCAGCTAGAATTTCGTGAGAGAGAAAAAATGGTTGATTAATAATGGATTGGGGAAAAAATTTGTGGCTCCTTTATTTCCCGAGAATCCAAAACATGTTTTCCAAAAATGGTGGTTTTCCCATACCCAAATTTGGACAGCCATACCTCTCCATTTCCCCAAATAATAACTATTTCAACCAATTCTTGGGAGAATTAAATGATTGGGTACAAATGTCAACATGGGTAGTTGAAGGTTCATGGGTTTTCTCAATGACACTTGGCTTGACTTGATTGGATCCAAGGGTTTGAATATTTCCCTCTCAATTCCTTGTAAAAATCATGCCCCCATGCTCTTGTTGCATTGCATTGCATAGCTAGTTGTGGGTATTTTATTAAAATGCATATTTACATTATATTTATGATTTATATTGTGCCTGGATCGAACACAAACCATATGCATCAATTTTAACACTAAATCGATGGTGGGACCTTGGCCTTGATCTCCTCACCATGATTTCATATCAATATTACATCATTTACATGTTTGATGCAATGGGCTCAAAATCAGGATATTACAACTACCCTCGTCAGTCACATTTCAAGTACCTCTCACAGTAAAAAAATAGTATGATTCATCGTTGTATCATAGATAAAGGTACATCCACTTGCATCATGTCTACTAATGTTTGGAAATGATTAGAGTCATCAAATTTGGTCCTCTTATCTATTTACCTTCGGGCATATGATGGGATACCATCCCAACCAAGAGGATTATACCAAAATGTCCCCATAGAGCTGGGGGGGATATGGTCATGATCGATGTCGAGGTATTCGATTCTCAACTCGACTACAACATCTTCTTGGGGCGTACTTACATGTACACCATGAGGGAATTCACCTCCTCGGTCTTCAATATCATGATGTTTCCCTTAAATGGGAATATTGTCACCTTCGACCAGCTTAACTACTACGATCCCAACACCACTAGTAATCCTGACAATATCCACCCTACTATTATTGGAAGCAATCAACCCTCATGTTGACACTGCCCCTGGAATGTATAAGGACTCCAATTTGTTAGGAGTGTACTCAAGGACAATACCAAATATTCCCACATCAACTGATGGCCTCAACGGTGCACAATTTTCACCGATGAAAATGGGGCCACCTCCACCTCAACACCATCATCAACACTGCCACCAAGCCATGGCATTGAACAAATGTTGAGTCCATCGGTACCTCCAATATTCCAGATCCCATTCTTTTACCCTCCAATAGGTGTACAAGTGACATTGATTATGTCCCAGTTAACTCTACCCGGGCTCACTTTGGGTATTTAGGTATGGTACCTTACACCACCCTACCTAGAAATGGATTCCAAACTAGTCGCTCACTATGAGTTTGTCCCTATTTCGGATGTTAATCCTACAAGGCATGTGACACCTATCGTTACGACACCTAAACCTATGACATATGCGACTAAACCACAGTCAATCATCACTAAGACCACCAATCGGTGCATGAAGAAACCAAAGTTGAAATGCTCCCTCATACCCAACCCTACACCCGACTCGTCAACAATCACTCAGCCTAAAGTAGGGGGAATCAACCACAACGGTTAAAAGCCCCAATAATGACCAATAGTCCCACCGAGAGAGTCACTCCTCCATATGCTCTTTGTGGGAAACAAGTCCATACAACAAACCTATGCCCCCTCCTTTCCAGAGCTCTGAAACTAGCTCAATACTCTTGTCATTGTTGATGTATATGTAACTTCGGAATGTATTTCATATATATATTTATTGTACTCCTATAGAGATGTGTTATTCCTCTATACGGAAGTGTTGTCATTTGTATTGATAAGTGTCGCAAGTGTCGTAACTTGACGATGGGTTATTAGACCACCATGTGTGGGGTCGGCCCTGATTAAGTGAATATTGGGTTATTGTACTAAGCTAGACAAGTCGGCCCCATAAGGTTATTGGTCAATCGGGACAAGTATAAATAGAGATCTCCCGATCTCTATTTGGATCACTCAGAACTCACTCTTCCTTCACTCGGAAAGTGGCGCACATGTGAGGAGGAGGATCAGCTGCTAGGAGGAGTCTATCTCGGTGTTCTTTGGTTGTACTTTGGTTGTACTATTTCTCTATCTATCTCTAAGGAACTTGTGTGGTTTTTCACCTTAGGGTTTTTCCCACGGAAACTCTGTGTCTATTGTCTCTTATTTTGCATCTTGTGATGATTGATATGCATTGATATACTGTGCATGTTATTCTCTCAGTAAAGATCCTAGAGTATATTGAATTAATGCTCAAAAATTAACATGGTATTTGAGCTGACCTGAGAAGAAGACATTGTGTAGTGACGGAAACCAAGGTTTCTTGCTTATTAGGTTTCTCTCCACAGATTTTGGAAAAGTAATATGATAGATTGACTCTCCTCAGCAAGGTGAATCTATCTGTCCAATCAGAATTAAATTCTGAGCACTTTCAGTTTTGGCCCTAAAAATTAGGGTTTCCTAAAAAATAGGAATTTATGAAATATGAAGACACAGTTGGAAGCTCCTTGGAAAAATCGAAGTTTAGAGCTTTGGATCGAGATTTTTGGCTAGGTAAAACTCCGAGAAACCCAAACCCTAATTCAAGGTCCTCCTCATTGAATCCGAGAAGACTAAATGGAATTTCTGAAGGGTGAAACTTTGCAGAAATCAAATTTTGAGTATACCAGGCTGATCAGCTCATCAAGGCGCATCTTTCTATCCTTTCAGAAAGTTGAAATTCACATTTTGAATTTTTAGGGTTTCTCCAATAAACCCTGATCCGAGACCAAATCCAGTTTTCAGCAAATCAAGTGGTAAGACCTAAATCTTTTCTATTTCCATTTGAAGTACTCTTTAAAGATGTCTCACCGCACCAAGCTTGAGGATAAGCTTGAAGGGGCTGATAACTTCCGATCCTGGAAGTATAGGATTGGGTTAATCCTGGAAGAAAATGAATTGGATACATATATCAGTTCTGAAGTCCCCGTCCCGGAGGATGAAGAAGCTAAAGCATTTCATAAGTAGAACTTGGTCAAGGAAAAGAGAATCATTGTTGATTCTATCAAAGACCATCTCATACCACATGTGTCATCCTTGAAGACACCCAAGGAGATGTTTGATTCCCTGACCAATTTATTTGAAGGGAAGAACATAAATCGGAAGATGACTCTACGGAATCAATTGAAAGGGGTCAAACTGTTGAATGGAGAAACCATTCAATCTTACTTCTCCAAAGTCTCTCAGATCCAGGAACAACTTGAAGCTGTGGATGAAGCAGTGGACAATGGTGAAGTTGTTATGACAACTCTAAATGGCCTACCTAGGTCATGGGACTTTTTTATTCAAGGAATTTGTGCAAGAAAGACTTTGGTCTCTTTCAGTACACTGTGGGAGGAGTGTTCACAAGAAGAGGCTAGGCTTGTAGCCCGAGAAGAAAAGATGGGAAGTGAAGACCAAGCCCTCGTAGCTCACACCAAAAGAAGCAAGCCTAAGAAGGAGCCATCTCATAATAGGAGATATTCACACCACCATTACCATAAAGATAAGAAAGATCTCAGATGCTTCAATTGCAATGAGAAGGGACACTTTGCTTCAGATTGTCCCAAGAAGAAGAAAGACAAAAACAACAACTTCAACAAGAAGAAGAAGAACAAGAAAAGAACATATCATGCTCATTTTGCTGAGGATGATGAACCTCCAAAGAAGAAGGCTAGAGTAGAAAGTGATGATGATGATTCATCAAGCGAAGAAGAGTATGTTCTAATCTCTGCTCTCACACGTATTATTTCTCATGGTTGTAATGATTGGCTTATTGACAGTGGGGCTTCCAAACACATGACTGGGTTTAAAGAATATTTTGTAAATCTATCTGAACATGAATCACCCCATAAAGTGAAACTTGGGGATGACTATCAATACCCTATCAGAGGAAGTGGTGAAGCCTCCTACAACCTAGATTCTGGAAAGTCTTTGAAGATGAAAGAAGTTCTTTATGTACCTGGGCTCAAGAAGAACCTACTCTCCATATCCGCATTGGATGCAAAAGGTATGAGGGTTGCATTTGTAGATGGCCAAGTTCTAATGTGGCCAAAAGGTAAAACTATTGATGATGCAGTAGTGATTGGAGAGCAAGAGGGAGGTTTGTATAAATTGAAGGGACAACCTGAACATGACATGGTGCATGATTCCATGGAGCCAAGTGAACTTTGGCATAGAAGACTTGCACATATGCACTAAAGGGCATTACCAATCGCATGTAAAGCTGTAGAAGGTCTTCCCAAAATAAAGACCAAGCATGAAGGTGTTTTCAAAGGATGTGCAAAAGGAAAGAACATAAAGAAGGCATTTCCAAGCAATGAAAGCAAGGCAAAAGGTATCTTGGAAATTATCCACTCCGATGTATGCGGTCCGATGTCATCCAGTTCTCTGAGTGGGTATGTTTACTATGTCTCTTTCATTGATGACTTCTCCAGGAAGACTTGGGTTTACTTCTTGAAGAACAAGGATGAAGTGTTTTATAAGTTCAAGGAATTCAAAACCTTGATGGAGAACCAAAATGACAAGAAGATCAAGACCTTCAGATCCGACAATGGTGGAGAATTCACTTCAGGAGATTTCAAGAAGTTATGCAGTGATTCAGGGATTAATAGGGAGTTGACTGCTCCTTACAATCCACAACAGAATGGAGTTGCAAAAAGGAAGAATCGAACAATCATGGAAGCAGCAAGGGAAATGTTGCATGACCAGGATCTACCTATGCATCTATGGGCAGAAGCAGCTAGGACAGTTGTATATGTGCAGAAAAGAACACCCCACAAGATATTGGACAACAAGACACCAGAAGAGGTCTTCTGTGGTAAGAAACCTGAAGTCAGCCATCTTAGAATATTTGGTTGTCCAATATACACTCATGTCCCAAAGGAAAAGAGGACCAAGCTGGATCCTTCAGGAAAGAAGGGTATCTTTGTGGGTTACAGTGAAATCTCGAAGGCTTACAGAATATACTTTCCAGGGTTCAAGAATATTGATGTCAGAAGGGATGTAACATTTGATGAAAACTCAGCATTCATCAAATCAAGGAAGACACATGTTGAAGATTGTGAAGAACCTAAGGAAACTAGATTTCAATACACTACCATGACTGAAGCAATTCCAAATGTTGATCTTGAAATTGAAGATCCACAAGAACCGGTAGATCCACCTCGTGAGAAGGACTCTCACAAGGGGAAACCTGCATGGGCTAGAGAGCTCATTCAAGATGCAAAAAGATATGGCATTCCAGAAGAAGAACACAAAGCAAAGAAGAGAACAAGCTCACATACCAGCTATGTTTCTTTACTCTGTGATATCATGAACAAAGAACCTTCTAGTTATGAAGAAGAAGCGGAAAAGAAAGAATGGAAGGATTCCATGGTCGAGGAATACCAATCAATAATGAAGAATGATGTTTGGGGTGTTGTCCCAAGACCTGAAGGGAAGTCTGTTGTGACTTCCAAATGGATTTACAAGATCAAGCATGCTGCATATGGCAGCATAGAAAAATACAAGGCAATATTCGTAGCTCGTGGCTTCTCTCAGAAAGAGGGAATAGATTATGAAGAAACCTTTGCTCTTGTAGCCAAGTACACTTCTATCAGATCAGTACTTGCTCTGGTTGCAGTGATGAGATGGAAGATACACCAAATGGATGTCACGACTGCTTTCTTGAATGGTGTAGTTGAAGAGGAAGTGTATGTGGAACAGCCACTCAGTTTTGAAACACATGACAGGGAGTCATATGTGTGTAGATTAAAGAAAGCCTTGTATGGATTAAAACAAGCTCCTAGAACTTGGTATGGTAGGATGGACAGTTTCCTATCTAGTTTGGGCTTTACCAAGAGTAAAGTGGATTCCAACCTTTACTACAAGGTTGAGGAAGGCAATCCTATGATACTACTTCTATATGTGGATGACCTATTTGTAACAGGAGATGATAGATTGATTGCCGATACAAAGAGGAAGCTTGTTGCCAAGTTCGAGATGAAGGAAATGGGGATGATGCACTACTTTCTAGGTATGGAGGTGTGGCAGAGTGCAGATGGAATCTTCCTTGGAAAAGGGAAGTATGCAGTAGAGATCCTCAAGAGGTTCGGGATGATGTACTGCAAGGCCATGGCCACACCTATGGCATCGAACCTAAAGCTTTTGTGTGATGCTTCATCTGAGCCGGTTGATGTCACGATGTATCATCAAATGATTGGGTCCTTGATGTACCTGACGAACACGAGACCAAATATTTGCTTTGCGGTGAGCACATTGAGCCAGTTCCTGACAGATCCGAGGAGTGTTCACCTAGTTGCTTTGAAGCATATTCAGAGGTACCTGAAGGGTACAGTTGATTATGGGCTCAAGTATGATGCGAATCAAAAGTTTAACCTGTAGAGTTATGTTGATTCAGATCGGGCAAGCAGTGCTGCAAATAGGAAGAGCACATCTGGGTGCTGCTTCAGTATGGGATCAAGTGTGATCTCTTGGTTTAGCAGGAAGCATTCCTGCGTAGCACTGAGTACAGCCGAGGCAGAGTATGTTGCAGCCTGTTCGACTAGTTGTGAGGCAGTATGGCTACGGAAGCTACTGTCTGAGTTATTTGATCTACCATTGGAGGCTACTGGTATCTTTTGTGACAGCCAAAGTTGTGTGAAGCTGTCTGAGAACCCAGTGTTCCACGATAGGTCGAAACACATAAAGATCAAATACCACTATATCAAGGATATGGTGCAGAGAGGAGCAGTGAAGCTCCTATATGTTGCGACGGATGAGCAGATTGCAGATGTACTGACGAAGCCACTAGCCAGAGTGACATTCGAGTACTTCAGAGAGAGGCTTGGTGTTCTTCAGATCGACGACACTTCGAGGAAGAAGTGATGGAGACATTTGCTGGAGCCATTACAAGCATGGTGAGAGGAGGATCCTTCCCGTGGCTATGGATGTAAGCGTTGAATGATGAGCATCAGGATGATGCTCTAGTTACTGCTCTATGTATGCATCATGTTGGATGTTGGATATGATCAGTTGGATCATTTGTATGTATGTATGTATGCATCATGTTGGATGCTTGTTATGATCAGTTGGATCATTTTTATGTATTTATGTATGCATCATGTTGGATGTTGGATATGATCATTTGGATCATTTATATGTAAGTATGTATGCATCATGTTGGATGTTGGATATGATCAGTTGGATCATGTATATGTATATGCATCATGTTGGATGCTTGGACCATGTATATGTATATGTATTAGGTGGATACATTGTATGATCAGGTAGATCATGTATATTGATATGTATCAGGTATGATCAGGTGGATCATGTATTTGTATGTGTATCAGGTGGATACATTGTATGATCAGGTGGGTCATGTATGATGATATGTATCAGGTAGATACTTGGTATGCATCAGGTAGATGCATTGTATGATCAGGATGATCATGGATGACGAGCTTCAAGATGTTGCTCCAGATGACATGTAGCAGGATGATGCAGTGTTGATGATCAGGATGATCATGTGTACATCAGGATGATGTATGATGAGTATCAAGTTGATACTCTATGGCCGTGGAACAGGTTGTGCAGATAAGCATATAATTTGTGCCCTGGGAGATTTGCAGATAGTCTTTCAAGGTTTTGCCTATGGCATGTAATTTGTGCCCTGGGATATCTGGAAAATGCTCTTTCGAGGTTTTGCTTGGGAGGACATATAATTTGTTCCCTGGGAGATTTCCAGATAGTCTTTCAAGGTTTTCCCTATGGCATGTAATTTGTGCCCTAGGATATCTGGCAAATTCTCTTTCGAGGTTTTGTCCTATGGCATATAATTTGTGCCCTGGGAGATCCGATAGGTTGAGCCGTGTGCTCGTAATCAATCATGGGATGCTCTTTCAAGGTTTTTCCATGACCACATGTAATTTGTGCCCTGGGAGATCCGATAGGTTGAGCCATGTGCTGGTAATCAGTCCTGGGATGCTCTTTCGAGGTTTTGTGGTGACCACATGTAATTTGTACCCTGGGAGATCCGATAGGTTGAGCCGTGTGCTCGTAATCATTCCTGGGATTCTCTTTCGAGGTTTTGTGGTGGAGACACATGTAATCAGTCCTGGAGATCTGGACAAGATGAAAAAGGCCTCAAATGCTCTTTAGGGTTCTTTCTATCCAAGAGACTCTTTTAAGGTTTTGTGACGCACGTAATAAGTCCTGAGAATTCCATAGTATGGCCAGTGATGATGAATACCTGCAAGTGGTGGGATTACATCCAGTATGAAAAAGGACTGGCTCTGTAGAACTTCCTATGACGAGTAGATTCAGATATTGATTGAAATAGCAGCAGCAGTGACGATGACGATGATTCGAGGATGATGATTCGCTAATGATGATCCAGAGAAGAAGACTTGTGCTAGCAGATCTGTTTCGAGAAATACCTTCCTAGTTAATAGGGAGTGTTGATGTATATGTAACTTCGGAATGTATTTCATATATATATATTTATTGTACTCCTATAGAGATGTGTTATTCCTCTATACGGAAGTGTTGTCATTTGTATTGACAAGTGTCGTAACTTGCCGATGGGTTATTAGACCACCATGTGTGGGGTCGGCCCTGATTAAATTAACATTGGGTTATTGTACTAAGCTAGACAAGTCGGCCCCATAAGGTTATTGGGAAATCAAGACAAGTATAAATAGAGATCTTCTTATCTCTATTTGGATCACTCAGAACTCACTCTTCCTTCACTCAAAAAGTGGCACACATGTGAGGAGGAGGATCAGCTGCTAAGAGGAGTCTATCTCTGTGTTCTTTGGTTGTACTTTGGTTGTACTATAGCTCTATCTATCTCTGAGGAAGTTGTGGGGTTTTTCAACTTAGGGTTTTCCCCACAGAAACTCTGTGTGTCTATTGTCTCTTATGTTTGCATCTTGTGATGATTGATATGCTTGATATGATTGATATGCATTGATATACTGTACATGTTATTCTCTCAGTAAATATCCTAGAGTATATTGAATTAATCCTCAAAAATTAACAGTCATTATAACCCATGCTCCACTGACCATAGAAGGGAGCACAACATCATCTCCCACACGTAAGTCCAAGGAACTACGTACAAATCATGCATGTGCAATTTGTTCCCACTATGGGAATTACACACACTATTTTCTTTGTCTCCCTCAATTTCAGGATGCTTTAGAAACCATTCTCCTCACTCAAGTGACGATCAAGGACTCTTCCCCCTCAACCTAGGAAGAAGATTTTATCAATGTGGCCACTACATCAGAGACAACACCAATTGCACCTCCCACACAAACAACCTCGACGATCATTGCGGTTGTGGAGCCTACACCATCGCAAGATCCCCAACCTACCACAGTACCACATAATGAATTCTCTCCCTATAGGAATTACATGCATATGCTTTCCCCTGGCGCCATCACCAGAATTTTCTACCAAGTCAACTCCCTAGAAGTACAAGCAAACTTTCATGCCTGAGTACCACGACCCTGTCAGTATGCTAGAAACACCTCTCACTTCTTGTTCCAATGCCCCATTTTATGCATCAAATGAGAAGCTCATCTCGAACTAATGAGACTCCAAAATTATCTTGCTTCCCTAAGTGTAGCCCTATATGGTTCACAATATACGGAGGTAGTATCCACCTTTTCAGATACCATTGACATTGAATCCCCTTTGGTCGGTGTCCTCACTTTTAGTGATTCCCCGTCTTCTAACAAAGACGTGGATCACCCGCAAACATTCCCAAGTAATTAAAAAACACCAGAGACCACCCATGTTGAATGGCGGGATGATATCCCATGTATGGTACTCCCACTAGTACCGCTAGTTATTCCCACATTTAAAGGCCCCCAAACACAAAGAATATTCCCAACATCCCCTTTTACCCTTCTTATTTGTGTCAAAATTTTATTTTATTTTTTTCCTATCCATGGTTTGGGATTAAGAATAATTCTATCTTCTCTTTATGCAGATGACTTCTCAACCCAACATCTACATCGGCTATGCGGATGGTGCAAGTCGATGGTCCAAGAACCTCGCACCAGCTGCATGAGATATTTATTCCCCCTGCCACGTAATCCACCACACCAGCAAAGTGTGCTTGGGGGAACTCATGAATAACCAAGAAGACTAAGATGTCGTCATCGGTCTATTAAGCGATGCCACACACCTTGTCATACACCATTTATGGGTCCACCTAGACTCCTAGCTAGTTATCTCGCAACTAAACAATGTATTTTGTGTCCTCAATCCACTCCTTTTCTACAAGTTCCTTCACGTGCGCCTTCTCATTTCACAGTTTGAAACCATTAATTTCACGCACATACTGAGAAGTGCCAATGAATTCGCTGACTCCCTCGCTAATGAGGTCTTGAATTGGCAATTGATAAATCACACAACTGCCTAGTCCTGCACACCCCAAAAACAAATATATATATATATGTGTGTGTGTGTGTGTGTGTGTGTATTTCACACCTACTGCTACACATCTATGTATATCATCACCATGTTTCATAAGTTAATAACATTTACAACATAAATATTAGTATCTACCACTACTTATGCATAACATCAACGTATAGAACACATAAAACCATACATCCATCACATACATCAACACAACATACACATGAGACGTATAACACATATGCCGTGAAAATATTGTATGTGTGTGTGTATATATATATATTATATATCATCAAAAAAAAGGTATCATGTACAAAAATGGCCCTCTAGGGGCATATACAAAATAACCTTATGGGGGATACATCATATAAACTGCCTCCCATACGCTCATCAAGAACATATACAAAAAAGGGACTCATATCCCTATACAAGAAAATCAAGTTGCCCCACCAGCTGGTAGGTCAAAGGGCCCCATGATGGCCAAATGATACATAGCCTCTCCTCTAGCCACCTCGGGGTCTAGTCCCCAAGCTAGTCCTGGTCCCTATCGTAGACTCTATCACGGTAGACAAACTGCACCTCCCTCTCTATATGGAATTCCACCTCCAACCTCTGCATAATGGGTTACCACGTCGGTCCACACTCTGCTGGAAGATGAAGAGTCAACATCAACTCCTCATCCTCAAGGTCGGTGACACCTCTTTCGTCAACCCCCATGGACATCATGGTGAGTCGTCTCTCCAATTCAACCAATGCATCGACCATTGGCTCTCATGCACCTGCTCCCCTAGTAGGAGCTCCTCTCATTGTTGCTCCCCCAACCGCAGTCGCTCCCCCAATAGCCAAAGCCACTCCTACTTCCAATCTTTCCCCCCTATCTCGGTTCCTCCATTTCCCTTCCTAATGAGTTGGCCATATGGGACAAATATTTGCATCACAAGGGAGAAACCACCATCAGTAAATGATAAAAAAATATACAAAATGTGCAAAAGTAAGACATGTACATTAATGTATGTAACTATCAGCACCAACTTTCAAAACCATACCTATAGCGTCGAATCCCCCTACAGGAGTTGGCAACTCCATATTCCCCCTTGTAGTCCATACCGCTCCAGGGGTATCTTTCCATGGCCCACATACACTACTCCCACACATCCAAAATGTGTGGGGTGTACTAATCCCCCACCACTCCACCACCATCTTGTGGCATCATTCTCCCCCAATACATCATCTAGGGTTCCTGAGGACCCCTCGGTGGCACCAATACAGGTGGCCTCACTGTTGGGTACCACTTGAAGAAATAGGATCATAGCACGTTGTCATAACAAAAGGTCCTCCTTGGACCTCCCCACTGCAATGAAGTCATCTATCCATTCATACTCTGGATCAGAAACAGTCCTCAGGCTATTGTTGGGTCGGCAATCACCCACTCCATGAGCAATACGGTTGAGGGATGAAACCCAAAACACCCTCACAATGGTTATCTCTACAACGCTCACTAGCATATCCTTCATATGGCTCATCAGAATCTTACCAGATTTTAGGGCACTCTGGTCACCATCGCAATACCACTCCACCAGTCCATGGATCATTTGCCCCTCCATCTGTGGGGGGAGTGCCTCCCACACCCCACGGTGGGGAAACCTAATCAAGAAATTGATATCATAAGTTGTAATTCTTAGGTCCTCCCCACCAACCTCGAATAACCCCCTATCAGGGTCCCACATATCCAGGAGTCTCCGCGAATGTTTTGAGCCCTATTTTTCACAAGCACCCCTCAGGTGTGGCATGTTTTGGTTTTCTATGTTATGCATTATCAATACCTTGGTCACGCTCTTTACTACACTTGGGTATGTGTGTCGTATGTGCAGGATCCAGAAAAAGATAGGAAAGAGACTCTTGTTTTTCCATTACAAGAACAAGACACCATCCCTCAGCAACGGTGTTGGGAATCTTACCATAAGTATCATTACGAAACTGGTATATAGGCCACAATGTTTTCCCTTCATTTACAAATGCATTTACCAGTATTCCCACTGATAACCATAGGGCCTTCATTCCCAATCTTGATATGCCATCAACTACATCACTGCAAATAGCATGTTCTCCCATGGGTGTGGACACCATTTCCAACCTAGTCATAAATTGGCACCCATGATGTTGAATCCCCACAAGTCCAAGGAATATAATCCAGCTTGAAATTATCACCCCTAGCTCATAATTTTATAGTTTCTCATTTACTCCCCCAATTATCATAGTAGATGTCATATGATTCCTCATCACATGTTACGATCAAGATTCACTAATACCACTCATACCTCCATGATCACTTTACCTTCTGTAATCTTCCTTGGATCATTACCCCTGCGAATACACCTATGGGCCCCCACGCTCAGAAGTAACCATTTCTATTCAGTTCTTCTAGTAGGAATAATCTACATGGAATTGGTTCATGGGGCACCCGTCTTCGCGTTTGCAAACCAACCGCCACCTCATATTGGAAAGTGTCCCCCAACCCACTCAAAATCATGGGGACTCCTCCCATCATAAAATTCATCCCATGACACACCCAAAACTATGGGGACCCCACCATTATTCTTTATGTACAAACTGTTCCCCCATTACATAATATTGTAGGAACACCCTATTCTTTTTGGAAGCAACTCATGGTTGCCTTTAATCAATGTATTTAAGTCTCAATATCCTCAGCAGTATCTATTTTTTCAGTCACCATTACCCTCTGTATTGTGTATCCATCAAATCCCTTTCCTTTGTGGTTTATCTCCCTCTGTCTCATTATGTTCCTTTCTGAAAGGAATCCTTCCATCCACACTTCCCATGTTTACATCGATCAAAGGAAGTTATGAGAAATCTCAGCTAGTCCTGTGTCGGGTCTATCCGTCCAACAATTGATTACAACATGATATTAGTTATCGGGATAAGAGGCTCATCTTGTCATGTACTTCAACTCTCGTCGACGTCAAAACACCATATTCCAAGAGTTGCAGTAGTTGTAGTTGTACCTTGGGATCCCTTTCAATCACTATAAGGGATCACCTCGAACTCAGTAGGGAGAGTCATTAGTTCTCCCTAACTAAGTGGTTTCCCCTATGCTTGACATCAAAACATCTATCGCATCAAGGGTAAATGTACTTTTGAAGCTAGCAATGTTCACATTTCAGTACCCACATGATACTCGCTCATCTTTTCCTTCGATAGTTACGCTACTATCAAAACAGAGGGACCACCTACTTCCTGCAACACATTGAAGGCTCCATCACCTCCAACAATCTAAATTTGGCTCCTCACACACTTTGTTGCATTAAATAGACCCCTTGGTGTACCTTGGAACTAGTTCATGGAGTGTATGAATTCAAATTTAGATTTAGTTGTTTCTTGGCCACCTCTTGGACTGTAAAAGGAAGCCATTGACATGCATTTTGTAGAGAGAAAAAGATCAAATTTATGATACTGGATTTGTTTAAGAGCTTCCTCATATCCCACCTATTCCTACCTTTGTAAGCATTCCCGAGCTCCTTTGCCACCTTCCTCCAAGGGGAAATGTTTTCTCTCCATTGTTCTATCACCCACTTAGAATATAGTTTGGACAAGAATGACCTCCCTAATGGATATTGTTGGATTCCCTTGAAGCCCACACTTCCTAGGTGTTGTACAGCTTGACCATTGGGAAATACAAAGTGGTTTTGCAAACATTTGGTTTTTGTTGGAGTTTGCATTCTCCCTCCATTTCGTTTTGTTGTATTTTGTTTAAATTTTCTTTGTTTTATGTGAATTCCACTAACAATATATTGCAATATCATTTGTAGGACAACCAATCACCACATAGGGGCTCCAAGGACCGAGGCATTGTTTCAACCTACAAGGCCTAGCCTCTTACCAATTGGAGGGATGGCACACTTGTGCAATTTTTTCCCACAGTTGGATCCTCACCAATTTTTCCTTTTAATTTTTGGATATCCGAGGGAAACTTAGTGGGGACAAGAGGCCGAGAAGGATTATGACACACTGGTCCATTCATGAGTTTTGACAAATATGGAAAATTTAAATTTTCCTAAAAATGAAGTCTAGGTTGGGTCGTAGATGAATTTGCATGTGGTCCCATATAGGGAATATTTCTCATTTTTGTATTTCCAAAAAATTGTGAGGGTGTGCCCCCATACATTCCATGCCAAGGGTATACCCCTTGCAAGGGATTTGATTGATTTTGTAAAGGGTTTCCCCCATACATCCCTTTCGAAGGGTATACTCCTTGCAATGGGTTTGCTTGATTTTGGAAGGGACTTCCCCCAGTCGACATAGGTTGGGAAAAGATAAAATTTTGCCCTTGACTACCAAGAGATTGGGCAGAAATAGTCCTTGTCGGCACGCCAGAAAATGGAAAATAATTGCTTGCCATAGCAATATTAAAAGAGAGAGGAAGTTACACTAGAATGTTGAGAAGTATTCCTGGTTTGAGGATTCCATCCCCCAAAAGGGTTGGTTCTATTTGTGGATCCAAAAGGAGGTCAAATTCCTAAAGAAGGGACTGAAAAAGAGATATGAGCACCTCCCCAAGAATATGCTTCGAAGGGAATAGATGGAATTCCTATTCCCATACCAGAATAAGAAAACATGGGGAAACAGGTAGGTTGAGTTTGGGGAATACTGACACTTGTCATCAATTAAAAACTAGCTAATTGAAAAGGAGTAGTCGTTGAATTAGGATTTGATTGAACAGTAGCAAATGATGGTGTTGTTGAAGTATTAACAATTGTATTAATAGTTGAACTCATATTAAGAGTACTAAGTATCTGATTCAAACTAGGGGTCTGGGTAGACACATTAGGAGAATAAAATCCCCTAACACAATAGCCGAAGTGGGAATATGAGGTACTCCACTTCCCAAAACTTAGTTGAACCAAAATTCGGTGTAACCAAAACAACTACAAGTAGAGGCTCATTAATATCCACTAAAGGTGAATTATAAGGTCTAAGGAAACATTCAACCCAAACTTGTTCTTATGATGAAGTGTTTCTTTCCACGGGTAAAATTATTTCAGAATAACCTATTGGTTCAAATGAACCAGATGTATTTAGTTGGTGCCTTCGGTTAGGAGGTGGGGGCTCCACTCTTAAACATGATAGATTCTAAAATATCCTAGAACGACGAATTGAAGACTCTTCCACACTAAAAGAGATGACAATCCTAAGGTCCAACTAAAATACAAAAAGAAAATAGTAAACCTCTAGAAAATGTCCTAAGGAATTCATCCAAGCAAACAACTAATCCTCCTGAAGTTTTAATGTTGGTTGATTAAGTCCCACCACAAAAACAAAGTAGGTTGAAAGCAGTTACCAAGGCCGAGCATTTTTCCCTTCTTCGTGAAAGTGTATTTACAGATAGTATACACCCTCTATAGAAATCACCCTCTAGGGGTACTAATGTTCTGCACTCAAGGTCCACGTAAAGTGTTGGCAAAAAGTCCTTTGCAAGCACCTGTGTATGAATCCTAGGACAAGATACTATGGCTACCAATTTGTAATCTACATCCAAGGGAAGAGTTGCAAGTCAGAATCATACGTATGGGAGGGATAACTAATCCCAAAACTCTACAACAACACTTTGTACTTACAAAAGTCCCCGTGCATTTAAAGCTCCTGGTAGATACTTGATTAGGAATTGGAGGGATGTCTCTACAACCTAACCTCACATGACCTCATGTTTAAATCATGTTTGAGAGGATATTCCCAAACACACTTGTTACAAGGATGGATTTCACCTAACCAATGGCCACTATGATCAAAATTTTAATTTCCTTTGGACAATTTACAACATTCCTATTCCAAATCACTAGCCTAAGTTATTTGGTGAACGCCCCTATAAAAGAAAAAGTTTCCAATAAATTTTAACTTAAGCATTACTTTTAAGTGGCTATGATTACTCAAGGTTAATGGAAGGTGAAATTTGTGGTGTTTGATGACTCAACATGGAAATAAAATGCATTTAAGATTAAAGAACTTTTAACACTTACAAAAGTAAAAAGAATCATCTATGAATGCAATGCAAACCACTTCTTTTTCAAATAAAAAAATTTGAAATATGCAACTTGTTATTTTTCCTTTTTGAAATGAAAACTGAAGACCTACCACAAAAGAAAATAATTTTGTTTCGTTTTTATTAAAACAACAAAAAATAAATCAAAACAAATAAAGAATGCAACCTAACTTTTCTTTTTTTCTCTTATACTTTTTGCAAAAAGGGAAAGAACCTATAACATGAAGTGCGGAATTTTGATTTTCATTTCTTTAAATGGAAGTAAAAAGCAAAAAATGCAACTCCTATAATTCCTTTCTAAAGCAAAAATAAATCCAAATAAAACAAACTTAATAAACAAAAGCTTTTTTTCTTAGAGTTTTCTTTTAATGATAAAAATTGAAAAATTGAAACATAACACTTTTATACAATCAGATTGCTTAAAAATTTCAGAAGAAGCAATCCAAAACAAAAACAGGAAACAATCCTAAGTTCAAAATTCTTCTAAAAAGAGCGTTACTTTCCAAAATAACAAACAGTCAACTTGACTCAAACTAGAACCAACAGCCCCAAATTCCCAAAAAGAAACTGAAAGAAAGGGAAAAAACAGATGTACGCAGTCTGTAAACGAGCAGCTTCTATGCACGCGATTGTCTAGTGGATAGCTCGCGTACTTGGTAAAAAGCAATATTTTTAGGAAAAATAGCCTGTGCAGGCCCCGAAACGCACTTGTGTGTACAATAGGTCACGTACCTTCACGGGAAAATGGGAACAATACAATAAATGACCCCCAAAAAACAAAATCCTTTGCTATAAGGGCTCTAACATGAGTATATAATAGGATGAGCTTGAATAAATCAAAGAAAGAAACAGGAATCAACCAAAAACATACAGGTTTCCAAGAGAAAACCCATAAATCATAGGAATCTGAAAAAGGAGACTTCCCCAACAGAGTTGCCAATTTTCTTGAGGGATTTAATTACCCTAATGACTTTTTGGAAGTAGTCACCACATTTCAGGTACCCTAAAAGATAACACTCATCAATCATACATAAAATAAGTTTATAACATTTGCAGCAAACTTATTTTTCAAACAAGGGAAACAAGCACAAGAAAGTAACTATCCTGGAATCCAACGTTTGATGAAGATATCATCACTAATATTTAGCCTTCATTGCTATCTTCAAGAATCCACTTGAAACATAACAAGATCAAGAAGGACAAGTAGCTACTGCTACAAAATATATTTAATAAACTTACTACTAATTGCAAATATCCAAATTATCAGAAGATACAAATTGCATATGAAATTTTGAAATTGGATAAGAAATAGTGTTCTTTTATATTAATAAACAACAGAAATACAACTAAGAATATTTCACCTATTTTCTGAAGCAAACACCATTCTAAAATTAGTTTTCTAGGGTCCTCCAACCAAATTCCTTCATTCACCCACTCCTAACCCACTTATGAAAGCTATGCCCAAAGAATATATGTAATTCTTGGCACAATAAGGGCTTCCAATAGAGGCTGAGAAGTGATGTCTCAGATAAGGGAATGGAATTTGCAGACAAAGGAACAACAGTTTCAATCTCGGCTTAATTTCAGCAACATAAGGGTACTCTCTTTGATCTTTTTCGATTGATATTTTTCCTTCTCCTTTGCTTCTTTTATATGGTAAGGAATCAGTTAAGGAATTTATCACGAGGTTATTTACGGAATATAAAGTTCAGGAACGAATTAAGCCATGAGTTTCCTGAAAAAAAATCACTTAATTTTCACTTTTATATATTTTGTACCCTTAAACAAGTAGGCATATAAGCTAGACATTAAAAGATCGTGTGCATGCAAACTATCCATGAGTAGGCCTTGTACTTCTTACCAAACTTGGTTTTTTTTTTTAATTCCAAGATAAGCTTCTATATAAGCGGACCAGGGATGTCTACAAAGAGAGAAAGGGATTAGATCAACCATCTTAGTGCTTATGGGAATAGTGTGGGAAAAGGCACTATAACACCTTTGTCCTTCTATCTTCCACAAACTTCCCATTATCCATTCATCGGTTACAATTTATCCATGCATTCATGCATCAACCATCAGTTACTTTTGTATACTTTTTTTTATCTCTCACATTCTTCTAATTAGCTGCCATGAACGGTTGGTTATCCATTCATCAACTAAAAGTTATCATGCATCCGCTACCAGTTATCCATTCATCAACTACCCGTTATTTTTTTAATTCTTTTTTTATAATTGTTTATTTCAAATTTTGAACGATTGTCATAGAATCAATCTAAACAGTACACTTGTCGCATCCTCATACAATCCTAGAAAATCATAGGTCGTAGTCCACCCCAAATTCTAAAATAAGAATTCCTATCGACGTAACAATATCATATCCGAAGCTGCCATCTATATCCATATGAACATCCTAAAAACCAGATCTACTGGATTCCATAAAACATAAACAAAATACTATCCACTAGCTGCAATAACACATAAACAATTCTAATCTGCGAGCTTCCATTTTAACACTACTAAATAAACCATTTAACACAAGAACATAATTGAATCTGCTGCATAACATATAATAAATAAAATCAGCTTCCATGGGCACACATGCATCCATAAAATAGTTACTAAATGCATCATAAAATACTTATATCTGAAGGGCGCAACTAGCTTCAACGGGACAATGTTCCTCCCATCCTTAGGCATGCCACGCTCATCAATATCTCATCATGCAAGTCACCCCCAAGCAGATGCTATGGATCCACATGCTAAGGGACTCTCCAAATCAAATCTCAACAAGATAAAACTCATGCCACAACCTTAGATACACAACACATTCCCTCACCACTTACTTTCTCTACATCAACACTACTCGGTGAAATGGGATTCCCTTCACCAAACCAATCACTCAGGACATCACCATCCACCTTCAAGATTCACATGACCAGATCAGAGACAAATAATGATCCTCAATGTACTTATGTGTTAAATTGTAAATCTATCCAGTCTCAACACTGGTATAGATCATTATTCAATCCCCTCCCATCTACAATGTTCCTGTAGTAAAAAGGACTGACCAGTTGTGGGCAAGAGAGCAATTCAAATCCATCCAAAGGAATTTCAATGCATGAGAAAGGAACTACCAAAATTCAATAACCATGACCAGAGACCAATTTGAATCCCTTTAAAAAAATTCAAATTTCCTCCAAGATACTGACTCATGTTCACTGAGAAGTGACTCCAATTCACAGAGAGGTTCTCTAGTTCACTGGATGACCATTTGAGTTATCATGAGAGCAACGCGAATCTACCTAGACTGACTCAAACTCACTGGAAAAATACTCCAAGTCATAGGAGACAATGATAGCAACTCGAATCTACCAAGACTCACTTGAATTTACCTAAAATCACTCTGAATCACTGGAGCTACTAGAGACAACTCGAATTTCAAGAATTGGTACTCAAATTCACCCACAATATACTCCAACTCACTGGAGTTACTGCAGACAAATCGAATTCCATAAGTGGTACTCGAATTCACCCAAAATTTACTCCAACACACTGGAGTTACTGGAGACCATTCAAATTCCAGAAGTGGTACTCGAATTCGCCCAAAATTTACTCCAACTCACTGGAGTTACTGGATACAGCTAGAATTCTAGAAGTGGTACTCAAATTTCACCAAAAATCACTCTAAATGACTAATGACAACTTGAATTGACCCCGAAATTACTCTAATTGAGTGAGGACAACTCGAATTGACCCAAAATTACTCTAACTGACTGGAGATAACTCGAACTAGTCCAAAATTACTCTAACTGACTAGAGATAGCTCGAAATGACCTAAAATTACTCTTATCACTAAATACAACTCGAATTCTCCTAGATTTACTCTGAATCGCTCAAGACAACTCAAATTAACTAGAAGGGTGACTCCAAATCACTAGTAGGTTAACTCGAATTAGTATGGGGGTTGTAAAATGCAAGTGCATGGCTAAAAATAGTCAAAGAGGGCGCATAAGGTAAGAGAGATGAGAGAGTGGATCCCAATAGCATCAATTAAGGTGTAATAGAGTCTCAATAGTAAAATATAATCAAAACTAGGAATCAAAGAGAAATGTTAGGGAGAGCAACAATTCCAAGTCCCCAACCCTCTCACATGTGGAATCCATGACCACCCAACCACGTTAGTTGTCCATCTTGAGATAGTTATTTAATAATAATAAAATAATAATAATAATGTCCAATTATTAATGTATAGGAACCTAACGCCACAATAATAACAAATAAAATCATCACATATGTTCGGTGCTTACCATCAGGGCATTACAACCCCTCCCCCTTAAAAAAATGCATCGTCCTAGATGCATACTTATGTTGATGTATTTGTAACTTTGGAAGATATTCACTTGTATATTACATTTGTACTTTATTGTATATCCAACAGAGATGTATTATTCCTCTGATTGGAAGTGTCGTCATTTGTATTTGAAAGTATCGCAAGTTACATTGTAAGTGTCATCATTTGTATTGATGGGTTATTAGACCACCAATGTGGGTTCGGATCTAGTTAGGTCATGTGGTTGGGTTATTAGGCTTCCTTAGGAATTCGGCCCTGTTGGTTTATTGGCAGGTCAAGTCAATGTATAAATAGAGGGTGTGCCTCTCTCATTCTATTCATTCACTCACTTCTCAAGCTCGCATAGCTAAGAGAGAAAGTGGAACACATGTGGAGGAGGAGGAGTATCTACTAGAGACATCTCTTTGGGTTGATCCTTGTGATCTTTGTATTGGGGCTTATTCTATCTCTGAGGAAGTTGCGGGGTTTTTCGCCTTCTTGGTTTTCCCCGAGGAAACTCTATGTCTCTTGTGTACTTGTGTTATTGTGTATATGATTGATATGATGTATATATGATGTACATGTTATTCTCTTAGTGATCCTTAATGATAATGGAATGAAATTATCGAAAGATTAACATGGTATTAGAGTTGACCTAAGAAGAAGGCACTATGCAGCTGCAGAAGCTAGGGATTCTTAATTTTTGGGTTTCTCTCCACAGATCATCAAATACAGGAGGCTAGAATGACTCTCCTAGCAAGGGCGCATCTTTCTTTCGAGACAGATTCAATTCTGAGCACTTTCAGTTTTTGACCTATCTCTGCTGCGGGAAATTAGGGTTTCGAAGAAAGTTGGAATTTTTGAAATCCGAGACCATGGCTGGAAGCTCCTCTAAAAAATAGAATTTTAGAGACCAAGATCGAATGTTTTGGTTGGGTGAAGCTCCAAGAAAATAAAACCCTAATTTAGGGTCCTGTCGCGTGAATCGGGAAGTTTCAAAGGCAATTTTGAGGGGTCAAATTTTGAATTTTTCAAATTTGCAGTATACCAGCTTGACCAGCTCAGCAAGGCGCATCTTTATATCTTTTCAGAAGTTTGAAATTCAAATTTTGAATTTTTAGGGTTTCTCTAACAAATCCTAATCCAACTCCAGATCAAGTTTTCAGCAAATCAAGTGGTAAGACCTAATATATTTTCTATTTCCATTTGAAGTACTCTTTAAAATGTCTCACCAAACCAAGCTTGAGGATAATCTTGAAGGGGCTAATAATTTCAAAGCCTGGAAGTATAGGATTGGGTTAATCCTGGAAGAGAATGAGTTGGACACTTACATAAGTGAAGAGGTTCCAGTTACAGAGGGAGAAGAGGCTAAGGCCTTACACAAGAAGAACTTGGTCAAAGCCAAGAGAATCATTGTTGATTCTATTAAGTACCATCTCATACCCCATGCGTCTTCCCTAAATACACCTAGGTCAAGGGACTCCTTCATCCAAGGGACTCCTTCATCCAAGGAATCTGTGCAAGAAAGAAATTGAATGGCCTACCTAGGTCAAGGGACTCCTTCATCCAAGGAATCTGTGCAAGAAAGAAATTGATCTCTTTCAGTAGACTATGGGATGAATGTTCACAAGAAGAATTTAGGCTTGTGGCTCGAGAAGAAAATATGGGAAATGAAGATCAAGCTCTCACGGCACACACCAAGAAAGGTAAGTTCAAGAGGGAGCAATCTTATCACAAGAGAGCTCCACACCACCATCAAAGAGATAAGAAATATTTGAGGTGCTTTACTTGTAATGAGAAGGGACACTTTTCTTCAGATTGTCCCAAGAAAAACAAGAACAAAAACAACAACAACTACAACAAGAAGAGGAAGAGAAACAAGAAGAGATATCATGCTCATGCTGCTGAGGATTATGAACCTCCCAAGAAGAAGACTAGGGCAGAAAGTGAAGACTCATCAAGTGACAAGGAATATGTTCTAATCTCTGCTCTCACAAGTACTATCTCTCATGGATGTGATGATTGGCTTATTGATAGTGGGGCTTCCAAACACATGACTGGGTTTAAATAATCCTTTATAGATCTATATGAACATGAGTCACCTCATAAGGTGAAACTTGGGGATGACAATCAATATCCTATAAAAGGAAGTGGTGAACCCTCCTACAAACTAGACTCTGGGAAGTCTTTGAAGATGAAATATGTTCTATATGTACTTGGACTCAAGAAGAATCTTCTCTCCATATCATCTTTGGTTGCAAAAGGAATGAGAGTTGCATTTTTGGATGGCCAAGTACTCATGTGGCCAAAGGGTAAGACCATGGATGATGCAGTAGTGATTGGAGAGCAAGAGGGAGGATTGTACAAATTAAAGGGACAACCTGAACATGCCATGGTACATGAATCCATGGAGACAAGTGAACTTTGGAATAGAAGGCTTGCACACATGCACTATACAGCACTACCAATTGCAAGCAAAGTTGTATAAGGTCTTCCTGAAATCCAGTCAAAGCATGAAGGCATTTGCAAAGGATGTGCAAAAGGGAAGAACACCAAGAAGGAATTTCCAAGCAGTGAAATCAAAGCAAAAGGAATCTTGGAGATTATCCACTCCAATGTATGCGGACCAATGTCATCCAATTCTCTGAGTGGGTATGTATATTATGCTTCCTTCATTGATGATTTCTCTAGGAAGACTTGGGTTTATTTCTTGAAGAATAAAGATGAAGTGTTTGATAAGTTCAAGGAATTCAAACCTTGTTAGAAAATCAAACTAATAAGAAGATCAAGACCATCAGATCCAACAATGGAGGAGAATTCACTTCAAGATATTTCAAGAAGTTATGCATTGATTCAAGGACTAAGAGGGAGTTGACCACTCCTTACAATCCACAACAGAATGGGGTTGCAGAAAGGAAGAATAGAACTATCATGGAAGCAGCACGGGAAATGCTTCATGACCAAGATCTGCCTATGCATCTATGGGCAGAAGCAGCTAAGACAGTTGTATATGTGTAGAATAGAACACCCCACAAGATACTTGACAACAAAACACCAGAAGAAGTTTTCTCAGGTAAGAAACCTGAAGTTAGCCATCTCAAGATATTTGGTTGTCCAGTATACACACACATTCCAAAGGAAAAGAGGACAAAGCTAGATCCTTCAGGAAAGAAGGGCATCTTTGTGGGTTACAGTGAAAGCTCGAAAGCATAAAGAATCTACTTTCCAGGATTCAAGAAGATTGACATCAGCAGGGATGTAACATTTGATGAAGACTCAGCATACATCAAATCAAGGAAGACACCTATTGAAGACAATGAAGAACCAAAGGTAACCAGATTTCAAGACACCACTATGAATGAAGCAATTCCAGAAGAAGATCGTGAAATTGAAGATCCACAAGAACTTGTAGATCCACCCTGTGAGAAGAACTCTCACAAGAGGAAACCTGCATGGGCTAGAGAGCTCATCCAAGATGTAGAAAGGTATGGTATTCCAGAAGAAGAACACAGATAAAGGAAAAGGACAAGGTCACAAACCAGTTATGTTGCCTTACTCTGTGACATTATGAACAAAGAACCTTCCAGTTTTGAAGAAGCAGTGGAAAAGAAAGAATGGAAGGATTCCATGGTCAAGGAATACCAGTCGATCATGAAGAATGATGTTTGGGATGTGGTCCCAAGACCAGAAGGGAAGTCTGTTGTGACTTCCAAGTGGATCTATAAGATCAAGCATGCTGCAGAGGTAGCATAGAGAAATACAAGGCGAGGTTTGTAGCTCTTGGCTTCTCCTAGAAAGAGGGGATAGACTATGAAGAGACTTTTTCTCCTGTAGCCAGATACACTTCCATCAGAACAGTACTTGCTCTGGCTACAGTGATGAATTGGAAGATACACCAAATGGATGTCAAGAAAGCTTTCTTGAATGGTGTAGTCGAAGAGGAAGTGTATGTGGAGCAGCCACTTGGTTTTGAGTCACATGACAGGGATTCATATGTGTGCAGGTTGAAGAAAGCCTTGTATTTCTTGAAGAAAGATCCCTGGACTTGGTATGGTAGGATAGACAGCTTTCTATCCAGTTTGGGATTCACCAAGAGTAAAGCGGATTCCAACCTTTACTACAAGGTTGAGGAAGGAAATCCAGTGATACTACTATTGTATGTGGATGACATGTTCGTTATAGGAGAGGATAGGTTTATTTCTGACACCAAGAGGAATCTTGTTGTCGATTTCTAGATGAAGGACTTGGGGATGATGCACTACTTTCTAGGCATGGAGGTGTGGCAGAGTGCAGATGGAATCTTCCTTGGACAAGGGAAGTATGTAGTAGAGATCCTAAAGCGGTTTGGGATGATGGATTGCAAGGCCATGGCCACATCTATGGAATCAAACCTGAAGCTTCTGTGTGATGCTTCATCTGAACCGGTTGATGTCACGTTGTATCGTTAGATGATTGGGTCCTTGATGTACCTAACGAACACGAGACCAGATATTTGATTTGCGGTGAACACATTAAGCGAGTTCCTGACGGATCCCAGAGGTGTTCACCTGGTTATTGTAAAGCATATTCTAAGGTACCTGAAGGGTATGGTTGGTTATGGCCTCAAGTATGATGCGAATCAAAAGTTTAACCTGGAGGGTTATGTTGATTCATATTGGGAAGGCAGTGCTGCAGATAGGAAGACCACTTCAGGGTGCTGCTTCAATATGGGATCAGGTGTGATCTCTTAGTTTAGTAGGAAGCAGTCCTACGTAGCACTGAGTACAGCCGAAGCAGAGTATGTCACAACTTGTTTGGCTAGTTGTGAGGCAGTATGGCTGAGGAAGCTACTATCTGAGTTATTTGATCTCCCATTGGATGCTACCTGTATCTATTGTGACAACTAGAGTTGTGTGAATTTGTCTAAGAACCCAGTGTTCCATGACAAGTCGAAGCACATCGAGATCAAATATCACTATATCAGGGATATGGTGCAGAGAGGATCCCTGGAGCTCCTGTATGTTGTGACGGATGAGCAGGTTGTAGATGTGTTGACGAAACCACTAGCCAAAGTGAAGTTTGAATACTTCAGAGAGAGGCTTGGTGTTCTTTAGATTGAAGATACTTCAAGGAAGAAGTGATGGGACACATTTGCAGGAGCCATTCCAAGCATGGTGATAGGAGGATCCTTTCCATGGATGTGGATGTAAGCGTTGTGTGATGAGCATCAGGACGATGCTCCAATTACTGCTATGTATGATGATCAGGATGATCATGTGTGATGATATGCATCAGGTGGATGCTTTGTATGATCAGTTTGATTATACGGTGATGATGAGTATCAGGACGATGCTCCAGATGATATGCATTAGGACGATGCTATGACGATGATCAGGATGATCATGCGATGATGATATGCATCAGGACGATGTTGTGACGATGATCAAGGTGATCATGTGATGATGTGCATCAGGACGATGTACGATATGATGATGATCAGTATGATCGTGAGTATCAGGATGATACTCCGTGGTCGTGGACAGGTTGTGCGATAAGAATATAATCTTTCCCTGGGAGATTTGCAAATACTCTTGTGAGTTTTTTCCTATGGCATGTAATAGTTCCCTGGGAGATCTGGAAAATGCTCTTTCGAGGATTTAATTTGGGAGGACATGTAATATTTCCCTGGGAGATCCAATAGGTTGAGCAGTACGCTCGTAATCAATCCTGGGATTCTCTTTCGAGGTTTTGTCCTGAGGACATATAATATTGCGTTGGGAGATTCGATAAGTTGAGCAGTACGCTCGTAATCAGTCCTGGGATGCTATTTCGAGGTTTTGTCCTATGGCATATAATATTTCCCTAGGAGATCCAATGGGTTTAGCAGTATGCTCGTAATCAATCCTGGGATTCTATTTCGAGGTTTTTTCATGACCACATGTAATATTTCCCTAGGAGACCCGATAGGTTGAGCTGTGTGCTCGTAATCAGTCCTGGGTGCTCTTTCGAGGTTTTATGGTGGTCACATATAATATTGCCCTAGGAGATCCGTTAGGTTGAGCAGTAAGCTCGTAATCAGTCCTGGGATGCTCTTTCAAGGTTTTGTGATGCACGTAATTAGTCCTGAGGATTCCACAGTATGGCTAGAGATGATGAAGACCTGCAGGAGGCTAGGTCTACATCCAACATGAAAAAGGGTTGGCTCTGTAGAACTTCCTATGACGAGAAGAATTCAGATATAGCCCAGTGATCGAGATGTTGAGTACAGCAGCAGTGATGATGATGATGCTCTGTGATCCAATGATGATGATCCAGCTCCAGAATTGAAGACTTGCGCCAATATGTATTGATGACACATGTCTAGAGAATACCTTCATAGTTAAGAGGGAGTGTTGATGTATTTGTAACTTCGGAATATATTCACTTGTATATTACATTTGTACTTTATTATATATCCAGCAGAGATGTATTATTCCTCTGATTGGAAGTGTCATCATTTGTATTTGCAAGTATTGCAAGTTACATTTTAAGTGTCGTCATTTATATTGATGGGTTATTAGACCACCAGTGTGGGGTCGGCCCTAGTTAGGTCATGTGGTTGGGTTATTAGGCTTCCTTAGGAATTCGGCCCTGTTGTTTTATTTGCAGGTCAAGTCAATGTATAAATAGAGGGTGTGCCTCTCTTATTCTGTTCATTCACTCACTTATCATGCTCGCATAGCTAAGAGAGAAAGTGGTTCACATGTGGAGGAGGAGGAGTATTTGCTAGAGACATCTCTTTGGGTTGATCCTTGTGATCTTTGTATTGCGGCTTATTCTATCTCTGAGGAAATTTCGGGGTTTTTCACCTTCTTCATTTTCCCCGAGGAAAATCCGTGTCTCTTGTGTGCTTGTGTTATTGTGTCTATGATTGATATGTTGTAGATATGTTGTACATGTTATTCTCTTAGTGATCCTGAATGATAATGGAATGAAATTATCGAAAAATTAGCAACGTATTCCTTTACAAAATTCCAAAACATAATATGGTATGCCTCCCTCATAACATCTTCCATCTCCCAAGTAATCAACCAGAGTAGCCGCAACTCATTTCCTCACCATCTACTTCCCTTTTTGTCTACACTACCCAGTGAGTTGTGACTACTCGCGCTCACCACGGCCCTTCAGATATCACAAACCTCACCCAATGGATTTATGTGCTAGACTACGTACAAGTAATGGTCCATGAGGAAACAAATATAAACAACCAGAAACTGGAGCAACTTGACTTTTCTTCCCAATAGGGAAACTGGTTGTACCAAAAAATCCCTTTTTGGTTCCACCTGAATCATATCCCAATCTATCACATGATTAGTATTAGGTATATACTTTTCTAACAAATATACATGAAATGAATCTTCAACAAGATACATGAATCACATTCTAATCAATCACATGATTAGTGTCAGGTATATACTTTTCCAACAAATATACACGAAATACATCTTCAACAAGATACAGGAATCACATTCCATCAATCACTTGATTAGTGTCAGGTATATATTTTACCAATAAGATACATGAAATACCACAAAAATACTTTTTCAACAAGGGTACATGAAATTATAAGGTTTTATTAAGTTGTATTGAAACAACGACATCATTCATTTAACGCTCATGTCTCTACACAAGGAGGACATGCAACAAATAATAATATTATTACATCTTTAAGGCTAGGCTATCGTTCATATTAACTTTTCATGAGAGGAACAAGTCCCATAATCATAACTCATATACCATTAACATGGCTATAACATCTATGCTACACTTTCATCATACATCTCTATTCATCATACTCTTTAACCATTAGGACATCATCACTTACCATTACATATACACATATAGGAGGGGCATTTACTTTAAAACCATACCATGACTTATTATGCAATTAGAATGATTCCAACTTATATGCTAGTGTCACACAATCACAAGTTAGGTGCTGAGTGTATGTATGTAACATTATAACACCCAACCCTTTAACCACATAAGCACATAATCACTTATCAACATGCATACCCATAACCTGCATGTAACAACATCTCAACTCTAGGTACATATCAACAATATAAACAATGCTAATGTATGCAACATTGACAATTGTACAAGCATATTATGTCTTGCAGCTACGAACTTGGCAAGACCAACTTACACATTAACATCAATTACGGGAACTACATCTCAACAAGACCTTTACCATATCTCAAGAACACACATAAGATTTCTTGACTTATTAAGAGTACTTGAATTAGTCACACATAATCATCATATCATACCAATGATCATATTTATCCATACTTATCATCAACCTGCTACCAAGAAATATAAACAAGATATTATTTACCCAAACCTTTCACAGAGGAGTAAGTCCTCTCATGCTCCTTATTCAACAGTTCATTTAAATAGTCCATTCATCATATCAAGGTACATGTATCTATATCAAATAATGTTCAAGTCAAGGCATATGATAAGAACACACTATTCAATTCCAATAGCATGCACCTACTATCCAATTCTCATACACATAATTGCTCATGCAATACCATTCCACTTCTAATACATATGATATGCAAGCACTATGCAATCCCATTGTGTGTCTCATGCATACCATTGCATATCCAGTATACATATATGAATTTAATACACAATAACATTTTCAACCATGTAGAGTGATTAGGGCTAAGCCCCTCATTTCCCAACCCATGGAATATCAAATCCAATGCATATTATATATGTAATTTACCCTACCATGTAACATGTGGTAAATATGAAATATTAAGTCAATTTCCCAATGCATAATACATTCCAATTCCCAACTATTATAAAATGCATAATATTATAGAATTGCTTCCAATACTAAATTAGTGTAATGCACAGCAAATGGGAAAATCACAATATTAAAAGTATTCCAATATTAAACCAATGTAATGCACAGTAAATGTGCAATTACAATATTATCGCACAGTAAATGCATTCTAACATTAGTTAATTCAATGCATACCCAAGCAAATCCTTTTAGCAAACACCCTAAAATATGAATGCAATCTATGTAGAGTAATTAGGGATTTTCCCCTCATTTCCTGGATTACTCATGAACACAAAACGTTTCACAATGTAACCTATGTAAAAGGGATTAGGGCCTTTCCCCTCATTTCCTGTATTACTCAATACACATACTATGTCTGCACTAATCATGCATTCACATCCAATGCATATCGATGCAATGCATAACCAACACATAGTATGTAGGCATATTCCTTGCAATTACCAATCAGGTCAATCCCTAGTAAATATGCAATGCTCAGTAATTAAGCATTTACCAATCAATTCGTTGAATAGTGAAATAGGAAATGCATGGTAAATTTCTTCCCACATTATTTATGCAAATGCCCATTTCCAATGCAACTTACCATACAATAACTAATTCCAACTAATAATTCATTTACGAGTTCATTCCAATACATATTATTCTAATGCATGTAGTATTCAATCATTATGCAATCCCAATCATTATCCAATTACCTGTGCATAATATTTATATAATTTACCAACAAATGCATGTAATATTCAATCATTATGAAATCCTTAATCACGGTAACACAGTGAATATGCAATCACCAAAGCATTATATATATATATATATATATATATATATATATATATATATATATATAGTTTTCTAGAATCTCCTTGACTTGCAGGAGTGGCCTTTGGTCTAAGAAACCATGATCCAGGGGCATCTAATCCGTCAAAATCACTCGGGGATCGCACCCGACCTGGGCCATGCCAACCCTCAACTGGTTGGATTTTGGGTGTCTCCTCCCAACCAGCTCGCCCTAAGGGGAATTGAACTTGGGTCGCCCTACTGACAAGACCCACACCTTAACCGAATAAGATAGCGATATTTGACCCAAAGCATTATATATTTACCATGCACAATAAATATGAAATTTAATTAATTATAAATCATACAATTTATGTGCCAGTACCACTGAGTTTCCAGCACAAGATATTGGTATACAAATATCAATCCATCAAATCCCTACATAGAAAAATGCAATTTACAGTAAATAAAAATTTACTCATCGGGCATTATAGTTTGCATACGCAATACCAGTCAATATAGATTCTACATACAATCTCAATCAAACAACAAATGCTTGGGGGAACACTCAACCAATTGCATACTATGCAATAAATCCACGCACAATGCATAATGCAATAACTGCATGCTATAATAATAATAATACATAATGCAATAATTCCATGTGGTAATAATTCAGTATTAAATAAACAAACAAATAGCATTTAATAATAATGTAAGCCCAAGCGTTGCAAGACAACACTTGGGAGAAGGAGTTGCATTCTCCTCTTGGGGAGACATCCTTCCCACACAATATACAAATCAGGATAAATATAAAACAAATGTTGTGATCCTCTAAGGAGACGTCGTCCCCGATAGCTAGCAAACAGCAATAAAATGCATATAAAGAATCTATTTCTCCACACAGGGAATAGCATTAAAATACAATTAAGAACCTATTTCTTCACACAGGCAATCATCATTAAATGCATTTAAGAATTATATTTCTAGGAAACATCATTAATATGCATTTAAGAATCTATTTCTTCACACATACAATAGCATTAAAATGCATTTAAGAATCTATTTCTAAGATTTCCATGCATTAAGTAATGAATAACATAAATAATACAAACTAGCAAAGGGATCCATAAATTGAACAATGAATACAAACCAACAAAGGGATCCAAGCATTGAATAATGAATATAAACTAGCAAAGCGATCCAAGCATTGGATAATGAATACACTACATAAACAATTAAACAAATGAAATCATTAGAACAATTGTGAGGTTGGCGCTGCATTCTCTTTAGGGAGACGCCCTTTCTAGAAACCATACCAATTAATTAATATATATTAAAACAATTGAATGGGGGTTGTGTACTCTTTAGGGAGATGCCCTTTCCAAACACCATACCAATTAATTAATATATATATATATATATATTAAAACAATTGCATGGGGGTTGAGTTCTCTCCAGGGAGATTCCCTTTCCAAACTGGCAATCCAAGTCATTAAAATATATGAAGCTTTCACAAAAGGAGGCAGTGTTCTCCAAGGCCCGACATATACACTAATATCTGAACAAACCAATGTGTTTGTGTCTATAGATACAATAACATAGATCATATATACAACAATTAAATTGCATAGCTCTTGAGGCTGGCATTCCAATCGATTATATAAGTTAAATAAAACATTCATCAATCAGCCAAAAGTTGCTCCCTATATATTTCATTGAGCAAATAAGATACTATGTTTATCTACATAATTCCAAAAACTAAGAACTAAATCCGTTAAACATACAATCATAGCACAAAACATTCCAAATGCATATACACATAATTACAATCAGTAGATTTATTAGGCCCAAAAGTTGCAGAGTTGAACATAAGCTCTAATACCACTCTGTAATGTACCAAACCCCAAATCACACCACCAAGGTCAGATACATCGGGATCCTAATAGGGAAAGGGTTGATTGTTGGTAATGCATAGTGGAATAAGGTTTACTAAGGCTAGGCCAGCATGCCAATAAGATAGTATAATAAAAACAATCGTCCTTTTCAAAGCTTAGCTACACTTCCCATGCAAATCCTATCCCCGATGCACAAGCGATGAAAGGTACCTATAGCATGAATGCAAACAAATCTAAGCAACAATTTCACATGCAATTAAATAACATCATTATATCTATTGCAGCCATAAATCAACAAGTAAAATCAGATCTACAGATGCTAACAAGTTTAGTTTTAGGACACTAAAACAAATCAAATTTACAACATTAAATAGATCATATTTAAGATATTGAACCACAGCTAATTTAACATATACAATATCAAATCCGGAGCTTCCATATATAGCCATATGAACAGCCTAAAAACCATATCTACTAGCTTCCATAAAACATAAACAAAATAGTATCCACTAGCTGCAATAACACATAAACAATTATGATCTACGAGTTGTCATTTTAACACTACTAAATCAACCATTTAACACAAGAACATAATCGAATCTGTTGCATAACAGAATAGAAATAAAATCAGCCTCCATGGGCCCACATACATCCATAAAACAGTAAATAAATGCATAGTAAAATACTTATCTCTGAAGAGTGCAACTATCTTTAACAGGACAATGTTCGTCCCAGCATTAGACATGCCATGCTCATCAATCTCTTAGCAAGATAATCACCCTCGAGATGAGGCCATGGATCCACATGCTAAAGGACTCTTGAAATCATATCTCAACAAGAGAAAACTCAGGCCTCCAAACACAACACATTCCCTCACTACCTACTTTATCTACATCAACACTACCCAATGCAATGGGATTCCCTTCACCAAACCAATCCCTAAGTACATCACCATCCACCTTCAGGATTCACATGACCAAGTCATAGACGAATAATGGTCCTCAAGGTACTTCTATGTTCAATAGGAAATATATCCAATCTCCACACTTGTATAGATCAGTATTCAATCCCCTCCCATTCTACAATGTTCCTGCGATAAAAAGGATTAAGCAGTTGTGTGCAAGACATAAATTGGAATCCATCCATAGGAATTCGAATGCGTGAGAGGAAACTACCAAAATCCAGCAATCATGACTAGAGACCAATCTGAACCCCTTTAAACCAATTCAAATTTCCTCCAAGAGACTGACTATTGTTCACTGATAAGTGACTCTGATTCGCTGGGAGCTTCTCTAGTTCACTGGATGACCATTCGAGTTCTCATGAGAGCAACTCGAATCCACCTAGACTAACTCAAATTCACTGGAGACTATGAGAGAAACTCGAATCTACTAGTCCTGACTTGAATTTACCTAAAATTTCATGTCGCAAATTTGGCATTGGGTCACAATGGCCTAATCACATTGGCCCTATTCATTAGAGTTTTTCAAATTGATGCTAAAGGTCAAATAATTGCCAAGGAGGAAAATTACTAGTTTCCTAGGTTTGGGGTGGAAGCTTTGGGATTTGGAATAATGGAGATAATAAATGATGTTTGAACATTAGAATGGCATAAATATTTAATAAAGGAGCTAAATAAATCTATACAAGTGAAAATCAAAGTGGCATTTGATCATGAAGACACATGGAGGAAGTGGGACCCACATATGGCTAGATTTCCCCACTACACTTGGCATCATTCTCTCACCAATTCGAAATCAAGGTGAATGGTAACATACTTGGAGGAGTATAAAAGGTATTATTCATGGCATGACTCATCCAAGGTCGAAATATAGAGGGAGAGTAACTCCCATGGAAGAGGAAGAGGCAATTTGGAGCTAGTGAGACACTTGGGCTAGATTCCCTAGCTCTATGACAACAATGATGAAGATGCTATGACACCTATGACACAAATCAGACCTGAAGGTTGACATATGACATATATGACATTCTAGGGCTAAAAATAGACTCCAAGAGAACGCTCAATGGTGTTAGGGCAGCTAAGATGCTTCCACATGTGATTTGGTGGAAGTGGGAGACTATGAATTGTTGTACAAGTGGCATTCTTTGGAATATATTCCCAACTTGAGTTGGCATGAGTCTCTTGGAAGGAATTCGACCCATGGAGGAAATTAGAACTTTATAAATGTCAATAACAAAGAATTAAACCATCTTTTGATCATTTGTAGAATTTGCAATTACATTTGTGAAGAGGGAGAGCTAGTGGATGACTAGTTTCTTGCCTTAGCCAATTTCGAGGGTGAAAGATTCCCATCCAAGTTGGTAATTGGAAAGGCCATTCAGACCTTTCATTTGGATCTTTAATGGATTCTTTATTTACAGGTGTAAGATACAGGGCAGCTCATGGTTTCTTCTATTGCAGCTCACTCCTTCAACCATTTCGAGTTTTGATGGCATATTCTTGATCCTTGAGGGAGGGTGTTTTTGGTGAGCTATTGTACTCTTTGGGGGAGCTTCTAATGCCCCATTTATTTTTTAATATGAATGAAATACTCTGTTATTCATCTCCAAAAAGTTTCAGGTCGAAATTCCAAGTAGAAATGTATAAATCTCATTTTTAATGAAAGAACAGTGCCATTTCCCCACTACATTGATGTATAGCATGATAATGCTGATGATTTCGAATGAATGGATCATTATATGATAAATTTATGATTAATAGACTTACATGGATGTATTTTACAAGTTTCATTTACTGTACTTGAGCATTTGAAGTATTGTTACTCAGTTTAATTGCATTGGGAGAAGAAATAGTGCCATTTCCCCAAGGGTCGAATTAGTGATTTTTGCAGCTGAATGGGAGAGGGTTGGAACAGATATAATAATCAACCCATGGTGCACATGAGACCTTAATAACATAATTAATACATTCCCTACCTCTTTTCATAAATTTGAGTGGCTTTGGAGGCATTTGAGAAGCCATTTTCAGTACTTATCCCAGGGGGATTTCAACCCCAAATTACTAGTAAAATTGCATACTTCGTCCAGAATCTTAAGAGAGCTTGCAGAGGCCTTTTGGTGGCCATATATTATCCCTAAATATCATATTCAATTCCTAATATCATTCATACACCTTCCTTGAATATTTGAAGGCATTTGGAGTCAATTTGAGACCTAGAGACCAATACTAGTCAAAGGGAAATTACTAGTAAAATTCCCTACATTGGCCAGAATTGAAAGAGGATTTGCAGAAGTATTTTAAAGGTCCAAAATCATCCCTGAAACACATATTTATGTTATAAAATCATCCATATACCTTCTCAGAAGATTTGGGATCAATTGGAGCAATTTGGGGACCTAGAGCTCAAAACTAGTCAAAGGTCTAACTAGGGAAAAAAGTGAAAAATTGTCATTTTAATAAAATTCCTAACAAGGGACATTACATAAAATCACTTTGAATCACTGGAGTTATTGGAGACAACTTGAATTCCAAGAAGTGGTACTCGAATTCACCCAAAATTTACTCCAACTCACTGGAGTTACTAGAGACAACTCAAATTCCATAAGTGGTACTCAAATTCACCCAAAATTTACTCCAATTCACTGGAGTTATTGGAGATAATGCCTCCCCCTGCTCTGCAAAGCGAGCAATGGCGAATTGAAGTAAAGATGAAACTTTTGGGCTATTTTGGGGTTTTTTTCTGAAAATATGTAATTTAATCCTGGTTAAAGATTAGGGGTGTAATATAATCAAGGTTAACAGGTTAGGGTTTTGGATGTTGCAGAATACCTAAATATTGTATTGTTAAGAAACATAATTAGAAAGATAGAGGTGCAATTCCAAGTTTGCTGGTAATTCCTGTTAAGGGTTTCCAAGGTAAATCTTCATGTACTGTGTGTGCCATTGTGTAATCTCTATTTTGTTTAAGAATCTATATGCATTATTTCACTTCGTATGTTTAAAACTTACATTCCATTCATTTCTTGTATCTCAAGGCTTCTCTTAGTAGAAAACATTTTGCCACACTCCATAGAAAAATGGAATAGAAGAATGGAAGAATAGGGTTATCATGAATATGGTTTATTGCATGCTTCACTCTAAGAAATACAATCTGTCATTATAGGGCGAGGTTATTTTTTTTGCAGCCCACATTCTCAATAGAACCCTTCTTCGTGTTGATATTGGCATGCCTCCTTATGAGAAATAGTATGGCAACAAGCTTCTATTTTCCATTTCATAATTTTTTGATCTAGAGCATGGACCCATGATCCTAATGAAAGGAGAAATATATATGCATCTCCAAACTCCTACTACACTATGGTTGGATACAATCAAACTTTTCAAGCATACATGTATGTGAACCCACCATTCACAAGGTGGTTGAATATAGAGAAGTTCTTTTGTATGAGGTTCATACTCTAGTCCATTGGTACCTTTCCTATTACTTCTTTTAGAATATCTACTTAGCATGCTTCCATGGATCATGTTGATTCTCATCACATGTAGTCTCTCCTCCAAATGATTCCTACCATGCTTTAATGGACCCTTCTCCTTCACAATATGATCTCGATCCTCTCTCTACTACATACTCTCTCAAATACTCCTATATTGTCTTGGAAAATTCATAATGTTGGTGTGGACCCTATTTATGATTTATTTGGTCTTCCTATTGCATATGTATCTTCACATTTTTAAGATACCCTTGTCAATGGATTATCCAATCTTTATGTCTCGAATGAACAATTTTTAATTTACTAACAAATATATAGCATAAGGAGAGAGAACATAAATCCATATACAACAAAAAATCTAAGTAATATTCAATAAATATGATTGACTAGATGATGACTAGTCACCATGGTTGATAGGTTATTTATTTTAATTAATATGTGTCACTTCACTCATAATTATTAATTATTATCATTATTTTATTTATTGATGTTTATAAATTTATATATTTATGTTCATTGCGTTACCTGCCCCTTTAAATGATTTGTCCTCAAAGCATAAAAAGTAATGTCTTTCTTATGACTTGTAATGCTTTTTCATAATTCTACATTCTTGAGTTGGTCATTGTTAACAATCCAAGATGATATTAGTTACAAAGTGTTGAGAGGAATAGTCTTATGGGGAAAGAATCAAACCACCCTTATTCAATCTTCTACAAAACTATGTGGAAACAAGATTTGTAATTTGGAAAATGCTAAGATTCCACACTTGAACTTCTCTTCAATATAGTAGGATATTCACTTATCTTTGCATGTTGATTTTTTCTTTGGTTAGTTTGTTGAATAATATGATGACCTCTATAATTGGGATGATGACAAAAAATCCTTGTACCTTGTGTCTTATTTTTGGAATGTTGGTCTTTTGATACTTCTAGTGAATTAATGGTTGATAAGATTTCAATATAAGCATATTTCTACATTGTTATGTCAATTGGATCTATAGTTGTTCATTCCTCCATGACTTGGATTTTGACATTTAATGACTTTCTTGATTCAACTTGAGCAACCATTCTTTCTTTGTCAACTATTGATTCATAACTAATAAATGCTTCCTTGTTTGTTAGTTTTTCTAACTTATCATGTAGTGATTTCTTATCATTCTTTAACTTCTTAATTTGCGTAAGTAAGCTTTGATTATGAACCCTTAGGCATGAAATTTCTTCCTCATTTTCTAAATTGTTGACTTCAATTTTAATAGGTTGATTCTTTGACTTTTCATCTTTTAACTTTTTATTTCGTTCAAGCAAACTTTTGTTAAGGTTCCTTGGGAAAGAACTTCTTCATATTTTTATAATAATTTATTTTTGATATCTTGATTATTTTGCTCCAATTCCTAAATGCACTACTTCTTATCCTTTGACTTCTTGATTTTTGCAAGTAGTTTTCGAGTATGATCTCTTAAGCGAGAAGTCTCTTCGTCTCTTTTGTCAAATTTCTTTTGAGACATTTATTACCTGTTGTAATTTTTTACTGACTCATATGTTTCTCTTTTTAATTCCATGTTTTGTATGAGCATCTCCCAATTAGGATTTTGTAGGTAATATTTTTGTTACTCTACTAACTTATGTTGTAAGGATTCCATGATTTTATCTTTTTAAATAATATACCTTGATAAAAACCCTTTGAAATTGTTGTTGTTGTAGCTATGTGAGGTATCCTCACTAGCTAGAGCCGACCTACAAAGAAATAAATAAATAAAAATGTATTTTTATTATTGTAAAAGAGAATTCGGCTCAGTAAGGAGACAAGTTGTCCCAGTTTGAAAAGTCACCTCAAAATCATGTATAAATAGAGGGATTTCCCTCCTCATTTGTTCTCACCTCAAGCAAGTTCTCTCAAGCAAGGGAAAGTTTGATTTTGGGTTTTAGAAAACATTTTGGAGCTCCTTATTTTGGAATATCTTCTCTTTTTGATCTTCATCACTCTTATCTTGTTGTACTTGTATTATGTACTGAATATCTGAGTAAGAAAGGCTTGCTAGGTTTTTCCCGAGTTTGGGTTTTCCCAGGATAAACTATTGTGTCTCTATTGTTTGTTTCTGTGCATAGTTATTCTTTTAGTGATCATATATTTGTTTCTAAGTTGAAAGAGATGAAAAGTATACTGCTATAATTGAAAATTTAACATGGTATCATAGTAGTGTTGAAGGAGACTATTGTCGAAAACTTGGGTTTCTTGTTTTCTCATATTCCATCCACAGATTAGACTCACCCTCAACATTATTGAGCTCGCCCTAGGAACACGCATATTTCTGTGGAAGCATATTTTCATTCTAAGAATTTTCAATTTTTGACCTAATTACTGCATGGGGTCAAGAATTAGGGTTTGCAGTTTTATATTGTTCTGGCCATAGATCAGGAAGAAAAGGAGGCTCATTCAACTCGCCTTGGAAGGGCGCATTCATCTATGGAAGTAGTTTTTCTAAGAATCCAAAGTTCAATTTTGATGTAGCTTATGCTAGGGTTTCTGAACCAGTTTGCAGTCCTTCTTCTCAGTCAAGAAGTCAAGCATCAAGGTTGAATATAGGCTTGATGGAGCTTCAAACTTTCATTCATGGAAATCTAGAGTGCTCATTGCTCTAGAATAAAATTACCTTCTAAAATTTGTTGTAAAAGGGGTACCAGAACTAGAAGAAGAAGAGTGATGCCAAGACAAGAAGGATCCTAATACATTCAGTCAAGGATCATTTGATTCCTCAAATATCTCACAAGAAGACAGATAAAGTCATGTTTAATACCTTGAAGAAGTTGTTTGAGAACACAAATTTCAATAGGAATCTTTCATTGAGACAACAACCCTCAAATGTTAAGATGTCCATATCATATTCTATTGCATCCTCTTTCATGAAGATCACAGAGATCAAGGATCAATTCGTCACTATTGGAGAAATTATTGCAGATGGAGAACTAGTCATGATGACTCTAAATGGTCTCCCTCAATCTTGGGAATCATTCATTCAAAGCGTGACTGGAATATATAAGTGACCCAAGTTTGAACGATTGTGATCATATTGTACACAAGAAGAGACCAGACTTGTGGTTAGAGGAAAAGCTCATGCCTCTCATGAATAAAATCAAGCTCTTATTACGCACACCAAGAAAAGAGGAAAGAATACCTTTAGTAGAAAAGACAAAGGTATAAGATCAAGTCCAGTTCCAGAACAAAAGAAAAAGAAATATCTTTCACAAATCCAATGCTTCAATTGCAGAAGGTTTGGCCATTACAAAATTCAATGCAAATCAAATCAAATAAAGGAACACGCCTCTACATTTGATGTTGATGAAGAGACTCCACCAAAGAAAGCAAGGAATGTAGAATAATTCTTCTTCATCTCATCCCACTCGGGTATTGTTCCTACCATTAATGATACTTGGTTATTAGATAGTGGTGCTTCTAAACATATGACAGGTTATAAGGAGTTTCTCTCAAATATAGATGATAAATAATCACACCTAAGGGTTGTACTTGGAGACGATGCCAAATATACTATGAAAAGAACTGGGGCCACTTCCTTCCACTTAGATTCTAGTGATTCCCTGCATTTGGAAGAAGTATTATATGTACTAGGAATGAAAATAAACCTTGTCTCCATCTCTACTTTAGAAGACAAGGGTTACAAAGTTGCATTCTCAGATGGAAAGGCTCTTGCATGCACAAGAACTACACTATTGATTCAAATCGTGTGATTGGAGTCCATGAAGAAATATTATACATATTGATGATATCGCTAGTACGGGATTTAGTTCATGACTCTATCAGTTTGAGTGAGCTATGGCATAGAAGAATTGCTCACCTACACTATAGATCCCTTCCTCCTCTAAGGAAGATGGTTGCATGTCTTCCCGAACTCCAAGTTGAGCACGATGGCATTTTCAGAGGATGTGCACTTGGAAAGAATGCTAAGGGATCTTTTCCAAATAGTGATACTAGGTCCAAGGGAATATTATAGTTGGTACACTTAGACTTATGTGGACCTTGTTAGATTTTAAGTGCAATAATAATATGGATCACTGAAAGATAAACAAGCATAGAATAGGCTAACAAATTTATCCTAGGAAATCCCTCTTGGAGTAGAAAAACCCAGCAAACTTCTTCTATATAGATTTGTCAGAATGTACAATAGTATCCCTTGTGCAAAGGCCCAAAACAAGAAAATTCCAAAAGCAGCTACTCACTTGACTCTATCTCTCCTACTCATGCAAACTCAATGAGTGAGAGTGGTGACCAAATGAGGAGGTTGAACTCCTCATTTATACTAATCAAATGACTTAACCTTTTTACTAACAGGGTCAGCTTGACTCTCCTAACTGTGCCAACCTGTACAACTTAAAATAAAATATTATTTTCTAGATTATTCCAAGCTAACCTAATAGTGAGGGTTTACATTGACTCTTTCAATGACTTTTACATGATCAATTACATCAATAATAATCCCCGTAGTGTGTACAATACAAATGATACAAATGACACAAATAATACAAATATGAATATCTTTTGAAGTTACATTCTTCAACTAACTTATGTCAATCGCTTCTCTAGGAGGATTTTGGTATTATGTGACCTTCATTGATGACTACTCCCGAAAGACATGGATTTAATTCTTGAAGCCCAAGGAATCCGAAGAAGTTCTAAACAAGTTCAAATAATTCAAGGCACAAGTTGAGTTTCTATCTAGGAAAAGGATAACGGTTTTAAGGTCCGATAATGGAGGAGAGTACACCTCCTCAGAGTTCAGTTATTTCTGTAAGGAAGTATGAATCAAGAGGGAGTATATTGTCCCTTACAACCCTCAACAAAATGGGGTTTCAGAAAGGAATAACATGTCGATAGTTGATGCAATCAAGGCCATGATTCACGACCAAAACCTACCTATGTTCCTATGGTCAGAAGCCTCAAGTACCACAGTATACATGTAGAACAAAGGTCCTCATAAGATATTGAGGAACATGACTCCAAAAGAGGCCTTCATAGGTGTGAATCTAGAAGTCGGCCACTTGCAAATCTTTGGATGTTTAGTATATAGTCATGTACCCAAGGAAAATAGAACAAAGCTAAAACATTCATGAAAGAAGGGTACATTTATTGGGTACAGTGAGTCTTCTAAGGAATACATAATCTACATCCCAGGTCAGACATAGATTGAGGTCAGTAGGGATGTCTCCTTTGAAGAGGAGGTTTCCTTCAGAAGGGCTAAAAAATCATCCATGGGTAGTGAGAAGCAAGAAGCTCCAAACGAGATGGATTCATCTTACCCTCCCTATTCAGCAGCTCAAAGGGAGCCCATAGATCAAGTCGATCATGTAGATATGATTGATCATGTTGATCTAGTAGAGTCGATAGACGTTCCTAGAGATATTGTTGTTGGCCAGAAGAGGAATGTATGGGCTCGTTAGACTCTAGAGGATGCAAAGAAGCATGCAGCTCCCTCGGGTACCTTCAAGGAGAGCAAGAGACCTCGGAGATATTTAGGATATGTATCACTGATGTCCCACATTATTGATTATGAGCCTTCCATCTATGATGAGGTTTCCAGCCAGCAGGTTTGGAAAGATGCCATGATGGAATAATATCAATCCATCATGAAGAATGACATGTGGGAAGTTGCGTTGAGACCGGAAGGGAAGTCAGTGGTGACTTCCAAGTGGATCTAAAAGATTAAGCATGTAGCAGATGGGAGCATTGAGAAGCACAAAGAAATATTTGTGGCTAGAGGATTCTCTCATAAAGAGGGAGTCAATTATGACGAGACGTTTTCTCCAGTTGCACGATACACGACCATCATGTAGACCATAGCTCTGGATTCAGCTATGGGATGGAAGTTACATCAAATGGATGTGAAAAATGACTTCCTCAATGGTGTTATTGAGGAATACGTCTACATTGAGTAGCCAGAGGGTTTTGATATTCATGGGAAGGGATCCCATGTGTGCATACTGAAGAAGGCTCTGTATGGAATCAATCAAGCACCAAGAGCATGGTATGCCAGGATTGATGGATACTTGGTGAGATTTGGATTCACCAAGAGTGAGGCAGATTCCAACCTTTACTACAAGGTTGAGGATGGTATACCATTGATACTAGTACTACATGTTGATGACTTGTTTCTCATTGGAGACTAGAAACTTATCATGTGGTGCATGAATATGTTAGTGTCTGAGTTCGAGATGAAGGACCTTGGTATGATGCACTACTTCTTAGGTTTCGAGGTGTGGAAAAGACAGGATGAGATATTCCTGACTCATCTCCCGAGTCAAACCTGATAAATCCCACCATGTACAGACAATTGATCAGTTCATTGATGTATCTAGTTAACACTAGACTAGACATATGTTTTGTAGTGAGTGCTCTTAGTGCATTTATGTGTGAACCGAGACAAGTACATTGGGTTTATGCGAAGCATGTGTTGAGGTACTTACATGGCACTATGGGATATGGACAGAGATATCCTTCTAGTAGTGATATGAGATTGCATGGATACTCAAATTCTGATTAGGAAGGAAGTGTTGTGGACAGGAAGAGCACCTTTGGGTGTTGCTTCATTTTAGGTTCTGTTGTGATTTCCCGGTGTAGTAGGAAGAAGCCATTAGTAGCACTAAGCACATCCGAGGCTGAGTATATTGCAGTAGGTGTTGTAGCTAAGAAAGAAGTATGGATTCAGAATCTCTTTGTGGGATTGTCCGGTCAGACACTTGATCCTACCATGATTCACTATGATAATCAAAGTTGTATGAAGCTTTCAGTGAATCGTGTATTTCATGATAGATTGAAGCATGTGGAGATCAAGTACTGCCATATTAGAGACATGGTACATATAGGATCATTTCAGCTCCTGTATATTCCAACCGATGATCATGATTTTGGCATTCTCACCAATCCTCTTTCGATAGTGAATTTTGCATACTTATGTGAATGGCTTGGAGTATTGGAGAATGATTCCCTCAATGAGAGGGAGAGATGAGCTTAGTCCTGAGTGGATAGGCGTTCCCGTGTAGACCGAGATGAGATTATTCCTGAATGGACAGGCGTTCATGTGTAGACCGAGATGAGTTTATTCCAGTGTGGACAGGCGGTCCTGTGTAGACCGAGATGAGCTTATTCCAGTGTGGACAAGCAGTCCTGTGTAGATCGAGATGAGCTTAGTCCAGTGTGGACAGGTGATCCTGTGTAGACCAAGATGAGCTTAGTTTGGTGTGGACAGGAAATCTTGTGTAGACCAAGATGAGATTAGTCCTGTGTGGACAAGAGGTCCTGTGTAGACCGAGATGAGCTTAGTCCTGCATAGACTAAGATGAGTTTTTAGTCTTGTATGGACAGGTGGTCCCGTGTATACCCAGATGAGTTATGTGTGAACTCTTGTCCTTGTGTAGAGTGAGCTTGTATCCCTATGTGGGATGATGTCCTGTGTGGACTGTATTGACCTTTCTTATGATGATGAAATGTATGATACAAGTCGTGACGATCAGATGATGCTCAGATGTGTTCCAGTGTGATGATACCTCTCTATCTAAGAGGGAGTGCTGTTGTTGTAGCTACATGAGGTATCCTCACTAGCTAGAGTTGACCTACAAAGAAATAAATAAATAAAATTGTATTTTTATTATTGTAAAAGAGAAGTTGGACCAGTTAGAAAATTCACCTCAAAATCATGTATAAATAGAGGGGTCACCCTACTCATTTGTTCTCACCTCAAACAAGTTCGCTCAAGCAAGGGAAAGTTCAATTTTGGGTTGTAGAAGACATTTTGGAGCTCCCTCATTTGGAATCTCTTCTCTTTGTGATCTTCATCACTCTTATCTTGTTGTACTTGTATTATGTACTGAATCTCTGGTAAGAAAGGCTTGTTGGGTTTTTGCTAGGATAAACTATTATGTCTCTATTTTTTGTTTCTGTGTATAGTTATTCCTCCAGTGATCCTAAATTTGTTTCTAAGTTCAAAGAGATGAAAATTATATTGCTATTATTGAAAATTTAACAAAAATTAGATTTATAAACTTTGATATTCTTCCTTCCCTAAATTGGAAATGGATATTAATTAAATTTGAATAACTCGTTTAGACGAGAACTTAGTAATTAACTTTATAAACTTTTTTATTGACTTTTACAATACTCCCACATGAAAGATTTATAAATTCAATTGATAAAGTCAATATTTAATAAATGAATGTAGAATATTTAATGTCATTTTTCAATGGTCGCACTTTTTGACCTTTCATTCCAATGGGCACACCCTATACCATATTCTAATTACGTAGCCTAAAAGTTGTATGATTTCGCATGTTCCTAATAGCATTTTTTGGCACGAATCTAATAAAAAAATTGATATTTCGAATAACAATGTTTAAATTTGCTTATGTTGGGTACCCTGGGGTATTTTAGGCTGTTGATCCATTTATACATTCAGAAACATAATTTGAACAACACAAAATCTAGATTTAAAAAAAAAATCCAAATTCCGATCAAAAACTCGTCGAACGAACAAAATCGTCAAATGCTTAGACTCCTTCGATTTTGATACCCACATTATTTAACCTTGAAAATTCAACTTTGTCACACATCGTGCCTGGTTGATGATAGTGTTGGCAACTTGTCTTCTCTTACTATTCTTCATGCCTTTAATTCGATTTATGGTTTCAAGTTTAAATGCCATGGAATGGTTTTATGACAACAACAATCTCGGGAAGTCAAATTTATATTGGAAACTCTTCTCCTCTATTGTGACCATGAAATTTATTTCAACAACTTTCCACACTTTTTTTCACATTATCGTCTTGGTTTGTTGTGTGTTATGCTCATCTAATTTGTGATTTTGGTGTCTTCATTTATTATTTTTTATTGGCAGTGGATTAGCATTCACGAACCTTGGGATTGGCTATGGTCTTGTGTTTTTTCCAGCGAAAAAAACTACTATTGATATTCAAAAATGAATCAAATAGTACAATGAAGTTCATGATTCAGCAGCCGAATCAAGTAGCTTGAGAAACATCAAAACAGAAAGTACATGATCTCTGCATCGATCTCGTAACCCCTTAAAGGTTCCATAGCTACTAGCTTCACTACATATGAGCATTACATATAAGCAAAAAACATAGAGAATGAACCCAACAGTTCAGAATAAAAACACCTAAAATCAGTCAAAAAAGTAGGTGGAGCCACAGTCCTGCACACGATTATCGAGTCATTCCTCCCAGAACAGCTGCCCTTCCACACCATATAAGGCTTGTTTTGAAAGCTTATCAGCGAGGGAGTTATGATCTCTATAAATATGCTCGAAAGTGATACCCTGCTGCTTTGAAATTTCAAAATGTGTCCGTAGAGCCCAGTGTCTCAAGTTCAACACATTAAGTTTGAAATCACCCGCGGCCCATTTGATGGTAACCCTGGAGTCACCATAAACCTTGATGTTAACCAAACCAAAGATATTAGCAATTTTAAGAACACACCAGAGAGCCATTAACTCCGCTTTCATGTTTGTGCCGGATCCACAATTGAGTTTAAAAGTAAAGTAATGAGACTTGTTCAGATAAATGACTCCCCCAACGGCACATAAACCAAGTTGTGAAGCTCCATCAAAGAAGAGAATAGGTTGATCCACTTTGAAATTGAATAAACTGATTCTTCCTGTCTTTGACTTATGCTCATCTTCCTTACATGTATCAAACATATTTAAAGCAATCCTGCTACATAGGAGGTAATCAGGAGTGACATTCTGAAATATGGCACAGTTTCTAGAATACCAAATAGCCCAAGGAATACATATAGCAATTTAAAAATGCTTTCTGCTACGTCTGAACCAATTTAATAAACACTTGTTAAAATCACCCACGTCCCAGCATTGTGAAATATTCAAACTAGTTGAAACCACGTCCCAGATCTTATAAGTGAAACTGCAGTTTACAAAGAGATGTTGTTTTGTCTCAGCTTCATTTTTACAAAGTATACATAAGCTGGGTCCACTTCAACCCCGTTTGTACAGGTTGTCCCCAGTCTTCAATTTATCTTGCAGTAACAACCAACAGAAACATTTAAGTTTTGCAGGGATAGGTATGGTCTTGTGTTTTTATCATTTGGGGACTATTGATGTTCTTAAAATTTATCTGTTGTAATGATCTTTTATGATGTTGTTATTCATATTGCAAGAGAGATAATCTTTCTTCAATGAATGTTTTTGAACTAAATGTTAAAGGTTGGTTTGTAATCAAGGCACTAGGGGTCAAAGAAACATTGAAAAAAAGTTGGATGAGGGGTGACCAAAAGTCGGAATTAAACCAAGTTTGAAAAGAGGTGTGGCCAAAGGCTAGAATTAGAAACAAATCTCTGATACCAAATGAAATGAACAATAGTTTATTTACTGACAAATATCCAACATAAGAAGGATAGAGAACATAAATCCATATAGGACAAAAAATATAAGTACTCATAAATAAGTATGAGTGAATAGACAATGAATACAACGCATCGGACATTATACTTATATATGCATGGCCTCGTCACCATGGTTGAAAGGTCATGTCCCTTCATTATGTCGTGCATATTAATTAGGATGTGTCAATTTCTTCATTATTATTATTTGTTAATTATTATTATTATTATTATTTATTGATGTTTATAAGTTTATAAATTTATGGTCATTACAATGTCGTCGGATGCTCCTAATGGTTTGACCCCACTATTCAGTGATGATAGAGACACCTTGCATGATTCACATGTACTAGTGACTCTTCCTTTGAAAATATAAAGGTGGATACCTAAGTGGACTACACCCTTGTTGATCTAGCAAACTTTCTTGTTGGTCTATCCACATGATATCATAAGGAATATCCTCCACCTCATCCCTTTTTTGTTGAGATTCTTCACTATTTTCAAAATGAGTATGTGGTAGCGAACATTCTTGCTAGCCTATTTGAGCAATATTAGGAGGAATCATCTCCACCCAGACCATTACTTAGTATTTAGATGTGCCTATGGAACAAAACAATATCCCACTTGAATCAATTTAGAGTTCAATTTCAACCATTGATGATTTTATATTGGAGTGATGTGGACTTCAAATGCATGATTTGGCCCTCTACTCAACATTATGGAGGGAAGTAATTTTTGTAATCTTATATTGTAATGACTTTATTTTTGGCCCCTTGTTTATTTCAAGTGGGGGTGTTGGTATTATTGTTGTAATATGTACATGTGGCCACAACCCATTCATATGTGCCATTATGTGCATGTAGTTATGGGTAAGGCCATAATATTTATTCTTTTATTGTAATATTAAGTATGGTTAAGGCTTATCTAATAAAACTTGATATGTAGCTTCAATAACCCTCTTGGGTGTGACCTCTTGTTTTGTAAGCTTATAACCCCATCTTGAAGGGACACCTCACGTGAGTTGTGTAGATATACAACTCTAGCTCTCATTAGTATCATCTCCTCTTGTGATCTTCTTCATTTCTCTTATAAAGTGTTTTATGGCTAAGGGAACCTACATATTTGGTGTTCTCTTGTGTTTGGAATTTCTTTCTCTTATGTATAATTCTCTCTCTCTCTCTCTCTCTCTCTCTCTCTCTCTCTCTCTCACACACACACACACACACATGCAATCGTGATTGAATTACCGCAAAATTTGGGTTTTTTTTGTTCCATTTTATCCCCGAATTTCATTTGTGAATTTCAACATTATCTATGTACCACATATGCTTATATTAATAACATCAAAGGAGAAATATGGTATTGCACTTCTTTTGCATCACTAAAATTTGATAAAGAATTTTAAGCTACTAGTAAAAAATAATAATTTTAGACTTTCAATTAACTAGATGTTTTGTTACTTGACATTGAAGTTGATTGAGGAGATAAACCCTTGACAACTAAGTAGGGTTTTGTTCAGGAAGAGCACTCTTAAATCAATTGGACCATAGTCACAGAAGAAAACAAAAGAAGGCAATGGAGAGAAGGGGTAAATTGTTTCCCTACTAGGGGAAACAATGGAGAACAAGGAAATCAAACATACAAAAGGCAAGGCAATGAGGATGATGGGGAGCCTTAGAGAGAAGCATGAGAGAAGACACCTCCCCAAAACACATGTTGGAGGTGGGGTCAAGAAAATAAGATCGATTACATCACTAGGAGATTTGGGAAGGTTTGTCATAACAGATTGATGAACATGACAAGGAAGCGCCACTATTGAATGTTCAAGTAACAAAACACATTATATAACCTGACGAGAACTCTATACTCACAATGAGAACTCTAGCCCTAAAAATCCATTTTTTTGTGTCAAAAACACCAAAATCAACCTTCAAATTGAAAAGTGATGCTAGCAGTAACACTATTTTTTTGCTTCAAGGTTAAAAATACAATCATTGCCTTAAAAACCCATATTTTTGCTAACAATAGACTTAAAATCAACCCTTGAATAGAAAACTAATGCTATTGTTATCACATTGGTTTTTGCAAAGGCTAAAATTATAACTTGTTTAAAAGCATGGACTTAACAATCAGTATCATTAGTAGAAAATTCTTAAAATAAACCTCTAAATTGAAAAGTAGTGCTAACATTGCAACATTTTAAAACCATGGCCTTGAAAAATATGGCTTCCCCTCTTTGTGCCCATCACTTCCCCCTCCCCGTTTTAAAAATATATATATAATTTTTTTAAGCATTTATATAGAATAAAAATAAAAGTGAAAATGAAATCTTGTATTAAAAGAATAAAAAAAATTATTAAAAAGTTGAAACTTTTATTAAAAAAATAAATTCTTTTATTAAAAATATCAACTTTTTATTAAAAAAATAATTTTTTTATTTTTTTTTGTTGGCAAGTGGTAGTACCCCCTAACTAGCAGGGTTCTCCATTGCCTGAGAGACCACGAACCAAGGGCATCTAAGCCATCAAAATCACCCGGGGATCGCACCCGGCGTAGACCGCACCAACCCTTAGCATGGTTGGATTTTAGTATCCGCAGGGTTTCGAATCGACGACTTTTCCACTTAGGGGTGTCTTAACCATCACCCGCCACCAACTGTTCTACATCTCACGGATAAAAAAACAATAAAATTTATTAAAATTTAAAACAAAAAACTTATTAAAAAAATTAAAAAATCAAATAAAAAATTAAAAAAAAACCATAACAAATATTTAAAAGCATTAAAATTTTATAGCTTTTAAAAAATAAAAAATAAAAACGATTATAAAATTTAAAAACAAAAAAAAAACTAAACATGCACCCCCTCCCCTCCCCTCTGTGCGGCGTGGCTCGATGGGCGTCGTGAGGGGTGGATGTCGCACAAGGGCGAGGGGAGGGCAAGAGAGGGGGTTTAGGGGGCAGGGGATGGGAGGAGAGGCGATTGGGGAGGAAGGGACGAGGGGGTGGGGGAGGGGAGGAGAGGGGGGAAGGGAGGGGGCAGAGCAGGGTTAGGGGTTTTTTTTCAAATTTGTAATATTCTTTTTTTAATTTTTTAATAGTTTTATATTTTTAAACTTTTAATGTTTTTATATTTTTAAAATTTTTATTTGATTTTTTTTAATTTTAATATTTTTTTTTAATTCTTATTAAAAAAATTATTTTTTAAATAAAATTTTCATATTTTTAATAATAAAAAAAATATTTTTAAATAAAATTTTCATATTTTTAATAAAAAAAATATTTTTTAATAAAAAATTCATATTTTTAATTAAAACAATATTTTTTAATAAAAAATCATATTTTTAATTAAAAAAATATTTAATAAAAATTTCAAACTTTTTAATAAAGAATTTTTTTTTAATTTATTCTTTTATTTTATATAAAAAGAAAATTTAATATTTTTTTGAGGAGAAAAAAAGGCGTAACTTGTTATTTTCATATGAAAATCAAAATTACAAAGAAAGTACATAGAATCATCCAGTTCAGTCTTCTGTCCACATAGACGATAGACCAAAAAGACTAAAGGTGTGATTAAAAGTTTACAACACTAGATTGTAAGTAAATCTAATTACTACAATGTCCAATCCCGCCAAAAAGATAACAATAATCAAAGCCACGGCAGTTCTACCAAGAGTTTAACTGAGCAGGTACAGAGTATTAAAGAGACCAAACAAACCCAAAGTCCACCAATGAGTCATCCACAAATTCTTCAAAATAAAGAAACCCATCCATAGAGCCAATAGCCTCTTTAGACAGGCTGTTAGCTTCATCATTAGACTCCCTATAATATGGTGAAAAGATAAATGATCAAAGGATTTGTTCAGTAAAACCACATTCCTAAACCATGGAGCCAATAAGATAGTGTTGATATCAAATTTTCCATCCGCCCAATTGATGATAACCTGAGAATCACCAAAAATTTCCATGGAGAAAATGCCTCTCTTCAAAGCAAACCAAAGTAGACCCCTTAAAGCCATGAGTTTTACCTTTGTGTTGCTCCCTTTTCCAACACTCGTCTTGAGGAGAATCTTATGATTTCTTTTAATGTACAAAACCATACCAGCACCACAAATACCTTTCTTAGCAGCACCGTCAAAGAAACCATATGTAGCATCAATATTCAAAACAGGGTTAATAACAATTATGCTCTTAATATTATCCAAGGAACCAAGGTAAACAGACATAGCAAGGATAATCTTTCTACAAGTACCAAATATTGATGGGGATATATTCTCAAAAATAAAAGCATTCCAACTCTTTCAGATCACCAAGATCATAACTAAAGAAAGAGTTTTAAATTTGACTTTCCTTTGAAACCATCCAAAGAGACAACATTAAATGAGGTTCCATACCAACCATCAGAAAACTTCAGCCATGCTTGAAGTTTTGCCCAAACATTTCTAAGAAAGCTGCAATATATAAAAAGGTGTGGAATGTATTCCACATCACTCTTACAAAGAAGGCAATGTTCAGTCCAGGAAAGCCTTTTTTCAATCGATTTGGCCAAGTGAGGATTTTGTTCTCAAAGTACAAACAATTTTGTTTAATATATTTAATTTAAATTTATATATTTTTTATTTTTTATTTCTTTTCAATTATTTTTTTTAATTATTTTTATTAATGTCTCTTTTAAGTTTTTTTTAATATATTAATTTGGTATTTGAATTTTTTTTATTTTTTAGCATTGATATTTTTTTTCAAATTTTAATAAATAATTTCAAAACAAAAATTTTTAATTTTGTTTATTTTTAAAAATGGGTCTTTTTAAGTGGAGGGTTTGAAGGGTTTTGGCAGCTTCCCAGTCTCGCGCACGGCGCCGACAGGTAGCAGGCAGTGTTTCAGAGGTGGAAGCTACCCTGTTGTCACAGAGGGTAAGCATGCCAACCCCGTCCTCGGGACCTTCGGGTCTAGTCGGGCATGAGGACATGGGTATTGGCAGTTCAAGCAGATCGGAGGTAGGGATGAAAAAAAGAGCGGGTCAGGGGGCTGCCTCACTAAAACCCTCACCATACCTGCTATACAGGTTAAATATGACAAAATAAGAGATAGGATCGAGCAATGGAAGGAGAAATCTTTGATTGGAAAATTTGTTGGGATCTGGCCGCGTGAGAAGGATCTAGTTCGATGGATCAAGAATACTTGGAACCCCAAAGGACATTATGACCTGCATTTGGGAGCCAAAGGGTTTTTTTCCATTATCTTCTTCAATCTGGAATATAGGGATAGGGTTTTGGAGGGAGGCCCTTATTTCTTTCTCTCATCGGGTTTGTATCTTAGGCCTTGAAAAGAAAGGTTTAACCCAAAGACAGAGGATATGAAAGTAGCCCCAGTCTGGATCAAGATTTACTCTCTCCCTTGAGAGTACTGGTATCTGGAGATCCCGCAAGACATTGGCAATACCTTGGGGGAGTTTGTCAAGGTTGCAAAGCAGACAAAACTCCAAAGGTATACTGCATGTGCCCGCATCTGTGTTTATATGGATCTGTCCAAAGACCTGCCTGAGGCAATCAGTCTGAACTAGGATGATGAAGAATGGATCCAACCTTTGGATTATGAGCAGCTCCCATTTAGATGTAGACTCTGCCATGAATATGGTCACTTTGGCAGGAATTTCCCTAAGATACCTCAGGCACAGTCACCTACCAATCCTGCTCAGGAAGGTGCGAAGGATAAAAACGGATTTACCCAAGTTCGCAGTAAGCGGAAGAATAGAACGAGGGATCAGCAGAAGAAGGGAAAGGAGAAGGTCGAGAAAGGGATCGCGGGCAAAATCCCCTTTCAGATCCTAGAGGAAGTTGTCGAGGATGACAAGGTTGGAGGAAAAGGAAAGAATCATCAGGAATATGTAGCAATGGAAGAGGAAATTGCAATGCCCCGGGTAGCTCTTCCTGAAAATCAATTGGTGGTCATGGAGGAGGATAAGGGTGAGGAAATGGAACTGGGGGAACTTGACCTAGATGAGATTGAGAAAGAATGTGAAAAAAAGGGTAAGGGCTATGTGTCTCGGAGGAAACTACAACTTATGCAAGAAGCTATCATCAAATCTAAAGCAAGCCAGCAGCTCGGGATCTCCTCGGACTCTCACAAAGGGAGCAAAAGGAAATCCCTAGAGGAAGAATTGAAACGAGGCAGGAAATCGAACAGGAAAAGAATTGTGGAGATTGGAGTGAAACTCATCGAATCCGACCAGTACCCGACAATCAAGGCGGCCTTTTCTGAAGCCAATAAGGTTACCCAATGAAGCTCATTTCTTGGAATATCCGAGGGTGTAATCATCCGAGGAAAATAAAAACGCCGGCAAGAAAGATTAAGAAGGAGAAACCGAATGTTCTATTTTTACAAGAAACTAAATGCAATTATGAAACCATGGAGAAGGTGGGGCAAAGGATCTGGAAAGGTTGTAAAGTAAGGTCGATAGATGCTATAGGTATGGTTGGAGGATTAGTAGTCTTACGGCTCCGTGACTCTTTACAATTGACAAATTGGAGAGCCAATCAGTTTTCTATTTCTTCTAATTTTACAATCATTGGTTCTGGGGCCAAAGGAACGCTGGTAAATATTAACAGCCCAAGTGCCTTTCCTCACAAACAATCCTTTATCAGATTTCTATCGTGGTTAGCTGAGCAGGTTGTTTCTGGCTCATGGATTGTGGGAGGTGATTTTAATCTCATTACATCCCTTAATGAGAAGAAGGGCGGCCGGAGGGTTTTGGATAGATTCCAGGAAGCTTTCAGGGAGCTGCTATCCAATAGCCCGTTCATTAATGTTGAAACAGGAAATGGGTGGCATACCTGGAATAACAAACAACGAGGCCAACACCTTGTCGCATCCAGAATTGACAGATTTTTTACTATGGAGGATATCGCCTGTGGAACTGGCGAGGTCTATGCTAGTGTGATTCCCTCAACAGGCTCTGACCATTGGCCCATCTGCCTCCATTGGGATTGGTCCAATAATGTCCTTTATAAACCTTTTAGATTTGAATAGTTTTGGTTGGAGCATAAATACTTCAAAGATTTGGTGGGGCAGTGGTGGCAGGAGTTGGTTCCTCCCAAAGGGTACTGGAATGTTCCAATTTCAAAAAAAACTTCAAGCACTAAAATCCAAAATTCATACTTGGAATAAAGAGGATTTTGGTAACATCTTCTAGGACAAGAAAAAGTTGATGGAGGATCTGGAGCATACTCAGCGTAGAGGTATGGCGGAAGGCTGGGATGAAGATATAAGGGAGCAGGAGCAACATCTGCTGGAACAATTGGAAGCCAAAGAAAGGCAAGAGGAAATTTTCTGGAAGCAAAAATCCAGGAACCAATGGCTCCAAGATGGGGAGAAAACACAAAATTCTTCCACAATACGGTCATTCAAAACCGCCACAGATCGATGATTTTCAAACTCAAGAGAAATGATGGAAGTCAAGTGGAAACTAGAGGAGAGATTGAAGATGAACTAGTTAACCACTTTGCTTCGGTCTTTAAGGAAGATAGGGTCGATCGAAGTGCGGTTATTTCCCAAATCACTCACCTCATCCCCAAACTTGTCACCAAGGACCATAATGAGTTGTTGAATAAACCTATTTCCATGCAGGAAGTTGAGGATGCCATGATTCAGATGGCGCTGGGGAAGGCCCCTAGGTCGGATGGTTTTACTACAAACTTCTTCCATTTCTTCTGGGATATGATTAAAGAAGAGGTGTTGGGCATTGTGGAGGAATCTCGCAGGTGTTGTGGGGTTTTAAAAGGTTTTAACGCGACCTTTCTTTCTCTTATTCCGAAGGAGGAAGGAGTTGACTCTCTTGGTAAGTTCAGACCGATAGCCCTTTGCAATGTTATTTACAAGATTATTACTAAAGTGATTGCCAACAGGCTCCAACCTCTACTTCTTTTCCTTATTAGCCCGGAGCAGTCGAGGTTTGTTGAAGGCAGGAAAATTGTGGATGGAATTATTTTGGTGCATGAAACTATTCATTCCTTGAAGCTCACAAAGAAACCTGGTATGTTAATCAAGTTGGAAATTGCAAAAGTTTATGATAATCTCAGTTGGCAGTATTGTCATGTACCCTCACTCTCATGTGCCACAACTGTCCTGTACCCTATGTGTGTTGTTGTATCCTCCTGCGCGCTCACTCTACTGGTGTCATTTGAACCAGGATCCCACACATCTATACTATACTCATCCTGAAAATAACTAGGTGTATCCATGTCACATTCGGATGGTCCCTGGAGCGTGTCTCCCATCAACACATCTGCAACTCCCAGTAGAGCCATCCATGGTCCCTCCATAAGAAGTGAACCTCCATCCTGTCTAGCATGTATAGAGTCAATCCTCTCTGATTCATGCTTCTCCGCATGTATCTCGTCTATCATGAATGTCACGACTCTTGCAGTAGATATGAAGAGTGTATCAACTCCAACTTGTCACATAACCTATCCATATGCATATATGATTCCTGAAGAACCATCGGAGTGTTGTTCAAGGAATCTCTAGTAACCATAGGCTCTTCCTGTATGCTCGAATCACTCCATATCGCATCCATGTCACAGCGAGGTGCCAACACCCCTTGATCCTCACAATCATCCCCACTAAGGTGAGATGATGAATCCTCGATGATGGATGATTGATAACTGCATCATATGTACTATCCTCCTCATGTATTGTCAACTCCATATCAAGTTTACCATAAACCGGTATATCATGCTCATCTATCTGGTTGAAAGGCCTGTTGTAAGCTCTTGGCTTGTTCATACTTTTAAAGTGGAAAAAATCCGTGAAGGTCATGGCTGACTGAAATTCATCTCCCAGTGCTCGATATTCTCTCAAATATGCCCCCATTGGCTCATCTGGCTCTACCTGTACTACGGGCACCACGGTTGGGCTATCTAAGAACCGTGGTAGGGAAGGTCAGGGGGACCTATTGTGGAGATGTGGGTGTCTCTGCAGATTGGTATGTACTTGTTCCCCATTGCTTCTTGTGGATACCCTATCACTATTGGGAGACATAGGACTGTGTGCAGTGGGCCCTGAGTTATCTGTCAATTGTTTGATGGCACTCACCATTTCTTTTTGTACTGAAGTTAGTTCCTTCAGAGCGGAAATGAGACTACTGAAAACTACTTTATCAACATTTGCCATTGTTTCTTTGCCTTTACTCTTTTCAAACTAAAACTCTGTATTCATCTAGCTGTTAATAACTACATGCTCCCACAGCTGGCGAGGAACATGCTCTGATACCACTGTAATATCCCAAGGGAAGATAACTGCTTTTTTGACTGATTTTATTGTACTTTGCTTGGTTCGTGCCACGTTAATGACTTGGGGTTGCTTGCATGGTTTGCAGGATGGTTATTTAACCCAATAAATAATTGTGTGCCAATTTAAAATAACATCATGAATCATAGGATTTCAACCTTAAAAAACCCAAGGAAATAAACCACGCCTGTTTATTTCAATTAATAGATAGAACTTAATTCAGTCAACAAGTAATATTCAGATATAAAAATAGAATAATTCTGACCTTCAATCCGCTATGACAGTGACCAATAGATGGTTGTACTAATGACTTGCCAACTGATGTATAAATGGTTGAGTAGCAAACAGATATACTATTGAAGAACTTACTCCATTTTAAATATCAAAATATAATGCATCCAACTCCCAATAGCTTGCTGTAATATAGGGGACTGATTTGCCAGGTGCGCCCAGCAGATAAAACTGAAGGAATTCTTTATATTTCAGAGCTATGATGACTGCCCCAACTACCTACAAGTCGCCTTGAATGTCCCATCCTTAAAGTTCACTGTGTATTCGACAAATCCGGCCCAGATCAGCAGTATGATATATTTATCCCTTTGATAGTGGATGGGTGGATTGTTGATGGTTGTTACAGTCAACAAGAGTGCTCCTTCACATGCATATAATTTAATGACCAGATCTGATATGTATGGATCTTAAATGCTGCTTGCAAATGGACTGTGGAGAATGATGACCACGGCTGCAATTAATTGGAATGATGCTGAGATTGAGATAGTCATATACTGAAGATTAACTGCCCAGAATCTAGATTAATAAGCCTGCAAGGCATTCACTGAATAATATTGCAGATATTAAGCTGTTTCCCTAGGTAAGTCGCCCAAGCAACAGCTACGTTCTCCCTGGGCTGGAGATCAATGTGATATGCTCCAGATTGATGAGTATAATTCCCAATAATAGGTGTTAGATTAATGAGGCCCTTCTGAAGATATTGCAAGTAGCATGCAGAAATGAATATCCAAACCATTAGTATGAGTAATGAAGCTCACGTCCTTTTGAGTGTGTATCAGCATATAGATATCTACTATATAACAGTCCACAAGTGTAGATCGTTGCCCAAACTGTCTCCACCTAGCATAACAATACTATAGCAGCACTATTCACGTGACTGTAGCAGCATTGTAGGTTGGAATATGCCTAGACTGTCTCCACCTAGCAGAACAATACTGTAGCGGCACTATTCACGGAACTATTCGCAGCACTGTAGCAGCACTGTAGTGGCACTATTCACGTCACTGTAGCAGCACTATAAATAAGTGATCTCTGCTCAAATACAAATTAATCTTCTCCGGATGAAGTACTAATGATAGATCTGAATGATCTATCCAAGAGATTGGATTAGGACGGATATATTGGCTAGGGCAATCCGCCCTCAACCCTAAATCAGCTCTCAGAGCTCTCAAAACCGATTCTCAATCAACAATCATAATAATGGATATTGAGTAGTTCACTTTATCTTTCTTTTATAGCCTTGACATTGCATGCCCTATACCTAAGTCACTTTTCTCTTCTATTTCTCCGTTGAGTTTCATGCCTGCATGATTGCATGCATTTCACTTTTGCATGCATGCATCTTACTTTTGCATGCAGGATTGCATGCTCTTGAGCTAGGGCTCGCATGTTCTACATGTCCCTTGTTCCAGTTTTACCCAAAACGGAACATTACAATCTTCCCTCGCCAAGATTGCTTGTCCTCAAGCAATACCAATGCAACTCTCCAATCCATCAAGTTGAACTAACCGAATTCAGGCATGATCCCAGGGTCCCAGATCATCCTAGGAGATCTGTAGCACTCCATCCTCAAGGTACTGTCGTGCAAGGTACCATCACAAGAGATATATATAAAGCATCTCGTAAGTAGAGGAATCAACCACAATGGGAACTTGGCTAGCTCCTCGGAAAATACATCTACTAAGTCTCCATCCCACGTACCTGCAAAATAAATGAGACGGAGTACATACTACATCCACCACTTCCCTGTGTAGCATCCCTACAAGGAGCATCCTGTAGACTCCAAACCGTTGTTGTACTGTCCACTACTGTAATTCCCGGATCCCAGGCTAACCCCAAGAAGAATCCCCTGTGCTGATGTTGTGCCCCTCTGCTCATAACCGTCCAACTATCATGCCGTGCCTACGGCCTCGACAAACCTGTGATGTACTCTAACCAAATGCTTTCCCATTCCTGCCCGGAAATGGTAAAGTCACCAGGATCCCATACTGTCATGTAAGGTGTGAAACACTCTCTACACATCGTGTCGGTGTTCCAAATGCTAGCATAAGACTCCATCGGTCTCCCTCTGAAGGACCAAGCAACCTTAAGCTGCACAAACTTCTCTGGTGGAAACCAAGTACTAAGAACTGACTCTGCTTCTGCTAATCTAATCAGCTCCAGCCTAACTGCATCTATACATCTGCTAACCCCCATACTATCAGGGTACTCAAGTAATCCATGGGATCTAAGCAACTCCCTGGGGTGTAGATCTGCCACTTGCGATGTCTCATACTCAGGCAAGTACTGAGAATGCCCTGCCCAACGCAAATCATGCATAGCCCTCATGACTCTCTCCCTAGGTAAGAACTCAGGGTTGACACTGGTGCAATCTCTATGGGAGATGATGTCTCCTTCTACTCTGTCGGTTGTGCTCCCTGTGAACGAATCTAATACCATCCCTACAATGTCGATCCTACCATACATCTCTGATGAATCTGTGTTGCGAGGAGCTAACACATCCTCTCTACTTTGTCCGGAGACGAGGGTGGTTTGTCTTAGTCTAACTAGATAATCCTGCTCTGAATCATGCGACTGGAAAATCAGACACTCCCTCCAGTGTCTTGTCATATCATATTCGAGATTCTTCCAAGAGAATCTCTCGCTAATCTGCTGACAGGCCCTGAGGTGTCTCTCTAAAGGTGTCTCATGTGTAGTTCTTGAGATCTCGACCCTAAGTGCAAACTCAAAGGCAAGGTATATGGTGTCTTTGTAGTAGATGATGTCGTCCACTACCCTGTACTGGTCATCCTGGATGCACCCATCCATCAACTCACATGCGAAGCAGTCCTTGGAATACTCCACCAAAAGGTGGGATTTCCAATCAGGGATAATCATAGTGAGCCAATCCCACATGTCCAGATCCCAATCCTCTACATTGGATCTCTCCTCGGTCACCGACAGCTCTTAGTGCTCCTCCTGCGGAATACCGAACTCCATATGCTCCTCGTGCAAGGTCATCATCGGAAGTTGTTCTCCCAATCCATGAGTGGTACTCTTGCTCTCATGTGCCACAACTATCCTGTACCCTGTGTGTGTTTCCGTATCCTCCTACGCGCTCACTCTGCTCGTGCCATCTGAACCAGGATCCCACACATCTATACTATACTCATCCTGAAAATAACTAGGTGTATCCATGTCACTTTTGGATGGTCCCTGGAGCATGTCTCCCATCAACACATCCGCAACTCCCAGTGGAGCCATCCATGGTCCCTCCATAAGAAGTGAACCTCCATCCTGTCTAGCATGTATAGAGTCAATCCTCTCTGATTCATGCTTCTCCGCATGTATCTCCTCTATCATGAATGTCACGACTCTTGTAGTAGATGATGAAGAGTGCATCAACTCCAACTCGTCACATAGCCTGTCCATATGCATATCTGATTCCCGAAGCACCATCGGAGTGTTGTTCAAGGAATCTCTAGTAACCATAGGCTCTTCCTGTATGCTCAAATCACTCCATATCGCATCCACGTCACAGCTAGGTGCTAACACCCCTTGATCCTCACAATCATCCCCACTAAGGTGAGATGATGAATCCTTGGTGATGGATGATCGGATAACTGCATCATGTGTCCTATCCTCCTCATGGATTGTCAACTCCATATCAAGTTTACCATAAACCGGTATATCATGCTCATCTATCTGGTTGAAAGGCCTGTTGTAAGCTCTTGTCCTGTTCATACTTTTAAAGTGGCAAAAATCCGTGAAGGTCATGGCTGACTGAAATTCATCTCCAAGTGCTCGGTATTCTCTCAAATATGCCCGCATTGGCTCATCTGTCTCTACCTGTACTACAAGCACTACAGTTGGGCTATCTAAGAACCGTGGTAGGAAAGGTCGGGGGGTCCTATTGTGGAGATGTGGGTGTCTCTACAGATTGGTATGTACTTGTTCCCCATTGCTTCTTGTGGATACCCTATCATTGTTGGGATACATAGGACTATGTGGAGTGGGCCCTAAGTTATCTGTCAGTTGTTTGATGGCACTCACCATTTCTTTTTGTCTTGAAGTTAGTTCCTTCAGAGCAGAAATGAGACTACTGAAAACTACTTTATCAACATTTTCCATCGTTTCTTTGCCTTTACTCTTTTCAAACTGAAACTTTGTATTCATCTAGCTGTTAATAACTGCATGCTCCCACAGCTGGCGAGGAACATGCTCTAATACCACTGTAATATCCCAAGGGAAGATAACTTCCTTTTTGACTGAGTTTATTTTACTTTGCTTGGTTCGTGCCACATTAATGACTTGGGGTTGCTTACATGGTTTGCGGGATGGTTATTTAACCCAATAAATAATTGTGTGCCAATTTAAAATAACATCATGAATCATAGGATTTCAACCTTAAAAAACCCAAGGAAATAAACCATGCCTGTTTATTTCAATTAATAGATAGAACTTAATTCAGTCAACAAGTAATATTCAGATATAAAAATAGAATAATTCTGACCTTCAATCCGCTATGACAGTGACCAATAGATGGTTGTACTAATGACTTGCCAACTGATGTATAAATGGTTGAGTAGCAAACAGAGATACTATTGAAGAACTTACTCCATTTTAAATATCAAAATATAATGCATCCAACTCCCAATAGCTTGTTGTAATATAGGGGACTGATTTGCCAGGTGCGCCCAGCAGATAAAACTGAAGTAATTCTTTATATTTCAGAGCTATGATGACTGCCCCAACTACCTACAAGTTGCCTTGAATGTCCCAGCCTTAAAGTTCACTGTGTATTGGACAAATCCGGCCCAGATCAGCAGTATGATATATTTATCCCTTTGATAGTGGATAGGTAGATTGTTGATGGTTGTTACAGTCAACAAGAGTGCTCCTTCACATGCATATAATTTAATTACCAGATCTGATATGTATGGATCTTAAATGCTGCTTGCAAATGGACTGTGGAGAGAGATGACCACGGCTGCAATTAATTGGAATGATGTTCAGATTGAGATAGTCATATACTGAAGATTAACTGCCCGGAATCAAGATTAATAAGCCTGCAAGGCATGCACTGAATAATATTGCAGATATTAAGCTGCTGCCCTAGGTAAGTCGCCCAAACAACAGCTACGTTCTCCTCAGGCTGGAGATCGATGTGATATGCTCCAGATTGATGTGTATAATTCCCAATAATAGGTGATAGACTAATGAGGCCCTCTGAAGATATTGCAAGTAACATGCAGAAATGAATATTCAAACCATTAGTATGAGTAATGAAGCTCACGTCCTTTTGAGTGTGTATCAGCAATTAGATATCTACTATATAACAGTCCACAAGTGTAGATCGCTGCCCAGACTGTCTCCACCTAGCATAACAATACTGTAGCGGCACTATTCACGTGACTGTAGCAGTACTGTAGGTTGGAATATGCCCAGACTGTCTCCACCTAGCAGAACAATACTGTAGCGGCACTATTCACGGCACTGTAGCAGCACATAGCGGCACTCACGGCACTGTAGCAGCACTGTAAATAAGTAATCTCTGCTCAAATATGAATTAATCTTCTCCAGATGAAGTACGAATGATAGATCTGAATGATCTATCCAAGAGATTGATTAGGATGGATAGATTTCACCATCGAAACCAATGTTGGCTACGGCAATCCGCCCTCAACCCTAAATCAGCTATGAGAGCTCTCAAAACCGATTTTCAATCAACAATCATAATAATGGATAGTGAGTAACTCACTTTATCTTTCTTTTATAGCCTTGACATTGCATGCCCTATACCTAAGTCACTTTTCTCTTCTATTTCTCTGTTGAGTTGCATGCCTGCATGATTGCATGCATTTCACTTTTGCATGCTAGCATGCATCTTACTTTTGCATGCAGACTTGCATGCTCTTGAGCTAAGGCTCGCATGCTTTGCATGTCCCTTGTTCCAGTTTTACCCAAAACGGAACATTACAGGGGAGGCAGAGAGGAAAAATCCAAGTTTGCATTGCTTGGATGGGATAAGATCTGCAGACCCAAGGACAAAGGTGGTTTGGGCGTTAGAGATCCTAAGATTCTTAGCGAAATCTATGATTCTAAGATATGGTGGAGATGGTGCAATCACAATTTGGAACCATGGGAACAGCTATGGAATGTGAAATATGCCAGAGTCGGGCCACAGGAGAATCTGATCTGTTTCAATGAAGTCAAAAATGGATCCCATATCTGGGTAAAAGCCTTCACCGGTCGGAATTTAGTGGAAAATCACAGCTTTTGGGAAGTCTACAATGGTGTATTAGCTCAATTTTGGGATGACTCGTGGAATCGGTTACCTAAATTAAGAAACGATCCCAGGTGGCAGGAAATAAGGACTAGGGGGATGGCAGCCGATAAACTCAAACTCTGTGAAAAAAAAATGGTGTGCTACCGATAGCACCATTTTTCAATTCGAGGGTAAAAATAGCCACTAAATGCAACCCGACTATAAAAAAACAAGAACTATTTAGATTTCTCGTCAAGTTGTATAATGTGTTGCAACAACGTGTGGGTCAAATCAAGCATAAGAATTATGGCAAGGAAATATTACGGGAAGGGGCACATTAGTTTCAGTATTGTATCATTCCCCCAAGTGTTATGAGACCAACCATCATGTTGAGATGCAGTAGGACCATACAATGGTAATCAATCATGATCCATAGCATAAAGCGGTTTAAAAGCTCATTATTCATGGTGGGTGAAGTTGGAGTAAGGCATTTTTCGGACTAAAGGGTGTATCCCTAGATTTGTTGTAGAGGAAAGCAATTCTATCTATGGTTCAAGATTTGAGTCATTAAGTTGCTTGGAACTTAGTGAGCTCTATGAAGAGTAGTGCCATTCTCCTCCAAAACCCCCGATAGAAAAGCTTACAAATGGTGATCAGGGGAAACTAAGAAAAATGACAACAGTCCACATAAACTAAGGGAAGCATAAAGAGTTCAACATGCCTTGCTCAAGGAAAATCACCCACAATGTCAGAGGAAAAACAAACCATATAAACATGGAAGAGGAATAACTCTTGGTTCATGTATTCAGAAAGGGTGAAATCCCATCCAATTGTTAATGAAGCTTATGACCCTTCTTCTTTATGAGTGAAAATAGAGAACTTGGGAGAGGGATAGCTAACCTAAAGGATACCAAAAGTTAAAGATATGTTTTCAAAGTAGTAGTAAATTCAGAGTGGGCAATTGAGGATATGATAGTTGGTCTGGTGTATAAGAATTTGGGAAGAATCAAGGAGAAGAGAAAAGATATCCATTTTAGCACAAATTCTAAATCAAAAGCTCAACAAGTATAACAAACATTGGGACTTGGTTGTCGAATTGATGACCAACCTCAGATCCCTGATGTAACATGGCTCGATTCCATCCCACCAAGATAGGGAGGGATCCCAATGTGGAGGAGAGGCATAAATCTTATCCCTTTTGTGTTCAATTGTAGCAAGTGTTATAGACTTATGGATCATGACCCAATATATTTAGCAAAAGTTGGAGTTAATACATTGATTGGCAATAGAAAGTGTGTCATCCATCCTACAGCAATGGAGAACTAGAACCAAGGAGAGCCTATAGCTCAAGAGTAACTATGTCCCATCAAAATATATTCTATTTTTGAACTTTCATTTTTATCTAGAAACAAAAGGAATGGCGTGGAGTGTAGCAATAGTAATCGAGTTTATGGGTTTATAGTTAACAAAGAACAAAAGGTCGTCTTCATCAAATCTAAAATGCATTCTAGGTTGCTAAGATGAAAATGATAGAATCGGAAGTATAGATCTTGCTAGAACTAAGTCACATGGGTTTATTTATAGAAACTTTCCAAATCTGAGTATATTTTTGTTAAAATGAAGACATGGACTTATCCTCAAAACCATGCCTGAAATGTCCAGATAGAATGGGATCTTAGGATGAAGTTAAAAATTCCAGTGGGTATCTATCTGAAATCCTTGTAATCTCGCTTGTATATTAATAGAATCTCTTTTTATTTACGCAAATAAATAATAATAATAATAATAAAACACTAGATGTCTTGTTATACTAGAATTGGTATTGATTAGATACTTGGGGAAACTAAGTTATTAGTGTTGATTTCCCCTTTGTTGAAATTCCTAGACATTACTTTAGTTTTAGGAACCTTGGATGAGACATCAAGATAAGTCATAGATGATAAACTAGCTGTTCTAAATGGGAGTTCAATAATCCTAGTGTTACTCCTCAAGTTGTATGAGGTTCCCCTTAAAGTTTGATATTTTCCATGTACACATTGCAAGTAGATTACATCATATATTGTCATCATTTGATATTTTAGGGCCAATATGGATGGACAATTTTTTAATGGCATTGGCCTAATGGCTTCGACTAACTTGATACCTCAACAATCATGGGTGTCATGTCTAGAGAAAAGTGTTTCAAATGCAAAGTGATTGTTTTGTGTCCCCGGAGTTCTAGCATATATAACATATAGTTTTATTTAGCTGTTGTCTTTAACAAAAGTGCATTACATGATTGATTCAAATATTAGATACAAGAGATGACATGTCACAAGATGATATATTTCTATGGTCCTAGATGATTTGTAATGGCGGATATGTGATGTTTAGGAGGAGCGATCTTATGGTCCTTGGCATATATTTCATATGTTTCCCACCTTAGCACTACGGTTATTATTTCATAATATCGATGATTAATTGATATGCATGACCCTCTTTATTAGGTTCCATGAAGATATTTTATTTAATCATGTTAGAGAGTGATGCTATATTGAGTTCCAAGGGGGGCATCTAGTTGATTAGATGATTTGCCACACCTCAGTGACATTTCTCTAGTACATATGTTAATTGTCTTGATGAGCCCGGCCTCTTGCTTGGCATATGTGGTATTAATTATATGATTTTGGTTACATTAGGCTTAATTGGACTATGGTTAACTTGTCACTCTTTATTTGTCCTCTATTCACACTTGAATCAAGGGTTGTGCAAGGTCTAACAAAGATATTGGTATTTCCTTTAACTAAATGAGGTGTTGCAAAAGCACCCTAGTAGTTTTAACCCTTTTCACATTTTGGAAAGGCTCGTCATGAAGCAAAACTGATATTTTATGGGGGTGCCCTCTCTCAAGGCTCATTTTTCAAGGCATGGCATGGCATGTAATTTTTAATTATTCATCATGTAAAAAGTTGACATACTTACCTAGGGCACACTTCTTGGAATCGGTGTTTTTGAAAGCTAAAATTCACGATATGTGACTTGGAAGCTAAATTCCTGATTCCTTGGTCAATGCACATTCTTCTAAGGCAAATTGATTGCATGTCACATGGACCTAACCTCCTTGCACAACTATCAAGGGCACTGGAATATTTTATTGTTTTCTTGTTAAGGGTTGTTACAAAGGTGGTCGATATGTTATTTTATTCTTTGACTCTTCATATATTGTGAATGTTGGAGAATGATGAATATAGAAGCGTGTACCAAGAGAGGGGCACTTTTCATCCTCTAACTCTCTCTCCCACATGTGGGTGCACAATTTCTTGAATGTTATTTTATTCTTTGACTCTTCATATATTGTGAATGTTGGAGAATGATGAATATAGAAGCGTGTACCAAGAGAGGGGCACTTTTCCTCCTCTAACTCTCTCTCCCACATGTGGGTGCACAATTTCTTGAAGAGTGCATCACTTGAGCAATATTTGATTCAATAATGGGAATCTCCCAGGAGGGTGCACTTCTTGAGCAAATATTATATTAATTTTTCAACTCATGACCAAGACTTGCTTCAAAGAGGAGTTTGCAGAAATTATTTTTTGATTCCTCTCCTTGACTCATTGTATTAAGAGGGCACACTTCTCTCTTTGACTCGTTGTTTTAAGAGATCAAATCATATGGTTGTGCCACTCCTACTTTAATATTTCTTTAATTTGGCTTTACTTGATTTCATGTATAGTGCTTTTTATAGGAGGCATTTTAGCGCTCTTGCATTGTAATGACTTCACTGTATTCTGCAGTACCATTAACCTACTTATGTGATCATTTATTGGACATTAATAAAATCATCTTATCTTATCTAGAATAGATCTAGAGTTTTAACGAAAGAATTATTATTTTATTTTGGAAATTGTTAAGCCAATTTTCTGTATAAGCGAGGTTCCTATTGTAAAGGTTGTTGAAAGTTTGTGGAGACACTAGACTATTGTGTGAACTTATTGAAGAACCTTTGGAGCTTGTATGAGATGCATTTGAAGCAAACTTAAAATAGAGCTTTCGTTATCTTCGATGGTGTAATGGAGCATAAATCTAGGTATAATGATTCCATATTTATGTGAGATTATGTAATAAATAAATTTTTGGGTAGTTATAGCTGAAAGGGTTAAAAGAAGGCTAAATTCTTGATGAGAATAGGCGGGAAATTGTCTCTTCCGTTATAAAACCTCTCTATGTTGTATCATTAAAGAGACTTTCTTTATTAGAAGTGTAGACTGAAAAGTCTGAAATTGTAAAACAGAAAAAGATGTATGGTTGTAACATGTTTATCACATCAATGGTTATCCTATCATCATGAAACAAAGCTCAATAAAACTAATCATTTATAGACCTCATCGCCATATACATATTTTAGGCACTAATCTCACTTTCAGCCACCTTAATTCACATACTTTTCATATTTTAATTGGCTCATTGAAAATAGAAAATAACAACATATATCTGAACCTAAGATTCAATCAGCAAACCAAGGAGAAAAGATAAATCAGCATTGTAGATCTCTCATTTGGGCTGTAAAAAAACATTATATTCGTTGTCCTATGACTTGGTATAAGCAGTATTCAAATCTGTTGTGTATTATCAAGCTTTAAACAAGCTGGAATTAACAATAAAAAATTTGTATTCCAAATCTAATTATTCTAGAACCATAGATTTCTCTTTGTTGTCGTAAATCTGAATGCTATACTACTAAAGACCAACTTTCAGATTGATATTCCTAATTCAAGAAACCACTTTGAAGGTAACCTTTATCACTCCACTTAGATCTTTGGTAGGGATTCCCCCCTTGAGTTAGATAATAGCTAACCTAAAGAGTGGACGAGGAATGATGAGGTGACAGTGGCACTCTTCTCCAAGTTACCCTTAAGTCTTCACTTAGTGAATCAGGATTTCATCATGGTAGGTGAGGGTTAAGTTATAATATCCAACATGAAAGTAACAAGGGGCCTGGTTTTTTACCACCATACCTTCCAGCTAGACCAAGTTGAGGACAAATCCTGAGATCCATGGCAGGCTACGCAAGTACTCAGATAACTTGTCATTGATTTTTAAAACTATTTGATTCCACTGAAACTAATAAATTGTCCAGTCTGCTAGGCATCTCAAACAAGTGATTCAATGAGAGGAATAATCCCTGAAAAACCTGCTGCTAAAATTCTAAACGAGTGTGGATATAAAAATGGCCCCCCAACACTATTTCAGCTTGCTTGGTTTATGATCGATTGGGTAACATTGTATGAACGAGGAAGTTAATAAACAAAAATTCCCAATTAAATTCACTACTCACAAAAATTAATAATGCAAGACTCAAACCGAACTGAACAAAAGTAACAAAACACTGTAAAGACTCGTCCCATATCATATCATTGAATGCCAAGATGCTTATAGCAAGCAACAATATACAAACCTACGGAAGGTTATTGAGAAGAGCACCGATCCAATCTGGACTTTTGATAATGGAATAGATTGGGATTACAAATTCATGTTACTCAACAATTTATGCCCTTGTTTTGCAACCCAAAATGGTTTTGCTGCTTTGTAACCTGGAAAAGTAAAAAGCGACTAAAATATCAGGTCACATCACCTCAGGTTACCATGCTTCTGTATGCAAAAGTTAGGTCACATCAACTCCTACCATGCTTCTGCCTGCAAGTATCAGAATATTCAGTGACAATGTCAACCTGTCGGATCCTAACAAATGGAATGAAATAACTGCAATACAATGTCACTGAATCTGCACATCAACCCTCAGATTTTTTCAGCCAGTGTCCTCTGTGGTACCTCAAACATGAACATCGGTATGACAGGAACCAATATTGTAACCAACCATAGGCATCACTTAGCTTGAATATTGGGGTCTCAATTCATATTTTGGATTCTTTAGTATTCAAAGCAAATTGAGAATGACAGTTTCAAAGAAGATAACTTTTAAACTGATGTTAACTCCGTTCTTATGGTTTCCTTCTCTTTGGAGTTAATTTCTTCATTGCCATTCTCTTTTCCCTGTATATATGTGCTGCCTATCATTGCACCAGGAATTGGAAGAGGGGAATTCACAAGAGCAATTGCTTCATCCAAATAGGACTTTGAAAGCCATCGCTTTAACTGAAGCTGATGACATAAAATGCGGCCCTTGTTCCATGCAGCATAGCTAAACGGTGAAGCTATGTCCTTGAGAAATGAATACACTACCTTTACAATGGAAAACCCTCTTGCATCTTTTCTCTGTTCTGATTCACCTTGCCTGAAATGAATATACATAGGATGTAGGAAAATCTAATTTAGATGAAAAACAGCATGCTTCCGAACACAAAATGGAAGAAAAGACAAAGGAATTTTAAGAGAAAGAAAGCAAATGAGCTCAAAGCCATAGCTTAACCAAATAAATTAGCTGAGCAAATCGTACAGAGTAACTATGCTGGCAAGCTGAGGAATATCTTCTCCATCAAGAACCAATCTCCGTATGTCAATAAGCCAGATTGAGAGGGACGTCAGTGCAGCACCAATGGACATTCTGATCTCAACAGACAAATGGAAGGAATTAATTCAGAAACAAACCTGAATGAGAGCACCATCTTTCATTTTACATCGTTATCGTCTTTAAAATAATAACTGTAATCAAAAGATGATAATGAATAACTCAATAGTCAAAATAGAAATTGAACAGGGTAAATGAAAAGAAAATAGAATCACAACACTGTAAACCTGTCTGGTCTAAAACAAAAGAATGGATAATATTATATACCAACCTGTGTACATCCACTGACCATACCAACTTAGTTTGTCGAAATGCTTCCATGAAAACTCCTCGCTTCCTTGCCTCTTCAAATACTTTGGCAGCCCTTGCCTTTTGGCCAAAGCACCATAATGCATCCAACAGCACATTGTAGAACGTCATCCCTATTCCAGCACCCTGTGATTTTAAATTATCAAATACATAATCAACCATCTGCCAGTTTGGCAGGTCATCATAATCGCCTTTGATCATTGTCCCAATTACTCTATGAGCATTGGGCATTCTATGTGCTTGCATTTCTTCTAGTAATTTATAAGCATCCTCCCATCTGTAAAGATCAGAAAAAAGAGCAATCATGAGAAGAAACAATGAATTATGGACACTTGATTTTTAACCAGCAATTCAAAACAAAATTATCTCGTGGATCATTTGAACATCCAAGTTTACAGTTTTAAGCCAAAGAAAATGATAAAGTCCTACACAATAATGTTTATGGACAAGTAAACAATAAGCTTTTCAGAGTGAGCACAACAATAATTTAAAAGATTGGTCAAATAGGGGGACAATGTGACTTGCAAGCATCAGTCAAACAACAGTAGGATACTTAAAATCAATAGCACGTGGTATTTGCATACTATAGTCAGAAATAGATTAATCATTGTTATGATTTGCTGCTAAGAATCCACTGAATGATGTAAATTCTGAAATAGCAGTAAACAATTAACAATTGTAAAGTCAAAACCCATGAAACCTGTGTGATGTGCCAGAATAACTTGACCTATATAGGCAACTTTGATAACTTCAATTTATTAATACTGATGGAGGTATGGTGATGGAAAACTTGGGCAGCCTATTTGCAACTTGCACGGAGACTCATCCTGCAGTTACTTGATAAGCTGGAAGCATTCCACTCTGCATTGCTGGTGTCCCTTTAATCATTTTCAAATTTTGCATACTTTTTAATTGAAGAAAGCATTTGAATGTTTTTGTTGAATGTGGAATGTCACTAGTCTTAAACACCAACATGTAGAAAAACATTTTATAGTAGCCAGTTATTGTTCAAGGATGCAGCACAGATCCATAAGATAAGTGAAATCGACAGGAAGTATTATTAGCAAAGAGGAAAAATTGTATGTAGCAGAAAATCCAAAATTATCATATTCCCTGTAAATAAATATCCTCAATCTAGGATTAAACTATCTGATCAGTAGCTGCTGGCTAGAATTGTGTCTTGAAGGACAGCTATGCACTAAGCATGTCTGCCAGCTAGTTTTTTAGTTAGAAGCTGAAGTGAGGGATCAGGGTTCATGACCAGTCACTAACCCTTGTGGGAAACTATAATTATGAGTTCGGGAAGGCTCTTGGCAGCGCATGTTCTACTCCTTGTACAAGACTCAAGTTATATGCTCAATTCATCATTGTCATTTTGATGAATAATAATAATAATAGGCCAATTGAAGGGACCCAGTGAACTGGACCATTCGATATTATAATTTATCCATACAGATTAATATGCCCAACTGTGGCTATTGCCTAAGATGCTAATAGGTATCAAAATTTTCAATTCAATATATAATTATGAATATGTATGAGTACTTTTCAAATAGTTCGAGGGATCCCACACTATTTTTTCCAGGTTTAAAGATTGTGCTTGGAGAAGGACATTGCACATAAGAAGACTATCCTAGTCCAAAATGACTCTCTTCTCTCCACACATGACAAGCTTTGGATTGTTTTGAGGTTGATGTGTTGACTAGGAGGCTCACATCCCACACGTGTTAGATCATTTATTCATGATATCAATGGAACGCCATTGTTTGAGGAGGTTGTTTGCACATGTTTCTATGCTTTGATTGGATTTGGATCATATTCCATGGAGCACCCTAACTACTTGGTCCACACATACCACTTGTTCTCCACTTGAGGAAGGTGCACCCCAATTGGGGGAGTTGGTTATGGAGGTTAGATCACTTGAGGTATTTTGTTATGGTGGTTAGCATATATTTGACAAGGCTAACATTATTTTATGCATTGTTGACTATATCTCTCTAGTTAGTTATGGATATAATAATTCCTTATGGATTCCTAGATTAGATTTAGGGTTTACACCTTGGATATTCTATTTTATTGAAGGAGGTTTTGATCTTTTTCTCTATGTTAGATTTTAATATAGCAGTATAACTTTCATTATTATAGCGGAAACAAAATAGGATCATTAAATAAACAACCATGCACGGAAACACAAGAACACAAAATTTATCCTGGGAAAACCCAAACTCGGGAAAAACCCAACCAACCATTCTTATTCAGAGATTCAATTCAAGATACAAGAGTACAACCAGATATAAGAGTGATCTAGTACAAGATATCACATAGAAGAATAAACCCAAAGATAGAAACCCTAGAAACAGTCTTCTCCTTGCTTGAGCGAACTCCTCCTTGAGCTTGAGTGAACTTGCTTGAGTGAGAAATGAATGAGGCTTCACCTTTATTTATATTAATTTTGTAACTGCCCTTTTTCACTATGGGGCCGACTTGCTTCTTGTGATGGGGCCAACATGTCTTTAGGCATAATAAAAATACAATTTATTATAATTTATTTTAGGTCAACTTTAGTGAGGATACCTCACTAAGCTACATACATCAACACTCCCTCTTAGCTAGGGAGGTATCATCATGTTGGAACACATCTAGATACCATCTGAGCATCACGGCTTGTCCTAAACATATCGTCATCATAAGAAAGGTCTATTCTCGTTCATGTGGCTACGACCAACATGACATCCACTCAGCCCGACGAGTAACACATCAACCCAGTCCGTTGGATAGTACAACACACAACTCAGTCCATCGAGAAGTGTAACTCAACTCAGTTCATTGAGGAGTATGTTCACACAGAACTCAAGTCACATTAGTCCACACAGAACTCACATCGGTCCACATAGAACCACAATCAACCACAATCCACACAAGACAAGGAGTCCACACAAAACTCAGGAGTCCATACAGAACTCACATTGGTCCACACAGAACTACAGTCCACATAGGACAAGGAGTCCACACAGAACGTAGGAGTCCACACAGAACCATAGTCCACACAGAACTCAGGATTCCACAAAGAACTCACATCGATCCACGCAGGACAAGGATTCCATACAGAACTCACATTGGTCCACACAGAACCACAATCCACTCAAGACAAGGAGTCCACACAGAACTCACATCGGTCCATACAGAACCACAGTCCACACAGGACAAGGAGTCCACACATAACTCACATCCGTCCACACAGAACCACAGTCCACACAAGACAATGAGAAGTACAATCTCATAGAACAACCAACTCCATTTCTTTCCTATTCAAGGAGAGACCCACCATTCTCCCAGTTCCAGGGAGAATGTCACACCGATGCTGCAACGACCAACTCTCCCTCTCAATGAGCGAGGCATTCTCCACCACTTCGAACCTATCACGGAAATACACAAACTTCGCCTTCGGAAGAGGCTGGGTGAGAATGTTGACAATCTAATTATCTATAGGAATATACAGGAATTGGACTGCTCCCCTCTGCACCATAGCATACACTGCAAGTTGCACTACTAGACATTATTGCTCATCCATCAGTAAGTTTACTGAAATGAGCCTCTTGCTCTCTCTATGTCACTGGATATCATTCTAGACTCCCTCTGGAATTGTGTTGTAGACTCCCTCTGCAACTCTGCATCATACTCTCCCTCTAGGGTTGCTCACTGGCTAGTCCATCAGCCTATACGAGGTGTCATCATGGATGCCAATCCGAACCTCATCCTGAACACTGGCCCTGCACAGCTTCTCGCGAGAGTGCAATGCAAATATCTGGTTTGTGGTTATCCAGATACATCAATGACCCAGTCAGTTGTTTGTTCATGATAGGATCTACCAACTTTGACTCAGAGGATGAGTCATTCAACTTCTTCAAATTCATCACCATAGGTGTTGCCATGGATTTACAGTCCATCATCCCAAATTTCCTCAAGACATCAATAGTATACTTCCATTGACTTGAGAAGATCTCATCATGCCTCTGCCATACCTCTAATCCAAGTAATAATGTATCAAGTCAAGGTCCTTCATCTCGAACTCAGCGGCTAACTCCCTCTATATCTGTCAATGACTCTCTCTGTCTCGATGGGGAACATCAACACGATTAAGGAATCAATATCAGCAATGTGTGCCACCTGCACATGCTAAATCCTGGGCCACTGCTCTAATTGAACATATGCATACTGCACCTCCTTAGAGGTCAACTGAGTAGTTCACGTCCTATAGCATTCTGGACACAAGTAATGCTCTAACCACTTCTAGAGTATGCCATGATTCCAACTGGAAGTCAACTACTCTTCATGTGGTCCTCGCCTCTCAGGTAGCATGCTGAAGTAACTAAGGAACTTCAAAGAACTCATGAACTACTACTAACTGCAATTCCTCATCATCATCAAAAGGATGAACATTTGTAGTTGAGAGAGACCAACATTCGTTGGAGCATCCTGCTTCCAACCATCATCTCCATATGCTCTCCTTTGGACCTATAGGTTATGGGTCCACGTATGACTGAATGTACTAGGTCCATACTTAATCCATCCCTAGCCAAGTCTCATGGCCAACACTAGGAAATGCTCGATGCTCAACCTCTAAGATGATAATGTGTACAACTGAGGACTAATCTTCCAATCCCGTCACAGGATGTCCGGAAGAAAGCATTGTCCTACTCTGAGGGAATGTCCAGTGCCACAACACTACTCATCATTGCAAGGACCAATCTCCCCACCCCGTCACAGGGTGTCCAAGAGATGATACAGCTCTATCTCCGAGCCATTCACCCTTTAGCCAAGTCACATGGATAATACTGGGGAAATGTCCGCCCGATACTGCAAACATGTGTCTTCAAGCTCATCACATCTTCCTCTGTGCTACAGCGCCTTGCTCCCTCTATATCTAAGCATCTGGGATCTTCACATCCATCACTTGTCCTTTTGTTGAACAGCTATCACTTGTTCTTCGGAGCAAGCCTCTTGTAGGTCATAGCACATGATCTTTCCTACATGTCAATTTCAGTCAATTAGTTACCAACATTGCATAATCATGAAATTCAATCACATCATATTGACATTTCAATGCAATAGTTCACACAATTATGTAAATATCTTAGCCAATGCTTCAGCACAACATCCATCCATATCCCAAACACACGAGGTGACTATCTGGATGCCTTCCATCTCCAGCAGAACATACTAGCAAGTGTGTGCACTGCTCCGAGTATGTCAACCAAGAGGTTTCATCCTAGACTAGTTCCAACAAGGGCTAATGGGTTGTTGTGCAGCACTATAGGCCACTTACCCAATATCTATATATATATATATATATATATAACATGAACTACATGAGCCTATTGCTCGTCAATCTCAGTCATGCATAAAAGAAAATTGTATCACATATCTACATATAATTGTTGTGAACATTATCCTTTAAACTAAACATTCAAATATTTAAAGAATAACTCAAATGACAATATAAATACTTATATTTTATTGTTTTGTTGGCTCCCTCTTGATCTTTGCCTCCTTGCAGAAGTCACTGGAGTCCTCAGATCTTCATCTTCTTTCTACAGCCTGGATCTTCATAATCACCAATGACAATCACACATCATCTTGATATTGCAATCATTGGTGCACTCATAGAGTGTACTAGAAGAAGTACTCCTTTCAACGATCTTCTGCAATTTCCTCGAGATCATCAACTGCATTCCTTGACCTCTTTTGTGGAGAATCTTCATCAACATCAGTAGTTGAGACATGGTGCTTTCTCTTCTTGAATGTACATTGTTTTGCATACATTGTTTTGCATAGTGGCCATACTTTCTGTAGTTGTAACATTGAATGTATGAAAGATCCTTCTTCTTCTTTTGCTCTGGAACTGGACTTGATCTTTCACCTTTGTCTTTTCTACCTAAGCCCTTCTTTCCTTTCTTATCATGAGTTGTAAGGGCTTGCTTTTCATCATGTTGAGGGCCATGCAAGTTGCCTCTAACTGCAAGACTAGTTTCTTCTTGTGTACAATCTGCCCACAAATGATCAAACTTGGGTAGCTCGGATCTTCCACTCACACTTTGAATGAATGGTTCCCAAGAATGAGGGAGACCATTTAGAGTCATCATGACAAGTTCTCTATCTACAATTATTTCTCCAATGGTGCCCAACTGATCCTTGATTTTTGAAATCTTCATGAAGTAGGATACAATAGAATCTGACCTGGTCATCTTCACATGTAAGAGTTGTTGTCTCAAGGCAAGAGCCCTATTGACATTTGTATTCTCAAATAACTTCTTCAAGGTATCAAACATGGCTTTAATTGTCTTATTTTGAGAGATTTGAGGGATCAAATGATCCTTGATCGAATCTATTAGAATCCTTCTTGTCTTGGCATCACTTTTCTTCCATTGATCCTTTCTTGCTTCTTCTTCTGGTTTTGTTACTCCTTCAACAAATTTTAGAAGATCACTTTCTTCTAAGACAGTAAGTACCCTAGACTTCCATGAGCTGAAGTTGGAAGCCCCATCAAGTCTATCTTCAACCTTGATGTTGGTCATCTTGACTGAAGGATGAAAACTAACATCTGAAATTTGTTGTACAAACCCTAGCAAGAGCTAGGTCAAAAATGAAATTTGGAATTTGAAAAATCTGATTCCACGGATGGATGTGCCCTCCTAGGGCAAGTTGAGTAGCCCATCTTTTCTTCTGGATTTGTGGACAGAACAGCTCACAAACTGAAACCCTATTTTTTGCAATTTCTGCAGTATTTAGGTCAAAACTGAAACTTCACCAATCTGGAATTTGCCTCCACAAAAAGATCACCCTCCTAGGGCAAGTTTCCCAAGAACTATTTTCAAGACGATCTATGGAGAGAAGGGTCCAAACCTGGATGCCCTAGTTTCCGGCAATGGCATATATTCAACACTGCTCTGATACAATGTTAGATTTTAATATAACAGTATAACTTTCATTATTATAGCGGAAACAAGATAGGATCACCGAAAGAACAACCATGCACGGAAGCACAAGAACACAGAATTTATCCTGGGAAAACCCAAACTTGGGAAAAACCCAGCCAACCTTTCTTATTCAGAGATTCAATTCAAGATACAAGAGAACAACCAGATATAAGAGTGATCTAATACAAGATATCACATAGAAGAATAAACCCAAAGATAGAAACCCTAGAAACAGTCTTATCCTTGCTTGAGCAAACTCCTCCTTGAGCTTGAGTGAACATGCTTGAGTGAGAAATGAATGAGGCTTCACCTTTATTTATACTAATCTTGTAACTGCCCCTTTTCACTATTGGGGCGACTTGCTTCTTGTGATGGGGCCGACATGTCTTTAGGCATAATAAAAATACAATTTATTATAATTTCTTTTAAGTCAACTTTAGTGAGGATACCTCACTAAGCTACAAACATCAACACTCTATATAAGAGAAGTTCCTCCTATTGTAATCTTTGCTAGAAGTTGTGGAGAAAAAACTATTTGTTATTGCTTAGTTCTCTTGGACTGAAGCTTATGGGTGTTTATTGAAGAGATTTATTTGAGAATTTCAGTGCTTGATGCTATGGTCATGGATGTTATCTTCAATTGTTGATCTTGGATTGTAATTGGGAGAATCTTTTCCTTTTAGTTTGAATTCTTGTGGTTTGATTGTTAATAGTTAAAATGCTATCTAATCTTGTGGTGTGTTACTTCTAGTTCTTATTTGGCAGCTTTCTTTTTAAGTAGAATCATTGGAAATCTCTACTCTTGGATTCCTCTTTTGGAAGATTGCAGAAGTTGATTCAGCTATTAAAGACTAGAGCAAGGTTTGAGCACTTCAACCATTTTCTACTCTTTAATCATCAACTTCTCTTAGATCTCCTTTAGAACCTGTTGTGCCACAATTTGTGGGGCACCCCTTTTCCAAACAATCTTTTGCTTTTTAAGCAAGATGCATATCAGAGTATTGCTCTTATGCCTCTCCCTTAAAAGAACAGATTAATGTGGTGATCAATAATGTGCCAATGTTGTTGATGCTATGCCAATACCATGACAATGATGATGTAATGATGTAGTAGAGATGTTTTATGATTCAGTTGATGTATTAACTGTCTAATGAGTATAGCTAGTAGTATCACACTTTCAAGTTGACAAGGGTAGTAGATCCTTGGTTTACTTATGTACCACTAAACCTAGATAATGTTTAGGTGTCTTGTAAGGACTTGTAACCCCTTCCCTGGGTCCATTTTATGGCCATCCATCCATCTGTTTCACGTCATAAATCTGGTATGCATCCTTGGTCTAAGGTTGATGAAGTTGAACTCTTGATTTCTCCTCTGTGACCCCTTCACCATGAAGGCCTCCCAGTTTTCCCTTGTGTCTCAGGCAATGTTGTGTTGCAACAATGTTTTTGGATGACATCGTGTCTTTTTGCTTGTAAAGCCCAGTGGATTGACTATGTTAAGGGAGGTGAGTTGTTGTGGAGCAATGATCTTCCTAAACTATTGACATGAAAGTCCTTCCCCTTCCTATACTCGAAAAATAAATGAGGGCATGTAAAAAAGCTCCCAATCCAAGACTCCTTGTACTTGCAAAGTCAAAGTTTAACAAAGAAAATCAAAGCAAATGAAGAAGCAAGTACAAAATCTTGCCAACAAAGAAGGCCTCCAAAATCAAATCAAAGGACAAGGTCTCCAAAAACAAAAGAGTATAAGAATGAAGAGTCCAAGAAAACAAAAGAAGACTAGTCCAAGAAGACCAAGTTTAAGGAGCTTAAATAAAAATTCAAAGTCAAATGGGGGAAGTCTAATTGTTGGTGATTAGGTGGGGGAATTATCTCACTACAAAATCACCCATTTGTGAGACATTTCCCTAGTGTTTTCCCAAGTGGTGGAGGTCACAGAGATCCCTTTATTCCTGCATCTTGAGCCAACCTAGTCATCTTAAAACATTAATAAGTTGTCTAAAGATGGTTTTCCATCTAACTCGCCCCATTGAAGAAACTAGTCCTTGCAAGTACTTGAGTGTTATCATAGGATTTGGTTAATTGGTAAATCTTGCTTCTCAAAAACATGTTTGAAGATACTTGTCGTGTAGGTATATAATCATGTATACATGACTAGTTGTATGATGACTCAACTCTGACGGTTGATATATTTGCTATTTATGAGTCCACATGGAGACCCTTTGTTGCTAGTCCATTAGGGACAATGATGATTCTAGTACATCTCATTCACATGCCACAAAAAAATTACAAGGTTATATAAATATTCAAATTATCGGAGTTTGTAGAACCAGTGTGAACCCTCTAGGAGGTTGAAAGGTGGGGTATCCATATCTTGAGTTCTACAAGGTATAATAACGAAGTAAAAGCATAGAAAAGTGAAGTCAGATTTGTCATTACTATCTCAGATCATGACTTCCAAAAAACTAGTGGGCTTCTCATTAGTGAATCAGGTGTTGATTTTCAAGAACGTGCATGGAGATGTTATACTTGATATTTTGAAGATCTGAGGGTAGATATGGGCACCCAATTGGCCCTTCTACAGCCCCAAACCTTTGCATGTTAGTTTCTATATTCAGTTTGGCCAAATTATACAGGTGTTCCTCCGCAATCTCGGTGAGCAGCCTAAATATTTAATGAATGTGCATAATAATGATTTAGCCTCCATCATGACAACGACTTGGTGTTTTTAGACACCTAAGGAGGTACTTTACTCAATACAACACTCTCCTAGCAAGACGTTGTCCATCTAGGGTCACTTCTAAGCTCAAAAGAATAATATAGTGTTAATTCCAAAGTTACCAGGCTCGGAATCGACAATAAATCGACGAGGAAAAAGAGCCAAGAGTTTGAATCGGATCAGGAAAAAATTGGGAAAAAATCGGCAAATACAAAAAATTAAATATATACCTATATTTTGAATTAAAAAAAAATTCATAGATATTCAAAATGGCCATGTCCATATACTACAAGATATCAATAGATGTCCAAAAGATATCAATAGAATCATAGATGTCCAAAATATATCAACTCTCATCCATAAGATGAGTCCATAATCCAAAAAGATGTCCAAAATATATCAATTCTCATCCATAAGATGAGTCCAGACTCCAAAATACATAAAAGTAAGGATCCAAAATCTGGATACTAAATACTAAATATTAGGAAAAACTAAGAAGTAGATGCTCCAGTGTCTTCGGTTGCTTGACCCTCAAGGGTCTCTCAGTCCTCAAAGCTAAAAAGAGGAGCCTCCCCTGAATGAATCCAAGTAGATGTAGCAGTAGGATCCTCGTCCTGATCCAATCCTAGCTCCATGTCTTCCTTGTCCAAGGAAATAGCAGAATGATCCAAAACTATCAACATCAAGACACATTCAAAATGTGAATTAAAGTTTAAAATTTAAAGTTAAACCAATGATTAAGATTACAAATTTACAAATGATTAAGCCTTTAAGTGTCTCACCAAGTAACTGCTTGTTGTGAAGCCGAAGGTTGTAGTGGACAAAGACAAGGTCATTCAAGCACTTATGTGTCAAGCGATTGCACTTCTTGGAATGGATTTTCTCAAACATGCTCTGGTTTCTCTCGCAACCTGAAGCGTTGCAAGTTTGATTTGGGATTCTAGTGGCAAACTTCTTAAGATCTGGTGTATCACAGCCAAAAATTTTCCACCAAAGACCTAACATGTGGCAAGGGTTCCAGAGTCAAGATTGATAATTGAACTTTGAAGATGAAAAAAAGTTAAAAACTTAAAAGAATTAAGATAATAAAGTATAAAATATTAAAACATGATACAAATTGAAATTATAAATTACTTGGGAACATTCTTGTCCTTTCACATATAGCACTGTTATAAGCAAACAATTTTGAAGGCACCCTATAGTCTTGCAGCTGGGCAATGATACGTCTTTGGACTTCTTGATCTGGGTTCATCCTCTTAATGCAAGTCATAAGCCCTCAACCAACCTCCCCATCCTCACTAAATTTGGTCTTATCATAAAAATATGCTAGATTGAAAAAGTATCCAGCAACATGTAAAGGCGAGTGCAATTACCTATCCCACCTCTCATCAATGATATCCCAAAGAGGCATGTATTGGTCTCATCATTCATATATTTGGCTTTTATGTACTCCTTGGCGAGATCCATTGACTCATAAATGTAACCCATGACGGGTTTATAACTTTATCACCATCAACCATCCTGAAAGATCGATCATCAAAGTCAATTCAAATTTCAAATTGTCAAAAATCTGTTTTTTTATATTAATTTATGACTTAAAGTTTAACTTTAAACAACAAATGAAATTTGAAAATGTAATAAAGTTTAGAAATTAGCATTAAAAGGGTTTAGAAATTAAGTACCTCAACACTTTCACAAGTGGTTCTGTCACAGCAATGATCTCTTCTGCATCTCTCCAGAAACCATCATTAAACACAAGAGCAACAATTTCAATGCCCTCAAGGCTTATTCCATGTCTAGAAGCCATCCACTCAGGTCCCAAAAACATTCTCTTTAGATTGACCTTTTACTCTACTACAGATTACAAGGAGATGAAGTTTGTTGCAAATCTTGTCACTCCAAGACGAACAAGCTCCTTGCCTTCGATGTATAGTCTCATGGTGGAAAGGACATTTGTGTGATTGTAGATGAATTTGGTTATTTGAAGTTTCCCAATGTCCTCGAGCATTAGGTATATGCAATGTGTAGCGCAAGAGCTCCAAAATATAGTGGGGTGCCTAGCCTCAAACAATCTACTAGTAGCCATATAATTTGCTGCATTGTCAATAATAATTTGCACAAAGTTTTCTTCTCCCACTTCTTGAACAATTTCCTCCATCATTTCACAAATCAATTGAGCACTCTTAACTTAATCTGAGGCATCCACTGATTTGAGAAACACTATCCCCTTTGGATAAGAAACAAGGAAATTTATCAAAGTCCAGTTCCTCCTATCGATCCATCCATTATTCATGATGGTGCACCCTGTTTCTACCCATGATGTACGAAAGTCAGCAAGTACAAGTTTGAGGTCATCAACACTTTCTAACAACATATTTGTCCTAAGGCTCTCAGATGTAGGGGCTTTGAACCACGGACCTACAATAGTGACTGCATCATTCATAGATTTCCAATAAGGGCTTTTGGCACGATAGAAAGGAATGTCAAAATAGTACCAAAAATTAGCAATGGCCTTTCTTGCTTGCTTATGGACAATTGTTTTCCAACATGTGCCATCCAAGCTAAGTTGGGCACTTGGTTTTGTACGGGGAGCAAAAAAAGTGTTTATATTTTCTCCTCCAATGCTCAAATTTGTAGGAATAGGAGGAGGAGGTGGTGGCATCTGAATTGATCTTGAACCATGTTTGGATTTGGAATTTGAAAACCTGGGCCAGGCATTGAAGATTCAACTGAAGGAGGTGATAAGGGGGTATTAGCTGATGTATGTCCACCTGTAATATTTCCCATCTCTACATTTACCCTTGCGTTCTTCATTTTCATCTCATTCATGCAATCAATGGCCACGCTGGCCTGATGTCTAACATCTTAAGGTACACCTTTGCAAGGGCCAATGTCATGCCCAACAATCTTAGGAATGTGGAATTTGAATGTAAAAATTCCACCACTACAATGTTGTCTGCAAAATTTAAAAAGCAATTTGGTTGACCCTAGAACCTTCTCACAGTAAGCCCAAGCAAAGTCCTTCTCCCTTGGCATTTTGACACAGTTTCACAATCACTGCTCTGTTTGCTATCCTTGTCAGTGTCACTACAACACTGCTGCTCTTTGCAAAATTACAACTAAATAACATAAAAAAATATTTTAAAAAAAATTGTACAACAATCTAAAAGCTACATCACAAGCTACAGTGTGTATGATGGTTTGAACTTTGGGCCATGGCTTGAACATTGTTCTTTTTATAGAGTATAAGTGACCGAAAATATCATATAAACAAATTAGAATACTATCATTTTGTCAAAAGGCATTTTATATTTTTTTGTGTTAAAATACAAATTTTTATATTATCATGATACAAACTTTTAGAATACTATCATTTTTTATATTAGAATACAAATTAAAATGGCTTTAACAGCTTGGGAGAGTAAGCAACAGATAGCTTAGAGACTCATTCAACGTTTTTTACATCTTATGAACTTTAAAGTTAGTGATGATAATTATTAATTACAGGCTTACAGCAATACAAAATAAAAGCTAAAACGCCTGTGATAAGCAGCAAGCTATAAAGTTTTAACTTTAACAGTGAATTTAAAGGCCTTGGGGTCAATTCCCGCTAGCTCACTCGATTAAGGTGTGGGTCTTGTCAACAAGGCTACCCGAGTTCAATCCCCCTTAGGGGTGACTTAGATGGGAGGTGACACCCAAAAACCCAGTCAAGTTGAGGTTGGTGCGGTCCAGGCCGAGTGCAATCCTCGGGTGATTTTGACGGCTTAGATGACCCTGAGTCGTGGTTTCTTAGACCACAGGCCACTCCCTCAAGTCAAGGAGTGTCAAGTCCCCTCCCATCGATCCAATGCAAGGAAGGGAACATGACTATAGATCTTGGGCTTTTTACCAATAACTCAGCCCCATTCATTAGATTCATACAAATAAAACAAATGTGTGCGAATGCAAATCAAAATAACATGCACAACGGAATTAAACTGTCCACACACATTTCTCATGCATACATTCAGCAAAATCAGAACAAGCAATATATTGCAGGATTGAATACACAGAGATAGAATACTTATCTTCATTGTGAAATTGTCCCAAGCAACTAGCTACGCAACTGCAATGTTCCACCCAGCCATAGGCCAACTATGCTCATCAATCTCTCAGCATAGTTTCCACCCCCGAGCTGGGCATGATTTCTACAAGAAACGGGAACCTACATTTGATGCACATCAAGAAGATCATCACATCTAAGCCAAGTCAGTCCATAGCTGGGTTTATCAGGCTAAATCTGAACCCTCTTCATTTTTGGATGCTTGCACTCAAGCTCAAGACAAAACAATGGATACCCATAACCCATACCCCAACATACTCTTTCTACACACAACAAACACAATCATTGGGCATGGATACACATTTTTAACAATGGGATTTAGAAACAAGATGGCCATGGGTTTTCCCAAAATCGTGGGCACACCAAAAACAGATTGTGAGAGGGAAAATCGACCACAGGGTAGAAAATGATTTCTCCCACGAATATATGAGCATTCAGTGGGCCAAAACAGCCTCTATGGGCCCCATATCAATTTCCTCTTCCTTCCCATAGTTCTGCAACATAAAAACGACTTCCCAGTTGTAGAAAAATTAGGGAAAATGGGGGGAAAATGTGAAAGAAAACGCCCAGGAAGCTCAGACTGCGTGAGGGAGCAAAGGCAATGGTGAATGATGGCTTGGGGAGCAAATTTGTGGCTCTTTTCTTGCCCAGGAATCCAAACACGTTTTTCCAAAACTAATGGCTTGCCCATACCCGACTTTAGATAGCCATACCTCTCCATTCCCCAAGGCATTAACTATCTCAATCAACTTTCGGGAGAATTAAATGATTGGGTACAAAAGTCAACATGGGTAGTTGAGGGTTTATGGGTTCTCTCATTAACACTTGGCTTAACTTGATTGGTTCAAGGGTTTGAATATTTCCCTCCCAATTCCTTGTAAAAATCATGCCCCCATCTCTTGTTGCATTGCTTTGCATAGCTAGTTGTGGGTATTTTATTAAAATGCATATTTACATGATATTTGCAATTCCATTGTGCCTGGCTAACACACAAACTATATGCATCACTAAATCGATGGTGGGGCCTTGGCCTTGAGCTCCTCACCACGATTTTATAACAATATTACATCATTCACATTTTAATGCAATGGGGTCAAAATCGGGATATTACAAGGAGATTCAAGCAAACAAAAAAAAGAATTTAAAGGCCTTAGGATTACCTATGTCGGTGACAATGTCAACGTTCTCAACAAGTCGAAGTTGGCCCTCTATGGCATGTGCTGCTATAGCCGACAACGCTTTGCAAATGCCAAAAGAAGAAAACAAAACTTGATTTTTTTCACAGTTCTACGAACCGTCTGTTCGTGCTTTGAGTCTGTTAGTGCTCGTCGACCTAGCCTTCAATCCTTCACACGTCGTGACTCAGCAGCAACGTAGCCAATCCTTCACGCGCCGCGTCACTACTGGCAGTTGCTGAGTGGTTTGTGGCCCTGAACATTCATGCGTCCACGACCCACTGTAACAGTGGTCCAGCAAACGCGTTCGTCCTCACTTCACAGTTTGTCATCACAACTTCGCTGCCCGTCTATCGCTGAAATATGGAAACAAGCCCGAAAGATGGAAAGCACGGGCTCTCAAAAGTCAAAACACCTTTTTAAAGGCAGGTTTCTTCACATTTAGGGTAAATCATCCCTAAAACGCGTTGATCCGAGTTTAACTCGGCGATTTATTCCGACTAAGCCGAGTAAAACCTGGAATCCCGAGTTTGACTCGGGACGAGCTGAATCGGCTCGTTTAGGGTCCGATCCAATCAAAAATCAGCAAATCACGATTCCTGTAACATCGGTTAATTCAGGCCATTTCAGACTTATGGTGAATTAATTGATGACAACCTAAGGTTTTTATATAAAAAAAACTAAGTTTGTGTCTAAAAAATAATTAAGAGGCAAAAAGTGCTAAATATGTTCTAATTTACCATTGAGATACACTTCTTAATTTTTGAGGAATTATTTGCCTAATTAGCCTAAGTCGTTGGCTCAAAGTAGCCTCTTGTGCACATGTTGAGGCAAATAAAGATGATTTAGCACCTTAGCACATATCTGGAGGCAATCTAAGTGTTCCTAATGCCCATCTCAACAAGCAATTAAGTCCTAGCCCTTGGGTTGGTTATCTTATCATCAAATCGTCCCTCATTGGAGAAAACATGTGGACAAGGGCAAATTAGTTGAGGAGGCTAATAATTGGTCAAAACAAGAATCAAGCAAAACAAGCAATGATTTTCGAAAACAACCCTTGGTTTCAACTTCCAACACTTGGTTTTTCAAAACAAGCAATGGTTTTCTCTTGTGGGTTTGAAAACAACCTATGGAATTGGGATTTTTTGTAATTATTTTATCATAGATCCAAGGAAGGCAGTTTTCTCTAGGACAACTTGGCAAATTTATGTAATATTTTATTTGTAAAAGGTTAATATTGGCTTATGAGCGAGATAACCATTTTTTCTTGAGATCGTCACTTTGTAACTACCACAAAAACCCTAGATGTTTTTCTATAAGGGAATTTCGGCCCCTCTAAGCTATAAAAAGAAGGTGAATTGCTTCTCTCAATAATGGATTTTTGGCTAAGTAATAGAATTATACTCTAATTTACTCTTGTTTACTAGTGACCTAGGCTATCCTTTGGTGGCGTTTGGATGATCTATTGGAATATGCTTGATGGTGGGAAACCCATAAGGATTTAAGGTAATTTTAATCTATTTGGTTTATGCTTAGTAAAATGCTTGATGATTGCAAAAACCTTGTCTTGCATGTATGTGGATTGATGTGCTTATTTCTATAATTTATTTACATTCACTAAGTATTTCACTAATCTATTCGATTGAGCTTGTGAATGAATAGATTGTTGTTTCCTCTTTAAGTTTGCAGGTTTCTTTCATTGGATTGGAGCTAAAGAAGTTGGAGTTAGCTTGGGCTATCAAGGAGGGGGATTGTTTCATCCTCCACCCTCCCTTGGGTTATCTCATTATTTTCCTATATTACTCAGACTCCATTTGCCACTTTGATGGTCCCTTTAGGCACTAGATCTAGAGTTTACTAGGGTTTTAATTTTTTTAATTTGTTGAAATTTCTAACATAATCTTCCTTGTCATTTTGCCGATACTTGGATTCATTTTTTTAAGAAAAGAAGCTTGAGGGAGAATCGATTTCGCTCCTAGTTCATTTGAAACTTACTTCCAACCCTAGGAGCTACTAAAGTCTAAAACCCTCTAATTAACTACCAGATTTGTGAGTAAGATTATTGCATTTTTTATACTCAAGTATTGTTTGTAGATCTTAGATGAACACCCTTCATTAATCTATAAATGATGGTTTTTCTATCATTAATGACCTAATTAGTGTTGATTGCTTAGCATATTGCATTAATAGTCTTGTGTATGGGAAAAATCTTCAAGTTCCCACCTATGCATGCTCACTATGACTATTACATAATTCTAACACTTAATCGTTTTGGTCTTTCAATGGTGTTTTAACTAAATCGTTGCCTACGTGATTTTATTGATTAGGGTTTGAAGGATTCATTTTGGTTAATCTGGTTAGATGTGCCACTCAATGGCTAATCGCTGGCCCTCAAAAGAAATATTGATTAAGGTTTTATAGATTCATTGCTTAGCACATTCTATTTGGACAAGATCTGGCAATTCGTTTCCTTTAATATCATTTTCTGAATATGGTTCAGATCTATACCTATGCTACTGTAGTATTGATCTAAGATTCTAAACCAATTTGTCCTTCATAAGAAATTAGATCTCTGCAAATAACTCAGATCTGAGGATTTGTGATAAGTCCTTGTCAAATCGTTGCTAGGAAAAGTGTTTTATACCTTGGTATATCTTTATTATAATCTTGAATTTCACATTTCCATTAGCATATTTTGGATCTGACAATGTTTCGCTAAGTGGTAACGTTGTTGTCAAATCTGGGCTTCAACGAATTTGACACAAGAGATTTGATTGAGTTTTATTCTGCACTACATCACATTTATTTACCACATCTGGATTGTAAACTAGTACGTCTCTGATTGGGAATGTTAATAATACACTTAAGTATGGTAAAGAGATCCTTGTCTTTTGAAACAATGAATGGGTAATATCACTTGTTATTTCTAAACTGTTTCAAATTTCAGGTATCATATATGTACGCTTCATGATATTACCATCTTGTTTTCAATCTCTGTTCCTTGTCAACAATTCAAGTAAGCAACCACTTTCAGATTTAAGACTAAAATTTGCACCTCCATTTAGCATTTGGTCATATTCTTATATGCTTGAAAATGATTTAACTTGCTTCCTAAACAGTCAATTCAGTATTTCTGAGATATTTTGAGCATCATTGTGATCTTCAAATACCTTGTAAGAGTTGGTACTACATACACTTTCCACATAAATCATAAACTTAACGAAGCCTAAAAACAAACATTTCATATCAAACATATCCAGACATTCGATCAGTGCCCTAAGCTTCAGATTTGGTTGTCTTTATATTTCTGATCCAAATCAGCACTTTGGAGAAATCATTTGGATGCCATTGCAGATCCTCTTACATAAAAATCCAAAACTTAGTTGATTCTGGGTGCTAATAACACTTGATCTATCTCAAAACAATATTGTAGTCCGATCTCAGATCATCCCATTTCATCTTTACAAAGTGTTTGACAGCCTTAATATTTAAACTGAAATCTACATTTGGTGACTCATTCAAGTAATAAATTGATATCTTCAAGACAGCCTTTTACTTGCTGCAGTGTGTATCTTTACTCCAACAAATTCGCATGTGTCATCAGTAGCATTTGTTTGAAACCTGAGTGAGATAAGCTTAATTCGAACCTAGTAGGTTTGCTTGTTCACATCTGAAAAAGATCAATAATAACACTGGATGGTTGCTATCACAAGTCTTCATTAGTGGTATACTCAAACACTTGTTTATTGAGATTGATTCCCACATTAGTAATGCTGCTATAACTCGTCATTTAGTTACCAGTTAGGATTTATCTGAGTACAAGCATAATGATTGCCTTGATGAAATTAGTAGTGGCATAAATTTAAATTTGCTTCAAGTTAGTATCCTGGTTGATTGACATCATGGAAGACAGTGAATATACATTGTTTTGTTTTTCATTGATCATAAAGCGCTTTAAGCCATGGTAATATGGTTGTCTGGCTCCTAGATCAATTCGCATTCTTATTCTTTTAACAAGTGGATTGACAGTAACTGGTGAGTATTATAGCCTAGTTTATTACTACTATTGTTTGCTCAATATATTTCGATGTTGCTTACTTGATTACTCAAAATGTGGGATGATCTATTTCGGATGCTATTAGTTACTCATTAACATATGCTTGATGATATTACAGTCACACATCTGAGATTAGGAACTTGTCTCCGACAAATCTTCCCTTAAGCTCTTAAAAATATTTGTGGATTTATATAAAAGATTAATTAGTGAGTCATTGTCTCACATGTGGAAGTACATTGCAAGACTATGGCAGCCTAATAAGTATGATTACTCCTACATTATAATTGATTGAATAACATTTGAAACAAGCATATTGATCTCTAATATAAATGAACTTGATTGCATTTGAGCTTACTTGTTGTGAAATTGGCATTTTAGATCATTGATTTGGACAATCTAAATAGTAAGTCAAATAAGTCAACTTGAAAGTCAAGCTCACTTCTATGATCTCAAGCTATTGGGAAATTTGCTAGGATTCTATTACATTGCTTACAGTGTGTCAATTGATTCTCATATCTAGTGTCAATAATGTGTTATTTGCAAATGATTGGATGCTCATGAATATTGGATTTCTGTTGATTCATTGAGATATTACGACAAGTCATTGAGAATTTGCTAGTATTGTGGTTGGCATTTTAAGAAACCTACATGGATTGATTATACAAAGTACTGAGATTATCAATTGCAAGTTATCACTTTACTATGGTTTACTGAATTACTTGTTTCATTTACTTATTGAAGTTACCATGAATACTATAAATAGTTGATTTTGAATGGTACATTGGAAATTTCAGATGCTGGAAGTACTGATTCATGTAAATTTGGCTCAAATTGACAATTGGGTATTTTGGGTAGAAGACGTGTGCCGACATCTATAAAGAATTTCAAGAGTTGTCGTTAGGTGGGTAAAACTGCAATTTAGGGGAACCATACTAGTACAGTGACCAGTGTTGGGACACGTCTCCTTGCATCCCCATTAGGTGCAACACGTTGGTCATACCCTCTGACTCTGGTCTAGTACCCCTATTCGAATAGTACCGCATTAGACAGCATTGAGCAGTGACTTGGACCCCACGTACCTCGTGTATATTGGGGACCCCGTAGGAATCCTCTGTCTAGTCACTATAGTGCACCAAATACAACATTTGGGAAGATTATTCACGCATCTGAGAGGTCGGGTGGTGTGGCTAGGGGTACGGTTGAGCCTCCCTGGTTAGTTCTCTGAAAGATTGAGCCAAGCATCATCATTAGACTCCATGTGACTATAAGCCTTGGTTTTGGGATAATCTACCTGAGAAGCTCATATTGATTCTTTATTTACTGCAAGCATTTTATTTCATTGTATCATTTATTTACTTATTCATAGCATTCCTTACTGAATATTAAATGATGTCTTGTTTATTTTGAATATCTTAGTTAGACACTTTGATTGATAAAATATAGGTAGACCAGTATTTGGGGTTGGTTAGGATAGCTTAAGTAGCCTTCGAGAAAGCTTGGCTAGGGTCTCTCCCTTGGTTAGTCTAGGTTCATTCACTGTTGAAAACTAGGATTTCCTTCCGGTAGTAACACGTTGGATTGGAAATCCATAGTTGTGCCAGTTTAACAGCAGACTAACTTGTCAATCCTTAGGCTGCTAGGCTGTGCATAAACAGACCCCATTTGCCCATTCTAAATTAGTAGGAACCAGTCACAATTTATATGGCATAAACAAAATTTAAATCCACTTTTAATTTTCTGCTCTTAAATCCGAAAATTGCAGTTTGCTTTCATAAGCTTAATCAATCCTAACTTGCTATAATTCATGGTTGAAGTATCTAATGCGATTTGTCCTCTACAATCATTTAAATTTCTGCTTTAAAACGGAAATCTAATTCATCTTTAAGAACAAATCAATGGGTTGATGATTCAAATTAAAAGACAATTTATTTTTTCAAATTTTCCATTGTTCTAGCCTAGTTCATTCTATCATTTCTCATCTAATCAAGGGCTACAACTTATTGCTGTTACAAGCCTGTTAATTTGCTTAAAGGGCACTTTTTTTTGTTAGTAGCATCTATCTAATTGCTTATTAAAGTCTCAAAACTATCTCAGTTAAATTTGCTCTATTCTATTGGCAAAATCAACTTTAAAACAAGAGCTAAATTTGTCATTTGAAGGTTAATCTCTTGGGATTAAAATTTCAGATTTAATATGCAATTATCTCTCATGCTTTAAATTCAGTTTGTACTTCAATAATTCAATTTCACAATTCTTTAAAGGTGTAAAGCATTCTTTAATTGCAATTTCTTATTGTTGGTTATAAAGAATCATTTCATTTCAAGTTACACCAGCAACACTTCAGATCTAAAATTTTACGAGTAATTTCTTATTTATTGATCATTGTTTCAAGCTTTTGTACTATTAATTCAAAATTTCAAACATTTAAACCTCATCTAAACTTTGGTAATCTTTTGTTTTTAATCCCTTCCACATTCAAAGCATAAATCTTTCTAAGGATTTACAGCAATTTTCTTGATACAACATGTTAAATGAATAATGTTAACAATTTGGTCATTGTCATTTAAATGTTATTTCAGATCTAGATGGTGAGAGGAATTTCAAGCAATATTGGTTAAATATTGATCTAGATAGTGAGGAGAATTTCAAGCAATATAGGTTAAATATTCACTCTCACTTTTGCACTCCCAAATAACAATAATCATAGATCTGAATTTGGAAATCCGATCTATTGCTTTATCTGGTTTACAGTTCATTTCATTTTTATCAATTCAAGAGTTAAAGCAATCTGTTGTAATTAATCTTTGGGTGGTTTGAAAGATATAGTTTAGGTTAGTAGTTGCAGCAATTCATTCATTCATCACAAATCTGGAATTTATGTGCAATGGTTTCATGAGTAATCTTTGAATCTTTACATTCACTAAAGCACTTCGACAATTAGTTTAAATTCAAACATTTGTGCATCAACTCAATTAACATCACTAATTCATTCATAGTTGATTTGGCAATCTAAGTAATTCGGAATTCTTATTAATCTTTAGTGCTTAGTTTCACTTAGGGAAGCCCCCCATGTGTTGGAATTTCCAGACTAAAGAGAGGGAAGTAGTTGCTTAGGTGACAGCGGCAACTCTTCCAAGTTTCACTTAAGCTTAGGATCTGGTGAGGACTTTCCACTAGAGGTGCAAATTTGAGCGATAACACACAGAATTTAGAAGATTTCAAAAACTGCACTCTAATACCATATTAGATTTTCTCAAACCATTTTAAACAGATTCTGCACTCTAAAAGAATTCGTGCAAGAAACTAAACATCAAAAAACTTAAAGCTATTCAAAACTGCACTTTGTAATTAAAGTTAGAATCAACAAACACATATTGTGAAAATATATAATGGAAACACAACAAATTAACTATCAAAAACTGTTACTGCTTTTCATTACTTCTGAAAAGCAGTAAAGCAGTAAATAGCGAACTACTAACTACTGAACTGAAAATTGGATGAATAAAACCTAAACCCCTGCCTTCTTCTTCATAGACTAGAAGGTACTGTGAATTGGGTCTAGTCTGAGTGGTTGTGGGATGGAGTGTTATCCTCCCCACCCATGTTCTATTCTTGTAAGTGATATGTAGAGATCATAATCAGTATATTGTTGTAATGGGTTCGAGCCCTGTTGTTGACCTGGCCTTGTGCCCTAAATAATCTAGGGTTTACTCTGGATACCATCCTCAGAATAACGCCTTCACTAGAAATATTAAACCCTAACTCTAAAACTCCTTCCTTGCATGGATAGATGAGCCTAAGTGAAGTGTGCTTCCACTAGAAATGAACTGGGGCATGCAACCATGCATCCTCCTAGAGATCTGCACCCTAACTCAAACTGAAATCCACATGCAGGAGCACCTTGCTTAACTAGGAAACTAAGTCCCCTAATTGTGTATGCAAATACTAACTAAAGAAAAACAAAAAATAGAATTGAACTACTAGATATAAAAGGCATCTAAACTCAAACTAAACTGCACCCTCTATCTCAAAACCGAGTCCCCTAATTGTGCATGCAAATACTAACTAAAGCAAAACAAAAATTAGAATTGAACTACTAGATATAAAAGGCATCTAAACTCAAACTAAAGTGCACCCTCTATATCTCTCTCTATATATAAATGCTTTTGCACCCTCATTACTGCTATACAGAATTATTGAAGGAGGGTTGTACGAAGCTGCTATACTCTTGTCCAGAACTCTGCTGGAGGAGGGTTGCCTCGCTGCTGTACAGACCTGCACACGTCACACATGCCTTCTTTGTATGCACCCAGGTCTCCTCTACTCAATGTTGCTATTAATGGCATTCTGCTATACACTTTCTAAGGTAATAAAAATCCAATAAGATTCCAGCTGTAGTAGCTTTAGCTTCACAACCTCCATCGCAACATGGGGTTGCATAGTTCATGATGGTGTTTGTCCCAGTGTTCCAAAACCACTATCACCTACTCCTATTATTAGACCATGAGTAAAGAAATCAAAAGTTGTTAGTGGCAAGAGTTAAGCTTACTAGATAGTAGAGTTATTTGTCTTTTTTAGTTTAGAATCTAAATTCTAGAACTGAATTTGTCTTGACTCTTTATTTTGTAAACATTATATGACAATTTAAGAATTAACTTTGAATTGTTTGGTCATGATGCCCTATTTCATTGCATGGTTGATGTTATCTATTGTAAGTTTGTTAATGACAAATGTTATCTGTTGAATCTTGAAGCTTGAAGATTAATGTTATGGTTGATCAATGATCATTTGATGACAATGCTATGACTGCTAGATCTTTGATGTTATTTGTGTACTAAATTTACAAAAATAATTTAATAGTTAAATCTATATTTTCATATTTTTTGCAACTAATTCGCCAATTGACATGTTTTTTTTAATATTTATGCATCGAAATAAATAGATCTTTTATAAAAATTGCTCCCTAAGTCTTTTGAAAATTGGTGCTTCACACTCCTGCTCCTAACAACCTTTAATAAAAGAAAGAAATTACAATGTAACTAGATCAAAACTTCATCTGTCTAACCCTGAAGTGAAACGCCCCCTCTCTTTTAAAGATCAAAAAACAAGAAGGGTTACAAAGAATGCAGACAAGAGGGTTACAATGAATGTAGACACCTCTGATGGTGCACCTAGGTTGAAGAGAACAAACCCTAACCCTAAGACACCTAGGTTGAAGAGAACAAACCTTAACCCTAATGCACCTTGGATGAAGTGCCATACTCCATGGATAAGCTTTCCTGGAATAGTACTCCCACTGAAGTAAAGCAAATGCATGTACTCAGGCACCCTACTCACCTAGTGGTCTGCACCCTTCTCAGAATAGAAAACCTCTCATGCAATGTGCCTTGTCTCTTTTGAGATTTGCGCCTTGCTAAATATGGAACATGCATGCACCACCATGCACAGTTAACTGTGCCATCTACGGATAAAGGATGCATGCACCATAACTCCCTGTATGGCTACTAAACTAGTGCACCTTCCTTAGAATCTATCTAATGTGCCTTCATTAATGTACCCTGTTCATCAACTGCAAACAATTTTGCACGGGGATCTAGGCTGCAAAATGGCTCTGCTGATATGTGTTGCTCCGTTGAAGGAGAACACCACGGAACAACAAGGAAAATCCAACATCTTCAATATGGGATTTTCAATTTTGCCACAAGATCTTCAACGTTAGATTTTTGGGTTTACAGATGTTCTGGATTTGAGGATTTGCAGATACAGGTTTTGGGATGTTGTTCAGCACAGTTTTCTCTAGCATCAGGAAGACAGCTTTTTATGTTTTGAGTTTATTGAGAACACTTTTGATCGTCTTCTTATGTCCACATTGATAGTGTTTGGACTTTCCAGGGTTAGTCTTCAAATTCTGCAGTGACCATTTGGACATATGGTTTCTTTTTCATTTTGCTTGGCAGATGTCACATGTTGGTACGAGGTTGTCAGGGATTTCACCAGATTTACAGGGATGAGTCAGATTTGCAGTTGGTATACTTCCCTATTTACAGGTTTTGAGATGTGTCAAGTTTTTGCAGCTATTCACTTCTCTACTTACAAATTTTTTGCTCTCATTTTGGAGTTCACACCTGCAATGGATACCTACAGGTTGTTGGCTCGCAAGTTTTTACCGTAAGATTTTCCAGATTTACAGAGTTTCAGCATTCCAATCTTCTTTTTAGGTGTCTTCCCAGGCAATTTTTCAGGTAGCTCTTCATAAGCACTCATGAGAAGCGATAGTTCTTATCCTAGGTATTGTGGGACTGACCATGTTGGCTAGAAGGATGGATTACACAGTGGAAAAGAGCATTGCTCTGTAGATCCCAAACCCACGTTGGTAATAAAATCCTTTGTTTTTAGTTGAATCATCAAATATAGGTCATCAATCAATGAGGAAATGCTTTAGATCATTAGCAGTTTCCTTCTGCAGTACTGGTAAAAAGTAAAACTGGTTTTCTAAAAAACTGATGATGGTTGCTTTTAAATTTTGAGAAATTTAGTTAAAATGAAACTGTATAAGATCAACGGGACTCCACCAAACAAAGAAACTGAAATATGGGTGATTGAGGACCAACCTGCTCAACCTTGCATACATAGATAGCATTAGGCAATACGATGTGATACTTGGTACCAATTCCCGTTCTTTGATTTCCAAAAAATATGCTCTACCTTCATCTATCCGACCTGCTGTGCAATAAACATTCAAGACTACCTCATGAGTTTGTTCATTTGGAGGACATTTTGCTATCTTCATATCTCTAAATATCTTCAAAGCCTCAACAAAATCACCAGCCCTGCCGAATGCTTCAATCAAACCATTGAATGTCTCAATATTTTTTTCAATGCCTGCCTCATGCATTAGCCAAAATATTCCATGAGCCTCCATGAAAAGCCCTCCTCTAGAATACATGTGAATAAGAGAGTTGTAGGTATCTCTGTTTGGTTCACTTCCGACCTCTTTCATAGTGTTAAATGCAACAACAGCATCCTGGTGTCAAACTATAATGTTACATAATTTATTGGAAAGAAAACTGTGCTTGCAGAAAAACAAAAAGAAGTGTTTTTAACTTTTTTGGCTATCATCAAATTTAAGTTCACATCCCAGAAAAAAACACCCTGTAATCAAATATCCAAACGATAGTCTTATGGAATTGATAATTTGCAATTACCTCATAAAGTGCTGCCTTTCCAAATGCCTCAATCAGTCCATTGAATGCTTTCACACTCGGTACTATTCCCCTGTTTTGCATATGCCGCAAGATCTGTTTTGCATCTTCAAGGAGGCCACCCATTCCACAGGCAAACATCAATCCCTCGTAGCTTTCCATGACAGGGTGTATATTATCTTCCACCATGTCATGGAAAAGTGAAACCACCTCCTTGAAATAACCCCCTTTCCCAAAGACATCAATAAGTGTATTGTAAGTAACAACATCAGGTTCAGTACTACTAGCTTTCATGTCAAAAAAAAGCCCCCTTACATCATCATATTGCCCACTGCTTCCATAGCAGTTTAACAAAGTACTATAAGTAGAAGCATTTGGGATGCATCCTGCCTCTTGCATTTGCCTAAAAACACCTGCAGCTTGCTTCACGATACCAGACTTGGCATGTGCCTCTAACAACAAATTATAGGCAGTAATATCTGGAAGGTTTCCAGCTAACTCCAGCTCTTTAAGAAGTTCAGAAACCCTCTCAAGCAAACCTATATGCCTAAAAGTTTCAACCAGATAATTATAAGTTATTGCATTCGGAAGAATCCCAGCTTCGTTCATTGTTCTGAAGACCATTTCAGCTTCACTGGCTAACCCCCGGCTACTACAAGCACTGAGCAAGGTGTTATATGTAACAATATCCGGTTGAATTCCTTCATGTCTCATCTGTGCAAACAAGCCCAACAAGCCTTCCCAATCCAAGCCACCTTTGGCACAGGCATTTATTACCGTATTATATGTAATAAGAGTTGGAGCAATCCTCTCCCTCTTCATACGGGCGAGCAGATGTAGTGATGTCTCGTATTGACCATTTCTACCATAAGCATTTATCAATGCTGTGAAGGAATATACATTCCAACCCACATCCTGACTCGGCATTTCTTCAAAGATTTCAGAGCACTTGTCAAGCAATCCCTCCCTGCCCAGAATACCAATCATAATTGTATATATATGCTCATTTGGTTTGCACCATTGTTGTCTCTGCATATATTTGAAAAGCCTTAGAGCTCTCTGCCAATCCCCTCTCTGGGCAAACTCTCTGAAGATTAGAGAAAAGTCATTCAGTGAGAGCTTGCTTTTGAAATATTCTAAGCATCTGGCTACACTCCCACGTGGGGGCAAGCTACTTAGGTTATCTATTGCAGTCTCAACATCGTATCTATATTTTCCCTTCTCTACTGTGGCAGAGGGGTTTCCAAGTATGAGTTTTCCCCTCGCTCTGGCAACAAGTAGTTCTCCTAGAGCTACTTTTGTCTTTAAAACTCTAGTGGTACTGGTAAACCAGTTTGAAGGGCTAAAACAAAGGATGGTGTCCTTATCGTTAAAGGTGATGCTCTTGTTTTCAAGGCCGATGCCTGCTCTACATAAACAATCTATCATAATCCCGTCACGAGTACATGATATTGATCTTTTAGGTTTATTAAGGGATTTGGGGAACTTACCTGGTAAATATAAGGAACTACCCCAAACAATTCTGGACTTGCAGAATGATAAGTATTGTGTATTTGCGTGCCTGCTTTTTGAAATATGATAGTGACCTGTGTTTGCTTCCTGTTTTAAAATTGACTTGGGTTTGTTGGGTTTCTGCGAATGAAGATTTGCAGATACTGGCTGAGGATTCAAGGCAGCAATAGAAGCCATCATTGCCAGCCGCGTTCTCTGTTCTCGCAGCTGGGTTTTACACCATTTATATCATGTGGGACACATATTGAATGAACTCTAATAAAAATCTTCCCATTCCAAGTATGGATTTGCAAATTTAAATGCTTCTATTTTCCTCCGTTTTCAACATGTTTCTGTATTTGCGCTACTGCTGTGGAGGCATGACTCTAAAAAGTAGTTGGCATATGCATTTCATTTCCGTGCCTCCTTCTCAAGCACCCAAAATGACTTTTTAATCCATCGCCTTCTCCAACCATTTCAAGCCTCAGTTTGTCCGCTGTTACACTCCAAAGTTTGGCGATATGATATTGAGCAGTAATTTACAATGATTACATAACCAAGAATTTCCATCATCTTATCCCGTTTTCCTTAACGTGGTAAAAATATTCATTAGCCAAGAGTTTCCATCGTCTTATCCAGTGTGAAAATCCTTACTTCACTCTGGATCAACCAAAACATGGCAGACCGGCGGCATGTAAATATTCACCTGCCAAGAATTTCCATCGTCTTATCCCGTTTTCATTTTCAATGTACGAGAATCCATCCTTCCTCGTAAATCCTATTATTTATTTTTTTTCTCTTTGTTATTATATTGAATTTATGGAATAGCATTCTCCCCGGGAGGGGCAAGGGCAAAATGAACGTCGAGGGGCTAGTCGTTGGTCGGGACCAAGGCCACTATTTCTTTCTTTATAATACATTTTCTGCGACGAGGGGGTAGTCGTTGGTCGGGATCTAGTCGTTTATGGTCGAATGGCTCACTAGAACAGGTCTGCAGTGATGATTTCAAATTCAACTTTACATGCGAAACTATGAGATTATCACGTGAAACTCTCAGATGCCGTTGCTTGTCGGCGGTCGGAGGTGAAGGGTGAATTGTGCGGCGAAGTCGGAGGTAAAGGGTGAAGTGTGCGACCAAGTCGTATATGGTCGGTGGTCGCAGGTCGGAGGTGAAGGGTGAACTGTGCCACGAAGTCTCGTATTATCACGTGAAACTCCGAGATGCGGTTGTTGGTCGGCGGTCGGAGGTGAAGCGTGAACAAGTCGCAGGTCAAGGGGCAAGTCTACGACCAAGTCGTTTATGGTCATTGGTCGGAGGTCGGAGGTGAACCTCTTTTTCTGTTGCAGGTTGAGGGTGAAGTCTACGACAGCGAGGACGAGGGAGTGGTCGCTGGTCGCTTGTTAACGCTGAAGTCGACGAAGCTAGCGGGCTGTTTATTTAAACGAAAAGTAATTTTTTTTTGTATCATTTTGAAGGTTAGAGCCGGCAGGTGGACGACGGCAGCGACCAATTGCGAAGGGGAGTTTTCAGCGATTGCCTGCCAGGTAAGTTGTCTATTCATGCTTCTGTTGTTTTGTGAAGCTATTATATAAGTAGCTATCCTCCTGTTCTGTTAATGGAACAATAAACCTTGGAGATGGAGATGATGGACTGCATCTATTAATTAAATTTAGGTTCCATGCATATTGATTATATGTCTGGTCTGATTTATGGACTGCATTTAATTTTCGAATTTCAACAAATTTAATCCCCAAATGAAGCCGTCTCAATATTGTCATTTGGAGCTGGTTCAGAACCGTAGCAAGTTTTTTTGGACACCCTCGAAGCACTTGATTCTTGTCTCTTATTGTCTACTATCCCTCCAAGCCAAATCAGGCAAATCCTTCATTGAATATTTATACATGTAAAACCTGAATATTTATACAATTTCGTTGGAAATGTGACACCAAAGCACAGACATCTGTGGCTTCATGACTGTAGTTGGCTATTAGAGGAATTTGTAGATTCATGATTATAATCTAGTTGGGTATTCTCATAAACCTCTAAATTCATGGTTATAACCTTATTAACCTAGGTATTCACAACGAATGAATATAATTTTCGTGGATATGCAGGGTCTGCATTTGGTTGAGTCAAAGACCTAGATAGCAATAGGGTAATCTGCATAACGATTCTCTCAGGTGTTATGCATCTCTGCTAAAAGTATTTGGAGCTTTGATCCTTATATGAAACCCCACTTTCACAGCATTGCCCTGAAAAACAAAGAATTTGGGTTTAAAGAAAGAGGATTCAAACTTGGGGGTCATGGCAGCAGTGTTTGAGATTAAATGCGAGAAGTTGGGGTTGCGGCAAGTTTGGGGTTTTAAACAATTAAGTTAAACAAAAGCCGATTTGGTGAACGTTGCAACTTTGTGGATTTCATTGTACACTCACCAAACTAAATTTTTCCGCGTAGGATATCGAGTTGTAGCATGAAAGTTTTCATTCTAGGAGGACTTACATTTTTTCCATGTTATTGAGGCTCATATGGCGACGATCCTGGGGTATAAATTGCAGATTTGTGCAGGAATTTACAAGTGATATTTGTGTAGATGTGATTTTAAGATATGGTTATAGTGAATTTTGACTAATTTATGTTGTTCCAATGGAATTAAATATTATAATTTATTAAAATTTGAGTGAAAGTCAATAAATTTGTGTTGTGGGAGTATGGTTTATTTGGCGGAATTTCTATTTTGAAAATACAATAAGCTATAGAACATATAAATTACAGTATTTTGTTTTCCATGTTATTTGCGAAACCCATGAACAATCCATAGAGTGAACATATAGTCTTCGCAGATTAACATACTTGGACAAATGCATTGTGTTTGACTAACGGTAAAAAATATTGTATAAGTTGACACCCAAATTAATGATAATGTTTTCTGTCTTCGCAAGATTGTAGATTATGGTTGTTGGACCATAACCATTGACTGCAAATAAGATTTCAATGTTATTTTTTGATTTGGTGCTTTTATGTTTGGACAGGTTGGATATGTACATGTGATTTGAAAGAAGCAAAGGCAGCGTAGTAGAGTTTGACCTTGACATATAAGTTTTGTTGCTATGTACTTTTTACATGATGTTTGGAGACACAAAGCCTGTGACAGGAGCATCTCCGCAGTTTTCATGGACTGAGTTATATAGAGCTATTAGGGACACAAATTTCCCAGATGCGAGTATTGAGGAATTATTGGTTTATAAGAATATCAGGAAGTCACACCTCCACAGAGCAGCAACACGGCCTGAGCTATTTCCATGCTCAGAAGTGATAGGCTGGATTATACAGAGGACTGATGCAACGTCTAGAATGATTTCAGACACTACTGGTGAAGGTCTTGGATCCTTCTAGGCAAGTCACTTAGATGCAGCATACAACCTTCCTCATGTTGATGTTATGTTGACTACTCAATGGGTAAAAGATGCAAATTTTAATTATTTGGAATTTACTAGGAAGATGACAATCCTAGGAAAACAATTAAGGACAAAAAAGAGCGGGGAGTATGACACTGAACACCTGAGAACCCCGTTTCACCTAATAGCTTTGATGTTGAGCCGAATTTATGGATTGCCAGATGGGAATATTTACAAACTCAGTTGGGCACCTGTGATGTGCCATGTTGCGACACATGGTACAGTATTCAAGTGGTTTGCAATCATCTTAGACAACTTATCTACAAACATTGTTGCAGCTCAACGAGGAGTAGCCGAGGATAATGTTGATTTTCATATGTCTGGGTATTTGTTGGATTGTATCTTGATTAGATATCATTTTCCAGGTTTAGGATGTGTTTGGAACACAAATGGGCCCCCTGTGCATGTAGCATATCAAATGCTTTGGAGCGACAGGTATAAAAGTCACTATAAGAGAATATGTGAATCATTCATCATACCACTGTATCGCTTGATGTTTAAGGAAGAACCATGTTGCATGTCTGAGAATGCTATGAAAGTCATTGAACAGTATGGAGATTATTACTTATGCATGGAAGGATTGTATATCCGGATGTTTGGTGGAAGCAAAGCTCTTTCTATGATGCCCCAATATGCTATAGATTTTGTGGTACACAAAGAAGCTATTAGGAAAGTCTATGTAAATGGAGTTGGCCATTTTCTAGCTGAAAAGAAGAAGTTGATTTACCCACCAATGCCATTTGTAATAGGAGCATATAAACTTGCAAAAGCAAAGGAAGCTGAAGCGTTTGTTGAAGATTTGGAAGGCTTTCATTTTGGGGCGAAGAGTTTTAGAAGGCATGATCCCAATGGAAAGATGCAAGCACACTGTGGCTTTTGCAGGATTGGCTATGAGTATGCCCACTTATTTTGGAAGGATGAGGAGTTTTATCAAAGCACAAAGAACATGATTGATCTAAACAACCGATATTGTCTTAAAAAGGGAACGAGTTCTAGTCCTAACGTTGACAAGGATAAGGAGGTTGAGGTAGAAACACATCATGAACAAGTATTAGATAGGTCAGTAGCAGAGGTTGAGAAGAAGAAGAAGGAAGCTGAAGTTCAGAAAGTGCAGCAGGAGGAGAATGAGAAGGTGGTAAAAGAAGCATCAGACAGACTGCTTAGAGAAGAAACTGAAGAAGAGGGAAAATCCAAGCAACAAGAAGAAAAAAACAGTGATGATGTACAAAATATGGAAGTAGGTTCCCTAGAATCAACGAAACAAGACAGGATAAGAGAAGTAGAGGTAAAATCTAAGCAAGAAGAAGAGGCAAAAACTACTAATGTACAAAATATGGAAGTAGGGCTATTAGGATTAGCGGAAGAAGGCAGGATAAGAGAAGAAGAGGTAAAAGCTAATCAAGAAGAAGAGCCAAAGAGTCCTCATGTACAAAATATGGAAGTAGGGCCCTTAGGATCAATGGAACAGGACAGGATAAGAGAAGAAGAGTTGAAATCTAAGCAACAAGAAAAGCCAAAAAGTGTTGATGTACAAAATGTGGAAGTTGGGCCCTTAGAAAGTATAAGTGGAGGGTATTGTCCACTACCAGGGCTTAAACTCGTCCCTTATAGTCCTTCTAAAGAGAATGAGGTGGAAAATCTTGATTCAATTTTTTTCGATCCTGATAGAGAAGTGATCATTAGGAAATCAGAGAAAAGAATGAAGTGTGCCAATTATGAAGATGTTGTCACAGTAATAGAAACTCCAATCTTGGAGGGAACTAACAATGATCCAAAGTTTGCAGCTGCAGCAAATGTAGCGATGGCCCAGGTAAGTGCGCATAATGTGGACGAGTTGGTAGGCAATCTTGAAATTGCAAAGGCAACACTGTCCAAGGTACGAGAAAATCTACATAGAGAAGAGAATCGAGAGAAAGAGCTGAAAAGGAAATATAGTGACTTGTTATCTGAAAAGGATAAAATAGTTGAAGATCTACGGAGGTTGGATGATGAAAAAGATAAATTGGCGGTTCAGGTGATGATTTTGGAAGGAGAAAATAATGATTTTGAAGCTGTGACCACTCAGTTAAAATCAAAACAATTAGCTATTGACCAGCAAGTCCAAGAGTCGAAGTTGAAGGTTGAAGAGTTAGAGAAAGAAAACGGAGGCTTGAAAAAATGGCTTGAAACAGGAAACAACAAAAAGGTAGGAATAATTGTGTTTTGTGATGAAGCTTGCATAGTAATAGAGCAGATGTGTCATTTCCAAGTGACTATTATGGAGAAAGTGTACAACTTGAAGCAAATGATGGTGCGAATGGATGAAATTGTTGTAGAGGCGCAAGAAGCTAGAGGAAGGCAGTTTGATGTAGCAGAGAAGGTTAAACAGCATATGGTTTGGAGAGAGACAAACTCTGAATACCCTGCAGAATTAGTGCCTAAAACAGTTTTGGATTTAAAGTCAGAAATGCAACTTCTAGAATTTTGCAGAAAGGCATCTCTAAAGTTGAATACTGACATTACAAGGACTACTGAAGCATGTATGGGTTTCTACAAGAGAATCCAGAAGGTCTATGAGAAGTGTCATCTTTGTCCGCTTCCACCTATAGATGAGTTGCCTATAGAGGAGTTGCAAATGACATAGATCAACACTGCGTTGCAAGGAGAATTAGAATACATTAGAAAGTTGGATACCCTCATTGAAGAAGATGTACACCATATGGTTGGCCAAGTATCCATACATGCATATTTGTTAGAAGAAAGTTGTGCAGCAGCAAAAGAAGGAAGGGAATATGTTGAGACTCAATTGTCATATCATGAAGTTGCTTTGCAAGTTTTGGAACCAAGCAGAGTTACTACTATTGCTGAACAAGCTAATGCTTGGGACAAGTTTTTCTGTAGTTAGTTGAGGTGCAAATAATTGCAATTTTGTAATTACTTTTATGGCCTGGGTGTTTTTTTGTGTTCAGGAAAATCAGGGAGATGCAATTTATTTTGCAAATATTTAGAAACTGTTGGAAACTATATTTTGGGTACCTGATAGGTAGTAGAAGAGTTATTTTTTGTGACTTGTGAATCCAGCTTTCAAGGATTTGTTGACACTATTTTAATACAAGAGAGAGGAAAAAAATAGTGAAAGATCTATCTTCGAATTGGGTTTAGATGTAAAGGAGCATTACAAATAGATGTATAAAATGTTTAGTATGTAGTGAGAAGATGATTTATAAAACAGTATGACATGTAAACGATGTAAAGGGGTTCAGAATCAAAGACTATATATATACATGTCTTGAATACTATTTGAAGCAAACAGCTTTGTGTTCATTGTTATTTTTTGTTGTTGTGGTTGACATCTATTTACTTTTGCAACAGTTTCTTAAGTACTGATTTTTGAAGAAATAATAACAGTGGACAATCATTTATTTCAGTGCTGCACATTTTTTTTTATTTTTGTGTCAAAACTGGTCAGTTGTTTGGCCTCCATTTCAACTCCTATCTTCTTTGTCTGCAGCACAATGTGGAGTCGTGACTGTTTCTAGTTTCATTTGGCCTTGTTAGGGAAATACAAGGTAAATAGCATGGTGTTGTAATTAGATAAAAACCATTTCAGAAATCACTTTTGATAGGATTGTGGCAATTTTATCCCCAATGCTCTTACATGCAAGGTTGCATTTTTAACATTATAGTTATTCATTATCATTAGGACAGTCTTTAGATGTAGGCCAATATTTAGAACATGCCTCCCTTTTAGACAGACAGCATATCTGAATCAACCGGTGTTTTGAAATCAATGTACGCTGGGTCTTTGCTTAGCAGTTGATTAATGACAATTTCCTACTGCAAAAAAGAATTCAAGTGTAGAACATGCCATTATGTTAGTATTAAGCTTTTGTGGTTTCATTTTTTGTAAAACATAAGTTAGCTTATTTGCACTGAAAATGAGAAGCCATGTAACACATGCTTCTTGGCTCTCCACATAGACAGGAAATATTACATATTCAACAACTATTTTAACTAATATGTAGAAGAATGCAATTGTCGTTAATTTCATCTGAATTGGGTATAGGTTGAGAGGCTGAGAGAAAAGTCGTTATGCTCCTCTGGCAAGATTCAAATCTCAATTTATGACATGCTTGCTCTCCTTCTGAGTTAATGAACAATTAACAGTGACAATATGTAAGCCACGTAATTGATTCAATGGAGACAACACAATGAAATTGTGTTGGCTGTTGACAGTGTTGTTAACCCATGAACTTGGGGTAGCCTTCATGAAATCCTTAACCTGCAAGAATTACTTTGTGGATAAGAAATTTGCCTATGTTGCAATTGTGGCAAAGAATGTAGTTAAAGAGAAATTACCTTCTTTGCAATTGTGTCAAATAGTATAATTAAAGAAAATGTCGAAATTGAATACAAGTTTTTTATATTGTTATTGAGTTACACATTCACCTGGATTTGTTTAAGTTGGGGACCATATGTTATTCTTGCAGTTGGACATTCCTGTGCATGAAACTATTGATGTGTTATTCTTGAATCTTGGTTTAGACCATGCGTTTACATTAACAACAAATATAAATGCATAAGGCCCTCACCAATGACACTATTACCTGTTTTAATTTTCTTATATATGCACAGTTTGAAATGGATACAGTGAATTTGTAGTTTTCTCAATCTGTTTCTTGTAGCATGTAGGTGATGCTGGCTATGTTAATAGGTTTGCTTACCATTATGACATGGCACTTCACAACTCTGTATGAACAAAATATATACAGAGTTTAGGCTATGGTTTCTGATATGAGCTTTTGCAACGTCTCATCTCCAGAATGTTCAATATACTTATCTCCACTGTGGAAATAACGATGGCACAAGTTCAACTTTCAGAATATGTACTTGATCGTAATCCACTGTGTCAAAGTCCTCATCAGCAAGTTCAGAGTACATCATTTATTTTAGATGCAGATTTCTTGTAGTTGCATACATTTGAAATCTCTTATTTTTGCTTATCTACAGACATTATTTAGGATTGTGATAATGATAAATGGGAGAAAGAGGACTGAATCCACATCGCAGATGTTTTGACATTGTGTTTGACACATAGATACCCTGGGTGTTGGACATGCACATGATAAGTACCCTAATTAGTATATGTGTCCCACTTGTATATAAATTGCTCCATTATTATGCTGAGACGGATTTTCCTGTCACAGGGAGTTATTAGAATATCGAAAATATCTTCATTCCTGCATACGCAGAGAAGAAAGTGTACTAAATTTGCGGATTTAGAATGTAATTCTGAAAGATGCATATTTGTTTTGCATATTTATTGATTATGCTGGGTTTTTCATGCTTACAGGGTTCTGTGGGATACATCTTCTGTTAATTGTGTTAATGGTGTACTTGATGAAGAAAGTGAATTTTGAAGGCTAGTTAATTTTACATATTTCCTAGTTTTTGACAGAAAGTTAAGAAAGTTGCCATGCTTTGTAGAATGTTCTGATCATCTTGTAAGCAATAGCAGTCACTCCAGAAAGCTAAGTATGCTTTTGGACCTCTTTCGCACGGCAGTTAGTCACTTGGAACAATTATGAGGAAACTATTTCTATCCATGTAGTTAGGTTGTGCATTTGTCCAATCTAATACTAACTCAAACTCAACTGCTAAATGTGTTATTTTATCTTATTGAGTGTGTTATTTTATGTTTGGAGCACATCATTTTAGAAGGAACCTTGTTCCAAAAACAACTTGCTTCCACATATTTGGCTGCTCCCATATTTGCAGGTTCAACATAACGTGACTTTCCAGGTCCATTTATTCTCAAACACCACAACACATAGAGTTTCATAGGGCTCCATAGGTTATTTAAAATTGAATCATTTTAATACTCATTTGTTTGTACTAAGAATTCCTACTCTGCAGCAATTGACTAATAACTCTTTGAACTATCCTGCATTCTTTGAGTAATGCACTTCAACTACATTTAAAAGGGTTTCAATCCAAGTGTTATGCTGATACAAAGGAAGTTGAAGAGCTATTGTAACCTGAAATTAAGGCTTGATCAACTATTAAATAATAAAAATGGGTTTTACAAGAACAGAATGTGATGTTGAGACATCTTCATTGTGCTAATATATTTTGTAACTGAGAGAAATCTGTTTACCACTCTGGTTCTTTTCCTTGAGAGAGAAGACACCAGAAAATAAGTCGATTCAGAGCAATACATATAGTATCTATTTTCTGTAAAGCAACAATGTTTTATGGTAAGTGTAAATTTTTGCAGTTGCATGATGGTATTTTTCAAGAATTGAGCTGTACAGCTTTAGCATAAAGAGCTTTGCTACTGAACATATAAGTTGGAATGTTGAGGACTTGCCACTCTTTGTATTGCTCTCATATGGATTCAAATTCAGAATATGAACGTCATATTCACCTAAGGACAGAAAAATATTGTGCGTTTCCAGTAGCACCAAGGGTTTTGTATTTGGCATGAGTAGAGGGTTGTGTGAATCTTCTTAGGGAAATGATAAAACTTTAGGAACCCTGAATGAAGTAGGTTGCCATTTTGCTTCTCAGACAAGCGCAGATCCAGTTCTATAAGGGCACGCTTCATTTAAGAATACGCAACTGGTTCTATAAAGGCAGTCAAAAACTCTACCTGAGACATTAAAAAATTTAAAGCATGGACTCGCATGTAAATGTACTGAAAACACAGAGACATGAATATCTAAATATGCTACAGCAGATACCAACGGAAAATAAATCTTGGCCTTTGTTCTTATATTATTCTAATGTCCTTCTAGCGTTTATTGAATTTAATTTACAGAGACTATGTGGATAAGACACCAACACTGCATTGATGAAGGTCAACATTTTATGAAGAGGCGAAAGGCTGTATTTGTATCATAACGTTACTATTTTTGACATGCATAGAATATTATATATTATGCTGCCATAAATGCTTTTGTATTTGTGGTATTGATTTGTACTTTGATAAACCATTTTACATATCATGTTTGCAATTTGGTAGATCTAGGTTGCAAGAATTGGAACTCAGCATTTACAGGTTCTGGATTCTTTTGTGTCTAAAGGGGTTTGTTCATATCATCATTATGGTAAAATTGAATGGAAATGTACAATGAATGAAAGTATGTATTTTTAAAGTGGTTATGCTGATTTGAAACATAGTTTGTGCATTGTAGATGATATCTTAATTGTCCCATTGTGTGGCAGGTGGCAATGAAGAAAATGAACAAGAAAGGAAGTAGGAATGCAGAATGACTTAGTGCATCCAAAAGTAAAGGAGACACTTGCAACAAAAAATGTTAAGTGAATTTATTTTAAGTGATGAAGATGATAGGCTCTTGTAATAATATCATATGCTTTTACCTAGTTTTGGTTAAGCTGTGTGGATTGAATGGAAAACGCTGTGTATTTGTAAATGTTGGAAAACAATTGGAAGATGGGGTGTTTGTTCATGTCAAGATAGTGAATTCACGCTTATTTCTTACATAAAAGGAACATGTGCAGTATTCTGCTATATGTTGAATTTGAATTCAACCTAAATATTGGAACATGGAGATATTTAACCATCAAAGCTTTGGCTGATGATTGTTAAAGGGGTGATTGTTGTAAGCAAAACGGTTGTATTTTTGTTATGGTTATTGAAGGGTGCAAAAGGTTTTTTTACAGATGTGTATTTTTATTTGTTTACGAAAGTAGTGGTGTGTAGTGTTACTCTTAACAATTGTGCAATCATTTTTATTGCGAGTTGCATAAAACATATAATGTATTTTTTGTTAGCCATCAAGCTCTAGGTAGAGAAGTCGATATATTTTGTTTCTAATATTTCCAATTCTTCCAAATACATTTTGTTATGTCTATCAAGTGTTGTTGGATGCATTATAAGTGGTGAAAGTTTGCTAGGGAGTTTAGATATTTGTGCTATAGATTATGGAATTTTTTTTTTCCCAAGTGTGAAATAAGCACACCAGGCATCACTACTACTTTCTGTTATATCTATCAAGTGCTCACTACTAGTACAACCTTGCAAGAAGTAAATTTGTACAAGTTTTGCATCTCTAGAGCTGTAACAAATTTATTCCAGGGTTACTATTTCTGATGCATCCATAACCAACAATACAGCGACTTGTATAGTTTATAGCAATATTATAGTTTATAACGTTTGATAAAGGGTGAGTTGCTGGATTATTCCTTGGATTATGAATTACGTTTGCTTGAAGAGTCATTATCAGCATGTGTTTGTCAAGTGATAGGTGTTGTGCATTGTTTTGTTGATTACAACAAATGTACAATAGAATATAGAGTGGATTGTTTAACTCCATAATGATAAAGAGGATAAAAGCGTGCAACAAGTAAATATGTAGAAGGTTTGCATCTTTAGAGCTGTAACAAATTTATCCCAGTGTTACTATTTATGATGCATGCTTATTGAATGATACATTGACTTGTATAGTTGATAACAATATTATACTTTATAATGTTGGTACATGGTAAGTTGTTGGATTATTCCTTGGATTAATAATTATGTTTGCTTCAAGAGGCATTATCAACATGTGTCTGTTGTCTTATAGGTAGATATGTCTAGTTCCATGATTGTACTTTACCTATATATGTTTGATGATGGTTTATTTATATATGTTTTCTTCACTTTCTCTAACAAACTCTAAGATGAATAAACTATATGTATTGGTTGTATGAGTATTTTGTCCTTTAGAAAACACCAGCAATACACCTATGTCAAAATTCTAGGTTTTCGTTACGCATTGTTTTAAACATAATATGTAAATAAAATACATTGATGTTAAGTAATAGACCTCAAGAAGTATAATATATTCAATGATAGTAGGAGTAGGAATACAAGATATGAACAAAACAGATAAGTCATTTTGGAAAAGTGGGAGGGAGTAAAGTGATAGCTATAGAAAGTAGGCATGTAAAGGAGGTGGAATGTAACTCCATGGAGAATGTGGCTGCAAAGACTTTGAAGAAAGCAAGGTCTCTTCTTGTATTCTACATTGGACATAGGGGCTATCTTTAATTCGAGAATACCTACAAAAGGAAAAAGGTGGAGCTATGCGAAGGCCTGATAAAGATTTAACTCTTGATATTGCAGTGAATGGAAGGCCTTGTCGGTCAATGTTGCCAATATCAATTGTTGGATTTTGCAGAGTCATCCCTTGTGCTTTATGAATTGTTAAATCCCATGCCATTCGAAGTGGTACTTGCCTTCGTGTAACCCTTGTGATAGGAGGGATGGGCACATAAGTTGGATTGCAAGAATCCCATGGGGGTCCTTTGTAGTGGAGGAAGTCAATTACAACATAAGATGGCAATTTCGGTAGTTGATTGTTGGAGTTGTAGACAATTGCAATAACTTTCCCAAGCGACCTGTTTACAAGACCTGCAGAGACACACAAGTTGGCTGTCAACATGACTTGTTGACCAATTGCTAGTAGAACCTTGAATGGAAGTTGTTCATCATCTACTGAGGATTGGAGATGTTGTTTCTTTTGCTCTGTAAAGCAATGTGCAACTGGCATGTTAAGGTGTTTCAGCATCTGTTTGTTGTGCATTTCAACAGAGCTATTAGTTGCGTACAAATGAGTGCAGTTGTCAAATGTATGGTTCTCTTCATGTGAAAGGTTTGAGGTTGTTCTGGACATGAGGAGGGTCCAATCTTCAAGAGTCGGTGTTGCATTTCGAAGATTAAGTAGTAGTTGGAGGAAGGAAACTTGAGAAGGGTTGTTCCCTTGTTGTCGAAAGACAATTGAAAGTGTAACGAAGGTGTCAAATGTGCGCCATAGACTATTTCCTCGAGATGCGCCAACATACATTAGGATGTCCTTTACAGGGGGCAGTTGTCCAAAATCACCAAGGAATAGGATGGAACAACCACCAAAGGGAGTTGTTGAATGGGAAGGGAAGGCTTTACGTAAGTGATCATCTATTCGAGAAAGCATTTTTGGGCCAACGAAGCTCATTTCATCAATGATGATGTACCGAATATCGCGGAATTGTTCTTGGAAGGACGAAAGGGATTGTCCTTCAAGAGGGTGCATCTCAACAATGGGTATGCGAAGAGTTGAATGGATTGTTAGGGCTTGTATGTTAAATGCAGCAATACCAGTTGGAGCTACCAGGAGCAAGGGGGAAGGTGTATCGCTAGAGATAGGATGGAGTGCAGTTCTAATGCAAGATATTAAGAAAGACTTGCCTGTCCCCGCAGTGCCTTGAATGACCATTTTGAGTGGGGGAGGGTTTGTAGAACTTGTTGAGTGTTTTAGGATAAGGTCAAAGGCCATTCGTTGTGTGGGAGACAAGGAGGCAACAGGACCTGAAGATGAATAGGTGTCGTGGTGTATGTGGGAGGATAAACGTGTGAGGTCAGTGAATGATATGGCTATTGCATGCATGTGGGAAGGAATATGGTTTTCGGTCCAATTGTATTCTTTATCAAAATCACGATGGCCAAGCATGTCAAGGTCGTCAACATAGAGGTTGTTTCCAGGGCAGAGTTGGGAAAGCAATTCCCATTCATCCATAACAGGTGGTAAGGGAAAGTGGTTAGAAGCAGAATTAGAGTCATTAGAGGGAGGTGTGTTGGGGGTTTCTGGTAAACGATCAACATGCCATGCAATGTATGTGTCTTTAATGCGAATCCAATTAGAAGTTATGTCCAATTCTGTTGCTCCAATGTCATTGTGCAGCATGCGAAAAGGTTTGTATAGCAGGAGCTCACTCCAACATAAGGAAACAAAGGCATCTTCAGAAATGTGTGGAATGCTAGTGAAGCGAGGAAAGACATGAACGATTTTGGGAGGGTGGTTTGGTTTCCATTGGGAGTGCTTTCTACGAGATGAGAATGACCAAGAGCGTGCAGCTTCAAGAAGAGTAAGATGTTCGAGTGTATGGGGTCATTGCATGTAGGAAAAAATGACGGTTGGTGTTGGTGGGGTATCAAGACAGTCATTGGAAATACGTCGGAAAACACTTTGGCTAACATTTAAGGAAAGAAAGGAACGACTACAAAGACAAAGAGGGAGCTTTTGGAGCATGTGGCATGTCTCTTGTGCACCAATGTCTCTATCGGCAACAGTTTCTGATAGGAAGCGTCTTATTGGTTGCAGGATTGGTGCATCATGTGGAGTTGCATGTGCAATGTGATAAAGAAGTGCCTGGTGGGATTCTGATTTCGGCTCTGCCTTTGCTGCATATTTTGAAATATATTTGAGTATAGCATGTCTAGAGAGAACAGGTTGGCAATCAATGTTAGCTCGCCAAATGGAGAGCATGGTAGGGTTGTGAATATTTAGGAGGGCATCATTCCTGACAGGGTTGTATGTTTTTCGTCCATTTGCATCAATGAATAAGGAAGAGGTAGGTTGTAGTTTAAATGGAAAGCCGTAACGACATTGAAGAGTTGACCCTTTTTTGCAGAGGCATGAAGACTCGGAACATTTTGTATGCCTTTGGACACAATTAACAAGTTCTTCGTAGTCATGTAAGTGATCACTTGCAAGTATAGAATGTGATCCAATGGTGCATGGATCATTTATAGTTGAGGATTGGAACAATGGGGTTTGAGAATGGTTGATGCGAGGATTCCATGCTGTAACAAACTTGTCAAAGTACTGTTTTGCATCTGCAACCCTAGCATCATTTTCATTGTCCTTATCGGGTGCATTGTCCATCCACAAGAAGCCATGTATATGTGCTGATCCTATATGTTGCCATTCATATCTGCATGGAAAATATTAAGATTAGAAATTAAGAGTTGAGGTATTGAATACACTGAAATTTGATGGGAATATGGTTTGTTACAAACCTGCACCCATTAGTCTTTTGTTGCAAGCCCTTTTTGAAGAACTTCTTCTAGGAATATTTGGAATCTTTTCTCCATGTATTGAGATGCAACGTGTGGATTTGATATAAGGTTGCAAATTCTCCATTGGTACTGTTGATGTGAAGCTGCTGGAGCGTGTCCAGGCATGAAAGAATGCAGGTCTGGCCATTTGGTGTCAGCTGCACTGAGCGTAAAGAAGAATGTTGGTGTTCCTTGCTGTGTGATCATGTCAGTTAGTTCAGCTCTGCTTTTTTCCAGTAGGAGCGGGTCCCACGAAGGTTGGAGGCAAACCACATGACTTGCTCAGCTATCTTAGCATTTGGTAATTCTTGTAATTGTTGTAGAAGCTCTGAAACCGTTGGAGGAAGTGTATCTTCAATACTACGTTTTACAAACACAGAAGCAGTAGAATGGATGCAGTGGCGCATCATGAGATTATATATGTAATAAGGAAATCGACGATGTTGGCCAAATCGATTGTCGTGGTATCGAAGTAGGTGCAGTGCATAATTGTCAATACCAACCTCTTCAATGTGTGGTTGTTTAAGCATTGCGACTCCAGTGGGAAACAGGGTTGGGAAGGCCATTGAGAGGAGGCCTATTGTGTTGTATTCATTGATAGGGGAAGTATCTATTGGTGTCCAGTCAATGCAAGGCGGAGTGGGTGCATTGCTTGTTGCTAAGAAGTGTTTGATTTCATCAACCTCAGTTCTACTATTTGTCTGGGTAGATATAAAGGAAGAGGATTGTTCTTCATGGGGTTCAAAGAAGTTGGGTGACTGGATATTAGCATTTGAGGTATGCTCAGCAAGTAGGGTTTCCTCAGGTCTGATATGGCGAAGAAGGGAGGAAATGTCAGTTGGTTCAATAGGCAAAGAAGACAATGCAATTGAGTTAACTTGAACATCCTTGTAGTAGGGATCATTGGACAGCTTGAATTGGAGAGCAGCAAGAACACGTGTTCGACTAACAAATAACTCATAAGGCTTCTTGTTAGGATTGCATTTATGAACAATAAGGATGTCAATGTCTGAGAGTAAGCGGGGGAGTAAAGTGGCAATGCTTGTAATGTCTTAGGGGAAGCTAATAGTGTGGCCAGAATAAGTATTTTGACCCCCACAAGCATGAGTGACTTGTAAAATTGGGTTAACACGAGAAATGAGCATTTCTTCAAGTTGAGTAAGGACAGCGAGCAAGGATATTAACAAGTTGGCGAGCAGCTTTATATAGAAGGCGTTGGCGCTTGTTGTTTCTTCTCAGCATATAGAACTCTTCTGCGTCCATTGATATGATCATTGTGCTCATTTGTTGACATGGCTACAAGAAACATGTTTTTTTGGTTAAGAACTTAATAATGCATTTGTTTGAGGAGAAACATACTATATATTAAGCCATTGAATAAGCAAACAAAGGTAGATTGTTAAAGATAAATGGACTGTGCATAATTATGGTAAGTTGTTGCAAGAAACAAATGTGAATCGTTTTGAAAAGTGTTTATAAAGAAAAGAAGTATAAAGTTGATAAATGAATCTTCATGTAAGCATAAATTTGAAAGTGGCAAGATACGTTGCAATGAATATGCAATTTAACAAAATGTTACAAAAAAAGTAAAGCATATAATATTAAAGCATGCTCCATGATGCATAAAAGTATCATTTACATACCGGTGTTAATACAAAAGCTTGCAGTGGATAAGTAGCAAGTATGAAGTACAGAAAGGTAGAATTGAAGAGTAGAAACTTGTTGGGAAAGTGTTATCAAAGGCAGAGTTCAAAGCCTGCGAGCTACTGGACGTGTAGTATGCAAAATGGGTTCATTTCCATCAAGGGAATCGGTAGGTGATGATGATAAGGAAGCTTCCTTTGACATGACGAGCAACACCTTCAAGCGAGATGTTGAATTAAAAGTCTATGTTCGTACAGATAAGGTTAAAAGGTATTTTCGAGCACAGACACGTTGAACTATTTCCAAAATAGATGTTGAATCATTTGAGAGAAGGCATAAATCTTTTGCAGAGATGCCCATGAGTTGCTGCGCAGAATCATCAAAAGCTATGACACTGTATAGTTGTCCAGTGGCATATATTAGGTCAAGTTTGAGTATGTATCGATAAGCACACTCTGTAAATTCCCCATCACATTTTGCACAATGCCATACATTACCAACTTTGTGGGAAATTTTTTTCATGCATTGAATGCCATCGACAAACAAAGGACATGCAAGGAAATGAAAGTCATCGGTGTTAATATGGGTGATTGTAGCAATAATTGAATACTAGGTTGCTTTTTCAGAGGGTTGGAGAGCTTGAAGAGCAGAAATGGAAATGGGTTTGCAAGAGCTAGAAGAAGGCGAGGTGGATTTTCTGCTCAAAGATGGTGAGGCTGAACGGAAACCATTGTCAGTAAACCATGTTTGGAGAAGTTGAGCTTCCTCAATATTTGGGTTTATAAGGAGGTTGGTGTTGGATATGGTTCCAATAGTTTTTCCATTGAACTCAGTAACACGCCCACCTTTAATTGCAAGGATAGGGGGAGTAGGCAAACCTCGAAGGCTTGCAAGGTGGGAACCCTCCATTGTGTAGTGATCACCCCAAAGTGTGATGTCTATGTTATACCCAGACATGTCCCTTAACCCAACTGTTCATCGAATGCTTTCAGAACCATCCCTTTTGCATATAGTTGATGTAGGGGAAACATAAATGACAATTCCAATAACGTCAACCATGGAATTGAGGGGTGTAGTTTTGATGTCATGGATAGATTTAAAGTGGAAGCAATGAAAATGGATTAATGGACATTCTTCCAAACATGGTTGAATGGTTGACGAGGGGTTAAGAAAAACCTCGAAGGGGCTTGTCAAATGGTTGTATGTTGGGTTGGCCAATTTAATTGTGCCATTTGAGATAGTGTAGACTATGCCAACATTTATTTTGTCATATAATAAGGTGGCTAGTTCATTGAAAGCAGAGATATGAAGCTCATCTTTGGTAGCACTAACAAGGTCAAAGCCAAAAAGTTGACTAGGCCCTTTTTTATTGGTGTAGGTAGTCATATTTGTTTTTGCAATAACTCGACCTCGAATGGTCCAAGTTTTGGTGGAAGGGTTGAGTGATGTAAAAGCAAGAGGAGGTTCAGTAGGGTTTCTAGTTGCATGTTGCGAACAAGGTATGATACCTGATGGGTTTTCGGGATCAAGAGTGTTGATTCTTGTAACAGATGAACTGCTGGGGGTGGTAAAGTTGGGGGTTAAGTTGAAAGGTGATGGGTCTCCAACTATCACTGTTTGCAATGTGACAATTTCGATTATGTCCAGTGCGATCGTCCTGGCAAGAAGAATTAAGGTAAGTAAGTAAAAGTAAAAAAAATGGTACATTTGTTGGGAGTGCAATTGAAATCAATTTACAATAAAATGCGATAAGCAAACCATATGTCGCATTATGCATAGTGTTGCATGTACACTTGATGACTTTGATGATTGAACTTGCTTGGAGTTGGTGGTTTTCCACAACGCTACTGTAGCTACTTGGAAGCAATGTATCGTGGCTATGAATTCCATTTGAGATAGTGATTCGGTAGCGGGTAGTTTTTGAATTAAGAGAGCTTACTCGATCGAGAGCAACAACTTGTACAAGTGGGCATAGGTCAACAACACCATTCATTAGAAGTGAAACTGCATTTTCGGTTAATAGAGTGTCCATAATTTTGTATTGAAAATAGTTGCACTGCAAAAGCAACCTGGAAAATGGATGAAACTAATATTAAGTGTAAATATAAAACATGTAGGAGAACATGTAGAACATAGAAGAATAAACAAATGAAAGGTATCAAATTGGTTTGCTTTTAGCAACGAACGTGCCTATTAAAGTAATAAGGAAACATGTACAAACGACATCAGAGATTGTTTATTTGTTTTTGAAACTTACATTGTTAGATTCTAGGTAACAAGTTAAGAGCAATGAACTTTGTGGAATGTGAACAATAATTTTTTGTTAATTCTTATTCAGGTTGGGAATATTCCCTATGGGGAGTACTCATTTAAAAATTGATATCACGGTTGGTTATAACAGTACCATAGTTTAAGTGAACTTGGAACAAGTATTTTGAAAAAAGAAAACGGCTAAACATATCTACCATGAAACAAAGGGTACTCTGGTAGAAAGATAAGAGGTCAATAGGACTGCTGAGTATATAGAAAATAGAAACAACATGGGTTAGTGCATAACGGTTGAAAAACTATCTGGTTCTCTTGTAGCTAGAAATGTTTGCAGGTCTTGTTTTGTGAGTTGTCTTGCGACCTTCAAGTGCCAAAAGATAGTAGGAACATGAATTTGTTTTATTGTTTAAGTACCTGTAAGGATGTTTTGTTAAGCGACTATGAAGTGGATACTGATTTGAAGTGTTCAAGCTAGTAATTTATAACAAGAAATAGTGTCTGAAATATATGATTGCATATATGTTAATAATATCATTTTGGTTTTCAATCTATTGTTTTTGATGGGGCATTTTTTCTGCGCATGTCAATTTATTTCTAAAACTCTATGGGGTGATTTTCAGTCCTTTGAGCCCTATTTTTAAGATGATGATAAAAAAAGGGAAAATTGAATGCCCAATGTCAGTGAACTTGAAGGAGAATGGAGCTAAACCTCTTTTGAGCAAACAATATTTTGTTTATAAGAAGAAAAGAAATGATCCAATAAGAAGTAGTAATGATCAGTCAAATTGGAACTATTGTACCTATAATCGATGCTCATGTTGGGGGGTACTCATAATTGTGTATGCAGGTAATGAAGGTTTGCTAATTTTTGGATTACTTCTCTTAAATGTGATTTTTTCTTCAATTTATATTGGTAAACTTATCAAATGTTGAATAACAATTTGTAAAAAAACCTATGATGAATGCTCATGTTGGGGGAGGTCGATAACTGTGTATCCAAGTAATGAAGGTTTGTTAAGTTTTTTGTTTTCAATCTATTGTTTTTGATGGGGCATTTTTTTTTTTTTTGCGCATGTCTATTTATTTGTAAAACTCGATGGGGTGATTTTCAGTCCTTTGAGCCCTATTTTAAAGATGATGATAGAAAAAAGGAAAAATTGAATGCCCAAGTTAAGTGAACTTGAAGGAAAATGGAGCTAAACTTATCAAATGTTGAATAACAATTTGTAAAAAAACCTATGATGAATGCTCATGTTGGGGGAGGTCAATAACTATGTATCCAAGTAATGAAGGTTTGCTAAGTTTTTATTACTTTGCTTAAATCTTGAAGAACTAAACATATACCAGCAACAATCCAGAATAGACAAGGAATTTTAGCAGGGTGTGACCAGCAGGTATAGTTTATTTTAGAGCAGGAAAAACCTGTATAGTTTATTGTTTTTGATGGGGCATTTTTTTTCTTCTTCTGCGCATGTCTATTTATTTGTAAAACTCTATGGGGTGATTTCCAGTCCTTTGAGCCCTATTTTTAAGATGATGATAGAAAAAAGGGAAAATTGAATGCCCAAGGTCAGTGAACTTGAAGGAGAATGGAGCTAAACCCCTTTTGAGTAAACAATATTTTGTTTATAAGAAGAAAATAAATGATCCAATAAGAAGTAGTAATGATACGTCAAATTGGAACTATTGTACCTATAATAGATGCTCATGTTGGGGGATACTCATAATTGTGTTTACACATAATGAAGGTTTGCTAATTTTTGGATTACTTCTCTTAAATGTGATTTTTTCTTCAATTTATATTGGTAAACTTATCAAATGTTGAATAACAATTTGTAAAAAAACCTATGATGAATGCTCATGTTGAAAGAGGTCGGGAACTGTGTATCCAAGTAATGAAGGTTTGCTAAGTTTTTTGTTTTCAGTCTATTGTCTTTGATTTGTACCTATAATGGATGCTCATGTTGGGGGATACTCATAATTGTGTATGCAGGTAATGAAGGTTTACTAATTTTTGGATTACTTCTCTTAAATGTGATTTTTTCTTCAATCTATATTGGTAAACTTATCAAATGTTGAATAACAATTTGGTAAAAAACCTATGATGCATGCTCATGTTGGGGTAGACCAATAACTGTGTATCCAAGTAATGAAGGTTTGCTAAGTTTTTATTACTTTGCTTAAATCTTGAAGAACTGAATATATACCAGCAATAGTCCAGAATAGACAAGGAATTTCAGCAGGGTGTGAGCAACAGGTATAGTTTATTTTAGAGCAGGAAAAACCTGTATAGTCTATTGTTTTTGATGGGGCATTTTTCTTTTCTTTTTCTGCGCATGTTTATTTATTTGTAAAACTCTATGGGGTGATTTTTAGTCCTTTGAGCCCTATTTTTAAGATGATGATAGAAAAAAGGGAAAATTGAATGCCCAAGGTCAGTGAACTTGAAGGAGAATGGAGCTAAACCCCTTTTGAGTAAACAATATTTTGTTTATAAGAAGAAAAGAAATGATCCAATAAGAAGTAGTAATGATAAGGGAAATTGGAACTATTGTACCTATAATGGATGCTCATGTTGGGGGATACTCATAATTGTGTATGCAGGTAATGAAGGTTTGCTAATTTTTGGATAACTTCTCTTAAATGTGATTTTTTCTTCAATTTATATTGGTAAATTTATCAAATGTTGAATAACAATTTGTAAAAAAACCTATGATGAATGCTCATGTTGGGGGAGGTCAATAACTGTGTATCCAAGTAATGAAGGTTTGCTAAGTTTTTTGTTTTCAGCCTATTGTTTTTGATGGGGCATTTTTTTTCTGCGCATGTCTATTTATTTGTAAAACTCTGTGGGGTGATTTTCAGTCCTTTGAGCCCTATTTTTAAGATGATGATAGAAAAAAGGAAAAATTGAATGCCCAAGTTCAGTGAACTTGAAGGAAAATGGAGCTAAACCCCTTTTGAGTAAACAATATTTTGTTTATAAGAAGAGAATAAATGATCCAATAAGAAGTACTAATGATCAGTCAAATTGGAACTATTGTACTTATAATGGATGCTCATGTTGGGGGATACTCATAATTGTGTATGCAGGTAATGAAGGTTTGCTAATTTTTGGATTACTTCTCTTAAATGTGATTTTTTCTTCAATCTATATTGGTAAGCTTATCAAATGTTGAATAACAATTTGGTAAAAAACCTATGATGCATGCTCATGTTGGGGCAGACCGATAACTGTGTATCCAAGTAATGAAGGTTTGCTAAGTTTTTATTACTTTGCTTAAATCTTGAAGAAGTAAATATATACCAGCAAAAGTCCAGAATAGACAAGGAATTTCAGCAGCGTGTGAGCAGCGGCTATAGTTTATTTTAGAGCAGGAAAAACCTGAATTCTAAGAAAATGATAGAATCATTTACTGAAAAAGAACTATATTGGAAGAATCTATATTGGTAAACTTAGAGAACTGAATATGTACCAGTCACAGCAAAGGAACAATTTATTTAGTAAGTCTAAAATTTTGCAGTATTTTAGAAGAGAGGACATTGTTTTGAAGCAAAAATCAGTAAAGGAGCAGAGGCAGTAGTAGATATAGGTTATTCTAGAACAGGGATGAACACAATTGTGAGAAAATAAAAGAATTATTTTGTGAAATGGACAAGTTGTTTGGGAGACAAAACATGTTGCAGCAGAAAGCAGAACAGGAACAGACAGAGCAACTAATTTTAACAGGGAGTGAACAAGAAGTATAGGTTACTTCAGAGCAGGGAAAAACACAATTGTGAGTAAGTGTGAACAACATGTATAGGTTATTTGAGAACATGGATGAACAAGGAATTTGAAGAGGGAGTGAACATGAAGTATAGGGTTACTTTAGAGCAGGGAAAAATACAATTGTGAGTAAAAAAAAGAGTTATTTCCTGGAGCGGACAATTTATCTAGGAGACAATATCTATTGCAACATAAAACATTTGAAACCAGTAAACAAATGACATGCATGATTAAATTATGACTTTAAACGTTGAACATACAAGTAAAACAAGTAAATAAACCACAGTCCAGACACCAAACAAAAAATATGAGTTATTATAACAACAAATATAACTTTGGTTCAGAAAAGAACCTTGATTTTTAGTAGAAAACAAGAAGCTTTATCTCCTGAAGAGCTTGGTTGAGATGAAGAAAAAACTGAGACACAATAACAATAGCAAACAAGAACACAATTCTGACAAAATTAAAGAAATAATTTCTGGAATGGATAACTTCTTTAGGAGACAAAACCTGTTGCAGCAAAAAGCAGAATAGGAACATAAACAAAGAAAAACACAATTGTGAAAAGGGAAAAACACCTCAGAGCAGGGAAAATTACTTTAGAGGTGCAAGTTACTTCAAAGATAATTCTGACAACGCAAGGCTATTCCCAGTACGAGCTACTGCATCTGGGCTAAAACCAATTGCTTTACAAAGTTGTTGACGACCTGGTTAATCAAAAGGAAGAAATTGCATGGTCTTAGAAAGCATACAATAAAGTATATATAGACAAAAATATACATTAGACAATAAAAGATACATTAAGAATAAGAGACAAAACCTGTTGCAACAAAAAAGCAGGAAAAACTTGTATAGTCTATTGTTTTTGATGGGGCATTTTTTTTTTTTGCGCATGTTATTTATTTGTAAAACTCTATGGGGTGATTTCGAGTCCTTTGAGCCCTATTTTTAAGATGATGATAGAAAAAAGGGAAAATTGAATGCCCAAGGTCAGTGAACTTGAAGGAGAATGGAGCTAAACCCCTTTTGAGTAAACAATATTTTGTTTATAAGAAGAAAATAAATGATCCAATAAGAAGTAGTAATGATCAGTCAAATTGGAACTATTGTACCTATAATAGATGCTCATGTTGGGGGATACTCATAATTGTGTTTACAGGTAATGAAGGTTTGCTAATTTTTGGATTACTTCTCTTAAATGTGATTTTTTCTTCAATTTATATTGGTAAACTCATCAAATGTTGAATAACAATTTGTAAAAAAACCTATGATGAATGCTCATGTTGGGGGAGGTCGATAACTGTGTATCTAAGTAATGAAGGTTTGCTAAGTTTTTTGTTTTCAGTCTATTGTCTTTGATTTGTACCTATAATGGATGCTCATGTTGGGGGATACTCATAATTGTGTATGCAGGTAATGAAGGTTTACTAATTTTAGGATTACTTCTCTTAAATGTGATTTTTTCTTCAATCTATATTGGTAAACTTATCAAATGTTGAATAACAATTTGGTAAAAAACCTATGATGCATGCTCATGTTGGGGCAGACCGATAACTGTGTATCCAAGTAATGAAGGTTTGCTAAGTTTTTATTACATTTCTTAAATCTTGAAGAACTGAATATATACCAGTAACAGTCCAGAATAGACAAGGAATTTCAGCAGGGTGTGAGCAACAGGTATAGTTTATTTTAGAGCAGGAAAAACCTGTATAGTCTATTGTTTTTGATGGGGCATTTTTCTTTTTCTTTTCTGCGCATGTCTATTTATTTGTAAAACTCTATGGGGTGATTTCCAGTCCTTTGAGACCTATTTTTAAGATGATGATAGAAAAAAGGGAAAATTGAATGCCCAAGGTCAGTGAACTTGAAGGAGAATGTTGCTAAACCCCTTTTGAGTAAACAATATTTTGTTTATAAGAAGAAAATAAATGATCCAATAAGAAGTAGTAATGATCAGTTAAATTGGAACTATTGTACCTATAATGGATGCTCATGTTGGGGGATACTCATAATTGTGTTTACAAGTAATGAAGGTTTGCTAATTTTTGGATTACTTCTCTTAAATGTGATTTTTTCTTCAATTTATATTGGTAAACTTATCAAATGTTGAATAACAATTTGGTAAAAAACCTATAATGCATGCTCATGTTGGGGCAGACCGATAACTGTGTATCCAAGTAATGAAGGTTTGCTAAGTTTTTATTACTTTGCTTAAATCTTGAAGAACTAAATATATACCAGCAACAATCCAGAATAGACAAGGAATTTTAGCAGGGTGTGACCAGCAGGTATAGTTTATTTTAGAGCAGGAAAAACCTGTATAGTCTATTGTTTTTGATGGGGCATTTTTTTCTTCTTCTTCTACGCATGTCTATTTATTTGTAAAACTCTATGGGGTGATTTCCAGTCCTTTGAGCCCTATTTTTAAGATGATGATAGAAAAAAGGGAAAATTGAATGCCCAAGGTCAGTGAACTTGAAGGAGAATGGAGCTAAACCCCTTTTGAGTAAACAATATTTTGTTTATAAGAAGAAAATAAATGATCCAATAAGAAGTAGTAATGATACGTCAAATTGGAACTATTGTACCTATAATAGATGCTCATGTTGGGGGATACTCATAATTGTGTTTACACGTAATGAAGGTTTGCTAATTTTTGGATTACTTCTCTTAAATGTGATTTTTTCTTCAATTTATATTGGTAAACTTATCAAATGTTGAATAACAATTTGTAAAAAAACCTATGATGAATGCTCATGTTGTATACAAGTAATGAAGGTTTGCTAAGTTTTTTGTTTTCAGTCTATTGTCTTTGATTTGTACCTATAATGGATGCTCATGTTGGGGGATACTCATAATTGTGTATGCAGGTAATGAAGGTTTACTAATTTTTGGATTACTTCTCTTAAATGTGATTTTTTCTTCAATCTATATTGGTAAACTTATCAAATGTTGAATAACAATTTGGTAAAAAACCTATGATGCATGCTCATGTTGGGGCAGACCGATAACTGTGTATCCAAGTAATGAAGGTTTGCTAAGTTTTTATTACTTTGCTTAAATCTTGAAGAACTGAATATATACCAGCAACAGTCCATAATAGACAAGGAATTTCAACAGGGTGTGAGCAACAGGTATAGTTTATTTTAAAGCAGGAAAAACCTGTATAGTCTATTGTTTTTTAAGGGGCATTTTTTTTTTTTTTTTTTTTTTTTTTTTTGCGCATGTTTATTTATTTGTAAAACTCCATGGGGTGATTTTTAGTCCTTTGAGCCCTATTTTTAAGATGATGATAGAAAAAAGGGAAAATTGAATGCCCAAGGTCAGTGAACTTGTAGGAGAATGGAGCTAAATTCCTTTTGAGTAAACAATATTTTGTTTATAAGGAGAAAAGAAATGATCCAATAAGAAGTAGTAATGATAAGGGAAATTGGAACTATTGTACCTATAATGGATGCTCATGTTGGGGGATACTCATAATTGTGTATGCAGGTAATGAAGATTTGCTAATTTTTGGATTACTTCTCTTAAATGTGATTTTTTCTTCAATTTATATTGGTAAATTTATCAAATGTTGAATAACAATTTGTAAAAAAACCTATGATGAATGCTCATGTTCGGGGAGGTCGATAACTGTGTATCCAAGTAATGAAGGTTTAAGAAGTTTTTTTTTATTTTTTTTCAGTCTATTGTTTTTGATGGGGCATTTTTTTTTTTTTTTTTGCGCATGTCTATTTATTTGTAAAACTCTATGGGGTGATTTTCAGTCCTTTGAGCCCTATTTTTAAGATGATGATAGAAAAAAGGAAAAATTGAATGCCTAAGTTCAGTGAACTTGAAGGAAAATGGAGCTAAACCCCTTTTGAGTAAACAATATTTTGTTTATAAGAAGAGAATAAATGATCCAATAAGAAGTACTAATGATCAGTCAAATTGGAACTATTGTACTTATAATGGATGCTCATGTTGGGTCCCCAAGCAATTCCAAACTTGGATGCTGGAAAATTTGTTCATCATATGCAAAGTCACAATCTAGTGAGGAGAAAAAGCGGAGCAAGAGGAACAAGTCACAGCTAGGGTTCCTGAAAGAAGGTAGAGTTTTCGGCATGGATCCGCCCCCGGACCCGGGATGGGAGGCCCTGGATGAAGCTCGGCTCCTCATTTCGGACCGCTTCAAATGGTTGGTTGCTTCTCAACCAGCTAATCCAAAAACGTCTGCCACGAAAGACTCCAAGTTTGTAAAAAAAACTGAGGTTCCAGAAGTAAAGTTGACATCAATTGCCTCAAAATGCAAGGCCGTGGCTTTAGTAGATAAGGGATTAGTCGGTCATTTTACAGGTCTATGGTCATCGCCTCGCTCAATAAAAACACGGCTCAACAAAAAATGGTGACCCTTAATCCAAGGGGAAGTACATCAATTTTTTTGCGGCAAGGGGTTCTTTATTTTTTATTTCGAAAAGAAGGAGGACCGAGACCTAATTTTCAGGAATGGCCCCTACTTCATGGGGCCAAGAGGAATGTATCTCAACAAATGGGACCTCTCCTTCGACCTGGAGAAAGACATCCCATCAGCAGTTCCAGTCTGGGTTAAACTGCGTCATATTCCCCTGCATTGCTGGAATGACGAAGATCTCTGAGCCATTGGGAACTTATTGGGGAAATACATTGACAAATCTGAGCCAAAACCCCAATGTTTTCATGCGCAAGAATATGTGTTGAAGTAGATCTGGAAAGGGGGTTACCAGAAGCAATAGACTTATCAATGGACGGATGGAGTCACAGACAAACAGTTGACTACGAGCAAATACCATTCAAATGCAAGGCTTGCCATGAATATGGTCACTTTGCCAGGCTATGCCCAAAAAGGAAAACTCCAGAAGACGAGGAAACCCAAGGAGGGGAATGGAATGAAGTCGGAAGGAAAAAAGGGAGCAAAACCAATGCACATGCAGCCTCCAAAACCCCATTGAAAAGCACAGAAAATGCAAACAAATTTCAAGTGTTGACAACAGAAGAAGACGGTGAGGAGCAGGAGAAAGAGAAGAAAATAGAGGAGGAGCAAGAAAATGAAGAACAGACCAACTCCAGAAAGGAGGGCACTTGCATACCTGCGCATCAGCTCTCAGTTGTAGAAATAGAGTCTTCATTAAACTCAGGAGGATCAATAACACGAGCAAAAGGGAAACTTTTTTAGGAAGAAACTTCAGACAGCAAAGATGAGGAGCAGGAACCTACGGTAAAAAGAGGAAGAAGATTCAATAAAGTAATAAGAGAAGAAGAAGCAACTCGAGAAAAGGCGGCGGGTAAGCAAACCATCCTGGACCAGCATGTAAGAATAATCTTTAACGGGAAACAACAGCAAGGAGATAAGGAGGAAAGAAAGGACAGAGCAGGTCCCCAACCATCAAAGAAATAATGAAAATAGTCTCCTGGAATTGCAGAGGGTTAGCCGGACAACAAAAAGCAGAAGCAATAAAAATAATAAAAAAAAATGGAAAAGTTTTCAATCCTTCTGATCCAAGAGACTAAAATGCAAGAGGAGGAGAGTCTCAACCTCATGAAACAAGTTTGGCCCAGCAGGGAAGGGAATGCTGTGAGCTCCTCAGGGGCTTCTAGAGGAATCATCACCTGGTGGGAAAAGGGTATGTACCAAAGTAAAGCCTCGTTTTCAAATCGTCATTGGATTTTTGTTGAAATTGAAGAAATAACAAACAATAGGAAATTTTGGGTTGGAAATATTTATGGTCCCACTGTCTACGGACAGAAGGAGTCCTTTTGGGATCAGTTAATAGGTTTAAATAACAGTTTTGCTGGCCTTCCCTGCATTCTTGCGGGAGATTTCAATACCACCATTTCAGCAGCCGAAAGAAAGGGGGGATCCAAAGTCAGAGACCCTTATGGAGAAAGAATGGAAGACTTGATGTCTGCTTGGAGCCTCATCGACATCAAACCCAAGCAAGGAACCTTCACGTGGAACAACAAAAGAATAGGACCAAATCACATAGCAGCCAGACTTGACAGGTTCTTAATAAGTACTTCATTTCTATCTGGTTCCAAGCTCCCAAACTCTAATATTCTCGCTTCTGCAGTCTCTGATCACAGACCAATATCTTTATTTTTTTCCTCCCCTGGAAATCTAGGCCCTCTCCCTTTTAGATTCAACCTTGCCTAGCTTGAAAATGAGAGTTGCATGGATGAGGTGAAAGCCGTGTGGAGGCAGTTCATCCCTGGATCACCGGGTTATATCTGGGAATCAAAACTAAAGTTGGTGAAAAGCACACTAAAAAATTGGGTCAAAATGAATTACATAAAACCTGGAGAGGAGCATGAGAATTTACAAAAGGATTTAGAAAAACACCAGTTCAAAATGGATCAAATTCCAGTAATTGAAGACATGCTCAGGGAGGAAAAATATCTAGAAGAAAAAATCCAGAAAGCAGCTAGAAAGGAAGAGGAAGAATGGAGGTTAAAGTCTCGGAGTCTCTGGTTAAAAGCAGGAGACAGAAACACCAAATTTTTCCATGCTCAATGTAAGGAGAGATACAAGAAGAACAACATTGAGATTACAAAGGAAGATGGAGTGAAAATCGAGGGTCAGGATCTTATTTTAAGAGAAGCAAAAGCGCATTTTGAAAAGTTATATAGCAACAATGACGTTGTTCTCCAAGAAGACATGGACCAAATGAGCAAGGAAATTCCCAATCTCATATTTGAGGTTGATAACAAAAAATTAATGGAGCGGATCTCTGAAAGTGAAGTTAAAAAGGCAATCTGGTCTCTTCATCCGGACAAAGCCCCCAGACCGGATGGATTTACAATAAATTTCTATAGGAAATGTTGGCACTGGTTAAAAAAGGACCTCATCAGAATGCTAAACTGGACCAGGAAAAGAGAAAAAATTGGGGGAGCTACAAACTCCTCCTTCATTGCATTAATTCCCAAGGAAAAAAATCCTCATACTATGGGAAGATATCGGCCAATCTCCCTTTGTAACTCCTCATATAAAATCCTCACAAAAGTCATTGCAAATAGAGTCAAGGGTCATCTTTCTCGAATGATCTCCACAAATCAAGGAGGTTTCATTGCTGGACGTCAAATATACGACAACATTCTACTAGTGCAAGAAGCCATTCATTCAAGCATCCAAAGGAAGGATTCAGGTATGGCCATTAAACTTGATATGGCAAATGATTTTGATAGAGTTAGACATGAGTTCCTCTTCACAGTCATGGAAAAATTTGGTTTTGAGCAAGAGTTCATAAGTTGGATTAAAGCTTGCATAGGCTCTCCTTGGATTACCCCCCTTGTAAATGGCAGGCCTTCACCCTTCCTTCGCATGTCCCACGGACTGAGGCAAGGATGCCCTCTTTCTCCTTGTCTTTTCGTGATCATGGCAGACTCACTTAGCAGAACACTAAACAGAATCCAAGATTCTGGATCTCTCCCTGGAATTGTAATTGCCAAAGATGTCCCGCCTATAAACCATGCTCAGTTTGCCGACGATACCATTTTGCTTGGCAGTGCCTCTCCTATAATTGCGTCCAGATTCAAACTCTCTTTATCTCTCTTCCTGCGAGTGTCCGGGGGTAAAACAAACAGTAAAAAATTCAATGTCTATGGCTGGAACTGTAACACCTTCCAACTCAGGAACTTAGCCAATATTCTGGATTGCAAACCTTGCTTTGACTGGACCTCCTTCAAGTATTTGGTCATCCCAATCTCTCACAAAAAAGCAGCCTCATCCTCTTGGATTCCCATCCTCGAAAAAATCAAAACAAAAATAAGTTCCTGGGGGACTCGCTGGTTAAATCTATCAAATAAAGTTATTTTAATCAAAGCCGTGCTTTCCTCAATCCCAATTTTCTCTGGAGCTATTCTATTGGCACCAATCTCTGTCACTAATTCAATATGCTTGGAAATCAGAAAGTTCCTTGGCAAGGAGGGAAAACACAGGGTAAGAAGTTTCATCTAGTTAACTGGAAAACAGTCAAAGAAAAACACCAAAGAGGGGGTCTGGGAATACGAGACCCAGCAACAATGAGCAAGGCTTTGGGATCCAAGTTAGTCTGGAGAATGATAACAGGTAAAAGAGAGTGGTGGAAGGAGGCCATAAGGAAAAAATACATTAGGGGATCCCGACAAAGATGTATGAACAATCTGAAAAAGAAAAATGGAACAACAATATGGAGGCTAATTCATTCTTTAGCTGGGCTAATAAAAGATCATCTGTACTGGATCCCTGGTAATGGAAATAAAATCAACATTTGGAAAGACAGTATTAATGGAGAACGCCCCCTAGGAGAAATCTGTGAAATTCAAAATATTAAGATCTGGCTTCAGGAATTAGGAATACAGAAATTGGCAGACATGGCAATCTGGACGTCTACAGGGAGGTGGAAGGACTGGAAAATCTTAGAACCTCTGGATAACCTTGTTGAGAACTACAAAGTTTTCCTTCTGTTATTGCATGGGAAAGCTCCTTCAAGCGTCAGGGCCAAAGATGTTAGAGGTTGGGGGAAGGATGGAAGGTACACAGTCAAAGCTGGGTATGATCTACTCACTACAAATCGTCCTCCAGCCCAAAAAATTTGGCAAAAGGTTTGGAACTCTGACAGCATACCAAAAATCAATTATTTCTATTAGGTATTGGCACATAACAAACAACTGACTGCAGACAATCTAAAGCTCCGTGGAATCGAAGGACCTTCCAGATGCCATTTATGTCAAAATGCGGAAGAAAGCTCTCAGCACTTATTTTTTGATTGCAGTTATGCCAAGCAAGTCTGGAATTTGGTTCTTGGACCTCTTTCTAATGTCATCTCAATTCCCAAACAAACTCAGCAAATGATAGAAAAGTGGGCTAACGGCCTACAGGGAACTCGAAAGAACAAACCAACATTATCCAGAATTCTAAAACTCCTCCCGATGAACATATGCTGGCAACTATGGTTGGAAAGGAATCAACGAGTCTTCGAGGGAAAAAGAAAGTCAGAAATCAGAACAACCAACAAAATCATATCCCTGACTTCAGAATCCCTGATAGCCAAGGGGATAACAATCCAGCAGCAAGAAGCCTTAAGTTGGCATGAATATCAGTGGTGTAAAAACTTTATTAAAGAGAGTTCGTTTCAGTCCAAAAAGCCATCAATCCTACAAGACTGGGAGATAAGGAAAGATGAACAGACCTTCAACAACTGGTGGAAAAGCAAAAAAAGACACACAATATTTTTTGATGGGGCTTCCAAAGGAAACCCCGGGGAGGCAGGTGCGGGGGGGATTATTTTTTATCCCATAGGAAGAAAAGTTGCAGACTTTTCCTGGGGATTAGGCACAAGAACTAACAATGAAGCAGAATGGTTGGCGATGCATCATTCACTTAAGTTAGCCTCCTCCCTAAACATGGTAAAATTACAAGTAATTGGAGACTCCAGGCATGTAATCCAGACTATGAAAAATAGCTCTTCGAGAGGAGCAAAGAGCCAAAATCTTCGAAAAAGAATCGAACTTCTCCCTCTCCCCACCGACACTCTTTTTCTCCATGTTCTCAGAAGTCTCAATTCGACAGCGGATAGGCTCTCCAATATTGGAGCTACTTTGGGAAAATGTTAGTTAGTACAAAATAAAGTATTGGGATATAAATTCATCCCTTAAGGAGTTGCCATTGAACTCAAATTCATCCCAATGAATTCAAATTCAAATATTATGGATTGGAGGTGTTCCTCCCGTGGTGGGCACCCGACCTCTTCTGCCCGCGCTTCCCAACAAATGGCACGTCATAAGCCATGTGCCTTCACATCAGGACTCAATGCTCTCACGCTCCAGCATTTATTGCTGCAGGGCGGTTTTATGGCTCCGCTTCGAGGCATGGAGCAGTCAAATTCCTTTTCACTTGGCCCTGGGCTACAGCAGCTTAGCCTCTCCGTTTCAGATTTAGATCCCCGACAGCTTGAAGAAGACCCTCGCGACAGCAGCATTCAAGACAGCATTATGGATGGGATTCGGAAAGCCATTGCCACTCTCAGCCAGGTAACCTCGGAAGTCAAGGTTTATTTAAGCAGGACGTATTCGGCGGTTTGCTCCATCGCGGACCAGAATAAAGAGCAGAACATGGAATTTAAATACATACACTCTCGCCTTTCCTGTGTTGAGTCCCGTCTGGATGACATTGAGAGGAACACCATTGAACTTTTGGGGAAGGTTGACAGCATCAGAGAAGACCTCTCTGTCTTCATCAGTAAAACCTAGTTCAGCCAGGTCCAGGAAGCGCCGTCTGTCAATCAGGGAATGTTGGAAGCTGCTTCTTTTCTGCAGCAGAACTACAGATAGTCTCTCTTCTTAGAAATTTTGGAAATTGCTCTCTCCACAGGTTTCTTATGAACTTCTCCTTCTGAATGTTTTTTTGTCTATTGCTATGTAAACAGTTTGTAAGGGTATACCCCAGTAAAATGACTAGAAATTCCAGGAAAATTAGGAGTAAAGACTCTAAGGGCCAAATTCCATGTAAAATTTGCATTTTATCTCTTTTTGAAGCAGAACCATGGCTTAAATTTTGTAATGAATGGCTATGCACAGCCTTTTATATATATATCTAAATTCCCCTGTTTCTTTAAAAAAAATGGATGCTCATGTTGGGGATACTCATAATTGTGTATGCAGGTAATGAAGGTTTGCTAATTTTTGGATTACTTCTCTTAAATGTGATTTTTTTTTTCAATCTATATTGGTAAACTTATCAAATGTTGAATAAAAATTTGGTAAAAAACCTATGATGCATGCTCATGTTGGGGCAGACCGATAACTGTGTATCCAAGTAATGAAGGTTTGCTAAGTTTTTATTACTTTGCTTAAATCTTGAAGAAGTAAATATATACCAGCAAAAGTCCAGAATAGACAAGGAATTTCAGCAGCGTGTGAGCATCAGCTATAGTTTATTTTAGAGCAGGAAAAACCTGAATTCTAAGAAAATGATAGAATCATTTACTGAAAAAGAACTATATTGGAAGAATCTATATTGGTAAACTTAGAGAACTGAATATATACCAGTCACAGCAAAGGACCAATTTATTTAGTAAGTCTAAAATTTCGCAGTATTTTAGAAGAGAGGACATGGTTTTGAAGCAAAAATCAGTAAAGGAGCAGAGGCAGTAGCAGATATAGGTTATTCCAGAATAGGGATGAACACAATTGTGAGAAAATAAAAGAATTATTTTGTGAAATGGACAAGTTGTTTGGGAGACAAAACATGTTGCAACAGAAAGCAGAACAGGAACATACAGAGCAACTAATTTTAACAGGGAGTGAACAAGAAGTATAGGTTACTTCAGAGTAGGGAAAAACACAATTGTGAGTAAGGGTGAACAACAGGTATAGGTTATTTGAGAACAGGGATGAACAAGGAATTTGAAGAGGGAGTGAACATGAAGTATAGGGTTACTTTAGAGCAGGGAAAAATACAATTGTGAGTAAAAAAGAGTTATTTCCTAGAGCGGACAATTTATCTAGGAGACAATATCTATTGCAACAGAAAACATTTGAAACCAGTAAAAAAATGGCATGCATGATTAAATTATGACTTTAAACGTTGAACATACAAGTAAAACAAGTAAATAAACCACAGTCCAGACACCAAACAAAAAATATGAGTCATTATAACAACAAATATAACTTTGGTTCAGAAAAGAACCTTGATTTTCAGTAGAAAACAAGAAGCTTTATCTCCTGAAGAGCTTGGTTGAGATGAAGAAAAAACTGAGACACAATAAAAATAGCAAACAAGAACACAATTCTGACAAAATTAAAGAAATAATTTCTGGAATGGATAACTTCTTTAGGATGCAAAACCTGTTGGAGCAAAAAGCAGAATAGGAACATAGACAAAGAAAAACACAATTGTGAAAAGGGAAAAACACCTCAGAGCAGGGAAAATTACTTTAGAGGTGCAAGTTACTTCAAAGATAATTCTGACAACGCAAGGCTATTCCCAGTACGAGCTACTGCATCTGGGCTAAAACCAATTGCTTTACAAAGTTGTTGACGACCTGGTTAATCAAAAGGAAGAAATTGCATGGTCTTAGAAAGCATACAATAAAGCATATATAGACAAAAATATACATTAGACAATAAAAGATACATTAAGAATAAGAGACAAAACCTATCGCAGCCAAAAACTAGAATAGGAACATAGACAAATTAAAACACAATTAATTTTCAGTAGAAAACAAGAAGCTTTATCTCCTGAAGAGCTTGATTGAGATGAAGAAAAAACTGAGACACAATAACAATATCAAACAAGAACACAATTCTGACAAAATTAAAGAAATAATTTCTGGAATGGATAACTTCTTTAGGAGGCAAAACCTGTTGCAGCAAAAAGAAGAATATGAACATAGACAAAGAAAAACACAATTGTGAAAAGGGAAAAACCCTCAGAGCAGGGAAAATTACTTTAAAGGTGCAAGTTACTTCAAAGACAATTCTGACAATGCAAGGCTATTCCCAGTACGAGCTACTGCATCTGGGCTAAAACCAATTGCTTTAAAAAATTGTTGACGACCTGATTAATCAAAAGGAAGAAATTGCATGGTCTTAGAAAGCATACAATAAAGCATATATAGACAAAAATATACATTAGACAATAAAAGATACATTAAGAATAGGAGACAAAACCTGTTGTAGCAAAAAAGAAAAATAGGAACATAGAAAAATTAAAACACAATTGTGAAAACGGAAAAACATCTTAGACCAGAGAAAATTAGTTCAAAGGAGAGAAAACACAATTGCGAGTAAAAAAGATTTTTTTTTTTTGGAACGAGCATTTTATCTAGGAGAAAATATCTGTTGCAGCACAAATGTCAGTGAATCATCGTTTCATCTTAAAGCAGTAAATAAATAAGATGTATGATTAAATTATAACTTTAAAGGTTGAACATACAAGTAAAACGAGTAAATAAATCGCAGTTGAGACACTAAACAAGAAATATGAGTTATTATAACAACAAATATAACTTTGGTTTCAGTAAAGAACCTTGATTTTCAATAGAAAACAAGAAACTTGATCTCTTGAAGAGGGTCGTTGAGCTGAAGAAAAAACTGAGACACAATAACAACAACAAACAAGAATACAATCACATAAGCTTCATCCATCCAAATTTATAAACAATTGCAGCTAAAGGCGGTGCATTGGTGTCTGAGCACATTTAACCATTGTTGCATTGAAATATGTTCTCGTATCTACAGAAGGTCCAATCTGTCAAATTCACAAATACGTCCATAGGCAGAAATGAGTACTATTGAATCAAGATTCATAAATTCGTAATCGAGTAGACCCAAAGAAATAAATTTTACCGTGGCAAACCCGATGGAAAGTTGTTCCATGTCCAATCCGTAATTGAATGCTCAACTATAGAAAAAAAATTCTATATCTCATAATATTTGTTCATGCAGAGTTGCATCAGTTTGTTTTAATACGTAAATTGTTAAAATAAATGAATCCATAGTCGATATTGATGCCATCGGAGCAACATAGGAGATACTGATAGAATAAATTCAGAGATACATGGTATTTGAATACATGGATCATGATCTGACTGGTTTAGTTGAGAGACCAAGAATGCGCTTTACTGTTCCTCAAATTAAGGTATGAGATTGATGAAAATATGAATCGCAAGATCATTTTGTAGCGATGAAAATGGAAACCTGACCAATAGAGTAATCACACTGGTCGGTGGTCGCTGACGAGATCGGAGGAAAACACTATTTGCGGTTGGTTGTGTCGCTGGTCGGCGGTCGGTGGTCTCCTTGCAATGGCAAGAAAAACTAAAAGAGAATGTGCGAACCACTTGCACTGGTCGCCGACGAGTTGCGACACGGTAAAGTTGAAAATAAAGGACCAATAGAGTAGTCACGTTGGTCGGCGATCACTGACGAGTTGGAAGGAAAAACTATTTACGCCTGGCTGTCTCACTGGTCGGTGATCGCCATGCAAGGCCTAAAAAAACTAAAACAGAATATGTGAACCACTTGCAATGGTCGTTGGCGACCTGCGACATGACAAAGTTGAAAACAAAGGACCAATCGAGTAATCACGTTGGTCAACGGTCACTGACGAGATGGAAGAACAAAACGATTTGCGCCTGACTGTGTCACGGGTCGGCGGTTGGCGGTCTCCATGCAAGGCAAAAAAAACTAAAAGAGAAATTGCGAACCGCTTGCACTGGTCGCTGGCGAGCTACGACACGATAAAGTTGAAAATAAAGGGCGAAATTGTTCAATCAAAAAGATAGCATCGCATCGCAGAAGGCAAGTCGCGGAGAAGCATTGCCATCCACGCGGCAAAATTCCATTCGCTCCATGAGCAAGGAATCTTGCTGATGTGGAAGTAATGCTTCTCCATGGTGAACGCCTACGGCGTGATTATATTGAATCTAAGGATGAATCACCACTGGAATTTGACGGGCGTTTTGCCCATCACGCGGTATGACATTTTGTCAGTCAAATATAGCTAAAACAATTATCAAGCCATATGGTCAAACTGTTAATTAATTAACTACGGTGTATTTTTGAGGGGTAATTAATTAACTACAACATATTTTTAAGGGTTTGAATTTTTTTGTAAAATGTCATAACTTTTGTTGGCAAGGTGATAATAACCCATAAGGGTTTGAATTTTTTTGTAAAATGTCATAACTTTTGTTGGCAAGGTGATAATAACCCATGAGTATGTAGTAGGTGTAAAATTAATTATTATGGAATGGGAAAATGTGATAGTTTTTTTTTTCATACGAAAAAAACAATTTTTATTAGATAAAAAATTGTATCAGAGCGTTCCAAACATAAAGTCAACCAAAAAGCCAATACAAAGGTAGCTAGCCCGGCTACTAAGCAAGCTTCTCCATCATTTCCACAAGCAAAAACTATATACTTCATAACCTTAAATAAAAGTCAGATGATAGGAATCAACAAGAGCATCCTCAGAATACTTCTGAATGGAAATAGAGTCCCCCATTTCATCCAAAGACATCTTGGAAAGCTTATCAGCCTCCACATTAAATTCCCGATAAATATGGCCAAATGAGATAGCAGCAAAACCAGCTTAATGAATTAACTTTAGTGGTCTTCAACTATTTACATGACCACCTACTCTTCCTTGTTACCAGTAGGTTGGTTTCCAATTTTTAGATCTTCTTTTTTATTATGGATATAAGTTATCAGGTTTCAAAGACCCATCGGCGCAAGGTTTCAAAGACCCATTGGTGTTGCAGTTGCCAACATCAAGGTGATCTCCTTTATGAATTTTGGATTTCTTAAGTCTTAAGATGTTCTCTTCTTTAGTTTTTATAGATCTCTTAAGGCTTAAGATTCTCTCTTCTTTAGTTTTTATAGATTTATCAAGGGGGCTAGCTTACCTGAACTATTTAATGCTTGTATTTCTTGTTTAATTTATTGTTTGGCACGTTTGTGAGTGCTCGTATAAGGGTTTAATCATAAATTACTACGACTTGAAGGCCATTTCCCATTCTTAATTTCGTATTTCCTTATCAAATAGTGCAACCCTCTATGGTAAGGTGAACCGAAGGAGCACATAACCCACACCTGAGGTGGATAGTACAAATTCAGAGAGCCCAAATGTTTCCCTCTTCTATTCTTCAGTGCGTGTACTTCTTCCCTATTTCATGTATGTAAAAATCCTTAGGGATTAGGCCGAGCATGTATATAAACATTTGTACCCAAAATTTATCAAGGTGTCGCAATTTGGCAGATAAACTATTTTTCTTCCATGGATAGGCGCTGAAAATGACTTAGATTTCGACCTTGTTTAATCGATTGGTTTTTCTTCATAGGTCCACCTAAATAATGGAGTTGCGTTTTGGAAAAGCAACTCCATTATTTAGGTGGACCTATGCAGAAAAACCATTTGATTAAACTTTCAAATATGTTTATCCAAAATGCTTCTATTCCAATACCTCGGGTGTACTATACTATATAAACAACATTAATTTGCTTAGTCCATACATTTTGTTGAAAGTAAAATGCAAATAAGATAATAACTATATTCAAATTTATGTGTCTGTTGGGCAACTTTATCCACTTTTATTTATAATGTTTCAGTAAAATATATTCCACAATATTAAATATATATTAAAAAGTTAGGAAATGAAGATAAATATATTATAAATATAAATACAAGATTTGCATTGACAGTGGATCACTCCAAGCTCCATGACATCCCATGTTACAATCATATAGACAATCTTTAATAATTTGGGTATAATATGTGATTCCAATGAACTCTCTTTTCACATTGAAAAAACAATAATTTAACAAAATTTGCATTTGCGATGGCTTTCTATAAGTTTAGTGACATCCCATATTACAATTATACAAGACGAGCAGATAGTGATCTTCAAAACTCGAAACAAAGTACCATCCATCTTAGAAATGACAACCTTGGATTTGTATTCCACTATGCATGAGAGGAGATGGGTGTTGTCAATAAATAATGGAATATGGTAACTTTTACACAACATTTTGCAAGCCTGTTCTAAATTTTCAAAGAACCAAATTTTCTTATGCCAGACTAGAACAAGTTAAAATTCCCTATGGAAGACAAAGACATGAAGAAGAAAGGGAATCTAATGAAAAATCGTTTGGATGAATGGAATTAAATTTTTTATGGGCCCTGAAAATTGGAAAGTTCCAATGTTTCGAATTATGCAACATATTTGCAATTTTGAAAGGATTGATTGTAAATGGAAAAAGCGTGGAAGGTTCAACTTCGAGGACATCTAAAGGGAAACGTCGTGATTTAAATTTGAGTGAAAGCATGGAGGAAAATACTAGAATGGAATAGTGGAGCGGTCTGGACCAAGTCTAGGGTAACGACCTAATTTGTTAGGGTGTCCCAGTTTGGCAGGTAAACTATTTTCCTTCCATTGATACATGCTGAAAATTATTGGGATTTCGACCTAATAGTTGGTAACCAGGAATCTTAAAGTGTTTGAAGGTTTATGGCTCTCCTGGTCATCTTCAATATAGTTAGTTAATCATAGTTATTGCAGCAAAGAGATGTTCTTTTCGCAAATTTAATGTGAACTTTAGATATGACTTCAGTTTTATAAGGTTAGTGTAAGTAGAGTTTTCTTGAAAATGTTAAATAAATCCAAATCATAAAAAATTAGATGAAATTTTTTGAGTAATTCTATATTGTAAAATGTCAAAAAAAAAAAAACTTATTAAAAAATCAAACAACATTATAAGATATAATTTCATTTTATTTTTAAAATATAAAATATAAATTCAATTTAATTATTTTAAATTTTAAATTTTGAATTGTGTAGTCCAAATATTCTTAAATAAGGTATAAAAATTATTTATGAATAAAGTGTAATTGTATATTTATAAAGATTCCTAAATAAGATCTACATATTAATAAAAACACTTGCAACTTGACTTTCTATCTAGAAGAAAAGCTTAGAGAGCTATAGTCTTGGATAATTTTGTCATATGGATCTATAACTTTGGGCATAACACATTTGAAAAAGTAGACATAAGAAGAAACGCTTAGAGAGCTATAGTCTTGGATAATTTTGTCATATGGATCTATAACTTTGGGCATAACACATTTGAAAATGTAGACATCAATGGTAGCTTTGATATTACTTTTTACGACTGCCTCAAATGATACCTTATACCTTGAGCTTTAAGAAAATATAAACTTTAAATCTATGCGATGCTTTATAAAATGGAATTTATAATTAGTTTTATTTAAATTGAAATGTAATAGCTCTTGAATTTGAGAGATCTCTGTTGTCAACTTATTTAGAACAATGATAAGTTTGGTTGCTTATGATTTTGCATATAAAAAGTAATTCAAACATTATTTTAAAAAAATAAAATTTAAAAATCCAAAAAAGTTGACCATATTTATTAATTCGCTTTTAAAATCCAAAATTGAGAAAGCCCATTAATTCTTCTTTCATTTTTTACATCATAAAATTAATTAATTTTTTAATGTTAAGTAAACTACTCTTTCTTATCTCTTAATGTTTATAACTTATAGCTTTAACTTAAAAATTCATTATACAAGGGTAATTTTTTAATTAGAACTTCCTCATTGAAAGGTTAATTTATCATCAAAACTTTATTGTTGAAGGTCACAATTTTAGTCAGAACATTTTTCGATGGGAAGTATAAGACCCCAAAACGTCAAAAAAAATTGTATGTTGGGCAAAGATGAATCCAAATTCCAACCATGGATGAATGAAATAAAATTCCCTATTTCACTCAATACACGACTTGCATATTGTTACAGTAGTCATTGATTTTCCCAACCACAAAAAATGCAATCGATTTATTTAACACATTAAACCACATGTTAATAAAAGTATGCACAAGCAAAAAATGCTATAGTATATTACATGAGATATGTGTTGAAATTTGGTTGAGCTTTGATCTTTAATTCTTTTTGATGCAAAGACTCGAAGCAATGAGACAATTCAATCCATGAAATTCATACAACCATAACACAATATATACCTTGGAGAAAATCCTCCAAATTATGAGAACAAAAACCCCAACAATTCTTCTCAGTATAATATAATGGATTCCAAAGAATGCTTTCTTTTACAACATAGAAGATTGCTTTTAGAAGATAAGAGATCACCAAACTTATTGGTGAAGATACGAAAGCAATAGAGAAGAGAGATCAATCGGATGTGTGCCCAACATAACAATAACAAGCACGAACAATACCCTGCACAAAGAGAAGCGCATTGCCTTCAATGGAGAAGAGAATTCACTTCACACTGGATTCAACAATCATGTATATTATATTTATACATTCTTCTCTTCTATTTTTAACTTCTAACTTCAAGATAAACTCGCCCTCAAACTGGATGTATTAATCTTGCATGGAGTGGTGCGCCTCACTTCTTATGCAGTCCTTCATTTCACTGTGCTGGCACTTAGGATGAACTCGCCTCTTAACTGAAAGCTTTCCCACTTAGTTAGTGGCTAACTTAAGTGTCGACATGCAAGTGTCACAACTCATGTGTCATCTTTTAGTTTAACATAAGTGTCGTCATGCAAAAACACTTAGTTAACTAGATCTTCTTTGTTGTCACTTAGTTAACTCTCTTTAATTGAAGTGTCATCTTTTAGTTTAACTAAAGTGAAAATACTTTAGTTAACTAATCCCTTTTATTTAACACTTAGTTAACTGAAATCATACTAATTGGATTACTTGAAGTGACCACTGTGAGTTCTTTAGTTAACTGAGACATATCTTTAAGTGATGCTTTAACCGAAGCATTGATACTTAACTAAAGTTTTATAACTGAAGCTTTAGTAATTTGAGTTCTCTTTAATTAGGTGAAGCGTCTGCATGGGAAATTTTGAATTCTCTTGATCTCTATGCTTTATCTTGTATTTCTTTATCTCTTACTGCATGGTCAATATGTGCTAACTTTAATTATCCATCACATTACATTATACTAAGAAGAATTATTGGATGTCGTGATCATATTATATTATTCCGGACCAAATGATCATATGCTAAAGTAATTGTTAGAACATTATTAGACCTTAGTACCATAGTATGATATTAATTTGGTGATTATTTGGTCCAAAACATGGTAAAGATGTTAATCCAAGATTGTTAGAAGGTTGTTGGGTCATTTATGACACATTCCATCACCCAAGGGCCCAATTTTGGTCAAATTAGCTATTAGGTGCCCTCATTTATGGCCACCTCCCTCATTTATTACCACTACCTAAGTGAAGGTGCCCTTATCCCCTGATTTATGGATATGGCTTTGACTTGAGGCGCCCATGCATTGAATGTGGTCATTTTCCCCCCTCCTTGGTAGTTTTGGCCTATCCTAAGCCACCTACACTCCACCAAATCCTCACCCACATATGTGCCATCATCATTAATGACTTCCCATGCCTACCCAACGTTCATATTAGGAATTCATGACTGTTTGAGTAGATTTGGGAGCCTATTGGTCAACCTAAGGGGGGATTGAGGTGCAATGTAAGCTAACCACTTGTAGCTCATTTTGATGCCTCCAAAGACTCACGAATTTTCCCAAATATTATATGAATATATTCACAACTCATTTCTGGGTTGGACAGTTAATAGTAAAACCTGCTATTTGATCATTTGTGTCTGGGTTTTTTATCATTTGTGTGTCCAGAATGCTTCTTTTGCACTGTTTTTTGCATACTTGGTCAAATTTATTAATTGTGAGGATATCCTTAGCTATTAGATCCTACTGTGATTTAAATTTCACATGGTATCAGAGCTATTAGAGCTTATAGTCAAACCAAGATTGCTTCAGAAGTGCACCAAAAGCAGTGGAGCAACCACAAAAGTCCCTAGGGCCATTTCCTTGAAGCCATTGGAGCAATCCTTTGGAGTCTACATAGGGTGTGATGCGCTCTCGGATGTTCCTTATGTCAATGTAGGGTTTGAATTAGCTAGTTAGGATCCCCTCTTGAGTGATTGAGTGTTTACATTGTAGGTACAACAACTTCTACATGGATTCAAAAGTTTCTCTTCTTACTCCATTCAGTTATGTTGAGTGGAAGCCTAAAATGTGTGCATATCTCAAGATACAAGGTCTCTATGATGTGTCCATTGGTGCTGAGAGCGAACCGGAGTCTGATGAAGAGAAAAATGATTGGCTAAATGACTGCAACAGAGCATTCAGAGCTATGTGTCTAGCCATGTCTCCAAGTATGCACTACTTGGTTGGTTATGCAGACTATCCATTTGAGCTATGGTCCAACTTGGACAAGGCTCTTGATAAGCAAAAGAATGGTGCATGGAGTGAGCCTATGGACACCTCAACATGTGCTCTCCCTCCTAATGTCTCAGCCTCTACTCTCTTTGATGAAGTTGTTCATGAAGATCAAATGGCAGAATCTTCAACATAAGTTCTTGTTGGTACAGATCCCTTTGATTCGAATGCTTCCTCTACATGTCATGAAGTAGAATGTGAAGAGAAATCATCTATTGCACAAGATGTTGCTGCTAATGATGAAGATGCAACAAATGGAGCTACCATTGTTGAAGAAGAACTCTCTCTCCACTCATTGTTCTCCTATCATACTTATTCTACTGAGGACTTTCTATCAATTATTGCTCTAGAAGATAAGCATTCTTCCTATGAGTTTGCTAATGTGCAATATTGTGGTTCCTTGGATATTTTGGATTCTAGATCAGATTATGGATTTCATGCATTCGCACTCCTTGGTCCCATGCCTCCTCTCACTTCCTACATGGTCACATGCACACTTCCTCAAGGTATTGTTGAAGTTGGAGACAACATGCATTCACTTGGGTTTAAGTCTCAAGCACATCAAGCTTCATTTGGTTCAAATTTCAAGCATTTGGACCATCTACAAGCATTTGGAGTTGATATACAAACCCCCTTTTTCTCTCATTTGAATTATGAGGATCATTAGTCAGTTGTTGCATCTCATTCACACTCAGAGCCTCTCATTGGTTCACAATTAGTTGTGAAATTGGATGCTATGAAGTCTGAATTTTAGTATGGAGTTGTTGCATTTGCTCTCACTGCCATGCTTCCTATCCACTGCATGATTATGATTGGTACTTGTTCTCACAGTTGCACAGAAGATGGAGGACATTATAATTCGCTTGGGATTGATCCTCAAGTTCATCAAGTCTCATTTGGATTTGTTCTGGACACATTTGGTATGATGATCAAGTCTGAAGAGCACCTACTTGCACTTTATTCCACAGTTGCAGAGATCAAGCAACCGATCCAAGCATGGGAGCAACGTCTACTTCTTCCAAAGAAGAAGGTTCCTCCAGACATTTGATCAATTTCACACCTACTTGAGTTTTGGAGTAGTTCAGTTTATTTTGGTGTATTTCATGTCCATTTTAGAGGGGAGGTTTTATTTCTAATGTATTTTTCCTCCTTACCTTGGTTACATGGACTAATAAAAATTGTTGTTGTAAGAGGTGACTTGAGCCTAAGTTTCCAAGGCCTCATTTTGTTTTGGATACATAAGTCTAGCTTAAGGGGGGGTGTTAGAACAATATTACACCTTAGGACCATAATCTAATATTAATTTGGTGATTATTTGGTCCAAAACATTGTTAATGATGTTAATCCAAGGTTGTTAGAAGGTTGACGCGGCATTTATGACACATTCCATCACCCAAGGGCCCAATTTTGGTCAAATTAGTTGTTAGGCGCCCTCATTTATGGCCACCTCCCTCATTTATTGCCACTACCTGAGTGAAGGCACCCTTATACCCTAATTTATGGATTTGGATTTGACCTGAGGCACCTATGCATTGAATGTGGTCATTTCCCCCCTCCTTGTTAACTTTTGAGCATTAATTCACAATACTCTAGGATCTTCACTGAGAGAATAACATATACAATATATCAATGCATAACAATCACAATAAGCATGACAAGCATCACAAGAATCAAAAGCATGAGAGACAAGAGACACAGAGTTTCCGTGGGGAAAACCCTAAGGTGAAAAACCCCACAACTTCCTCAGAGATAGAGAGAGAAATGGATCAACCAGAGTACAACCAAAATACACAGAGATAGTCTCCTAGTAGCAGATGATCCTCCTCCTCACTAGTGCGCCACTTTCTGAGTGAGAGAAGTGTGAGTTTTCGAATGATCAAAATAGAGATCTCCCGATCTCTATTTATACTAACCTATTTTCCTAGTTACACTATGGGGCTGACTTGTCTAGATAGGTACATCCACAATATAATATATATTTCAGGGCCGACCCCACACATGGTGGTCTAATAACCGTCGCCAAGTACACACACTTGCGACACTTGTCAATACACATGACGACACTTCCTTATAGATGAATAACACATCTCTTATAAGGGTACAATAAATATATATGAATTACATAGATGAAATACATTTTGAAGTTACATATACATCAACACTCCCTCTTAACTAGGAAGTTATTTCTCGACACAGATCTGTTAGACAAGTCTTCTTCTCAGGATCATCGTCATCATCATCATCACTGTTGTTGCTATCTCAACCAATCTATGACTCTACTCATCATAGGAAGTTCTACATAGCCAGTCCTTTTCATACTGGATGTAGGTCCACCACTTACAGGTCTTCGTCATCACTGGCCATACTGTGGAAATCTCAAGACTTATTACGTGCGTCACAAAACCTTAAAAGAGTCTCTTGATTAGCAAGAATCCTAAAGAGCATTTGAGGCCTTTTTCATCCTGTTCAGATCTCCAGGACTTATTACATGTGACCCCACCACAAAACCTCGAATGAGAATCCTAGGACTGATTACGAGCACAAGGCTCAACCTATCGGATCTCCTAGGGCACAAATTACATGTAGTCACTACAAAACCTCGAAAGAGCATCCCAGGACTGATTACGAGCACAAGGCTCAACCTATCGGATCTCCCAGGGCACAAATTACATGTGGTCATGGAAAAACCTCGAAAGAGCATCCCAGGACTGATTACGAGCACACAACTCAACCTATCGGATCTCCCAGGGCACAAATTACATGCCGTAGGACAAAACCTCGAAAGAGCATCTGCCAGATATCACAGGGCACATATTACATGCCATAGAAAAAACCTCAAAAGACTATCTGCATATCTCCCAGGGCACAAATTATATGTCCTCCCAAGCAAAACCTCGAAAGAGCATATGCGAGATATCCAAGGGTACAAATTACATGCCATTGGCAAAACCTTGAAAGACTATCTGCAAATATCCCAGGGCACAAATTACATGCTTATCTGCACAACCTGTTCCAATGCCACAGAGTATCAACCTGATACTCACCATACATCATCCTGATGTACACATGATCATCCTGATCATCATCACTGCAACATCCTACTGCATGTCATCTGGAGCAACATCTTGAAGCTCGTCATCCATGATCATCCTGATCATACAATGCATCTACCTGATGCATACCAAGTATCTACCTGATACATATCATCATACATGATCCACCTGATCATATAGTGTATCCACCTAATACAAATATAAATACATGATACATATCACCATACATGATCCACCTGATCATACAATGTATCCACCTGATACATATACAGATACATGGTCCAAGCATCCAACATGATGCATACACAAAATACATACAAATGATCCAACCGATCATATCCAGCATCCAACATGATGCGTACATACATATAAATGATCCAACCGATAATATCCAGCATCCAACATGACGTGTACATACATATAAATGATCCAACTGATCATATCCGGCATCCAACATGATGCATATACAGAGCAGTAACTGGAGCATCGTCCCGATGCTCATCATCCAGCGCTTACATCCACAGCCATGTGAAGGATCCTCCTTCCAACATGCTTGGAATGGCTTCTGGAAATGTGTCCATCACTTCTTCCTTGAAGTGTCATCAATCTGAAGAACACCAAGCCTCTCCCTGAAGTACTCGAACTTCACCCTGGCTAGTGGCTTCGTCAACACATCTACAATCTGCTCATCCATCGCAATATACAGGAGCTTCACAGCTCCTCTCTGCACCATATCCCTGATATAGTGATATTTGATCTTTGTGTGTTTCGACCTGTCATGAAACACTGGGTTCTTAGACAGCTTCACACAACTCTGGTTATCACAAAAGATACCAGTAGCATCCAACGGGAGATAAAATAACTCAGATAGTAGCTTCCGTAGCCATACTGCCTCACAACTAGCTGAACAAGCTGCAACATACTCTGCCTCAGCTGTACTCAGTGCTACGCAGGACTGGTTCATGCTGAACCAAGAGATCACACCTAATCCCATACTGAAGCAACACCCAGATGTGCTCTTCCTATATGCAGCACTACCAACCCAATCTGAATCAACATAACCCTGCAGGTTAAACTTTTGATTCGCTTCATACTTGAGCCCATAATCCACTGTACCCTTCAGGTACCTCAGAACATGCTTTACAACAACCAGGTGAACACTCCTCGGATCCGTCAGGAACTGGCTCAATGTATTCACCGCAAAGCAAATATCTGGTCTCGTGTTCGTCAGGTACATCAAGGACCTAATCCTTTGACGATACATAGAGACATCAACCGGCTCAAATGAAGCATCACATAGAAGCTTCAGATTCGATGCCATAGGTGTGGCCATGGCCTTGCAATCCGTCATCTTGAATCTCTTCAGGATATCTACTGTGTACTTCCCTTGACCAAGGAAGATCCCACCTGCACTCTGCCACACCTCCATACCTAGGAAATAATGCATCATTCCCGAATATTTCATATCGAACTCGGCAGCAAGCTTCCTCTTAGTATCTGCAATCAATATGTCATCTCCTGTTACAAATAAGTCATCCACATACAGGAGTAGAATCACAGGATTCCCTTCCTCAACCTTGTAGTAAAGGTTGGAATCCGCTTTACTCTTGGTAAAGCCCAAACTAGATAGGAAACTGTCCATCCTACCATACCAAGTTCTGGGAGCTTGCTTCAAGCCATACAAGGCTTTCTTCAATCTGCACACATATGACTCCCTATCATGTATTTTGAAACCGAGTGGCTGCTCCACATATACTTCCTCTTCAACTACACCATTCAAGAAAGCAGTCTTGACATCCATCTGGTGTATTTTCCATTTCATTGCTGCAGCCAGGGCAAGTACTGTTCTGATGGAAGTATACCTGGCTACAGGTGCAAAAGTTTCTTCATAATCTATTCCCTCTTTCTGAGAGAAGCCACGAGCTACGAATCTTGCTTTGTATCTGCAGCATGCTTAATTTTGTAGATCCATTTGGAAGTCACAACAGACTTCTCTTTAGGTCTTGGGACAACATCCCAAACATCATTCTTCATTATTGATTGGTATTCCTCGACCATGGCATCCTTCCATTCTTTCTTTTCTGCTGCTTCTTCATAACTGGAAGGTTCTTTGTTCATAATGTCACAGAGTAAAGAAACATAGCTGGTATGTGATCTGGTTCTCTTCTTTGCTCTGTGTTATTCTTCTGGAATGCCAAATCTTTCTGCATCTTGAATGAGCTCTCTAGCCCATGCAGGTTTCCTCTTGTAAGAGTTATCCTCACGAGGTGGATCTACAGGTTCTTGCGGATCTTCAAACTCATGAACAACTTCTGGAATTGCTTCAGTCATGGTAGTGTCTTGAAATCTAGTTTCCTTAGGTTCTTCATAAACTTCGATAGGTGCCTTCCTTGATTTGATGAATGCTGAGTTTTCATCAAATGTTACATCCCTACTGACATCAATCTTCTTGAACCCTGGAAAGTATATTCTGTAAGCCTTTGAGCTTTCATTGTAACCCACAAAGATACCCTTCTTTCCTGAAGGATCTAGTTTGGTCCTCTTTTCCTTTGGGACATGACTGTATACTGGACAACCAAATATTCTGAGATGGATGACTTCATGTTTCTTACCAGAAAAGACTTCTTCTAGAGTCTTGTTGTCCAATATCTTGTGGGGTGTTTTGTTCTGCACATATACAGCTGTTCTAGATACTTTTGCCCATAGATGCATAGGTAGATCTTGGTCTTGCAGCATTGCCCTTGCTGCTTCCATGATTGTTCTGTTCTTCCTTTCTGCAACTCCATTCTTTTGAGGATTATAAGGAGTAGTCAACTCCCTCTTAATCCATGAATCACTACAAAGCTTCTTGAAGTCACCTGAGGTGAATTCTCCACCATTGTTGGATCTGAATGTTTTTATCTTCTTTCCAGTTTGATTCTCCATCAAGGTTTTGAATTCCTTGAACTTATCAAACACCTCATCTTTGTTCTTCAAGAAGTATACCCAAGTCTTCTTGGAGAAGTCATCAATAAATGAGACATAGTAAAGATACCCACTTAGAGAACTGGATGACATAGGACCACATACATCTTAGTGGATGATTTCCAGGATATCCTTTGCCTTGCTTTCACTACTTGGGAAAGCCTTCTTAATGTTCTTACCTTTTGCACATCCTTTGCAAACACTTTCATGCTTGGTCTTGATTTCAGGAAGACCCTCTACAACCTTGCTTGCAAGTGGAAGTGCCCTATAGTGCATATGAGCAAGTCTTCTATGCCAAAGTTCACTTGGCTCCATGGATTCATGCACCATGGCATGTTCAGGTTGTCCCTTCAATTTATACAAGCCTCCCTCTTGCTCTCCAATCACTACTGCATCATCTATGGTCTTTCCCTTTGGCCACATTAGGACTTGGCCATCCACAAATGCAACCCTCATATCTTTTGCATCCAATGCAAAGATGGAGAGTAAGTTCTTCTTGATCCCAGGTACATAAATGCCTTCTTTCATCTTCAAAGATTTTCTGGAATCTAGGTTGTAGGAGGCTTCACCACTTCCTTTGATTGGGTATTGATAATCATTCCCAAGTTTCACCTTATGGGGTGATTCATGTTCAGATAGATTCACAAAAGATTCCTTAAACCCAGTCATGTGTTTGGAAGTCCCATTGTCAATCAACCAATCATTACAACCATGGGACATAGTACCTGTGAGAGCAGAAATTAGAACATACTCTTCTTCACTTGATGATTCATCATCACTATCACTTTCTGCCCTAGCCTTCTTCTTTGGGGGTTCATCCTCTTTGGCAGCATGAGCATGATATCTTGTTTTGTTATTCTTCTTCTTCTTGTTGAAGTTGTTGTTGTTGTATTTCTTCTTCTTGGGACAATCTGAAGCAAAGTGTCCCTTCTCATTGCAATTGAAGCATCTGAGATCTTTCTTATCTTTATGATAATGGCGGTGAGAGAATTTCCTGTTATGAGATGATTCCGTCTTGGACTTGCATTTCCTGGCATGTGTTATGAGAGCTTGATCTTCATTTCCCATCTTTTCTTCTCGGGCCACAAGTCTAGCTTCTTCTTGAGAACATTCTTCCCACAATCTGTTGAAGGAGATCAACTTCTTCCTTGCACAAATTCCTTGAATAAAGGAATCCCATGAACTGGGTAGGCCATTTAGAGTGGTCATCACCACTTCACCATTCTCCACCATTTCATCCACTACTTCTAGTTGTTCCTTGATATGGGAGACCCTTGAAAAATAAGATTGAATGGTTTCTCCATTCTGAAACTTTACTCCTTTCAATTGGTTCCACAGGGTCATCTTCCGATTTATGTTCTTCCCTTCAAATAGCTTGGTCAAAGAGTCAAACATCTCCTTGGGTGTCTTTAGATAAGACACATGGGGTATGAGATGGTCTTTGGTAGAATCAACAATGATTCTCTTTTCCTTGACCAAGTTCGTCTTATGCAATACTTTAGCCTCTTCATCCTTTGGGATAGGGATGTCTTCTTTTACATATGAGTCCAACTCATTCTCTTCCAGGATTAACCCAATCCTATACTTCCAAGCTTGGAAGTTATCATCCCCTTCAAGCTTATCCTCAATCTTGGTGTGGTGAGACATCTTAAAGAGTACTTCAAATGGAAATAGAAAAGATTTAGGTCTTACCACTTGAAATGCTAAAAATTGGATCTTGTCCCGGATTAGGGTTTGTCGAAAAACCCTAAAAATTCAAAATGTGAATTTCAACTTTCTGAAAGGATAGAAAGATGCGCCTTGATGAGCTGATCAGCCTGGTGTATTCATAATTTGAGATCAGCAAAGCTTTACCCTTCATATTTGCCTTTTTGTCCTCCCGGGTTCACTAGGAGAGCCCTGAATTAGGGTTTGAGTTTCCCGGAGATCTACCCAGCCAAAAATCTCGATCCAAAGCTTTAAAATTTGATTTTTGCAAGGAGCTTCCAACTATGTCTTCAGATTTCAGAAATTCCTATTTTTGTGGAAACCCTAATTGTTAGTGCCAAATCTGAAAATGCTCAGAATTGAATTCTGATTGGACAGATAGATTCTCCTTGATGAGTAGAGTCAATCTACTATACTGCTTTTCCAAAATCTGTGGAGAGAAACCCAATAAACAAGAAACTCAAGTTTTCGTCACTGCAAAATGTCTTCTTCTCAAGTTAGCTCTGATACCATGTTAAATTTTGAGCATTAATTCACAATACTCTAGGATCTTCAATGAGAGAATAACATATACAATATATCAATGCATAACAATCGCAATAAGCATGACAAGCATCGCAAGAATCAAAAGCATGAGAGACAAGAGACACAGATTTTTCGTGGGGAAAACCCTAAGGTGAAAAACCCCACAACTTCCTCAGAGATAGAGAGAGCAATGGATCAACCAAAATACATAGAGATAGTCTCCTAGTAGCAGATGATCCTCCTCCTCACTAGTGCGCCACTTTCTAAGTGAGAGAAGTGTGAGTTTCCAAATAATCAAAATAGAGATCTCTCGATCTCTATTTATACTAACCTGTTTTCCCAGTTACACTATGGGGCCGACTTGTCTAGCTAGGTACATCCACAATATAATATATATTTCAGGGCTGACCCCACACATAGTGGTCTAATAACTCGTCGCCAAGTACACACACTTGCGACACTTGTCAATACACATGACGACACTTCCTTATAGATGAATAACACATCTCTTATAAGGGTACAATAAATATATATGAAATACATAGATTAAATACATTCCAAAGTTACATATACATCAACACTCCTTCGCAGCTTGGGCCTATCCTGAGCCACCTACACTCCACCAAATACTCACCCACGCATGTGCCATCATCATTAATGACTTCCCATGCCTACCCAATGTTCAAATTAGGAATTCGTGACTGTTTGAGTAGATTTTTGATCCTATTGGTCAACCTAAGGGGGATTGAGGTCCAATGTATGCTAACCACTTGTAGCTCATTTTGATGCCTCCAACGGCTCACAATTTCTCCCAATGTTATATAAATGTATTCACAACTCAATTATGGGTTGGAAAGTTAATAATAAACCTACTATTTGATCATTTGTGTCTGGTTTTTTATCATTTGTGTGTCCATAAATGCTTCTTTTACACTATTTTATGCATACTTAATCAAATTTATTAATTGTGAGGATATCCTTAGATAGTAGATCCTATCGTGAGATAAATTTCACAGTAATTCACTTTAGAGGTGATTAATCTCTAAAGGATACTTATAGCAATCTGGTGGTCATGGTTAATAATATATTACACAACATTAAATGCTTTTAACAAGTAAAGCATGACCTCTATATAGAAGGTCCACCTCTATACGGGAGGTCCATCTCATGGATACCTTTATACAGAAGGTTCACATGATAATCATGACTTGATACACACAAGTTCAGAGCCTTTTCCAACAATACTTTACAACATCATTACTTTGATCAATTACCTCTATACGGGAGTAATAACCTTTACACGGAAGGAAATCAAAGTGCTCACCTCTATACGGGAGGATCAATCTTGACTACACAATATTGGTTTAGAGAATGTCTCCCGATGTTGTATATTTAACACTCCCTCTTAACAAGGGAGGCATTTTCTTCCATACCAAGCTTGTCTCAGAAGTACCTGAACTTCGTCACTGACAGAGGCTTCGTTAACACATCTGCAATCTGCTCATTAGTAGCAATGTACTGAAGTTTCATTGTACCTTTCTGAACCATGTTTCAAATGAAGTGATACTTCATTTCAATGTGCTTTGACTTTTCATGAAACACTGGGTTTTCGGAAAGCTTGATGCAACTCTGATTTTCACACCTAATAACTGTAGGCTTAAGCTTTTCACCGAATAACCCTGCAAGTATCTTTCTGAGCCACATTGTTTCTCGGCAGGAAACACGAGCAGCTATGTATTCTGCTTTAGTAGTGCTCTGGGATATGGATCCCTGCTTCCTTCTTGACCAAGATATCATAGTTGATCCTAGGGTATAACAGTAGCCGGATGTGCTCTTACGACCCACAATGCTTCCTCCCCAGTCTGAGCCTGTATAACCAAGTAACATAACTCCTCCACTAGAGGCATATATGAGTCCATATGAAATTGTACCTTGAAGGTACCTAAGCACATGCTTAGCATTTGTCCAGTGTCTGTGTCTCGGATTAGACATAAATTGACTCGGAATGCTCACAGCATAACATATATCAGGCCTCGAATGTATCAAGTACATTAGCGATCCTATAAGTTGTCTATAAAAAGTGGGATCTACTGGATCTGATCCAGAGCCTGAATCATGAAGTTTCCTCAAATTGGAAACCATCGGTGTAATCATAGATTTGAAATCTATCATGCCAAACCTGCACAATATATCCACATTGTACTTCCCCTGAGATAGAAAAATTTCATCTTTTCTTTTCCAGATCTCAAGGCCAAGAAAGTAAAGAATTAAACCTAAGTCTTTCATCTCAAACTCTGAGGTGAGATCCCTCTTGCACCAAGCAATCAGATGTTCCTCTCTAGTGAGAAACAAATCATCAATATACATAACCAATATCAATGGTTGGTTCTTCACTACTTTGAAGTACAAATTTGGATCATCTTCACTCTTACAGAAACCCGGTTTCTGAAGGTAGCTATCAATTCTGGAGTACCAAGCTATAGGGGCTTGCTTAATCCCATATAGATATTTATTTAGCTTGCAAACATGGGACTCCTTTACATGTACCACAAATCCTTCAGGCTGTTGAATATAAACCTCTTCCTCAACCTCACCATTGAGAAAGGTTGTCTTCACATCCATTTGGTGAAGTTTCCATCCTACAATAGATGCAAGTGCAATCATTGCTCGGATTGTGGTGTACCTTTCCATAGGGGCAAAGGTCTCATCATAATCGATGCCTTCTTTCTGAGAGAAACATCTGGAAAAGAATCTAGTTTTATACTTCTTAATGCTACCATCTATAGCATGCTTTATCTTGTAAATCCATATGGAAGTCACAATGGACTTCCCGTCAGGTTTGGAAACAACCTCCCAAACATCATTCTCCATTATAGAGTTGTACTCTTCTATCATTGCATCTTTCCAAACTTGTTGCTTTGCAGCTTCTTCATATGAGGATGGTTCTAAATCATTGATGTGACTCATCAATGCAACATACCTGAATATTTGTCAGGTTGCTTGCACTCTCTGAATGAGCCTACTGGTGCTCCATGTTTCTCTGCATTTTATAAGATGTCTCGGCATCAAGTAGATGTTATTTTAGCGGGAGGTTCATCAGGTGACCTCTCAACCAGTTCTACTGGTTCTTCATGAGCTAGCGAATATGAGGCATCTTCTGGTTTCTCCCTCTCTAACTCTAAAGGGGGAGAATCAGACTCGGGATCCTCCATCTCTTAATCACATTGAATCTCTTTCGATCTTTTGAAAGCAGCTTCCTCATGGAAGTTAACATCTACGTTGACTTCAATGTGTCTCTCACCAGATGCACATATTCGATATGCTTTGGATGTCTTGCTATAACCCATAAAGGTGCCTTTCTTTCCAGAAGGCTCCATCTTTGTTCTCTTTTCTTTTGGTACATGAATGTATATTGGGATCCCGAAGATCCTCAAGTGTGGTATGTCTGGTTTCTCACCGGTAAACACTTCTTCTGGTGTCTTCTCATATATAATGGCATGCGGGCTTCTATTATGGATGTACATAGTTGTACGAGTGGCTTCTTCCCATAATGAGGTAGGCATATCTTGATCATGCATCATGGATTTTGCAACCTCACATATGGTTCTATTCTTTCCTTCAGCAACCCCATTTTGCTGAGGGTTGTATGGTACTGATAACTGTCTACATATTCCTGCATCACTACATGGCTCATTAAATGCATGTGAATCAAATTCACCTCCATTATCAGACCTTAATGCACGGATGTGATTTTCTTTCTGATTTTCAACTAGGGCTTTAAACTCTTTAAATTTGCTAAGAGTTTCACTTTTAGCCTTCACGAAATAAATCCATGACTTCCTAGAAAGATCATCTATGAAAAGTACATAATATAAGAAGCCACTCAGGGAGGGGGATGACATGGGACCACATACATTAGAATGTATTTTAGATATAGTAGAATTGCTTAAAAATATTTTCTTAACATTCTTCCCAAGTGCACAACCCCAACATACACTATCATGCCTTAAAATAAAATATGGGCATACCTTTTGCCATCTTTTGAAGTCCTAGTAACGCTTTGTAGTGTAGATGTCCAAGCCTTCAGTGCCATAGCTCGCATGGATTGATAGTTTGGTGAATCATAGCTTGAATGTACTTCTTGGGTACCTTGTAGAGTCCTCCCTCTCAAACTCCAACCACAGCAGGGGATTCTAGGATTTTTGTTCTTCGACCATAAAAGTTATTTGTTATCCATGAAGATAACTCATAAGCCTTTGTCTTCAAGAACCAAAACTGAGAGGAGGTTCTTCTTGAAGCCTGGAACATATAGAATGTCCTCCACATGTAGAATATCACCGGTGCTAAGTTGGAATGAGGTGGATCCAAATCCTTGGATCGAATAAGTTGAGTTGTCCCCCAACTCTACCATGCATGTGAATTCTTTCTCTTTTAGAGCGGTGATGGTACTCTTGTAACTTGTCACATGTTTGGATGCACCGTTGTCAATCAACCATGTGTTTGCATTTGTGCTGACAGATCCAAAAAGGACAAGATAATACTCCCTTCTTGTCTCCTTTTCTTCAGATGCATTCTTTTGAGTGATTTCATCTTCTATGGCAGTAGAAGCATGAAACTTTCATTTCCGCTTTTCTCTACAGTCTCTTTAGAAATGGCCTTTCTTGTTGCAATTGAAGCATCTAGCATTTGACTTTCCAAAGCCTTTGTTGAACTTCTTCTTCTTTGAATGAGATAACTTCTTTTGGAAGCAGAGTTTCATTCCTTTCTTCATTCTTGTCGTGAGGGGAAGGTTTTCTTCTCTGGTGCACACTGACTTGCTTTGGATTCACCCCTCCTCTTGGAGGCAGTCATGCCACAACCTTTTGAAGTTAGGTTGTACCTCTCGGCCATTTACCGCAACCAAGAATGTCTCCCATGAGGATGGGATACCATCAATAGCGGTTTGGAGAAAATCATCTTCATCCACCACTACTCTAATACTAGCAAGTTGATCTCTTACCTGAAATATATTGGAGAAGAAGGAGACCATTGTCTCATCCATCTCCATATTTAAGTTTCGAAACTTATTCTTCAATGCCATTTTTTACTCAGGGCCTTCTTCCCATATAGATTAGTCAATGTATCATAACATTCTTTCGTGGTCTTCAATGGTGTGATCACGAGCATCAAGTTATATTTTACTGCATCATAGATGATCCGTTCAGCCTTATCTTGATTCTTCTTGAAGTTGATGTGTCCTACATTAGATTTAGGCTCCTCCACCACAGTGGATACATAGCCATCCAAGTCATGTTCCTCTAAGATGTTGAGAATCCTAGACTTCCAAGTGTTGAAGTTTGAGGTGCCCTCAAGATGTCCTTCCGGTCGTACAAAGACTGATGCCATAGTCTTCAAATCTTGTGCTCAACGTCTCAAGATCTATGTAGGCTCTAGCTGGCATGAAAAATTGATCTCCTTCACGCCCTGAGCTCTGATACCATGTTGAAATTGTGTTGAGCTTTGATATTTAATTCTTTTAGATGCAGATACTTGAAGCAATGAGACAATTCAATCCATGAAATTCATACAACCATAACACAATATATACCCTGGGGAAAATCCTCAAAATTATGAGAACAAAAACCCCAATAATTCTTCTCAGTATAATATAATGGATAGCAGAGAATGCTTTCTTTTACAACATAGCAGATTGCTTTCGGAAGATAAGAGATCACCAAAATTCTTGGTGAAGATACAAAAGCAATAGAGAAGAGAGATCAATCGAATGTGTGCCCAACACAACAATAACAAGCACGAACAATACCCTGCACAAAGAGAAGTGCCTTGCCTTCAATGGAGAAGAGAATTCGCTTCACACTGGATTCAACCATTTTGTATATCATATTTATACATTCTTCTCTTCTATTTTTAACTTCTAACTTCAGGATAAACTCGCCCTCAAATTGGATGTATTAATCTTGCATGGAGTGGTGCGCCCCACTTCTCATGCAATGCTTCATCTCACTGAGTTGTCACTTAGGATGAACTCGCCTCTTAACTGAAAGCTTGCCCACTTAGTTAGGTGGCTAACTTAAGTGTCGACATGCAAGTGTCACAACTCACGTGTCATCTTTTAGTTTAACATGAGTGTCGTCATGCAATAACACTTAGTTAGCTAGATCTTCTTTGTTGTCACTTAGTTAACTCTCTTTAACTGAAGTGTCATCTTTTAGTTTAACTAAAGTGAAAATACTTTAGTTAACTAGTCCCTTTTATTTAACAATTAGTTAACCAAAATCATGCTGATTGATTTACTTGAAGTGACCACTGTGAGTTCTTTAGTTAACTAAGACATATCTTTAACTGAAGCATTGATATTTAATTGAAGCTTTAAAACTGAAGCTTTAGTAATTCGAGTTCTCTTTAATTAGATGAAGTGTCTACATGGGAAATTTCGAATTCTCTTGATCTATATGCTTTATCTTTTATTTCTTTATCTCTTACTGCATGGTCCATATGTGTTAACTTTAATTATCCATCACATTACATTATACTAAGAAGAATTATCGGATGTTGTGATCATATTATATTATTCCAGACCAAATGATCATATGCTAAAGTAATCCACTTTAGAGGTGATCAATCTCTAAAGGATACTTAATAGCAATTTGGTGATCATGGTTAATAATATATCACACAACATTAAATGCTTTTAACAAGTAAAGCATGGCTTTTATATAGAAGGTCCACCTCTATATGGGAGGTCCATCTCATGGATACCTTTATACAGAAGGTTCACATGATAATCATGACTTGATACACAAAAGTTTGGAGCCTTTTCCAACAAAAATTTACAACATCATTACTTTGATCAATTACCTCTATACGGGAGGAATAACCTTTACACAGAAGGCAATCAAAGTGCTCACCTCTATACGGGAGGATCAATCTTGACTACACAAAATTGGTTTGGAGAATGTCTCATGATGCTGTATATTTAACAATATGTATATGGCAACTAAAACAAGTATCACATGAAGGGAAGAGCGTTTTTTCATTGAACTAGGGTGTGGAAGTGCCTACATAGTTGGTAAATTGATCAAAGATTGAGAAGACTTAGTGTAAAAATCAGTTTATCGTTGATAAGCTAGTGAACCCACATCTTCCTTTTCTAAGCCCTTTGTTATGGAACATGGCACTTATCTCGAACATTGATACCTTAACAAGTATCCTTAACTCCACATAAGAAGCAAGCCCAATTTCCTATTCAATACAAGCAAAGGGGGTGATAAGTATCCAATCATTGTTGGGATTAAATATGCATTGTAAACATTTTTTGTCAATTTTTTCCACACATATAAGCAAGGGACACTAGGGTTCATATTAGATAAATTCTATAAGGGCGGATTCTAAGGAATCATTTCATTCTTGCATATGCCTTCAAATGTACAATAAGTCCACACTAGGTGACCATAACATATGTCATATTTAAGAATTTTTTGTTCAAGAAAAAATATTGTAATTTCATTTATTTCAAGAAGAAACATCGAATTTAGATCTAGAACAGTGTCTATGGACATTATAACTAGAGGGGAAAGTACTTGAACCAGTTCTCTAAAACAATAATCCAAGGAACAAAGATCTCTAAGCTCAAGAATTCTATCTATCAACTAAAATCAAGCAACTCATAAGTTGTATATTCCAAAAAAGTATCAACGAGGACACTAAAGAGAAATACTAGACCATTTTATGGCCAGTTATAATAGTTCTAGCAAAAAGGAACACATTGTGTCCAATTAACCAAATAGCTCAACATTTAGACACAAAAATGTCTACTAGATATCACTTTTGTAACACCCTGTTTTCTACCCCGGTATGTAAAAAAATGTAAATGTTGATGAAATGGCTACAAGTCGGATATGAATAGAAAATCATGACCAAATTATGTAAATATGTACATTTTCACTTTTTAATATAAAAACCATGATGACTATAGACTAAAGGACGAAGAAGATATGGGGGAATATTATTCCACAAGAGGGGAAAGTAAGAGGAGAGTTAGAAGAGAGATGACCATAGTGACTTATTATTTAAGTTACCCTAGTGACTTGTTATTTAAGTCACTACCTTTATATACTCATTTTATCCTATGTTTTAGTAACCCCTCATTATTAAAGTTCATTAACCTTAATTATGGATCAATTAACCTATGCCTGGGATTAGAGGGGAAAAGGTGTCCAACCCCATGTATGCCATTTGTCGTATTTCCTATCACCCTTAATGTCACTTGGCTAGTTCTCAACATACATATAAATTCTTGAGAACTAGTACATTATGTCATCATTCTCTCATGACTAAACCATTATTTGATGTTAGTATTGAACCACCATTGACAATACTACCATGACCCATACTACCATCACCTATATTTTAGACTGGAGCCATACCGAGAATAGCGGAATTCCTTGGTGTCCTAGCATAGAGAGTTCCAAGCCGGCCTGCACTGGAGCCTTGGAAGGGAATTGGGGTAACATACCTAAGGGACTCTTAACTCACAGAAGGGATCCCAAGGGACTCTTAACTCAGAGAAAGGATCCCTAGGTACTATTATCTCAGAGAAGGGAGCCCCATTCCTTGGGTTGTGTAGTTTGAGGGGAAAGGAGTGCTAGAATATTGGAATAGTTGTAGCCAGAGAACCCAACAAATTCTTGTGGATTAATAGTCCCAGCTCAAGGGTGGCCCGTTAAAGAAAGATATGGATTGACAGAGCCCACGCTAGGTGGAATGTCCATGATCTGTAGACAATCGGTTTGCATTTTCAAATAAGTATTCATTTGTGTGTAAAATGTGTTGTTGATATCCCTTAAATGTGTTTAACGTGAATGTGGTTGTATGATGTATTAAATGCATGTAATTAATCATTTTATGTGACTGCATTTATATAGAATTTTCCCATAGTAAATTCATATATGCATATATATAAACTATGGGAAGTCACTGTGCATTTAATTCCACTATAAATATTTAATTTAATCTATGAAAAAACTAAATGGAGTAATAGAGGAATTTTGGTTAATAAATTGAATATTCTACGACCACTATGGGATCATGAGGACATTGGGACATGACAGTTTGGTAGCAGAGCCTAGGTTGCAACACTGGGACTACATGAACCATATTTAAATTCTACATGAAGAATTACATGTTACACATGAAGTGTTTGACAGAAATTACCTAAGTAAAATATTGGTAAAACCATTCCTCCCTTGCTTGATTCAAAGTTGTAATTAAATTACTAATCAAGTTCTTAAATGGTTGGGTGGAATTCAAATAGCATTTGTCGTAAAATTTGTGAGTTTTGTAAAAATTGGGAAAGTTGCATGTTGCAGACAAATTGTTTGACAAATTTACTGTAGAAAAATCTTGGATTGGAGTGCTCATATTTGGGTTTTCAGACTAACATGGAAGCCAATAATAAATAAAATCATGAATGAAATTTTCAAGTCTTAAGAATTTAGGTGAAATTCTACATCAGCCTCGAAAGCTTTCCGTTTAGTGAACTAATGGAAAATCACTAGTATAAGGAAAGAGCTAAAATGCATTGTTATGTTTGTTTACAGAATGATTTTTTAGTATTGGGAATGGCCAAGTGTAATTTCAAGTTGGCCACCTATTTATAGGAAAAATGGTAAGTGTAATTATCTAAGAGCCACATGTCGAAAACTTGAAATTTTGAAGATTTTATATGGACCCCCGTAAGTGCCACATGGATGGTGTGATGTGGAGATGCCACATGGATTATGGATGTTGTGGAGATTCCACATGGGTGGGGAATTGTGATGTGGACCCACCACATCAATCGAGTGCTAAAGGCTCATTTAAGAGACTTAGAAGAGTTTAGCTCATGGGTTCCAGATTGATGAACCTTGTGGCCCGGGGCAAGAACCAAAGGCTTAGCAAAAAGGGGGCTAAGCATCATTGACACATAAGATTGGGCACTTGCGATCGACGATTGTGGTGCATAGCGTACTGAAAACATGCACACTCATTAATGAGGGATGGATGAGCCGTTTGGTCGAAACCTCTCATCCATGCATCAATTTTTCATTGATAATGGATCCAAAATATTTTTCAAAGACCACTTTCCCTGCAAGTCGTTACTGCTGCCAGTAAAGGAATATTGTCGACGCATTCCGCTCCAAGGAAAGGTGATGTGATGATATGTTGATGGGGGGTGACAAGGATGCATTATGGGGTGACACATGGGATATTCCTGACACCTCGGGAGACATTTGTCCTACCACATCAGCACTCTGCCATGTCAACATCATGCCACGTCAACATAAATTAAGAAAATATTAAAATAAAAGTATGGAGCCAAAATCTTGTTTTGGCCATAATAGGAGAGGATTAAATCAAAATTTGATGAGGCCTACACCATTTTGATGTCGTTGACAAAGGCTACAGGATTGCAAGTGAGGGACAAGAATCCATTCTGCTTCGATTTTGCAGAAATTTCAGTTTAGTGGGTTTTGAAGGTGTGTAGCCCGAGGATGGACAGGGTCCAGTTAAAGCCCAAATTGTTATGGTACGGTTTTGATCCAGGAATAAAGAAAAATATGGAGCCTTGAGGCCAAATTCAAAAAGATATGGAGTCAGGATGCAAAAGAAGGTCAAAATCCACTATTTTGGCACGCGAAACGCTGATTTTTGAAACTTGAAGCAGACAAAAGTGGCCCAAGAATTCATAACTAGAAAGTTTTCCAATTTCGATATTGTGTATTCTTGTAGTCCTGAGCAAATTTTCTTATAGGCGATTTTTCCATAAATGCTTAGTTTGTGAGATAGAAGTTTTCAGTAAAATTTCAAAGTCCAAAAGAATTGCAAAAATTCAATATTGGTGATACCAAAATTTTATAAGTTTTGATAGGAGCATCAAATTTGAACAGTGAAAGGGCTTGGGTACTTACCATTATATGGGTTGTCAGTGGCTGATAAAAAAAATCAGTTCTTTATTGATTTTCTTCTACATGTCTCAAAAATTGACCCTTCAAAATAAGTGCAGCTACATAAATAGGGTAAAATTCGACAAAAACTGTGTTTTTAGAGAGATGCAACGTTTAGTGGTGAAATCATAATTGAATAGGGGTATATTCATTGGAAAGAGTATGAGTAGGAGATTAAGAAAAATGAACCTAAATATGAACCAATATCTCCTAATTTTCCAGAAATCTGACATAAAAGGGGCCTATAGCTTAGTTTGACAAAAGTTGTCTAAAGGGGGTTTTCCATAATTTTTCTTATGCATATTTTTTATGATTTTTTTGGAAAAGAATTGTCTAACAGTTTTTTATTATTTGAACACATTGCAGATATTGGTTTAGCACATTGTTACATGTTACAGGTTTATAGCTCAATGCCACAAAAAACATAATTGTATAGTAAAGATGAAAGGGATGGAAATTTCAGGTAGTCTGAGAGAAGAATCCAAAGGGAAAAATATCAGTATAGGAAATGGAGAGACAAAATCTAATGGACATTGAGCTAACATAGAGTCAATGGAGCTAGTGGAAACTATGAAAATATTGAGGATGGGAGTATATAGTTGTAAAGACGATAATGAAAGAATGTTGAGTGCTCGGGAGCATCATAATCGGTTAAATACTCAACATATGTAGAGCTTGAACTTGTTACAAAGAAAATTGCAATATGAATCGGTTTCATGCTCTAAGAAGGAAGATAGTGTCAATTCAAAGAAGATATCTCGTGAAAAATATAGACACTCTAAGAGTGTTACTAGAGGTCATGGACATCATTATTCACCACCTTATGCAAACAAGATATATTTTACCACCAAGGATTCTAGCTGCAATCCAGAAATGTCTACAAGGAGGCATCATAAAACAAGACTTGTGGAAGAAGTGTTGCAAGGGGAGCTTATAAAGATTAATCCACCTACGTTTTATGGTGAGAACAGGAAGGGTGAAGATGTTGAAGCAGGGTTGTTGGGGATGAGGAAATACATGCGCTTGTATAACTATTCTTCAAATATGCAGGCTAGAATTGCTAATTATAAGTTGTAGGGGAAGGCCTCAATATGGTGGGATCAATTAGTGGAAGTGAAGCATATTAGTGAGAATATAATTTCATGGAAACAATTCAAAATTAATTTTCAGCATAAATACTTATCTAAACATTATTATAAGAAGAAAATGGAGTTCTTTGATCTCAAGTTGGGAGCTATGATCATAGAGGAGTATGAAATAAAATTCCTAGAGTTGCTGAGGCATGTTGGGTTTAAGGGGAAAAATTAAAAATTCAGAGGTTTTTGAGTGGACTACCTACCTTTTACAAATACATAATCCATTATGATGAATCCAAATCCCTTGAAGAGGCCATTTGAAAGGCTAAGCATATGATCATAATAAAGGTAGATAATATATACATAAATCTTGGAAAGATAAGCAAAGAGATAAGCAAGATCAAAGGAAGAAATGATTCCAACCTCCCTTCAAAAATCAATAAAGTTCATTCCAGCAGAGCAATCCTATCCAGAATGGACCAAAGATGGTAGACTCTCAAGGAAAAGGGACAAATCCACCATTTCAATGTTGAGGATGTGAAGGGAATAATACACTTAGAAATTGTCCTCATAGAGAATACTAGATGAAAACTGTGCATAACATACATGAAGCAAGATGTACGAATGTTGAGGATAATTGGAGATGCCATCTTTCTTGACAAGATGGAGTAGTAACAACCGTGCTAGGGTTTCTACGAGTTTTGCTAGGGTTTGTAAGGATGTATCCCCCTCCCCCTCTGGACCTTGACCCAGAGGCTCGGCGTAGGATCTTGGAGGAGAAATTCCGTAGAGTTGGTGTGAGCCAACCCGTTTCCTTCAAGCCCTCCCCTGTGAACGATTCCAAATTTGTTAAGAAATTCGCAGTGCCAGCAGTAAAACTTTCATCAGCAGCCTCTAAGTGCAAAGTTGTATCTCTTTCAAAGATAGGACTAATTGGCCACTTCATTGGTCTTTGGCCTTCACCCAGGACCACTCAACTCTGGATAAACAAAAACTGGAGGCCGCTCATTCAAGGTGAAGTACAACAGATCTTCTGCGACAAAGGGTTATTTGTATTTCTATTTGAGAAAAAGGAGCACATAGATTTAATCTTCATAAATGGACAATATTTCATGGGGCCTAGAGGCATGTACATAAACAAATGGGATTTATCCTTCGACCCGGAGAAAGACATCCCTACTATAGTTCCAGTTTGGGTTAAGATTCCACATCTTCCTCTCCACTATTGGAATGATGAATATCCGAGATCAATTGACAATAATCTGGGGAACTACATAGATAAGTCAGAGCCTAAACCGCCAATGTTATCCTGCGCAAGAATTTGCATTGAAGTATATCTAGAAAAGGGTTTGCCATAAGCTATAAATGTTTTCATGGAAGGATGGAATCACCTTCAAAAAGTTGATTATGAGCAAATCCCATTCAAATGAAAAGTCTTCCATGAATATGGCCACTTTGCCAAGCTTTGTCCAAAAAGGAAGAAGGAGGAACCAGAAGAAGGCCAAGGGGAAGAATGGAATGAAGTGGCCAGGAAGAAAGGGAATAAATCAAATACTATTCCACTTCAGCCGCCAAGCAAAAGGAAATTGACATCAAATATTTCCAAGTCCTTTCCAATGAATAACTTGAGGAAGTACAATAACCATCTAAAGGTAAAGCAAAGGAAACCCCCTAGGATAACAGGAAAAATAAGGAAGACTCTAAGGATAAAGAAAACACCCTTGGCCCATTAGAGATAGAACAGGAGGAGAACTACAACTTTAATATTCCAGTGCAGCCCCAAATGGAAATATCTCTTAGCTCGGGGGGCTCGGTAACAAGGTCTAAAACTCGGGCACACACATAAGAGACATCGAAAAGTAAAGAAGAAGTGGAGCCCCAAATAAAAAAAGGATGGATACTTTAAACTCCTAGATCTAATTCCATGTATTAATATCAGAGGATTGAGAGAGAAGAGAAGGTGTGACTTACCTTAGATCAGCCGGTTGTCCTAGCTCCAGTCCCAAGCTTGATGTCCAAGTGTGAACCTATGTGAGCAAGACAAACACAATATCTCCAAATATCAAATACAATGATTAAGATCTAAATTCTAATGAAACATATCATGAATCCAAACTAGTAAGAAACATAATACGGGAGAATAAGCCAAGTTGTATTAAGGTAGCTTAAAGAAGATGAATACAATGTTACCCTTGAGGTCCAAGCAATAGTGTCTCCTTCCAAGCCTTCCTCCTTGTTATCTCTGCAAAACCTCCAAGACCATAGCTTTGATGCCTCCAAAGTTCCCCCCTTAGCTCATGGATGGCCTCCCTCTTATAGGATTTGGGAGGCCAACCACTGAGAGAGGAAGGTGGATCTAGGTGAGTGAATGGTGGATCAAGAAGTTGAACTAGGCCAAAGAGGGAGGATGAGTTAGTATTCGAGGGGAATCCTAATCCCAAGAAAATCTCTTCGAAGATAAGATCCACTTTCCAAGTCAAGGATTAGTCAAGGTAATTTTCGTGCCCTAGGCACTGAGCAAGGCACGTAAATGTTGTAATTTTCGTGCCCCTGCAGGCATGTAGGGCATGAAAATGATGAATTTCCGTGCCTTGCACCACTAGCAGGGCGCAAGAATCTTAGTAAAGTGTGCTCAATGAGGTGGCATTTTGACCCAGTGAGGTGGCATTCGGCTGTGGTGAGTTGGATTTGTCTCCAAGGACTCCAAGGAATGCTAAGGAGGGGACCAACAAGGTAGAAGTAAGGTACAATACTCGTTAGGAGGTAGTTCAATTAGGTTCTGCATGATGACATGAAATGGAGATGTGAAATGGCGCTCAAAGTGAGAATTTGAGGTATAACAGATGCCCCCTAAAGTGTGAGGTTAAAAGAAACTGATGGCCGAAACACTTTACAAATAAATGAGTCCACAAAGATAGCAAAAAGGAGGTTGGAGAGGAGTTGCAAGGAAACATAAACAATATGTCAAATAAATTTGAGGCGTGCATACCCATGCTCAGAACAACTAGACTCAAAGCATGGCTACCAACCAATACATTGGAGATCCATGATAGAATTGACATGATACAGACTGAAGAAAAATCATGGCTACTAGGAACAAGCATAGATCCATGACAAGATAACGGCACAATCACGACCAATACAATAGTGGATATGTGTGACAGTACACTAATGAGGTCACCAACATGATGTCTACGTGGAGACCTCTCAATAATCTCCATCGTATCTTGGATGCAAAAGAAACATAAGGACTGTCCAGAGTCTTCTACCCAATCCCAAAGCGATACAAATCTGACCATGTGATTACAAGGTGTTGAAGTCAAACATGGAAGAGACTACTTGATTACCAGCCAATGATGTAAGCCGTTAACAAGTACGAGGGTAATCACCGATGATAACAATGATCCCCAAGGTATCTCTAGTACAACCCAACGAATGTGAATAAAGAGTTTTGAAGTCGGGCATTCGAGGGATTATTCGATCAGAGGCCAATAATGAAAACCTACCATTGAATACGAGGAAACCTGCCATTGAGGCATGCAAGCACCAAGGTACTAAGGTACAACTTTGTCATGGTTGGTGACTGAGTACGACAAAGGAAAAAGTAAACTCGGCACAGTTCCTTTTCTGTAAATAGTCTAGTGAGGTCAGATAAAGAGATAAACTTATACTCGTTAGACAAACCTTTTTACTCAATTTTTAATGAGCACAACAATGGTATCAAAAGCACTCAGAATATTTTTCATGTTTGGATCTAGAGCACGAAAAAGGAAAAAGTAAGCTCAAACCACTTTTCATATTTTTAACCAGAGCACGAAAAAGTGAAAGTAAGCTCGACACCTCTTACTGTTTTTAATGAACTCGAAGAAAGGTTAAAAGAATGCTCATGGTATCTGCTTCATTTTTCAACGAGCTTGCAACAGAAAATGAACTATGCTCAGGACGATGGTTTCATTTTTTAGCGAGCTCGAAGTTGAAGCTAAACTATTCTAGGAATGAGGTCCATTGATGGGTTCTCTCCCAACATGATTTCCATAGGTTGGTACCCACGGTGATATCCATTAGCAATTTTTTTCCCAACATGATGTCCAAAGGTTGAAAACTTGCCCCCAACACTATCAGCCAAAGCTAGCGACTTAAATCCAGTATGATGTCCAGAGGCTGGAGACATTCCCCCCAAGCATCGTTTCCATATTCCTGTGCTTCTTCTTCACCCAATTAAATTCTAGAGGGGTAATAAGAATGAGGATCAAGTGACACAAGCATATGAAATGACGGTTCAAGTCCTAAATCTGGTGGGAGACTTGACTCAATGGGAGAGGAATCTATTTCATTTTTTAACGAGCTTGACATAGAAAGGGAACTATGCACAAAGTATCCTATTTCATTTTCTTAACGAGCTTAAAACATAATGAAACTATGCTCGAAATGATGGTTGGTTTCATTTTTACACAAGCTTAAAACCAAAAGTAAACTATACTTGATATTGGTTCCTACCAACATGATGTCCAGAGGTTGGTTGTTTTCTCCCCATCATAAGAAGCTAGTGGTCTTAACTCTAGCATAATGTCGAGAGATTGGAAACATGCCCCTCTAAGCTTCTTCCATGACAAGAAGAGGCTATTGGTTCACGAATGTCTCAACTCCGACGTGGTGTCTAAAGCTGAGAGAGACGGTTGGCGATGGGGGAGGAACCACTAAGACATGCAGAACATTCAGGGAAGTCTGGTGGCTGGCAGTCATATGATGATTAGGTGTAACAAAGGAAAGTTGATCAATGGTCACTATGTTTCCATGATGAGGAAAATACATCGCTCGAAAGAGTGTGGACACTACAAATTTCATGGCATAGACATAATATCGCCCAAGAAACAAATTAAAATCTAAAGGACCTTGGACTACCATAACATCAATTCAGACAATTTTTCTCCTAAGGTAATAGGTAACTGAGGAAGGATCCCTAAAGGTCCAGTAGGTCTTCTATTAAAAGCCAATATCTGATCAGTGGCTGGAACAAGTTGAGGAGATCCTATAACTTTCCAAGCAGTTGAGGATAAAATACTAACAAAAGCTCCTTCATCAACAATAGTGCGAAGTATGTTCCTACAAGTAACTTCTATAGATATCTGGAAAGGAACACCCGAAGGAAGACCAGATTCTATTAGACTATTCCAATCAAAGGAAATGACTTGAGTACTTGGGGGGGGTTCTGTCGAAATGGGTAATGCCCCCTTGTCTAGAACAATATGAACTGATAAATAAAACATCACTGGTTTTCAGTTCACTCTCAACTAGAAGAGCAGGATGAGATGAAGATTGTGTCATGGTGACTACTTCAGTATCATAATTCTCCAATGAAAGAGAGGGATCGAGTGGAGCTGATGTCGACTTGACTACTTTAACTTCACTCTTCAAAGGAAAATCAGGATGAACTACTTGTTCTCCACTCTTTGAGGAAAGAGTGGGGTCAACCGAGGATGGAGCATGATCGACTACTTTATCAACCAATAAGGGGTCAAGGGACAACTTACAATATCCGGTTGGAAGGTGATTCTGGGATACATTGATGTCTTCCAACAATTTTGAAGCTTCATCCATGCGAGGACAAAGGTAAGTAAGGTGCATGTCCTTGCATAACAAACAAGGATTCTTGACTTTACCTTTCTGACCCTTAATCATAGAGTCACTGGTCGATGGGGTATCATCAGTATGATGTCCAGAGGATGATGATATAGGTTGTTTGGATGCTTTAGACCACTCTTCTAATACTTTGGAAAGACCGGGACAATCCTTAAGAAGGTGATTCCCCCTGCAAATCCTGCAAGGGAACTTGGGTTTTCGAGGTGTTGGACTAGAAAGAGCATCATTAGGAGCAACCGGTTGATGTTGGGTCTCTTTCTTAGTTTTCTTCTTCTTAACCTTCCTTTTCTTCTCCGTCTTATCCTCTTGATTACTAGCATCATTGCTTTTATTAGGCGAGGAAGAAGAAACAAAAGAAGATATATCTGATGAAGAAGATGAAGGATCAATTTGCTATTGATTCTCTCATGATGGAGAGTTAACATTTGAAGCATTAGGTGCATTCATGATGACTAGATTGGAGAATAACCATACTAGTAATCCTATAGACACTCCTTGAAAAGGGATCCCTTGATTGGTAGTCCCAAAAGGAGCTTGGGTGCGATGAGATGGATCCACCATGAAACACGACTAAGTGATGTGGGCGAAGTATTGCAAAAAGAGCTCAAAACCCCTTAGGCAAGCGAGCGTGCAAAAGGGGAGTTAGAAGAAAAAGAGGCACACAGGCCAAAAAGCAATCTCAAAAACTTTACTGTAACCGATACCACAACAAGCGAGCTATAACAAAGAGGCCAGAAAGCCAACAAGTAGCACTAAAACAAAAAATACCCTCTGCAAGGTAAAAGAGAAAGCAACCTCCTATCTAAGATTCAGAGACCTCAACAGATCGTATCCTCCGCAAGGTGATGAAATCCAAGTGGGACAATACAAAGTGAGATACCAAAAGATGAAGGGATATCCCTCTACCAAAAGGGATCCTGGGTAAAAGATTCCTAGAAGGAAGGTCACTAGGATACCTCATTCATGACACGTCTAGGAAAGTTTATTGGAGCTTATGCCTTTGAGCCCTTGTAAAACCAATACAGAGGCTGAAAAATACAAGGAAGACAATGGATTGATGTCCTTAGGCGCTAAGTGGAGTGCGATATTCCACAAAGTCCGTCTGGAACCAGTCCTTGCAGATTACCCCTGTGCAGCGGGAGGCCCTCTCAACAAATTGGTGTATAACCATGTCAAAAAATACAAGAGGATTTTAGTACCTTAAAGGAAAACAACTATGTCTCAGATGTAAAATGACAAGGGGAATTATTTGGATTCCTATCCCCAATGTCCTACCTAACTACACAATTATTTTTATGTCCTCAAATGAGGTTAATGTGTGTTTAGTTAGGGAATTAATTCTAAGGGTTTGTTGTTTAACTCCAGAGGAGCGAGAGTGCAACTTGGTGGTGTGTAGACTCGACCCAAAGCATGCAAAAATGGATGAATTTATGCAAGTCTTTTCTTTCAATGAACTTCTAGCTACGCGAGAGAGAGTTATTTTCATTCCCAAATGTACAACCCAATGCAAATGCAATTTTATCTTTTTAATGAATGATAACCAATCATCTAAAACCATACCCAAACTATCCTAAAGTGACAAAAACAAATCTTTCTATCAATAACAAATGCAAAAATTCTAATTTGTTTCCTATCTTTTTACACTTAAAAAAGACACATCTAAGCTACGGGAAGGAAAGATTCTGTACACGTTTCCAATCAAATGCAATGCAAAGAAAAACATCCAATATATTTTTGTAACTCAAATGCAATGCAAAGAAAAACAACCAATATATTTTTGTAACTCAAATGCACAAGAGCTTGAAATAATCTTTTCTTCCTCTTATGAATGTAATACCAAGAATGCCAAATGATCAAACTAATGGAAGAAGGAAATTTATGTTTCTCAAGCTTGTAAATCTAGCAAAGAGAGACAAAAAGAAGCTTTTCTTTGAAAAAAAATGGAAAGAAAGAATCAACATAATCCAATTGTCAATTTTTCGATAATTTCATTCAATATTATCTAGGATCACTATGAGAATAACATGTGCGGCATATCAATCATAAACACAAGAGACAATAGACACAGAGTTTCCTTGGGGAAAACCAAGAAGGTGAAAAACCCCGCATCTTCCTCAGAGACAGAATAAGACACAAACCAAGATCACAATGATCAAACCCAAAGAGATGTCTCTAGCAGATACTCCTTCTCCTCCACTTGTGCACCACTTTATCTCTTAGCTATGTGAGCTTGAGAAGTGAGTGAATGAATAGAATGAGAGAAGAACACCCTCTATTTATACACTGACTTGACCTGGCAATAAACTAACAGGGCCAACTTCCTAAGGAAGTCTAATAACCCAACCACATGACCTAACTAGGGCCAACCCCACATTGGTGGTCTAATAACCCATCAATACAAATGACGACACTTACAATGTAACTTGCGACACTTGCAAATACAAAAGACGACACTTCCAATCAGAGGAATAATACATCTCTGTTGGATATAAAATAAGGTACAAATGTAATATAAAAGTGAATATCTTCCAAAGTTACAAATACATCAACACTCCCTCTTAACTAGGAAGGTATTCTCTAGACACAGGTCATCAATACATATTGGCGCAAGTCTTCAATTCTGGATCTGGATCATCAGTACTGGATCACGGAGCATCATCATCATCACTACTACTGTACTCGACATCTCGATCACTGGGCTATCTCTGAATTCTTCTCGTCATAGGAAGTTCTACAGAGCCAACCCTTTTTCATGTTGGTTGTAGGCCTAGCCTCCTGCAGGTCTTCATCATCTCTGTCCATACTGTGGAATCCTCAGGACTTATTACATGCGTCAACAAAACCTCGAAAGAGCATCCTAGCTCAGACTATAGGATCTCCTAGGATCTTTTACATGTTGACTGTCACAAAACCTTAAAAGAGTGTCTTGCAACCTGCAAGAACTCTAAAGAGCATCCCAGGATTGATTACGAGCTTATTTCTCAACCTATTGGATCTCCAGGGCTCATTACATGTGACCCCCACCACAAAACCTTAAAAGAGTGTCTTGCATCCTGCAAGAACTCTAAAGAGTATCCTAGCACAGACTATAGGATCTTCAAGGCAGACTACATGTGGTTAGGAAAAACCTTCAAAGAGTGTCTTGCGACTTGCAAGAAATCTAAAGAGCATCCTAGCATAGACTATAGGATCTCCAGGGCTGATTACATGCCTCTAGTAGAAAAACCTAGAAAGAGCATCCTAGCTCAGACTATAGGATCTCCCAGGATCCTTTCTATGCTACATGCACAACCTGTCCATGGCCATGGAGTATCAACCTGATAATCATGATCATATTGATCATCATCATATAGTACATCACCCTGATGCACATCATCATCGCATGATCATCTTGATCATCGTCACAACATCGTCCTGATGCATATCATCTGGAGTATCATCCTAATACTCATCACATATAATCATCCTGATCATTATCATAGCATCGTCCTGATGCATATCATCTAGAGTATCGTCCTGATATTCATCACATATGATCACCCCGATCATCATCATAACATCGTCCTGATGCATATCATCACACATGATCCACCTGATCATGTAAAGCATCCACCTAATGCATATCATCACACATGATCCACCTGATCATGTAAAGCATCGACCTGATGCATATGATCATCCTGATCAATATCATGCAGAACATCAACCAGAGCATCGTCCTGATGCTCATCACATAGCGCTTACATCCACAGCCATGGGAAGGACCCTCCTATCATCATGCTTGGAATGGCTCCTACAAATGTGTCCCATCACTTCTTCCTCGAAGTATCTTCTATCTGAAGAACACCAAGCCTCTCTCTGAAGTACTCAAACTTCACTCTGGCTAGTGGTTTAGTCAACACATCAGCAATCTGCTCATCCGTTGCAACATACAGGAGCTTCACTGCTCCTCTCTGCACCATATCCTTGATATAGTGATATTTGATCTCGATGTGCTTCGACCTGTCATGGAACACTGGGTTCTCAGACAACTTCACACAACTCTGGTTGTCACAGAAGATACAGGTAGCATCCAATGAGAGATCAAATAACTTAGACAATAGCTTCCTAAGCCATACTACCTCACAACCGGACGAATAAGCTGCGACATACTCTACTTCAACTGTACTCAGTGCTATGCAGGACTGCTTCCTGCTAAACCAAGAGATCACACCGATCCCATATTGATGCAACACCCTGAAGTGCTCTTCCTATCTGTAGCACTTCTTGTCCAATCTGAATCAACATAACCCTCTAGGTTAAACTTTTGATTCGCATCATACTTGAGCCCATAATCAACCGTACCCTTTAGGTACCTCAGAATATGCTTCATAACAATCAGGTGAACATGTCTAGGATCCATTAGGAACTGGCTCAATGTGTTCACCGCAAAGCAAATATCTGGTCTCGTGTTCGTCAGGTACATCAAGGACCCAATCATCTGATGATACATCGTGACATCAAACGGCTCAGATGAAGCATCACACATAAGCTTCAGGTTCGATGCCATAGGTGTGGCCATGGCCTTGCAGTCCATCATCCCGAACCGCTTCAGGATATCTATTGCATACTTCCCTTGTCCAAGGAAGATTCCATCTGCACTCTGCCACACCTCCATACCTAGAAAGTAATGCATCATGCTCAAGTCCTTCATCTCGAACTCAGCAGAAAGCTTCCTCTTTGTGTCGGCAATCAATCCATCCTCACCTGTAACAAACAGGTCATCCACACACAATAGTAGTATCACTGGATTTCCTTCCTCAACCTTGTTGTAAAGGTTGGAATCCTCCTTTATCTTGGTAAATCCCAAACTGGATAGGAAGCTGTCTATCCTACCATACCATGTCTTGGGTGCTTGCTTCAAACCATACAAGGATTTATTCAACCTACACACATATGACTCCCTATCATGTGTCTCAAAACCGAGTGGCTGCTCCACATACACTTCCTCTTCGACTACACCATTCAAGAAAGTTGTCTTGACATCCATCTAGTGTATATTCCACTTCATCACTTGACTTGTATTTCTCTATGCTACCATCTGCAGCATGCTTGATCTTATAGATCCACTTGGAAGTCACAACAGACTTCCCTTCAGGTCTTGGGACCACATCCCAAACATCATTCTTCATGATCGAATGGTATTCCTCAACCATGGCATCCTTCTATTACTGCATCCCAGATCTTGGGAACTTCAGATTCTTCAATATATTCAATAGATAGTTTTCTTTGAACTTCGTTGCTGGAAAAAGTGTTGTAGTTCTTCTTTTGTAGGTGATTGTACACGATCTTTCCTACAAGTCAAATTCAATTGCATGATTATAATTTTCTCATAGTTTTTCAGAACAAAAATTTCACACATAAGAATATATGTCATACAGTCATGCAATTATGTTAGACAATGCTTCAATACAACATTTATCCATATCCCGTAACTTTCTAGATGCCTTCCATCTCTACCAGAACATTGTTAAGAGTTTGCACTACCCCCAACATGTCAGCAAAGAGGTTTCATTCTAGATAAGTAGCAATGGAATGTTGTATAATGCCATAGGCCACTTACCCATTACATGCATATTAGTAGTATACTGTTCATTAATGCAATTATTCTAATATGCATAATACACAAACTAAGTCTAGGAACATAAGTAAATACATCATTGAACAATATTATTTAAAAAATCATATATACAAGAAATGATGTTCGGGTACACAGGGTACTACCAAAGGACCGAACACCAAGAGAAACCACTTCACATAAACATATCATAGATCAACACACTGATGTTTTGACGTGGTTTAAACCCTCTTGAGGGAAACATTCCACGGGCCCGGCCAAATAGCTTCTACGGGACAATTTATTATGCAAAGAAAGAAAGTTACAAATGAGCTTCTCATAATCGATCAACTAAACAATGACCCTCCATGCTCTTTAAATAGAGATCATGGACCAATCGGGTGTTAAGCCATGGATCAAGGTTAGGTTTGATCTAAGAGAAGTTGAGCCGTCGGATCACTCTATGCCGGGAACATATCGTGACCGTCGGATTAAGTATTTACAAAAGCATACTAATGCATACTAAAGAAACACACTATCCCTAACAGATATATTACACAAGTTGATCTTAACTAACTCCTAAGTGTCTAAATATCCTAACATCCCCCCTTAAGAACAACTTGGGATATGATTGAAGGATTTACAAAAGTGACACTATTAGGAGAAGGAAGGAGGCATTAGAGCCTATCCCCCCTTAATGACAAGTTCCTGAACTCCTAACATAGATCAAAGTTTAGAAAACTTCGCTTCTGTAAGAGACTTGGTGAAGATGTCTACAACTTTATCATCTGTAGGGAAAAAGAGCACTTCAAGAACACGATCATGAACAATATTTCTGATGAAGTGCATATGTAGCTCAATGTGTTTGCTGCGTTGATGTAGGACTGGATCTTTGGCAAGCTTGATGGCACTTTGATTGTCGCACCAAAGTGGAGTAGGTTGCTGCTGCTCGAATCCAAACTCTAAAAGGATCTGTCGAAGCCATAAAGCTTCCTGATTGGCATTAACTGCTACTCGATATTCTGCCTCTGCTGAAGAAAGAGCAAGAGCTTGTTGTTTCTTACAAGCCCAAGTAATAGGTTCAGATCCCAGACTGAAAACATAACCTACAGTAGACTTCCGATCATCAGGATCGTCGGCCCAATCTGAATCAATGAAACCAACCAACAAAGGTTTCCCCCCCGTACTGTAATGAATCCCAAACTGAATTGTACCTCGAATATATCGAAGTATTCTTTTAGCTGCTTTCCAGTGACTTTCATGAGGTGTCTGCATATAACAGGCAACACGACCAACGGTAAAGCAAAGGTCAGGACAGGAATGAGTCAAGTATAAGAGACTACCAACAAGCTGACGATACAAGGTGGCATCGACTTCAGGTGAAGTACAAGTGGCAGAAAGTTTGACTCCAGACTAGAAGGGAGAAGGGGCTGGTGTACAATCTTCCATGTGAAAGCGATGGAGAAGGTCACAAGCATACTTAGACTGAGAAAGAAAGATTCCTTCTTTGGTTTGCAGGACTTGGAGACCAAGAAAATAATGCAAACGTCCTAAGTCTGACATTTCAAAATTTTGTTTAAGACTGGATTTCACATGGGTTATAAGCTTAGGGTCACTACTAGTAAGAATAAGGTCATCAACATATAGAACAAGTATGATGAGATGGTTTCCTACTTTCTTGGTATAGACATTGGGGTCAGAATGGCATCTAGAAAAACCAGTGTCAAGGAGAAAGTTATCCATTTTGGCATACCAAGCTCTAGGAGCTTGCTTAAGGCCATATAAGGATTTCTTAAGGCGGCAGACAAGGCTAGAGTTATTCTGAACATAGCCAGGAGGTTGTTCCATGTAAATTTCCTCCTGTAAATCACCATGTAAGAAGGTAGACTTGACATCCATTTGATGGACTTCCCAGTTGTGTAAGGCTGCAAGGGAAAGAACAAGGCGGATGGAGTTCATTTTTGCGACGGGAGCAAAGGTTTCATTGTAGTCAATCCCTTCAACTTGGGAAAAACCTTTGGAAATTAACCTTGCCTTAAGTCTTTCAACACTTCCATCTGATGCATACTTAGTTCTGTAGACCCATTTACATCTGACAAATTTTCTTCCTTTTGGAAGAGGTACAAGATCCCAAGTATCGTTCGCCATTAAGGAACGATATTCTTCATCCATGGATGCATCCCAATCTGGATTCCCTGAAGCTTCTGCAAAAGTTTCTAGATCATGATTCTCGGAAACTTGATCCAAAAGAGAAGAGGCTCGCTGAAACTGAGAACATGTTCGACGTTGATCTCTAGGATCGCCGGCAAGATCACCAGCTGCTTCACATGTTGAACAGACCCATCGAGGAAGCACTTGTGCTAGTGCAACTGGAGGAACATGAGCAGGCGGAGGTGGATTTTCATCCTCACTGTCATCATTAGAAATTGGAGTTGGAAACCTGTCAAGGAAGTTGGAAGAAGAAGAAGAAGAAGGCACAAACGCCGAATCAGGCTCGCAGGCCAAAGATGACACAATCGCCAAGTTAGGCTCGCAGGCCAAGAGATTTTCATCAAATTTAACATCTCTTGTAATGATTATATCATGAGAATGTGGTTGAACAAGTCTATAAACTTTTACATCTTCAGAATATCCAACAAATATGCACTTTTCACTTTTAGGCGGCAATGCTTTCCGTTTTTCATCAGGAATGTGAGCCCATGCTTCACTACCAAACACACGGAAGTGACTTACATCAGGTTTAGTTTTACTCCATGCTTCTTCCGGTGTTATACCTTGTAATGCTTTAGTGGGAGTGCGATTAACTATGTAATTTGCACAATTAATGGCTTCAGCCCAAAATTGAAGACTTAGTCCCTTAGATTGGATCATACAATTAGCCATTTCTTTTAAAGTGCGGTTCTTCCGCTCAGCTACACCATTTTGTTGTGGTGTATATGGAACAGTGTGTTGTTGTTGGATGCCTTGTTCAGTGCAGAAAGTAGTGAACTTATTGTTAACATATTCTCCTCCATTGTCAGATCTTAACTTAATAATTTGATGACCAGATTGTTTTTCAACAAGGGCCTTGTATGCCAAGAACATGTTAAATACTTCACTCTTAAGTTTTAGGAAATAAACCCAAGTGCGTCTGGTGTAATCATCAATAAAAGTTAAGAAATATTTGAAACCAGAAAAGGAAGTAGATGGAAGAGGACCACACAAGTCACTATGCACAAGCTCCAAGGGAACCGAGGCGTGCCAAGAGGCACGTTTTTCAAAACTGTCCCGATGATGTTTTCCGAGTACACAACCGGAACAAACACCATCTCTGCAAGATATCATCGGAAGACCTGTCACCATATTTTCTTTACATAGTTGTTGCAATGAGCGATCATTTAAGTGACCAAATCGCTCATGCCAAAGTTTTCTCAAGTTATCACTATGAGCAACAAAAACTGAAGGGAAAGCTGATGACCCAAAGTTGTTAAACTTGTACAACCTGGTAATATCATCAACAATTCCGGTAGCTAGGACCTGTTGAGGATCTTTAAAATCCTTGATTACAACTTGGTGAGATGTAAAGGTCACAGTTTTACCTTCACCAGAATGAGTGATCTGATAGACTGATAACAAATTGCAGGAAATTCTTGGAACACATAGTACATCACTAAAATGACCATTATCTACTGGAACTGTTCCAGCTCCTACAACACTTAGAGATCTATCATCACCAACAAATATTTGTTTGGTGTTACATTCATGCATAGTAGAAAAGATGGCTTGATCCTTAGCCATATGATAAGATGCTCCAGAATCAATGAGCTATTCATTTGAAGTAGAAGAAGAAGATGCATTATAAAAATAACCAGAAGCATAAAGTGTTTGTCCATGAGAGGTAGATTCTGAAGACGAATCTAGGCTGATGTGGTGCTTCTTCATTGCTGCTTCCAAGGCTGCCATCTTCTTGAAACACTTAGATTCATCATGATTATCTTTCCCGCAATAGTTGCAATGACGCTCAGTCTTCTTTCCTTTTGGCTTGGATCATTTGTCATTTTTTAAAGAAGGAGCTGACTGAGAGGGTTTGGGACCCTTATTTGACTTATTATTGTGAAAATTTTGTTTCTTGGGAGGCTTGGACTTTTCTTTCTGTTGGGACAATAAGGTTTTCCCAGATGTATCTGCATTGTTGATTATTCCAAGATGAATGAGTTTATCTTGTTCTCTAATCAAGGAATCACAAAAGGACTCAAGACTAGGATCTTGATAGCTAGCTGCATTCAAGGATGCTTTCATGGAGTAAAATGTAGATACAAAAACAGAATATGTAGGTCCAAGTTTGGAAAGAATATGATAAATGCATTGTTTGTCTTCCCTCTCAATCTTACATTCTACACATAAGAGTTTAAGAGTTTTGTACTTAGATAAATAATCTTGAATGCATGAAAAGTCACTTGGATTTAAAGAAATCAACTCATTTTCGAGTTGGTGACCTCGAATTTCATTGTGTTTACCAAACACAGATTCCAACTTGTCCCAAGCAGCATTAGGTTCATTAATTCCAGATATGTGGAATCGCAAATCAGTAGAGATTGACATCCCAATCAATCCATGAGCTTCATCACATCTATTTGCCCATTTTATTTTCTATATCATCATCAGTGGGTTCTTTTTATTTCCCTGTTGTAATTCTAAAAAGTCCCCTACTTCGTAGAACATCCTCCATACAAGATTTTCATGAGAAATAGTTGGAACGGTTAAGTAGAATATCACAAGGGGCAGCCATATTTATAAATTAATGGTTGTAAAAGAAGAAACCAATAGTCTGGATGTGAAGAGCTCGAAAAAATAGGCGGTTTAAAAAAAAACGGCACTAAAAACTGACTCTGTATGATGAAGTTATGCTTGAACAAATAAACTGTTGAAGATGTCCCCAATAGTGATGTGGCAGCTAGAGAATGTCCAAAAAAAAGAACCCCCTCTTCCTAAGATGAACCTTTTGACAATCACTTTACAAGAAAGTTGCTTTAAGTGAACCACTTTTGTAAAATAAGTGATTTCAGTTTTACAATGATATTACTTTTAAATAGTGCAACAAGAAAAAAACTTAAGTGACTCACTTGTATTTTTATTTTTTATTATTTAAGTGAGATGCACTTTTACAATAAAATAACTTGAAAATAGAAATTGCATGCACTTTTTCTTTTAAAAGTAACTTCCTAAGACTTGAACTCAAGACCTATTAAGGAATAAAGCAACTTTGAACCAAGTGAGTTGGATTAAAAGGTATGTAAAATATGGGAATGAGGAAGGGGGATTTTTTTTTTTACTCTTCTTGCTAGGTTTGCGTGCTTGCCCTTTTTCCTGCAAAACACACCACAAATCGAAACAAAATTTTTTTTTCCACACTTGTGGAGTTAGATCTTGTTAGCTTGCCCGGAAATTCTACGTTTTCTCTCTGTTTCTGATTTGCCGAGATCGCGCAAGGTGCACGGCAAAGAGCATATGCAGCCGAGAAAAACCCTTTCCCTTTCTGTTTTTGATTTTCCGAGATCGCTCAAGGTGCACGGCAAAGAACATACGCAGACGGGAAAGCAACAATCCGAACCCAAAAAAAATCTAACAGTAAAAAAAATGAAATATGAGATTTTTTTCTTTTTAAAAAAAGAAAATAAAAAAATGCGTCACTGTAACATTATACCTTTAGATCTGATGAAATACGCGTTTCTGGAGCAACCGAGAACTGTTTTCGATCAAATGAAAACTATTTCCTAATGGAAACGATGCTCCGGATTCAAAGGAACACCTCCCACAGCCCAGAAATGCACAGAAATACCAGAACTAGAAACCCTTTCGAGTTTCGGTAACAGCAGTTCAAGATCTAGATCATAACCGGAAGCGGCACTTCATAAAAGCTTTCATACCATGTTCGGGTACACAGGGTACTACCAAAGGACCGAACACCAAGAGCAACCACTTCACATAAACAGATCATAGATCAACACACCGATGTTTTGACGTGGTTTAAACCCTCTTGAGGGAAACACTCCACGGCCCCGACCAAATAGCTTCTACAAGACAATTTATTATGCAAAGAAAGAAAGTTACAAATGAGCTTCTCATAATTGATCAACTAAACAATGACCCTCCACGCTCTTTAAATAGAGATCATGGACCAATAGGGTGTTAAGCCACAGATCAAGGTTAGGTTTGATCTAAGAGAAGTTGAGCCGTCGGATCACTCTATGTCGGGAACATATCGTGACCGTCAGATTAAGTATTTTCAAATGCATACTAATGCATACTAAAGAAACACACTATTCCTAACGGATATATTACACAAATTGATCTTAACTAACTCCTAAGTGTCTAAATATCCTAACAAATGACAATTCAAATACTATCTTTATTTGTTTGTTGGGTGGACTTCCTATTAATCTTTGCTTCCTTTCTGCAACTCCATTATGTTGTGGATTGTAACGAGTGGTCAACTCCCTCTTAATCCCTGAATCGCCACTCAGAGAACTGGATGACATTGGACTGCATACATCGGAGTGGATAATTTCCAAGATTCTTTATGCCTTGCTTTCATTGCTTGGAAATGCTTTCTTTGTGTTCTTTTCTTTTGCACATCCTTTGAAAATACCTTCATGCTTTGACTGGATTTCAGGAAGACCTTCTACTGCTTTGCTTGTAATTGGAAGTGATCTATAGTGCATGTGCGCAAGCCTTGTATGCCAAAGTTCACTTGTCTCCATGGATTCATGTACCATGGCATGTTCAAGTTGTCCCTTCAATTTGTACAATCCTCCCTCTTGCTCTCCAATCACCACTGCATCATCTATTGTCTTACCCTTTGGCCACATGAGTACTTGGCCATCTATAAATGCAACTCTCATTCCCTTTACATCCAAAGATGATATGGAGAGAAGAATCTTCTTGAGTCCATGTACATATAGAACATCTTTCATCTTCAAATACTTCCCAGAGTCTAACTTGTAGGAGGCTTCACCACTTCCTTTTATAGGATATTGATAGTCATCCCCAAGTTTCACCTTGTGAGCTGACTCATGTTCAGATAGGTCTACAAAGGATTCTTTAAATCCTGTCATGTGTTTGGAAGTCCCACTATCAATAAACCAATCATCACATCCATGTGAGATAGTACCTGTGGGAGCAGAGATCATCACATATTCTTCCTCACTTCAAGAGTCTTCACTTTCTACCCTATTCTTCTTCTTGGGAGGTTCATCATCCTCAGCAACATGAGCATGATATCTTTTCTTGTTTCTTTTCTTCTTGTTTTTGCGGTTGTTCTTTTTGTTCTTGGGACAATCCGAAGCAAAGTGTCCTTTCTCATCACAAATGAAGCATCGAACATGAGAGAGATCTTTCTTCTTTTGATGGAAGTGAGAATGTTTCTTGTTGTGAGATTTCTCCCTCTTAAACTTACTTCCCTTAGTGTGTGCTCTGAGGGCTTGGTCTTCACTTCCCATCTTTTCTTCTTGGGCCACAAGCCTAGCTTCTTCTTGTGAACATTCCTCCCATAGTCTACTGAAAGAGATCAATTTATTTCTTGCACAAATTCCTTGGATGAAGGAGTCCCATGACCTAGGTAGGCCATTCAATATGGTCATGAAAATTTCTCCATTCTCCACCACTTCATCCACAACTTCAAGTTGTTCCTTGATTTGAGAGACCTTAGTAAAGTAGGATTGGATGGTCTCTCCATTCTGGATCTTTAACCCTTTCAATTGGTTCCGCAGAGTCATCTTCTGATTTGTGTTCTTTCCTTCAAACAACTTGGTCAAGGAGTCAAATATCTCTTTAGGTGTCTTTAGGGAAGACACATGGGGTATGAGATGGTCTTTAATAGAATCAACAATGATTCTCTTGGCTTTGACCAAGTTCTTCTTTTGTAATGCCTTAGCCTCTTCTCCCTCTAGAACTAGAACCTCTTCACTTATGTAAGTGTCCAACGCATTCTCTTCTAGGATTAACCCAATCCTATACTTCCATGCTCGGAAGTTGTTAGCTCCTTCAAGCTTATCCTCAAGCTTAGTGTGGTGAGACATCTTAAAGAGTACTTCAAATGAAAATAGAAAGTTTAGGTATTACCACTTGATTTGCTGAAAACTGGATATAGAGCTGGATTAGGGTTTATTAGAGAAACCCTAAAAATTCAGACTTTGAATTCCAAACTTTTGAATGGATGGAAAGATGCACCCTGCTGAGCTGATCAAGCTAGTATACTTCAAACTTGAAATCTGCAAAAGTTGACCCCTCCAAATTGCCTTTGAAACTTCTGGATTTCCTCGACAGGATCCTGAACTAGGGTTTGATATTGCTAGCGGTTCTACCCAGCCAAAAGGTTCGATCTTGTGCTCTAAACTTCAATTTTTCTAAGGATATTCCAGCCGTGGTCGCATTTTCCAAAAATTTCCACTTTTGCAGAAACCCTAATTTTCCAACCAAAAAGTTTGATCTTAGTCTCTAAACTTCGATTTTCTTGAGGAGTATCCAGCCGTGGATTCAGATTCCAAAATTTTCAACTTTTTTCGAAACCTTAATTTCCCGTAGTAGTGACGGGCCAAAAACCTGAAAATGCTCAGAATTGAATTCTGTCTCGACAGAAAGATGCGCCCTTGCTAGGAGAGTCAATCTAACCTCCTTCCTTTGATGATCTTTGGATAGAAACCCAAAAATTAAGAAGCCCTAGGTTCCGCAGCTGCACAGTGCCTTCTGCTTAGGTCAGCTCTGATACCATGTTAATTTTTCGATAATTTCATTCAATATTATCTAGGATCACTAAGAGAATAACATGTGTAGCATGTCAATCATAAACAAAAGAGACAATAGACACAGAGTTTCCTCGGGGAAAACCAAGAAGGTGAAAAACCCCGCAACTTCCTCAGATATAGAATAAGCCACAAACCAAGATCACAATGATTAAACCCAAAGAGATGTCTCTAGCAGATACTCCTCCTCTTCCACTTGTGCGCCACTTTCTCTCTTATCTATGCGAGCTTGAGAAGTGAGTGAATGAATAGAATGAGAGAGGCACACCCTCTATTTATACACTGACTTGACCTGCCAATAAACTAACAGGGCCGACTTCCTAAGGAAGTCTAATAACCCAACCACATGACCTAACTAGGGCCGACTCCACACTGGTGGTCTAATAACCCATCAATATAAATGACGACACTTACAATGTAACTTGCGACACTTGCAAATACAAAAGACGAAACTTCCAATCAAAGGAATAATACATCTCTGTTGGATATACAATAAAGCACAAATGTAATATACAAGTGAATATCTTCCGAAGTTACAAATACATCAACACTAATAACCAATAAATAGATAAAGATGGAAAGGAAACAAAGTGCAAAACCCAAGAAAATGACTTCAAAAGACAAGGATGTCCCAAGTTTTCAAAGCTAATCAAAGCAATCCAAACGACACAAAACATCCCAAAAGGTTGAAAAAACCTTAATATGGGTCAAAGGGACTGTAGGATACACGATCCTTGGCCCCCCGACCATGAGGGTTATTTTTTTTTAATTTGATGTTTATTTTAATCAAATATATTGCAAAAAATCCCTAAAAATGCAAACAAATAGACACTCAAACTGTTGATGCAAGAGCACTTATAGATCCTAACATACAACAAGCAGTCAGACAAATAACCTTGGTTCAATAGACCATGGTAAACCCCAACAAAAAGCTTCCAAAAAACCCAAAACAAAGGATTTTCACCCCTATACATACCAACACAAAGCGAAAATATGAGATTTTCGTGCCCTGAAACACTGTGGGGTAGCGGAAATAAGGAAATTTTCGTGCCCTAGACTAATGCAGGGGCGCAAAAATATGGGTATTTTCGCTCTGTAGTGAACAGGGAGGGCGCGGAAATATACTGTAGGGAGGAAAGGGTGAATGTCTGAGAAGAAAATTATGCATTTCTGAGTTTGCAGACCCAAAGAACTTAATAATGAGGATCAAAATGGTAAGTAAAGGTCCAAAACTGGTAAATAACAGAGATCAAAGATACAATTTTGAAGATTTGATGGCAAAAATAATCTAGGATTTCCCTAGCGGAGTCGCCAATTTCTGTTCTAGTAAATTCGTTCTACGGATAGTTAAACTTACTCAGATATTAAACTAGGTTTATACAAGTCTAATCTAAGACAACTAAGTAACAAGTGGGACCTTAAACTCCTAGATCTAATTCAATGTATGAATATCAGAGCATTGAGAAAGAATAGAAGGTGTGACTTACCTTAGATCAGTCGGTTGTCCTAGCTCCAGTTCCAAGCTTGATGTCCAAGATGTGAACCTATGTGAGCAAGACAAACACAATATCTCCAAATACCAAATACAATGATTAAGATCTAAATTATAATGAAACATGTCATGAATCCAAATTCGTAAGAAACATAATATGGGAGAATAAGTCAAGTTGTATTAAGGTAGCTTAAAGAAGATGAATACAATGTTACCCTTGATGTCCAAGCAGTAGCGTCTCCTTCCAAGCCATCCTCCTTGCTATCTCTGCAAAACCTCCAAGATCATAGGTTTGATTACTCCAAAGTTCTCCCCTTAGCTCATGGATGGCCTCCCTCTTATAGGATTTGGGAAGACAACCACAAAGAGAGGAAGGTGGATCTAGGTGAGTGAATGGTGGATCGAGAGGTTGAACCAGGCCAAAGAGGGAGGATGAGTTAGGATTCGAGGGGAATCCTAATCCCAAGAAAATCTCTTCAAAGATAAGATCCACTTTCCAAGCCAAGGATTATTTAAGGTAACTTTCGCGCCCCAGGAACTAAGCAAGGCGCAAAAATGTTGTAATTTTCGCACCCTTGCAGGCATGCAGGGCACGAAAATGTTGAATTTTATCACCTTGCACCACTAGTAGAGCACGAAAATATTAGTAAAGTGTGCTCAATGAGGTGAAATTTTGACCCAGTGAGGTGGCTTTCGGTTGTGGTGAGTTTGATTTGTCTCCAAGGACTCCAAGGAATGCCAAGGAGGGGACCAACAAGGTAGAAGTAAGGTCCAACACTCGTTAGGAGGTAGTTCCATTAGGTTCCGCATGGTGATATGACATGAAGACGTGAAATGGCACTCAAAGTGATACTTTGAGGTATAACTATTACAAAGAAAAATTCCTATGGCTCGGGGCAGACCACAATAGATAGCTGACTACCGGAAAATAACTCAATTCCCAATGCAATGCTATATAAATGACATTGCTAAGATAATGGAGAAAAGACCAACCTTCAACCGGATGTTCGAAGTAGATCCCCGTTGACCTTTCAACCTCTACACTTGAACTTGCAGATTAGTGTCAACAACAAGTACAAGCAAGTGCATATAACATGTGAAAGACATTAGCATAATCAATAGCATGATCCATGATATCATAAGAAAATGTAACCCAATGTAATTTAACAACATTCACAGCATCAATTGGACGAGAAAAATGAGTATTTCCATTAATGAATAACAAGAAGTACAATATACAACCTCTTGCCGGCAACCAATCTGAACCAAGAACTGGGTCTCTCCACTTGTGCCTCCATCACTTCAATCCCCCATGCAATGGAAAAATCAAACTATGAAAGGAGTTTGGTAGGTGAACATAAGTTGTTCACAACAACAAGGATCAATGAGTGTAAACTCAAGTCACGAAAAAAATCCACTAAAGTTATCTTGCTCTCTCTTTCTCCTCCCTTCCATACACCATAAGAGCTCAATATATAGCCTTCCAAAGGTAAGTGAAAGGTCGAATCGAGTCGTTTCGGGGCATATGGAGGGCCAAAGGTCACCCTAAGACCACTTTTTGGGAGTAAAAAGTAATTATATATTGGTTTTTACCATTTAACTTGGTGTGTGTTGGCTATAGTGGAACAGCCTGCGTGTACGTTGGCTATAGTGGAATAGCTAGTGTACAAGAACAAAAATAGGGAAAAATGTGTTCCTGGAGGATAAAATGTGGATCTGAGTCAATAAAATGGATCCTAAAGGCCAATTAATGCTGATGCTCACAAGGTGGAAAATTACGCTGTAATAATAACAAACATATTTTGGCTTTTAGTTGAACTAGAAGACTAAGGCAAGATGGAAAAATTTTGTCCGGTGAATGTTTATGGCCCTACTATAGTTGGAAAAAAAGAATACTTTTGGAACTCACTAGTTGCACAAAGAGAATGGAGGATGTCCAATCCATGTATCATAGCGGGGGATTTTAATGTAACCATATCAATTGATGAGAGAAAAGGAGGAACCAAAGTTAGGAACCCATTTGGAGAAAGGCTAGAAGATATACAAAGTGCTTGGAATCTAATAGACATCAAACCAAAAAAGAGGAATTTCACCTAGAACAATAAGCAGTCTGGGCTGGGACATATTGCTGCAAGACTCGATAGGTTTCTAGTGAGTTCTTCCTTCCTTAATAATCCACGCATTTCAAATACTAAAATCCCGTCTTTAGCAATTTTTGACCACAGACCTATATCCCTCTACTTCATGAGATTTGGCAATTTAGGCCCTATCCCTTTTAGATTCAATCTGGTTTGGATGAACACAGATGGTTGCACGGATGTTATGAGAGAGGCCTTGGAACATCGTGTAATAGGTTCCCCTGGATTGATTTGGGAATCTAAATTAAGAAATGCAAAGCTAGCCTTAAATAAGTGGGTAGCGAGTAATTCCAAAGATCGAGGTTTGGAAAAAAAAGAAGCACAAGAATCCTTGGATCAATTGTAAGAAAATATGGAAGATAACCCCGTCACTGAAGAAATTTTGATAAAGGAAAAAGAACTAGACAAAAAAATCCATGATTTTGCTAGAAAAGAAGAAGAGGAGTGGCGTATGCGATCCAGAATTCTATGGCTGAAGGGAGGAGATAGAAATAATAAATTCTTCCACAATCAGTACAAGGAAAGGTGGAGAAAAAATACAATACCGGAGTTGGACAAAGAGAATGTAGGAAAAATCACTGATCAACAAGAGATCAAAAGAGAGATTAAGGATTTCTTTGAAAAAATTTATAATGAAGAATAAGAGGTGACCAAAGATGAGATGGAGCAAATGTGTGAGGATATTCCCTCTCTCATTTATGAAGAAGACAACATCTCCCTCTATGAACCTGTTTCAGAGGAAGAAGTCCGTAAGGCTGTGTGGTCCCTTCATCTAGACAAAGCGCCAGGTCCCGATGGATTTACAATACATTTCTACAGGAAAAGATGGACTTTTATCAAAAGAGACCTCATCAGAATGTTGAATTGGACAAGGAGAAGAAATCGTATAGGAGGGTCTACAAACTCTTCCTTCATTGCCCAGGTCCATAAAGAAAAGAATCCATTTGCCATAAATAGATTTCGCCCATCTCTCTCTGTAACTCCTCTTACAAGATTTTGACCAAAATCCTTTCAAACAGGGTCAAGAGACATCTTCCCATATTAATATCAGAAAATCAAGGCGGATTTGTCTCTAGAAGACAAATCTATGACAACATACTGTTGATTCAAGAGGCCATTCATTCCATTCAAAAGAGAAAAGATGCAGGTATGGCTATTAAACTTGATTTATCCAATGCCTTTGATAGAGTTAGACATGAATTTTTAATGTTAACTCTTGAAAAATTTGGATTTTTTGATAATTTTATAAGGTGCGTCAAAGCTTGGATTGGGTCCCCTTGGATGGTTCCCCTTGTAAACGAGAGGCCCACTGCCTTTTTTCAGTATTTCCAGGGGTCTTCGTCAAGGATGTCCTTTGTTTATGTTCCTTTATATCCTCGTTGTAGATTCTTTTAGTAGGAGACTCAGCAGACTAAGGCATGAAAGAATCATTTTGGGAATTACGATAGCTCGAGGAGTTCAACCCATAAATCATGCACAATTTTCAGATGATATGATTCTGATGGGGAATGCTTCAGTGCAGATAGAAAGGAACTTTAAAGGTATCTTAGACCTTTATCTTGGCCACTGGGGGTCAAGCCAATTAAAATAAGATCAACCTTTATGGATGGAACTATAATCCAAAACTTCTAAGGGGATTAGAGATGACTTTTAGGGTTAAAGTAAATGTTGAATGGAATTCATTCAAATATCTGGGAGTTCCCATCACCAGGAACAATGCAAATAATTCCATATGGACTTTGGTTACTCAAAAAATTAAAAATAAGATTCATTCTTGGAGAATGCGGTGGCTAAACTTGGTAGGCAAGGTTACCCTTATTAAATCTGTCCTCTCTTCTTATCCGATTTTTATTGGTGCAATGCTTCTGGCTCCAAAGAATGTAATGAACAATATCAATATAGAAATCCATAAATTCATGTGTCAAGGAGGCAAAACTCAAGGGAAAAAATTCCATCTAGTAAATTGGAACATTGTAAAGGAAGCAAAGAGGATAGGAGGGCTTGGCATCAGAGAACCTAGTCAAATAAATAGAGCTATGGGAGCCAAACTAATTTGGAGAATGATATCTGGAAAGAAGGAATGGTGGAAATAAGTTATCAGGAAAAAATATATTAAAAAACATCGCTTAAGAAGTATAGATCTTTCGTTGGTTGGGAAAGGCACCAACATCTGGAACCTATGTAAAACCTATGTTGGTTTAATTAAAGACAATCTCTATTGGATTCCTAAGAATGGGAAGAATATTGATATCTGGACAGACAACATTCTTGGTTCACCCCCTCTTGGCTCACTTCCATGGTTAGCAGGGATTCGAGAATGGATGCAAAGTTCAAGTTTTCATGACATATCTGTATGGAAGAATTGAGGGGCTTGGAAGGGATGGCCATCTCTGAATCCACTAGATCAGTTAAAACATGAGTACTCCTCTCTTCAATCGTATCTTCATGGAAGAGATCCCTCTCATCTCAACATCAAAGATAGTCGAGGATGGGGACGTACTAGTTATTACACTGTCAAGGATGGATACAACACTCTCGAAAACAATATCAGTAAGCCAACTTTGAGGTATTGGAAAAAAGTATGGAATCCCGACTACATTCCAAAGATTAATGTCTTCTTCTGGCTGTTAGCTTACAATAAACTCCTCATAGCTGACAATATTCGAAAGAGAGGGTTAGAAGGACCTACGCGATGTGCCTTATGTAAATACTCTTTTGAAAATGCCCAATACCTCTTCTTAGACTGTGTTTTCTCCAAGAAAGTATGGGGAAAAGTAATGGGATCTATGTGTGAGAATTTCTCTCCTCTAGGGCAGGTTGTGGAAATGATAAAAAAATTGGAAAAGCTTCTACCCGAGCTCCTTATATAAAAAACCGACCCTTCTAAGAATTTGGAAAGTGATCCATATGAATATCTGTTGGAAGGTATGGATAGAAAGGAATAAAAGCATATTTGAGGGGAAGAAGAAAGATCATAATCGAGTAGCTTTCAGAGCCATAAATATGATAGCAGAAAGTCTCAACTCCAAAGGTATTTCTCTTCCGAACTCGGAAGCCATTACAAAGAAATAATCCATGTGGTGCAAGAACTTTGTGATGACAGTATCAAGTAATCTTAATCTAAAGATGGCTCCTTTGGAATGGGAAATAAGAAAGAATAAAGAAGAATTCAATCAATGGTGGAGATCACAGAATAAATTTTCCTAATTATTCGATGAGGCATCTAAAGGTAATCCATGGGATGCAGGTGCGGGGGGATTAGCTTTGATCCCAAAGGAAAAATTGTAATCTCTTTTGCATGGGGACTGGGGAAAAAATATAATAACGTAACTGAATGGTTATCCCTTCTTCTTGGCCTATAAACTGTTGCTAAATTAAATGTTGGTAATCTAATGGTTCTTGGAGATTCGAGACAAGTCATTCAAAAAATGAGAGATGGCTATGAGAATGGAAATCCCTGGTGTAAAAGAATATATAACCGAATCTCTCATCTAAACATTCCTCAAGAAGTCAACTACCTTCACATTCTAAGAGAAAATAATAAGATGGCTGATGAGCTAGCTAATAAGGGAGTCAACATTGGTCTAGGAGTTGTGAATTATTGGAACGATAAACAAAGCTTCATATTTATCCCGTAGGATGGTTAGCCTCTCCCACGTACATCTGAATTGGAGCTATTGGAATTATGTGTTGTCCTCAACCAAGCTACTTGGGAGGGCGTGTGGACATGAACAAGATGGCATCCATCCCATTATTGGCAGAAGACACGCTGCAACATTAAATGAGAGATGTGCCCAAGGCTCTAAGCCTCTTGGCATTTGTTCTGGCATGATGTCTCGCACTCCGTCTTTTTCGTGGGTATAAGGGAAGGTTTACGGAGAAGGATCACAAGGGATGTGGAATTATTTGGACTATCTCTCCCTCCATTATGGGGCTTGCGCTAGAATTTTCTCTGAGAGAACAGAGCAGAGGCTCTCCTTGCCCACCCTATCTCATTTCACTGCTTATGCTGATTGTGCCAATCCCTCTGTAAATTCGTCAGTATTCATGGACGGTATGGCTTATTTAAAGGCTAGTATAGAAGATCTCAAGCAACATCTCAGGAAGGTTTATGAAGTGGTTTGCGTCGGCATCAAGGAAAATCGTGATTATGCAGAAGATATGAAATACATCTCACAACAACTCACCTACTAGGACTCTCACATCGATGATTTAGAGAGGAACATTACTGAAATCATGGGAACTGTGGACATTATCAAAGACGAAATTTTAAATATGTCAAAAATGACACAGTGTAGTCATTGTCAGGAGACTCCATGTGAATATATGCTTCCTATGGATGAATCCTCTTCCCACCAACATGTTTAGGTTCTGCTTGGTTTCTAGGAATGATACCCTTGTCTCCTCTGTTTGAATGTATTTTTGTAAATTGCTAAATTTTCAGTTTGTAAAGGTTTACCCCTTCTCAGTTATGGAAACACATATGAAGCATAACCGAAAATTCTCTAGATCAGAGACAAATCAAATTTTGACGGCTTCTCTACAGAACATTTCTAAGCTCAAGTTTAAGCTTCCGTTTTGCAATGAATGGATGTGCACAAATATTTTATAATATACACCCTCTTTTCAGTTTATGTTAAAAAAAATCATACATGAAGCAAGCATAGTGGAGGATATGGCTACATATATTCCCAAAATTTATGTAGCATTTGATAACAAGAAGACGAAACACTGGCCAATATGATTGAGGTTGAAGGTAATATTAATGATCAACCCATTTCCAGTTTAAATGATTTAGGGGTAAGCCATAGTTATATTGTTCCTAATTTGGTTGAAATATTTTAAGTTAAAGAAAAGCAAGCATGGTAAGTCATGGTGGATACAATTGGCTACCAGAACCAAAAGAAGAATCAGTGAAATGGTTAAAAGTTGTTCCTTTTATATGAATGGACTCCATACATCTGTAGATTTGAACATAATATCACTTGGTTCTTATGATATACTTATTGAAATGGATTGGTTGGCTGCACACTATGTCATGTTAGATTGCCATCACAAGACTCTCACTTGTCTTGATGAAGAAGGAAAGCATAAGATAGTGAAAGGCATTCCAAGGCCTATTTCTGTAAGGCAAGTTTCAATAATGCAGTTAAAAGGATATTTCAGAAAAGGCTGTTAGATGTATGCATCTCATGTGGAAGAACCAAAAAATGATAAGGGCCCAACCTGAAAGATTTTCCAATATTACAGGAATATGCAGATGTGTTTGAAGAAATACTAGGATTACCACCAAAAAGAGATATTGATTGTTCCATTGACTTGGTTCTTGGAGCTGCCCTAGTTTCCAAAATACCATATATAATGAGTATGGATGAATTGAAAGAGTTACAAATGTAGCTTGAAGAATTGTTGAAGAAGTGGTGCATATGACCAAGTGTGTCTCCTTGGGGAGCACCAATACTCTTTGTAAAGAAGAAAGATGGAACCTTGAGATTGTGTATTGACTTAAGGAAATTAAATAAAGTTATAGTGAACAACAAATATCCTCTTCCTAGAATTAATGAATTCTTTGACCAAATGAAAGGGGTAAGTAGTTATTCCAAGATAGACTTGAGATCAAGTTATCATCAAGTGAGAATAAAGGATGAAGGTATCAACAAAACAACCTTCAGGACCCAATGTGGTCATTATGGGTTTGTGGTATTGCCAGTTGGATTATCAAATGCACCAACTACTTTTATGTGCTTAATGGATGGCATATTTAGACAGTAGTTGGACAAGTTTGTCATAGTATTTTTATATGACATTCTCATTTATTCAAAATTAGTGGAGGAGCATGAGGAACATTTGAGATTAGTTCTATATGTATTAAGGGATAATCAATTATATGCCAAGCTAAGTAAATTCTCATTCTATCAAAAACAAATTCAATTCTTGGGACACATCATATTTAAAGAAGGGGTAGCAGTAGGCCTAAGGAAGATTGAAGCTATCATGGGGTGGTATACACCTAGGAATGTAACAGAAGTCAGATCATTTATCAGACAAGATGGATATTACAGAAGGTTCGTAAAGGGATTCTCAAAAGTAGCATATCCAATTACATCCTTGCAAAAGAAGGGATTCAAATTTGAATGGACAACCAAGTGTGAATAAAGTTTCCAATAGTTGAAAAGGTTACTTACCAATGCACCAATTCTCAACATTGTTGATCCAAATGAAAATTTTGTGGTATGTATAGATGCTTGTAAAGAAGGAATTGGTGGTGTACTCATGCAACATGGGCATGTGATCTGTTCGAATTAAGAACATATCACATTGGGACGACAGTCATTATCATGTGCAAATCATATTTAAAAATCAGAATTCTTGAAGCTATCATTTCATATCAACATTATATTCAGGTGAAAGAAGGATTACAACAAGAAAATTTACAACATAAATTTAAAGGACATGGGTTGGAAAATGATGGGATTCTCATGAATAATAACATAATTTACATTCCTAATTATGTTGAATTAAGGAAGATAGTAATGGATGAAATACATAAGGTGGCATATGCAGGACATCCTGTATATCAAAAGACTATTACAACAGTAAGAAGTCATTACTTCTAGTCAGGAATGAAGAAGGACATAGTTGATTACATATCAAGATGTATGGAATGCCAGAAAGTAAAAGTTGAGCATGGACATCCAACAGTATCAATTCAACCATTGCCAATTCCAGAATGGATATGGGATGTGGTGACAATAGATTTCATCATCAAATTACCTAGGACAAACAAACAACATGATTCAATTATGGTAGTGGTGGATAAGTTGACAAAGGATGCGCACTTGATTCCAAGTAAGTCAACTAACATAGCCGAAATTTATATGAAGGAGATTGCAAGATTATATGGAATACCCAGGGAAACTATATCAGGTAGGGATCCAAAATTTACTTCAAATGTTTGGAAAGGATTATTTAAAGGATTTGGAACAAACCTGAATATGAGTACAACTTATCATCCACAAACAGATGGGAGGACTGAGAGGGTAACTTAGGTTATTGAAGATATGCTCAGAATGTATGTGATATATCAACCATCAAAATAGGAATATTATTTGCATTTGCTAGAATTTGCTTATAATAATGGAAACCATGCATCTTTAAATATGAGTCCATTTGAAGCCTTATACAGAAGAAAATGTAGTACTTTAATCAATTGGGATAATCTAGTAGATAGAGTGGTTATTGGGCCAGAATCGCTTTAGGAAATGGAAGATAAGATGGTTAAGCTCATACATAATTTAAAAACAACACATGATAGGCATTAAATTTATGCATACAAAGGCAGGATATCAAGAGAATTAAGAGTTGGTGATCATGTGTATCTAAAAGTAGGACCAAAGAAAAGTTCACTGGAGCTTGTGATATGTCATAATTTAGCACCCAAATATTGTGGGCCATTTGAAATATTAACTAAGATTGGACCTATTGCATATGAGCTTGCATTTCCTGCCTGCATAAAAGTGCAAAATGTGTTTTATGCATCTTTATTGAAAAAGTATGTGCCTGATCCTAACCACATTATTGATTGGACCTTGATTTAGGTGGAACTAGAAGGAGATATACCTATACTACCAATGCGTATCCTAGAAAAGAAAGTCACGTTGCTCCAGAATAGGACCATCAGGTAGGTAAAGGTCTAGTGGACACATTACAACCCTAAAGAAGCAACGTTGAGCTGGAGGATACTATGCAGGAAGCACACTCACAACTATTTTGAAATTTTGTATATGTAAATAGTGGTGATATGCACTGAGGACTGTGCATAAATTAAGGGGAAGGGGAATGTAACACCCCATTTTTTAACCCAGCTTGCAAAAAAGGTAAATATTGATGAAATGACTACAAGTAGGATGTGAATGGTCCAGCATGACCAAATTATGTAAATATGTACATTTTCACTTTTTAATATAAAAAACATGACTACTGCAGACTAAAGGATGAATAAGATACGGGGGACTATTATTCCACAAGAGGCGAAAGTAAGAGGGGAGTTAGAAGAGAGATGACCCTAGTGACTTATTATTTAAGTCACTACCTTTATATACTCCCTTTATCCTATGTTTTACTAACCCCTCATTATTAAATTTCATTAACCTTAATTATGGATTAATTAACATAAGCTTGGTATTAGAGGGGGAAAAGTTGTATAAACCCATGTATGCCATTTGGTTAGTTTCCTATCACCCTTAATGCCACTTGGATTGTTCTCAACATACATATAAATTCTTGAGAACTAGTCCATTCTGCCATCATTCTGTCATGATTGAACCACCATCTGCTGTCAGAACTGAACCACCATTGACCATACCACCATAACTCGTACTAACATCCCTTGTATTGTAGACTGGATCCATACCAAGAACAATGGAATTCCCTAGAGTCCTGGCATGGATATTTCCTGGTTAGCATGTGCTGGAGCCCTGGAAGGAAATTAGGGTAACAAACCCATGAGGGAGTGTTTACTCAGAGAATCCCAAGGTATTGTTAGCTAAGAGAAGGGATCCCCATTCCTTAGGTTGTGTAGGTTGAGAGGAAATGAATGCTAGAGGATTGGGATAACTGTAGCCAAAGAACTCAACAACTTCTTGTGGATTAATAGTCCATGTTTAGAGCCCACACAGGTGTGGCTCATTGGCGGTTCAGTTGTTATGACGTCACAGTTGTAAATGGAGGTCACGAGTTCAAATCACACACGGCTTTACCCGTGTCCCATGTTTGCAGGGTGTGTGGGGCACCTGTGGGTATAGTGGTAGCGGGATTGGATCCCTGGACTCCATGTCACGCGAGTACCAGCCTAGTCTCCAGTTGTCGATTCCCCTAGTTACAAAAAAAAAAATAGTCCATGTTCAGGGGTGGCCTGTCAAAGAAATATATGGCTTGACAGAGCCTACAACTAGGTGGAGCGTCGTTGGTATGCATAAAGTCAATTTAAATTTTTAGATAAGTATTCATTTGTGTGTAAAATGTGTTGTCGATATCTGTGAAATGTGTTTAACGTAAATGTTGTTGTGTGATGTATTAAATGCATTAATGGTTTTATGTGACTGCATTCATATAGAATTTTCCTGCAATAAATTCATATATATATATATATATATTACGGGTAGTCATTATGCATTTAATTCGAATGTAAATATTTAATTTAATCTATGGAAAAAGGAAATGGAGTAACAAAGAAATTTTGGTCAATAAATGAGTATTCTACAACCACAATGACATCATCAGTGTTGTTAGGAATTTACTCTTATAGTTGGGTAAAGAGACTACCAACATACTGGGGGGTTTAATAGATAGACATATAAATGTGTGCCAACATGTTCATAAGCAAATAGGAGTAAAAGTAAGAGAATGTATACCTTATTTATGAAGGTCGGTCCAAGCTTTCTCTTCTCCTCGTTCTCCTATGCAAATAAACTGCAATACAAGCACAATACCTTTCTCAAACGTATTTGACCACATATAAAGTATTGATATTAATAAAGAAAAATAACATCAACATGTAATCAAATAATGATAGATATGAGTGAATCTATATTGGAAAGGAAAGATGTCTCAATGTTTTATTAATAAATGCAGAAGATACAAATGCTTATACCTGTCTTGCACCGGCACCGTCGCAACCACAATCTTGGGCTCCTATTCCTCTCTCTTAGCTCTGAATTTCTCCAGCATAACCTTCTCAATAATATTTAGGGTTCTTTTCCCAAGCCCTTCCCCTTGTATTTATAGCAAGGCAGGCAAGGCAGGTTCGAAAGGTAGTTGAATTGGGAAGTTGGGGTAGTTTTGGTACCTGCCTCAACTAATCTCAATTCATGTTTTCTAATTATTTTTATCTTTTTCTTAAGACACCCGTGACTTTGGTATAAGACAGCTAGCGAGTGACTCGCGAGTGTCTCAGCTTGCATGTAGTGAGTGCAACATTTTATTGACACTCACGGGTTGTTAGGAGAGGAACCCGCGGTTGACTCGCTAGTAGGAAAGTATAAGGGTCGCGGTTATGTCTAAAAATATGCAGAGAAGTATGCATCCGAGGATAGGATTATAAGATTCAACTTAAAGTCATCTATGGTCAAGGTAAGCTCTTCAATCCATTTTTTTCTTTTTTGTGACCGACAGAGCAATGTCGTCACATACGGAGAAGTGCAAATTTGACCGATAATAGATGCCCCTTAATGTGTGAGGTCAGTGGGAAGAGATGGCTAAAATACATTACAATCCAAGTAGAGGAGGAGCAAATAGGCCACAAAATGAGGTCATAAACAATACATGAAAAAGTAACAAAGTCAGAGAGCAGTGTACAATCTTAACATAAGGAGATGTTCAGAAGGATAGAACATAATCTCCAATACATAATGGAGATATGTATATAGCATGGCCACTGAAATACAAGCGTGGATCCATGTAAAACAAGAGGTGATATCCATACCAACAAACTGGATCTATGTCTCATTAAGAGCCAAAAATGGGTGTGGCTCAGTCTTGCGCAACTTGGGCAAATAACAAAATGTGATGTTGCTAGTATAGGCCCAAGGTCTTCATCCAAACTGTCAAGGTACGAATCATAACCATGCAAATCAATGAGATGAGGTCGAACATGGAGGATACCGTTTGATTACCGGCCAATGATGTAAACCGTTAACAAATGCGAGAGCACCCACCATTAATGAAAATGGGGCTCAAGGTACCTAGTACATTCTAACAAGTGCGAATAAAGGGTCTTGAAGTTGAACACTTGAAGAATCCATCGAGTAGGAGACATTGATGTATTCCCACTACCCAATAGCGACCCAATAGCAAGGGAAACTGCCACTGATGACTGCAGTCCCCGAGGTATTACCGATAACTCTAAACTTCATTCCTAGAGCAAAATGAGATGAAGTCGATAGGAAGAAGTCCGTTGGAAGGGAGGCCTTAAGGCATCCTCCATCATCCAACACGAGATTCAATCAACAGGTTGATCTGATCTAGAATAGGACTGAGTACATGATGAAACAAACTGACACCAAGGAATGGCCAACACGTGAGGTCAAAGTAACTATATAATGACCGACACAAGGGGTGTCCTTGAATAATGAGAACGACACAAGAGTGCCTTAGGTAGCTTTGAAGACAAAGGGGACCGTGATATAAATCCGTAATGTAAGAGACATTAAGAGATTCTCCATATGACTGGAAGAGTAACCAATTGGAGGAGTAAAAAAACTATGAGATCAGGTTCATCCTAAGGCCAAAAACTAAAACCCAACTTGTTTGAAATACTCAAAAAGGTGTTGTATTGAAGGACATGAGTGATTTGCTGCCTTTATACTGAAAATATGCTTGACATCCTTCCCTTCCTTTTTCCATTTTTATTAAAGAATGTCTTTTCTTGATTTTAACGAGCATGGAAAGGTGGAAAAGAAAGCTCGAATAATGTCCTTCTTGTTAGTTTTAATAAGTCCAAGAAAGAAAACTCAATAGTAGTTCTTCATTTTTGAAAACAAGCTTGAAGAGAGGATAAAAGAATGCTTGGTATAAGTCCAACCATGTGTAATTTAACGAGTCCATGGGAGGGAAACTCAAGACCTTCTTCATGTTTTAACAAGTTTGAAGAAGAGATAAACTAGTACTCGATAACACTGATCCATGGATTTTAATATCGAGTCTGGATATGCTCATGATCGTTGGTGTTTTCAATTTTAAGAAGTCTGAAAAACTTAAACGATAAATCTATACACCTACTCGTGGATTTTAATATCAAGTCCGAGTTGGGATGTGCTTGCCGGTGTTTTCATATTTAAAGAGTCTGAAAAACTTAAACAAGAACTCTATATACCTTCTCATGGATTTCACATCGAGCCCGAGTTGGTGAATGCTCATTGGTGCTTTCATATTTCGAGAGTCCAAAAACCCTAAAGAAGACTCCTAAAGGTCCTTTTTCGTAAAGTTAGTCTCCTCACCCAAAAAAGTGTAAAACAATGAGAGAAGAACTCTTCTAGCCACGTATGACTAGAGTATACATTTTTCGTACATAATCCACTAAGGTTCGAAAAAGGGGTAAACTTATACCTAAGTGGATGACTGTTCAAGTCCTTTAAGGAGTTTGAACAAGAAAAGTGTACTCGACAATATTGTTATATTTAGAGAGTCTAACAAGAGCTGGAAATAACTCTATAGGTACCAGGGAACTAAGTTCCTTGATTTTTTCAAATGACGAAAAGCTGTCAATATCATGGAGACGACCAAATTAGTATAAAATGACATATAAACATGATCCAGAGAGATTTTCATTACAACATATGATGACATGAATTATTATACCAAACTTATAGGTCACATAGAAAATCAAACCTTTATAGACCCCCTTTGCAAAAGTTATGAGAAATGTTGCTTCGAACTTCACCTAATAAAAAAAACTTGAAAAGTGTATTAGTTGATTAAATAAAGTTAAAAAACAGTTTTGAAACTATATAGAAATGATAAAAGTGGGTAAAAATCAAAACTGATTTTTATAAATAGTTTCAAAATGGCAACAAAACTCACCAAGTCATGTGTTGGAGCAAAAGGGTGAAAAAAACCTCTTACTTCAAACGCTCGTAGCGCACAAACCGGGTCGCTGAATCGGATTCCGTCAATTGCAAGTAAGTTGTCTCTCCTTAAACTATTCATTCCATCCATTACTTTTAATTTTTTATGGTGTTTTTGTTTTTTATAAAGGTTTAAGAAATAGGGCCTCGTACTCATGGGTTTCCCTCTGTTAAACTCGTGAGTACGTGAAAAATGCTTGGGTTTAACAGAGACCGACTCGCAAGTACCCGCCTCTGTGTAGTAGATATAGTCGCGGGTGCTGCAAAAGAAATGTGAAAAAACAAAAAACTAATGGATGAAAGGAAGAAAATTGCAGGTATGGTTCTGACTTGGAGGGAAAGAGAGAATGGGAACATGGATAGAACTGCCATGAGTGATCTTCTTACTCTAAATACATTGCAGAGATGTGGTTTGCTAAAATTATTTCAAACCACAAGCATGCGGGCACAAACACATCTACTTCAAATGCTTTTTAATTACTGGGATGTTGACCAAGGAATGTTCGATCTCCAAGGATAAATACTTGAACTGACCATAGACGACATCTACTTCATTACAGGTTTATCCCGCCGAGGTGAGGGGGTAAACCTCAAAGGTACATTCAGAGGGGTCAGTGCATTATCGATCCAGGACTACATCAACACAAACTGTCTGCCATGTACCGAGAAGAGTGGTAGCCAAGTCCCGATTGTGTCCATTGCAAGCCTCCCATTGAAGGTAATTCTAAGTACCTTGAATAGAATTGGAGGGAGTGTTGCACAACACTTGGCCTCGAGGAACTACATGGATATTGGTGTTGAGTGTCTACATGGTGTTGTATTTGAATGGTGTTCAGGTCTCTTGGTGAGCATGAAACACCAACTGACTGAATGCAAGACCGAAAAGAAGAATAACTTTGGTTATGGTAGCATCCCATGTACTTTCTTTTTTGAGAGGGTACTTTCTCTGAGCCCTTGGATGGACCTACCAGTCCTGAACCCTCGTGAGCCATTGATGACTCGATGGGGAGATATCTTCTTGCACCAGGGTGGTGGAGAAGCTACTCTTTCTTATGATGACGAAGATTATCTCAGATGGTGGAGTCGTCAAGTGCCGACTCTAGAACAGTTTCCCTACACTAGTATGGATTTCCACAGAGATCCAGAGCTCGCTCTACCTCCAGGATCAGCTAGGGGAGAGATGGGTAAGATGTGCTTATGCTTTTGAAAATTATTTCATTTTTATACTTTTATGTATATATAATTTTTATGAATGAGTAAAAGTGCTAATAGTGTGATTTATACAGATGTGGGGCCTGTGCGACCTGCGGAACATCCTCGCACCTTTGCGCGTCCGACTGAGCCTGGAGATGCTGATGCGATACTAGTGAGCATCGAGGGGAAGATGAGTCGGTTGAATCATGATATACCCGCTTACAAGATCGAGCGGATTCCATTCGAGATGCAGGAGGATGTTGTGGGTGTGCCCCCTGCATGGATTAGGCTGCTTAGAAAATTAGCGAGGGTAGTCATCTGCTATAGAGAGGCAATAGCAGAATTAGAAGAGGCACATCCCTTTCCATATGGAGAGAGACACATTACTATTTTTTAGTCCTTTGATCCCAATTTTGTATATTTATGACACTACGACATACTATGACTCAAACTCATATTTTTTGATACGGATATATACAGTATCGCTTATATATATATATATACATGTGTTTTTTGTCTTTATTTGAATGCTTAATGTGATTGTGTATGGTAAAGATGCCAATCTAGAATGTAGTTTGGATATGAGTCAGCGAATGAATTTAAATTTCTTGAAATATGTTGAAATGTGATGAAATCAAAATTTCTTTCAAGTAACCTAACACGCAGAAACTGACGAAGCAAAACAGGATCCTGAACCCTATAGTCACCAATCAACTGAAGTACAACTAACTGTGAGTCGAGTCTTACCTCCAAATGTGAAATGCTGTGATGAATAGCATCTAAGAACAACTTAATGACTCCACTATACTCAGCTACATTGTTTGTCGTCGGACCTAAGTAAGCACCTCTCGAAGACACGAGTTGGCCAGGCGGTGAGTAAATAACCCAAGCTGCTGAAGCCAACTGATGGGTGTGACGGCTAGCACCATTAGTGAATCCTATAAAGCACTCGGTTGTCATCTGAAATCACAACCCAAAATTCACATAAGATGCAACCAAAATCAAAAGAAAAGACTAACCCTACAAACATGTACAATTATAATACAAGAAAAAGCATAGAGGCCTAAGCATAATACTTTTTCAGGTAGATCCCATTTCTGGGCTCAGGAAACTTACAACCCTCATAGTCGGTTAGCTCATAGGATCATTTATTCATAACTTTAGAGACAATGTACAGTCCAAGCCACATAGATTTGAACTTGCTTGCCCCCAAGGGATCTTTGTCCTGGTCATAGAGCAGAACAAGGTCTCCTTCAAAGAACACCCTTGGTTTCACAGACTTGTCGTATTGACACTTGAATCTGGATTTATGAGCCTCATTTGTTGTAAGTGTGTCGCGGTGATGTTCATCTAAATGTTCTAAATGAAGCAAATGTTCCTCCAAAGCTGAATTTTCAAGGAGTAGTTGGATAGACATCTTTAACGAGGGAATCTCGCATTCAACTGGAATAACTTCCTCTACCCCGCGAACGAGTTGGAAAGGTGAGAAGCTGGTAACAGTCTTAACATTAGACCAGTAATCCCAAAGAGCGGGGTACAACATCACGTGCTAGTTAGATCGACTAGCATTAATGGTCCTTTGAAGGATAGTTTTCAAATTTTTGTTGACCACTTCGACTTGACCATTCACTTGCAGATAGAATGATGATGAATGTTCCTGTTGAAAACCTAGCATAGTATACTACTCGGTCATCATATTGTTTTGAAAATGTCTACCATGGTCCGTAACGATCTCTTTTGGGATACCAAATCTAGCAATGATCTGGTTAAATACGAAATAAGCAGCTGTTTCTCCATCTACTCTCATAGTAGGCATTTCCTCGGCCCACTTTGTAAAGTAGTTAATGACAACAATGATGTGATGGTGTCCTCCTGCCGAAGCTGGATTAAATGTCATTAAGTCAACCCCCCACTTGGTGAAGGGGCCTACTGTGATAACATGATGGAGAGGAGCGGGGTGTGCTCGCATCTTTTTGGTGAAAAACTGACAAGGCTGACAGTGTTTTACAACTTCCACACAATCTTTGAAGATCGTGGGACAAAAATAACCAGCACATAGTATTTTCTGGGCTGTTTCCAACCCAGAAAGATGACCCCCACAGGCTTCACTGTGAGCATCATTCAATACTGATTCGACTTCCTCCAAAGTAAAGCAACGGCGTAAAATGGAATCTACCCCACGTCTATAAAGTGTATCATAAATGATTAGGTAGTTCTTAGAATGAGATCAAATCTTTCATCGCTTGTCTCTGGAGAAAGAGGGTGGACACCTCAAAGTCTGGAGATATATTAAAATATCCCCATACCACGTGTCAGAAGTTGTAATGAGAAAAATGCATTCATCTGGAAAATAAGAATATTCCTCAAAGCTAGTTACGTCACTAGGGAACTCATAAATAAGCTTGATGAACACCATAGATTTCTTAGACTTAGCAGATTGGAAAGCTAGGTTAAACTCTTGAAAAATGACAATCCATTTATTGAACTTCCTGCCGATGATACGTCGGGTTAACACGTATTGAAAGGGATTGACTTCCGCAATGAATGTGGTGGTTCACAGTAGGATGTAATGATGCAGTCTCTGAATAACGTAGACGGCAGCTAATGCCAACTTCTCGACGTGAGAATACTTGAGCTCAGGAGTTACCAATGCGCGTGAAAGATAATAAATGACATGCTCCTGGAGCTTGTCATCCTCCTGAACAAGTACTATACCAATCATGGAAACAGATGCCGCCAGATATAAAAGGAATTCCTTAGTATAATTTGGTGGGCTCAGCAAGGGGGTTGATAGTAGTGCCTTTTTCAAAGCCTCAAATGAAGTTTGAGCAGCCTTGTCCCAAAGAAAATGGGTATCTTGTTTGAGCAGTATCATGAATCCCTTGGTGATTTTAGCATAGTTTATAATTAAATGTCATAGAAATTTTGACATACCTTGTAGACTTTGAAGTTGTCTAAGGGTTCGAGGAAGAGGCAGATTTACAATGGCCTCAAATTTAAATGGGTCGACCATGATGCCACAACTTGACACAATGAAACTCAGTAAGCGTCCGGACTCAACATAGAATATGCATTTGTTAGGATTCAAACGAATCTTATAGTATATGTATCTGTCAAACACTAGTCGCAAATGATCAGGATGATCTCGTCCCTTACGAGGTCGTGCTGGGAGATCATCTAGATATGGCTCAACTACATGTTTGATATCGTGGAAAGCAAAGTTCATGGCTCGCTGGAAGGTGGCTCCAGTGTTCTTTAGCCCGAACGACATCTTCCGATGAGCAAAAGTACCCCATGGACAAATGAAAGTCGTTTTGTGTTGGTCTTCAGGTCTTATTTGAATCCGGTTGTATCCTGAAGAACCGTCCATGAAAAAAAAGATTTCATGGCCCACAAACGCATCAATAATCTGGTCAATGAAAGGTGTGGGATAGTTGTCCTTTGGATAGGATTTGTTAAGGTCTTGGAAGTCTGTATAGACACGTATGGTTCCTTTCTTTTTATGGACTGGGACTGGGTTGGACACCCTTTCTGTCATGTTGATTGGATAGATGAAGCTAGCTTTAAGTAGTTTTTCAACTTCGGACTTAATGGTTGATGCTTTCCGAGGGTCTTACCGAACGGAGCTTAGGGTAAGTCGTGATAACTTGCTCAACTATAGTGGGGTCGATGCCTGGAATATCCTCGTAAGACCAGGAAAACACGTCGCAGAACTCCTTAAACAGGTTGGTATACAAAGTGATCTGATCAGGAGAACAATTTGCTCTAATGAAGAGGTTTTCCACAATGCCGGGTTTAGTGGGATATCAATCAGAATAGTTTTTGATATGTTTTCCATGTTCCCTTCAACATAAATTGCTCTCGTAGTAGAAGGAGAAATGGACAAATAGATATAACCATCGGGTCTCACTGAAAACTCACCATTCTCTATCTTGTCCAGATTTGGAAGGAAGTAAGATTTGTGATGCATGTGTTCCCACGGATGATCCAGACCAATCATGGCTTCCAAGATAGCCTCATCAGAAGGCAAAACAATATCTAGGAAATCAAAAGAATGGATAGAGTTGAATGACCATGCAGGTGCATAGTCAATATCTGACTCTGTGGAGATGGACAGAGTCAAGATATGATTTGTTGCAGCATTTTGTGATGCTTGTTACACCACTTCTGCAATAGATAAGGGCACCGTTGGTTCTTGCAGAGTGGGAAGAATTCATAGATCGGTTGTTCGACAGATCGTGAAGATTTCCCGAGACTCAATGTCAGTGGTACTTGTGTAACCAATGTAGTTTATGGGAGCAGGTAGGTCGAACGTGCCCATCAATGATGAATACATGCCTACTCTCAAAATCTCGCTAGGCGGGTGGGTCTGATCAATTAAGGGGATATTAGAATCCGATGAAGTAGTGTTATTCTTCTGAGTGAAGGAAATTTGATCAATGGTGATGATCTTCCCTTCGTGTGGGAACATGAGTACTCAGAAGACGGATGATGGAATAGTTTGATGAGAAATGGACAAATAGATATAACCATCGGGTCTCACTGAAAACTCACCATTCTCTATCTTGTCCAGATTTGGAAGGAAGTAAGATTTTTGATGCATGTGTTCCCACGGATGATCCAGACCAATCATGGCTTCTAGGATAGCCTCATCAGAAGGCAAAACAATATCTAGGAAATCAAAAGAATTGATAGAGTTGAATGACCATGCATGTGCATAGTCAATATCTGACTCTGTGGAGATGGACATAGTCAAGATATGATCTGTTGCAGCATTTTGTGATGCTTGTTACACCACTTCTGCAATAGATAAGGGCACCGTTGGTTCTTGCATAGTGGGAAGAATCCACAGATCGGTTGTTCGACAGATCGTGAAGATTTCCCGAGACTCAATGTCAGTGGTACTCGTGTAACCAATGTAGTTTATGGGAGCAGGTAGGTCGAATGTGCCCATCAATGATGAATACATGCCTACTCTCAAAATATCACTAGGTGGGTGGGTTTGATCAATTAAGGGAATATTAGAATCCGATGAAGTAGTGTTATTCTTCCGAGTGAAGGAAATTTGATCAATGGTGATGATCTTCCCTTCATGTGGGAACATGAGTACTCAGAAGACGGATGATGGAATAGTTTGCATGGCATACATCCAACTCCTTCCTAACAACAAGTTGTAGTCTATAGGAGCCTCCAAAACTTCAACCTCCACAGACACTAACTTACTGGCAAGTTCAATTTCGAACGTGGCAAGACTCCATGTGGGAGGAACGATCTTCCGTCAAAATCTGTAAGTAGTGTGTTGGAAGGGGCTAACTCAGGCGAGCCAAGGTCTTTCCAGTAGGATATTGACATTACACATGTAGACGTGCCTTCATCTACAACTGTTTGTCCAATGGTCTTAGGACCATGGACTAATTCAATTTGGAATGCCACATGATACGGTAACTGAGGCTTGATATTTGACATATCAAACCGTGCAAACATACTTGAGGAATCCATGCTACCGATGGCCGATAGAAGTGCATTCCACTACAAAGGATAGCTTTGCAAGACTTTTAATGTAGACATTTCACGAGGCGTTTGGGCCAGGTCCTCTACCACATAGTAGTTAGGAGCGACTCACGCGTTAGGGTTATGCATAGCTCATTTGTTGACACCCTTAGGTTTCTTCGGCGTACAAACTGCTAGTCTCTCAATGTGAAGAGGAGCAGATGACTCAGGAACTTCCTTATCTTTCTGCTATGAGTCTAGGTTATAATTCCTAGCTCTGGTTTGCAAAAGCATATGTGACTTAACCATGTTAATGAATGATTGATCAGCTGACGAGGCACGATTTCCCCCAGCACTAGAGTTGCCAGAAGTTGGGCCTTGTCCATGAGGAAATGGATCCTTCAAGATGGCTGGTTTCTTTTCTCGAAGTAACTTCTGGGCTTCGTCCATTAAAGGGCACTGATGAGTAAGGTGATCGTCCTTGCAAAGCTTGCAGGGAAACTTTACCTTCTTTTTCTCTTTCTTTCCCTCCTCGACATTCTTAGTTTTTTTGGGCTTCTGATGGTTCCCCTCCCCTTTCTTGCCCTTCTTTTTGTTGTTGTTGTTGGGTTATCAAGAACCCTTTTGGTTTGTCTGCACCTGCTGTATAGATTCTGTTTTAGAAGGGGAGGTTGCAACCGAGGTTGCTTCAGCAGCAGATTGCTTCACAGAGAGTGCGTGAACCTATTTTGTTAAAGCTTCAAGTGTTGTTGAATTTGCTGAACTAACAATGGCATCAACATGCGGTCCAAACTTAGGTTTTCCAAGATCTATATTAGATCTCGCTGCATCTGGAATGATCTCATAGAGAATCCCAGATTGAGCGTAAAATAGGTCAAGCTGCTGGGTCCTCAGGATTGCTTCTTCCTCAAAAATTACGTCAAAAGTTGCGACATCCTTAGAAATATAAGGAAGGAGTGATTTCAAGTAGCCCTCTAAAAGGAACTCTGGAGGAATCTCAGCCTTGATGAGTCTCTTTCGTCTTTGCCACTCCTGAATATGTTCAGATAAGTGAGTGTCTTTGTTCTACCTGAAAGTGGAAAGAAGGTTTGTACCGACGTCATACCGGACAGGAAGCTGGAAGTGGTTCAAAAATATTGTCGATAGGTCCCAAAATTTGTCGTATGCAGATGCGGGCAGTTCAATGTACCACTTGGCTGCAACACTAGTTAAGGTCCTTTGGAAGAGCCTCAACCGTATGAAATCGTCATTAAGCAAGTTGGAAGAGCACCATAAGTGAAAGGTCACAACATGGTCGCCAGGGTCTTCCCCAGTTTTACCTTCTAACTTCGGGAAGTCCGAGGGAAGCTTGGTTGGGACATGTGGCCATGCAAGGCTATGTCGCACCGGATCGTTTGTTAGTTTCGAAATATCTTGCAAGTTCAAGGTTTCCAAAAAGGGAAAACGAGGTCTCGCCGATGACATCTAATTAAAAGGAGTTTGGTAGGGGGAACCACTCGAAACCTGGCTCCTATACTATTGGTTGGGGTTGCCCCCATCCATCGGTTGTGAAGTAAAGACATTATTAAATCTGCTCCAGTTGTAGGATAAGGGATTGCTTCCTTGTGGATTCTTCCTTTATGGTTGGGTATAAGCACCCCCAAAATGTGGGTTGACAAAAATGTTACTACCCCCTCCACCAAATAGTGAAAAGGGAGTACTCTCTATAGGTACGTTTGAAGTCTGTACATTGGATGGATGCACATTAAAACCTGTGAAGGGGTTGAACCCTGATGTAGATGCAATGGAATAAGTAGGCATTGAGCCTACAAAAGGTGCCGAAGGAGCTATGTGTCCTCCGAACCAAGGAAATCCGTGACTAAAAGGAGCAGACTGAGGGTTAGCCTATAATTGTTGTACAAATGGGGATGATTTGAATGATACCGAAGGTACCCCTGAAAAGGGGACACTGGATAGACCAATGGTAGAATCAAAAGGACTAGATGTAGTCGTAGCTTGAGAGTCATATGGTCCTACGGATCTAGTATTGAAGATAAATGAAGTGCTCGGAGCATAAGTAGCTTGAAACGAGCTTCGTATTGATGTGTGTGCATATGGAGGGGGAAAACCTCTTGATATGTGTAATGTACCTACTTAGGATTTTGCACACTAACTCAAGACTTCTTAAAATTGGTTAAAACGGTGATTGTGGAAGCTAGAATTGTTGGAGATGGGCAAAGTCAAAGGATATGGATGGATGAAAGGTTCTGATCTGAGTTTATACCTCTACACAATGTACTGAGATCATTTATGTTTCAAGAACAGCCCGGATGAACTCTACTCCAATGCTCCTGGGGTTCTCAGCATATGTAGGCTAGTATGGGTAGGGAAATTGACTGAAAGTTGGAAAAGGTTGTTGCAAAATAAAAGAGGATAAAAATCATTCATTTAAAGTCATTGAATCACAAAATAACATTTCAGAAGGTTATATGCAGATCTGGGCAAGTATGATAACAAAACTAGTAAAATAGCAATTCAGGACAGCTCAACTAGTTTGACTTGTGGACTCCCAAACAATGCTCAAATTTAGTTGAAATTATGAAACAGTGGTTGGATCATGACATGTGATATGTTATATAAATATAGGAACTAGAATGAATTCATTTGGACCTTTACTCATTGATTTATGAACCATTCATTGAAAGCTAGTCAAAATCTAGGTAAATCTAGCAGGCGTTCATAAATTGGAGAATAATTCAAAGTTATGTAATTTGTATTGAAGTGACTGATATCAGAACATTACATACTCTTTTATTACATCAGAACATTACATACTCTGTTATTACATCAGAAATAGGCCATGATGCCTCTCAAAAGATGATAGAAGAGTCTCTCCTCTTGCACATAAGAAACTAGTTGTAGAATAGAAGGAGGAGGGAGGATTCGATTTTTGAATTTGGTGAATATGGTTATGAACTTCTATTTTGAACTGAGAAGCTTAAATACTCTATTATAACATCAGGAATAGGCCAATATGCCTCTTAGAAGATGAAGGAAGAATCTCTCCTCTTTCACATAAGAAACTAGCTGTAGAATAGAAGGAGGAGGAAGGATTCGATCTTTGACTTTGATGAAGATAGATCTGAACTTCTGATTCAACCTGGTAAGCTTCATTACCTACAAATAAACTCAGTGATAATGGATGGATTCCATCATCCTCTCATAGAAAGCTGGGGCACATCTCCCATGCTTGACTAGGGGCACACCTCCTGAGTCTTGGATGCACAAATGCATTCATAAAATTCCTCACACTAGCAAAAGATGTGAAATGGAGTTGGAATCCTTATTTTATAGAATTCATGTTGACCTGTTGAGAAAGTTACTTGGCTTGGTGACCTGTGAGAATAGGTCACCCATGAGTGGACATACTTTCCTTTCTTTGCTTGCTTTGGCTTTCCTTCTTTTTCCTCTTTTTGTGACTTTCCTTCTTTTTTGAACTTTCATGCTTTTCATACTTTCCTACTTTCTGGATTTATGCTGCTTGTCCTGAAATATTCCCCTTTTCTCATTTTTTGGCAACATTTTTGGACTCTAGTGCTTACTTGACTTCTACTCCAAGTAATTCCTCCAACCTTATCCACTAATTCGAATCGGTGGGCCAATTTCTCCATTTATTCAGCATAACAAATAAAAATATTAATTGCACCAATAATATTAAATGCTCCATAATTATTTATTCCAATAGGTAGCAACTATGGATAAATTTAAATGCACACTCCTAATCAATTAATTGCCTCATCTTAACCCCTCATTAATTAATTAATTCAATCTGTCACTAGGATCCATGGGGTTCGATCTTCTTCATGGTGTTGACAAAATGGGAACATGACAGTATGATAGCTGTTGTAGGAGTATGAGGAACTCCTGACACATCCCCTATGTTATCCATAAAGGAACCAGGTGTAAGCCGATACACACTTAACTCTGGAATTCCTAGAGAAACTACCCTTTCCAACAAGGGATTGTTGGGTCCGGTTAAAGGAGGGTTGAAGGGTGTATTAAACTCTTCAGAAGTCAAGCCTTCAACCTCAACTGTTTCTTGAACTGGTTGACCCTGATTAATTAGGTGAGGTTCTCTGGGTGGTTCAGTTGTTCCCGTAAGTTTGTAAGAACCATGAGAATCTGTTCTCCGTCGCTGTGGTGGCGGTGGAGGATCCACTGTAAATGGAGGAAGGTTTTGCAACCTTCGTGACCTACGGAGAGGTTGTTCCTCCACTATGGTGTGAAAAATATACTAAGTACTAGACCTAGGGTCCACTAAACAACTTAGAGAAAACAACACACCAGTAAAAATGTCCTAAAGTAATCCAGACCAGGAAAACAAAGGTAAAAATTCTCAAAAGTAAGTCTGGGATGATGAGGGCCCAGAACAAACTAGTAGAATATTGAAGAATAGTTACTTGGGGCCCACATATAGGTTTTTTGGGTGCAAGTGCTTGAATCACCAAACCTCCTTCCCAAATTATTGCATAGGGTTTCCTCCCATGTCTGTCCTAGGTACATCATAAATAACCTTCTGTAGTCACTTGTGTAGATCCCTAGAGGTAAAAAAGATACTAAAGGCTACCAAAATTGCAGAAAGAACCTAAGGGGACAGTCGCAGGTCCATCCAAGACACATGGGTAGGGTAACTAATCCTAGAATCCAAGAGTGTACAATACAGTAATGGACCCCCGTACGTGAAAAGTCTCTGGTGTATGCTCGAAAGAAAGGTGGGGGGGGTATCCCCAACAGTTCAATCTTACACGACCTCTTGCTTAACTCTGGTTTGACTAGAGCTTCCCCGATACCTCCACAACAACGGATTTACCTAAACGATAGTTTGCACTATGATTTTGGATTTGAATGGGTTGGAAGGTTCAAAGTGATGTATTCCAAACCCTAGCCTAAGCTAGTTGATGTTGTGTAACCCTTAAAAATAAAATGTTGTTAATATATTTTATTAATGGTTCTTTTATAGGTTGTTACTTACTCAAATGTTGATGTATATGTAACTTCGGAAAGTATTTTACCCATGTGTTTTGTATTCCTATAGAGATGTTATTATTCCTCTATACGGAAGTGTCGTCATTTATATTGTAAGTGTCGTAACTTATACTTGATGGGTTATTCGACAACCTTGATGGGGTCGGGCCTGTATGAGTCATGTGGGTAAATGGGTTATTAGACCACCAAGTGTGTGGTCAGCCCGGATTAAGTTAACCACGGGTTATTAGGCTAAGCTAGACAAGTCGAACCCATTAGTTTATTGGGCAGGACAGGACAAGTATAAATAGAGATCGGGAGATCTCTATTTGATCACTCATTACTCACTTCTATCTCTCTCAGAAAGCGGCGCACTTGTGAGGAGGAGGATCATCTGCTAGGAGAATACTGTCTCTTGTACTTTGGTTGTATCATTGCTCTATCTATCTCTGAGGAAGTTGCAGGGTTTTTCACCTTCTTGGTTTTCCCCGGTGAAACTCTGTGTTTCTTGTGTGCTTGCATTATTGTGTCCATGATTGATATGCTGTAGATATGTTGTACATGTTATTCTTTCAGTTAAGATCCTAGATTAGATTGAAATTTCTAAAAAACCTAACATCAAAGGATAGTGTAATGTGTGATGTGGTTACAACTGGAAATAAAGTGCATATAAAATGTAAAACTTCAAAATTGTACTTTTTCGTTTCTCTTTCAAAACTGAAAATCAAAGTAAACCTAAGCATAAAAGATTTTTTTATTACTATTTTCAAAGATGATAGCACTAACAACTACAACTAGTTTGAAAAATAAATGACAACTCTTGCTATGAATGAAAAGTTCTTTTATATTTGATTTTCTTTAACTATGAAAGAAATACAAACAAAATATGAACAAACAAGACTTATCAAGCAGTGCAAGTAGATAAAAATGACCCAAGCTAAAGCAAATAGACCTTATGAAAGATCGACGAAGACTAACCCAACTAGTTGCTCTCGAAAGTAACTAGGTTTTGGAACAAAGTGCAAACAAAGAAAACTGATGTGTAAAGTGGAAAAAAAAGAGACCCTTATATAGAGATAAGTATGCTCCTGAACACCAGTAATCAAAGAGGAAATAAACCAAGCACTTGCCAAACAAGAAAATGGGCTAGAAAACAAGGGTACTTCAAAAGCACGAAACTTTTAAGAAACTTATAAAAAAGCTTCCAACTGGACTCAACAAACAGTGAACAAATGCCCAAGGGGTATCAGGTTATCAATAGACTTCCAAAGCCACAGACAAACCCACCTAAGATAAAATCCTAATAAAAAAGAAAAACCTCCGGAAAAATCCATGACTGTGTAATGTAGCAACAGGTAGTTGACCTGCAGGTACATATAACAACAACTCACGATTAGGGTAGAAAAGACACGACTGTAAATACAAACAAGTCACAGGTGAGCCTTGAAAAACTCCAAAAAAGGAAATGAAAGCCTAGAAACCAATTGAATCAAGCATAAAAATCAAATGAAATATCCACAAATGGCTATAAAAAGACTCAAATGGACACTCAACAACCTAAGGGAGGTGTCAGACCAACAAACCAAGTTCCAAAGCCAACACAAGGGGCTCTAAGACCAAACCCTAACACAAAGAGAAAAAACTCAGGGGATGTTTGTGACTGTAACAGGCAACAACATGCGGGTGCAACTAAAAAACCGCGGGTACCTATATATGCAACTCGCGAGTGCAACTGTATATCTGCGCCTGTATGTATAGGAAACTCGTGGGTGGGCTCTAGGAAAATCTTTAAAAAAATAAAAGTTTGCAGATCAAAAGAAATGAGTCAAGCACAAAAGGTCCAGGATGTCCTAGACACTTATAAAGGAGACCAAACAAGTTATAAAACTGGAAAAAACTCAAGAAGAGTCCCCAAAGCAGACAAACAAAATGGTTATCCCCAGCGGTGTTGCTAGTTCTGTTGTTAGGAATTTACTCTTATAGTTGGGGAAAGAGACTACCAATGTACTGGGGGGTTTAATAGATAGACATATAAATGTGTGCCAACATGTTCATAAGCAAATAGGAGTAAGAGTAAGAGAATGTATACCTTATTTATGCAGGTTGGTCCAAGCTTGCTCTTCTCCTCGTTCTCCTATGAAAATAACCTGCAACACAAGCACAATACCTTTCTCAAACGTATTTGACCACATATAAAATATTGATATTAATAAATCAAAGTAACATCAACATGTAGTCAAATAATGATAGATATGAGTGAATCTATATTGGAAATGATAGATGTCTCAATCTTTTATTAATAAATGCAGAAGATACAAATGCTTATACCTATCCTGCACCGACACCATCACAACCACAATCCTAGGCTCCTGCTCCTCTCTCTTAGCTCTGAATTTCTCTAGCATAACCTTCTCAATGATCTTTAGGGTTCTTTTCCCAAGCCCTTCCCCTAGTATTTATAGCAAGGTAGGGAAGGCAGGTTCGAAAGGTGGTTGAATTGGGAAGTTGGAGTAGTTTTGGTACCTGCCTCAACTAATCTCAATTTGTGTTTTATAATTATTTTTTAGCTTTTTCTTAAGACACCCGCGGGTTGTTAGGAGAGGAACCCACGGTTGACTCGCTAGTAGGCAAGTATAAGAGTCACGGTTATGTCTAAAAATATGCAGGGAAGTATGCATCTGATGATAGGATTATAAGATTCATCTTAAATTCATCTACGGTCAAGGTAAGTTCTTCAATCCATTTTGTCCTTTTGTGTGACCGACAAAGCAATGTGATCACGGACGAAGAAGTGTAAATTTGACTGATAACAATAAGGACACTGGGAAACATGACAATTTTCTTCTCATAATCCCTAAGATATATGGTCTCCATTAAGCCTATTGGAGCATGCACAACCCTTTTGGAAAGGCCATTAACAATTTCATGTATTTTTTGCAAGATATGGCTATAGGAAACATGATCTAGATCACTCAAATAATCCTTGACCTTCCTTACAAGATAATCTAATCCTAGATTGAGTTCTCTACACTACCCATAAATACAATCAATGACTAATTAAGAGTCACCGAAGATTTGAACATGTTGACAACCCCTCTCCACAAAAATCTCCCCTCGCAAAAGAATTGCCTTAATCGCAACTACATTGTTGGAGCTATACCCAAGACCATAGGAAAAAGAGACAAAATTATGGACAAAAGTTACAAAACTCCACCTACCCCACAATTACCACCATTCCCATCATATGCCTCCTTGAAATATCCTCATAGCCTAGACTCATCAATTGAGGTTGAACAATATACCTCGACACCCTTGGAACAATATCCTTTATAAAACCAAGTCATATATAATTTTAAAATACACTTAAGGAGAGAATCACCCTATCTTCAATCAACATTTCATTCTACACTTTCCAAATAGCCCATCACACAAGAAGGGACAAAAATTTAAAAGCTACCAGTCTTTTGTTGTCCCACCAAAGTTTAAGAATCTCCACAAGAGGTTCCCTTCTCTAGTTACCAACCCTTACAATAAGTGTAATGGTTTCATCCCAAACCTCTAGTTAGAAATTACAACTAGCAAGTATGTTGTATATAAACAATAGAGTGCATCTACACAGAGGACACCAACTAGGACCATCAAAGGAACATTGATCAATTTATCCAAAGTAAGAACGATATTGGATAGGATCATTCAAAGAAACAATATGCACTTAAGAGGATCCCCCTTCCATACCTTCATCCACCACCACTGAGAGTTTTAATCCAAATCCAAGGAGAACATAGCCTCATATCGTAGCTTGGGTGTATAGATGCCACCAGCTAGGTTTTAGCCCAAACTATTGAATCCTCCTAGTTGCTACTAGAAGTCAATACTTGTTCAAATCCATCCCATTTAGTGGCTTCCAATTTTTCCAAGCCAACATATTTTGAGTTTAACCCGCCTCCAGCCCACATATGCAGGCACTCGACACTCAATAAAATCAACTAATGTAAACTCGTTAAGCTCTCTTAAGGACTCCTATAGATCCACATAAAACAAATAATAATCCCCCACTCCAATCTAAGAATTGACCCTTAATCTAATACTCCCCCCATCACCACCCTTCCAACCAACCCACCTTCCAACTAGGGGAAAGGCTTGTGCCAAATATTTCCATATGATGGATGCATTTGTGTGAAATTTGCTTATACTATGAATCCAATCCATAGTTGAGAGAGGATGAATGTATTTTTGAAGTGAGGCATCTCTCCAAAGGCCTTTCCCTAAAATTACCTTCCATGAACTTTTGGTCGCAAATGCTTTAAAGAAGAAGAAATTATTTTTAGGCCCTCTCCTTCTTTCTTAGTCCTGAAAATCCTATCCCACCTAATGAAGGCCATGTTTATCATTCTCACCATACCAAAAGAAATTGAAGATGTTTTTCTTGATCTTTTACAAAATACCTTAAGGGATGTACGCTAGGGATTGGCAACAAATAGGAGTATCTTCTATAACTTCTTTGACCAAGGTTAATTTGCCTCCCAAGGATATCCAACATGTGTACTAAGAGGTCACTCTATTCACAATATCATTATCCGAGCAAAGGAAAACCTGGAATCTATATTTATTTGGATTCAATATAAACCCTAAGTATTTGAAAACCTCTTCAAGGCCACCAACGTGAAAGTGGAGGAGGTCTAAGATAGCTCTTTCTTCACCAACAACATTCTTGTTAAATAATATGCAAGCTTTATGTTGATTTAATTCCATCCCAGTAGCCCCAAGTACATGTCCAAAGCCTGATAAATGGAATTTTCATCCCTCAAGGATCCATCCCTAATAACAACACATCATCCCCAAATAACATATGAGTAATAGAGATGAAGACCACCAATTGTATACTCTTCGATTTGTCAGTGGATCTTTTGCAAAGAATACTTTTGCTCAAACCTTTAACTATAAGGAGAAAAGGTAAAGGTGAAAATTGATGCAAGTGGGGCTACCACTTGCAGTTTAGAGTCATGTAGCCATGAACAACAATGGCCCTATGCATAAGGGCGAGGACTCAACAAGTCTAAAATTCACATACAATGGATACCAACAATTAAACATAACACAATCACAGAAATTAAACACAACAAGGCTCAATGGGACTTTCTATTAATTTATAGATTTATATTTATATTCATGCCCCATGGGATTTTCTCAACGGATCTGTACAAACAAGTTCAAGACCCCTCAATTTCTCACCTCTCACAATCTCTCATCTTGCTAGTCTAAGTCTCAACCAGGCATTACAATCCTCACTGAGTCTATTGCTCAGTTTCTCTCAGCCTACACTCGGTTTTCTGTGCTCTCTATTGGGTATATTCTTCTTCGTTATTGTGTCCTTTTCCTCTACGAATTCTTCCATACTGTGTTCTTCCTTCTATGTTCATTGTTGTAACCAGCTTAGTCATCTCTTATTCTTTGCTTGCGTCTAGAGATTTCTTTCTTCTCTCCCCCTTGACTTCCTTCACTAGAGGCTTCCTTTTTCCTTTATGCCTTCCTCACGAAGCTTCCCTAATGTGTGAAAGCTCATTATCCTATATTTCATGTCCTCATACATTAACTCATGCATTCATGGGGAGCTCCTCAAGCCTCACTTAGACTCAACCTCCAACGTACAGGTGGTGTCCTTCCTGGATCTGCATTTAATCATGTACAAGCACATTTAATTCTACCATTAAATTCATCTTCTAAATCCTTCATGCTCCTTCGTTCCCTTTCTTCATCCTTCTTTGCTCAACAAGAACCACTATTCTACTACAAGAATCTAGTGGGTATAATCGTTCCATTACCTCTACCATCCAACGGTGATTCATCACCTTCTCCTTTTCCTTCCATTGGCGTCTCAGGATCTATCAACATCTTCCTTGTTCCTCATCCATGCTATTGGAACTACTTCATCATATCTACTCTATTGGGCCTTTTCTATCAAACCTTCTTCCAATAGTCTGTCTATAGACCTCTGATATGTCAAATTTGATTCACACATGTTCCACCGCAACCCTTCCTTTGGTATTTTATCTAATGTATCCTTTATGCAATGTTTATATGTTATCCCTGACTCACGTCTGTTGATGTAATATTGGACCTTGGTTATCGACCTTCTTTCCAACAACACTATTACACAACTCTGATGTCACTTTCCCATCCACTGATGGGACTTCCTTAGCTGTCATTACTCCAAGTTGCTCCCCACAACAACTCTTGATATAGACTCCATGATATACTGCCATGTGTCCCATCGAGACTTCTCCATAGAAACTCCCTACAATGCACTCCTATCAATATCTGACATACTAAATCTGATACCACCTTCCAATATCATCAATTTGATCTCCATCGGATTTTCCTCCAAAATACAAACTTCGATGCCTCAAATCCTACTTTCCGGGTCCCACTATGCTACTTTCTCCTGGGTGATGTAATGACAGAGATCAATCCTGATGCCACAATGGATAACAGAGATTTCTTTCTCTAATCAACTCATGAGATGACTATGTTGCTTTTCTTGATATCTCAATGGACAACTGAGATTGCTTCTCCTTGCTCTCTATGGATGACTACACTGTGTCCACACTTCTATTCCAAGCTTTCCATGGTGCCCAAACTATTAAAAGCCACTGGACTTGTGCCCAACATCTCCTTCAAGTGACTATGACTGCACCAAAAATTCTCGAATCATGCCTGCAATGTTGTATGGACTCATCCCAATGCTCCTACATCAAAAGTGGAAAACCCTACCTCAATCCTCTAGTAGGTTGGAAAAGGGAGGAAACAAATCCATTGGCTAGTAATATATTTTCTCCACACACCCCTCCCCCCACCAACACCAAATTGTTTGTTAGATGAATTCATGTGTATTCATGGTTAGTTTATGAAATTTAATTTGTAAAAGAAAATAAAATATGAAAACAATATAAAATAAAAGAAAATAATAATAACAATAGAGCACGATATTTCTTTGGAACCCATGTTGTACACAGGTAAAACCATGAAGCATTGGAAACTTCAATATTTTATTATTACTCGGTGAAAAACTTATAATTATTTATTCTACTTGTCTTGTGTTATTTCTTCTATATGTCTTGTGTTACAATGCTGGGAGGTCACTCCCCTTTTATATAATACAAATGATGCTTCCATAAGGAACCAAAATACACTAGAATGGTCTAGTCAAGAACTTGACAACAAGAATATTAGAGATCCATATATTGGATTCATCTCCTAACGTTCTCCCACTTGAAGTCGATATACAGGAAGTTCCTTGCCAATGTTTTCCACCCATGTGCCATTGCCCAATGCTACCTTCATCGCATTTTCAGCAAGCCCATAGAAGTTTTACACCATTCAAACTTCTATGTCCTGATCAAATTTATAAGAATATATGCAGTATTCTCATAAGTATCAATTTTATCCAACAATATCCTACCTTCTTCCACCACTTTCATTACGAATGGTACTTAATATCAATATGCTTCATGTGATCATGAAATGTTGGATTCTTCACTTAGTGAATATCACTTTGACTATCACAGTGAAAAGTGATATTCCCTTGTATCATCTTGAATTCATCCATCAGTCAATCTAGCCTTATGGCCTCTTTATTGGCCTCAATTGCTACCGCATATTATGCTTGACTGGTTGATAAAGCCACCACTAGTCTTTTTTTTCCTCGGAAAAATAAAAAAATAAAAAAATCGTAACTTCATTTCTCAAAATGAGTACAAAATTACATTTGTAGATATATGCAGAGTATATATTGATACTATATATCTTCTACTAGCACATGGATTTTCAAAGTATGGCACATGGCCTTTTAAAAATATTCAAAATGCAAAAAAGATTCTATCAAGTCATATCCATTAAGGGCTTCTTCCATTATTTTTATCCTAGTAGCATCGATCATATATTAACGAATTGTATAGCCATAAAAGTACTTCAGTGGGGCCACACTATAAGTTGGTTTTATAAACTGCACTGAAAGTTAGACTTTTGTTGCATCACTGCTACACAGATTCTTTATCCACACTGTGTATACTACTCTAAGTGATTCCATATATTTCAGAACAGATGTTTCATGTAAGCAACAAAAAATTTAGTATTCCTTTCTTCGATTTATATATCTTCCATTGCACCACCTATTTACATAAATGGATTATGGTAATATTAGAAGAATTGTTGACCCCTCTGCTCAATTATCTTAAGTTGACCTTATCCATCTTATGGCCTTCTTTAGATAAGGAATCTTTGATTGAGTTCCACTCCCTGTAGACATGAAGACATGTAAAGGAGTTAAAATTTCGAGCAAGCTCCAAAATGTCTTCCAAAAGTGGAATAAGGTGAATGTTTGATAATTTATGAACTTGTTTAACCCAATTAATTACTAGCATGGAGTCACCAAATAACTAAAGGTTTTGACATCCTTTTTTAATTGCAAAGAGTAGGAGGATTTTCATAGCAAATAATTCTGCATAATTGTTTGACCCTTCACTAAATCCCATGGATAATTTAAACGATTGTGTTTAAGAGATATGAAGGATAGCCCCACCCCCACATTGTGATTGATCTTATTGAGACACACCGTCAAAGAAATCCCAGGGGATGGCTTTGTTAATGGCTTCTTCTCTGATTACTTGAATCGGGTTTTCCGCCCGACCTCGTGGAAAGAAAGATAGTATGTTAAGGTTGTTCGTGGCAACTAGTTCGGGCACACATATTTTCTCATGAAAGGTTATATTGTTTCTCGCTATCCACATCCCTGGCTAATAATTAGAGGAAGGGATAGAAAGGGTCGATGTGTAGAGTTTTCCATCCATGCCTAGAGGGCTTCTTCAACTGTTAGTCTATTCCGATTGATAGTTGTTCCTAAACCTCTGGAGCATTCGACCCACACTTGTTTAGAAAAGGGGCATCGGATAAATTGATGAGAGATGGATTCCTCATCAGATTTGTTCCAGTCTTCCCTTTTTTTGACCATGATGACATGTACTTGTGATCTCCTGACCATTTTAAAACTTGAGGAAACAAACCATCAAGCTGAAATTTAAAAATATTTGTAAGAACATAATTGAAAATGAATCTATCTGCTATTGTACATGACTAAGAAATATTTTAGACTTTCAATATTGCAAGAAAAGTTTGAGAAACCTCCCATTCACAGGTGCTCCCAGAATTTCACTGTCCACCTGAGCTAGAGTATATGTATTATTGTCCTGAACTGTTGAAATCTGATAGGGCCCTATCCATAGGTTATCAAAATTCCCTTACTTTCCTTTGTCTTCTCTTTGGTAATCCCACTTGAGCATTAAGTCTCATGGTTGAAAAATTTCTTCCATGGCATTTATATTAAAAATGGCCTTCATATTTTCCTAATAAATATGAGTATTAGCATCAAGTTGTTCTCTTGCTTGTTAGGCCTCAATCAACTGTTGAATCATCCTTTGCATTTCATTAGGTTCCTCTTCTTCATTATGTAATAGCTTCATGACTGGTAATCGTAGTTGAATAGGGAATCTAGCCTCTTTACCATATACTAGCTGGAAAGGTGAAGTACCTATTGACCTCTTGGTGCTTATCTTGTTTTCCCATAACGCAAATTTAAGATGAGAATACCAAGATTTCTTATTTCGGGACAACATTTTCTTGATAATTATAATTAGGATCTTGTTTGAGGACTCTAGTAGACCATTTCCTTGTGGGTAGTAAGCAGTTGGGTGCCTAGCTCTATATTGTAGTCTTGACAGAGCTTCACCATCTTAGCAGACTTGAAAGCTTGTGCATTATCAATTATTATCTTCCTATGGCACTCAAATCTTGACATAATATTCTCTTCTAAAAAAATTAAGATAATTGTTTCATTTGATGTCCTGGTATGAATGGACTCTACCCATTTGGTAAAATAATTTGTAGTGTGAGAATCTATCTATGTTGACCACTTGAATTAGAATGAATCTCTCCTATGAAATCCAATCACCATTATTGGAATGGTGCTTCCACTTTGATAGCTGTAAGTGGTAATTGCATCAATTTTGTTTTCCTACAAATAATTGGCATTCCAAGCATGCTCTAACCATTGAACTGACATCTAAAAATAAAGCAGGCCAATAATAACTAGCCCTTAGTACCTTGTATGATGTATCCCTCCAAGCATAATGGCCACCACATACTGTTATAAAAATAGGATCTCAGAGCAATAACAATAAACAAGATGCAAATATAAATCACATAAAACACATTACAAGAGAGACACCAATATAACGTGGTTCACCCAAGATGGGATACGCCCACACAGAAATTGTCAGTCCTTATTATTATATCATCCAACAAAATGAAGGAATACAACCTGCAACACATCCGCTACAACTTCCTCTTCAATCTCTCACAGTCTCTCCTACACAATCATAGAGATATTTACAATGCTACAATACATTACACAGTTCTATTATAATGTCTTCCTTTTAAAGAGGAATTACCATGGGAAAATAATATGGAATACCCAATACCATGGGCCCATAACTGTTGGCCAACAAACAACCCAAAAAATTCTTTCGGGGGCGTTGCCCTCGAACCCCCACTAGCCCCATGGACCCCCGTTGGGATGAGTGTACAACCCACCTGCACAACATATAAAACTAGGGTACAAACACAGTTGAAAACAAACATCTTTGAATATGGAAGATAGGGCTCCACAACCAACACATACACCTTTATGAAACTCAGATGTTATTCCCTATGTTTCTTCTTCAATGACACAATTTAATGAAATTCCAAGTGGTCTTTCTAAAACAAATACTCATCCAAAATGCAATACTTAATTGCTCTTAATTTTAAGGATCTAGCCTTGGCTTTATGAAATTTGGGAAAACACTGAATATGTTGCAAATGAAACACTATATCTCTATACCACACAAAATTAGGATTTATATTCAAAAAGGATTCTTGTGAATTCACCCCCTCAGATTCCACTAATGTTGGTATTTGAGCAATCATGTTCGCATCTAAGGCTTGGTAGTTTGATTTGGATGACAACTTTGCTAATCCCTAACATTGGACCAGTTTGGTTGGATTTATCTCCAGGTCATATTCCTGGATTTTGGTTATCCACTTACCTCTCCTTCCATCACTATTAGGTTGACTAAGGATATTTTTCAAACATTGCTAGGTACATATGCAATGAATTTAGAGTGTAAGACATAATGTCTGAAAGCTTTGAAATCTTTAACCATTGCATATGCTTGTTTCTCCATTATATTGTATTCCAATTCTACATCCCTTAATGCTTTTGCTAAAAAAGGCTATTGGTCGGTCATATCCTTCAACATTTTCCTATAATAAAACAACTGCAATAGTATTTTTCAGAGGCAAAAGAAAAAAGAAAAAATTATTTATGGTAATTAGGGTTGACCAAAACCAGTGATTGTCCCAAATATTTTTTAATATATTGAAATGAGTCTCTTGCTTCAACATTCCATTTAATGTCTCTAACCTTTTCTAGTATGTTAGTGATATTCTTGACAATTTCAACGAAATTTGGTATGAACCTTCTTATAAAATTGATTTTACCCAAGAATGATTGAATTTATTTTTTGTTTCTTGATAAGTTTATCAGTTTTATTGCCTTAACTCTCTCACTACCAATATTAACTCCTTCTTTAGACACAATGTGGCCCAACAACATAACCCCTTTCATGGAAACATGAGGATTTATTGGGTTCAATGATAGACCAAATTTTATGCACTTAGTAAAATTTTGTTTGAGGTGTTTAAGATGTTCTTCATCTGATTTAGAGAAGAATGTCATGTCATCTAAATAAATGACTATGAACTTATCTTTTTCACCCACAAAAGCAATTCCCATGGCTCTTTAAAAAGTAGCACCTGCATTAATCATACCAAAATTCATTTTATCATACATGAAAGTGCCCCAAGCTGTAGTGAATGTAGTCTTCTCCATGTCATCCATATGCATTGCCACTTGGTTATATATAGAAAAACCATCCATCATGGAGATTATTTTGGGTCCCACTACCTTTTGTAAGATGTGATCCATTTAGGGAGGGGGTAATTGTCCTTCAGTGAACATTTATTTAAATTTCTGAAGTCTACCCATAGTCTAATCTTCTCATTCTTCTTCCTCATAAGCATTGGAATTGCCACCAATTCAAAATATCTAAGAGGAATGATGATATTGGCATCCCATAATTTTCTAACTTCTTTTTCAATAATAGGTAAGAGGATGGTATTCACTTATCTTAACTCCTGTCTAAAGGGTTTTTCTCCTGGTTCAAGAGGTATCATGTGTTGAATGATAGTAGTATCACATGTTCTCAGATATTCATACTTCCAAGCAAACACAACGGCATACTTTTTGAAGAAATTAACATAACTCCATTTTTTATCAATAGTTAGAAAATTAAAGGGTTTAATGTATTTGGGATAATCTTGAGTCCCAATATTAAAATCTTCTACATCCTCAATCTTAGGGTGTAGGGTGAACATAAGCCTTAATTGATACATCATTCTTATCATAAAGTTGTTCAAGAAGAACTAATCCCTTTGTGATGAAATTATTGTTCAACTGAAAAATCCTATAATTGCCAATATAGTTTATTAGTTTTGTAACTGAGTCAACCACTAATTTAAATAATTATTCACCTTTTCCCTCTTCATCATGATCAATATTTATAGAAGAGAACTCATCAACCATCTCAAGAAATTTCATAATTTGGCGATCATCTTCAAAGACCTACCATTGCTTTACATTGTCTGGGATAGAAGGTCTATACCTCATTTCTACTTCATATCTTAGCTTTGGTTCCTTCGGAGGTCTGAAAGTACTAGAAACCAATGCTAAAGAGTTTGACTATTGATTTTATTCTCTAGGAACAACAATGATATTGAAAGCAACAAAATATTTATCAATTAAGTCCTAAACTTGATTCATGTAAGCTCTCATCCTTGGATGCTTTGTTTGGTAAACACTCTTGACTTCTTGAACTACCAATTCAGAATCTCCAAAGGTTGCTAGCATTTTGATTTTCATTCTTCTGGTATCTTCTAGACCCAAGATTAAATCCATACTTTGAAACGTTGTTAGCAGCATCAAAATCAAATTTATATGATAAGGAAATATTTTTTCCCAGGGGAGGAATTAGGAGAACACCGGCCACTGAATCATCCTTGGATGATGCAACATCGAAGCACAGTTTCCATGTTTGTTCGTTATATGATTCAGTGGTAAGAGATAGGTTTTGTGTGACTTGAAAATCATCATATACTTCACTAATTGAAAAAATACAACATCCCGCATCTTCATCAAGAGCATCAAGAGGATACTTTTTGGGACTATTTTGGCCACTCACCACATAAGAAATTTTTGCTTCTCTATACAATCTTCTACTTTCTCTTGCAAAAACTGTAATATTAGCATATTTCATATCCATTTGCGTGGTACCCCCTATCTTATTTTCCCAAGATATTGATAATATCATCCCATATTTGGCAGGTACATGAGCCACTACTGCATCCATCATAATTCCTTTTAGTTGTAGTTGAGCTAATGTAACAACCATGTCCTTTAGCATACCCATGCACTTGACTTTCCTAGAATAAAATGAATATAAATCATGATAAGGTCTAGTTATTTCTAATCCTAGTTGTTCCATGATTACTTTAGCATAAGGTTGTGAGAAGCCACTGAATAAAGCATGCAATTATGTAGCAGTTTGTCATGAATTCTCAAGGTTACATAAAAGGGAGCAATTGCCTCTTCATGTTCATCAATATGGAGACCAAACTTGACAGTAGGATGTTCATAAAATAGATTTAGAGTGTCTGGTTGAATTGTTGGCCCTGCTCCATTAATTACTTTTTCTATCTACTTCTTGTGAACATGATTCTTTTCTAGCTCCATTAAAGGCACATGAATTATAATATTTCCAACTCATGCTCGATATTAAAGGGGACACTAGACCTATCTAGTTCTTTTTTATCACTATCTAATTTTTTTGGTTCTAGATTTGCAATATTTTTTGTAGCAAAAGATGTTTCATTGGATTTTTCCTTTAACTTATTTATTGTCAATTTCTTAGGTTGAGGCTGACTATCTTGTTTTCCAATAATGGGTCTAGCCCTGAGATCATATTTCCTATGCAATTAAGCTTGAAGGGTATCAACAAATAGTCTATATTGGGTTGAGGATAATTCATACTCACTCTTTTCTTCATGATTGAAATTATAGGTATCAGAATGGAGGGAGATTTCATAGTCATCTTGATTTAAATGGATAGTATTAGTTTCATCTTGAAGACAATGCATTTCTTCTTGAGGGTCTATGTATTCTTCTTCAAGTGAAAGATCCGAAAAGTTGATGTTATTGTTATTATTTTCCTGGATAGGGGGATGAATGGGATGATCATCATTTATGCTCTCTCTACGCATGTTTTGAGGATTGAAAAGCCTCCTATATTGATTTTGATTTCTTGGTGCGGCCCCTTGAGTAACTCTAGTAGGATTACTACCTTCTTTCTCTGGTCTAGTCAATTTGTTTGATAAACTTTTGATTATCCTAGACATCTCTTCAATCTTTGCATATTGAGAATCTTTGTTTGAGCCTGATGTGCCATCCTAATCCCTTTGTTTCCTATTATATTTGTCACCTTGGTCTAGCCTTGTTTTTTTTTCCAGGGTCTATCATATTCCCCTCAATATCCATATCAACATCTTGCATAATAAGAAAGGTTGTTGACCTTGTCTCACTTAATATCATTGCAAAATCGGGCTCAAAGGATCCAAGATAAGTGACCTTGGTTTCTGCTTGAGAGGGTTTAATATCAACGAGAATTTTATTATATTAAAATCAACAACAATTTCTCCATTCCTCTTCTTTAAAGAAGCAAATTCAATTAAATAGTACATGTGATCTCTTTTCTCTCCCCACTACCTCATAAAAGTTGTTTCTAGGACTTTCCAAAAGCCAATTCAAGTAGTAGGAAGTGCCCTGAATCATTTCCTAACATCCCCTTCCAGTGTTTGTGAAATATTGGAAAGTTTCCATGTGCTCTTCAACAATTATTGTTTTTTCCCCATCATATTTAGGCAAAAGCTTGAGATAATTATCATGAAGGTTATGTAAATTATGAGGGAGATTTAAAGGGCCATATCTAGAAAGAAACCATGGATTTATTGGTGGTGGGGGTGGTGGATTACTAAAGTATCCTTTTCTAGCCATTAAGTGTTGCAGAATAAGGTTCTTGGCTTCAAAAGTTATAGGAATCCTTTGATTTTTCAGAATAGGCTGAAATGAAGAAGGGCCACTTTAAAGAAAAGTAAGAGAAGAATTATGCATATATATTAAAGGTGTATTGGGGATCGTAATGGTGGGTACGTTCCTCTAAGAGTATCAAAGATATAGGAAGATTATAGTATTTACAGATCAAAAGGAGAAGAAGGATTTATTTGAGGATTGCCCAGGATGAAGAAAGTTGTCACTCACGTGTATTTCTCCAAGTGACAAGATTTTTGGGATATTGTAGGATTTGAAAGTAATCATATGTGGTATTGTCTTTGGTATCCCTCCTTGAAGATTTACTTCAGTGGAGTCGCCAAGTAAAAATGAAACAACCTGATGTCTGACCCCTGTTCACTATCAAGAATTAGAGCTAAACGTTGTCATATCCTAGGGAAAAATAGATTCATATCTCCATTCCTAGGCAACGGTGCCAGAAAATATGCTAATCCCTGAGATGTTCTTGGATGTTAGAGGAACTGTTGGTACTCTAAGGTATCCTAAGTTGTTAATGAGACAACGTTGTAGACATCTTAAAACTTGCTTTAGGTCTCAAGTTGATCTTGGACCAGATGGGGCTTTCCTCACACGATTTTAAAGAAGATGGTTGCCCCTTAATATCTCGGCAACAACTTTTACATTGAGTGAATATAACAGATTTAGAAGAGAATTATAAGTGAAACAAGGATGAGGATTGACTAGATCCAAGAGATGGCAGTCTTATCAAATCAATGGTCTATCTATTGGGCATGGTGTCTTAGGAACAAAAAATTAAATGGATGATAAGATATGGAAGAAGTTGAAGAAGACAATAAATATAGGGTTTAAAAGTGAGTAAGGAAGTCCATATAAACCCTGAGATGAGGAAGTGGTCAATTGCTGGGCATAAAGACGAGAATCTAGCAATGAAATACATGTCACAACTAAGAATTAAATAATGATTTTTCAATATTCTAACACGCATAAAGGTAGCTTGTAGACATTAATAAACATGTGTATCTTGAAATGACCAAAGAGAGATATGATCTAGGTTCAAAGTCCTTCCAGTTCAATCCTCTATCACAAACAAACATTTCATATATGAAACAAAGATCATAAAACACATATGTTACATAACTGCATTTTAATCCTTTCAAGATAGCAAGACAGGTTTTCTAATTACAATCAATGAGGCCTTCAAGAGGCATGTACTAAGAAGAATAAGATGTTTATACATAGGAGAATAAAACATAGCACTTCCCTCCGAATCAAATGAATCCATAGGAGAATAAAACATAGCACTTCCATCCGAATCAAATGAATCCACCATATATTTTTTATCCTCAAAGAAACGTGATGGCCATATGCCCATCACCCAATGTTTATCCTTGTTACCAATTTTTCCTTCAAAAGCCCCTTTTTTGAATGACTCGATGCCTCTCCTTTATAGCCTTTTCAAAATGATATGTACATTGTTTTTGCTTTCATGTTTTCTTGATTTCAATGTGAACCTTCTTTAAAAAGAATTATTACAACAATAATACAACGAGTGGATTTTCTTCTTTTAATTAAAATAATTGGATGTTTTTGGAGCACAATTTGACCATTTTATTATTTGTCTTTTTCCTCTACAAATACTTTCTAGTTGCATGTCCTACAAATGTTCATCTATGCATACATTAGGTGAGTTCCCATCACTAGCCATTTGTGGCAAGCTTGCCTTTGTAAATCATGTTGGGAGCCTTTTTCCTAGTGCAAACTTCGATGGAATGGTGCTCGTAGGACCCACGAAAAGCAAGCTCACTATCAATTTCATAACTTTCCAAACACACCAGTTGCTGGAGAAAATTAAAAGGAACCTTCTCGATTTGCACCATTATCAAACTCTGTAGTGTGTGCATCAAAAAACTATAGATAACCTCTAAATCAAAAGCTGGTTGAAACTGTAAGAAGCCCACCAAGAGGCACTGGAAGGAGAATATGTCATGACAGGCATACCAAATCCTCTATATAAAACCATGAATACCATCAGTTTTTTTAAATGTTTCTAAATATTGAAATGGCTATTAGATTTTAAACATTTCTTTCAATAACCTGCAGCTTTGTCTTAACAATAGAAATTGGATATAGTGCAATAGTGGCTCTGGTAAATAGACGTACTCCTATTGCATAAAGTTTGGCTTTGTCAAGTGTTCCCAAAACCTTTGTCTCGCGTTCCTTGTCGCTTATTTTCCCTTCAATAGATGGATCAAATCATCAAAATGATGCCAATATGATGCTCCACGTGTTTAATTACAACTTTGTCGTTTGGAAATTTCAATATCATGAGAAAGGTAGTTTTGTATTCTTGCCTTTGGGAGCTTCAATTCTTGAGATCATGCCACGTCAATTTAATGGTTTTTAATTTTAGGTGCATGCATGTTATGCAACAAATTTCCAAAAAGAGCATGGAAAGAGCAGAAATAGATCAGAAAGAGTACTCTGTGACTTTAATGAAGAAAATAAATGAATAACAAGCCTCTTCGAGGGGAAACCTCCTTATACAATGTACTAAGTACACAAGCAAGACAAGAAAAGATACTTAAATGAAAAGAAATCCTTCCTATATATAAGAGATTAAGGGGTACAATTACAACTCACTGACCCCAGCCAACATAACTAATATAACCATACTAATGGAAATTACCACTAATGGACCAAAGCCAACATCAAAACTAATGTAATGCATCAAAATATAAGGAAAAATGTGCCCCTATTTAGGGTGTAACAGGCCCCTCCCCTTAAGACAAGTGTTATCATCAATGCTTGATTAGTTGTGGATGCTTCTATATGAAGGACTCATATTCGCATGTTGAATCTTCCATTGGTATGTCCTTCCACTTAAAGGGTACTCAATAATAACCCGATTTCGTAGCTGTTTGGTCCTTGTTTCAATGATTTGTTCAGGTTCCAATATGATTTTTCCTTCTTCATCAAGATTGAGCAAGATTGTTTGAATTAGGATCTTGTCTCCTATTACATTCTTTGAGCAAGAAACATGGAAAACTGGATGCACTCTCGAAGATGAAGGGAGCTCCAATTTGTAATCCATACTACCAATCTTATGCAACACATTATAAGGACCATAATACTTGAGTGCTAATTTATTGTCCTTATTTATTTGCTTGAGGGACATCTGCTTGTAAGGTTGTAGCCTAAAAAATACCCAATCCCCTTCTTTGAAACTCCTTTCACTACGATGTTGATCAGCTTGTTGTTTCATCATGTTTTGTGACATAACCAGGTTGTCCTTAAGTATATGGAGAACTTCTTGCTGGTCCTCTATGTGATCTTTCACGACTTTAACTTTAGATTTTACTTTTAAGGGGGATGTTATAGAGGGAGGCTGGTACCCATAAAATGCCATAAATGGTGACATTTTTTACAAGGTATGGAAGGAAGTATTGTACCACTATCCTGCCATAGATAACCATTTCACTCACTATGTTTTTTTATCAGATGCAAAGCAACGAAGATATCCTTCCAAAAATGTGTTCATTATATTAGTTTTCCCATCGGATTGAGGATGATAAGATGAATTGCGAGCGAATTGGGTACCCAAACAAGAAAACAATTCAATCCAATCCAGTGAAAATTGGATCTCTATCACTTACAATAACCTTCAGATTTCCATGTAAATTATGAACTGTTTCCACAAAGGTTGCAACTACTATACTTGCATTAAAAGGGTGAGAGAGTTCACAAAAATGTGCATACTTCAATAGTCTATCAACAACCACCATAATAACATTATTTCCTTCTTACTTGGTAGACATGTGATAAAATCCATTGAGACTTCCTCTGAGTGCTGGAAAGGTATGTCTAATGGTTGTAGAAGTCTTGGGGTCTTAATTGTTTCAATCTAATTCTGTTGGAAAACCAAACATTCGACCACAAACCTTTAAACATCAGATTCAAGACCTTCCCAAAAAAATTCATTCTTGACCCTGTGGTAAGTTTTCAGGAATCTAGAGTGCCCACCTATATGAGAGGTGTGTAATTCTGAGAGGACCTTTTGTTTGAGTTGGAAGTTTTTGCATAAATATAAACAATCCTTATACCATAGTGAATCATTTTTCCACACAAAAGTATCTGATACACTAGGATTATTTTGTAGCTTTTGAATAAGCGTCCACACATATATGTCATTTTTCCATTCTCCCCTTGCTGCTACTACCCAATTGGGTTGTAGAATGGAAATTGCACAAAGTAATGCCCCAACATCTTCATCTTTTTTTGGAAAGTGCATCTACTACCACATTTTATTTCCCTTTTCGATAGATGATTTAAAAGTCATATCCCAACATCTTGGTTACACATTTTTGTTGCTCTTCTGAAGATAGTCGTTTTTCCAAGAAGTATTTAAGACTATCATGATCTGTTTTGACCTTGAAGTGCCTACCTATTAGGTAAGGACTCCATTTATTAAGAGCATGTAGTATTATTGCCAACATTTCATTCTCATAAATGGCCTTCTGTAAGTGCTTTTCCTTAAATGTATGACTTGTGAAATCAAGTGAGTGTCGTTCTTGCATTAGAACAACACCAATGTCATTTCCTGAAGCATCACATTCCACAATAAATGTTTTTGTGAAGTCTGGTGTGTCCAAAACATGAGCTTTGCACATTGCCTCTTTACGTTTTTCAAAAGCTTGAGTTTCCTCTGGAGTCCAAGAAAATGTATCTTTCTTCAATAGTGTTGTTAGAGGTGTTTTTATTCTTCCATAGTTTCGAACAAATTTACGGTAGTACCCTATCAGACCTAAGAATCCTCGAATATTCTTCAGGGTTTTGGGAATCAGTTAGTCCACCATGACTTTAAATTTCTTGGGGTCTACCTTGACACCTTCATGAGATATAATATGACCCAAATACTCTACCTCCTTCACCCATAGAAACATTTGGAAGGTTTTGCATATAGTTGTTACTCCTTTAGTAGTTGTAGTAACCTATCAACATTTTGAACATGTTCTTCCCAAGACTTGCTATAGATTAGTATATCATCAAAGAACACTAGCACAAATTTTCTAAGGAAAGCCTTGAAAATGGAATTCATCAAACATTAAAATGTGGAAGGCACATTCGTGAGCCCAAATGGCATGACCAAAAATTCATAATGACCTTCATGAGTTTTGAATGTTGTTTTTGGGATGTCTTCATCCTTCATTCTAATCCGATGATACTCGGAATGAAGATCCAACTTTGTGAAGAAAATTGCTCCATGTAATTCATCTAACAATTATGCTGAAATAATGTAACTTCGAAGAATATTCTACTCGTATTATCCCTCCTTCGGGAGATGTCTTTAATGTAAAAGGACATGTAAAAGTCATGATGTAAACCTTTCATTATAAGTCGGGTCAATGGTACCCAAAAGAGTTTATTATAATTATGATTTTGAGTCTCCCTAGAGAGGTCGGCCTAGTCAAGTCAGTGAGGCCGACCTAGTTAGGTTAAAGGTCAAGTGAAAAGTAGAGTATAAATAGAGAGTGTCTCCCTCTCATTTGCACCATTCACTCACTCAAGCATTGCGCAAGAGAGGAAGAGGAAGACTAGCGAAGGAGGAGGAGGATTTTTGTTGGCTCTTGTGTTTGAGTTTTGTCTCTCTTTCTTATGAGACTTATTTCTTTGGGAATTGTACTTTGGTAATCTATATTGAGGAAGTTCTTGATGGGTTTGCTTCCCCTTAAGGATTTCCCAGGATAAATTGTTGTGTACCTTATGATTGTGTGTCTTTCAGAGATCCTCTTTATGTTGTTATTGTGAAAATGTATTAAATGCCAATGAATTAGGAATCTAAGTTATTGCAACATATAAAATTAACATGGTATCAGAGCTAGACTGAAAAGAGCAGCTCTCACTAGGTTAAAATTCTCTCTCTTTCTCTGGGCAAGAAAATTAGGTCTTTCTATTGAAGAAGAATTTTGGAGTGCAATTAACATTGGGAAGTGCGCCCCTATCCTTTGGCACCTAGATCGAAGTTTTTCAGTGGCTAGATCTTCTAGAAAGTCAAATCCTAGTTTAACTTTGAACCAGAAAAACCAGAAAACCAGAAACTACAGTCCATAATCTCGCAAGTCTAGTTTCAGGGGTTAAATTTTGGATTCTTCATAAACTAATCATACCAGCATACTCGCCTCAGTCAAGCGCATCTTTTGGTGAGTTCAGTTTTCATTTTTGAGAAATTTCAATTTTTGGTCATTTTCTGCTCTCCAGGATAAAATGGCCCCAAGCACTAAGCTTGATGACAAGTTGGAAGGCATAGAAAATTTATGTGCTTGGAAATATAAAATTGGACTCATTCTAGAAGAAAATGATCTTGCGAAGTTTGTTAAGGAAACTGTGCCAAAACCTGTAGAAGCTGAAGCAAAATAAAAGCACAAGAATGACATGATTAAAGCCAAGAGGATAATAGCGGATTCCATCAAGGATCACTTGATTCCTCAAGTGTCCTCCAAGAAAACATCTAAGGAAATGTTTAATTCCCTATCAAGAATGTATGAAGGAAGGAACATTAATCGGAAGATGAATTTGAGAACCCATCTCAAAAGTACAAAGATGAGTCAAGGTGAATCTATCCAAGAATATTTTACAAGGGTTTCTCAATTCAAAGAACAACTAGAAGGAATTGGAGACAATATTGATGAATATGAATTAGTGATGACCGCTCTCAATGGTCTTACTAGACCTTGGGATTCTTTTATCCAAACAATGTGTGCAATAAAGGAAAGTCTACAATTTGAAATTGTATGGGAAGAATGTGTTCAAGAGGAAGCTTAAGTGGCAAATCGAGAAGCACTACTCAGAGATGATGATCAAGCTCTAGCTACTCATACTAAAAGAGGAAAGGGAAAATCTCATTACAAGAAGGAAACCCATAAGTAGTTTCCTCCTCCTAAGAAGTTTCATAAATACAAGAAGGGGAACTACAAACAAAGAGACTTATCTTCTTATCAATGTTATCATTGTGATAAGATGGGACATATTGCTAAAGATTGTCCAGTAAGAAAAGAATAATACAAAAGGAAGAATAACCAAAGACATCATGCTCATTTTGTCGAAGAAGAAGAAGAAGAAGAACCTCCCAGGAAGTTACCAAAGGAAGAAATTGAAAAATATGTCTTATAATAATGGTACTCCAAAGCACTTTCTCCAATTTTGAAGAAAAGGAATCCCCTCATAAAGTTTCAGTAAGGGAATAGAAGAAGTTACATACAAGCTTGATTCAGGAACCCCGATGAAGATGAAGGATGTGCTATATCTCAGCTTTAGATAAGAAAGAGTTTAGAGTTTCTTTTATAGATGATGAAGTTTTCATAGAAAATGCATTTGTTATTAGGACATAAGAATGTGGCTCATATAAAATGAAAGTTCACTTAGAAACAATTTTAATACTATGTAAGTCTATGTGGCTTATGGAGTAGAAGACTTGATCAACATTATCAAGCTCATCATCATACATTCCAGTAATCCCTGCAAGAAGACTAGGATCAAAATATATCCTACCCAACAAAATAAGATAAGTATTTGAATTGTCATTATTCATTTGTATACATATTTATGTATTATGCATGTTAGAATGTTTGCATTGATATGCATGTGATAGGTAACTGGCCTACCGTGTTGTACAACATTCCATTTAGAATGAAACCTATTTGCTGACATATTCAGAGTAGTGCACGCTCTTAATAATGTTCTGGTAGAGATGGCTATAGAAAGTTACCGTATGAATACGAGATGTGGAAGAATGTTGTGTTGAAGCATTGGCTCAGATAGTTGCATGACAATGTGACCTATGTTTTTGCATATGTTTCGGAAACTATGAAATGTTTCTAACCGTGCAACTGAATCTGATTTGTAGGAAGTATCCCATACGAACACCTACAAATGAAGAATGATGAGACTTGTTCCGTAGAAAAAGTGACGATGGTTCAACTATAAAGAAGACTTATGAAATCAAGCAGAGGAAGTCGACTATGACGAGATATTGCTCTAGTAGCTAGACTCATGGTGTAATTGAAGTAGAAGAAGATATCGAGCAACCTCTAGGACTCAGAGAACCACATGTGTGCAGATTGAAGAAAACCTTGTACGGGCTCAGAAGACACCCATGGGATAGAATGATGAGATCAAGGATCACCTAGAGTGATGAGACATCAACCTTTGCTACAAGGTTGAAGATGAGAAGCTCATAGATGGGTGCAAGAGAGAACTTGCAACAGAGTTCGAGACCTTGGTATCCAGTGACCTAGAAAGATGGAATAGATGGATACACAGAGGATCATCAGAAGAGAAGGTTACTAGTCACTCCAGTGCAGAATGTCCTGATACAAAGAGTACAAGATGAAGAGGGAGGATAGTGCTCAGTTATAGAAGGACTGGGAAAACTCCGCTTCAGAGGGAGTGACTACTATACAAATGGAGAGACACTTTCACTTAGTCTCTATTTTTGGCAAAGGTTGTTTGCCCCAGTATGAAGTAGAAATCCTGAAAAGGTTTGATATGTTAGAAAGTAAAGCCATGGCCACACCCATGGATACAAATTTGAAGTTGCTAACTGATGCTTCGTCAGAGTTAGTGGATGTGACACTATAAAGACAGATTATTGGGTCATTGATGTATATGCTTTGTTGTGAAGACCTTGAGTCAGTATTTGGTTGAGCCCAGACGTGTTCACCTTGTAGCTGCAAAGTATGTGATGAGGTACCTAAAAGGTACAGTAGACTATGGTCTCAGTTATACTAGAGATCATGACTTTAGACTGTATGGTTATACAAATTCAGATTGGGCAGGAAGTCTCTCATACAGAAAGAGCACTTCAGATGGATGTTGTAGTATGGGGTCAGCCATGATCTCATGGCTAAGCAGGAAGTAGTCCAGTGTTTCTCTCAGCACTGCAGAAGCAGAATATATTGAAGCTTGTTCCGCCAGTTGTGAAGCCAGTATTCGTAAACTGTTATCATGTCTATTTGATTTGGAGTTGGATACCACAGTGATTCTATGTGATAACCAAAGCTGTATGAAGATGACAGAGAACCTCGTGTTCCATGATAAGTTGAAGCAAATAGAAATCCGGTATTTCTACATTCGAGATATGGTGCAGAAGGGAGTTGTAAAGCTCCAATATGTGAGCACATATGAGCAAGTTGCAGATGTGTTGACTAAGCCTCTGTCTCGTGTGAAGTTTGAGCACTTCTGTGACAAGCTTGGTGTATTCAGTAAGGACTTCCCTCGAAAGGGGGATGATACTATGAGATTGATCATCCTTAGACTGAATCCCATAATTCTGAAAGGAAGGATTGTCTAAGATGCGAGTGGTGGACAATGATCCCGTAATTCCGAAAGGAAGGATCGTCCCAGTGCATGTGTGTTGTGATCAGTGGTGGTAGCTCTATAAAGAATGGGTCCCGTAATTTCGACAGGAAGGATCGTTCATGTAGGACTGAATCCCGTAATTCCGACAGGAAGGATTGTTTGAGCACCAAAGATGTTGTTGGACTGAATCCCATAATTACGAAAGGAAGGATTGTCCATGATCCTGTAATTCCGAAAGGAAGGATCACCAATGTTGTTAGACTGAATCCCGTAATTCCGAAAGGAAGGATTATCCATGATCCTGTAATTCTGAAAGGAAGAATCACCAGTGTTGTTGGGATGAATCCCAAAATTCCGAAAGGAAGGATTGTCCATGATCTCGTAATTCTGAAAGGAAGGATCACCAGTGTTGTTGGACTAAATCCCGTAATTTCGAGAGGAAGGATTGTCCATGATCCCGTAATTCTGAAAGGAAGGATCACCAGTGTTGTTGGAATGAATCCCGTAATTCCGAAAGGAAGGATTGTCCATGATCTCGTAACTCCAAAAGGAATGATCACTAGTGTTGTTGGACTGAATCCCATAATTCCGAAAGGAAGGATTGTCCATGATCTCGTAGTTCCGAAAGGAAGGATCACCAGTGTTGCTGGACTGAATCTCGTAATTATGAAATGAAGGATTGTCCATGATCCCGTAAATACGAAAGGAAGGATCACCCCTGTTGAACTTGATCTCGAAATTCCAAGAGGAAGGATCATTTTGATTGTTGATGCACATGTTTCCAGAGATGATGTAGTTGTTGATGATGATATATTTGTGTTGATGAGCCATCCTCGTCCTGTCGTTGTTGTTGATGTATCAGTTCTTATACAGATGTGATGCAAATAATGATACTTCATCTCTATACTGAAGATGATAATGATGCTCCAGCTTCATGCTGCAGATGATGATGTTCCAGCTTCGTGTTGCAGATGATGATGTTCCAGCTCTGTGCTACAGATGTTGATGATGTTACAACAAGTTGTTCCAGTTGCTGATATTGATGTTGTTGAAGAACTTCCAATGATTTATACATGTACCAACCAATGTTCCAGATGATGTTGTTGATGATGCCTCCTCCTCCCTTCTTCCGATGATGTTGTGTAGAGCCTCACTTGTGGTTGTTGTTGTCAGTAGAATACCCTTCTTGTTAAGGGGGAGTGTTGAAATAATGTAACTTCGAAGAATATTCTACTTGTATTATTCCTCCTTCAGAATGTCTTTAATGTAAAAGGTCATGTTAAAGTCACGAGGTAAAACCTCCGTTGTAATTCGGGTCAATAGTACCCAAAAGAGTTTATAATAATTATTATTTTGAGTCTCCCTAGAGAGGTCGGCCTAGTCAAGTTAGTGAGGCCGACCTAGTTAGGTTAAAGGTCAAGTGAAAAGTAAAGTATAAATAGAGAGTGTCTCCCTCTCATTTTCACCATTCACTCACTCGAGCATTGCGCAAGAGAGGAAGAGGAAGACTAGCGAAGGAAGAGGAGGATTGATGTTGGCTCTTGTGTTTGAGTTTTGTCTCTCTTTCTTATGAGACTTATTTCTTTGGGCATTGTACTTTGGTAATTTATATTGAGGAAGTTCTTGCTGGGTTTTCTTCCCCTCGAGGGTTTCCCAGGATAAATTGTTGTGTACCTTGTGATTGTGTGTCTTTCAGAGATCCTCTTTATGTTGTTATTGTGAAAATGTATTAAATGCCAATGAAGTAGGAATCTAAGTTATTGCAACATATAAACTTAACAAATTCATCAATGACAAGAATGGGAAACTTATCTTTAATGGTGATCTTGTTGAGCTCTCAATAATGTGGACACATACGCCACGATCCATCTGGGTTGTCTACCATTACCACTGGAGTAGAATAAGAACTTTGGCTAGGCCTAATTTATATGACTGCCTCTAACATTTCTTCAACCATACGCTCAATCATGCTCTTCTGGCCATAGGGGTATCCTTAAGGTCTGATGTTAGGAGGAACACTTCCTGGAATTAAGTGAGTAGCATGATCAAAATTTCAAACAGGTGGAAGACCTTTTGGAATGAGGGAAATCTCCATGGAGGGAGATGGAGGGAAAGGTCCGTCAAGCTCCTTCTAGGGAAAAGGATCTTCAAATACTTTGGAATGCTTATTAATGACCTTTTGGAGATATGGGGAAATATGAAACTTAGATGTTTGAACATCTAATGAGCATAATTGTGCAATTACACCTTGATATCCATTTTTCATCAATTTTGTCATACCATTAGAGCTTATCAGCTTGCTTGGTTTCCCTGTGATACCATTTAACTCATATTATTGTCCTTCCCATAAAATTTTCATGAAAAACTTCTAAACATTAAAAGCCACGGTTCCCAATCATTGTAACCATTGAACTCCTAAGAACACATTAGCACCCCCGATGGGAATAACAATCATTGGACTATTCAATACATATTCCCCCATAGTAAGATTGATATTATGTCATTTCCCTGAGCAATTGATAGTTTCTCCATATGCAATCATTACTTGAAACTCTGGTGCCAGATATACAAAGCAATTGAGAGCTTTGGCTAATATATAGTGAATGAAATTACAAGTACTACCAGAATCAATCAACATTGTTACCTTTTTTTCTTTTTGATATATCCTTCGATCTTGAGAGTTTGAGTGCTAATGTCATCCAATGCATGACAGGATATGGTGGGAGTAATCTCTTCAGAAGTAGTATCTTATGTTTCTGCATCTTGAGACGGTTCCTGTTCTTTTGGTTCTTCCTCTTCGCAATCTATGTAGAATAATTTATTCTCACCACACTTGTGTCCCTTACTATACTTGCTATCACAATTAAAACATAGGCATTTTGTTCTTATTTCCTCTAGTTGTTGAGGTGTCAACCTTTGAGGTGGATTAGAAGAAGGAACATTAATCTCTCGGTATTTCTTCGAGGTGGTCTTTCTAGTAGCCATCGTCATATTTTTACTTTCAACCTTCCTTGCCATCATGAAGGCCTTACCCAAGGATGGTGGTTCAAAGAGACGCACCTCATGTTGAATGTTATCCTTCAAGGTGCCAATAAAGAGATCCGACAGATTATCTTTTGAAATGTTCTTCACTCTAAGACTTAGCTTATGAAACTGTTTGATGTGCTCTATAACTGGACCTTTTTGCTTGAGATTTATTAACTGACTGAAGAAGGTATTGCTATTAATATCCCCATAATGTGCAATTGATTCTTCAGTGAATATAGACCGAGATATAATAGATTCTTTTTTATGGTTACAAAGTCATTAGTACCATACAAATGGATTAGGATCTAAATATAATGATGCAATAGTTACCTTTTGCAAAGTTGGAATTTGGCATAGATCAAAGAATTGATCCATTTGGAATATCCATGTTCTTGGATCATTGCCATCAAACTTTCTCATGTCAATCTTGGGAAGTTGGGTACCCCTTGGTGACCATCACTGAGACTTCCATTACTAGAATCATTTCCTCTTGGAATATTCTTATTCATGGAATGTTTCTCAACATGGAAATTATCTTTATCCTCCTGAGTGTCCTGAAACACATCATCACCTGTTGGGAGAGTATCCCTTGAATTTGTATGAGATTAGCAATATTTTTCATATTACCCATCAACTTCTCCTCTAAATTGAGTAAATCAGTTGTTCTCACCGAACCTTTCATATTTTCCTCCATTTTATTCAACTTCTCATCTAAATGATCTAAATCAACTTTTTTCACAGACCCTTTAATCATATCTTCCAAACGGGACACTAAAAAATATAGGTCTTCACTTTCATTGTACGTCGAGGATGGATCCTCTGATGGTTTGAGTGGAGTTTGAGTTTTTACACTTCCTTTTGGTGGCATTTTGAACAATATAAATAGATATCATTCCCTAGGCTTTACCACAATGAGATCATTCTACTCAAAGTTATCCAAATTTAAAACGACGTACATTTTTCAAACTTTGATCGGAAGATTGTTTTATGGCCGACTTGAAATTGAGGTCAATTTGAAATTTATACTCCTCTTGGTTTGAAAATTCGGCCTGTTGTATCCTGATGTGTCATTTTCCCAATGCCACAGGTCTGACCTAATTATGATATACCAATAAGAAGTTATTGTAAATCTCCCAACACTTCTTACTTTTGGTCTTTCCAGAAGGGCGAACTTGTACGGTATTCCAAGTGTCCATTGTTTCGGATTTGAGGTTGAAAAACCGACCGTAGATACCGTGGTCTGTCTTATTTCTGATGCAATAGGTCTACTCAATATGAATCTTGCATGCCCCAAATATGACATTTTTTCGCATAACACTTGTTTTATACTAGTTTTTGGACTAGTCAAAAACCCTAACTTCCACAACGAATATCTCTAAATATGTAATGTATCAGGATTTGTAATTTGGACCACATATAGCTCAACATTTTTTCTAGGTGGGTTTTTAGTCTCGCTATCTCCAACTTTGTATAAAAAAACTTACAACGAAACTGCCAAGATGACTTGTTTTAAAGAAACTAGTACCGAGGAAAGAGCTCTAATACCAAATGTTATGCAACAAATTTCCAAAAAGAGCATAAATAGATCAGAAAGAATACTCCACGACTTTAATGAAGAAAATACCTGAATAACAAGCCTCTTCGGGGGAGAAACCTCCTTATACAATGTACTAAGTACACAAGACAAAACAAGACAAGATACTCAAATGAAAAGATCGTCTTCCTATATATAGGAGATTAAGGGGTGCAATTACACCTCACTAACCCCAGCCGGCATAACTAATATAACCATACTAATGAAAATTACCACTAATGGACCAAATCCGACATCAAAACTAATGTAATGCACCACAATATAAGGAGAAATGTGCCTCTACTTAGGGCTTAACAGTGCACATTTGGTTATTTTTTGTGCATCTTTACAAACATGAATTCTTGATAGCATCACTCTCGAACCCACCAAGAAAACAAATATTAAAAATTCTCTAAGACCAATCAAGTCACCTTTGTTTCATCCACAACTATGGTCTATTCTCTACAAGGTGCCATTGAATGCATATCCAAGCCATAAAGGATTACTCTCCTAGGTTAGTTCGGCTATGATATATTTGGCCTTCTCCCTTTCCATCTGAAGGAGGATGAATGTCAAAGACAATAATATGGAAAAGAGTGGGATTAAAGGGATTTTCCCAAAATTCCAGGTCATGCTCCACTTCATAGTGCGCTTCCTTTAGTGCAACTATGTGCCCTTTGGAATTGTAGCAGTCGAGGCGAAAGTGCAACTAGACTTCCCGGATGTGTAAATATCGGATTTTGACCATTCAAAGGACATTATAAATATACATTAAGTAAAGTCACAAATCGTCTTCCTTCTATATCCTGGACTTCATTTTTAGTCCATGCAGTAGGCATAGACTATATGTTCCACTTTTTAGTATTAACTTGCTTTGTACAAAAATATTTCTAAAACTTTCCTATAGTTTATCCAATGTTGAAATAATTTACGTATTTATTTGTATTTATTTAATAAAATATTTTAATACGTGTGTGAGTCTAATTGGTGGAAAGTGTTTTACAAAACAATTTTCCTCATTGACAAGAATTAAGTAAAAATGAAAATAAAATAAAAATAGAACGACTTTGAACTTGCAAATGTTAAAATCTAAATATTTTGTTTATAGTGGATAACATTTAAGCATAATGACATAAGCATGTGGTTGACAGTGCCATAGTAATATTTATGACGGAAGTAAATGCTTGCAGTTATAAGTTAACTCATGACAAGTGTAGCACGCTGTGGGCTAACAAAGACTGTGGGTTGACAAGAGTTGCTGTGGGCTGACATGAGCTGCAAGTTGTTATTTAATCTTCACACGCAACTCCTCAGTTGTCATTTCAATTAAAACCTTGGTGCTGCAGTTTCACGTGACAAAGGCTGTATTAAGGTTGTATTAATATTACCTGCATAAATCAATGTTCACCGTGACAAAGGCTGTATTAAGGTTGTATTAATATTACCAACATAAATCAATGTTTCACGTGACAAAGGCTGTATTAAGGTTGTACTAATAAATTAATAATTTTAAATTCAATTTATTTTAACTTTGGAAGACCATATATTAATGATAAAGCAAGTTTTATCATTAAAGTTTGAGATATGATAATAAAAATATTCAAATTACAAATTAAAATATAAAATAAAGGTTATAAACTTTAAAAAGACTGTGCCAGGCTTTATGCGGATGCACCAGGCTTTGGAACGCTAAACCTAAAAAATCGGTTTCTTATAGCACGAGATATAATAATAAAAATATTCAAATTACAAATTAAAATATAAAATAAAGGTTATAAACTTTAAAAAGACTGTGCAAGGCTTTATGAGGATGCACCAGGCTTTGGAACGCTAAACCTAAAAAACCGGTTTCTTATAGCACTGGATTTTAATGGCTGGAGGTTATGGGTACAGACCATCTGTCACTTCGTAACCACGTTTTGATATGTAAGTGTCATTGACGTGTGGTTTAATCCTAAGGTTTAGACTGCTGTTCATCTTCGGAGGTGTGAGTTTTACCCTACCTGTTCTTCTAGTTCATTGGGAGTGAAAACAATGGTAAAACCCCCTCCTACGATGAGAATTTGAGTTTCCGTTTTCACCCTTGTCTGGGCCTCGTTCAGAGAAAAACGTTCGAACACTTTGGAATTCAATGCCTCAGTTATAGAGGTTGTAACCAAATATCCTGGTCCATATTTTTGACAGATCGCTGGCTGGAAGGGACTTCGATGGGGTTAGTTTCATGTATTTCGCTGAGAAACTCAAGGAGCAATCCCAAATAGACGTGCCGTCTAATATTCTTGGTATTCCATGTCTTCTGAAGGTAGCAGCTGCACAACAAGTTTGTTCTTAGAGTTCTCATCTTAGATTTATGAATCTATCCATTTAGCTGCGACTTCCACATAGATTTATTTCCAGTCATTGATAAATCTCTTATATATTTCTATAAAATGGAACTGCAGTTGCATCAGACAAGTTTAATGGTGTACCATATAGTCCTGGAAGCACCTGACATGGGCTCAGAAACCCGAACCGATGGAGTGCCTGCTTGTTTACCACTTAATAGAGAGTCTAGTTTAGATTCTGAATTAAACCTGCTTTCAGCACCTTCTGGTCACGCAGCAATAGTTCCATAATCCAATACACAGGTAGTCTTGCCGCAGATGGTTTGCAGCTATTTATTTTTGAACTTATGCTTTCTAGTTTTCAACTATTTCAACTATCTACCCTTCAGACAATTATTTTTCCCTGATCTTTGTATGACATAATCGAAATGTGCAGGCTACATATGTGTTTGGGCTACCCGCTGTTCCAAGGGCCTCAATTCGTTCAAAATCAAAGACATTTTCCAAAGTACCCGATATGATATATATCTGGTTTGGTTATCATATGTATTGTGGCTACGTAGTACTAATGATGTCATTTTGATTATTTTCCATCCAAGATATTTATAGCTTTATCTTTGCCACTGTTTACCTCAATATATTTAACTTTCAGCGTGGATTTCTAGATTGTTGGAGACAATTTGAGTTTTGAATAATAAGCAATATTTTGTTGTTTCTCACCTGTTAATAAGCAACATTTTAGATTATTGCCTCTCGGTTAAAGCCGGTCTTTTCGCAATTTATCACTCCAGAACAGTTTGGTTTTCTTCAGAATCGGCAGATACATGATGCGGTTGGTATTGTTCAGGAATTGATGCATACTATTAAATCCAAACGCCGTAGGGCTATCTTGCTCAAATTGGATCTTGAAAAGGCTTTTGATCGGGTGAATTGGGACTTTCTGAGGATTATGCTTATACAAATTGGGGTACCTGCATCGGCTATCAGATGGATTATGGCGTGTATTAATTCTACAAATATCTCTATTCTTATCAATGGTGCTCCTACATCCTTCTTTAGCTGCTCGAGGGGGATCCGGCAAGGTTGCTCATTGTCCCCTATGCTATTCATCCTTGTCATGGATGGGTTAAGCAGGTTAATTCGACAGGCTAGAGAGCAGGGTACGTTTAAAGGTATTAAAATTGTCTCTGACCTATTTTTATCACATGTTCTCTTTGTCGATGATGTTCTCATCGCTGGTATTGCTTCGGTGGAGGAGTGGACTGTTCTACAAAATATTCTTGAGCTCTTTTGCAAAGCCTTCGGCATGAAAGTGAGTCTGCGGAAATCCAACCTTTATCAATTTTTGGTTGAGGATGACAGGCTTTCGAGGATCCAATCTATTGTCCCTTACAATTGCCACATGCTTACAGATGGTTTTTCATATTTGGGTTTTCTTTTAAAACCTAATGGGTACCTGGTTAAGGATTGGGATTGGTTGGTTAAGCGCTTTGAATCTCGTATTTCACATTGGACCTACCGTCTCCTTTCTATCGGGGGTAAGTTAACGTTGGCCAAATCGGTCCTGGTTGGTATGCCTGTCTACTGGTTTTCGCTCCTTACTGTTCCTAAAACTGTGATCAATTCCTTGAGGCGACTGATTTACAATTTTCTTTGGACCGGGGGTCTTAAGCGTACTGCCCTGACTATGGTCGGTTGGGAGAAACTCTCACTACCTTACAAATATGGTGGCTGGGGATTGAAGGACATTGCCATCTTTAATGATGCTCTGAAACTTAAAAACCTTTGGTGGGCTATCTTTGGAGGTACTCTGTGGTCTTCTGTTATACATCTTAAATATATCAAGATTAAAATTTCTTACTGGCTCCGACAACCGCGCAAATTGGTGAGGGGAGTCTCTCCTATTTGGAGGGGTCTTATGAAGGTTTACTGTTGGCTGGCACATAAGCTTTGTTGGAAGGTGGGCTCTGGGACTGAGGTTGCGGTTGGGGTAGACCCGATCCTTGGTTTAAACGGAGATTATGTCCTCTCGGAGGGTCTTACTGCTTCGCTACGAGCTGCTGGGTTATTCACTCTCAATCAACTTGTCAAAAATGATCAGAATGGATACTGGCTCAATGCTGTGGATCTTAACTTAGCTCCACCGTGGCGGTTTGAATGGGATTTTTATACCAAAGCTTTGAATGCTACGGGTGTTCGGATCTCGGATGCAGAAGATGTGGTTGTTTGGACTGGGAATAAGGCTACAGGTTCTATTACTGCTTAGTCTGCTTATGATTGTATGATACGCAGGCGCTGTATTTTCCCCAACAATTGGTGGTACCTGAAAGTCTGGCAGTGGAATTTGCCTCTGAAAATAAAATGCTTTTGTTGGCTGCTCCTAATGAATCGGTTAAAGACATGGGATAATCTCTTGTTGCTGGGCTGGGCTGGGCCCAATCGTTGTATTCTCTGTAAGTCAGATTCGGAAACTGGACTACATCTTTTTATTAACTATTCCTTTACAGTTTCTGTGTTGGACAAGCTCTATCTCGATTTCGGTATCCGCTATGCCTGGCAGGGCAATACGATTGACGTGTGCTTGAAAGACTGGATGCATAATTGTAAATCATATGCCACCCTACCAATCATCATGTGCTGGGCGGTGTGGTCTATGAGAAACAGAGCTACTTTTGATGATCGGAATCCGGATATATATGAAACCTACAAGGCTACTATCTCCCTTTTCTTACAATATCAGACCCTGGAAGTGGCCTCTGTTCAGAGGTGTATTGGAGTTTTTCAATTCTACTTGTCTGAGCCTGTTTTATTCTTCGATGGGGCAGCTCGACTCGGCAATTGTGGTGCTGGAGGGGTGATTATTATCAATTCACATCACAAGTTTTTAATCAGGCTTAATTGTGGATGTGGTTCGAATATGAAGGCTGAGCTGCTGGCGTTATGGTGTGTTGTCAAGGTTGCACATATCTTTGGGCTTCCAAGGATCAGAATCTATGGAGACTCACGGGTCACTATTAAATGGGCTCAGGGGGAATATGACATCAATGTTTTAGAATTGGATGGCTGGTGCAGCAGGATTAAGGAATTACTACAGACTTTCACCTCTGTTTCACTGGAACATATCTTTCGAGAACATAATGAATTCGCTGATCGGCAGTCTAAGCTGGCTCTGGATGGGATTGAGGACTTTGTGTTTTGGGAGGAACTTTGGGACCTTTCGGTGATTAACGAAGGTTCCCACAATCTTATGCTTTGATTCTATCCTCTGATCTTAGTTTTGATCTTGGGACTGTTAATGCTTCCCTCTGAAAATCCTTTTTGTAGCTAGGTAGTACTTTTGGTTTAAATGACATTTGATAATCTGGTACCTTTTTGGGATACAGATATTGTAGTATCTTTAGATTGGTTTGAGGATCCTGCTTTTGCTGGTGCCTAATTTGTACTATTTGATTCAGCCTCATGAATAACAATAGTATGTTTTTTTTCGCGGGAAAAAAAAAGCAACATTTTGTTGTTTATGTCACCTGTTTCTATTCAGAACAACAATGTTTGTTGAAAGTCAAATTATTTCTATATAAAGAAAAGGTTGAGTGCTTTTCTCTTTGTTAGCTACTCGTGCAATGCTTGATAACATAGATGAAAAGATACAACTTACATATAATGTTAGGTATTCCTATTTGTTAGCTACTCGTGTAATGCTTTTTATTTTTGGAAAATGCTTGAGTTCTCTTAATATTTGGCAAACCATTTATAAATATTTCATGTATGACACAAGTTTCGAAAGCCCAGACCGTTTCTTTTTGTCCTTACTTCCTTCGTCCGGCTTCTTTTAGAAAGGGTAAGTGGTTTCCCAAAATCCAGTACCCTACCAATTGTATATTTGGTCTTCGTTTTTATATTTAATAAATTTATTAAATTATTCTTGTTATAGTTGAAATTATTTTCAGGTCTCGGTTTTGGTTTTATATTTGATTTGGTTTTGTCAATACCTGCAATTTGTTGTCCATACAAGTTGAAGGTGCAACTCATATGCTTTTCAACAATTTTGGTTTTCTCTTCTCTATGTTTTGGGACAGAAAAGTGGTAGTTGTAATCAGTGTTGGAATTTGGTTTTCATTCTATCAGTATGATTATTTTTTTTGACGTTTTGGGTTTTTATATTACCCATCACAAAACGTTTTGTTTAAAATTTTACCCTTCAACAATGAAGTCTTTTTTAAAAAAATCGTAATCAAAATCCAGTTTTTTAAATAGATACAAGCCTTTGTAAATCTAATCGTTATAAAATAGATACAGGCCTTTGTAAATCTAATCTGTCCATACCCTTACTTTTTTTACTTTGCCCTTGATAAGGGTACAACTCCCCACTACTTCACAAAAGTAAAGGAGTTTATAGACACTAAGGGTAAAAATACTAGGCTATTAAAAATAAAATAAAGGCAAGAGATGCCTACCTAGTTCGGACTCCAGAGTTCACTGTAGCAGAACATTAGAGGGCTTTGCTCCTCAAGCAACTGCATGAGTCTAGACAACAAAAATCAAAATCTCAAGGAGCAGGTGGCTATGATGGAGACTACAATTAAGCAATTACAGAATGCAGGCATACCAAGTGCAGTCATGCATAGTTCACAAGAATTATAAATAATAATGATGAATATATAGCTTTGTATGCTATTTTTTTATATATTCTGTTGTTCTACAAACTACATTTCATTCTAAATGTTGCACATAGATTTCATGTCTCTCAATGCCTTATTTAGTATTGGCCTTCATTTAAATTCTGCATCTCTAACTGAAATTGAACCATGAGAGAAATATACCAAGACTTTTGAGTCTGAATCTATATAAATTACATAAATTATGGGATAAATCGCTAAATACACACGTTGCACATTATTTATGTTATTTAAAATTATTAAAAAATACATACTTGATAACATTTCTTCAAACTCATATATTTAAGTAAATGTTTGAATCTAAACAAATCACTAAATATACTTTACCAAAAAAATAGTGCATGCATTACCTTTGATAATGCAAATAATTCTCAAACTTTGTCTCCAAGGCTCTCCAACTCCCAATGTTTTGTAACATTTTAATGTAATCAATGAGCATTGAGCACTTAAATTTGTAAGCTCATTGCAATAATAAAAAAGTCAAAAAATACTGGAAAAATCATTGAGTTAAAGGAGTTGTTTATTTTAGGAAAGATCAATGCAAGTTGTAAATGGAAAGACATGAAAATAATTCTAATTTAATAGGTGTTTCTATTTTTTTATTAAATGTATGGTTGCAACTTGTAAATGGAAAGACATGGAATTAGATTTAATTTAATAGATGTTTCTATTTTTTTAGTCAATGTATGGTTTGGAAGTTGGAATTTACAAAATATAGTTTTATATAAAATAAATATATTAATATTATTAGTAAATTAATAATATAAAGCCGTTTTAGAAATTTTATTGCCCTTCAAAAATAGGTTTTAGAAATTTTAAACCATATTTGATGGGCAAAACGCCCCATAACGAGCATTTTGCCCGTCAAATTCCATCACTGGTTGTAATGAAACTAATGGTAGAATAGTTAATTGCTTTTCCCATTGCATGTGGTTTTAGGTTCTCCTGTTATTTCAAAAAATTGACGGTATAGACGCTTGCTTCTTTGGTATGTATGTTCAGTAATTTGGTTCAAAATGTGCTAATCCAAATCAACGCCGTGTTTATCTCTCATACTTGGCTTTTGTCAAGTATTTCAGGTCTTATGTGAAGACCGTGACAGGGGAAGCTGGATTTTGTCAAGTATTTCAAGCCTGACGTGAAAATTGTGATAGGGGAAGCTCTTCGTACCTTTGTCTATCATGAAACTTTGGTAATGAATGGGTTATCTAAAAGCAAGATAGCTTGCTAATTATCTCATGACTAATTTCTGAGTTTGTTAAATGCATCAAAGTTGACAATTGGATGATGGAAAAGAGGATGGAATGTACGAGGGCAGTAAAAAAATGCAAATGCAAGAGGAGGAAAAAAACCATTTGTAGAGGTTGCTAGTGTAGAAATAAGCACCAATGTTTTGCATATCAATATCCACATTCCCAATAACATGGGCACCATCTACAAAAACCTGATCTACCCCTTCATCTCTGCGGATTGCAGTCAACTCTTTTATACCGAAAAAAACAGAGGGCATGGAACTTACATGGTCTAGGACTGCCGATCCGATTTTACCGCCTTCTCGTTTTCCACGGTCCACTGTTGCCCCGAACTTCTCTATGATTTCTCCATTAAATCGCACCGGGAATGACAATTCAACCCTATAAAAGGGACTTTGTTATTACTATAATTAATATATATAACCTGAACATGCCTGGAATATATATATATATATATATATATATATATATATATATATATATAAAACCTGAACATGCCTGGAAAACTATATTTAAATTTTTAGAATAAAAATAAATATTTAAATACAAGTGATTACTTCAAACATAATCAAACATAATGAAAAGAGTAAGCTCCTTCAAATATGTGAAACTTATAATTAAATGAAAAAAGATAATATAACAATGAAAAGAGTAAGCTCCTTCAAAAATGTGAAACTTATAATAAAATGAATAAAAATAATATAGCATAAATTGGGAAAAGAACATGCTCTAAACAAATGGCTCAATAAACATTATCCTGAAACCAAAGCTTGCCATTAAAAACAGCTGAATGAGAATTTATATAGTGCACATAAAGAATTTATACAGTGCGCTAGAAAAGGATTGCCTAAAAGAAAGTTAATTTACCTCATAATCACACTTAAAGTCCCTTGAAACCTATGCTTGCTATTTAGCTAACACACGTCATTTATTGCATTGTCTATAGTTCTCCTCTGTGGGATTTTGCTATGGTTGGTGCCAATGTGTATATTAAGTCACCACTTTATCTCTCGGCTTGATTTTTGGTTTTGTTTCGGCTTTTATCTAGTCAATGTGGTTTCTTTGATGATTCTGATGTTTCTTTGTTGATCCAGATGAATTTCTGTGTGACTAGAATTGTATGCATTGTTTTGGCTCTCTTTTGTTCCCTTGAGTGCAAGTTTGTGGATATCTGTGAGGTGTAAATTGTTAAATTAATGATTAATGTTAATGATCTTGGAAAGTTTGTGGATATCTGTGAGGTGTAAATTGTTAAATTAATGATTAATGTTAATGATCTTGGAAAGTTGTGGATATCTGTAAGGTGTAAGGTGTAAACTGTTAAATTAATTATTAAGATTAGCTTGGAAAGTTGTTTGAGTGACTTCTTGAGACTCGTTGCCATGACATCATTTCATTGTCCATAAAACAAGCAAAGTTAAACATACATAACGATCACTATTATATTGTAATAAAGTTGCCATTACATCATTTCATTGTCCATAAAACAAGCAAAGTTAAACATACATAACGATCACTATTATATTGTATTTTATTACATTGTTTTTTGAAGTGCTCTTAATTCACCATAAAAACAAGGTTTGACCCCTTCGTGTATAGGAATTGTTTTTAAAAGACCCCTTTTGATTTTAGTGGAACCGGGGCTTTCTTTTTTAGACTCTTTGGCTCCCTGTAATGTGATAATGTGGTAGAGCGATTATCATGGTGATGCAAAAGAGAGCTGATATAGATGGAAGCCGCAGAGAGCATGCTCCTGGACTTTGTGGAGAAAATGAGGGCATGGATTCCTCGCAGAGCCGATCCATCGAACATCTCCAGGGACTTTTGGATGCCTGATCACAGCTGCAGGGTTTGTTATGAATGTGATTGACAGTTCACGCTATTGAACCAGCGACCCCATTGCCGAATATGCGGTCGAGTGTTTTTCAGGAAGTTCACGCAGAACACAATTCCGGTATCTGGCGATGGTCGAAGGAATGGAAACGGTGAAGACGGGGAGAGGATCAAGGTCTGTAATTTTTGTTTCAAGCTTTGGAAACAGGAGATAGCTTCTCAGTGTAATGGGATGCAATTTCCTCCTACACCGCCACCACAGGATATCTTTCCTTCTCCTTCTGTTGCGAGTTTGGAAAGTAACAGTAGCAGCACGGTGTATCTGACTGGGCCATATTAGCATATTAGTTCTAACTCTGCTGCTAAGTCGCCTCAAGCCAATGGTTTCGAGCCGCTTCCGGGGAGAAAGCAGGAGGATATTTTACATTCAGAAAGGAACAATAGTGCTTTTTCATCTGTTGAAGGGGTCTTTCTCCAAGTCTTCTTTCCTATTGTGTTAGCAGGTGCTGTCAATTGTCTTAAGAATGTTTCTTTTTTGATTAACTATATGTTGACTCTTTGGGTTCATTAATGGTTCAGCCTATCTGTTAAGCTTTGCCCATGATAGGCATGTATTTCGTTCTCCTTATTTTGTTCAAATGGCCCTGAGAATGTCCGCTAGATAGAACACATGAATTAGTTATTTGTGTATCTCAAAGTTAATGCCTAGACTCACTTTAGTTGTTTAAGTTATGTAGGAGTGACGACGAAGGTGATGAATATGGTAAAGATGTAGAGGATTCTCAGGAAGGGCTTTGATCTCGATATGCCTGCTCCTCCTTATGCTCACGTTTCTGTTGCTTTGGTTGGAAGATGTGAGGAGGAGATGAAGGGAGAGTGACCAGCTGCTGGCCCAATTTGTTGATACCTTGGGATTACCTTTTGACACAGACAGGAAGACGGAAATAATTGATTGGATCACCTTTCCTGCTAATAAATTAGCTATTGAATAATTACATAAAATAGAAATCTTGATTCGCTACATTTCCGACCTTCAAGTATATTCATGTAGTTTGCTGCCTTGCTAAGATCTTTTTAATGGGAGAAGACTTCACCCGGGCATGGTAGTTTGCTGCCTTGCTAAGATCTTTTTAATGGGAGAGGGCATGGTAGTTTGCTGCCTGTTAATTTTTTTTCAAGCAATCGTTTGCTTAAACAATTTCAATTTTTTTTAGGTGTTTTAATTGCAATGTGACCTTTCTGATGGCTTGAAATACAGCAAGTTCAAATGCTTCAACGCTGAGGAAAGGCGTTGCAAGTTCAAATGCAGCAACTTCCCCAGGGGTTTTAAGTTCAACGCCTTGGTTAGCTGGTTTTGAAAGGAGGAAAGTTTCTTGGAGCACAACACTCTGAAAAGCAAGGATACATGAATCTTTGTAACTTAAAGAATCTGTCTTTATTGTTGTACATCTCAGCAGAGAATGAAGGTAGATTGTGTAAAGAGCATGTATTCTGTATGAAACTTGTCTCTAATGTTCAGCCATATTTGGATGTACAAAGTGGGGTACAATGCTGCTCTTGTACCAATCAACACGGATTTGTATGTTCTAGTTCATAGCCCTTTTATTGTTTCTTCCCTTCACAGGTGCTTGGCAGATGATGATCATTGCACGAGTCACTCGTTTGTGATATTTCACTCTTGGTTAAAAATAGATATTGATAGGATGAACATTGATTAATTTCTGGATTTGATACTAAGCTTCAGAATATTCAATGCCCAAATGAAATAACATCTTCTCAATTATAGTTGTCTTAACAACATGTAACAGTTGCTCTGCCGATGACCTTATCTTTGTTCATTGCATGAGTCACTCTTAAATAATTATTGATAGGACGAACATTGATTTATTTTTAGATTGGGGACTTAAGTTTCAGAATATTCAATGCCCAAATGAATAACCTCTTCTCAATTATGGTTTTGTTGCAGCACAACTTGGCTAAGATTTCCCACGATAATCTCTGTCTCTGTTTTGTTGCACTTCTCAGGATATACAAATTGAATTGTGAGCTTCTTGGCTGGTTCAATTCAAGTTGTTTCACACTAATGTTTTCAATCATTTGTGAATGGTATGTAATTATTAGGGGTTTCCATCAACAACCAGAGTTGTGTCTTAGTTTTATTTTATTTTTTTAACCATATGAGGGATTGTTTGATTGTAATCTGGAGTTTGCTCTGCAATTGTCACGTAGTTATCCATGTGTTTGTCAATTGTCACGAAGCTATCATCATGATGATGAGCCTCAGATCAGGGCTCGAAATAGTGATAAAGACATGGATAGCTCTGTGACAATTGCAGCATGGCAAACCCAAGATTACAATCAAACAATTACTACCTGTGAATTCTCAGCTCATACCATACGAGGGATGTTTAGACAAATACTGTACCTGTATTGATTATTACAACGAGGTATTCGGTCTTTGTTGTGCCAAGTGAGCTCAAGGCTTCATGCTCTCTGCACCCAACTGCTTTGAAGTCCATGGTTCTCAAAATCTTTGTGAACGTAGAGGTTTCTTCTGTTACCTGTTTAGAATGTTTTTATTTTAGATATTAGTTTTTGTGCCCTACAATTGAATGGGTTTCTCCTGTAGGTCATATTCATCTTTGGGGTTCCTAGTTTTCTGTTAGTGATCTTGTATGTACAAGTTTGATATTACTGGTCTCTTTGTAGATGGTTTTGGCTCAGTCCAAATTTTGTTGTAAATGACTTGATCTTTAAATGTATTTCATTAATTTCTTCCACTTTATATTCTGAATATGTTCTGGAGGCATTATGAGTGGTCGTTGCTTCTAGATTTAAGATATACAATTTTGAATGACACTTGATATACAATTTTATGTCTATTTGCCTATCTTCAGCTTGACTACATAATGCCTTGTTCTGCTAATTGCCCATTTAATTCTTCAGTTTGTTTCGTTAGTTTAAACACTGTAAAATGAATTTATGGCATATAATGGGAAGATATGATCCATACCTTAACTATTTATTTTCATATTCCATCTAAATTTACAGTTTTACACCATTGATTTCAAGTTGTCAGTGTTTAGATACTTCCTGCTAGGGAAATGTCCTTTTTTGCATTCTTGTAGAATAATTTTGTTGCTTTGCATCATGTTTGGTTGCATGGGATTTCAATTTTCTATTTAAGGAATATAGTTAAATACGTTGCTTTTAGTTTACTCTTTTTGTAAGGGGGACAATCATGCTTCTGAGATGGATGACATCCTTATTCCTCTGTGGTTTACAATTTTTCATGGTTAAGTGGTCGATTTTCAAGGGCAAACCGTTAATAATGTAAATTGGAATTTTATCTCAGGTAGTTTTGTTTTCCAATTCTTTGACAAGAGCATGTCTGTTTGAATCTTTATTGTGGCAGAGCCCCATTAGAATCCTTGTCTACAATACAATGTGAATAGTATGCCAATATGGTGAAATGATTGTTGCACTGCCATCTACACGTTGCACTACCATCTTGTCTCAAAATAAGTTCCATTGAATACTTTGTCTAATTTTCTAAAGGCAGGGACTATGCTGCTTGCAGCTTTTGTTATTGTGTGTCCTCAAAAATAAAAATTGTTTATGTATTCTGTCACTAACATAGGTTCCAATGGGGACAGCAAGTCCTTGCGATCTACTAAGCACAGTAGACCAAGCGCCTTCCCAACTGCATTCATTTCCCTTTTACTTTACTGTTGTTGAAACAAATGCTTGCATGTACCTGTGAATCCATGTGCTCCATTTCCTGTGCCTTATTGAAACCTGCGCTGAAACCATTGTTTGAAACCATGAACTTGTAGCCATGAACCTGTTTCTGTTGTGTAGAATCCAAGCATGCAAGTTGAACACTAACTGGTTTTGCGAACTGGAAAGAAACTTCTACTGCATGCTGAAAATAAATGCTCAATTATGAGCTTATTGGCCTAATCTACATCCTACCCCATCCAACGAGAAAATTATGATAAAGTGTGAGCAAACTTCTAATGTAACCATGTAAGCAACTTCATAATAGAATGAGCTTGTTGTTTGCGACCGGCTGAGAGAGAACGGAAGAAATATAATACTTGCAAGAAAATTTCCATTAGAATCTCATACCTACAAACATAAACTGTTAGTGATTTAAAACTTAGGAAATTTGAGACTTTTGAACATATGGACTCCATGTACATAACTACTCGATCCTTAAGAAGATGGAAGAAAAATTATGGGTTGGTACTGAACCCCTCTTCTTTAGCATCAGGAGTTAGTTGTCTATGCATTATTTGTGTTCCTTCTATTTCAAGACAATAGCTCTTCCCTCTGTTCTTCTGTTGGATTAAGAGGAGATGTGGAGAAATTTTCATCTTAACAATTTTGTATTAAATCATGTACATTGCAGCCTACTGCAAATTGTTTTGAAGAGGAGATGTGGAGCAATTTTCATCTTGACAATTTTGTATTGAATCCTGTACATTGCAACCTGTTGCAAATTGTTTTGAAGAAGACTTTGTTTCAGCTGGATAACCCTTCTCATACTCATCACACAAAAGTTGTCTATTGTAAATCTCTACAATAGCAGAGTTGATACCCCTCTACCTTTTCCTTTATCTGCTCACAATCTGATAGGGAATATAGAAATGAATGTAGACTTGAAACTGTAGGACATAGAATTCAAGCTTTAGTTTCCAGTCTTCATGAACAGGTTGATCATTTTCAATTTCTGAAAATAAAAATTGAGAAGTCCGTTCTTCTCTAACACCTAGACTTTGCAATGTTTCCAGTGGAGCAAGAAACTCAAAGAGATATGATATTGCAATGAAACTTGTTTTACTGCCTATGTCTTTAGGTAGATTTCATGTAGGTATTTGCATTGGTTCCTGATGGGCATCCAAAACATGTAATGAATCTGCCTCTTGAATTTGAGAATCAAAACCTTGTGTATGATAGTTAAACATCAATAGATTCTATGCTTGTGATAAATTCAACCACATTCTCAGGAAAGTCTTGAGCACTCTCAAAGAAAGAAGAAAAAACAGACTGAGTATAGTTGTGACTTTGATCGTTTGAAGTGGGAATACTCACTGTATCTTCACACAAATGACAACTCTCTATAAATATGTCTTCAATCACTTCATCAGTAAATTCGTCTTCATCACCATGAACATCCTTAAGGAAGTTTATGTTGAACTCATCCATCCACTCACTAAGATCAGGTTGATTTGTGTCATGTATGTCTGCTATGCTCATCTCTTTAGTACTGTAAGGTTCTTGAAATGTATTCTTGATTTGAATTGGAGGAATATAGAATTCTAATTGCCACCTATCTTCTTTCATGTTGTAACTAAGAATCAAATTGTTGTGTATCATCCTTCTCTTCATATTCATAAAGGGCAGGTTCACCTACAAACATATTTTCTTCCTCTAGCTATTGATCAAGACCAACATCATGGAAGTCATTTCGAAAGCTTATAGATACATTTTCATTCACTATTTGATTAGGCAGCTTGACACAGGCCTACGGATTATTTTCTAGCTTAATTGCATCGATGAACATTTGCTCTAAACTAGAGGACCTCCTTTCTCCGAGAGAGAAAGCAAAATCAGAATGATGAGCCGGGGTTTAACATACCATCGCAGCAGCTTCAGAATGTTGAATTTCAGCAAGAAAGTCACGATAAAACCTCTAATTTTTTTGTTAAACTTGTTAAGAGTTTCACCTTCATATCTTTTTATGGAACAAAATTCCAAGAGGTACTAGTGGTGATATTTTCTTTCATCCCACTGGTTTAGAAAAATATCATGAAAATCCATGCAAGAAGATATAGAACCAACATGCAGTTCTGTGAACCAGTGTCTGCAATCTACCTGTAATGATTGACTAAACATTATCATGCAAAAATATTCATGTTGAATATCCCGATCATCAGAATAGTCCTGAAATTTGGACATATGTTTTTATGTTGTAACCTCATTTTCTTCATTGAACTTAGGTAAATATTTGAGATATTTAGGAGGCAAGTCATGGAGAACAGGTGGCAGGTTAAGAGCCTTGTGCTTGCTTAGAAGTTAGAACCCATGGGTGAACCTTTGTAAGGTGATCACAAGGTATGATGGTACCTAAAGGAGCTGGAATATGAATTTCGTTTTCACCTATTTCACAAAAAAATATGTTCTATTTGAGGAATAGGTATAAAAGCTTCTTGTTCAAGGGACACTTCAGAAAATAGTTTACTCTTTATAGGAACAGGAATATGATCTTCTAGATTGACAAGGTCTTTACAAAATAATGACACAGAGGGCCCGTCTATCGTTTCCAGAGGAGAGTAATGAACAAAATTTCTCTATCTCACCAGCACCAGAGGTAACCAAGGTTTCTTGTTCTGATAAAGAAGACAAGTTCTTAAACCTGTGCTTTTTCCAAGATCTAAAATGGAGAAACATATTTTTGAAATATGTAGGGAAAAGCAACAAGGGGTTGAGCAACATAACCACAATTTCTTGAATAATAAACATGATTGCAATAATGACCATTGATTTTATTTGTGAGCAAGGTAGTCTTTGCAGTGGAGTCTTGAAGAATAGATTTGGAGTCGCTAGGTGAAGCTTGAACAACTACCAATCTGAAGTCGCTAGGTGAAGCTTGAACAACTGCCAATCTGAATCTCCTTCACCTCAAGAATTAAGTGCTAATGAATGTCATCTCCCAGGGAACAATAATTTTGAATCTCTGTCCTCGACAATGGTGCCAAAAATATGTTGTTACTCTGAGGTAACCCAGGTTGTCAATGAGAAAATGCTAAAGTCATCTTAAAACCTGCTTTAGGTCTCAAGCTGATCTTGGACCAGAGAGGGGTTTCCTCGTATGTTTTTAAAGAAGATGGTTGCCACTGAATATCTCAGCAACAACTTTCACACTAAGTGCATATAGCATATTGAGAAGAGAGTTATAAGTGAAATAGGGATGAGGATAAATGGCAGATGACTGGATTCAAGAGATGGTAGGCTTATCAGATTAGTGGTCTATCTGTTGGGCATGGAGTCTCAAGCACATAAGTTCAAATTGACGATAAGAGATGGAAGAAGTTGAAGAAGACAATAAATGTGGGATTTAAAAATGACTAAGTCCCTATAAACCATGAGATGAGGAAAAGGTAAATTGTTGGGAATAAACATGAGAATCCAGTAACCAAATACATATCACAACTGAGCATTAAATAATGAATTCAATTTTCTAATACCCATACAAATAGCTTGTAGACATTAATAAACCTGTATATCTTGAAATGATTAGAGAAAGGGTTGAACTGGGTTCAAAGTCCTTCCAGTTGAATCCTCTATCACAAACGAACATTTCATATATGAAACAGAGATCATAAAACACATATGTTACACAACTGCATTTTAATCCTTTCAAGATAGCAAGACAGGTTTTACAATTACAATCAATGAGGCCTTCAAGAGGCATGTACTAAGAAGAATAAGAAGAAATTTATACATAGGAGAAGAAAAAATAGCACTTCCCTCCAAATCAAATGAATCCACCATAGATTTTTTATCCTCAAAGAAATGCCATGGCCATATGCCCATCACCCAGCTTTTATCCCTGTTACAAAATTTTCTTTCAAAAGCCCCTCTTTTGAATGACTCGATGCCTCTCCTTTATAGCCCTTTCAAAATGATATGTATATTGTTTTTGCTTCATTGTTTTCTTGATTTTAATGTGAACCTTCTTTAAAAAGAATTATGATAATAACAAGAAAAAAAAAGCTGCAATAGCTAAGTCCCTGCCAATATTATAAGCTAAATAAATAGAAACAGTGGTATGCTATGAATAAAGACAATGATACAAATAGAGACAATGAGTTTTCCATTCTTCCCTGTTAGTCAATTTTTTTTTTTTTAAATGTCTCACACAAAACTTAAAATTTCAAGAAAGAAATAGACTGGCTAAAGATTGAGTTTGTCAATTTTGTTTAACTTATTGCCCTAATAACACTATGAAATCGCCATGAAAGCATTTCTGCAAGAATAGGAACTGCAATTTCTCATTTTCCTAGATTGCAAGAGGATAAGACAAGTGTATTGTCTACATTGATTTTATGAAAAAAATATAAAAAATAAATGGTAGCTGATGCATGGATAAGTGATAGCTGATGCATGGATAACGGGCAATTGATTAGTTCCTGTATTCTTTTACATAAATCCTTTTAGGTGGATTTGAATTTGCTTGCCATCCACCTCCTGTGAAAAACAAATATAGAATATTAAATATTAGTTTATAACCAGTAATTCTCCCTAATAAAGATTGTGTTGTGATTCTCTACTTATTTCCCATAATCGATAGCAACAAGTCTCATAAGATAAAAATTTACAATGCAACACTACCGCATCCATATCTTCCTACAACAATTAAGAAAAATAAAAGCATAATTGATTTTGCAGATGAAAAAAAAGAAATAGGCATATTTTCCCATCCAATAGTCTATATATGAAATTAATCAACACTTCATCCTCGAAGCCAAGAAACTCAGTGGCCCTATTTGCTATCTACGGCTTAATAACATCCAATATTCTATATATGAAATTAATCAACACTTCATCCTCGAAGCCAAGAAACTCAGTGGCCCTATTTGCTATCTACGGCCTAATAACATCCATTTTCACTTTTGTCATGTCAACCTGTAAGTTCAGGCAAAGCAAAGAACTAAAATCAAATAATGGTTTAAAAAAACAAACAAATTAGAAGAGCACTATCACGAGTTGCTTCAAACTAGAGCTTGAAATAGGAACATCATATGACATGTAAGCAAAGACATGTTTGGAAAATTGAAGCCCTTCAACTTAAAGGAAAGAAAAGAAAGAACTCTATGCGTGTGTTTTAAACAAAATATTGAAATCATAAATGGAAGGAAACTCTGTTAAAAATTAAAATCGATATTCAAGGATGCAAATATTCTCTAAACCCCATTTTGCTTTGGCTAATATAGCTATAACTCTAACATAAATTAAGCAACTGGTAATCCACTTGGTTAAATATGATCTCATAAAGTTCCTGAAGTCGATAGATTGGATAGCATTAATTCATTTGGTTTATATATTAAAATTTAATAATTCGCATAAGCTTCACCAACAGGGACTTGACTGGTTCTCCAAGAGGGAGTGATGATATTCTTTCACCATGGTTCAATTCCCACCCAATAATGCAGTATGTTTTATCCAGTAAAATAACAAACGGAGCCATCATGGCCAATCAGTCAGCCCAAGTATGGCATTAGCCATACAATATGATAGTGTTCCATCTCTTGATAGACAGTGTTGAAGATTAAGGAAGCATCTTGTGATACTTTCCATTAGCACTAAGCACCATTGATTGATGTACAAGGTCAAAGTTCAAAGACCGAATATTATTTATCCAGTTGTGCAAAGTGGCCCAAAGTCTACTTGTGCAATTAGAAAATCTTAAATCTTACTGAAAACAATTGTAAGTAGATCGAATTTAATCTGCCAACAACATTTCTAACATAATTTTGTTTTTACAAAATGAATTAAAATTATATAACTGAAGTAAATACCTGTTGAGGTAGACATATTGTTGAGCTGTTCAAAAGGATTACATTCTCTCTATGGTCTGCACCGACTGGAGGGCATATTCAAAAGGGACAAGTTTGGGTAAAAATCCAAGCCAAATTTGGCAAAGAAAATACCATGTAAACTGACGAAAGTCCATGTCCTGTGGAGCATCCCATTGGGGTAAAGGCATTTTTGTAAGCATTTCTAAAAATAGTAAGCAATGGTTTCCACTAGTTTTGAATGGCCAAATGCATGCATTCCCCGTTTCCAAAGTCCGTGTCTTTCCACAACTTAAGTAATTTTCCCAAATTGGATTATTCAAGAGACGCAGGGTACGAATAGTGCAGAAAAAAGTGAGAGTTCATACGAAGGGCCTTGGTTTAATGCTAATAACAGGTAATTTTGAAAGCCAAGGAAATTAAATCTGGTACCCAAGATCGCTGGGTTTTCTTAGACTTTATTTTCAAGGCAAAATTGCCACCAACTATAGTTCTATATGTTAGCTTTCTTTGCTTAGGAAGTGACCTTGCATTTACATTATCTAGCCTATTTGACTTTGTAATGTTGATTTTTATAAAGTTGTATTAAGTGACTTTTATAAAGTGTCATTGTTATTATTTTTATAAAGTGATTTTATTTCATAAAGTGCACTTATGACTTAAAGTGAAATAACTTTATTAAAATGTAAGTGATTTATTTTGGAGGGAATGAATCACATCCCTAGATCTTATCAAGATAAGATTAGACCTTGACCGTTGGATTTAGGGGTTGGGAAGGTGAAAAATCATTTTCAAATTATAAGAGAGAGCCTAGGGTAGTGTGCAAGACACAGTTTACAAGATTTGACATCTTTCCCAATAGAGTTGGGGCACAAATCCCAAGACAAACAATTTATCTGGGAAAAGGGTTGACTATTTTTCATCAGCAGGGAGGCCGTATAGTGCTATTCATCTGGGAGGCTGTACTGTACGGATCAGTACAATCCATATAGCAGAAGTACATACACGATTTTCGAGGCTGTCCTAGGGAACGAATTTCGAGGTGATGTTCTTATGTTGCTGGCAGTTTTGCACAATAGATTTTTGGCACACTTATCGAGGTTGATGTACCTGTTGGGCCGTACAGGTTGTATAGTCAATTTCTGGGCACATTTTTCAAGGTAGAAATCTAAGACTGTTTTGGGTGTCTGCAAGTGAGTTTTTCATATTGTTAATTTTGATGCCAAATGGATAACTGCTAGCTTTTGTACTCTCTGCATTTAAAATTAAATTTCTCTTGTTGGGTTTTCCCCTTTGGGATTTTTCTCGGGTTGGACAGCCAAAATCTTGGTGTCTATCTGAGTTTATTTACTGTTGTTACTAGTGTTTTTCTGCTGCAAATTACACCTAGTGTTAGTATTTAAGCTTTCAAGTTATTTGGGAATGCATGCAATTTATTTGCATTTAATGTGGGTACTTATATAAGTATGGAATCTATTATATGGTAAGCGTTTGATAAAAACTATAGTGCATTAGTTTCCAGTTTCTCAACATGGTATCAGAGCCATGCTCTGAAATCTAGTTGGCAGCAGTGTTATAGTTGTTTGACAAAGTGTTTTTTGTTGGTTTTTAATAGCTTGTTGGCAAGTAGACACTATCTGCAAGTGATTTGTAGGTGTTGGGTAGATAAGGGAAGCTTGTGGTTTACTTTTCTTTTGGACAACATAGAGAGATGGTTGTTTGCATCAGATTTGAGGACCAATCGGATGGCATTTCCAACTATTTCCAATGGAAAGTCAAGATGAATGTTGTACTTAAAGAAAACAGACTGTGGGTTAATGTCAGCACTGTGATAACTCCTCCCACTACTGAACCTATTGCTCTTGACATTCATGAAGTAAAAGAGGCTAGAGCATAAAGTGTTATTCTAGATGGTGCCAAGGACCATCTCATCCCACACTTGGTTGAGAAGAAGTCAGCTTATGAGATGTGAAACACACTGAAAAATTTGTATGAGGCGAATAATGAGAACGGGAAGATGGCACTCAAGGATAAATTGCATGCAACCAAGATGGCCAAGGGTGAGGGTGTGGTATCCTATCTTACCTGGGTGGCATAGGTGAAAGATGAGTTGGCTGCAATTGGGGAGGTCATCTCTTATTCTGAGTTGGTGAGGGTAGCCTTGAAAGGCTTCACCAAAGACTGGTAATTCTTCGTGAAGTGTGTGGTTGGTCATGAACATCTTCTAGATTGGAGCAGACCGTGGGGCGATTTCACTCATGAGGAGATTCGGGAAGGATCTCAAGGTAGTGGACAGATAGAGGGTGTTGTTGAAGAAAATGTTGCTCTTTTAGCTAAGAGCAAGAAGAAGTCAACTAAGGAATTGAGCAAGTCAGATGTTTTGCTTGCAACTAGTATGGCCACCTTGCTTCTCAGTGTCCCGAGAAGAAGAAGAAGAAGAAGGATGAGGATGTGACTGTTGCTGCAACTGCTGAGATAAATGACTTTGCGGAAAATTTTGATAAAGATTTCTCGTTGTTCTCTCTTGTATCGAGTGTCGACAGCAATGGATTTGTGATAAACAATAGTTGGTTCATTGACAGTGGAGCCTCTCGTCACATGACTGGAAAGTATCATATATTCTGCAACATTACTGAGACAGATCCAGACCAGATGGTTGAGAGTGAAGGGGGAACGACACGTTTAGTGCATGGATTTGGGAGAGTTAGATTCCAGGTTTGACAGGGTGAACTCCTTGAGCAAGATGGAATTATTTTTGTTCCAGGGTTGAGTGTGAACTTTCTCTCTGTGTCAAACTTATAGGATGCAGGGTATTTGACATTGTTTTGGAGGGGACATGTGTACATTTTTCCAGAGAGGGCAGTTCTGGGAAATGTTTTTATATACTCAAAGGGAGCGGAATTGATCCATCCACAATTGATTGGTGATTGGTTCGGTGAGTTGTACAAGTTAGGTGGACAACCCACGATTTATGATTCAGAGTCGGAAGAGGAGCAGCTTCAGCCTCGATTTTCGATGGAAGAGATGGAGTCTCTCTTGAGTACCGACAGGAGGCTCAATTGGTATGAAAGGATTGATGCTCAGGATTGGAGGGTGGATTCTCCTAGGAGCTCAAGGTTCAGGGTTGCTGCCAGGAGGGTGTCTTCAGATTCGAGTTCAGTGCAGGTGGTGGAATTGGCTCTAGGTTCAGAGGGAGCTCCTACTGTGAATAGTGTGATGGACCTGAGGACTAGACTAGCTGATGGTGATGGCAGTGAGTACCTCCCTTGCTAAGAGGGAGTGTTAGATTTTTAGCTTAGGAGGCACTCCGCATAGTTTTGTCTTGTATGCGAAAGTGACCTCGCATTTACACTATCTAGGCTATTTGAATTTGTAATGTTGATTTTTATAAAGTTGTATTAAGTGACTTGTATAAAGTGTCCTTGTTATTTTTATAAAGTGACTTTATTTCATAAAGTGCACTTATGACTTAAATTGAAATAACTTTATTAAAATGTAAGTGATTTATTTTGGAGGGAATGAATCACATCTCTTGATCTTATCAAAACAAGATTAGATCTTGACCATTGGATTTAGGGGTTGGGAAGGTGAAAATTCATTTCAAATTATAAGAGAGAGCCTAAGGTAGTGTGCAAGACACAATTTACAAGAGAAATTTCTAAGAGAGGGCTGAGAGGAGAAAAGTGATTTTTCAGCAGATTTGGCATCTTTCCCAATAGAGTTGGGGCACAAATCCCAAGACAAAAAAAATCTATGGGAAAAGTTCTGACTGGTTTTCATCAGAAGGGAGGCCGTACTGTACTGTTCATCCGAGAGGCCGTATTGTATGGATCCGTACAGTCCGTACAACATAAGTACATACATGATTTTTGAGGTTGTCCTAGGACACAAATTTCGAGGTGAATTTTTTATGTTGCTGGCAGTTCTGTATTGTTCTATACAACTGAGTTTTGGCACACTTTTCGAGGTTGTTGTACCTGCTGGGCCGTACATGCTGTATAGTCAATTTTTGGGCACGTTTTTCAAGGCAGAAATCTGGGATTGTTTTGGGTGTTTGCAAGTGAGTTTTTCAAACAGTTAATTTTGATGCCAAATGGAATACTGCTGTAGCTTTTGTACTCTCTACATTTAATATTAAATTACTCTTGTTGGGTTTTCCCGTTTGGTTTTTTTCCCTGGCTGGATAACCAAAATCTTGGTGTCTATCTGAGTTTATTTACTGTTGTTACTAGTGTTTTTCTGCTGCAAATTACACCTAGTGTTAGTATTTCAGCTTTCAAGTTACTTGGGAATGCGTGCAATTTATTTGCATTTAATGTGGGTACTTATATAAGTCTGAAATCTGTTATATGCTAAGTGTTTGATGAAACTACAATGCATTAGTTTCCAATTTCTCAACACCATATAGGATTTCGAGCATGAAACCCCCCACTATGTGGTTTCAAGCATAAATTTAGGCTGCAGATATTTTCTAATCATATATGGTAAATTTCGATACTATTTATTTCCATGAGACTGGGGTTTCAAGCATCGAGACCTTGAGCCTAGGATTTCAAACAATCTTAAAAGGCCCATAACAAAAAATTAACTTCGTCGCTAGGGTTTGAAATAATTATTTACCAACTAATCCAACTTGGGCATAAATTTCTAAGACTTCAGGAGCTTTGCGTGCTTGTTGGAGAAACCTGTCTTGATCTGCAGAGGTGCCTTGAAATCGAAACCAGAGAAATTCATCGAAACATTAGAGAAGTGGTTGAAAATAAAAGCCCCTACTATCCATTAAAGTTGAGGGCTATGACTCTGAAATGAAGGCCCGGACACAAACTAGATGTTAAAGATCCCCAAAACCCTCAGAAGCAAAAAAAATTAAGGTGAATAAGCAAAATTGCTTACTCTAAAGAAACCGCCTGACATCTTGGAAATAATTTAAAGCTCGGCTCCACTATTGTGAATCTTGTTCGAATCGTGGGTCTCCTATCGTTCTAAGAAAGCCGTTGATGTTTCACCAAGCCCATCCAATGCCATGGTTAGTTTTCAAAAGGGGGTTACAACACATGTTGTCTCTCCTCTACACCAAAATAAAGCTGTTCCAAACTTAATAACTCGAGAGGATTTGTATCTTTCTTCAATGTAATCAATAATCCCCTCGTCTTTGACTTGTAGTGTCTTGGTAATGTTATGAAATTCAAGTATGGAGGCTCCCAGACTTACGAAATGGGATTTAATGGTTGCATTTACGGAAAAGACAAGCCGACTCTGTAGAACATCATCTCGCCTAATAGAACATCTTGTGAAATGCATACGATGGAGCTATAGGAGGGCTTGAACTTCAAGAAACTAGTCGTGAGTTCGAACCCGCTTTACGCGTTGCTTTTGTGTTACGTATTGACTTCTAGAGACCAGTGATCAATAAACGCCTTCGATAGTTGTGGGAGATGCTCGGGCCAAACTAGAGGCACTACATTCAAACTATTTGTTTTTTCTGACAAATTTTGATCCAACCACACAAAAGTGTCCAAAATAGCCACGTGTTTTTCTATGGTTTTTTACTTTTTTTCATAAATTTTTATTATTTTAAATTATTTTTTTAATCTGACAATTATTTTCACTATGCCACGGATTTAATGTACCATTTTTGTACCTGTGAACCAATTAAAAATAATAATAATGAAATCTGAAAATTACAAAAGATATTTTTAAATTTTCAAATATTATATTTAATATAGCATTTTTAATAAACTTTAAAAAACATAATAAAAATTTGATTAAAATGACTTAAACTAATATAAAGTCAAAGTGATTTGACTAACAAACTATTAGTATAGTCCTCCCTTGGCAAAAATTAATAATACAAAAAGTGGATTTTATTCTTATAATTAAAATAATTGGATGTTTTTGGAGCATAATTTGAACTATCTCTTTTGCCTCTACAAATACTCGCCAGTTTCATGTCCCAAAAATCTTCATCTAAACATACATCAGGTGAGTTCCCATCATTAACCATTTGTTCAAGTATGTCTTTGTAAATCACATTGGGATCCTTTTTCCTAGTGCAAACTTAGATGGAATGGTGCTCATAGGACCCACAAAAAGAAAACTCTCCATCAATTTCATAACTACTGGCTAAAATCATAAGAAACCCACCAAGAGGCACTAGAAGGAGAATATGTCATGACAGGCATACCAAATCCTCTATCTAACCCACAAATACCATCAATTTTTTAAATGTTTCTATATATTGAAATGGTTGTTGGATTTTCAACATTTCTTTCAATAACATGCAGCGTTGTCTTAACAACAAAAATTGGATACATTGCAACAATGACACCCGTAAATAGACATGCTCCTATTGCATAAGGTTTGGCTTTGTCTAATTTTCATTTTTGTTTAGTTGAGAAAAAACCCGTGACAGTTAGGGTTCAGCTAGCCGTGACGACTCTACTATCGGCTGTCGAGAGCCTGCTTGGCTCCACCCGCGCCTTCTGTATGGATCCTCCTTTGGATACCAATCCGAAGGATCGACAGCGCTTCCTAGATGAGGATTTCAGAGCCTTAGTGACTTCTACGCTGTAACATCCCCACCGACCTCCTTAGGCCACGAGAGACCCTGATACATTTTTTTTTCTCCAAATCCGACTGAGCACACACATAGTCAAATTAGCTCGGGTCTACAATCTACAACTGTGAACCCGCAATCCGCAATCCGCAATTGCGGATGCGGAAGTGAAAACTTCATAACCGGAAAGTTTACCTTTCTGCAATCTGCGATCAGCAATAGCGGATCCGCAACCTGCAATCCGCAATCCGCAAATGCGGATGTGGGAGTACAGAACATTGAACTCCAACCTCCGAAAGGGAAACTTCTGCAATTCGCAATTGCGGATGTGGAAAACCAAACGTAACTAACATCGGATCCACAATCCGCAATTGCGGATGCGGAAGTGAAAACTTCATAACCGGAAAGTTTACCTTTCTGCAATCTGCGACCCGCAATCCGCAATCCGTAAATGCGGATGCAGGAGTGCAGAACTTCGAACTCCAACCTCCGAAAGGGAAACTTCCGCAATTCGCAGTTGCGGATGCAAAAGTCCAAACGTAACTTCGACTTCCATGCTTCCACAATCCGCATTGCGGATGCAAGCATGCAGAACCATACCCTCTGTCATGGTAACTTTCCACGTAATCTTCTGGAGGGCATAACTTCCTCATCCTTGGTCCAAATGAGACAAGGTCGGCACCATTGGAAATATCTTGGAGAGATCTATTCAACGGTTTAATCCCTGCCCCCATTTGAGCACTCATTCCATGTCAAATTTCACACTGAAGTTTTGTCCATAACTTCTCTTAAAAGACTTAATCCTTCTTCCTGCCATGATTTTTCCTTCACCTAACCCACAAAGGCGTTCTAAAACATTTCCAGGTCCTTCCCCTCCTTTCCAAGGATCAGATGTAAGCATACAACTCATTCACATGGTTAATCATACATATCATAACATGTAAAATGCATTAAATTAGATCTATCATATGCAAGACTTATAATGCATTAAACTCATTCATTACAATGATATACATATAACAATGAGCTCATCCCTTTACTCAGGCCTGCACATGGATCCTTGTTAATCAAATTCATATAAACATGCATTCCACAATTCTAAAATTGAACATAAGTAACCATTCCATAACAATGAAATATCATCATTTAACCTAACTAGAGTACTTATCTTTGAATTTCCGAAGCAACTGGCTAAGTGAGAGCAACATTCTACCCAACCTTAGATCTCTGTCCAACCTGTACTCCTTCAGCTGAGAGATCACCCCCGAGCTGGGCTATGTATCCACTAAGGAGGGCTATCAGGTTCTCTCACAGTCAAGGTTCCATCCCAATGCTAAGCCAATCTGTAGTTGGGTTTATCAAGCATTCCGGGGCACCTATCCATACTAAGCCAACCTACAGTGGGTTTATCAAGCATTCAGGGAAATACAAGTCATGCTAAGCTAAATTCCAGTTGGGTTTATCAAGAATACCAATAACAAGGGCATGCCAAGCCAACATACATTTGGGTTTATCAAGCATACCAGGCTAGCGGTTCATGCTAAGCCAACTTGCAGTGGGTTTATTAGGTGAACAGGGACAGCAAGGGAGGCGTTGCTAAGCCAATGAGATCAACCACAGAGCTGCAAGCACCTCAACACTCAGCCGACTTGGAACCCTGTAACCTATCTAGTACTTAAGACATTTTATGTTTGTGGAAACATATTAATTTAACTTTTATTGTAAAGTTTTATATTTGACCAAGTGGTCAAGGATGACTGTAAATGAATAATATTATTATTTAATAAATTAAAATAGGAGACACTCACCCAAAGAGACTGTTGAAAGAGTGTTCATTGTCCCACTAGGAGGAATGAAATATGGGGTAGAAGGCAATGAACAAGTGGTAGCATCTGAACTCAGTAACTAGCTGTTGTTATGGGACAACCTCCCTTAAATTGTGGTCATGTTCCCAATGATGTGGAACTGAGATGATGGCTCATTGAATGCAAAAATGACCACCAAAATACCTAGGCAATCTTTTTATAGCCATTGAATTTGAGCAGAGGCTCATACATTCTCAGAGGAGATGAAATTATTGAAATGAGCACACAAGAGATTCGATGAGGAGAAGCTATGTTTTGAGTTGCAGAGTAAGACTGTCTTATTCCTGTTGAGTGTAGAGGTAATCCTGTTGAGTGCAGAGGTAGTGATTTGTATGCAACTCTCCATTGATTGCTGAAGTACAATCTGAGTGCCTTGCTTCTACATAGAGACTTCGTCCCACTGGTTCAGTGAACATGCTCGGGGGTCCAAAGAGCAAGTGAACTTGGCTGCTTTCTGGAGAAGGTTGGGAGGAACAAGCCTCTTTGGGTGTTTGTCCACCCTATCAAGTTATCAGGTTCTACTTTTTTTTTGTTATTTATCTTAGACTGTAAATCTTATTCTAAAAAACTGTATAAATATGTTATCATAGTTTCCAATGTTTCTTAGACATCAGTTAGCTGTTCTAAATGACTGATTTTCTGAACTGATAATTTATTTCTATAAATCGAATGAATGAATAGATGATATAGATGGATGAATAAATGCCTTCCTGTATTTTGCCTTTCGCCATAGGTGATATACTCTAGTACAGGAAGGGTTTAATTAATATGAGTAAAATGATCTGAAAATAGTAGTATTCTACACTTCAAAATAGAATAAATTTTATATGCATTGCTATTCTTTTAAACATAAAAGTTCATATATTAGTTTTTCAAATTTCGTTGTCATTAGTTTCACTAGTACATGTTTATCTAATATATATATACACACTTGTTTCATCATAAATAAATAACAGAGTTCATATAGGGTTTTACTCAGAATACAAACATAAACCCTATATTATACAATCTTTTCATATCTTATAAACAGGAGCATTAGATTACTATCAAGCCTAATATACAGTAGTATCGCATGAATGGATGATAAAATAATCACAATATTAATATCAAAGTAAGTTACAGGATTACTTTAGGAATCTAAGGTAAAGTATCACGATACACAAAAGTATTACGATTCTGTAAACATGAACAAATATAAAGAATTCTTAGTAACTCTTTACATTAAAAACACTTTGAAAACCTTTAGATAAACCCTACAGGTATCGTTCCATATTAAAGCATTTCATAAAATATCAAATCAAGACATAGTTCGAATCAAAACAATCGCATACACAGTTAGCATAACTATAAAACTATTTAAAAAAAAAATTGTTCGATATTCCCACATTAATCATTATATAGTACACTTAAAAAAAAAGATAACATATCCAGTTTACAAAATGGATCAGGGTCAAAACCTTGTATATGTATAATCTATGACATATTTTAGTATCTACGAAGTCAAGGATCAAATCCTATGGACTTCACACTTATCAAAATAATCGTGAACATACTACTACAAAAATAAAAACAATTATATTATCAAACAATAGAATTATTATAAGTTCGTGATAGGGTTGAGACCCGTGAGGGCTCCCCTGAGATATTGCAACATCATGATCCGAGTTTATACAAACCCAAGTGTCATCAACCAAATAAATACAGTCGATATCCATAAATAAGAAGGTCAAGGGCTCAAGTCTCAGGAGAGAGCTCACCCAGGTTTGGCAAAAATCAAATCCAAGTAAATTATAAATACATAACAGGTTTAGGGTTTAAACCCTATAGGTTAACATTTTCAGAATCGGAACATTGATTTTACCCAGCATCATAATCGATGAAGTCAGGCTTGGCCCCAAACAATTATATTATTTGAACCATCACAACATTCGTATCCATAAGATAGTGCCGATAGGCTTAAGCAGAAACAAGTATTACTTTACAAATTTTGAATAAAGACTTGGTCCAAACCAAAAGTATTTTTTTTACCAAACACAAGTATAACATTCTGTAAAGGAAGCCAAGAACAACATTTGTTTTTATTCAAAACAACTATCGAAACTGGTAATCCTTCTTGCCATTAAAACAAATATCAGTACAGTGAGCAATGCTCAGGGTTCACAAATGACACCCATAAACAAAACTAATAAAGAGCTATGAAATTTCTTTACAATAGCTAAAACCCTAGCAATGGCTCTGAGCCAAAAAGGCGGTTACGATAGCATGTCTTTCTAGAAAACGCGACCAGAGTTTATGTCTGAAACCAAGCAAATAAGAAAACCATCGCTGTAACTATTAACTTAACAGAGGTCATTCTCATGGATGAGCCCGAAGCTTACCATGGTTCCCAACCATTGGAGTGGATTGTCCTATCTCCCAAAACTATTGCTGAAACCCAAGACACGACTGAGGATAGGAAGAACCCTGCCAGGCGAGAACCAGTAATTAAAACCATGTTTTGAGGAACTCTTACACAGTAAACATCAAGTTGCAGAACCTTACGAACATTACAGATTTAAAAGAGAGAAATTACCTTGCGGGATTCGAACCCTTGTCGAGAAAGAACTAAGTAACAGAAGCTCAATGCACATGCTGAAAACCTTAAAGGCGCCACGACCCAAACTTAAAGCGTTGAACAAATCTGTGAGTGAAGTTCGGATGGAATATTAACCATGGCAGCCGAGAGGGCTCTGCCCTCAACATCCATGACTGAAACATTAACTATGCCAAAGACCAAACCCGCAAATGCAGGATAGGGTTTACCATTATGTGGTGCTCATTCCAAGGTCAATCACGTGGGTTCATTTAATTTATGAACTGTAAACCACCACCCTTTCAATGCAAACCCTTACGTCTATAGTTCATGCATCGTATTTTGGAGAGCCTTTAATGTAGCATCGGATGGTGTCCAAAACCCACTTCTATATAGTTCGGATCATACATAAATAATTACCATAAGAGCATGCCTAATAAACACGAGGCTCATTAACCTTTACATGTATCAACCATAGAACAAGACCTATCACCATTATGTTTAATATAATAGAGTCCAACTCTATAGCAAGGTTTGGACTAAGTATTAATGCTAATCAAACCAGAATTGAAGTGGTAGTTTATTAGCATAGTAATCTTGTGCATAATTTTAATACCCTTTATAAGGATGTTTATCGTGACCTGTAACCTGGAGACATATATAGCATGCTTTAGCTTAAAAGATAAGTAAGCTTTGGGGTGATCCTAGGAACCCTCGTCAATTAAGATAAGCATGGTCAACGTCAACAACATAAATATAACTAAAAGTTCATTATGGGACACATAGGATAATAATTATCAAAAGTCGTCATATGCACTTTATCGTCTTATTAAGGACAATCATAGAAAGATCGTTATTCATAGATCAAGATATTTATATTTTAAGAGGTTTGTAATTAAGTATCGACCATAAAATAAATAGTTAAATAGTTGAATCGGGAGATTAACACTCCTGAATTATACTTTCCGCTTAGTAAATTATAGTGTTTTTACTATACAAATTTTTTTAAATTTTTATGAATTTTGGGGATGTTACATGTGGTATCAGAGCGTGAGTTCAAACTCTAGGCCTAAATATGGCTCAACGTGCACAACAGAAAATGAAAACAGAAAACATAGTTTCTAATTTTGTTTTAATTTGTTTCTGTACAGAACAATTTGATATTTAAATTGTAGGTATGGAAGGACCAGAGGAATCTGCTGAGGACAGATCTCACCATGAACAAAATAATAATGAACATGAACATACTAACGAAGAAAACATATTTGTAGAATTAAACGATAAATCATCTGAACTTCTACACACATTTAAAGATTTAAAAGCCGAGATAAAAACTGTTAAACAAGAAAATTAAAGGATTTTAAGGGCACAAGAAGAGTTGAATCAGATATTACTAGATAAATTTCATAATGACAGAAAAAACAATAAAACAGAATTTAAATCTGAATCTAGAACCATGTCCTATCAACACAGAGGTAAGAAAGTAAAATACTATAAAAGTGATAGTGACTCTTTTTTCGAATCTAATGATAAAAGACATAGAAGAAAACATAAGTATGACCGAGACAACAGTGATAGTGACTATAGTCCTAAGAAAAGAAAGTACAAACCTTATGAACAGATTTCAGGGGAGTTCAAGAAGATAAAACCCCCAACCTTTAACGGTGAAAGTGAAAAGGGAGAGGCATCCGAAGCATGGCTGTTAGGCATGAAGAAATATTTTCAAATATACAATTATTCAGATCAACTGAAAGGTAAGATGGCCATTTACAATCTGACTAGAAAAGTAGATATTTGGTGGCATGATATTAAGAGAGTAAAAAGCATTAAAGAAAAGAGTGTAACTTGGAGTGCATTTAAGAAATACTTTAAGAAAAAGTTTCTGTCTGAACAGTGCTATGAAGAAAAAACAAAAGAGTTTTATGATTTAAAATTAGGTTCTATGAGTATGAAGGAATTAAGCAGTAAATTTCTAAGTCTCTTAAGATATGTGCCTTACATAGTGGACGAGAAACCTAAAATACAAAGATTTATGAGTTTCTTACCCTTTAATATAAAAGACAGAATTGAGTACGACAACCCTACAACTCTTGAGGAAGCCATGAGAAAGGCCAACTTTTGTTACGAACATAACAGAAAAAGAGAAGGTGTATCTAGTTGGAGGAATAATAAACCTAGTAACTTTGAGCATAAAAAAAATTAATTTTAATAGGAATCTGGAAATAACAAGCGAAATTTCACTAAGAAAAATTTTCATGGCAATAATTTCAAAAGTAATGCACCACAGAATTTCACAGTTGCAAGAAACATGCATAATAATAATAATAATAATGCCAGAAATAATGAACAAAGACCACCTTTAAAATGTTATGATTGTCAAGGACCGGATACTATAGAAAACTGTCCGAACAAGAGAAGAACAATCAACAACTTTCATACAGTGCGGGCATAACCAACAGTTGGTGACTTAGCAAGGGAAATGCCCAAGATCAACGTGGCATTGGAAAATCGTCAGGCTAACCATCAAACTTCAATGGTCGAGATCGAAGGTATGCTACAGAATAGACCTATCTCTATTTTAATTGATCTAGGTGTAAGTTTGAGTTATGTATCACCTGATTTAGTAAAAAGTTGTAAGTTGAAAGTAGAAAAGTTTGATAAATCATGGTTGGTTTAGTTAGCTACAAGAACCAAAAGAAAAGTAGTGGATATTGTTAAAAGTTGTGATTTGCTTATGAGTCAGTTAAAGACGCAAGTGAAATTGAATGTATTACCGTTAGGGTCTTATGATGTCTTAATAGGAATGGACTGGCCGGAAAAGCATAGGGTAATTCTGATTGTTTTGAAAAGACTTTTACATGTTTGAATAATAAAGGAGAAACAAAAACAGTAAAATGAATCCCTAGAAAAAATTCTGTTAGACAGATTTTCGCTTTGCAAGTGAAAAACGCTGTAAGAAAAGAGTGTAAAATGTTTGCTGTAAATGTGATTAACGATGAACGCACAACTAAAGAAGATAAGTTAAAACTGGAAGACATACCAATTCTAATGAAATTTTCAGATGTATTCCCGAAAGAAATTTCAGGACTACCTTCGAAAAGGGAATTAGATTTCACCATTGAGTTAGTACCAGGTGCGGTACCAAACTCAAAGGCTCCCTACTGAATGAACATTATGGAGCTTAATGAACTAAAATCACAGTTAAAAGAACTAATTGATAAAAATTACATAAGGCCAAGTGTGTCTCCATGGGGAGCACCTATCATCTTCGTTAAAAAGAAGGATGGTACCTTGCGTTTATGCATAGACTACCGTCAATTAAATAAAATGACTATTAAAAACAACTATCATCTGCTCTGCATAGATGATTTATTTGATCAAGTGCACGGAGCAACGATATTTTCTAAAATAGACTTGAGATCTGGATATCATCAAGTCAAAATAAAGGACGAAGACATTTTTAAAAACTACTTTAAGAACTCGTTATGGGAATTACGAGTTCATAGCTATGCCATTTGGGCTAACTAACGCTCCAATAGTCTTCATGTGTCTAATGAATAATGTTATACATAAGTATCTAGATAAGTTTGTAATTGTTTTCATTGATGATATCTTAATTTATTCTAAGACTAAAGAAGAACACGACGAAAACTTATGAATAATTCTACAAGTTTTAAGAGAACATCAACTTTACGCTAAATTCAGTAAGTGCGACTTTTTCAAGGATAAAATACAATACTTGGGTCACGCAATATCCAAAGATGGGATCTCAGTTGACCCAGAAAAAATAAGAGCAATTAATGAATGGCCTGTCCCTAAAGATGTAACCGATGTACGATCATTCATGGGAATCACAGGTTACTACAGAAAATTTATTGAAGGATTCTCATGAATCACAAATCCCATAACCTCTTTGCAGAAAAAGGGAAATAAATTTGTTTGGGATCAAAAGTGTGAAGAGAGTGTTAAGAAATTGAAAGAACTGTTAACAACAACACCTAAACTGAAAATCGCAGATCTAAACAAGGACTTCGTTGTATGCACTAATGCATGCAATGATGGACTTGGTGGAGTCTTAACAAAAGAATGTCATGTAATAGTGTATGAGTCAAGAAATCTAAAAATTCATGAAAAGAACTACACTACATACGATCTACAGTTAGCAGCCATGATACATGCCTTAAATATGTGGCGCTATCACCTGATCGGTAGAAAGTTTTCATTAATGACAGATAATAAAGGTTTAAAATACTTGTTGGATCAACCAAATCTGAACGCAAGGCAAGCTAGGTGGTTAGCTTTCCTTAGCGAATATGATTTTGAGATCCAACACATAAAGGGAAAAGAAAATAAAGTGGTTGACGCCTTAAGCAGAAATGAAAAATAAAATTTCATGGCAGCGATCAACACTTATAAAACAAATTTAGAAAATCAGCTTGAACAAGGAATTAAACAAGATGAAAATTATCAGAAATTACGTGAAAAAGTTGTTGAAGATATATCCAAAAATTTAATAACAGATTACAACTTGAATGAAAAAGGTCTAATGATATATAAAAACAGACTTTATGTGCCTAATGTATCAAAAATTAAGTTGTTGATTTTAGATGAAGTACATAAAAGTCCTTATTCGGGGCACCCTCGTTACTAGAAGATGATAACAATGTTGAGAAAGGATTACTTTTGGCCAAATATGAAAAATGAAGTGGTTGAATACATAGATAGGTTCTTTGAATGTCAGCAAGTTAAAGCTGAGCATCAACACCCAGCTGGCCTATTACAACCATTGCCAATTCCAGAATGGAAATGGGAAATATCAACATCGATTTTATAACTGGTTTGCCTAAAAATCAAAAGTAGAATGATTCAATAATGGTAATAGTAGATAAGCTTAGTAAAGTAACTCATTTTATACCTGTTAAAACTACTTTTAAAGCTGCTAACATTGTTGATGTGTTTATGAAGCAAGTTTTTCGTTTGCATGGAATACCTAAGGTAATCATTTCTGATCGAGATTCTAAATTCACTGGAGATTTCTGGAAGTCACTATTTAAAGGTTTAGATACTAAGTTAAATTTCAGCACATCTTTTCACCCACAAATTGACGGACAAACTGAAAGAGTAAATCATATTTTAGAAGACATGTTAAGATTGTATGTTAAATACCAGCCAACTAAGTGGGAGGAATATCTGCACTTAGTAGAATTTGCTTATAACAATCACTATCAGGCTTCTGCCAAACTTAGTCCATTTGAAATTTTGTATGGTAGAAAAAGCAATATTCCTATTTCTTGGAGTAATCTTGTTGACAGATTAATGTTAGGACCATATTTGTTAAAGCAGATGGAACTAACAGTGAAGCAGGTACAAGGCAATTTAAAAATTGCATAAGATAGACAAAAGAGTTATGCATATATGAAACGATCTGAAAAATATTTTCAGGTAGGTGAACATGTTTTCGTTAAGGTAAAACCCAAGAAAAGCTCTAAGCTTGGGATTTGTGCTAAATTAGCACCCAAGTATTGTGGACCATTCGAAATTATATCAAGAATTGGACCAGTTGCATATCAGTTTGCTTTACCATCTACTATGAAAATACATAATGTTTTCCATATTTCTTTTTTGAAAAAGTATGTGCATGATGCTACTCATGTGATCAATTGGAATGGCATACAGGTGGAGCTCGAAGGATATTTTTAGGTGTAACTGGACTGTATCCTCGACGAGAGGGGAATTTTGCTCTGGAATCACACCATAGGGCAGGTAAAGGTGCAATGGAAGCACCTTAGCCAAGAGGAAGCTACCTGGGAATTGGAAAGTAATATGTGGGCAACATACCCAATTCTGTTACAGGGAGTCTCTGATGAAGAATAAGCAACATCAAGGACGAAGTTGAACTTAAGAGGGGGTGTTTGTAACCTACCTAGTACTTGAGACATTTTATGTTTGTGGAAAAACATTACTTAACTTTTATTGTAAAGTTTTATATTTGACCAAGTGGTCAAGGATGACTGTAACTGAATAATATTATTATTTAATAAATTAAAATAGGAGACACTCACCCAAAGAGACTGTTGAAGAGTGTTCACTTACCCACTACGAGGAATGGAATCTGGGGTAGAAGGAAATTGACAAGTTGCAACATCTGAACTCAGTAACTAGCTGTTGTTATGGGAAAACCTCCCTTAAAATGTGGTCATGTTCCCAAGGATTTGGAACTGAGTTGATGGCTCATTGAATGCAAAAATGACCACGAAAAGACCTAGGCAATCTTTTTATAACCATCAAATTTGAGTAGAGGCTCATACATTCTCATAGGAGATGAAATTATTCCTTGTGGTGTTAGAAATAAGCACACAAGAGATTCAATGAGGGGAAGATATGTTTTGAGTTGCAGAGTAAGAATGTCTTATTCATGTTGAGTGCAAAGGTAGTGATTTGTATGCAACTCTCCATTGATTGCTGAAGTACAATCTGAGTGCCTTGCTTCTACACAGAGACTTCGTCCTAGTGGTTCAGTGAACAAGCCCGGGTGTCCAAAGAGCAAGTGAACTTGGTTGCTTTTTGGAGAAGGTTGGGAGGAACAGTCCTCTTTGGGTGTTTGTCCACCCTATCAAGTTATCAGGTTCTACTTGTTTTCCGTGTTATTTATTTTAGAATGTAAATCTTTGCTGTTCTAAATGACTGATTTTCTGAACTGATAATTTATTTCTATAAATCGAATGAATGAATAGATGATAAAGATGAATGAATAAATGTCTTCCTATATTTTTCCATTCGCCATAGGTGATGTACTCTAGTACAAGAAGGGTTTAATTAATATGAGTAAAATGATCTGAAAATAGTAGTATTCTACACTTCGAAATAGAATAAATTTTATATGCATTGCTATTCTTTTAGACAAAAAATTTCATATATTAGTTTTTCAGATTTCACTATCATTATTTTCACTAGTACATGTTTATCTAATATATATATACACACACTTGTTTCATCATAAAGAAATAACAAAGTTCATATAGGGTTTTACTCAGAATACAAACATAAACCCTAGATTATACAATCTTTTCATATCTTATAACAGGAGCATTAGATTACTATCAAACCTAATATACAGTAGCATTGCATGTGGAGGATAAAATAATCACAATATTAATATCAAAGTAAGTTACAGTATTAATTTAGGAATCTAAGATAAAGTATCACGATGCATAGAAGTATTATGATTCTGTAAACATGAACAAGTATAAAGAATTCTTAGTAACTCTTTACATTAAAACCATTTTGAAAACCTTCAGATAAACCCTACATGTATCGTTCCATATTAAAGCATTTCATAAAATATCAAATCAAGACAGAGTTCGAATCAAAGCAATTGCATACACGGTTAGCATAACTATAAAACTATTTAAAAAAAAGTTGTTCGATATTCCCACATTAATCATTATACAGTACACTTAAAAAAAAGATAACATATCCAGTTTACAAAATGGATCAAGGTCAAAACCCTGTATATGTATAATCTACGACATATTTCAGTATCTATGAATTCAAGGATCAAATCGTATGGACTTCACACTTATCAAAATAATCGTGAACATATTACTACAGAAATAAAAACAATTATATTCTCAAACAATAGAATTATTATAAGTTCGTGACATGGTTGAGACCTGTGAGGGCTCCCCTGAGATATTGCAATATCATGAGCCGGGTTTATACAAACCCAGGTGTCATTAACCAAATAAATACAGTCGATATCCATAATTAAGAAGGTCAAGGGCTCGATTCTCAGGAGACAGCTCGCGCAGGTTTGGAAAAAATCAAATCCAAGTAAATTATAAATACATAACAGGGTTAGGGTTTAAACCTTGTGGGTTAACATTTTCAGAATCAAAAAATTGATTTGACCCAGCATCATAATCGAGGAAGTCGGGCTTGGACCCAAACAACTATATTCTTTTAACCATCACAACATTCGTATCCATAAGATAGTGCCGACAGGCTTAAGCAGAAGCAAGTATTACTTTACAAATTTCGAATAAATACTTAGCCCAAACCAAAAGTATTTTTTTACCAAACACAAGTATAACATTATGTAAAGGAAGCTGAGAACAACATTTGTTTTTATTCAAAATAGCGATCGAAACCGGTAATCCTTCTTGCCATTAAAACAAATCTCAGTACAGTGAGCAATGCTCAGGGTTCACAAATGATACCCATAAACAAAACTGATAAAGAGCTATGAAATTTCTTTACAGTAGCAAAAACCCTAGCAATGGCTCTGAGCCAAAAAGACGGTTACGATAGCATGTATTTCCAGAAAACGCAACCAAATTTTATGTCCGAAACCAAGCGAATAAGAAAACCATCACTGCAACTATTAACTTGACAGAGGTCATTCTCATGGATGAGACTGAAGCTTACCATGGTTCCCAACCATTTGAGTGGCTTGTCCTATCTCCCAAAACTATCGCCGAAACCCAAGACACGACTGAGGATAGCAAGAACCCTGTCAGGCGAGAAAACCAGTGATTAAAACCATGTTTTGAAGAACTCTTACACAGTAAAAATCAAGTTGCAGAACCTTACGAACATTACAGATTTAAAAGATAGAAATTACCTTGCGGGATTCGAACCCTTGCCGAGAAAGAACTAAGTAACAGAATCTCAATGCACGTGTTGAAAAAATTAAAGGGGCCACGACCCGGACTTACAGCGTTGAACAACTCTGTGAGTGAAGTTCGGATGGAATATTAACCATGGCATCCGAGAGGGCTCTGCCCTCAACATCCACGACTGAAACATCAACTATGCCAAAGACCAAACCCGCAAACGCAGGATAGGATTTACCCTTACGTGGTGCTCCTTCCAACGTCAATCATGTAGGTTCATTTAATTTATGAACTGTCAACCACCACCATTTCAATTCAAACCCTTACGTCTATAGTTCATGCATCGTATTTTGGAGAGCCTTTTAATGTAGCGCCGGATGGTGTCCAAAACCCACTTCTATATAGTTTGGATCATACATTGAATTTTACCATAAGAGCATGCCTAATAACCACGAGGCTCATTAACCTTTACATGTATCAGCCATAGAACAAGACCTATCACCATTATGTTTAATATAATAGAGTCCAACTCTATAGCAAGGTTTGGACTAAGTATTAATGCTAATCAAACCGAAATTGAAGTGGTAGTTTATCAGCATGGTAATCTTGTGCATAATTTTAATACCCTTTATAAGGATGTTTATCGTGACCTGTAACGTGGAGACATATATAGCATGCTTTAGCATAAAAGATAAGTAAGCTTCAGGGTGATCCTAGGAACCCCCGTCAATTAAGATAAGCATGGTCAACGTTAACAACATAAATATAACTAAAATCTCATTATGCGACACATAGGATAGTAATTTTCAAAAGTCGTCATATGCACTTTATCGTCTTATTAAGGATAGTCATAGAAATATCGTTATTCATAGATCAGGATATTTATATTTTAAGAGGTTTGTAACTAAGTATCGACCATAAAATACATAGTTAAACAGTTGAATAAGGAGATTAACACTCCAGAATTATACTTTTCGCTTAATAAATTATAGTGTTTTTACTATACAACAAATTTTAAATTTTTATGAATTTTGGGGATGTTACACACCCACATTACCTACCACATCCAACATAAGGAAGACCCTCTTCTCTGCTGCACAGTCCCTCAAGGCCTCTTCCCTTCCAGTTTTATTCCAGGATGGGCATAGAAAGGTCCAGTCGCTAGTTCTATGAGATTTTAGCCTTCACTGGGTTTATCAAGCAACCCAACCTTCTTCCTCAATTCAACAAACGGATTCATTCTAGGCTTGCGGACAAGGATCTGTTCTGTAATATTTTCTCTGCGATCCAAGCTCAGGCTCTCACGGTTTCTCTGCACTGTCCAGGCTTGTAGTTCCTTACTGGTTTTTAACACTATTTCATGGAGCACTCTGTCACCGATAGACGAGGTTCACGTATACACAATTTCTATGACTATTAACTCTCTGGTATTTTCTATTACCCAGGAAAACACGGTTATCTTCAGGTTATACCACTCTGTTGTTGATGTATATGTAACTTCGGAATGTATTTCATATATGTATGTTGTATGTACTCCTATAGAGATGGTATTATTCCTCTATAAGGAAGTGTCGTCATTTATATTGCAAATGTCGCAACTTATACTTGATGGGTTATTAGACCACCTTGTTGGGGTCGGCCCTGTATAAGTCATGTGGGTCGAAGGGTTATTAGACCACCCTATTGGGGGTCGGCCATGTGGGTCAAAGGGTTATTAGACCACCCTATTGGGGGTCGGCCCAGTCAGCATTATGTTATGTAGTTAAGTTCGAGCCTACATGATTTATGTAAAAGGCAAGTCAAGTCAAGTATAAATAGAGTGCGGGAGGCACTCTATTTGATCACTCACTTCTCACTCATGCACTCAAGGAGGAGTGGCGCACTTATGGAGGAGGATGATCTGATCCTAGGATATGTCTATCTCTTATGTTTGGGTTGTATCATTACTCTATCTATCTCTGAGGAAGTTATTGGGGTTTTTCACCTTTATGGTTTTCCCCAAGTAAATCTTGTGTCTCTTGTGTGCTTGCATTATTGTCTCCAGGATTGATATGCTATAGATATGCTATACATGTTGTTCTCTCAGTTAAGATCCTAGATCAGATTGAAGTAAATTCTGAAAATTTAACATGGTATCAGAGCTAGCCTGAAAGAAGGCATGATATGGCATGCATGACACTTGTTGCACTTACGATGCTAGGGCTTGATATAGCAAAAACCAGTCATCGTAGCACTTTCTCTATAAATCCGTTTTGGAGAAGTTTTCGGATCTGAAACCTTTACAGGTCGCAGATTAAATCCCCATGTACCTTGTGGACAAAGGAAAACCTCTAATTCGTTGTACTTTGTGATTTATGATCTGTACAATATAGGGTTTCTATCTCTTCCAGATCTGAGTCAAAATCAGGTGACCTTGGGAAAAATGTCATAACTTGGGATAGGAAGATCCAAATGAAATTTCATAAAAAGTGACAGGTAGTACACAGACTGTACTATCTCATGAAAATTTTTCAGAGGCCGAAGTTGAACCAGTGACACGTGGAACACCGTACACGTTCGCTCTCCTGTATTATCCCATAAACAGGTCATGTTGCGACACTTGGCATAACTTTGTATCAGAGAATAAAATTGAGGTCAGACCTGTTGGGATGGAAAGATAACAAGTTGGGATATTGCAAGAAAAATTTTTATAGGCCGAAGTTGAAACAGTGACACGTGGCACGCCGTACAGGTTCTATCCCCTGCATTATCCCATAAACAGGTCACGTTGCGACACTTGGCATAACTCTCTCTCTCAGAGAATCCAATTGAGTTCAAACGTGTCAGGATGGAAAGATAACAGGTTAGGATATCTCAGGAAACCTTTTCAGACCCTGTGGATCAAAAAGTTAGGAGGTACACCAGAAACAATCAGGTACATATTTGTGTCAAAACAGAATTATTTATTAGTACTTTCATTCATGGCTTCCGGAATTTAGGGCTTCAGAGAAAGTTGGAATTTTTGTAATCAGAGACTACTGCTGGATGTTACTCATCAAAATCGAAATTTAGAGACCAAGATTAGAATTTTTGGTTTGGCAGAAGGTCGGGCTTGATCAGACCCTAGTTCGGGACTTTGATCAGAAAAGTGGAAAATTAGGGCTTCTATAAAAATGGGAATTTTTGAAATCTGTGACCACGGCTGGAAGCTCCTCGGAAAAATAGAAGCTTAGAGATTTGGATCAAACCTTTTGATTGGGAAGAAGAGTGGGCTTCATCAAACCCTAGTTCAGGGTCACGTCCAGTGAATCCAAAAGTTTCAAAGGCAAAATTGAGGAGTGAAACTTTGCAGTTTTCAAATTCTGAATATACCAGCTTGATCAGCTCATCAAGGCACATATTTCTATCCCTTCGAAAATTTGAAATTCAAAGTTTGAATTTTTGGGGTTTCTCTGGCAAACCCATATCCAGCTCCAGGTCCAGTTCTTGCAAATCAAGTGGATTGGGTTAATCCTAGAAGAAGATGGATTGATCATCTACATAAGTGAAGAAGTTCCTGTTTCAGAGGGAGATGAGGCTAAGGCCTTACATAAGAATATTACAAGCGATCTCGACAGGTATGACTCATCGAAGCATGTTTCGATATTTTATGGTATGTTTGTCTTCATGTTATTACGGTTAGTACAATCTTGTTTTTAGATTTGTCGTATCACCTTAACAAAATTATGAATGCATGATAGAATATGGTTAGGGTGTTGACACTTATGATTGTACTAATGCATTATGGTGTTGTATGAGGTTTATGTTGTCTGCTAACATAAAAGGTACACCAAGAAAGAAAAATCATGTTCTACTTCAAGAACGTATGATTATGGTGACATGAAGACAAGGATTCATCCATTGTCATGGATCACAGAGAAGATCTACTTTCGAGGTATGTATAACTTTTTTCTACAATGGTTAACTTATGAGACATGCAGGTTACTAGCACAAGTCACTGAAGAGAACCAGAAGACATTATGCGGGTATGTTAGACATAACTAGCTAGCATGCTAATCCAGGTATGTTTTTACTATATCAAGCTAGATACCTACCTTGTGTTAGGATCCTATACTGTTGTGTTGTTGATGATGATTATTCATGAAGTCATAGGTTTGAATAATCATGGTTGTATGCATATTATAGGTTTGAATAATCACAGGTTTTATGCATATTATATCTCTTATCTTGATTGATGATTCAACTAACCAGAAGAGTCCTATGATCAAATAAGAAAATGTATGAGTAAAAGAAGACTTCCCTGAAACCTTGAATACTAATGAATGATCATGAATATACATGTTTAAGATTATTGTGTTTATTAATATTATACTAATGAATTATGTATGAGACCTAGAGGATAACACAATGATGATACTAACAAGCATGAATAGGGATCGAGAATGTATATAAGTTCAAGGACAGGTAATCCAGGAAGCAAAGATCAAGAGGGAGCACACTCTAGTTGTTCCTGCAAGAAAGCAAAGGAGCACACTTCAGTAGTTTCTGCAAGGATGCAGATATTCAGAGGGAGTTGACCACTTCTCACAATCCACATAAGAATGGAGTTGCAGAAAAGAAGCAAAGCCTGAGAGGGAGTCAACCCAACAAACAAACAAAGATAAGTATTTGAATTGTCATTACTTGCATATTTTATTGTTTAAATAATACTGTTCAATAATGTATATACTGATGTTCCTATAATTAGGTTGTGTATTATGCATATTAGAATAGTTGCATTGATGAACAGTATACTACTAATATGCATGGGTAAGTGGCCTATGGCACTGTACAACATTCCATTGCTACTTATCTAGAATGAAACCTCTTTGCTGACATGTTGGGAGTTATGCACACTCTTAACAATGTTCTGGTAGAGATTGGAAGGCATCTAGAAAGTTACGGGATATGGATAAATGTTGTATTGAAGCATTGGATAAGATAATTGCATGACTGTATGACATATTTCTTTATGTGTAAGAATTTGTTCTGAAAAATATGAGATGTTTTCTAATCATGCAATTTAACTTGTTGTGTAGGAAAGATCGTATGCCATCACCTACAAAAGAAGAACTACAACATTTGTTCAGCAACAAAATTATCTATTGAAGATATTGAAGTTCCCAGGATACGTGAAGAATGCCATGATCCGTCGATCATGAAGAACGATGTTTGGGATGCGGTCCCAAGAGATGAAGGGAAGTTTGTTGTGACTTCCAAATGGAACTATCAGATCAAGCATGTTGCAGATGGCAACATTGAGAAATATAAAAGTGATGAAATAGAAGATGCACCAGATGGATTTCAAGATAGCATGGTGTAGTCATATATGTGTGCAGAACTTGGTATGGTAGGATAGACAACTTTCTATCCAGTTTGGGCTTTACCAAGAATAAAGCGGATTCCAACCTTTTCTACAAGGTTGAGGAAGGCAATCCAGTGATACTACTTTTGTATGCGGATAACTTGTTTGTTACAGGTGAAGATAGATTGATTGCGGACACGCAACGGAAGCTTGTTGCCGAGTTCGAGATGAAGAACTTGGGGATGATGCACTATTGTTTTTTGGCATGGAGGTGTGGTAGAGTGATGGAATCTTCCTTGGACAAGGAAAGTATGCAGTAGAGATCCTGAAGAGGTTCGGGATGATGGACTGCAAGGCTATAGCCACACCTATGGCATCGAATCTAAAGCTTCTATGTGATGCTTCATCTGAGCCGGTTGATGTCTCTATGTATCGTCAGATGATTGGGTCCTTGATGTACCTGAAGAACACGAGACCAAAAATTTGCTTTGCTGTGAACACATTGAGTCAGTTCCTGACAGATCCGAGGAGTGTTCACCTGGTTGATGTAAAGCATGTTCTAAGGTACCTGAAGGGTACAGTGGATTATGGGCTCAAGTATGAAGCGAATCAAAAGTTTAACCTGTAGGGTTATGTTGATTCAGATTGGGCTGGCAATGCTGCAGATAGGAAGAGCACATCTGGGTGCTGCTTTAGTGTGGGATCAGGTGTGATCTCTTGGTTTAGCAAGAAGTAGTCCTACGTAGCACTGAGTACAGCTGAGGCAGAGTATGTTGCAGCCTGTTCATCTAGTTGTGAGGCAGTATGGCTACGGAAGCTACTGTCTGAGTTATTTGATCTCCCATTGGAGTCTACTGGTATCTTCTGTGATAACCAGAGTTGTGTGAAGCTGTCCGAGAACCCAGTGTTTCATGATAGGTCGAAACACATAGAGATCAAATATCACTATATCATGGATATGGTGCAGAGAGGAGCTGTGAAGCTCCTGTATGTTGCGATGGACGAGCAGATTGCAGATGTGTTGATGAAGCCACTAGCCAGGGTGAAGTTCGAGTACTTCAGAGAGAGGCTTGGTTTTCTTCAGATCGAGGACACTTTGAGGAAGAAGTGATGGACACATTTGCTGAAGCCATTCCAAGCATGTTGGAAGAAGGATCCTTCACATGGCTGTGGATTTAAGCGCTGGATGATGAGCATTAGGATGATGTTCTGGTTTCTGCTTGGATATGGTCAGTTGGATCATTTTTATGTATGTATGTATGCATCATGTTGGATGTTGGATATGATCAGTTGGATCATTTATATGTATGTATGCATCATGTTGGATGCTGGATATGATCAGTTGGATCATTTATATGTACACATCATGTTAGATGTTGGATATGATCAGGTGGATCATGTATGGTGATATGTATCATGTATTTGTATTTGTATCAGGTGGATACATTGTATGATCAGGTGGATCATGTATGGTGATATGTATCATGTATTTGTATTTGTATCAGGTGGATACATTGTATGATCAGGTGGATCATGTATGATGATATGTATCAGGTAGATACTTGGTATGCATCAGGTAGATGCATTGTATGATCAGGATGATCATGGATGACGAGCTTTAGGATGTTGCTCTAGATGACATGCAGCAAGATGTTGCAGTGATGATGATCAGGATGATCATGTGTACATCAGGATCATGTATGGTGAGTATCAGGTTGATACTCTATGTCCGTGGATCAGGTTATGCAGATGAGCATATAATTCGTTGCCCTGGGAGATTTGCAGATAGTCTTTCGAGGTTTTTCCTATGGCATGTAATTCAGTGCCCTGAGATATCTGGCAAATGCTCTTTCGAGGTTTTGCTCTGGGAGGACATATAATTCGTTTCCCTGGGAGATCTGCAGATAGTCTTACGACGTTTTTCCTATGGCATGTAATTCGTTGCCCTGGCATATCTAGCAGATGCTCTTTCGAGGTTTTTTCCTGTGGCATATAATTCGTGTCCCTGGGAGATCCTATAGGTTGGGTTGTGTTCCCGTAATCAGTTTTGGGATGCTCTTGCAAGGTTTTTCCATGACCACATGTAATTGGTGCCCTGGGAGATCCTATAGGTAGAGCTGTGTGCTCGTAACAACCTGGGATGCTCTTGCGAGGTTTTGTGGTGACCACATGTAATTCGTGCCCTGGGAGATCCTATAGGTAGAGTTGTGTGCTCGTAACATCCTGGGATGCTCTTGCGAGGTTTGTGGTGAGGTCACATATAATATGGCCCTGGGAGATCTGTGGATAGTCTTTCGAGGTTTTTCCTATGGCATGTAATCCGTTGCCCTAGGATATCTGGCAGATGCTCTTTCGAGGTTTTGTGACGCATGTAATAAGTCCTGAGGATTCCACAGTATGGCCAGTGATGATGAAGACCTGCAGGTGGTGGGCCTACATCCAGTATGAAAAAGGACTGGCTCTGTAGAACTTCCTATGATAAGTAGATTCAAAGATTGATTGAGATAGCAGTAGCAGTGACGATGATAATGACTCGATGATGATTATCCAGTGACGATGATCCAGAGAAGATGACTTGTGCTAGAAGGCTGTGCTGAGAATACCTTCCTAGTTAAGAGGGAGTGTTGATGTATATGTAACTTCGGAATGTATTTCATATATGTATGTTGTATGTACTCCTATAGAGATGGTATTATTCCTCTATACGGAAGTGTCGTCATTTATATTTTAAATGTCGTAACTTATACTTGATGGGTTATTAGACCACCTTGTTGGGGTTGGCCCTGTATAAGTCATGTGGGTCGAAGGGTTATTAGACCACCCTATTGGGGGTCGGCCATGTGGGTCGAAGGGTTATTAGAACACCCTATTGGGGGTCGGCCCAGTCAGCATTATGTTATGTGGTTAAGTTCGAGCCTACATGATTTATGTAAAAGGCAAGTCAAGTCAAGTATAAATAGAGTGCGGGAGGCACTCTATTTGATCACTCACTTCTCACTCATGCACTCAAGGAGGAGTGGCACACTTATGGAGGAGGAGGATCTGCTACTAGGATATGTATATCTCTTATTTTTGGGTTGTATCATTACTCTATCTATCTCTGAGGAAGTTATTGGGGTTTTTCACCTTTATGGTTTTCCCCAAGTAAATTTTGTGTTTCTTGTGTGCTTGCATTATTGTCTCCATGATTGATATGCTGTAGATATGTTGTACATGTTGTTCTCTCAGTTAAGATCCTAGATCAGATTGAAGTAAATTCTGAAAATTTAACATGGTATCAGAGCTAGCCTGAAAGAAGGCATGATATGGCATGTATGACACTTGTTGCACTTACGATGCTAGGGCTTGATATAGCAAAAACCAGTCATCGTAGCACTTTCGCTATAAATACATTTTGGAGAAGTTTTCGGATCTGAAACGTTTCCAAGTAGAATATTAAATCCCCATGTACCTTGTGTCCAAAGGACAACCTCTAATTCTTTGTACTTTGTGATTTATGATCTGTACAATATAGGGTTTCTGTCTCTTCCAGATCTGAGTCAAAATCAGGTGACCTTGGGAAAAAGGTCATAACTTGGGCTAGGAAGATCCAAATGAAATTTCGTAAAAAGTGACAGGTAGTACACAGACTGTACTATCTCAAGAAAAAGTTTCAGAGGCCGAAGTTTAACCAGTGATACGTGGCATGCCGTACAAGTTCGCTCTCCTGTATTATCCCATAAACAGGTCACGTTGTGACACTTGGCATAACTCTGTCTCAGAGAATCCAATTGAGGTCAAACCTATTGGGATGGAAATATAACAGGTCGGGCTATCTCAGGAAAAGTGTTCAGAGGCCGAAGTTGAAATAGTGACACATGGAATGCCATACAAGTTCTCTATCCTGCATTATCCCATAAACAGGTCACGTTGCGACACTTGGCATAAATCTCTCTCAGAGAATCCAATTGAGGTCAGACTTGTCAGGATGGAAAGATAACAGGTCAGGCTATCTCAGAAATTTTTTCAGACCCTATGGATCAAAAATTTAGGAGGTACACCAGAAACAATCAGGTACATATTTCTGTCAAAACGCAGGAGGAAGGATGGCAACAAGTCAAAAAGGGAATAAAAACGCCTCCTCAAGCTCCGTTAGCAAATGGGTCTCATCCAGAAAAAAATAAGGAACATTCGAAGGAAGGCAAGGAAGCCTCAACTAGTAATCAATTCTAGGCTCTAAATATGGAAGAAGGAGAAATCCCATCAACTGAAAATCTCTCAAATGAAGAAAATCAAGAGGCCTCTGTAATGGCAAGCATCCCTACCTCCTCTCTTAGAGAGGAAAGGCTTGAACATGTATCAGAAGGCTCCCTAACGCCATGAGGTTCTTAGGAATATATGGTTAACAACACCAAATATTCCTTGCAGAGTTTCACTCCCGAGCTCTCCTCCTCCCAATCCCTAAATCTGTAGGATGTAGGACCGCCCCCGAATACTAGAGGAAGAAAATATCAAAGGTACCATAGGGAGAAGGAAGCGGAAAGAGAGTTAGAGCTTGGAAGGAAAAGGAGCCTTGAGGAAAGTAATCTTCTACAAAACCCTAAAAATTTAGGAGGAGCAAGAGTGGAAGGTAGATCCCGAGCAGGATCACAATCTCTCAAGAAATAATGAAAGCCATCTCTTGGAATTGCAGGGGTCTGGGTGGGAAGACCAAAGTGGAGGCTCTAAAAGATTTCATCAAATCAGAAAGACCAAATCTTCTGTTAATCCAAGAGACCAAAATGACTGACGTGGAGGTTTTGGCACTCTCACGTTTGTTCTGGAAGAACTGCCAAGGACAATTCATAAGCTCTAGAGGAGCTTCTAGAGGAATAACCTATTTATTTCTAACAAATTCACCTTAAAATCGGTCAGAGATAACTCTCAATGGTTACTTCCAGAATTACTGGGGAAGGATGACCTTCACTCCCTATTCATTTGCAACGTTTACGAACCAACTCACTACAGGGATAAGCAATCCTTCTGGAGCGAGCTCTCCTCTCTTAAGGAGGAGATGTAAGGGAAAGATCTTATTTTTTGCCGGAGACTTCAACACCACTAAGTCGCAGGAGGATAAGAAAGGCGGCTCTAAAGTTAGGGACCCCTTTGGCGAGATTATGTGTCACGTCCCCTTCCATCATTCCAGCTAGATGGAGAGGATCGTGAGGCTAAACCGGGCATCTAGCCCCCCATATCCAATCATTAGACTTTTTGATACAAAGACAAGTATATGTTCATGCAATGGAAACACAACGGAAGTTAAGTAAATGCTGTTGATATCTATCATACATCCAAGATTCTGTGACAACCAATTAAAGACCTTTGCAGATTTATAAAAGATCATATGGAATTGCATAAACTCGTAAAAACACAGCGAACATAAATTCATTTAAGCCATCCACATACATTCATAATATTCATCAAATGGTAATTGCAATTTAACACAAGAGAATACTTATCTTATGCGAAAGTAGTCCCACGCAACTGGCTATGCAACTGCAACGTTCCACCCAACCGTAGGCCAGTGTGCTCCTCAATCTCTCAGTACCACTGCCACCCCCGAGCTGGGCATGATCTCTACAAGGAACCAGGGAACAACAGACTCACACATAGCCAAGCCTACACCAAGATGATCCAAGCCAATATACAATTGGGTTTATCAGGCTGCTAGGAGATGGAAAGGAAGAATTGCTAAGCTAGTGAGCTCCAGCACAGAGCCAGGGATAACCTTGCAAGATATATCTAGCTTGGCACCCACAATACCTACACACCCAGCACAAGGAAGTATTCTTTTCACTACTGTACAGTCCCTCAAGCCATACCTTCCCTATCTAGTGCTCTCAGGGTATGCATAGAAGAGTAACCAAAGCCCTCTTGATCTTCTTGAGAGGTTGTCTCCCCCACTAGGTTTATCAAGCCACTTCTATCCACTACCACTCCAACACTTCAGCTCACAGGCTCAAACCAAAAACGAGGATGCACCCAACAGCAGAACACAATTATGGGGCAGGATAAAACGTTTTTACAGTGAGATGCATGAGATGGGGTTTTCAGCTAACTCAGAAAAACGTGGGAACCCACAAAAACGAAATGGGAAGTTGGGGAATAACCCAGGGAAGCCAAATCCATTTTTAGAAAAACATCCTTGGACATTCAGGGACAAAAACGACCTCCATACAGTCCCCAAATCGTGGCCCTTCTCTCCCAAGCTACTGTATATGCAAAAATGAACTCCCAGGCATGGAAAAATGCAGGATTTGGATGAAAAACGTGTAGGGGAAAGACCCAGCTAGCTCCAACTGCGTGAATGAGAGAAGATTCCTTGTTCAGAATGGATTTGGGCACCATTTCGTGGGTGTTTTCTTGCCCAACAAGCAAAAACATGAAATTCCAGGTTGATGGCTTGCCCATGCACGAAATTGGCTGCCATACTTCTTCATTTCCAAGGCATTAACTGCCTTAACCAATTTCTTGGAAGAATTAAATGAATGGGTCCATAACCCAAAATGGGTAGTTGAGAGTTCATGGGTTTCCTCATTGACACATGGATTAACACCATTGGCTCAATGGTTTGGATAATTTCCCTCCCTATTCCTTGTAGAATCATGCCCCATCTCTTTTGTTGCATTGCATAGCTATTTGTGGGTATTTTCCATTAAAATTCGTATTTACATGATGTCTTATTTACATCATGCCCATATAGCACAAGAACCATAGGAATCCATTTCTACTTGCCGATACATAAACGCTAAATCAATGGTGGGGCCTTGGCCTTGAGCTCCTCACCATGATTAAATATCAGTATTTACATCATTTACAATTTGATACAAAAGGGGGGTCAAAATGGGGACGTGACATTATGGAAGACTTAATCTCTTATCTGGATTTTTTTGACCCATCGTTAAAGAATGGAAATTTTACCTGGAGCAACAGAAGGTTGGGTGCCAGCCACATAGCGGCATGACTCGATAGATTCCTTGTAAGTTCCTCTTTCCTTCAGAAAGATCTTCTTCCTGCCTCTTTTGCTTTTCCTTCAGATGTCTCTGACCACAAACCCATCTCTTTGACTTTGTTTGCCCGACCAATCTTGGACCCATTCCTTTTCGTTTTAATCCAATTTGGCTTCATGATGATAAATTTATGGATCTTATTCAAAATGCTTGGAATCACCAATGCTATGGATCCCCAAGTTATATATGGGAATCAAAGCTCAGATTGGTGAGGTATGCTCTAAAGAGTTGGGTGAAAGTCGCTTTCAAGAATATAAGTTTTCAAAAAATTCAGTTTTAGAAGGATCTTGCTGCTCTTCACTCCAGCATGGAGAAGGAAGAGATCACCAACCCTGTCCGGACTCGGGAAAGGGAGCTGAATATGAAAATACTAGCCGCTACCAGACAAGAAGAAGAAGTGTTGAGGAAGAAATCCAGGTAGTTGTGGCTTAAAAGAGGAGATAGCAACATGGATTACTTTCATAAGCAAACCAAGACCAGGCTCAGCTTCAATACTATAAAAGAATTGAAAGATAGGAATGGGACTATGATCACAGGGAAATATGTTATCAAGGATCACATTTTCCAGCACTTTAAAGAGCTTTACTCTGATTATGAAGAGACTGATCCCATCTCCCAAGCCGATCTTATATCTGGTATCCCATCGATTATTTTCGATCATGAGAATAGGGACCTATCAAAGCCAATTCTGGAGTTCGAAATAAAGGATGTTGTCTGGGATCTGCATGCATACAAGGCCTCTGGACTAGACGGTTTCACCATTAATTTCTACAGATATGCATGGGATATCATCAAAGAGGATTTAAAAATGATGTTAAATTGGACAAGAAAGAAAGATAAAATTGGTGGTGCAACCAATTCCTCTTTTTTGGCCCTGGTCCCTAAAGAAAGAAGCCCTCAATCGATTGATATATTCCGACCAATCTCTCTTTGTAACACCTCGTATAAGATTATCTCGAAAATTATGGCGACTAGAATGAAGAAAATCATGGCTTCCCTCATCTCGGACTCCCAAGGAGGTTTTGTCGCTAGGCGTCAAATACTAGACAACATTATCATCGTCCAAGAAGCCATTCACTCCAGCATGGAAAGAAAACAACAAGGTATGGCTATTAAGCTAGACATGGCTAACGCTTTTGATAGAGAACCATTTTTTTCTTTTTGAAATTATGCACAAAATTGGATTCTCCAAAATATTTGTAAGATGGATCAAGGCTTGATTGGTCGTCCCTGGATTGCACCGCTTGTGAATGGTAGGCCTATTGATTTCTTCCAAGTCACCAGGGTACTTAAACAAGGTTTCCCATTGTCTCCCTTTTTATTTCTCTTGGTTGTGGATTCTTTGAGTAGGAAGATTCATTCTTTGCAAAGTACGGGTGAGTTAAAAGGAATAAGGATTGCTAGAGGAGTTAAGGCGGTCAACCACGCGTAGTTCGTCGATGACACTATTTTGTTGGGGGTGCATCTACGGTCATAGTTGAGAGGTTCAAAGGGGCACTATACACCTTCCTAAAAGCCTCAGATGGAAAGGAGAACTCAACTAAGTCAAAAGTATATGGCTGGAATTGCCCACCTGGGACTATGGCAAGAATTGCCAGGATCCTTGGCTTTGAAGGAAAGTTAGCTTGGACTTCTTTCAACTACCTTGGGACTTCCATTCTCAAGGGAAAAAAAATGATGTCAGGTTGGCAAGGGCTGGTTGACAAGATCAAGGCTAAAATCAATTCTTGGGGAGCAAGATGGCTCAACCCAGTCGGAAAACTTGTGCTCATCAATGCCTTTCTCTCGGCCTACCCAACCTACGCTTGCTCGATTTATTTAGATCCTAAAAGAATTATGCAAGACATCACTAAAGAAATAAGAAAATTCCTGTGGCAGGAAGGAAAATACACCAACACTAAAAAATTTCATTTGGTCAATTGGGATACTATTTGCAGTTCAAAAGATTATGGTGGAGCAGGCCTACGAGACCCGAATTGTATGAACCTTGCTCTGGGAGAAAAAATCCTCTGGAGATTAGTCTCTAGTGGGAAAGCTTGGTGGAAGGATATTCTGCAAAGAAAATACCTGAAAGGTTCAAGATGAAGATTCCTGGAAGAAATCGACCTGAGTAGAGGTGGATCCCAAATTTGGGAGTTATGCAAAAAGGACGCATTCATTATACAAGACAACCTATAATATTGGATTCCAGGAAGTGGGAGGAGGATAAAGATTTGGAAAGATAATATAGGGCCTACCTCCCCTTATAATTTTCTGTCGGCTTTCTTTGATCTTAAGCATTGGCTTGATCACTTAAATATTTCTACTCTTTATGTTCTGTCCTCCTGGGCCCTCAACGGAAGATGGGATGGCTAGAAGGACTTGGAGATCCCGGATCATCTCCGGGAAGACTACGACATGCTTCTCTACATGCTGCAACGTTCTGCTCCTATGCATAATCACCTAAAAGATAGAAGAGGCTGGGGAAATTCTGGTTCCTACCCGGTTAGAGAAGCATATCGCATCCTTTCCAAAAGTTAATAACATCAAAGACAGAAAGTGGAAAAAAGTATGGTGTAAGGATGGTTTGCCAAAAATTAATGCCTTCTTCTAGATCTTATCTCATTGCAAAACTCTTACAGCTGAGAACCTAAGGAAGAGAGGGATAGAGAGACCTTTGCATTACATTCTATGCAAAGATTCGGAAGAAACACTTGAACACGTCTTCCTGTATTGTAACTTCACACAAGAGGTTTGGTATCGTGCTACCCATGGATTACACTTTCATTTGACAGTGCCAACAATTTGGAATAATCTCTTCGGTCATTGGAAGGACTACTATCAAGTATCTCTCTCACATAATCCTGACTTTGCTAAAGATTGGGAAGCTCTCCCGAAATACATTTGCTGGAAAATTTGGACAACGAGAAACAAAGAAATTTTTGAAGGGAAAAACACCATCCAGAGTAGGGTGATTTCTTCCACTAAAGCCCTTTGAGTGGAATCCCTTCCCACGAGAGGGATGTATAACATAAGAAAAGAACCCCTAATGGTGGAGGAACGAGCATGGGTCTCTGATTTTTTGGTTCCTTCCCCCTCCTTCACCTGGATCAAACCACTCAATAGACCTAACTCTCTGGATTGGCAAGTAAGAATGAGCCCTTCGGATTTTCAAACTTGGAGGAATAGCATCAACTACAGCTCTATGTTCTTTGATGGAGCCTCGAACGGCAACCCTGGGTTGGCAGGTGAGGGAGGGAGGAGTCATTTATGACTCCAAGGGGAACAAGCATACTGAGTATGCCTGGGGGATCGGAAGAAAAACAAACAATGGCATTGAATGGTTATCCCTAATCAAGGGGTTGGAATTAGCTCGAATCATTGGAATGGAAGAGCTGGTGGTCTTTGGAGACTCTTTTGGTCACTAGAGAAGCTAGAAAGCTTACGAAGAACCGGAAGAGCCTGTGTAACAAGACGCACTATCTCGTAAATTGCATCGTCAAAGAATTCAAAGCTATTGATTTCAAGCATGTACTACGCGCACTCAATCAACATGTGGATAAACTGGCTAACGATGGAGCAAGTCTTAATTGTGGCATCTTGATGTGTGAACGAAAGGTTTATGACAAAGTTTGGATTCCCTAGCTTTGAGTCCATCACAAACATGTTTTCCGGGCATAGGAAACATAGGAGCAACAAGATTGCTCACAACATTTTGAATTTGGATGCATTAATGGGTCATGATCCTGCCAAAGCCACTCATGTCACATTAATGGCATCGGGGATCGCCGATGGGTTGTGACATTTGTTGAGCATGCATAAGGTTCAGGCGGTGGAGAGGACATGTTTTAATGCGTATGGGAGAAGCGAATGCGATATTATCTGCGGTTCCTATGCTGCTCGGCGAGTAAAGAAGGAGCTGTCGGGAATAATCCTATGCGAAATGGGTTGTTTAGCGTTCAAGGTTCGCCTGTGGCTCGTTGTTTGACATCTCCTCTACCCCAGTGTTTAAGGTGCAGAAAGACTATCCAGAATCATGAGGGCCTCACGCACTAGGAATTCAGGAAAGATTTTGTGTTACAGGAAGAGAGCCAGGTGAACTCAAACTCCCCTTCTGGTCACGTTTCCTGCAATCTTGATTTTCTTGGAATTAAAGGGAAATGGTATCCCTCCTCGGATCAGAAATAACTCAGTGATCTTGGCTCTCCCATGGGTCTGGACAGAGGCTCCAATGCAAAGGATGGTTCAAAAATGCTAAAGGAAATGCAGGAGCAACTAAGAATGATGCGCTATGAAAACTCGGAGACAAAGAGAGCCCTTACTAACCTATACTCCCTCGTACAAGCCATGCTCTCTGAGATTCGTCTCTACAACAATCAAGGACAGGACAGGGTTACCAACTTGTGCGATAAAGCAGACTTTGTCTCTGCTATCAACATGGATATTAGCTTTTATAATGTTATCAGTGGCATCAAAACTGTTGAAAATAAAGTGGATCTTCTGAGGGATGACATTGGGCATTTCTTCACGGGTTGGAAAGCTGGAGGTGGCTCGGTGAAAGGAAACTACAAGGAACCTATGATTTGAAACCTACCTAGGCATCCAAAGGTTCAGTATCAGACCTAAAAACTTGATTTTTTCACTCTTTTTGGTTTTTGCAGCGACTTTAACCGCAGAAGCTCTCGGGCAGTGATGTTTCATGGTTTCTACTCCAGGTTTTGGGGTTCTCTACTATCGTCTCATTTAAGTAGGATATTTTTTGTTAGCAAATTTGAAGAAGTCGTCTTGGAAGGCACAGTCTTTTATATTACACATCTATGTACTGTTCATGTTTTTATCTACTTGGGAAATTTGATAGATTTTATAGTTTGCACAGATTAGGGCAGTTCCATGACTGTTACAGAATAGAAAAGGATGAACAAGGAGTCATGGAATCAGTCCTACGATGGGAGCAACCCTTCTTCCTTTTTTTGTAATCTCTGCTACTTTTTTATAATCGAAATATTCTTATCCGTTTCTGTTAAAAAAAAAAGGTTTGGATTTGTCAAGTGTTCTAGAAACCTTTGTCCCATGTGCCTCGTCACTTATTTTCCCTTCAAGAGATGGATCGAATCTTCAACATGAAACCAATCCGACATCCACGTGTTTAATTATGAGTTTTTCGTTTGGCGGTTCCAAGATCATGGGGAAGGTGTTTTTGTATTCCTACCTTTGGGTTCCTAAATTCTTGAGAGCCCACCATGTCAATTTAATGGTTTTGAATTTCAAGCACACGCGCATTTGGTTTTTTTTGCGCATCTTTATGTACGTAATTTCTTGATAGTCATGAACCTAAATTCTTGATAGTCATAGATCTCAGATCCACCAATGAAATGAATTTTAAAAATTACTTGAGACCAATGAAGTCGTAGTGTGTCCACCACATCTATGGTCTATTCTCTACAAGGCACCATTTGAATGCATATCCAACCCGTAAATGATTACATTCCTTGGTTCGTTCGGCTATGATATATCTGGCCTTATCCCTTTCCATCCTAAGGAGGAAGAACATCAAAGACAATAATATTGAAAAGAGTTGGATTAAAATGGGTGTTCCCAAAATGCCAGGTCATGCTCCACTTCGTCATTCCCTTCCTCTACTACTTCTATGTGCTCTTTGAAATTGTATCAATTGAGGACAAAGTTCAAGTAGACTTCTTGAATGTGCCAATGTGGGATTCTGACCACTCAAACAACTTAATACATATACATTAAGCAAAGTCTCCTTTTCCTTCCATGATTTGGTCTTTGTTTTTATTGTGTGACCTCAAAAATAAAATTTCTTTTGGTCAATTAATGTACTAACAAGAACTGTTCTAAGGCATCAATAAACATTAAATTTGATTTGCATCTTGCATATTCTTTTGTTTAATGAACAAAATCCTATGTATCTTTGCTTGTTATATTCAAATCATGAGGATCAATAATTCAAGAATTATAATGATATCATAGACTCATTGGACATTACTCCTCAAGTGTCATATAACTAGTTTTTTTTATGGTGGGATGACAGAGTTGACACAAATGGAATAAACAAGGTATTGCTATGAATAAATCTTGTTTTTCCTACAACAGAATAACGTACTAAGCAAATTAGAATTTAGTAGCTAACACATAATGTAATTGAGTTTTACACAATATGACCACTTGAGACAACATATTTCATACAATGGATATATCATGAATACTTAATAATACATTTGTAAGCATAAAATTATCACAACATCATCCATGAACCATGAAAAAAATGGCATAAGGTTGCCTTAGGGGTCATTTTATTAATCAAATATGGCAATTACATAGCAGAGAGAAGAAGAAGATGGAGTCACATAAGGAATATTACAACCACTAGAGAATTTTAATGACTCATACACATGAGAAGGTCTGAATCTAATAAGTCGTACAATATAAAAAATCATTTTCCTTGAGCCCTGATATACATTATTGATATTTAAATCTAAGAGGAGTTACACTCTACTCTCAAAATTGTTGATCCTTTGAACTACCTCTTTTCCCTTCTTGTATAGTCTTCTCTTTGTAGGTAATTGATAGTTTACTGGCCATTTCTTTTTCTCCGGGTGACAATAAGTTACTGGACTTTTTTTTTCTTGGGAATGCTATCTTATTACTAACCTTTGTTTCTCATATATTTGTTTATCTAGATGGGATGACGATGCCCCAAGTGTTCCTTGCACTCCTTGTCCTCCTAGTGATGCATGTGCTGCTAGTACTTCTCGTGCTACAGGAGACAAATTTGTATATTTAGTTGTGGTTTTCCAATATTTCCTCAATGGATACTCATAGCCTCTCATATTTCTAAAAACCATGTCTAAATTTGTGTAATGAGCATATGTTGGGGCAAGCATGTTCTTAAATATGACCTTTCAGTGTGCCAGTAGTTCAAAATCTTCAGAAAACTTTTCCATTATTACATTCCCCTTGAGGGATCCCTCCATTTTAGTGAACCTGGTATCATTATTCTTTTATTCTACAATGCTATTATCGTATTGTTGTTTGGAGCATAGGTCCCCATTTCCATCCTAGAGAGAAGGTAAAGCATGGTTGAGTATGTCTGCGAAAATGGCTTTGAATGATGCCACATCTTTGGAAAACTTTAGAAATGGCTTGGTACATATCTAGAATTGACAAGACCGATTCAAAGGGGTCGGCTTGAGTATCCATAAGGCGTTCATCCTGTAGATTTGGCTTTCTGTCGGTTTCAGGTAAATTGGGGGTCTGACAAGTGGCCATTTTTCGTTGTAATAAATAAATTTAATAAAATAGCAGGGAGAAAATATGGAGTTACACGTAGGGACACGTAGCATAATCTCATTTATCTTTGGATATTGACATGGATCACATTTCAAGTATGGTCCATTGGATTAGGTCCACGTGGCAGTCCCTTAGTGGTCCACGTAATGCTTATATCAAATTAAGGATAGGTGGTTTTGTGGTTTCAAAATTGTGAGATGAGAAGTTTGTGGAAACAGCCTTTGGGGACTTGAATCAATGACAACTTGACACATTAAAACCGTGGTTTACTCATTTAGGCACATGCATATTTTTTTATCCTTTGCACAACTCAATGAGCCAAAGTGCATAATGACCATTGATCTTGAACGTATTCTTATGATCTTGCTCGTCGTTTGGTCTTAGCCCTTGTTGCATAATCCTTAGGTTCTAGGTCCCAAATCATGTGGCCCACTAGGTGCTCATCCCTGCGCACAGTAAATGTCGAGTAACAACCTTGTCGGATAGTGGTTTTAGGCACTTGGCGTGGGTAGTTTTAGTAATCAACCTTTGGGATCTTGAATGCACCACCTTTTTCCACGTCAAAACTATGGTTTAATATTTTAGTTGTGTGCACTTTTCTTATCCTTCGTGCATTTTCACAGGCCTAAAATGTGATAAAAATTCAATTTTAGTCCCAAAATGTGAAAAAAATTCAGTTTTAGTCCCAAAATGTGACAAAAATTCAATTTTATACATCTATATACACTAAAAAGTAAGGACAAGGTATTTGATGTAATTGAATTATGTTTGAAAAAATTATATTTTAGTTAGTTTAAAAGTTCCAAGATAAGATGTTTGCACTTGAAACTTTTAACAATAATTAGCCATTTTGAACTATACTCTATTTCATACCAACCTACAACAGTCTCATTCATGCAGATATCATGAGAAGCTCATTCAAGGCATGAACCATCTGCATAGATGGTTGCATTGGCACTATGAATTCGCATAATATATTATTGCCAGCAGTTACCCATAGGATGTAGAGTAGGTTTTGTTTTAGTTATCTAGCATAGAATAATATTTTTTCTTCCTAGATTTTGTTGAATAATAAATTTATTTTTTATTTTAGTCTACTCCTTGATATGCATAGTTTACTTTCATAGCAGTATACTATTTCCTAACACTTTACTCTTATAGATAGTTTGTTAGTTTTCTCTTTCAACGAACTTCCACTTGTGTTTTCAAAATTTTATATCCTTGAGAATAATTTACTCATGCTTTGTTATGATGAATAGGTTTCTTTTGTTCCGATGTATGAAGCTTGTGAAAGAGCCTACATTCTAGACGAGCTATTGAAAAGGGAATATACTCACCACTTCCATTTTCACTATTCTTATACCCATTTTCTTAATACTTGTAATTAGGAATGGATGATCTCAAAATAAATCTCGAGACATCCAAATAGGCATTTAATGGTAAATTGAGTTATATTGTACTTCAAGGAAATGCAATATAGGTCTACATGAATTGTTGAATAAAGAGAGAGGTTACTTATGCATTTAATGATAAACCTATTATAAAATTTGAAGTACTCAAAGATTGACATTTAAGTGTCGAAATTGGGGGTAGTAATATCGATGCATGATGTTATTGGAAAAAATAAGTAATTGAATATTGGCATGCTATAACTTTGGAACTAGAATTGGTATAAATGCCAAAAAAATAGACATGTTCAAGGTTGTTAGATCACTTGATATTTTTCTTGTAATTGAAGCCATCTTCATGCATGAGGAAAAGGGAAAGTGTTGTCCAACTCAAGTGATTGAATGCTTACATGATCATTTGTTCCTAGTATGGATATTCGATAATGGACTATAAGATGAATAATTCATCTTGATTTTTTTCTTCACGAGCTAGTCACTTTGAAGTTGGATGGAACGTGCAAAAAAACACATGTTCAAGGAGTGTTGGATAACTTTTCTAGCTTTTGGGTTGTTTGGAAAAGGGGACATGGATGGAATAACTCAACCAAAAAGAATTGTAAGTTTCAATTCTTCATCTTTTGATAATCAATGGAAACCTTCAAATCCAGTTCACCATATTAATATAGTTCATTTTTTCAACATGAATGTTCGGAGCTCTAGTTCACCCATTTGTCTAAAGTTGTGCTCTTCTAGATTAAAGGAATAAAACTTTGATATATACACATTGACCAATTGTGGGGGGACCAATCAATTTTAAGGTATTCCTATTTCGGTTTTGAATTTTCAAGAGATATAAGGGTATGTAAAGATTGGTAGTTTGAATTTTTCCATTCACATGAATAATAATTGGATAGAATGAGAAGTTTTTATAGATCATTGATGTTTCTTAATCATTTATGTGAGATTACCAACCTGCAACATATGTGTCTCATGGATATTACCAACATAGACAACTCCATTCAATGTAAAAGAGGACAAGGGGCTAGCTTTGCACAAAAGATAATATAGTATATTATTACCAATGTAAGTAATCTAGTTGCAACCCCTAACACATTAGTGGAATTCATGTTAATCACCTAGCTGCACAAGGGGTTAAGCAAAACTATTTGATGCCATTATGTTTTGATAAAGTTTTAGACCTTTCCAATATAATCTCTTTACATTTGTAATCTTTCATAAGTATGAAACATTTTCTATGGATTGCATTTGATTTTCTCATTTTGTATGCTAGATAGAAAGCAATTTGTGATCTTTTGTATTGTTGATATATTTTTACCTTGGAAACATGTTTTAAATTTGTGCTCGATGAATTGTTTCCTTTATAAGATCTATTTCTTTGTGCTTTTCCTTTGATTTTACAACCCATATCCTACTTGACATTTGTAGCTAATCCTTATTTTAGGTTTTTTGTTTTAAAGTTTTAAAGTTTTAATTTTTTTTTATATTTTTTCTTGAATATGGTATGGATATGTATTGATGTGATTTTGATTCACCAATTTTGGATTACTGTGCATGTGTTTATTATCCTCCATCTGGTAGTGGCAACATCACACATACACAAGGCAAGCGTAGACAATTTTGCATGCATCTATTTGGTTATGAGCTAGAAGGAAAGATGATTTTAAATAGAAATAAAGATTGTGTTGAAGTGGCTTGTATGTGGTTGGAACATGATCTCTCCAAGAGACAAATCACTACTTAGTCTTGCATCCTAGTTAATGATTGAGCTAATGTGTTAAGGGATCCATCCACATACTAAAATATATGATCACTTGAAGGGTAAAAATTCAAAATTCATTGGGATGGAAACCATAATAAGATTGTTTTTATAACTAGGAATAACAAATCATGAAATAAATTATGAAAAACTTGGTAGTCATCCCCTTTCAAGCTTATAAAAGGTCAATGCTTCTCCTATACACTGATTACTAAAGCATATATAAAATCAAAAGGAAGGATCAACAAAGGAAGAATAATAACTTAGGGGAAATATAGATATATTCACTAGGGCCAGTGGTGCTCACTCTTAGTGGAGCAAAGTGTTGGTCCCTTCGTTTTTTAGGATCTAGTAGTGAAAGATGGATGGAGAGTCAATGGAGGATATTAAATACGCCCAAGTAGAAGTAGTTGAGTTGTAACCATCTTGGTGTGGTCAAGATTAACCATTGTAACTCTTATAAAATCTCCACAAGAGCTAAGAGATGGGGTTGTCATTGGATTTTGGATGTATTGGGATTTTGGGTAGAGTATAGGAGGAAGCGATATGAAATGCAGGAGAAATGTATGATCTATATTCCTTATTGTATGTTGTTGTTGGGATATTAATATAATGATGATTTTGGTCTCCCCTTTTAAGCATCTGGTTGCATGATGGATGTTTAGATGTTTGATTAATGAGTAGACTTGATTTCTAGTCGATGCTTATTTATGCATGTATATTTGTAGTCATTATCGTTCCCTATGAAACTCTTGTCAATGCTAAAATGAATTATGAACACATGTATTTGTCCATTCACTAGTATTTCCCCTCGTTTAACACTAGTCTTGGCTCGACTGCACTTCAAGTGAGACATTCTTCTATTCGAGGAAGAATAAAAATGCTAGCACATCTAGTCTACAATGGGCATTTGTTGGCTCCTACATAGAACCTTGGTATTTAAATATGTGCCAACAAATGGTTCTGTTGTTGGGACCTATTTATTAATAGGGAAGTGCTAGCTAAATGGACAAAGGGATCCATAAGTAAAAGATCCAATATTGGTGGGAAAAAAGGTTTGAACATATTGTGTCCCGAGAAGCCTGGTTGCGAAAATGGAATCCAGTAATGTGTAGGAATTTATACTATATGATGGAACCGTTGTTGGATTAGTATGAGGTTTTATGGTGTGAGTTTCCTGTATGCCTATATAAGTGGATGGATTCGTAATTTGAGAACCGGTGCAAGAAAAATATTTAGCGTACTCCTCATCACCTGGTTGCATTACATAGATTGGGTCATCAACTTGCACGAGTTGTAGACTTTTGGGTGGAAAATACTATTAATGGATATATATATAGTGGACTTTGTTGCAGAAAATCATTAGTCTTTTTTGAATGCAGAAGTCGATTTCAAGTGAAATGCTCATGGAAGACTAATCAAGAATCCCATTATGGAGTAAGATATGGTTGATGGAAGGAGGATTTATGCCATCTAATTGGACCTGGATGGAGGAGTAAGTAGTTGCAATATGGGATGTAGCCGAAAGTGATATTAGTAAGTCATGAAAGGTGAAATAATACAACGATGTTGGGGGGGGATTTGAAGACCAATAAAGGGATGGATGAGCAACAAGGAGGTTTAATATTAGAGAGATGGTGGAATAAACAACTAAGAATGGAAAGAAAGAAGAGCGAGCAATTGTGGAAAGAGATGTGTGACACATGAATTGATGAGGAAAGGATGATGAGTTGCGGAAGGAAAGGAGTGGAAAGTTAGCTAGCTCCTAGTTAAGAGAGAGTGCTATAACAATACCTAGTATCCCAAAGAGAGGAGAGTGAGGAGAAGAAATGTATACAAAGGTGGAAGATGGAGGGAACATATTCATTATAAAATATGTTGGAATGTAGACTAATGATGCGGAGCTAGTCCAAGTTCAGGTTGTCGAACCTTTAGAGCTGCATGAAATGATTGTAGGTGAGACACTCAACCCCCTGTTGTCGAAGAGCAAAGGCCAAAAAGATGTGGATTTATCCTAGTATTGACCACTCCCCATACATCTCTAAATCATATGGTACTCTCATTTTCTAGTTCTACATTATATTTACCATGGTATAATCATTATATTGGTGGTAGTGGTCATTCAGTTGGTGTAATAGTGGGAGGAAGTAATAGTACTTTCATATCTAGTACACCATTAAGAGGTCATCATAGTAGTATTAGCTCAAACCCAAGTGTGGCTTCAAACACATTTTCACAACTTGGTCCTGGAGGATTTGTTTTGGTAGGACTCCAGTGACTAGAATGGTTGGGATACATGGGGTATATTCCATGTGGTACCCATATTTTTGGGGTAAGGGAGCTAAAGAAGATCCAAAACATCATTGGTTCCCATGCAAGACTATTTGGAGGTCAAGGGGACTTCTAGATGCCTTGACGTTGATAGAGTTTCAAACCACATTGAAGGTATGAGCACTACAATGGTATATGAAGTTTGTTGCATATCGTCCTCCCAATGTTCCACCTCTTCCTTTTCCAAAGGTGAATAAATTGTTCATTGTGGTGTTTTAGTTTCCAAAATCGAAGCAACAAGGGATTGAAGAGCTAAAAGAAATTTGATAATATGAGGAGAAAAAACTTGGGAATATGCTTAGAGATTTAGGGATGTGATGAGTAAATTATCTTTTCATATTCATGATACACATCACAAGGAGTGGTTTATTCAAGGGTTTATTCCATTAAATAAAGTTCCCTTATCCCAACAAACCATTGACGCTCCTATAAATGCATTGGAGCAAGCTATGGAGATTGAGGCTATGACTAAGTATCCAAGGATTACTAGGGAATCTATCCAGATTCAAACATATATATTAATTGAAAATATTCAATAGTCAACCAGTCCCAAGGTAGTGGGTGCATGATAAAACGAATTCATGTTTATGGATGTCTAAGATTGAGAGGGGGGGCTACTTTAAATTCCTCGATAGAACCAAGCCCAATAATACCCGCGGTAGGCATTGCACAAGTAGGTGTCCCTAACTCTTTTGATGTGCCAATATAGTATCATGCTTTCCTAGATATGTAAAAATATCAACCTAAAAATATTGTGAGATTTGTAAGACATAGGGGCACCCTCCTCTATATTGCTCGACCTTACAAAAGTATTTATTTGTCCCTAAGACTATCAATGGTGAATTGTGTTGCTCTAATAACTACAATATGGATAAGTGAAGGGCCTTGGATGTGTCGGTTAATAGATTGGATCATTCTACATATTGAGTGCCTAATAATTCCCCACCTCAAAGAAGGGGAGGTAGAGGTCGAGGTCAAGGAGGTGACTACCGAGGAGGGAAAGTTTGGGGCTAGGGTGGAGAAATGTGATGTTACAATTGCAATGAGATTGGAAATGTTGCAAGGAAATATTTCTTTCCATGATGGCCCTTTCACTCTTATTTTCGGGTGAATACCTATAGTACTAAGGACTACCCAAACTGATTGCAAATGGGAAGGCTAGGTAAAGAAATGACCAACCAACTTGATCGATTCAAAGCCTCATGATGGTAATAATATCTCTAGTTCAACCATTAATGTTGTCACTTGGGGAAGAGCTCAGACGTGTGTTGATCATAATTCCTTTAAGATCCCAAATATTTAGAAATCGGATCCAAAGGCACCTTAGTTTGATCTTATTTGGTAGAGGGAAATATTCATAGGTGCCTGTGATACATTACAATAGATGGAAGTCCTTGCATCACCGAAGGACATCTCAAAATGTGGGTTTGAATGTACCCTTACCTAGTCGTAGAACGAAATTGGAAGTTGAATCCGCAAGTACTTCTAAGAAACTTATTAATATTTTGTTTAATCTATTTTATAATACTTTAGATGGAGTTTTAACATGGAACTTGTGGAACACTCATTGAACCCTCATTGGAAAGGAAGATGAGGAAGACTTGATCTCATCTAACCTCCATAAAAGAAAGACTAACATAATAAGATGAAGGAAGAAGCGAACTGGGAGGGAATTTAGGATAGATGCTTAGATAGATGGATATGATATCAAGGATGTCATGTTGTATATTGGATCTAATGTTAATATCCTTTCCAAGGAATCATGGGAGGCTATAGGTATCCCTCCCTTGGTATATTATCCTATTCAATTGTGCATGGCTAATCAATATAGGCCCTCTTTCCCATATGGAGGTTGGAAAATGTGGAAGTTGATCTAGTGGAGTGAAGACATCTATTGATTTTGAGGTGATTGAGATAATGGATAAGATTGATCCTTATATTGCATTATTGTGATATAATGGGATTTTGAGAATTATGCTATCATCAACTTGAAGAATGAGAATATGACTTTTGAAGTAGATGGAATGATACTCACTTAGCCGTTAGACCTGTATCAAGGGATCTGGTACAAAGAGCCTCTCAGTGACGATATGTAAAGAGATGCTTTAGAACATATTTACAATATAACTGCAAGAAAGATGAATGATTACATTAACCCCACAACATAAATGGCTCAGTAAGTTGGAGGAGTATCCAATCATTTGACAATAATTCAGATGAGGATTTGAATGAATGGTAGAATCATAGACATGCTATTTTTTGGCAGCATTGTGAAGCCATTAAAGTTTTCAGATGGATTGATGTCGAGGTCCAAGACCATCCAATGTATGATGGAGTTTCAAATCTAGATGAATTCCTCACATAAATGAACAATAGAGTTATAGAGGAAAATAAGATCCTTGTGATATATATTGCATTATGTAGTACTTGTGCAAGGTGGTGGGCCACTCGCAAGGAGGACCTTGTTTTGTGGTCATTGGTACAGACAACTCCGATTCATAGATTTGAGTATTTTAGGTAAGACACCTTAGAATTATATGGTCGTGGAAGTATATGATGGAGACACTAATCCTTTTGGATATGTGGAGAATGGTATAGGAGAATGGGAAAGAGAGGGAATGCAAACTAACCTATGGGTCCATAAGTTTGTTCATGGTCTAGGCCCTATTCAACAAACCTGGTATTGACATGAAGAAACCAGGAGGCAAAATAGGGATCAAAAGACTTTACAAACAGAATTTTGTGAAGACTTCTCTTTTGTGGGGAAATTTGAACATGTCACAATTGCCTTGAAATTAAGGAGGCCATGTTTTCCAATTAGTTGTGGAACGTTGGTAACCCCTATGTCTTCCCATTGCATTGAGAGTTGCTTAGTTTGTAGATCCCTATCAATAGGATAGAGATGCCCCTTTGTTACAGAAATGTTGACCGAGATGATCCTTACCCAGATGATTTGGAACATTGGAGAGACTTATCATTCAAGGAAATTGAAGGTTCTAGAATTCTGTAGGAGAAGAAGCAAGGGGACATGCGTGTGAAATATCAAGCACAACAGATTCTCATATACTCAGAAGATAGTTTACAATGTGTAACAATTGCTACAATAAGCCAAGCAATTCGAATTCCAAAGTATATAGTTTACAATGTGTCACAATGGCTACAATAAGCCAAGCAATTCGAATTCCAAAGGTGTTCATTCGAATTGATGCATGAGAGTGGCTTACTAGGAAGTTAACACCACTCGGCACATTAGTTAACCACTTAACTAATCAATAATTGAATCTAACTAACTCTGAAACTGACTAACTGAGTCTAACTCAATGTAGAACTCAACTGATTTCCCAAAAATAGGGGAGGGCGCCTTCTATCTGCAGTTTAACTGAATAGTAGGTGAGAATAACACCAGATGAAGTCAAATAGTGTAGTAAGGAGCCCTAGTATCACTAGTTGGCTAAATAAACTAGTAAATGTTGTCAGTTGGATTGAGTAGTGCACATTAGTCATGCAAATCACCCCCTGAATGGTGGAGGAGGCTCAGATGATGGCCCAGTTGGATCCTAGAATGTAGGAGGAGGCTCAGATGATGACCCAGTTGTCTCCTAGAATGTAGGAGGAGGTCCAGTTGACTGAAACTGTGATCTGTTGATGATGTAAGCACATGATGGAGTCAAAATACTTAGGATACGTGGATAATTAAGTTGTAAGTCTCAAATCAATGATGTGTGGTTGGAAAATGCTCCAACAATTGGTACTTATTACACATAATCATTGAATCTGTAGAAATTCCCTTGGGACAGAGGAGAATCCTAAGATGGCATCTATAGAGGATTATTGGGATTATCAAACTATATCTGAAATGGTTTCTCTTCTAAAAGAATATGAAGACCTATTTTTGAAAATTTTCATTGAATTAAAATGGATTCAAGAATAATTGGGGGAGATAAAGATTTCCATCAAACCTGAAACTAAAATTGTCAAGCATCGTCCATGTAGACTCAACCCTAGAGTCAAGGAGAAGGTTAAGAAGGAAATCGATCACATGTTGGCAAGTGGATTGATTTGATTATGGATGAATTTAAATGGATTAGTCCCATTGTCATCCAAAGTAAGAAATACTTTGATGATCATAAGGGTTTGCGTTGATTTGCACAACCTTCATTAAGCTTGTGTTCATGACCCTTTCCCTATTCCTTCATTGATCAAGATACATCAAGTTAGCATTGTGAAAGAAGATAAAAGGAAGAATACTTTCACAACATAGTGGGGTTATCTTACCTAAAACATAATGCCATTTGGACACAAGAATGCTTATGTTGTCTTCTTAAGGATTGTGATCACTACACTCAAGGAATTAATTTACAAGTTTTTGGAGGTCTACAAGGATGATTGGACTATTTATATATTGTCAAAAGAACATGTTAGTCTCTTAAGAATAGTGTTTGACATGTGTCTTTAGCTTCATATCTCAATTTGAAGAGATATTTTTTATGTGTTCCATTTGGTAATCTCTTGGGTCATTTTATCTGTTGCGGTGAAGTTTTGGTTAATCTTTAAAAAATCGTTGTTATTGTAAATCTTCCATTTTTGACATCTCATATACATTTTCATTTTACTATGGGAAACAATCGTTATTATAGAATATTCATTTGTAACTATGCTATGATCACATCCCCTTCAAAGCAACCCTAAATAAGTCTAAAGCATTTATTTGAACATCGGTTATCCTTGTTTTCCCTAATTGGAATTTAGAATTTGATATGCATGTGGATGTGTCAAGTATTTATTTGGGAGTTGTTCTTACGCAATCGGGGGAAGGTGACTTTGATCATACTATATATTTTTCCAGTTGAAAGTTATCTCAATCTATGCACAACTATACTACCACTGAACGTGAAGGTTCAACTATCATATATGCACTTCAGAAGTTCCACCATTATCTATTGGGGTGGATTTCAAGTTTTTCACCAATCATTCTACCTTGAAGTATTTAGTGAAAAGGTTGTTTTAAAGGAACACATTTTCATATGGTTGTTGTTATTTCAAGAGTTCTATTTTGAGATAGTAGTGAAACTAGGGAAGCATGATGTGGTACCAAATCATTTATCATGACTGGAATCAAGTGAGTCTAATGGTCTTGTTGATGATCAATTACAAAACACAACATTATTTTAGGTTGAGGCCATTCCCAACTATTTGGAGGAGAATGCTCCATTTTAACCACATGTTCTGCACCATAATAATATTTTGCAACTTAGAAACATCATCTAGTTGTTTTCCTTGTAGATTACTAGTTAATTGTGAGATAATTATATAAACCAGGGATTGATGGTATCTTGCACATATGTGTCCTAGACCATGAACAACAAGATATATTATGGGAATGTCATGCAGGAGTTGCGGGATACCATGTCAGAGGGAATGCTACAACAAGGAATATCTTATAAGTTGGATATGGTGCCAACGATTTTTAAACATGCTAAGGTCTATGCCCGAGCTTGCAACTTATGCCAATGATTTGGGAAGCCATCTTAACAGTATGAGCATCCTCTCCATCATGTTCATTCTTTGCAACCCTTAAAAAATTGGGTAGAATATTTCTTTGGTCCCATTAATCCTCCCACAAGAAATTCAAAATCCTGATATGTCATTACCACAATAGGATATCTGGCTAAGTGGACTGGGCCTGAACCCATGAAGGATTGTTCAACAAACACTAGGCCATGGTTTTCATGAGTAGTATGATTTCCACATTGACACAATAATTCCTCATCCAACATCATAAAAGAAGTCCCTATCATCCTCAAGCAAATGACACGGTAGAATATTTTAACAATATTATGAAGATTGGATTAACTAAGGTTTTCTCTGTGAATTGAGATGACTAGGATGAATGTGTACCTATGCTATTGTGGGCCTATCGAACTACTCAATAGAATTTGCATATGCATACTCCATGCTAGTTAGTCTATGGGCGAGAAGTTTCCGTACTGGATGAATTTGTTGTCCCTAGTATTTACATTACCCATGTTGCCCCTAATCAATTATGGAATGCCTAGAATAATTGATGGAGTTAGAAGAATCCTGATTTTTAGCATTTTCATCTAACGGTGGAAAATTCAAGACAAAATGTGTGGCATGATCATCTCAACAAGACCAATCATTTTTCCAATGGTCATATGGTGCTTCTTTATGACAGTAAGTATCTTAGAATCTAGGTAAGCTTGAGATGCAACTGATTTGTCGATTTATTGTTGCAAATTTGATAAATTTATAGAGTTGTCCATCTTGCGCAGCTTAACAGTGTCATCAGACCAAGATGGGTGAATTGCATTCACCTCAATCCCTCTCTTCCAGCTTGTTAACTTCGATTTTGAGGCACTCCTATTATAAGGATTGGGGTAGGGTAGGTTTGACGTTTATGTTTTATTTTCAATTATGTCATGATTCAACTAGTTTGTCAAGTCAATCAATTTATTCAGGCTGGAATACCAAAAATATCAATAGAGTCCAGTCCATGTGTTTTTTGTGTTATGTTTTTGGTTTAGTTTAAATAGAATGCATGTGTATAAGGGGAAGGCACTCTTAGGTCATTCATTTTTCAACTATTTAGTGTTGAGTCTGCAAGTGTGAAGGATGAGAAGGGTCTCTCATGTTGGTTGAATTTGAGTTATGAGTTAAGAGTCATTAAGAGTGAGTAAACATGTTTAAAGGTTGTTAAATGTCATATCGTCATTAATGGTTCATGTATTAATAACTGAAATATATTACATCTTTCAAAATTTTCATTAATGAACCTATCAAGTCTTGTAATTAACATGCTTGAATGGCTAAAGCTTCTTAAATTTGACTAAGTGTTCGCCTTGTCTTCATGAAGTTGCCAATTATCACACTAGAGCTCTCTCGGCCTTCTAAAGTGTGCAGTCAAGATTGCAATGTGGACCCTCAATCAGTAATCCAGTTTATGATTATGATACATTTAGTAGTGATGGATAAAGCTTCTGGAAACAAGGCCTTGGCATTAAAGACAACCTCTAGACCCAAAGAGGTTGTACAAATTGAATTTTATGATCCCAGGGAGCAGGGTGTAGGTCCTTGGTGACTTACATGGGAAGGTTGAACTAACTACATTTGTGGACAATGATTTCTAGGATGGGGATCTCTTCCCGGATATGAATTAGCCTAAATTCTACATGGATTATGTGCCCCTAGAAACACAAGAGCTCATTACAATTTGGAAATTGGTGTTCGAACCCCTACGAAAGTTTAGTACCATTGTTTCAAGAGACCTTATAGTATTTGGGACCAAATAGGAGATACTGAGATGCACCAAATTTTTTATTATTATCCTCCATGGCCATTATTTATGACTAGATAGAGCCTATCTGATCCATTTCAATGATATCAATATGTTGACTAGAATTTCCATGGAAGGGCAAGATATTTAATCAACCTTTCAAGGAAGCAATAAACATGGAAAAAAGAAGGACAAACCCAACCTATAAAATAGATGTGGCATGAAGAGAGGTGGAAGTGGGGCAATAATAAAATTGATTAACAACCCACAAGTGAAGTTTTATACCAGCTAATCTTAGACACAGTAATGAGAAAATACACCCAAAGATAATGCACCTTAGATGCTCTTTTGGTTGCGGAATTTGTCATCCAAGGATTTCAGTTAAACTAGTGAAGGTTCCTTATGCATGAGATTCTCTAGGCCTATGTGGATGCCCATGGAGAACCCACATAATTAATTTTGAGAACCTATTGGTGGCCTTTACAATGTGAAAGTGGAAACCTCTTGAGGGCCACAAGATACCACCACCCTTAGACATAAGAGTCCTAACACAATGATTTGAACCTTGGAAAAGTCACAATATCCACAAAAATCTGCTTTCAATGACACTACATTTGGGAAGTGGTATGATCGCATGTTTGCATTCAATAATCCCATTCCATGAATTCCATGGGAACTCCTCAATGCACACATGGGAAATATATGGTTTGGCATTGATAGAGACAATTCCTTTGATCGACCGTGCATCACATATCCATAAAATTTTAAAGTTGCTTACCTTCCTTACTAGCTCACGGAATTACTCTTTGATAAGGAGGTTTCACAGTGGTTAAATGTGAGGAAGTCCAAAAAAGCTCAGGGAACCATGTATATTTTGCTAGAAATCACAACTAGGAAGACTAGGCAGAAGTAGCTAGTGTCAAAAGAGGAAGCCTCATGAAAGCGAAAGACCAATGCAGTAGAAGAAACCCCATAGTTGATCTGGGATGAAAAATCCTCTAATCCATCCACTACTCTCATGTTTCCTACCATGCTTAGATCATACATATCGTATTCTACTCGACTGTTAGGTAAGTATTTCAAATCCTATCTAGGTACAATTTCTCAATTTTCGCAAGGATCAACATCTAAGAAGCCGAGGATCATATTTCCCATAAATCCACACCCAATCGAGCCCGTGATGGGTGGCCCTTATTCAAATTATGTCCATTTGGACACCACCAAAGTTGAGGCACCTATGCCCATTCTTCCAACTAACCCTTTTATGCAAAAATTGCTAGTTTTCAAGGGCAAGCATGACCTGGGTTTTATGGACAAGACCCTTCAATCCTTTCAGTATTTTGAGAGTTCTACCACCCAATTCACAGTCATTACAAAATAAGATGATTAATATGGGTCATTGAAATATGTACCTAGTTCCCTATTGTTGCATGAATTCAAGCATAGCCATATTACAACAATAAATAGGGTCAAGGTTGGGTCCCCAACGACGCAGTCAGAGTCAAATATCGATGGGATTTTGGCTCATATCTCTTCGCCTATATTGACAGGGCCAACAATACATGCGGTAGGAGGAAGTGGTGGTGAGGATCCTCCACGATCCCCTCACCTACCTGCACAGTGTAAAGCAGTGAAAGCACTCACCTAGAAGTGATTATGGAGAAGGTGGTCAGGGATGAGGTGCAAGAGATCATTCCAAGTATCCCCCCTCACTCTTCCTCCCCATTGGATAGCTTATCCATACTAGCACATCTAAACAGATTTCGCAAGAACTAGAACATTGTCAATCTATGTTGTGTATACGCCCTGAACACTTGGATGTGGTTGCATTCTTGACCAATGAGACTCATACCATAATCCTATAGCAGCATCAATTCAATCAAATGCAATTGAAAGTAAAGGTGTAAAATTCAGACAAGTTTGAGCCTTTCATCATCAGTGGACAACCCTTAAGATCCCTGCCTTCGACTTATTCAACCCATGGAAATTTGTAGGGATGGTTTTTTCAAGCCGAAAAAAATGTAACTTGTTATTCTTATGGAATCAAAGTTACATCAAAGAGATTCAGGTAAGGAGTACCTTAAAATCCCCAGTTGCAAAATCATTACAAAATCAACACATAGCACAAATTGTTGTAACTGCCGAGAAGTAGAAATGAAACTACCAAGAAAGCATTAACCTAAAAAAATCTAGCACCAAGCATGTGCAAACATAACTTTCAACAAAAATTCACAAGGTCCACAAATGACCGCAGACCCTTACAGAAAGCCACCAGTAATACCGAAAATAGAAGGGAGAGTCCTGTTAGAAGAGATGGAAGTCTCCTTCGTCCACCTGCGAGTAATCCACAAAATCCACGAAGTGTAGAACCCCGTCCAAAGCACCAATGGGCAGCTTCGATAATCGATCTGCCTCATGATTGAACTCCCGATACAAATGTGAGAAGGAGACCATTTCGAATGATGCCCTTAACTCCAGGATACGAGTCTTCCACTGCTCCAATTGAATAACATTTAAAGCGGCCTTCCCACAAATCTAGTTGATAATGCAAAGAGAGTCACCGACCACCTGGAGTCTAAGTAACCCACAACGACGAGCACACCATAAAATCCCCCAAAGGGCTAGCAATTCAGCCATAGTATTTGAACCAGGTCCAGCACCCATCCGCAAAAATAGATAATGTCCCCTCCGAATGTGAAGAACCATTCCCGCCCCACATAATCCATGCTACTGCTCCCCATCAAAAAACCCCACAGAAATGTCGGATTCAAAGACCGGAGGAATAAGAATTCAATGTTTTTTATAATCCATTCTTCTATAATAGACCTTGAATAAAGCAATGGCTTTAATAAAAACCGGGTGGGGATTGGGACGAGTGCCCTAAAAGAGAGCTGCATTCCTGCACTTCCAAACCTCCCATATGACAAAAAGAGGAAGCTCGCGGAATGAAGACTTCAGGTGAGCCCAATTCCGCATAGTTTCCAGAAAAGTAAGACCATTCCAAATAGTTGCACAGTTCAGAGTAGCTTGACACATGTTCCAAATAGAAATTAAGAAGGGACAGTGCACAAAAATATGTGTCACAGTCTCATCAGCATAGGCACAGAGTATGCAACTTAAAACTGGGACCGCAAAAACCCCTCTTCAACAAGTTGTCCCAGGTGAGGATACGATTTCTCAAACAAAGTCACAAAAAACATGCCAACTTTAGAGGTATATGCCATTTCCAAATTTTTACTCCATAGCTTATTGATTGGATGCATGAGTCCACCTCTAAAGTTTAAAAAATGATTATAAAGGTGGATAATAATTAGGAGGTAGCTCAACTAGCCTATCAGTAAATCCATGTGCAATTGACAAAATCCATTGTGGAATGGGATGTTGAGCATCAGGATTGGGTCATTGATGAACATGTAGTATATGATATTTGGCATTGGCTTGCAGATATATTGCCCATGATCTATATTTATGTGAGAATGAAATGAAAGAGCATATATAGAACCACATACACAAATATAATGCAGGAAACACAGTGATATCTTAAACTCAAATTCTATTAACTGAATAAAATAGAACATAATGTAAAATAAAGCAACTAGAATGGTGGTAGCTTTATCTCTGAGAAGAGATGTGGCGGTTATGCTCATTCATGACTAGTTGATTGCAAAAGGAGGCCAAAGGGCCTTTCTATCATAAGCATGAGAGCAAAAATCCTAACATAAAAAAACCTAATCCTAAGAGATGACCTGTAAAAAGGTTTGTGGGTCTCGAGGTGTTTAGTTGAGGTGTCAACTTCTTGGGGGAATAACCTTTGCAGAATCTTCGTTTAGGGAGCTTGGTATCCCATTGGAAATTTCTAGTCGAGAAGTACACATTTTTCCCATCCTGTCGTGCATTTGGCTATGGCTAGACTATGGAATCACCAAGAAATGTTGTCCAGGGCCTCAAAATAGACCCAAAAGTTTTGGACACAAAAATCCATTAAAACTACCAAATTGGAAAAACTCTCTTGAGATTATGGAATAGGTGGGTGGTCAATGATATCCATCTGGAGCAGTCCTCTGACTCGAAAAAATGCCAAAGTGGAAAAACTATCTTGAGCTTGTGGAATAGGAAGATGGAAACCGATATCCATCTGGAGCAGTCCTCCGACCCGAAAAAACTGCCAAAATGGAAAAATTGTTTTGAGCCAGTGGAATAGGTCGGTGGCTACTGATATCCATCTAGATCAGCCCCAGATATGAGCATAAGACTCCTCCCTCCCAGAATCCATATCACTTACCTATATGCAAGAAGTTTGGATACTCACCTCCTCTTGGTAGTAGTTATGTGCAAAAGCAAGGTATCTTAAAGCACAGGTCGACACAACCCAAAATTAAGGGACATGGAAACATTGATAACTCATGGAAAAATTGTTGCCACTTTTCATGGAGGTCCACACAAACCACACTCCCCTTTAGGATGCAACTATAGAAAGTAAGTTCATATTCTCGTCTTTGCAACAATGGATGGGCCTATTGACATAGCGGCAATGACTAGTAAATGAGGTGTGACAACATATAAAGCAACTGAATGAGGAGGCCTAAACTCTAGCCAACTTGTTCAAGCAGCGTAACAAGTATGAATATATACAATTTGTTGATGATAGGTTGGATGCCCTTCATGATGTTGTTTTTGTTGCCAAGAATACATTTAGGGAGCTTTTCCCTGCAACCCAATCGACTTATCTTATGCTAAAATAGTTGAAACCCTTTACAAATTCAGAATGGCACAATTTGGAGCAATTGAATCCCTTAACAACAAACACTGAGCAAGACCAAGCATGCATTGTTGGTGTTAATATTTTGTTGGTAAAGTCGGAAGTGCAAGTGGACCAGTTTGAAGAGTTTCGTATCAAAGCTTTGTATATGCTTCTTGATTTGGTCCCTTCATTTGGATATTTGGTAGCGCAACATGGTTGACGCGAGGGTGAGTCAATGAGTGTGGTCAAGGCTTGTTGGCCCCTTCAGTTTTGGAGACCCAGTCATGAAATATGCATGGACAATCAATAGGGGAAGTATTGTGCAAGAGGACATGGTGAATGATAAGTTGGATATTAAATACACCCAAGTAGAAGTAGTTGAGTTGTAACTATATTGACACAGTCATGATTAACCATTGTAAAAATTATAAAAGATCCGCAAGAGCTAAAGGATGGGATTGTTATTGGATTTTGTTTGTATTGGGATTCTTGGTATAGTATAGGAGGAAAATCTGTGAAATGCAGGAGAGATGTATGATCTATACATATTATTGTATGTTGTTGTTGAGAGATTAATACAATTATGATTTCGATCAACCCCTTTAAAAATTCTATTGCATGATGGATGTTAGATGTTTGGTTAATGAGTAGACTTGTTTTTTGGTTGATGCCTATTTATGCATGTATGCTTGTAGTCATTATGATGTAGACACGACCTAGGTTGCTTGCAAATCAGGGTGCACAATAGAATACACACACAAATAACTACAAGGTGCCAAGAATTATGGCCTTCTATTAATATAGGAATCAAATACAAAGATAAATTTTACAATGTAGAGACAAATATATGTTCTAGTCGTTCTCACAGTCGACTATTGTGTCACTCCTTAGCATTGTTACATAAGTATAGGTTCACTTGCACACTCAGGGACATCAACCCCTTTTATGAAATTGAACTATTATTTATAGGTGTTCGTAGGCTCAAAATTCCCACTCGATTCTTTCTCCAGAACATTCTCGTGCTTCTAGGCACAACTCACCTTCATTAAATGCTCACCTTCCTTCTTCCAATGCTTCTTGCCACTTACGTTCTACAACAACCGTCATAACTACGCAATAACTACTCTATCTACTTCCTCCTCTGTGCATACTTCCACTTTGGTAAGCTCATCGATCACTGCTTCAACTTCCTCTAACCCATTGGTCGGCACAGTATTCGACCTCTCCTCTACCAATCACCGAAATCCAGTTAGACACTATCGTCTTCCATCACGACTTACCCAATCATCCGTCTAGCCTTCGGTCATCGACCACCACTGGCCAGTACCTCCATGACTTATCTCTCGTCAAATACTCTTCAACACTTGCCTAGAGATCATCGACCATCCTCCAAGCGACTTCAGTTATCCTATCTTCGACTAGTCTCCTCGAGCACTATTTCCCCCGCATCACATTATCATTTCCTGTGCAACTCTTGTGAAGGATAAAATGAATTCTTCACACATATATATGTCCATTCACTAGTATTTCCCTCATTTAACATTAGTTTCAATTGCTCTTCGAGTGAGATGTTCTTCTCTTTGGGGAAGAATGAAAATTCCATTGTGTCTAGACTACAACAGGCCTTTTTTGGCTCCTCTATGAAACCCTAATATTTAAGTTTGCACCAACATAAGGTATGTGAGACCATGGTGTCTCCATTGGGGCTATGGATTCTCACATAAAATGGAGAAACACCTAAGGGTTAACATATCTACATCTAGTGAAAATATTTATATCCCAAATCTATATCCTTTATGACAAATATTTGAACCTAGATCATTGATGCACACTTTAAGCAAATCAATCTCATAATTTTATCCTCTTGGCACAACATATGAGCTTCATTTACTGAAACACATGCATGATCATTGAATTCCTCACTAGGGAATTTTTTTTGGAACGGTCGTGCATCGATTTATGGATATCCCTGGAAGATGAAAACAATAAAACATATATTCTTCATGCTCATAATCTAGAAATACCTATACCTATTAGGGACTCATGGCTTCACCTAGTGTGTACATGGTGTTTTTAATGGGTTCAAATACTATACGTAAGAATAGTATTATTGATGACTTTCAATTTGAAAAAATATTACAATTGGATATTTAGGCAATTATTCAATTAAAAAAACTACAACTAACTATTAAAACTTGTAAATTTTGCTTAATATTATCAATCTAAGCATATTTTATTTTAAAAACAAGTTGTTTTTTAAAGAGAAAATGGCCAATTGGTGAACTTGTTTTTTGAAAAAAATGTTAAAAAAAACAATTGGTGAAAATTTTCCACTAAAAGATACCTTGAGTGTGTCACCATTCATTGAGGCCGTAGCTAGCTGACTTGGGTAGCCCTCTTTAAATTTTTAATCTAGCATGTTCAGGTAGACTTTGCTCCCTTAACTTTGTTATTTTTATGCTTAATTTATTATTGTGCACATCAATGGATGTAAATACATTGATTGGGATTTTTGTTAGAATATTGAGAATATGCATGAACATACAACAATATGTTTGATAACATGTAAGCAAGAATCTACTAGTCTAGCCTTCTATCCATACAAACAACAAATATTCATGTAAGAAACAAGAGAAAAGAGAAAAAAATGATACACCAGATATACATTGTAAAACCCCAAATGGGAAACATCAACATGAAGGTTTGGTCTTCTTTATTTTTCAGAAATCTCCATCTTACAATACATGGCATCCTCACATAATCATCACATCACACTCCATGTTCACTTCATGTCACAATGACACAATAATCTCATGTGTGTTTGATGAGCCTCCTTCACCTTTATTATATAGCTAGAGGTATGGAATATTTAAATCCCATAACACATGTGGGATAAATAGCTTTCCACCTCTCTTAATATATAAAGAATGGATATAAGAGACTTTATTACATGATGCATGTGGGATAACTCTATTTTATAATATCATAGTTATTTGTTCATTTTAATGATATTTCACCAACAATACCACACAAGTCATCATTACATATTCCAACGCCCCCCCTTAATGATGACTGGGAGAAAGAATACAAATGGAGGAAGGTAGCATCACCTTATCAAAACACATCCTAGGTCGAGCAATACAACTTAAGATGTTGCTCCAAGTCTCTTATGTACATATAATGTCACCAATTAGCACCAACGCAAGATGTGTAACTTCTAACACAATAGGCATGCACAAATAAATAAAATACCTATTAAATATAAGCTAAATTTTAACCTTACTCCATCCCCGTTCTTTATGAACTTCCCTTGCTATCAACAACTAAAGTCAAAGCCTATAGAAAAGCAAAGTGTGTAATGAGAATGAAAGTGAACATAATTTTTACTTCTCAAGCTCTAGCATACCCTTTCTCTCTTAGAATATTAATTATGAGTTACTCTCATCTCCTTCCTTTATGCTTCCACTTGGGCATTTATTAGTTACAACTGAACCTTTTAGTTAACTATTAACAAACCAACAGTTATGAGGAAAATTCCATTATTTTATTTGTTTTTTTAAGAAAAAGGGATATTTTTAATTTCATTGTTGGGGAAGGAAACACAAGAAATTAACTTAGTAAAAATATGAGGTAAAAGAAAAAAAGGGGGAATGGAAGGGTCTTGATCTCACATCATCACCATAAGTTCACATCAACCAGCCATCAAGGGGGGTGAAATCCTAAGGCTAAAACAAAATTATGCCTCCCATATGTTATCATCCTCATAAAAAAACCTTTAACTTTTCGACACACGTCATTATATGCTCATGCAACATGTATATAAACACATATCTTTCATCCCATATATATTCCTACTTATAACTCCCATAAATAAAATATATCAAATAAACCATGCATGCCATTCCAAATGTAAACAAACATGTATTATTTTCAAGCCATCAAATGGTATATGTTATATAGAGCTCATTTAAGAGCAATTCAACCCAGGACACGTTATTTGTATCAAGTCCAAAATTCAACCATACACTAAACAAGTGACAATTGTTATCTTTTATGCCAAAATGTGATGCTCATTCAGGTAAAATTAACCCAAAATATGCCACTTATACCATTAAAAAAATGTAACCATTTACAAAACCATTGTCATTTGTTCATTATTATGCCAAAATGTGATGTCTAATAAAGTAAGGATAACTCAAACCACACAGAGAATCATTTAACCATCATATTTCAATAGGATAAAATTTTAGGAAACATATATAGATGAGTAATATCACCCATGTTACCTGTTAGGAGGTTAGGGGGTCAGGGTTGAGATGGTGTGATACATGCATCGTCGATACCCTATTCATTAATGTAAACCATAGCCTCCATACAATATCACAATGTAACATCAACACTCGAGCAGACTCATCCGATAGAAAACATACATTTCAAAGTCATGGTGCCCCTTACTACATTTCATAACATCGCTTATGATTAGGTACTTAAATCCATGGTTTTGTAGCCCAATTAGCACAGCGCATCACCTTTGGAGGTGGTTTGGTTAATATCAAGCTCTATTGACATTGCGGGCTACTCACCTTGCACAAGAGTCTTTAAATCAACATGAATAATGCATAAAAAATTGGAGTTATAAGTTTTCATTTGCATGATGATCAAAATATATTCAAAGGGAATATAGGACTTTCCTAGAAACAATAATAGTGCAAGAAACACATAACCATGGCACAATAAGTTCCATGTCCCTATATATAATATACGTGAAACCAATCAAGTAGATATTAAGATAGAGCTATAAACTATTTAATCCAATCACGAGAGTATCCCTTATGTCTCCTAAAAAACTAGATGCCCCCCCTTTCACCATCACTTGTCGTTGTTTTGTTTCAATGGTGGTAATAGAATGAAGAAGTAAATTTAAACAAAGGCAATGGTTTGAATTTGCATTGCTTTCTGAATTTTTAATTGGTCTCCCGCACTCCGCATTCCTGCATCCCGCTTTTCCGCATTTTGTAGTTTCGCAATCCCGTAGTTCCGATTGTGGATTCCGGATGGATTTTTTGACTTGTTGAAATTGTAATCCGCAATTCCTCACTTCCGCAATCCCGCATGCAGAAGGATGATTTTGGTCATTTTCTAAGGTCTTTTCCAACCTTCCGCCTCTGCGTTAGTTATCATTTTTCACACTGAAACTAAATCATGGAAGGATGAATCCTTTGTTTGTGAATAATATGGATAAATCATACCTCTAAAATTTGTAGTATGTTCATTATTACTTGGGTTAACAATGAATTATTCGTATGCATTGATTGTAAATTATTCTTACGCATTGATCTTGGTGTTTCCCCAGGACGCAGAGGAAGCTGAAAGGCCACGCGCAGAAGGAGCGGCAGGCACAAAGGACAAATTTGGAAAGCCAAAGGACGTAGAGGAATCTGACAGGTTGCGCGTAAAATAAACGATAGACACAAAAGACAAATCAGGAAATCCAAAGGACGTTGAGAGGCTGCACGCAGAAGAAACGATAGACACAAAGAACAAATAAGGCAATCCAAAGGATGCAAAGGGAGCTTAAAGGCTGCGCGCAGAAGAAACGGTAGCCATAAGAGCCAAATTTGGCAAACCAAAGGACACAGAGGGAGCCTAAATGATCAGTCATTAAAGACAAATTCTCTTGTAATATAAATATGGGGAAAGGGTACTAGAGAAAAGGACTTTTGCTAGTGAAATAGAGACTGGATACATTGTGTAAGAGAACTATTTTTCTGCTAATGACGAAGTACCTGTTCGTTGGGAAAAGCTTGCACAGATTTTTTGCATGGAATGTTTGACTAACAAATCAGAACTATTTCTTCTTCTGTTCATGTTCAGGATGTGAGATATTTCTAATTTTGTTGAACTATTTCAATGGTGATGAATGATTTTACTTATCTATGTAAATGTATGTGTGATAACAGAGTAATAAATTGGTTTAAATCATAATCAAAGCTATCTTTGTAAATTTCTTGCTGTGAATGTGCATACTTTATCTTAATAGCTATCTGTTGGATTTGTATAAGCATTCTCACATTATTACTCTTATTTAAACTCCCTTGCAAGGATAGGTTAGTTAGTTTATAATAGAGTTAGCTAATTGATAAGGTAGAAGCGGTGAGACGAAAGGTAAGCATCACTTGTGTGGCTTCTGCCTGTCAATTATAGGTTAAATGCATTGGTTAGATTAGAATCACTTGCATATTCATACCCTTAAACATAAAATATAAATGGTGGGTCGGGCCACAACCGGTACATAAATTAAACATACACACCTACGATAACCGGATCGTTAACCGGACGGATTCCCCATATCAAACAGTGAGTGATCTAATCGGGATTATTCATTGGGTAGAATCCCTATTGTCGATGCTAGGATTTTCCAGGCATCAACAGTTTTGATGCTAGAAGGAGGGCTGCCAGTTCTGGGTCTCCATTGGAAACAAACAAACCAAAAGAATTAATTTTTGAAACTGATTATTAAGAAAAGTTGGATTCCGAAACTGATCATACTGAACGTTTATATGTTGTTCCTCACACAGAAGTAGACAATTTCAGGAGACATACTAGATCATACATGAGGAAAATTGGTGGATTATCAGTGGTACCTTTACTACCTAGAAGGAAAGCTCCTAGAAGACAAGTTGTGCAAACTAGGGTTTTGTGCATGTGGAATATTTGGAAGAATTAGATGATTTATCATTACAAGATATACCAGATCCCATTAATCAATTGAGGCCTAATTCTTCAGAAACAAACACTACTCCTCGCACATAGACTCATACACCACCCCATACACCCCCACATTCTCCTAGGCATATTGCTAACATGGCTCACAATGTCAATCAACCACATGCATGGAGAGCTAGAAGACCACTCAACCCAGCTGCTCCTTTGCATGATTTACCTAAGCATCTGGAGCGAGTGATACCTAAATTTGACCCTGGAAAAGGGATCTCTCCTTAATATCATCTAAAGAGATTTTACTTGGCATTGAACCTATTAAATGTGGAACATGAGGATGTAGTGTGCAAATTGTTCCCTTACACTTTTGAACCAAGAGCATCATCCTGGTATTTTAGCTTACAAGCTGGTTCTATAGCATATTAAAATAGTTTTGAAAAGTTTTTTTTAATAAGTTTAGCACCCAAAAGACTATGGCTTCACTCATGAAATAATTATTGTCTATGCGGATGGAAAACAAGGATAAAGTTCAAGATTTTAATTAGAGATTTTGTAATACCCCAATTTTGACCCTTATGAAAGATTGGCTTTTAATGTAAATATTGTATACATGCAATGTATGTTTCCCTAGCGTGGAGCTCAAGGCCAAGGCCCCGCTAGTGTATGTTCGGATTTTATTTAAAATGGACAAGCATTTGACATTTTTTTATCCATGTGCTATTAAGCCATGGAATATTGTAAATTGATGCAAATATTAATATTGCAATAAAACACCAAAACTGGCTATGGAAGCAACTAATGAGAAGGGGCCATGTGTATCCACTAGGGAGTGGTGAGGGGATTGTGGGATTGAACCATATGCTGCCAAATGTCATCTTGAGAACCCATTTGACTTTCCTTGCTGACATTTATTTTAGTTGTAAGGAAATTGTTGAGAAATCAATCCATGGCTTCAATGGAGCATGGGCAGCCCAAACATTCGTACGACAGGTATGGGCACTGTTTTTCTTGTACCACAAGTCACCCTACCTCATGGGAATGGGTTCTTCCTCATTCCCATTCCATGGTTGAAGATCCAAGCATTAGTTTTCATCCATTACGAATGCCCAGCAGTGAGAAAAACCAGAAATCACAACTTTGCAAGAACCCACATTTTGAAGTGCCATAAACACCCAGAATTGGTTATTAACAATGAAATCCAATGGGGGATCCATAGATATGAACCTTGCGGCCAAAGTGAGAGTATTAGATACCCTAAAATCCATTGGAAAGTTCATTTTTTATAGCCCCAAAATTGAGTGACGGGATTGAGTTATTTGATGACAGAATTGTGAGAAATCCAAGTGTGAAAGACTGAACAGAGGTTGGGTTTGCTTGATAAACCTAGTGAAGGCTGGAATCTCAAGGAATTAGCAATTGGACCTTTCTATGCCCACCCTGAATAGAACTGGAGGGAAGGGACGCCTAAGAGACTGTGCAGTAGAGAAAGGGACCTTCCTTGTATTGGGTGAGGTAGGTATTGTGGGTGCCATGAGTGTGGAGTTCATTTGAGATTCCTGCAGCTCTGTGGTTGAGCTCATTGGATTAGCATTCTCCTCCTTTGCTTATTGCATGCTTGATAAACCCAACTGTGTGTTGGCTTAGCATGATTGTTTGAGTGAAACCATGGTTATGAGTGAGCTTGTTTAGTTCCTCCTTAGTGGATACACAACCCAGCTCGGGGTTGATCTCTCAGCTGAAAGAATATAGGTTGGACAGAGAACTATGGTTGGGTGGAACGTTGCTCTCACATAGCCAGTTGTTTGGACAGCTTCAACCCAAAGATAAGTGTTCTCTATGGTCAAATTATATGCATTTTGTGTTCTACAATGTTTTAATTAATGACTGTTGTTTATATGCTGAATGCATGATGAAACTGTGTGTATATATAGTGTTTAATTATGTTGTGTTTGTTGAGTATGAATATATATACATAAGTTTTTAGTTATCCATGAATTTCTTAGTAATGTATGGGGCTAAGATTGTCAAATAAGCCTGGTATGCTTGGTCATGTTTCCTCCCTTGCACTGGATTGATGGAAGGGGATGTGACAGAGTGGTATCATATCCCATGTTGCAGCACTGGGGCTACTTGGGCCAAACTGTGAGTTACAGGCATATACCATAATGTTTTAACATGGTATTAGTGAAGTTTGGGGCGTAATTTTGATTTGAAAAATGGGATAAGCAGAGTTCTCAGGTGTTGCATGGGATCACACTATTGCATAGATCTCTCCAACAACTTTCCAACAGTACCAGACTCGCCTGATTTGGTTAAGGGGCGAAGGAGTTATGAGCCCTGCAAGTTGCAGGAATGGAGGTGTTTCCGCAATTGCGGCTTGCGGAAACGTAACTTTTGAAAACTTGCATTTTGGCATTCTGCAATTCCGAACCCGCAATTGAGGGATTACGGGTTGCGGGATTGCGGAAAGGTTAAAATTTTTGTATTCCTGACTTGGATTTCCGCACCCGCAATTGCGGAACTGCGGGTTGTGGGATTGCAGAAAGGTTAAAATTTTCGTATTCTCGACTTGGCTTTCCTCACCTGCAATTGCGGAATTGCAGGACTGTGGGATTGCAGAAAAGGTTAAAATTTTCGTATTCGCGACTTGGCTTTCCGCACCCACGATTGCAAAATTGCAGGATTGCGGATTGCGGGATTGCAGGATGGAGTAGTCACGGGTTGGAAAATTAGCATTTCCGCACCCGCAATACGGATTGCGGGATTGCGGAATCAGAATTGGATGAATTCAGTGGTTGAGGCCATTAACGAAGGCCATGAATGAACCAGTGAGGATCCCGAGCCCATTATGCTCCAATTTGACATAAAATTGGAATTAATGGATTTTATAAATCAGTGTCTCGATGCTTGACAGGAGGTCGGATTGAGCTGAAACTGATATGAAGTGGTCATGGAGCAGGCACGGTGTTAAATTTGGATTTTTGGAGCCAAAATCCAAAGGATGTGGATTCAGGGTGGGTGAGAAGGCCAAAAAGCACTATTCTGGTCCACTTTTTGGAGATTTTGAAAAGCTTGCAGTGGATGAAAGAGACCCTAGATGAAGGATTCAAGAAATTTACTAAACACAACATTTTTTACTCTCATTAAAATAGACAATTCACGTTATACAAAGATTTTCCAGAAATGCACCATTTAAGAAATAGCCATTTTTTGCCCAAAATTTGAAATTTTGGAAAAATGTTAAAAGTGAAAAGTAGACAAACCCAAAATTTAATAGAAAATGAATGGTGCATCGGAACAGATATACGCGAGTTGTTGAGTGTTCCTTGTTGTACGGACTAACTTCGCCCAATAGAAAAAATTTCGTGATTCTTCATAGATTTTCTTCCACAGGTGGCTGAAGTTGGCAGTTCAGGATATTTTGCAACTGTGAAAGTGCAGAATTGTGGTGAAAATTGTCATTTTTGGAGTAATGCAATTTCCACACCCAATGTCGAAATGGAGCACGTGGATAGGAATTGGAAAGCTTATCCAGCAGGGAACAATGGTGCATAGTCATAATTTGAATGCGGTTATCATCACGGGGGCTTCACTAGAAGGCAATATAATATCACGTTCATTCATATTGCGGTATTAATAATTCGTGAAAACCTAAAAATTATATTGCTTATATATTAAGGGGCAAAGGTTTTTTTAATTTAATGTAACAATACAAAAATACTTTGGGGTCTTTTTTATATGGGCGGGCTGACAAATATCCTCCAAATGGAGATGGCGGGATCACGGCCACGTGAGAAATCGGGTTGAGGCAAGGCTCGGGCTTACCAGTACGCAGGGGAATCGCGTCCTGAGGCATGCTTGAGGCCAGGGGTTTCATGGTGAAGTGGGTTTCCAGTCGATCATAGTCGAGAGATAGTGGTCATTGACAACCAATTGTTACCAATAGCCTTGGGACGCTCTAAGCCTCCAGATCCTGTTATAGGCCCTCGATAGGCCTCGGGGGATTGAATACCCAACCACTCGTGCCTGTTACAGGCCTTGGGAGGTTTAGTCAGCCTCCTAGAGCTTGTTACAGGCCCTGGGGCCTTGGATACCTAGCCCACAACAGGCCGAGTCGGCGACTGGGGAACTGCAACATGCAATCTAAATGTTCTACTATGTGAATTGGCTCTAGTGACATACAAGAAGTGATCTCCTATCCCTTCATTAGACCATTAGATGTTGCAAATCATAATGATATGTGGTTGAGTAATTGCATTGTGGGTGAAGTAATGTGCATCCACGATATACATCGAAAGAAGCAAGGTGCATTGTAGAATGCATGTGGGGTCATAAGAGGGGTATCATATCAATATACTAGGTAGAAATGTAAAGGGGTGTAAAAAATGTTAATGAAAAAATTGATAGATACAATATCTAGTGAAAATAGGGTTTTTTTTTAAATTAGGAAGCCATATTGGGAGGGGATTAAAAAAAACGATTTTGGAAGGTATTTTCCAATATTTAGTGAAAGTAGGGGTATTGTTTCATATACCACGAATGAACGTGCTATGATAGTTGTTTATTGAGTGAAGCCCCCGTGGTTATCATACACCATATATATTTAGAGCAGAAAAGTGTCAGTGACTGTGTTGACAAATTGTTGACAATATGGGCAACTTCCAGAATTGCATGAATGAGCAAAAGAAATGAAGACATATTAACTCTGTAAATGATTCCATGAGTTTGATTATGTTAAATATTGATGTTTTATATTTCTATATGCATTCTTATGATGTATAACCAATTTTTTCATAATGCACAGTGCTTGCAACTCATAAGATTTAATAGTGTAGCAGAAGTAGCATATAGGGAAGAGAGTCTTCAAAGAAAAATGGTGACCATAAATGATGCTCAGGATCCTTATGAGCATGAAGAAGATGTGCTAGGAGAAAATGTGCAAGAAGGGAATGTTGAGACTGAATCTAATGGGAGAAGGGAGCAAATAACTCCTCAGAATTTGGTTGAAACCATGGTGAGCTTCAATGAAAGATTGATGAAGGCTCAGGAAGAACAAAACCAACTCAATGCTGTTATTTTGCAAAGCCCCACTGATATGCAACAGAGGATAAACCTTGGGTCCAACCCAAGCAATGTAGTTGAAGAAGGAAGAGATGTAGAGAGTCACTCTATAGGTCGTTCAAAGAAGAGAACTCCAAGCCCAAGGAAGAGTTATATAAGCAAAAAGCATAGAACACCTTCCTCTAGATCTTCTAGCAAATCATGTGACTCCAGAGGTTCTCAAATAAGTCCAAGGCATATGCCCAGGAGATTTGATGGAAGAAAGAATTTCAAAGGCATCCCACAGGGAGAATTCAGGAAGGCAAGGCCTCCCACATTTGATGGAGAAGACAAGACTGGCCAAGAGACAAAGGCATGGCTTCTTGGAATGAAGAAATATTTCAGGATTCATGATTACTCAGGAAATGAAAAGGCCAGAATTTCCATTTACAATCTAAATGGCAGAGCTTCAATTTAGTGGGATAACCTTTTGGAAGTTAAAGGGATCAATGAAAGGAAGATCAACTGGGAGAGATTTAAGAAGTACTTCAAGGAAAAATACCTTTCTACTAGGTATTGTGACAGTAAGAGAAAAGAGTTCAATGAACTTAGGTTGGGACAAAAATTTATGGAAGAGCATGTCCATAAGTTTTTGGAATTGTTGAGGTATGTGGACTATATCAAGGATGAGAGAGTAAAAATCCAATGCCTCCTTGGGATTCTATCTCAAAGTTTCAGAGATAGGATTGAGTTTGTTAATCCACCGAGTCTTGATGAAGCCATTAGGATGGCAATGCATTGCTATGAGCATAATAAAGGAAAATCAGAGGTTAACCAAGCATGGAAAGGAAATCCAAGAGGGGGGTTTGATCAAAATAAAAGTGGCTTCAAACCACCATTCAAAAATCAACTAAGAACCTTTCCACAGGGGCAGCAAGCAAGGAGTGGATTCAAGCCAGCAGTAGCAGCAGAAAATACTTCAAAAGGGCCACTTCAGTGTTGGCGATGTGGAGAAAATCACATGCTAAATGATTGTCCACATCGAAAAAGGAATCCCCGTAGCTTACACAACTTAAAGGGAGCAACTACAGTGGAGGACATGGCAAGGGAAACACCTCGAATTTATGCAGCGTTGGATAACCATCAGGCAGACCATTAATCATCAGTGGTGGAAGTTGAAGGTAAGATTGCTAAGCAATCTATTTCTGTTTTGATTGATCCAGGATCTACTCATAGCTATGTTTCTCCAAACGTGGTTGAAGGTTGTTCTCTTAGAAAAGTGAAGCATAATAAGTCTTGGCTAGTTCAATTAGCCACAGGGACCAAGAGAAAAGTAAGTGAAGTAGTGGTGGAGTGCTCCTTAGAATTGAATGGACTCCACACACATGCAGATTTAAATGTACTACCATTAGGATCTTATGATGCTCTAATTTCCATAGATTGGTTGGAAAAGCATAGGGCCAAGTTGGATTGTTATGAGAAAGCACTTGAATGCATTGATGAAGAGGGAAGACTAAGAGTGGTAAGAGGAATTCCCAAGCAAGTTTCAGTAAGATAGATTTCAGCCTTACAGTTGAAAAAGTTTTATAAGAAAGGTTGTAAATTATATGCAGTTCATATATCAGATTCGTCAAAGGACAAAGGACCAAGGATAGAAGACTTCCCATTGTTGCAAGAGTTCTAATATGTGTTCCCGGATGAAGTGTCAGGACTACCACCAAAGAGAGATATTGATTTTACCATCGATCTTGTTCCAGGGGCAACACCAAATTCCAAAGCTACATATAGAATGAGCACACCGGAATTGGTAGAGTTAAATATGCAGCTACAAGAGTTAATGGACAAGAGGTATATCAGGCCAAGTGTATCTCCTTGGGGAGCACCCATGCTATTTGTTAAGAAGAAGGATGGGACTTTAAGGTTGTGTATTGATTACAAGCAACTTAATAAAGTGACAATCAAGAATAAGTATCCATTGCCAATAATTGATGACTTATTTGATCAAATGAAGGAAGCTAAGGTGTTTTCGAAGATTGACTTGAGGTCTAGGTACCATCAAGTGAGGATTAGAGAAGAAGACATTCACAAGACAACTTTCAGAACTAGATATGGTCCTTATGAGTTCACTATGGTTCCATTTGGTCTTACCAATGCACCTGCTACATTCACGTGTCTCATGAATAGTGTATTCAACAAATATTTGGATAAGTTTGTGATTGTGTTCTTGTATGACAATCTTGTCTATTCAAGGAATGAGGAAGAACATGAAGAACATCTAAGGATGGTGTTGCAAGTCCTTAGAGAACATCGGCTGTATGCCAAGTTAAGCAAGTGTGAATTCTATCAAAAGAATGTGCAATATTTGGGTCATATCATTTCTGAAGAAGGAATTGCAGTTGATCCAGAGAAAATTAATGCCATCATGGATTGGTCTACTCCAAAGAAATGTTTCAGATGTTAGATATTTTATGGGCCTTGCTGGTTACTACAGAAGGTTCATTGAAGGATTCTCCAAGATAGCTCATCTAATCACTTCATTGCAGAGGAAGAATATCAATTTTGTATGGTCTGAAAAATGTGAGAAAAATTTTCAGTAGTTAAAGGAGTTACTTACCAGCACTCTGTTTTGAAGATAGTAGATCCAAGGAAGGATTTTGTAGTGTGCACAGATGCTTGCATTGAAGGGATAGGTGGAGTGCTCATGCAAGAAGGGTTTGTGATTTTCTATGGGTCAAGGAAATTAAAAGAGCATGAAAAGAATTATGCCACTCATGATTTAGAATTAGCAGCCATAGTACATGCTCTCAAGATGTGGAGACATTATTTGTTGGGAAGAAGATTCGAGCTTAGAACATACCACATGAGCTTGAAGTATTTGTTTGACCAGCCAAACTTGAATGCTAAGCAAGCTAGATGGATGGAGTTTCTTTGTGAGTTTGATTTTGAAATTAAGCATGTAAAAGGGAAAGAGAATGAGGTTGCAGATTCACTTAGCAGAAAATTTCATGTTGCAGCAGTAAGTATGTGTAAATCAGATTTGAAGGAAAGGGTTCTAAAAGCTCAAACTAGTGATGACACTTATCTTCCAATTAAAGAGAAGTTGCAGCAGGGTAATATAGATGAAAATTATGTGGGATATCAACTTGGTGAAGATGATATCCTCATCTATAAAGATAAACTGTACATTCCAAATAGTGCAGATTTGAAGAAGCTAATGATGTATGAAATACATCAAATGCCATACTCTGGACATCCAAGATATCAAAATACTATAACAACAGCAAGAAAGAAATACTTTTGGCATGGTATGAAGAAGGACATAGCTGAGTACATTGTTAGGTGTCAAAAGTGCCAACAAGTCAAGGCAAAGCACCAACATCTAGCGTGATTGTTGCAGCCCTTACCCATTTCGGAGTGGAAGTGGGAAGCGATCTCTATGGATTTTATAACAGGTATGCCCATGACAGTGAAGAAGCATGATTCAATCATGGTTGTGGTGGACAAGTTATCAAAGGTAGCTCACTTTATTTCAGTCAAGTCCACTCACAAGGATAATGACATTGCAAATATCTTCATGAGAGAGGTATTCAAATTGCATGGATTTCCCAATGCAATAATTTATGATCGTGATACAAAGTTCACTTCCAATTTCTGGAAAGGATTATTTCGGGAATTGGGAACTAGATTGAATTTCAGTACAACATATCATCCTCAAACAGATGGCCAAACTAAGAGGGTGAATCAAGTTCTTGAAGACATGCTGAGAATGTATGTGATGGATAAGCCATCCAAGTGGGAAGATTACCTACACTTGGTAGAATTTGCATACAATAATGGTCATCATGCATTATTGGGGATGAGTCCATTTGAGGCATTGTATGGCAAGGGATGCAGGACTTCAGTGAATTGAAATAGTCCGGTGAACAGGGTAGTACTTGGGCCAGAGATGATCAAGAAAATGGAACACGAAATTGCTAAGATCAGGAAGAATTTAAAGGCAGCTTAGGATAGGCAAAAGAGCTATGCAGAATTGAAAAGAGTGCATAAGGAATTTCAGATTGGGGATCATGTTTATTTGAGAGTGAAACCAAGGAAAAGTTCTCTCAAGTTGGGAAGTTGTGCCAAGTTGGCACCCAAATATTGTGGGCCATTTGAAGTCCTTGATAGGATAGGGCCAGTTGCATATAGAGTTGCATTGCCTGCTAACATAAGAGCTCATAATTTTTTCCATGCATCTTTGCTTAAGAATTATGTACATGATCTTGATCATATGATTGATTGGAATGTGATACAGGTGGAACCCGAGGGAGAATTCCAAGTAGAGCTTATCCGCATCTTCGACAAGAAGGTCACTTTGCTCCGGAACAGAGCCATCGGGCAGGTAAAGGTCCAATGGGAGCACCTTAGTCCCAATGAGGCTACATGGAAGATGGAGGATGCCATGAGAGAGGCATTCTCATTTTTGTTCATTTTTTAGAACACCGAGGACGGTGTTGTTCTAAGGGGGAGGGGAATGTGATACCCAAATTTTGACCCTTATGAAACATTGGCTTTTAATGTAAATATTGTATACATGCAATGTATGTTTCCCTAGCGTGGAGCTCAAGGCCAAGGCCTCGCTAGTGTATTTTTGGAATTTATTTAAAATGGACAAGCATTTGACATTTTGTTATCCATGTGCTATTAAGCCATGGAATATTGTAAATTGATGTAAATATTAATATTGCAATAAAACACCAAAACTGGCTATGGAAGCAACTAATGAGAAGGGGCCATGTGTATCCACTAGGCAGTGGTGAGGGGTTTGTGGGATTGAACCATATGCTGCAAAATGTAATCTTGAGAACCCATTTGACTTTCCTTGCTGACATTTATTTCAGTTGTAAGGATTTTGTTGAGAAATCAGTCCATGGCTTCAATGGAGCATGGGCAGCCCAGAAATTCGTATGGCAGATATGGGCTCTGTTTTTCTTGTACCACAAGTCACCCTACCTCATGGGAATGGGTTCTTCCGCATTCCCATTCCATGGTTGAATATCCCAGCATCAGTTTTCATCCATTATGAATGCCCAGCAGTGAGAAAAACTAGAAATCGCAACTTTGCAAGAACCCACATTTTGAAGTGCCATAAATGCCCAAAATTGGGTATTAATAGTGAAATCCAATGGGGGATCCATAGAGATGAACCTTGGGGCAAAATTGAGGGTATTAGATACCCCAAAATCCATTGGAAAACCCAATTTTTATAGCCTAGAAATCCAGTGACGGGATTGAGTTATTTGATGACAGAATTGTGAGAAATCCAAGTGTGAAAGACTGAACAGAGGTTGAGTTTGCTTGATAAACACAGTGAATGTTGGAATCTCAAGGAATTAGCAGCTGGACCTTTCTATTCCCACCCTGAATAGTACTAGAGGGAAGGGACGCTTGAGGGACTGTGCAACAAAGAAAGGGACCTTCCTTGTGTTGGGTGAGGTAGGTATTGTCGGTGCCATGAGTGTGGAGTTCATTTGAGGTGCTTGTAACTTTGTGGTTGAGCTCACTGGCTTAGCATTCTCCTTCTTTTCTTATTGCATGCTTGATAAACCCAACTGTGTGTTGTCTTAGCATGACTGTTTGAGTGAAACCATGGCTGTGAGTGAGCCTGTTTAGTTCCTCCTTAGTGGATACACAACCCAGCTCGGGGGTGATCTCTCAGCTGAAAGAATATAGGCTAGACATAGATCTATGGTTGGGTGGAACGTTGCTCTCACATAGCCAACTGTTTGGACAACTTCATCCCAAAGATAAGTGTTCTCTGTGGTCAAATTATATGCATTATGTGTTATCCAATTTTTTAATTAATGACTATTGTTTATCTGTTGAATGCATGATGAAAATGTGTGTATATATAGTGTTTAATTCCGCTATGTTTGTTGAGTATGAATATGTATACATAATTTTTTAGTTATCCATGAATTTCATAGTAATGTATGGGGCTAAGATTGTCAAATAAGCCCGGTATGTTTGGTCATGTTTCCTCCCTTGCATTGGATTGATGGAAGGGGACGTGACAAATTTACTATGATTTTGAATAGTTTTAGCGTTGCAACTAAACCTACTGAAGAATCATTGCTAGAATAATATACTACAACGCTTCTCCCATTCATAGCCATGTTTGTCAAAAGGTCTGTTAAAACTACTCTAGAACAAAATTACGAAGAGACAAAGAAAGTAGAGGCAGACATAGACAATATCATCAAATATTCTTTGGATTTGGAAGTAAAACCTAGAGTAAATAAAAAGCCTTTAATATTGACCAGACCTAAAGAAGAATCTGCAAATGAATTAGAAAATGTAGTCATGATGGTTCAAAAGTTGTCCAATAAAATAGTAGATTTGGAAAAAGAAAACGGTGCTAGTTCTTCAGTAAGAAAACCATTTAAACCTTTCTATAAGAAAAGGGAAGAAAGCACACAATCACAAACACCATTAAATAATTATGTTGTTTTTAATTTGAATGAAGTTGGCATGGACCACTTTTGCAGATTTCATCAAGAGCATCATTCTGAGAAATGTTTCCCACAATGGACTAATTCAATTACCCTGGTAATGAATCAATTATTAGATACACAACTAATAGACCAGGAAGATCAGGAAGAAGACCAATTTAATGAACCAGAAGATCAAAATGAAGAAGCTACCCTGGTATTATGGGATTGGGCACCAACTTTGGGTTTAGATGAATAAGAAAAGGTGGAAGAAATACAAATATCGTATGTGGATTATGCCACCAGAAGTAGGGGACCAATAGAAGAACAAAGTATGGTACTTCCCAAAATGAAGACATCCAAAGAAAACATAAAGAAGTATAACAGTTTAAATCAATCACAACCAAAAACAAATTTTGGGATCATTAAGGAAACAAACCCATTAAGCAATAAACAATTAAACCTTGTAATCAACAAATCTGATAGTGGTAAAAAGGTTGGAGAAAATCATAATATGGGGTATGACATTGTAGAAGATATCAAGAAAACTAAAGAAAATATATCTCTGTTTGAATTGTGTAACCTGCCACAACATAGGAGAAAATTATTAGAAGCTTTTGACGTAAAATCAAGCAGTACAATAAATTGATAGTCAGATAGGGTTGAGTCCAAAAACGAAATTAACGAAGCAAGTATTGGTGGAAAATCGAAATCTCTTCCTTTCCTTTTGACTTTTGAAATCTTCAATTATAATGTGCATAATTGCTTGGTAGACTTTGGGGCTTCATCTAACATCATGCCACCATATATTTGAAAAGAGATTAATGGACAACCCATATCATCCCCTTCTCATATTATACAACTAGATAGATCTGATGTTAAAGTTATTGGGGAAATGAAAAATGTCTTGATCAGATTGGTTGCAGACCCAAGAGTGTGTCAATTTATTGATATTATGGTAGTGGATATACCCGAAGCTTATGGGTTAATACTGAGTAGAGATTGGTCAAATAAGTTGAATGGTTATTTCGCAACAGATTGGTCTCATTTATGGCTGCCTTATCAAAATAAGCAGAACCAAATTAAGGTATTGAGGGAACCTCATATGAAACATAATGTGACTCAGTTAGAAGGAAAAAATGAGCCAGTGAATTTTTCATCTTCGGTTTTGGGAAACTATTTTTTAGAAATTGAACCAAGGAATTATCAGGCAGAAAATGTTGGCCATGATTCACACAACCAGTCCAATCTCCTTTAATTTGCATGGGCCGATGATATTACTTGTAACATAGTAGAATTAGTTACTGACTTAGATAATCATACTAACATAGTTGAGTTAGATGATAGATTTTGGATTTTATACTTTGATGGCTCTAAAACACAAGAGGGGGTAGGAGATGGTTGTGTTCTTGTTGATTCTCAAGGAAACAAACAATTTCTCTCTTGTAGATTACAAATTGAATGCACGAATAATATTGTTGATTATGAAGATTTAGTTCAAGGATTGAAAAGGGCCATTGAGTTGAATGTTAAGAATTTAAAAGTTTTTGGTGACTCGAAAAGAGTTGTTAGGAAAATAAGAAACAACATTCATTGTGTATCTCCACACTTGAAAGTGTATTAGTCCAAAGTATGGAATTTAATATCAAATTTTAATGCTTTTAACATAAATTCCATTCCTAGATTACAAAATGTTGTTGTTGACTTACTAGTTGTTTCTGCTTCACGGTTAGTACCTACTAATAATAAATGTTCAATCAAATTGCTTTTCAGTCCATTTGTTCCTGATAACATTACAAATTTGAGAGTGTTTGATGACGATGAAAAGATTATCAGTTTTTCAACAATGAAGATACCTTCAAGGAATCCATTATTGAAGAAGACGAGCACCAATCAAAATTGCAAAATAAGGATACCATCAAAGCAAATTTTATGCTAAAAGGAGTACGAACTCTTGAAGGATTATTTGACTTACAACACAAGTTCAAAAAACCTGCAAATGTCAAGACAAACAGCTCCTCGATGCAATATGAGTTGGTAAACTTAGGGACAGAAAAGGAACCTAAATTTGTTAATATGGGAAAATTTTGCTCACCTGGCGAGAGATGCAAATGTATCAAACTTTTTCAATAGTACAAGGACATTTTTGCATGGACATATGACGAGTTGAAAACTTATGATATACGCATCATACAACATGTGATATACATCAAACAATGAGCAAAACCATTTCAGCAACAACTATGGATGATGCACCCTACACTTGAGCCTTTAATACAAAAGGAATTAAAGAAGTTGCTTGATGCTAAAATTATCTTTAAAGTTCGACACACTGAATGGGTGGCCAATTTGGTGCCTGCAAGAAAAAAATCAGGAGAAATCAGACTTCTGTTGATTTTCAAAATTTGAACATGGCATCAGATAAAGAAAATTATCTGGTCCCACCTATGGAACAAATCTTACAGATGGTATCAAGATCAGAAATATTCTCCCTATTGGATGGATTTTCAGGTTATAATCAAGTATTAGTGGCCGAGAAGGATCAACTCAAGACTACATTTCACACAAAATGGGGAACGTTCGCTTATAGAAGAATGTCTTTTGGCCTTATGAATGTTGGAGCCACATTTCAAAGGGCCATGGACATCGCATTATGAGGTTTGGTCGGCCACTGTGTTGTCATTTATTTAGATGATGTGGTAGTTTTTTCTAAGAAAACAGAAGATCATGCTATCCATTTAAAACAGATTTTTGAACGTTGTAGGAAGTATGACATATCTTTGAATCCTAAGAAAAGCATTTTTGTTGTTCTCGAAGGAAACCTGTTAGGGCACATCATCTCTAAAAAGGGAATCTCTATAGACCAAGAAATAATTCAAGCTATAACTCAGATTCCCATGCCCCACAATAAGAAAACTATGCAATCATTTATGAGAACAATAAACTTTGTGTGAAGGTTTGTACCAGATTTTGCACAAATTATAAAACCTTTGCAGCAGATGGTGAAGCAAAGTGTGCAGTTCAAATGCATTGATATTGAGAAGAAGGCATTTAAGGATATAAAAAATGCCATTGCTCATGCACTTTCATTGACTAGTCCATATTTTGAAAAGGATTTTATTATATATACATTTTCTTCAGATTATTCTCTTGCAACAGTGCTCACACAAAAAGGAGAGCAAGGAGATGAGTACCCAATATCTTTTATGAGCATTGGGTTACAAGGAGTTGAACTGGATTACCCAGCTATAGAAAAACAAGCATATGAAGTTTTCAAGGCAGTGAAGCAATTTAGACCTTACACTATGAAAAATAGAACAAAGGTTATAATACCTCACCTAGCTGTCAGATCTCTATTTATTCAGAAGGAGTTGGGAGAAATAAGAGGAAATTGAGTGACTGTATACACTACAAGAATATGACCTAGAATTTAAACCAGCTAATATCATCAAAGGTCAAGCGTTATGTAATTTGCTTACTGAAAATCCAATTGATAAAGATTATGGATGGGAAAATGAATCAGAAATGAATCTAATTGAAGTATGTTCCACTTTCACCACTCTAGAGTCTTGGTATAGAGATTTGATTCATTATCTTCAAAATGGATATTTGCGGAACATTGGGATTCGAAGCAAAGAAGGGAACTCCGATTAAATTCAGCATCATACCAAATAATAAATGGAGTACTATTTAGAAATAATTACAATGGATTTTTTCTCAGCTGTCTTGAAAAGGATGATGCAGAAAAAGTGGTAAAGGAGTTACATGATGGCCCTACAGGGGGACATTATTCCGAGGACACCACTACTCATAAAATATTGAGAGTTGGATATTATTGGCCCACTATTTTTAAAGATGCTCATGCTTATGCAAGGAGATGTGAAGTATGTCAGAAAAGTGTTGGCAGACTACCAAAATCAACAGAACCACTACAACCAGTTATCATTTCAAAACCATTTGAGCAATGGGGTTTAGATATCATCGAGGAAATCAATCCCAGCTCTTCATTGCAACACGGGTATATTCTCACCGCCATTGATTATTTCACGAGGTGGAAAGAAGCAACTCCTTTACGCAAAGTAAATGAAGATGCGGTCATTAGATTTTTGCAAGAAAATGTCATAACTAGGTTTGGGGTTCCAATTTCGTTAGTTTTTGATAATGCATCTTATTTTTCTTATGTTAAGTTAAGTACATTGGTTATGGAAAAGGAATTATATTGCATTATTCATCTAACTATTATCCTTAAGGGAATGGGTTGGCAGAATCCACCAATAAAAATCTCATACGAATATTGAAGAAAACAGTTATTGAAAACCAAACAAACTGGCATGTAGCCCTTCCCAATGTTTTATGGGCAGATGGGGTCACTCCAAAAGACTCTTTAGGGGTTTCTCCTTACACCTTAGTCTATGGGAAAGAGGCTATTATTTTCCCAAACATACTACTCCCTTCCCTACAGTTAGCTCAAGCAGCTCGAGGATCAAATAGCGAAACCATGCAGTCACGAATTAATACTTTGCTAGAACTTGAAGAAGCACAGAAAAAGGCCAAAGATAGGCTCAACCGTCACCAAGACATTGTAAAAAAATGGTTTGATAAGTGAAAATCTCGCAAGAAAACTTTCGAGGTAGGAGACCTAGTTATAAAGTGGGATCATTCTCATGAAGAAAAGGGAAAACATACAAAATTTCAACAATTGTGGCTTGGTCCTTATCAGATTGTGGAGAAGCTTAGCCCAACAAATTATAAGTTACAAGATTTACAAGGGGAGAAAGAAAACCTCCCTGTCAACGGCCTAGCACTCAAACACTACTTTTCTTATATTTAGGGAAACCCATTGTACATAAATAAATTTGTCGATTTTAGCCTCTTGTTTGATTTCATTTGTTTTCATCTTAGAATAGTTAGCTTCAGTTGTATCTCATGTTGTGTTGATTTTGCTTTACTTGCTTGATTATGTTTAATAAACCTCATCTCAACTTTCGAAGTAGCATAGCTTTTCTTTTTCTAATCTTGCAGAATAAGAGTTTCACTCACATAGTTTTCTTTGTATAGGATAGCTACTAGTTATTCGTTAGATTTTGTTTGATAGCTTAGATTTCCCACTCCACTATCATTATGTCCCTTTGGATATTTGGAAATGAAGATGATACCCTTATTTGATGCATATATTGGATTGAACTAAACATTCATAAGGTATACACAAGAGATGTCTTCACTGGTTGAATCTAATTGTTTTCATGAGAATGAGTATGAACACAGATGTGTTTTATGAAGGAGGTCACATTTAAAATCTGTCCAAATTGAAGAAATTCTGGTCTGCAAAACGATTTAATTAACGATGAAAGTTGAAATCACTTGCACTATTAAAGGTTAAATCATCAATGAACAATCAATAAGGCATTGATCGAAGAATCAAAAAACACTTTCATGAATATTCTTAAAGAGTTGATAACAAAGGGATGTTTTCATTTAGAATTTCTATTCATCACAAAATGGTGACATGACATCGTTAATACAAATGTATGAAAATAGTTTTGAGATCCAATATCCCATAGACCACTGGTTGAAAAGTTTGATTGTACAGAACTCATAAAGAAAATTTGATATTTGGTTGATATATCCTACTGCCCCATAAATGTGAATGACACCTCCAAATTTTACCATTTGAAATGCATTCTAAGATTGAATTTATGAATATGGTTTGAAATGTTTCATTAGCAATCATGGTAATTTGCAACGAGATTTGATTATCAGTGCTCACGAGTGAAATATATTTGCCAGAAGAATACGCACTAGCCAACTGAAGACTAAGGAGATGTCTTGCTCAGATTCACAAGGAAGTATTCGGTCACTTAGCAAACTAATCCCTGATAATTTCATTTCAATTAAGGAAATTTTGAGGTCAAAAATGGGCCTCATAAGAAACATATTAAAAAATTATGGACTAAGCTTTTTAGGGGAAAGTGTACTTGACAACTCACCTTTCCACTACAATCAATGTACAATCTAGATAACCATGGTTGAGTTACATACTAGAGAAAAAAATAATAAAAAAATGTTCTCTTGAAGTGACTAAAAGTCAATTTTAATTTCCCAAAAATGTGTGGTACTTAAATGCATTAATATCCTTGAACTTGGAGATCACTTTTAATAATAAAATATAGAGACTATGAAAAGACAACTAAATCTTCTTTAATAATAAAATATAGACACAATGAAAAAACAATCGAATAACTTTTAATAAAAATATTGACAAAATGAAAATGCAATCAAATCTTTTCTCTGACAACATATTGAAAATTGATATTTAAGATAAAATTTAAATGCATTTTCCTTTTCTTTTTTTAAATTTATCTTCTTTTGTTTTTTAACATAATGTATTTATTTTTATGATATGTTTGATTTAATATGTGAAAATTATAATTTAAGATAGCATATGTATTTTCTTAATTTTTTATTATAACTTAGTATTTTGTTTTTTGTTTTTTTATAATTTATGTTTTTTAATATAATTTAAGTATTTTTATTATTTTTAATATATTTTATTATAACTTAGTATTTTGTTTTTTGTTTTTTTTTATAATTTATGTTTTTTAATATAATATAAGTATTTTTATTATTTTTAATATATATTTTATTATAACTTAATATAATTTATGTTTTTTATACTAACACACATATATTTTTTATTATAACTTACCTAGTGTTTTATATTATAACACACATACCATCTATATAACGAGCAATTTGTAAGTCCGATCACACATATAAAAAACAATATGTTTATAACTGACGAATGAGATCTTCTTATTTTTCCTCGGAAAATGAGATCTTCTTATTATATACACTTGCACTACCTGTCGAATAAGAATAGTACTCACCTAGAACCCCACCATATACTTGCACTACCTGTCGAATAAGAATAGTACTGAAAGCGATCCTTATAAACACATATAAATCCAAACTCGTTGCCAATGTGGAATAAATCCCAATGATCGAATCAATCTCCACCGTTGATATTTGATCCGATGGTTGTTGAGTCTCCTTAATGGAATCTGCTGCAGATCTTCATCTCCTCTGCTTCTTGCAGCGATCGACCGCTACCCATCGAACTTCAGCAGCCATAACTTTACCTCTGCAATCCTTGGTCTCTCTAGAGTCCTCATGAGTACGCCTTAGTCGGCCTTGGTCACGCTGATCTTTGTTTTGACTGTACCGATCCTCACGATGTGAACCATAATCTCGGTCATTGTTGGCATTCTGGTAAACATAAAGCATGTAGGCCAAATGCATATGGCATGAAATTTCATGCTGATCCTCACGAAATTTCCCCAATGGAGGAACTGTTGGCATTCTGGTAAACATAAAGCATGTAAGCCAAACGCATAGGGCATGCTTCTTGCTAGTCCCTATGATACCCAGGATAAATGTGGTGGTGAATCACCCAATGAATACGATCTCGCCGCTATGGTTGAATATTTTATCGAAAATTGGCATTCGAAGCACGAAGCTTCTTCTGATTCTGGTCTCTACCAAAAGGGTAATATTGCAAATGCTAAGATCTCTAAAATTAGCGAGAGTTTGCAGGTACAGACGATTCTGGATTTCAATTGGAAATTTCTTAATTAAATATCAGTATACAATTCGCCCTTTTCCTGTTCTGGGTCTCTGCATGAAATTTAAGTTAGCAATTTAAACAGGCAATTTCTATTTCGTAAATAGCACATTGGGCAATCAGTCTTGAAATTCATACCTGATATGAACATTGCTGCATACCATTCCAATGGCAAGGATCCTGAGTTTGGTGTAGCATTTTTTTAAGCGGTTTAATGTTGCATAACAAGATGATGACAGGCCATGATAGAAGAACAAGAATTAACAAGATGATTGCAGGGCTTCCAGATAAATATGTCAAAATTATGAGTATGAATTATGCTAATCTGTAGAGGAAAATTGGGGTAATGGTGGACATTTAAATTGGTTGAGAAATGAGTAGGGTACTACGTCGGAATTCCTTCCCATCTTTTTGGAAATACTGACTGTGCTGCCAAAAGAGGCATATAACTACAAAATTGCAGCTCGTCCAGAGAGACGTCGTCAATTTCAGAAAAAACTAACGGATCAGTGGAGATTGTTTTTAATATTTTGAGTTCTTGCTTGGTTGTTGAAGATTTTTGTGTCATGGAACTTAGGCCATGTTTCATGGTTTCATTGAAGAGTGCCCAAAGAAGGATATTTTCGTGATGAAGGAACGGGCGATTGATGCAGAAGGCAGGGCGATCGATGAGATGAGGATCTGGAGCAAAATTCATCCAGGAGACTCAACAATCCTCCGATCTGTTAATCAACGGTGCAGATTGAGTCGGTCTTTGGGATTATCCCACATTATAGAGAAGTTGATTAATTTAGTGTTTATAAATCCCAGTCTTAACATTGCTATTTGATATTAGTGTAAAGGGTATGTGGTGGTTCCAGGTGCTTGGACTCCATGAGAAGTCTCCAGCTTGGAGCCCGGGACGAACGGTCAGCCTTTACCCTTTTGAAAAAAATAACAAACATTCGTCAATGATCTTATCCGTTGGATTAATATTTTTTTATATCAATTGACACAATGGTCATATGAGTGATCGAGGTCTAAGAGAGCCCACATGGGCCTGGAATATACCCACGGAGGCTTAGAAAAGGCATGTCTGCATAGATGATGCCCGCTGGGGTTAAAATAAAGCTCGCAGGAGCTAAATATGCCCGCAGAGAGAGCTATGGATTCCCAGAAGGGGCTAGAGATGCCCGCAGAAGGAGAGTCCATGTTGAGGAAACCCGCAGGAATGAGTAAAAGAAGCCAGAGAAGATGAAGCCCGCAATTTTGAAGGGGATGAAGCCCGCAGGCCAGAAAATTGGAGAAGCCCGAAGGCCTGGAGATGGAAGACATGAAGATCGTGGATGACTCAGTGATGCAAGCAAATAACCAATCCGATCAGAAAGAAAAACTTCACGAACATCAGCTGGGCGATTTCCTTCAACAGGTGGTAATGCGCTGGAGTGTTGGGCGCTTCATTTGTTTGTTGTGCAGTGATATTAGATCCCACATGCAATGGAAAGATGTTGATATACCATTTTAAATGGCCATCTATTGCAAAGGCAACTTTTGCGTTGAGCACTATGGCGACTCGTGGTAACCTCCTCGGTGCTTAATACCTGGGTTCAAACCTTGACCTATAGGATAATAAAAACAAAATTCCCTTTCGCTAAAATGAACATAAAATATTATTCCAAACCGTATTAAATGGTTTAGGAAATAATATTTTTTATTATTTTGAAATATTTGGCTTGAGAACCAAAGAGGCAAAGGCAAAGATTGCACAATATTTTTTTAAGGATTTAACAATCTTGATAAGACTTTATGGCATTTTCAAATGCAAACAAAGAGCATTAAGGCTCGAGATATACATTACAAATTGATTAGGATGGAGGTTTCAAGTGATGAGAAATTTGCTAGGTTGACATAAAAGGAATTGATTCAAAATTTGCAAAAGGTCAAATATCCTAGGTAGGATTACTCTAGCAGAGATTAAACAAACCAAGGGAGCAATAGACAACTTAAAGCTTTTGGTGCCGAATTTGAATGTCTTCCAGCAACACCTAAATTTTTTTGATAGAGTAGATTTTGGTACCAATAAGACCCTTAGTGAAAGGTTATCAAATACTATTTAACAACTCCTAATATTTTGGCTCATCTAGTTTCATAACTAAAATGGTGCTATGATGACTAGAAATGAACTGAAATGGTGTTATGATGACTAGAAATGTCACAAGTTTCATCATAGTTTAATATGCATCACATCATCATAAACTCTAGTACCTATAATGAACTTGTGTATGATCCGATCATGAATTTTGAATGACTAAATCATATGTTTTCGCGGGAGAAAATGTTTGTTTATACTTATTTCATAACCCATGGAAAAATACTTTTAATAGATGATGATGACCTTTCATATGTATGTGACTTATTCATTGGAATAATGGAGCTATATTTGAAATTTAGGTTAGATTCTTGTCTTACATTTAGTTTGCACCATAAAATTGCATTCTTGTGCAAGGGGTGCTTCCATGTTTATCAAGTTTTATTTAATTTTTGCAAAGTCACGGTCTTATATTTTGAAGTGGATGAGTAATTTTCCATTTGACAATTTCTAAGTGCCAGTAATAAACTATGCAATTCCTATGATTATGTCATTTGTAACAAATTTTACACCAATATTTGACCTTTGTCGTTATTGTTTTAAAATAAAAAGGAGTCATAGACTTATGATTAACAAATCCATCATTAATCGTTTGTTCCATGGTTTTGATTCCATTATTCACATTTATTAAAACCTTCACAAATTACATCATTCACGGCTCTTGTTTTTTTAGGATCCTTCAAAATTTTAGCACTACTATTGGAAACTAATAATTACATGATACTACAGTTATGGAAAACTTATTCACATGTCTCAATTTTTAATTATTTAGACATGCAAAGTATGAACAATCCTATATTCACATCAATGGATTATCATAACAAATAGAACAATCATATATCCACATCAATGGGCAATACCCAGGAGAGAATGATGAGATCTAGGAACGACATCTAGGGTTTCCTCGTAATCAAGTCGCTTTGAAGGGAAAAAATTTCTACAAAATTTTGAGCCTCTCATCAAGAACCAAGTTCTACCCACTATGTTAATATCCATAATCAAAGAGACAAGTGTTAATATTTGGTCATATGTTGGGTTTCTCTAGAATTAATGATACATTCTCACTAAGACAAGAAAAAATATGCAAAGTACATTATTAAATGTGAATTGTGAGAGGAAATTCTTAAAGAGATACCCCTCATTATTACAATGGTTGTGTATGAGTATTTTATTTGTAGATGATTTTGAATGTTCCATTTTTCCTTGGTCAAGCTGATATTTAGGAGGCATTGAGGCAGCATTTGTATGGGCTTGATCTAGGGTAATTTACCTATATTCTTCAAATTGACTTGACGATGGATCATATTAGAGAACCCCCTCAAGGGAAGGATTTGTAGCACTTGACGATGCAATGAATTAGATCTTTTCTTGACATATAGAGTGATCGATGCAAGCCTAATTCATTCAAACATAGGAGGTCATAATCATCATCTTCAACAACAGGAATAGGTTTCATCACATACATCCACAATCCTTTGGTTCGAGGAAGCACAACCATTTGATCCACCAAGCATGATAATTGGCCCAATTTAATCAAGGAAACGTCCACTTTGAATCTATTTTGGCTTAACAAGAAGAAGAAGAGCATTTGTATGAGAATGAAGTTTTCCATGTTTCACTTTTATAGGATCAAAGAGTATAAATCCTAGATAGCCCTAGGAAAGGAGGCAATAGCCTTGAATAAAAGTGGAAATATCTTAGGAATTCCCAAGAAAACCCTAGAAGATAGGTGTTGGACTTGGAGAGGATTTGAACTTCTAGAATCCTAGGAAAAAAACAAAAAAGGGTGATCCAAGAAAATACCAATTCCAATGTCACAAGAGAACTTGAGAGATTCCACTAGTGAAAGTTATAGAATTGAGAGATTAAGGTAAACATCCACTCTAATACCAAGAATTGAATGGGACCAAAGGCAAGCCCAAATTCTACAATAGCCTAATTAACAATGTGCTACACAAAAGTTGCACAAGTGGTCACAAAAGAAAGAAATGGCAGTCACAATAAGCACCAAAGATATAAGTGTCTTTAGGCATAAAATACTTTATAAGCGAGATCAAGACGATGAAATACAAATGAAAATTATAGCATATTTATACACGATTCAAGTAGGATGCTATCCCAAGAAATACTAATGAGTGTGTGTTTACAAGTTTTACTATGTCAACCTTAAGCAATGTTGATATTACAATAAATCATCAAATGATGTTCGTAGCCATTGTTACAAATAAGTTGAGAATGATACATATGGATGTTTTGTATCCCCATGTAAATATTACACAAAAATTCCAACAAACATGAGTTTATATTTTGAAAATAAAAATACTAAATGGAATTCATTAAAATATCGTGCTTCCTCCATCCAATCCGAATGAGATGTGAGAAATAACCCCTAGATAGATAGGGAAAGTAAAGAATGGAAAAAATAAATCACCTTAATACATACCCTACCCTTATAATGGAAAATGTATCTTCCCAAGCAATAACAAGTGGCGGGGGATATCCGTGGAATCAACAGGGGCTTGAAACCACGTGGTCCCATCAGATTCCATAGAATCAATTTGGTAATAAAGGTATCCATAATTGGGCCACCATAGAAATAAACCTTTTTTATTACACGGAAGGCATCATCTTCCCTATTTTGTACATATGAGTGGATTTGTCATATTGTCCTAAGGAAACCACATTAAAACCATCACAAGCATGCTTTACAACCCATTGATCCCATGATGATTCAACTTTTTTATTAATGTGTAATGTAGTAATAAAAAAGAAGATTCAGTTTAACACCTAGAATGTGAAGAACATCTCCAAACTTAGTAGGATCCATGATGACATCACCACAATCTGAAACTTGTGGGTTGAATTCTCATCAAGAACCAAGTTCTATCCACTATGTTAATGTCCATAATCAAAGACAAGTGTTAATATTTGGTCATATGTTGGGTTTCTCTAGAATCAATGATACATTCTCACTAAGACAAGAAAAAGCATGCAAAGTGCATTATTAAATGTGAACTACGACAGTAAATTCTTAAAGAGATACCCCTCATTATTACAATGGTTGTGTATGAGTATTTTATTTGTAGAGGATTTTGAATGTTCCATTTTTCCCTTGTCAAGCTATATTTAGGGGGCATTGAGGCATTATTTGCATGGGCTTAATCTAGAAGGGTAATTTACCCATATTCTTCAAAGTAACCTGACGATGGATCATATTGGCATATTTATACATGATTCAAGTAGGATGCTACCCCAAGAAATACTAATGAGTGTGTGTTTACAAGTTTTACTATGTCAACCTTAAGCAGTGTTGATATTACAATAAATCATCAAATGATGGTCGTATCCATTGTTACAAATAAGTTGATGATGATACATATGGATGTTTTGTATCCCCATGTAAATATTACACAAAAATTCCAACAAATATGAGTTATTTTTTGAAAATAAAAATACTAAATGGACTTCATTAAAATATCATGCTTCCTCCATCCAATCCGAATGAGATGTGAGAAATAACCCCTAGATAGATAGGGAAAGTAAAGAATGAAAAAAATAAATCACCTTAATACATACCCTACCCTTATCATGGCAAATGTATCTGCCCAAGAAATAACAAGTAGCAGGGGATATCCGTGGAATCAACAAGGGCTTGAAACCACGTGGGCCCATCAGATTCCATAGAATCAATTTGATTTCTACCGAACACCCATTTTCTATCTTCTCCCACCATTGTAAAACTCCCACCATCGGTGTTAATACTCTTAAAACTCATTTAGAACTGTCCCAGGTTTTGTTGAGCGGCTAACAGGGGAAGAGAAATCTTCCCAGCAGTCCTTTTGGAGGGGAAGACCTACAGCCGCAACCATTTGTAGCCATGTGTACGGGATCATCGGCAAGTTGGGGAGCTGCAGCATGCAATAGCAGAGATTCACATCCATCAGATGTTTCCGCTGTTACTTTTCACACTCCCGCGATTTTTTTCTTCATTTCCAACTCCGACTTTAAATCCATCTGCTCAGATTTGGGTTCATTAATGTGAAGGATGGATTGCATTAATGGTATGATTTTACTTACAATGAAATCATTCCATCTTGTGAAGCCTTCCATAGATTGCAAAGAGAGGGCGTGTTGTGTGAGCAATAAAAAAGGGGGAATCAAAATTTCAGGGGAAATCGATTTTTCAAACTGGACTCCAATAAATAAAAGGCTCGGCAAAGAGATGGCTAGCAGAAGCACAAGAAACGATCTTCATAAGTTGAAGAAGAATCAAGTCAATACCGAGGGTTTGTTTCACAGAATCACGAATTGCATTGTAATCCAAAAGCAAAAGAAGAGGAGCGGGGCTCGTCGTTCCAGGTATTTATGCTTTAATCCATCTGATGTAGCATCATTTTGTTGGTTGAATGTATTCGAGTCATGAATCCATTGACCGCAAGTCTCGGAACGATTGGTCTCTATCAAAACACAGATTTTAATGATAAAAAACACACTCACATTTCCCTTGTGCTATGCCTCTAACTCATTTCAACTGTAAAACATGCTTTCAATTGTCTACGATCCATCCATATTCTAATGAATTTCCAATCCAGAAAGATCCATCAAATGGAATTACTGTTAGTTCATAATTTAACACAAAATGGCTTTTAAACTTTTCCTCACACTATCAACCTGCAAATAAATTAAAGCAGAGCACTCTGACCACAATCCTCCTTACTCAGGCGTTTCATTTTCCTTTGGGTACAGACCATGATTTTCTATCAAAATGAGTTTCTATTATGTTGCATGCTACAGGTTGGTCCAGCTTGATCTGTAGAGGAACCTAGAGTCCCACTTAGTTTGGACTTGTAAGACAAAAGACGTGGACCTTTTTCATGAAATTTACTAGCAATTTACAAATTGATTGGAAATTGAACTTTTAGATCAGACTAACTCTCTCATCATCCCATTGAATGATGTAAAATGACATGTTTCAACCCGTTAGATTTTTCTCTTGCTATATAGTCAATCCTTTAGAACATCCTCTGCTATATAGTTGTTCTTCATGTTAACTGGATGTCAAAGCCAAGAGTTACGTCTTCTGGACTGAATAATATTGCATTTCATTGAAAGCAAGCCAACTTAATAGGGTTAATATTTTGAATTAATTTTCGAGTACATATTAGAATAACACTTGAAAGATTAAAATCTTCATTTTTAATAAAGAAAATGAGACCTTGATAAAATATTTCTTCTAAACATCACTGCTCCTACAATAAGAATAGTTGAATTACCCTAAGCTAAGACACTACCTAGCTTGGATAGTGATGAGCTCTTAACAAAGGTTAGTTGCCTTCTCCACCCTTTGGGAAACCAGTCAATCATCACCAAGCACTTTTCAAAAGCCTCAACTATTAGGAGAGTCTCAGTGGATCATACCAGATCCCCTCTCGGGGTTTCATAGTTAATTCCTCTCAACCCTAGATTTTTTTGTGAGGACATCATTAAACAATGTATCAGCTCCTTCTTTGTGGTTGATGCAAGATGGCACAACAATGACGTCTCTATCTTATTTTTTATGTGGTTACTAAGACTTCATCTCCTCCTCATTTTGCACCTGTCTATTTGTTTAATACAGGTTCCATTCATGCATTGGTTAGTTTCAATCCCATGGAGACTCCTGTTGAAAAGTAGCATTTCATCTTTGACCCTGGAATTCACTTGAGAGATTTGTTGGGAAAATGATTTCCCATACACCTTGATAACCCTACCCAACATCTCCAATTTAAGATCTACATTAAGAATTGTAGGTGCATTCCAACTTGGATGTGCAGGTGCCCCCAACTCTTATGTGCATATTGTGTGACTATGATTAGTTTTTCCTATATTTATGATATCATGGTCTCTATACAGTCTTACATTAAATATTCTCAGTATTTGGTGTAGTGGTAGTGAATACCCATTTTGGTTACAAGGACATTGCAATACTAAACTTTGTTATGGTCATTTTTCACCATGAATTTGTGTCCCATCAACTACTCTCACATATAGTCAAATCATGCCATATAGCGAGCATCTCTTGTCATAATTGGTTTTTGTTAAATTTTTATATTTTTGCAAATATGAAATGGTTATGTAGCAGAACAGTATACTGATTTTAAGTTTTGGAAAATACACTTGAAGACTAAAACATTCACCATTTATCAATCAACACTATAGTCACAAGGATTTTATCTTGGGGTTACCTGTTAAAGGAATAAAACCCCATCAAGAATAATATTACATAAATATGATATGACTGAATTTTACATGAGCAAAATTGAAGCAGACTTTACAATGAATCCCCTAGGGCTTGTTACATGCCAAGAGAAACAAAAAGAACTCAGTGAAATTTGAAAGAAGCCCACTAAAGACTGCTATAGGTGAAAGAAGCCCTAGATGCAAGCCCTAGGATGACATCAGACCTGATATTGATGGCATCATCCCTTTATCATCCCTTAACAAAATAATGGCATACCTGCTAGGGCTTCAACAACTCCACCATAGCCCTACTAGGGAATGGTCAAACCCTCAAATGACTGGAACAGACCTTGGCAGGCTACAAACAATCAGTGGAATCCCTATAGGGCCTGATTATTTTTATGGAGTAAATTATTTAAGGAGTAAAGTTTATGGATGATACTAGTGAAAGAGTTAGTGATTTTATAGTTGGGGGCTATAGAATTTAAAGGTTACGGCTACAGAATTTAGAGATAAGGTTTAGAATTTATAGATATTACAGATTATACATGTTTATAGGGGTTGCATTAGATTAGAGGTAATAAATGTTATGTGTAAAGGTTATATGTGTAATAAATGTTAAGGGTTTAAAGAGTAAATGTTATATTAAAGGTTTATATGGATGAATGTAGTTAGAGATTAGTGATTACAAAGTTGGGGGCTATAGGATTAGAGCTTAAGTATTATATGTTATAAGTATTAGGGTTTAAATGGGTTAGGTGTTATATGGAATAAGGTTATATGTATTATAGGGGTTATGGTGTATATAAAATGGGGAGTTTTAAGTGCTATGAGTTATGGCTCTTACGGTTATAGGGATTAAGGGTTGTAGGGATAATCTGATTTAAAGGATGATAAGGGTTGGGACTTATAGGTATTAGGATTAGGGGTGATAACTTGATAAATATCCTAGGAAAATCTCCTTCTTCCTTTTCCATACTTCTAATCCCAAGAAGTCGTGCATCAATCCAAGATCCATCATTTCAAACTCGGAGGCGAGATTCTTCTTACACCCTCCGATAAGTTTCTCATTTCCTGTGAGAAACAGGTCATCAACATATAGTACCAAAATCAGTGGGCTCGTCAGCTACAACCTTGTAGTAAAGGTTGGGGTCTGCCACGTGCCACAAATTGAGCCTTGTGTTTCTCTATGCAGCCATCTGCAGCATGCTTGATCTTGTATATCCACTTGGAAGTCACAACAGACTTCCCTATTGGTCTCGGGACCACATCCCAGACATCATTCTTCATGATTGACTGGTACTCCTCGATCATGGTGTCCTTACATTCTTTCCTTTTTGTCGCTTCTTCATAGTTGGCAGGTTCCTTGTCAAGGATGTCGCATAGCAGGGCTACATAACTGGAGAATGGTCTCAGTCTCTTGCTTTCTCTATGCATTCCTTCTGGAGGACCATATCTCTATGCATCTTGAATTGCTTCTCGTACCCATGTTGGTTTCCTCTTGTGAGAATTCTTCTCACATGGTGGATCTACAGGTTCCTATGGGTCTTCCATCTCGCATGCTCCATAATATTTTGGATTTACTTCATTCATTGTTGTATCTCGGATCCTGGGTGCCTCTGGTTCTTCGATGTCTTCAACATGTAGCTTTCTGGATTGGTGATATGCTGAGTCTTCATCGAATGTTACATCCCTGTTGATGTCGATCTTCTTGAACCCTGGAAAATATATTATGTAAGCCTTCGAGATTTCACTATATCCCACGAATATGCCCTTCTTTCCTGAAGGATCTAACTTTGTTCTTTTCTTTTTCGGGATATGTATGTACACTGGACAACCAAATATCCTGAGATGGCTGACCTCTGGTTTCTCGCCGGAGAAAGCTTCTTCTGGTGTCTTATTGTCAAGTACTCTATGTGGAGTACGATTATGTACATACACAGTTGTTCTCACAGCTTCTACCCATAGATGCATTGGAAGATCCTAGCCGTGAAGCATTGCTCTTGCTGCTTCCATGATTGTTCTATTCTTCCTTTCTACAACTCCATTCTGTTGTGGATTATATGGAGTGGTTAACTCCCTCTTAATCCCTGAATCTCTGCATAATTTCTTGAAAGTCTTCTGATGTGAACTCTCTGCCATTGTCTGATCGAAAAGTCTTGATTTTCTTCTATGTGTGGTTCTTGATCAAGGCTTTGAATTCCTTGAACTTGTTGAATACTTCATCTTTTTTCTTCAAGAAATATATCCATGTCTTCCTAGAAAAATCATCAATGAAAGAAACATAATATACATACCCATTCAATGAACTGGATGACATTGGTTCGCATACATCTAAATGAATGATTTCCAAGATTCCTTTTTCCTTGCTCTCGCTACTTGGAAATGACTTCTTTATGTTCTTTCCTTTCGCACATCCTTTACAAATTCCTTCATGCTTTGACTGGATTTCTGGAATACCTTCAACTGCTTTTCTTGCAAGTGATAGTGCTATATAATGCACATGTGCAAGCCTTCTATGCCATAGTTCACTTGGCTCTATTGATTCATGGACTAGGGCTTGTTCAGGTTGGCCCCTTAGTTTGTATAAACCTCCCTCTCGCTCTCCAATCACCACAGCATCCTCCATGGTCTTTCCCTTTGGTCACATAATAACTTGGCCATCTACAAATGCAACCCTCATACCTTTTTCATCCAATGCAGATATGGAGAGAAGGTTCTTCTTGAGTCCTGGAACATATAGGACATCTTTCATCTTCATAGTCTTTCCAGATTCTAGCTTATAGGAGTCTTCACCACTTCCTTTTATGGGATACTGGTAGTCATCCCCAAGTTTCACCTTGTGGGGTGATTCATGTTCAGATAGGTTCACAAAGGATTCCTTGAATCCTGTCATATGCTTGGAAGCCCCACTATCTATAAGCCAATCATTGTTGTCGTGTGTGATAGTTCCTGTGAGAGCTGAAATCAGAACATATTCTTCATCACTTGAAGAATATTCGATGTCTTCTCTAGTTCTCTTCCTTGGACGTTCATCATCCTCTGCAGTGTGAGCATGATGTCTTTTCTTGTTGTTCTTCTTACCCATCTTTTCTTCTCGAGCTACAATTCGAGCTTCTTCCTGTGAGCATTCCTCCCATAGCCTACTGAAGGTGATCAACTTTCTTCTTGCACAAATTCCTTGGATGAAGGAATCCCATGACCTAAGAAGACCATTCAAGGTGGTAATCATTATTTCTCCATTCTCTATAACTTCTCCCACAGCTTCAAGTTGTTCTTTTATCTGAGAGACCCTTGTAAAGTAGGATTGCATGGTCTCTGCATTTTGTATCTTGACATTCTTCAATATGTTCCTCAATGTCATCTTCCAATTATATTCCTCCCTTCGATAGAAAGATGCACCTTCTTAAGGAGAGTTAGCCTAGCCTCCTTTTGCTGATGATCTGTGGAGAGAAATCCAAAAATTAAGAAGCCCTAGCTTCTGCAGTTACACATTGTCTTCTTCTCAGGTTAGCTCTGATACCATGTTATATTTTCACAATTTAATTCAAGATTATCTAGGATCTTATCTGGGAGAATAACATGCACAACAAATAAAACACAAGAGACAAGAGACACAAAGAATTTAATTGGGGAAACCATAAAGGAGAAAACCCCGCAACTTCCTCAGAGATAGAATGAGCAACAATACAATAACCCCAAAAGTAGAAATGGTCTCCAACAGCTTCTCCCTTCTTCACTTGTGCGAACTCCTCCTCTCTCTCACTAATGCGAAGTGAGTGAGTGTGTGAATGATCAAATAGAGAGGATCACCCTCTATATTTATACTTTACCTCTCACTTAGCCTTAACCCCAAACAGGTCAGCCCCTAAGTGTAACTGATTGGGCCGACTTCTCTAGGAGAGTCTAATAACCCATGAAAGACTCGACTCTTGCGTCTAATGCCCCGTCATACAATGGAGGGTTAACCTCACTGAATTTACATGACTAAAGTACAATAATGACTCTCTCGATCAGAGGAATAAACATCTCCGTCGGAGGTACAATAATAAAATACAAATACAATATAAAATATACAAGTGAATATCTTCCGAAGTTACAATTACATTAACAGAGATGATCTCATCTTCTTTGGTTCTAGCATTTCTTCATCATCGATCTCCATGTCATTTATTTTGAGCATCTAATAGTCATTAATGACAACACATTTCTCTCCAAGCAGTCCTCAGAAGCAAATTTGGGCATGTTTTATCCCTATCCTATCCTCCAATCAAAATTTTCGGAAAAAGGCGTCTAGATGGAAAAACATACACCCAACTGTCACAGCTCTGTGTGCATCAATTTGATGATTCTCGTGTCCTTGTGATGTATTTAATGGAAACTTTTTGTCAGAACAAAGGTACTACAACATTCAACAAATAATGTACCACCTTGTTCTTTTAGGACAAATTGTCATAGAAAATAGTTGAACTAAAGGCATGGATGACTTAAAATTTATGGATGACTTTTTTACTGCAGATTGCTTTCACTTCTGTAGTTTATCCTTCTCTGATTTTATCTTATATGTGTCGAGAAACTTATATCTCAAAACACCATCATAGGGGCAACAACTGTGCTACTGGTTTGTATGTATATGTTCCAAGTACATTTACTCCTATGTTCATTCCATGTCCATTCATATTTTGTTGCATCAGCTCAGTTTAGACAAAAAATGTCTTTATATTGAAAATCTCATAATATTCATCTAATGTGACACTTGACGCATCAGGTCACTTTTGTTCCATTCTTCACGAGCATCAATGTTATCAAACATGTTCAATAGCACATTTTGTTCAATGTCCTTCTTTTCTTCAAGTGCAGTATCCACTTCCTTCAAATATTCACCATCTTCAACAGAAATGTTATAATTGTCCTTTTCATCATAAAATTCCCCCTCATCCGTTGTGAGGTCTTTAACAAGAATGGACTTCATATTGTCTACTTCCCATGTGAATGCCCTTCTGTCATATAGTACCTCAATTGAATCTTCTATAAGTGGCCTTTTTATTTTCATCGTGACTTTTAGAAGGCCATTGTAGGTTCCTTTGGTTTGGAATTTCACTATGTGACTTTATCCTTTGTTCAGCGTTGCTTCATGAAATTTTATCTTCTTCAAAAAAATTCCTCAATTTTCACAATTGTCTTGAAGAGGCTCATTCCATGAATGTTTCTTTTTCCACATTTCATTTTCTTTTTATAACTTTTTTTTTAAATTTACTAACCTTCGGGACAAACTTCTCAAACAATTTTATGCCAATCTCTACAGGACTATTTTCTCAACATGCAGATGTTTCAATCTACTTTCTCTCATCCTCTTCGGAGATCATTTTAATATTTTACCATCTTCTTCCTTGACTGTAGGTTCAAACAACCTGCTACAACTTACAAAGGGTTGTCTCTTTCTTTCAAGATTTTTAAACAATCATCCTTGTGGCATTATTCTTTTCAACACATGACTTCAATCAGGTAAGTGATTGGAAACAACTAGACTTCCTACTTCTCTGTAGGGAATAGACCCAAACAAAAACAAATTCTTCAAGTCTTCTCCTCAATCAACCTTCAGGCCTACAAACTGGAAACCTTAAACAAGTAAATGGCACCAAAAACATAGTTATGGATTGCTTTTTCTAGTCCAGGTTTCTTCTCTCCCTCAAATTAGACTCAACCGAGTTCACAAATTGCCACTGCAAGCTACAACTTACAAGATTTTTTACTTCAACCTCTTTCTGAGGCAATACTCAATAATTCATCCAAGATAATGAGCTCATGATGCTTGAAGGGACAACATGTTCTACCATTGACTAGAAACCAATGGAAAGTGACAACAAATTAAGCATTAACCAAGTAACTGACACCCAACTATCCATTCAACCAGACATCCAAAGAATTAGTTAAATAACTAGGGTTTCAACCCTTCCAACACAACAATAAGGTGGAACACTTCAATAAAAATAAAATGTTCAAGGTGGAACACTTCAATAAAAATAAAATTTTACAATAATAACAGGGACACAACAAGTCCTCGAATTCATGAAAGATAACAACTCCACCACAATATCTCAAATGCATACAAACTCATTCAAACCATACTTTACATACTTTAACTTTACGTTCAAGATATTTATATAAGCCTTGCAATTTTTACAATGACACCAAAGGGATTAAAGGTTCATAAGACTTGATGGGCTCTTCAACACTTGCTTGTTGGTCCCTAACAATTGTTGTTGGATTCAACACGACTGAGCTTCTACTGATATGGTTTCCACACATGCATCTGCACCAATCTTCAGTTCCCTCTCTTCCTTCATGAACTGGTTGATGTACCTTGGGTTAGGACCCAATTTTCTTTACTTAGGGAGCTCCAAATTTTTAAATTTGACCTAGGCTATGACCCTTTCCATACTCTTTAGAAAGAGTTCAACTAAGCAATTTCCATAGCCATCACAAGGCTTGCATGACACAAAATGAGTGAAGAAGGCCACTATTGGGGGCAAGAAGAACGAAAGAGACAAAAACAAAAAAGTAGCTGAGGAAGCAATAGGGAGGGCTATTCACTTCAGATTGCACATTCTAATCACCATCAATATCCTGCATTCATTCCTATTCAAAAATCCAGCAACCATTTTGGGTCCCCTCTGTCTTCATGATTGTTCATAAAATGAAATAAGTTGGAAATATGAGCTTCTCCTTTCAAGATAGTTAGCCACTTGTTAACCTTGTTATCCTAGTGGCAGGTTAACTATTCCTACTTATCAACAGGGCTACAATATTGCTAAGTACTCATTCATCCTCAGTTTTATCACTCACATCGCTAGTAAGTAAGCAACTTACCATGCTTTATTTCCCCATGCCTTCACATCACTATGTAAGCACCATCATAACTATATTTGCAGTCATCCAAACTCAGTTTCACCTCTGGCATGCTCCTATATTGTCCTACAACTATTTTACCTAGTTTAGAATACATCGGAGGTCATCCCTACTAACCATTTTTATTCAGTCAATCCTAAGGCTCTGTTCTTCCAATTTACTTTAATAATAAATAATGAGCATACTTCTAACTAAGAACTTACCATGCTCTGGTTGACTTGCCAATGTCATAAACATGTCAGACAAGGTGGCAATGTCTCAATGGCTATGCCATGAAATCTCACTTAAATTCTCCCAGGGCACTTGAAAACCTTGAGAATCTCTCTTCCTTGGTATAGACTTAAATTATACCTTGAATGCACTATTGTAATTATTTGTTTAACTAGTACGGTATGACCTTAGCAAAACAACTCCCCTCCAACTAACATTTCAGTTTACCAAAGGTTTAACCCTTGTTCAATGTATTTACATATCTGTAGGTTGGATAGCACAAATGAATAGATTAAAAGTTAGAACACATTTTTTTATTGTAATAAAAGATTGAATTTGTACAAAAGGATTCAATGTAATGAGTTTTAAATTTTTGGTGTTCCCATGGCAGGTTTCCACCATTGGCCTTATTGCACACTCCTTCAACAGCTTTGGGCTATGCTTGCAGCATTAACAACCCTATGGAAAAAACTATGAATTATGGGCACACTCAAGTAAATTTGAGCAATCATTTGAGGAAAATCAACAGTAAGTAGCTACCAGTGATTGTTGCAACAAGTCTGTGGAAGTTACTTTGGAAATATAAAGGTGTTGATACAGCATTTCCAAGTAATCTAAGCGTGTCTTTGCATGAAAACGCTGGGAAAATGCATGGTTCTCAGGTCGGGCAGCTTCTTATGGTATTCTCTAGGAAGAAGTAGTACAAAGATGACCCCTCTTGCTTCCATCTGTTGGTTTACTTCCAATGGTATTTTGTTGTTGGTGTTTGCATATAGTCCGCAGAAGAACACAAGAATATTTCAAAAACAATTATGTTGTAGAGTGGGTCAATTCACAAGGAATTTGCAGCAAATTTGAGAAGGATATTGAATAGAAGGAACATGTATCATTACTCTAGAAGTTTGGGATCCTCCTACCAAACTAAAAGGATCCCACCATTTTGTAATCCTATGTACATTTCCCACTAATCTAATATAAAATGGATCCTTTTATTTAGCATAATAAATATGTTTTCTATTGTAAATGTGTCTCCATATTTATGAAGAATATTTTACCTCTCTTTAGTAGTGATGATTTACTTATGAGGTTTTAAGATTACATTTTCATGTTCGTGCTTAGTCATTGGTCAATATACAATAGAATTGTCATGAATCCAAAATGACTTGTGACCAAGTTATAGTAATAAGTTGGAATAAATGTATCTTCATAAATTTGGAACGAGGTACTAAATATGGCCAAGGTACTCATGAACCATTGATTCTAAATCCACCACTGATGTTTCCACAAACTGTCAGTTTTAAACCAATCAAGCTGGGCTTTGGACAAGTCCCCCTTAATCCAAGAATATAATCACAAATGTGTTGGAACTTAACACTAGATTTGTTTGGTGTATATTGATTCTTAACGGGGCCATAATGAATGAAGGCTAAAAAAAGTGATCAAGTCGGTTAGAGAAGGGCCCAAATGGGGGAATATGTGAGCAAAAGTGATCAACCATGAAAAAAAAGGGAATAGACCAGAGGTGAAAGCAAGGTAAACCCTCCTTTGGATACAATGTTAAGCAAATGTGGCCTCAAGATTAGGTTGAAGATCCCCAAAAACATTTATTCGAATCATGTTAGGAGAAAAAGCAAGATTTCAACACATGTGATCACACCATATAGATATGTAGGATTCCTTTTTATTATCCTAGAGTGATGTGAGCATATAAACTGCAAACCACACCTACTCTGTCACTCCCCAACAAAACTGTAAGTGGTTGCAATTCAACACATTGAGTGGTGCATGGCATGGGAAAAGTGAGCAATAAATTTTCGCAAGTAGTTTGTCATTCCCATGAAATTCTATGTCATGAATGTTTTTTGGTTTTGGCCAATGGAATATGGCTTCAATCTTAGCCACATAAATGCTTAATCCATGTTATTTCACATAAAATTCGAGATAAACAAGTACTGTATTGTTTCTATTGTAGTTGATATGCTGATGCTTTTGATTTCAAATATGCAGTGGCAATAGAATAGGACAAAATTTAAGTTAAGTAAATTTTGCATTTTGGAGTGAGTCAAATTCTATTTGATTGAACAACCCATGCTACATTGGTACACAGTGCAAACGCGCAAACGTGTAATCTGTCTGTAATAAGGCTAATATGTTATCCATTGTTAAGATAATAAAGTGTTGGATGTTAGGATATTCCTATACTCCATCCTAGTCCCACCAGTATTTTGATCATTTACATTTTCAGTCATGCATGCACCTTTTAGGGTTTGCATGCATTCTAGGGTTTGCATGCATCCTAGTCATCAGTACAGCACCTAGCCCTCAGTTAGCTAGCCCCCAGGAGCTTCTCACTATTCATTTTTAGCCCTCCAGTTGCTTAATGCGCCCTTCTTCCTTGATTTTAGGGAGCAACTCGCCCTTCTTCACCGACCAGTCCAGTTGTCACTCAGTCACACTCAGTTACACTCAGTTACAGTCAGTTACACTCAGTTACATTGAGTTACACTCAGTTACACCTACCATAGTTAGTTTGACTGATGGTTGACAGTTACTTGAGCATTGATGACTCCACTGATGATGATGAAGACTTCCAGTTGCGCTCCGATGATCATGAGGACACCTAGTTGTGCTCCGATGACACTCCAGTGATCCTTTGATCACTCCATGAAGGCTAATTCGAATTGCCACCTTAGGCATTCGAATTCCTCATGCATTGTATTATTTATATGTCCATTTGTGATTAATAATCTAGTATGACTGAAGTATTATTGCTTCTATCTGAGTTCTACTGTACCATATTATTATGTTGCTCATTATACTGCATGTATCACTCTTCTTCTATTTTCTTGCTTAATCATAATTATTCTCTTGTGAGATACATCATCTCTTAGATCTGCTGTGAGGATTTTCACATGGTATCAGAGCATGTTGAGAGAATTGTCTATCTCCATTCTTGAGAGTTTTTTTTGCAGGTTATTACCAAGATTTCGAGTGCAGCAATTTCTGCATTTTTGCAGCAGTAGCAGTTGCAGTTATTCTATATTGTTTTTGCAGGTCCTCTACAGCTTCAATGTATTCATCAGAAATTACTCCTCTTGATCCACTCAACTATGATGAATGGAAACCAAGAATGATAGCAAACTTGAAGATCCATGATATTTTTTATTGTTATTTTGAAAGAGAGTTCGAATCCCCTGAAGAGAAGATTGACTGGTTAAATAAAAGAGACATGCACTTTGCAGCAACAATGTTTTCTTTGTGTGCATACCAGAGATTCCAATTCAAATACCGTGATGGTGTTGAAATTCCAAGAGATTTATGGACTCCAAAAGAGATATGGGCTCACCTGGATGGAAAATTTGGCAGAGAGAATGAAGGACTTGGTCCCAACCCATTCGAAAGAAAACAAAGTGATGCATTCGCTCCTCTTGATGGTCTCTCATATCATGAACCAGTATCATCTCATATTGAAGTTGTTGACAAAGAACTTGCAGATTCTCCGTTCATGCCCAAACTTTCTTCTCTTTCTGTGCCAACTCACACTCTAGATATTGCAGAAGGTCCTAAATCCTCTCTTGCACCAGAGTCTGTTGGTTTGCATCATGATCACATTATTATTTCAGAGGTCAAATCAGCTAATGGAGGTAATGCATTCGCTCCTCTTCAGCAAACATCTCTTTTATACTACTATATGATCATAAATTCATGCTTTCAGAAGGTCATTGAAGAATATGGCCATTGCCATTCGCTTGGGATAATTTCTCATGCATCTACTGGTTTTGATCTCACCTCTCATGGTTCAAAGGAGATCTCAAGAAGCCATGATTCAAGTCTTGTATCTAATTTGTGTTCTAAGCAATTACTGCTTGGGAAAATTTCTCATGCATATGATAGTTTTGATCTCACCCCTGCTGGTTCAAAGGAAATCTCAAGAAACTGTTTTGAAAGTCTTAAATATGATTTTGATTTCAAGCAAACATGTAATAGTTCTTTTTGGCATAATCTCACCCATGGTGGTTCGAAGGAGAAGACAAAGGACTATATGCACATTCAAAAATTTGATCCTACCTCAGCTGATTCAAATCACAGGTTCAAGGATCATTCTAATACTGTTGGATTTGTTTTCATCACATTCGATATGAAGAGCAAGTACAAGAACATGCTTTTTGAGCATGATCCACTTCTTCCCAAGAAGAAGATACCTCCAGACATATGACCAAGCATCACACCTGCTTGAGTTTGGAGCATTTATTTTTATGTGTGCCTTACAGTCTAATTTTTGAGGAGGGGGTATGTTTCCCATGAAATTTTCCCACTTCCTTGGTTTATTGATTGTTATTATTCATTGCATTGGGTGACCTTTGGTCTTAGTTACCAAGGCCCAGGATGGATTAAGGGGGGGTGAGAGGATATTCCTATACTCCATCCTAGTCCCACCAGTATTTTGATCATTTACATTTTCAGTCATGCATGCACCTTTTAGGGTTTGCATGCATTCTAGGGTTTGCATGCATCCCAGTCATCATTCCAGCACCTAGCCCTCAGTTAGCTAGCCCCCAGGAGCTTCTCACTATTCAGTTTTAGCCCTCCAGTTGCTTAATGCGCCCTTCTTCCTTGATTTTAGGGAGCAACTCTCCCTTCTTCACCTACCAGTCCAGTTGTCACTCAGTCACACTCAGTTACACTCAGTTACACTCAGTTACAATCAGTTACAGTTAGTTACATTCAGTTACACTCAGTTACATTGAGTTACACTCAGTTACACCTACCATAGTTATTTTGACTGATGATTAACAGTTACTTGAGCATTGATGACTCCACTGATGATGATGAAGACTTCCAGTTGCACTCCAATGATCATGAAGACACCTAGTTGTGCTCCGATGACACTCCAGTGATCCTTTGATCACTCCATGAAGGCTAATTCGAATTGCCACCTTAGGCATTCGAATTCCTCATGCATTGTATTATTTATATGTCCATTTTTTATTAATAATCTAGTATGACCGAAGTATTATTGCTTCTATCTTATTTCTACTGTACCATATTATTCTGTTGCTCATTATACTGCATGTATCACACTTCTTCTATTTTCTTGTTTAATTGTAATTATTCTCTTGTGAGATATATCATCTCTTAGATCTGCTGTGAGGATTTTCACATTGGATAGGGAGGGGATGGGGAGTGCTCTTTTTTGTTGTTCTGAATCATGTTCCTGAGGTGTAAAGGTATTGCTTAAGAGGGAGTGGAAGAGTCGATTGGTTGGGGAATATTTTATTATGTAGGAGGATTTTTTCTTTCTTTTGAAGATGAAAACAACTTGATGATTGGTTTCTGATCTGCTTGAAGGACATAGACCTATCATGTGTGCATGGTGATAGATCTTTGGAGGATTGTTTAGCAGCAATGAATATTCATGGCATATTACAAGGACTGAACAACCTCTTTGGCACACATCTGGCCAGCAAGCAAATGAGAAGTGGAATGAATTTTTTTTGTCCTATGCAAGAAGATCCTTTGGAAGAGTGGAATTTCTAGGCCTGAAAATGGAGATGGCCCTTTTATGATTGTAATGAGGATCAAAGAATCCTGAAATAACCTGCTCCAGAACTTACAACAGCAGTGAACTGTCAATCACAGCATTGCAGTAGTCTTATTTTAAAAAACGTTATCACCAGATGTAATAGTTTTTAATCCATTCTCCTACTCAAGCATTCATACATTGGTATAAGAGTTTCAGGGTTACATTTGAAACCTGCTTTTATATGTATTATAACATGTATGAGATTTAAAATGTGGAGTGCACGTTTGTATTTAGCTTGGAATTTGTTCTAATATGTGATGCATACAATCACTCTTTTTTGGAAGTTTTATCTGCATATCACATTTATAGTTACATCAAACCATGAAAACAACATTTATTTTAAATATGCAGTTATTAATGATGCATATTTTCATCATGCCAGTCTTGTTATAGGTACATCCAGGGTTTTACACTGACCAGAACCTGCTACACATTGAGTTTTGTAAGATTTCGAGCACTTGATATTTTTGGTAGTTCTCCTACTTTCTAGGAGCAAGGATTTTGGAGACTACATGACAAAGATAGCTACATATTATTGGTACTTCATATCTCACAAGCCCGATGAGTTTCATTCTGGCGACATACAAGTTGTTTCAGGTGGGGCTCTTGGGTGGACCTTAGAAAGAATTGAATGCGGTTGCAAGTCAGGAAGGAAAGGAAAGGAAAGAGATGTGGTTGTATGTTAGGGTATCCCATATCTAAATGTCCAATTTGCACCAATTGTACAAACTCATCTGAATCTGTATAAAAGTTCACTGAAAACTGAATATTTTTACTTTTGCTAAATATTGAATAAATGAGAAAGAACTTTGAACAATTTACACAGAGCATTAACTAAAATAGGGCCTTTGAATCCTTTATCACATGCAAGGTAATAACAAAACTTATGGTTGGAGAGATACACAACATATTGATTGATAAAGATCAAGATGATGGGAACCCATTAGCCATGGAAACTGGATTGGTAAACAACATGAAAATTGTAAGTTTTAAACGTATTTATGTCCTTTAAAGGACCAAAGTTCCAAACATTTAACACTATTGGATTTCCTTTAAAGAGCCCATTCACAAATTAATTTCTTGGTATTAAAGATGATGCTTCTAAGAAATTGACATTGTAGTTGATCTAGAAGCATGCATCCTCATCCAAAACATGTTCTAGAATATAGTGGAACTTCATAGGAGAAGGAACAAGTATGGTCTAATGATAAGCAGGTGGGGTTTGTCCATTTCTACATATACTTGTGCAGAGTGAACTATACAATGGGAACCAAGCCATCCATTACACAAGAAACTTGGTTGACAATGCTTCCCTCCATCAAATTAGGTATCTAACAAACACCTAATTAACCAGTAAAACCTTAAGCTCCCTTTTACATGTTCATTTGGATTTTCAAATTTTGTATTAATTTAACCATTCATTTTCCTTTTAACACTCTGCATTTAACTGATTATGCATGGCACTAATGAATTCTATGCGAGTTGAAGAGAACTTGAAAGGTACACTTTTGACCAAGATCTTGGAAGTGCAAGGACTGTTTTTTCTTTGTATGGCTCTAACTTCCTCATTGTTCTGTGGTTAGATTAGAGATTTGTTTAATATTTACCCATCTTCTCTCTCGGTAGTGTTATCCTCTATTCATCCTATGCAACTTCCACAATCAAAACTATATAGGAAATGACTTGGCAGAGTGACAACCTTGGAAGTAAATAAAATAACAAAACTGAAAGACTAGTAACTAGTCCAGACCCACCTAAACCTGGGAGGTTGCAAAGCTTAAGTTATATATCTCCAGTTTAAATATTTTATGGCCATTTGTGTGAGATCAAGATATATATTCTGTAGTTTGGAAATCCAAAGATGCATATCAAACCATGTTTTAGATGGACCAAATCCTAGTACTCATATCCATGAGTCGTCACACATTTAAAAAAAATGATAAATCATTCCCACCTACAGCTAGGCTGTAAAATGCGCTGAGAGATTAACAAAAATTTTCAATGTCATTTGTGATTATAACATGCTTCAAATTGATAAGTTTATGAGGTGATGAGCTCCACAGTGTGTGGGTAAAAATTTAACTGTTGAACTTCATTAAACCAAATATTCATTCATCACTAACTTCCTCAACATCTTGTTGCCCCAAAAATTGAATCAATACAAACAATAAATGGTCATAGTGTAGCAACAATCTTCAATCAGAAACTATCATTGAGACTTGTTGAAGCTCATGCAACATCTCTTTTTCCAATTTAGCCATATGGTTGGCAAAGACCCTGCTTTTTCTAATAGACCAAGAACTCAAATGACTTACGACATATTTGTCAAAATTTCAAGGTGGCATATACAACAATATCACTTTGGGGTCTGATTCAAATGTAAATTACTGGCACATGAAATTCAAATATCAAATAGCCTCCATTGTAATAAAGTTGTGCTCAATGATCTAGACCTCGAAAGACTGTGAATTTCTAACTAATATGGAATGTCCCCTGCAAATCACCTTAAGTAGCATCCGAAGATGGCAGAATCACATTAAGTCCAGCGCAACCTAGGTACATGAATGGGTTGTACCATTGATAACATAATGGGAACAATACTAAATATCAAGGAGCAAGGAGAACAATCTCGTTGGTAAAACTGGAAAAACTTTATCTAGACCTGATAGAACCCAAGATTCTTATGGCGACAAAGATATTCAGGAGCCCTTGAAGGGACTGAGTTCTTGCTTAAATGATGTTAAGGGTAAGTTGGTTGTATCTTATTGATCACAAATAAATACCTTGGTGATACCTAAGCAAGCAATGGAAACTCAAGACAAAGTATAATTGTCAGGAAATTCAAGGTTTCCAAGTATGCTTGTAAGCCAGGGAGCAACAACTTGGCAAACAAAGTATCCAAAGTGGAATTAGTGGAATTCAAGAATTCTAATCCTACACTTGAAAGATTTAATGATGGTGATATTGGAATTCAAGATAATAAACAATAAGTTTATGCACACATGGACACTCTGAAATAGGAAGAATATTTTAGGAGATGAGATCAAGTGCTAGAGAGTGATATGCTACCCACTGCAAAGAATAAAATCCATGTAATCAAGGAAATTTCATATTGTAATAATCTGAGGAGAACAGATCATGTTACATGCATGGAGACAGAGGAATCAATGGAGTTATCCCTATGTTGTAACTCAATTGCTCTATGATCTAGAAATAATTTAGAGACAACTGGTTGTAGTAAAATGTCTTATGTAGCTAGGGAGTGTTCTGCTGTAGGTTTATGGAAAGGTGGAGAGAAACAAGAGAAAGGAATGCTTTTGAGGTTGGATTCTGGCTATTTCAATGATGATAGGTCGCATTGGGATTTGAATACCCCTATGGATTCTTGGTAAAAGCAACTAGAAGTTGTAAATATAGATCCTAAACCTAAATTTTTACCTACAGATACTACAAACGATAAGAACTCGGAACATTTGAACGGGATTCAGGTACACATATTAGATTCAGAAGCTAATCATGATAGTGGAAAATCTGAACAAGATATGCTGAGCAAGGTTTTACAGGCAGACCAAGAAAATAATGCACTGAATTTCTCAGAAAGCCTAGCTTTTGGAAAGGATTCAGAACTTGATACTTCTCTCAGACTTCAGCATGATGCCTTCTCAACCAGCGTAAGATGAACCATGCATATATCTATAAGAGTGTTTCACTATCAGAGGAATCATAAGCTGAAAGGGAACTAAACCTCTCCATGGCACCATTGAGGATCAAATATGCATTTCTAAAATAAGTGGTCGGCATTCTTAGTATTCACTTTCAAATTCATATTTTATTCACTTTTAAATTCAAATTTTCATATTTTTCATATTCAATGTTCTTCATTACATATTCGAGGTCAATGGTGATGGAATCATATCATTTGAAATTTCATATTTTTCAGGTTCAGTGTTCTACTTTCCATATTCTGGGTCATTGGTCATTGGGGTGTTCAGTCTTTAATTACTGGCCAACAAGAGTATGTTTCAAACAATTTCCCACATGCTAAGAAGCTTACATCACATACTACCATGGAACAATATGAAGCTTAGGAAAAAAACTTGCAACTGCAGTAACAAATTTGCAAAAGCTCTCACATATTTTGCATATGAATTTTCAGGGAGAAAATATAAGAATTAAAAAATAATAATATACTTAAGTACAATAAAAAACTCACTTCGGGAGAGGCAATAAATCATTTCATTTCTTGTTATTACAAGCATATCACATGTTGTGGATTCTAATTTCGCAAGTTAACACAATATAAAAGTGGTCCAGCAACAAAAATAAATATAAATTTATAATAAAAGGAAGCACAGAAAATAATCTTAGATGACCATTGATGATTAAACCAGCTAAATGTTAGCCCAAGGAGAAATCAACGAATATCCCTTGAATCAAGTTTTTAGAAAGTTGGTTATATCCACAAAATTGAATTTCAACAATAAAAAGTTATCTCGATTGAAGACACATAAATCGCCCATTTAGCATATATTATGGAATCCAACAAAGCAATAATCAAAACTAAGGATATGATTGCTACGTCAAACCCTTAGATAAATCCAAGCCTTGACTTATATGGACTAGTATAGCTTCGCAAATGATAGAATCAAAAACAATACTAAAGATTGCAGAACAGAATGTCCATTGCATTCAGGAACGCTCTTATACTGTGGATTAATTATACGTGTTATATTTTCATTCTACAAATATTTAGCATTCCCTAATTTCAATGGTAGAAGGCTTGACACAATCTTTGTTGGGTGTGTTATATCTCTTCACATGGTGGGTGCGTGTACACCACGATGCCCTCCCCAGTAGTATTCTATCTAATCACGGTAAAGTGATTAGGGTTGTAACCTAATTTCGGGTAAACGAATTAGGGTTTTAGATGCTGTGAATACCATATATTGTATTGTAAATGGTTAAGAAAACATATAATGAAAAGATTTGTGCGGCTCTAAGTTTTGTTGGTTTTTTCCCGGTTAAGGGTTTCCAGGTGAAAATCTCTGTGTTATGCGTGTGCCATTGTGTATTTTCTATTAATGGTTAAGAATCTGTATGAGTTTTTATTGCACTGTTAAGGTTTAAAACTATCAATCTTTGCAACGCACAGTATGTTCTCGTTGTTTCCCCACCTACAAAATACAATAAAAGAAATTAGAATTATTTTTTCTATACAAAAGGTCTCACATTCCAAAAACTTGGTAAGTCTACAAATTAAAATCATGATATTCATCTTTACATTCTCACCATTTTACCATTGTGTATAAATACAAATTGGTCAAAGTCTTCTTGTAACTCCAATTTTTCTCTGACTTCAAATAGTGTCCAATCCTCCTCCATTGATAATGTTGTAAATAATTCACCATTTTTCATAACATCAAGTGAAACTATTGGAGAATGTGTTCCATCGTCGTCATCCTATTCCTTTGGAACCCAAACCCATTTCCCCATTTGTCGAACATGTCTCCACCTACAGAATTTAAATGAGATATATAATATATGTTTTGAAATCCAGTACCTGAAATAATCAAATAAAAATACTCAGTGTATCCTAATATGATTTGTTACATTGATATGTAAATCTCTTTTTGCCTCTTCTAGCCCCTAAAAATGAAGCATGATACAATTAAAAGTAAAGAGTATTCAAAAGACGTACTTGAAAGACAAGATATCATGACTCAATCTGCAATCTGTTTCTTCTCCATTTTGGTCATGTACTCTTCTATCCCACCCGGTGAAAAACAAAATTTTGAGTACCGCATCAGAAGGTTTTGAAGTAGAATACATTTTACCAGTTCCCCTAAATGACTCATCCTTCCCAAAAAGATGAACAAACATAGAGAATGGCACGAAAATGCCGCTACGTACATGGATGTCTCCTTTTTCCTTCATTCCAATTTGCATTTCTGAAGATTAACTTGTAACGAAAAGAACTTACTGAAGAATCATCTACACTTGGCCATTCTAATGAGCTGAGAGGAGGTAAAGGAATCTCTTTGATATATCCACTTGATCCAATCATTTTTGGAAGAATGTATCCATATTTGTAAAAGAAAATTCCTTCCCTCTTTAACCATGCAGGATCCTTACCAACATAGAGTAGTTCTCCTACTTTTGAATGAATGGCTTGGAAAACACTCGTTATGCATTCCACTGGCTCCCATTCCTTCCAATTTGATATGCATAAACCTGAGATAAATGTAATATTCATGTCACTATAAAATAAAAATAAAGAGATGTGGAAATATTCACAGCTTTCAATAGAATTGATCATAAAAAAAATATGACATCAAAATTGGTCATGCATACTCACAATTACATTCAATTTTGGGAAAATTCGGTTGAGTAGAAACCTTCTCTTTTGACATCTCTCTACAGTCATAGACATGTGCCACTTGAATATTTTCCACCTTTTGTCCTCCATTACTCATCTTAAATCCTTTTACCAAACCTTTCCAGTGGATGCTAATGTCTTGCAAACGCCTTTTTTTTATTGCATGGCTTCGAATTGTTGATGGTTTCATTATTACCCATGACCCAATAGATAATGGCATTGAAACCCATTTTCCTTGATCATCAGTTTTGTTGTATAACACAACTGATTTCAATTCACTCTCGGGTCATCGTTGAGCCATTGAATTCTGCAACATACAAATGAAATAAGTTTTTTGAGTGTTATGCAAATGAAAACTTACTATCCTATTATAGATAGTTCTACAAGTGTTGCTCCGCCACCACATTTGCATGTCCCTTCCATGATGTCTCATTTTGCTTCTATTGGTAGCTTTTTGCTTCTAGTACTCAACCTACATGGCTCACATTTTGCTTCTATTGGTACCTTTTTGCTCCTAGTACTCAACCTACATGGATCATTAATCCAAGGTGGGTTTGTGCAACCTAGTCTTATTTTTTATTTCTTAGTTATGCCGATTTTCTCTTAGGACTTTATTACCCCACTATTCGCATGGGTGTCCATGTGTGAGTTTGATCACATTCTTTAGTGGGGGTTACATTGTTCATGACGATGGTGCCCTAAGGGAGTTTAAGTGATGTTAGGAGTGCTAGAGGCTGCAAATGGCACTAGATCTATATCTAATCACGTTCCGAGGAAAGTATGGGATAAATTTAATGTATTCTAGACTAATTGTGGATAGATGTTAGCAATAAGTAAGCTGGTTTAGTAAGTATGGGCCTATTTCAAGTAATTCAGGGCATGCTGGAGTAATTTGGGGCTTTTCTCCCACCTTCAAACAGTCTTTAACAACATTTTGCGTGGTAAACCAACATTATTGGGTGAAATTCAAACCTCAAGAGGAAGCAATCAGCAATGAATTCATTTTTTGGGTTAATTTCATACCATAAAGATAGAAACAACCCTCAATTTGGACAGTCAAATGCATTTGGGCCAATTTCTTAGTTTGTTGGGAATGTTTAGAGACAAATGGCATCATCTTGGGAACCTTTTGGATAGATTTATGTGTTTCTACAATGATATGGGCATGACACAACAAGTATGCTTTATCATTTTTAGCTATGGACACTCCCTATGCATCCAACAACTCTATTCATGGGTATGTTCTTATACATGTACTTTGGTACCTTTTGGAGGAGCTGTATTCTCGCAACCAAGTTTCAAAATTACACCAAGATCTTGAAAAGGACCCATGTTGATTATTCCTTGTGTTGGATTACATTTGTAAGCTTAATGTCTAAATAAGTATCTTTCTAGTATCTATTTGGGTGAATATGGAGGGTGACAGAAAGGTTCTACTTCTCATTGTGTCAACTAGAGCATATGTTTCACTCCCAAGAATTGGGGGTTATGGGAATTTAAGAGCCCACACCCAAGACTAGGCCTTATGTTTTAAATGGATCATTTGAGCATTATATATGAATAAATCCTAAAAGGTGCTTCTTTAGAATTGCATTCACCAAAAAGCACCTTGGAACAAAAAATCATAGGTAAACTTGGGCTTTCAAACTCTTGTTGTTATCATGATCATTGTTAAGGTGAAAGGGAAATTTGTTGCTCACGGTATCTAAAAGGCATGGAATACTATACAATGTTATCTCAAATGGAAAGGATGAGGTTTTGGAATTGGTTTATCCTTTAATGGCCATTCCTTATGGTGGTCTTGTATGTTACTGAAGGAAATTAAGTGTTGGTTGAAATAGCTTGGCTCTTCCATCTAAGATTTTTTAAGAGAGACATTATCAAGAGCAAGGACTTTTTCAATGCATAGACTAGGCATTGGGTCCCATGGCTAGTATTGAGAAGTAAATACAAACTAAACAATCCAAATAGGGTTGTGATTGAACAAATAAGGGGGGTTGTCGCTAATTATCTTGACATGAAATTAGGCTTGCAATCTCTTGTAGAAAGGTGAAAATATTGGAATAGGAACAAGCTCAAGGAAATTAAGAACTATAATCTTATCAAATGAGTTTAGTGGGATTTACCATAAATATGTGCTAGACAACTAGTTGAATGTGATGTCTCTTTTGATTTACAAAATGTATGGTAATCCCTAGTTGATTGCAAGAAGGATTTATTGTTTGGCCCCTTATCCATAAGGGCTTAACTCTCGACCACAGATTGGTGCACCTTGGTTCTTCTCAGCCCATGTGTTTTGTATTTTATGTGTGGTCACCATGAACTCAAACACGTGTTTTAGTTTTGAGGCTATGCAAATATGCTGAGGACCAAGATACACAAATTTTGTGGCTAGTTCCTCCTTGCTTCCATCCTGGAAAGTTGCTCTCCTGGGCATCAAACTACAATAAATGCCATTTATAGAAATCAGCAGCTAAGATAATTGTTTGAAGCATCTAGCATGGAGCATCTTTATCCATTGCATTCTGAAAAAATGCTTCTAGAGGTATTTGATCTCCAATAGCACACCTTGTTGTGGGTGAGACAACCCTTATAGAAAAGAACATAAATTATTTGGCTATGAACTCTTCTTGGATCAGTAATGTTCTAAAATTCATTATGGCTAACATTCTCTATAGGTATGAGTTGATCCCAGGGGAGAAGACCAGAGGGATATCCATATTTCAAAATAACAAAAAAAATTAATAAAATTGTAATTGCGTAGACAAATAATGACCTAAAGATCCCCTTCAATCACTGCACCTATTTCATTTCTTGGTGAAAGTTTTAAACCTTAACAGTGAAGTACAAACTTATATTGATTCTTAAGCATTAACAGAAAATACACAATGGCACTCACATAACACAGAGATTTTCACCTGGAAACCCTTAATCGGGAAAAAACCAGCAAAACTTAGAGCCGCACCGCTCCTTTTCATTATATGTTTACAATATATGGTATTCCGCAGCATCTAAAACCCTAATTCATTTAACCGAAATTAGGTTACAGCCCTAATCCCTTTTACCGGGATTAGATAGAGTACAATGGGTCGAAATCGCGAAAAAGCAAAAGATGGCCCACTGCAACCACCATGTGAAGAGATATAACATTCCCAACACTTGGCCCACTGCGCTCTGAAGATGTTGGCAATCCAATCTTTTTATATCTCTGCAGCAACTTCCACCAAAAAAATTTTGTTGTTTACAACCCGCTTGTGTTGTATCCCTTTTATTTACTCACACTCCTTTCACCCATTGTATTGTATCCTTGCACCGTGTGTCGTCCCATGCAGGGTGAGAAAATAGGATACTAGCATAATCCAAGCTATTCCTGCACTGCACGAAATTGATTCACATAACAGCACAAAGTTATGTATCTTGAACATAATCTACAGGTTAATTGACTGGTTCAAGTGGATCATAAAGGGATAAATAAAGGGCTAAACCACAAAAATAAAAATCATAAACAAAAGAATAGACTAAAGAAACTGTTGGATTGATTGCTCAATCCGTGGTGCTGCGCTTGGAACTATCAATCTAATATTTTGAAGCTTATATTTATAAAGATCTGAATTGTTTTCTCGGCTTAAACCTGGATTCGTCCTGTATACATAACTGAACACCCCCGTTTAGGGCACTTCTTGTTTGGTTGGACCAAATAAAACCGAAGTTCAAGTAGGCTCGAATCTGTTTTTGCAGAAACTAAATCATAAGGGCACTTCTTGTTTAGTTGGACCAGAGAAAATGGAAGTTCAGGTAAGCTCGAATAATCAACTGTGGGATTTTCTTCATGCTAGAAAGTAGCTCCCAGGACTTATATATGATAGTAGCAAAACTACGATCAAAATCTGAAGAAAACAACTTCGATGGACTAGAAACTTTGACCATTTCTACAATCTCACTACCAGGTGATTACATTAATTGATCGACTTTGAGAATATGCTTCTCTTTTTTCATCTGAAATCCCATCTTTGTTTACAGTCTTCATTCCAAGATTTCAAGAGCGCTCACTTGTATTGTTTATGTGCCCTCCATCATAACAACATCTTCAAACGCTTGACCAATTGGACATTTGTTAGGACACTCAGCCTTGCTTCCTCCCTCATTCGACACTCATCCTATGAACCTGGACGGAAAGTGACGGGAATCTTGTTTCTTAAATTAATTATCCCCTTCATTTTATCCAATTTTGGTAATGGCCCTTAATATATGGACAAAGCTAACTTCTTTACAAAACCTTGTTTATAAGGTTTCCCCTTACATTTAATTATTAGTGATCTCAATTTAGGTAATAATGCCACATGTCCCTCTCTAATACTAGAGTTATGATTGTTTTTAATTCTTGATGATGCCTTGGATTACTTTATTACCCTAGACGAAGAGACCAATAATATGTCATCCACAACCTTCACTCAACTTTTTATTTATGATGATTCTAGCAAATGATTTTTTGGAAAAAAATTGTTGGAATGCAAGCACTTTAGTTGGCTACAACCACTAGATTATGAAAAAAATAATTTTAGTTTATGGGAATCTTGTTAGGTATATGTGTCCTGGCTTTGAGAAGCAAGTAAAGAGAGCTTATAGGGGGAAGCAAGGATATGAGCTTGCTCTATTTTGGGGGGATAGGGGCCTCAAAGCAACAAAGTACCTAGTTGTTGTGGTAAGGTGGTGATGCATTAAATCTAGTCAAAGTAAAATAGCGTAAGTAAAAGGGGTAAGTCTCATAATCGTCCTCCTCCTTGTGGACTCGGTTAGTTTTCTGAGACCCGTGGCTAGAAATTTCTTTCAACACATATGGTGGAAATTGATAGTCTTAAATCCAAATTGCCTTACAACATCCTATGAACTCCCATGCCACATCCACCTATTCTCCCTCATTGAAGTCTACTGATTCATGCAGTTCTTTCGAAATAACCAAAGGTTCCCTGATCACATTTTGCCAACTTGGGTTGGTGTCACGTCCCCATCCTTGGACCCAATTCGAGGAAGGGAATAGGATGCCAATCTCTGGGGATTTGACATAAACTTAGCCCATTCATTAATTTCATACAACTAAATCAAATGTGTGCAGATGCAAATCAATTAAACATGCACAGCGGAATAAAAACATCATCCACACACACCTTTCATATGCATTTCAGCATATCAACAGACATCAAATTAATACATTGCAGAATTAAATACACATAAGAATATACTCATCTTCATTGTGCAATTGTCCCAAGCAACTAGCTATGTCACTGCAACGTTCCACCCAACCATAGGTCTCTTCCCATCCTGTATTCCTTCAGCACTCAGAGACCACCCCCGAGCTAGGCACGATTTCTATAAGGAAAGGGGGCACTCAAGCTCATACTCAGCCAAAGTAATGGATACCCATACCCATACCCCAACATTATCGTTACACACACAACAAAACACAATCATTGGGCATGGAGAATACATTTTAACAATGGGATTTAGAAACCAGATGGCCATGGGTTTTCCCCAAATCGTGGGCACCTCAAAAACGGATTGGGAGAGGGAAATTCGACCACAAGGAAGAAAACGATTTCTCCCACATATATACAAGCATTCTTTGGGCCAAAACAGCCTCTATAGACCCCAAATCGATTTCCCTCCCTTCCCATGGTTCGGCAGCATGAAAACGCCCTTCTCCCAGCTAGGAAACAAAGAAAAACCAGAAAAACGTGGCTGGAAAACGCCCAGGTAGCTCCAAACTCGTGAGGGAGAGAAAACTCGTTGATGAGTAATCACTTGGGGAGCAATTCATGGCTCTTTTCTTTCCCAAGAAGCCAAAACGTGATTTTCCATCAAGGGTGGCTTGCCCATACCCAAATTTGGACAGTCATACCTCCCATTCCCCAAGGCATTAACTACCTCAACCAACTCCTGGGAGAAATGAATGATTGGGTACAAAAGTCAACTTGGGTAGTTGAGGGTTCATGGGTTCTCTCATTGACATTTGGCTTGACTTGATTGGCTCAAGGGTTTGAATGTTTTTCCTCCCAATTCCTTGTAAAATCATTCCCCCATCTCTTGTTGCATTGCATAGCTAGTTGCGGGTATTTTATTAAAAAGCATCTTTACATTATATTTGCAATTCCAAAGTGCCTGGCTAGCATGTAAACCATATGCATCACTAAATCGATGGCGGGGCCTTGGCCTTGAGCTCCTCACCATGATTTTATAACAATATTACATCATTTACATTTGAATGTAATGGGGTCGAAATGGGGACATTACAGTTGGTTGGTGTGCCATTGGTATTCTTGAGAATGCAAATTATTTTGATTCAAATCGTGACATTCCCATGTTTGGTCTGTATTCCTCCGTGCAAGTAGCAACATCATAGTGTTTTGAGATAGCCACAACTTTGTAAATTTGGCTAGAATTTCAACTCTAGGTATATAAGGTAGAACCAATTTTTTATTTTAATTCTGATTTGTGATTATACGTTTCTAGATGCCTCGTCTTCAGCATGCAAACACCTTACCAAGAACTCTTCACCTTGTCAAATTATGCATGTGTGCAAGACGACAAGTGACGGGAATCAGGTTGTTTCTTAAATTAATTATCCCCTTCACAATGAAATTTTATTTTGCATTGTACACACTTGTAAAAACACGGTTTACCTTGCCAAGCTCACATTGATCTAAGTTCCACACACCGATGGTGGCTTCACTATATGCACTTAATGAAAAATACAAGACATCGAGCAAGATCTTTCATTTTTTGTTGGCGTTTCTCCAATTGACATACTCAACAAGCATTACGTGTAGCATAATGAACCCACAAGAGTTTTCTCACAATGGGAAGGGATGCATTCCTCTAAAAAGGAGACATCCTAAACCAAACAAAACAACTTGATGACCTGTGGTATTGATTCATGAGGATGCAAACTTCCTTAGTGTTTAGTGTAAAATATTAAATTTCAATGTAATTATATAATTATATAGATTTGTAAAACATTAAAATATAAATTTGTAAAATATTATATTTCAATGTAATTATATAAATTAATATTTAAAAAATAATAATAATTTTAATATTTTGTGTATTTTAATGTTTTGTGATTTTTAATTAATTGTAATATAATGTTATAAAGTATTAAATTTTTATATAATTTGAAATTAGTTTTTTAAAAGTTATTTTTTATGATGATTTTTATTGTTGTTATATTTTTTATCACTTTTTTTTTACATAAATATAGAATAACATATTTTTAGAGTATTAGAAAACTTAATAATATTTTTTAAAAAATAACCAAAAAAAAAGTTCAATTAAAAGTATATAAACATATGATATTATTTACAATAAGAAAAATGGATGGATATAATATAGATTGAAAATTGTGTAAAGACATGCATATTATGTGAAAATACATGTATTGTTTCTTTCAAATATATGAAAGGACAATAATATATTTTATTGAAATAATGAAAATACATTAGTACTTTATTCTATAAGTGCAAAAGTACTTATAGACTACCATAGTTAACTATAGATTTTCAACAACCATTTAAAATGTGACAAATAAGCAACCTTAACTCAAGGATTTCCAGCTCAACTATTATAAATGATGCCATTCTCTAGAATGTGATTGGTTCTTAAAAAGTTGCTTTTGATAGTACTTTTTTTGTTTAGAGGCCCATTTTTTACCTCAAATTTCCCCTAATAGTCTATTGAATATTTTGAAACTGTACGATTCTTGTTTTGACAAACTTAATGAATGTGATATTATGACGAAACAAACAACAATCAAACTACACCTCAAGCACCTGATCTTTGTGCACAATCTTAAAAGATGCTCCAAAACTTGAGGTATTGAAATGCCTTCTAACCCCCTGACAACACTTTGGCTCTCCTTGTCATTCTTCCACCTTAGAAGACAGTTTAATCTTGACCCCACCAAATGAGATTAGTTTTCTTCCTATTAAAACAACCCTCATCTTGAAGCTATCAAAAAAAATTTGGGAAGTAAGTGATGGTACACTAGGGAGACCTGTTGTACATAAATATTTTTTGTTGATTCATAACTTCCCATTTGATTTTGTTTATTCTCTTCCTAGGTTAGTTAGTTTCAGCCGTATCTCATTTTGGTTTGATCTTGTTTTGGTTAACTGTTTTTTGCTTGATTGAAATAAAACTCAGCTCATCTTTCATAGTGATATGCAAAAATGCATAAATCTGAGCAATCTCATGTGAAATGTTGATAATCACCAAAAGGATTAGAACTGGCTTCATAACAAAAGGAATTATTTTTATAAAAACAATGTCATTAGTGATTTTAATTATTGCTTTGTTTTAAAAGGGGAAACATGCTTCATGTTTTATGTTGTGTCAATATAAACCCTCTGAAATAATCAGGATCTATGAATTCTAAAGTACTATCTTGGGGCTCCACTCACTTACACATAAATAACCATCTCAGGTAGCTTACTATAATTGA